>CM067552.1:6265000-7515000 GCA_034509755.1 Anisodus tanguticus | reverse complement strand
CTTTCCCAAACTTTCATAGTGTAGTTTAACAGCTTGATACCCCTATAGTTGTCGCAACTCTAGATGTCACATTTGTTCTTGTACAAAGAAATCATTGTATTCCACCTCCATTCTTTGGGCATTCTCGTCGTCTTAAAAATGACATTAAACAATTCAGTCAGTCACGCCAAACCTGCCATGCACTCTTCCAAAATTCAACTAGGATCACATCAGGCCCGGTCGCCGTCCCCTACGCATCCTGCGAATAACACCCTTAACCTCCTCAATCTTAATGCTTCTACAACATCCAAAATCCCGGTACCTTCTAGATTGCTCCAGATCTCCTAGCACAATGTCTTTATCTCCTTTTTCATTCAAAAGTTTATGGAAGTACGACTCCCACCTCCGTTCAATATGCACATACTCCACCATAATTTGTCGTCCTCGTGCTTGATGCACCTCACATGATCCAAGTCATGGGCCCTCCTCTCACTCGCCTTGGCTAGTCTATACAACTTCTTATCCCCGTCTTTTTCCTCTAATTCCACATATTGACGTCCAAAAGCCGTCATTTTCACTGCCGTAATCGCTAGCTTTGCCTCATTCCTTGCCATCCTATACAATTCCATATTCATCCACTTCTCCACCTCATCCTTGCTTTCTACCAATTTTGCATACGCCGCTTTCTTTACTTTTACCTTCTCTTGAACTATACCATTCCACCACCAGTCTCCTCTATGCCTACCACGGCTACTCTGCGAGACCCCTAGCACTTCTCTAGCTACCTCCCAAATGCAACTGACCGTCTTGTCCCACATACCGAACGCATCCCCCAAAGCCCCATTGGCCATCAACCTCTCCTCAATCTTCTTTGCACTAGCCATGGTCAAACTCCCCCATTTGATTATTAGCCTATCATCCACAACCCTCCTCTTCTTCTCCATCTTAATCTCTAAATCCATCATCAAAAGCTTATATCGAGTTGTAAGATACTCACTCAGAATAACCTTATAGTCTTTACAAAGATCGTTGTCAACCTTCCTACGGAATAAAAAGTCTATTTGAGTCTTAACCACCAAACTACAAAAAGTCACCAAGTGCTTCTCCTCCTTCATGAACCTCGAGTTGGCTATCACCATCCCAAAAGCTTTTGCTAACTCCAAGAGTGAGACATCTCCCCCATTCTTGTCCCCGAGGCCAAAGCCTCTATGCACGTCATCATAACCCCTCGGAAGTGACCCGATATGCCTATTAAAATACCCTCCTATAAATAACTTCTCAATATGTAATATACCTCCCACCACATCATCCAAATCCTCCCAAAAAATGTCTCTTTTCCTCTTCGTCCAAGCCCGTCTGCGGCACGTAAACACTAATAATGTTCATAGTGGACCCTTCAACTACCAACTTAATCGTCGTCATCATGTCATTGACCCTCCTAACCTCTACCACCTGATCTCTTAGCTCGTTGTCTACTAAAATGTCTATCATCATTCCTATACATCGACCTACCCGAGATCCATAACTTATACTCGTCCATATCTTTAGTCTTAGGTCCTACCTATTTGGTCTCCTAAACACATGTTATATTAATCTTCATTTTCTTAAGAATCTTAACTAGCTCTATGAAATTTCCCATTAAAGTCTCAATATTTCAAGATCCTATTCTCAGCTTAACATCTCCCTTACCCCACTTACCTCCTAACCCTCACACCCCCCCCCCCCCCACTGACCAAGAACATACCCTAGTCTACCATCAGTCACCAAATCCACTAAAACAGATATAAACTAATAGGCTAATCAAAAGTTTAAACCTAAAATAGAAACATAAAGAATGATATAACTAAAGGCCAGAAGAGTAAATGCAAGAACATAATATACTTATAGTAGAAATCAATATATTATGATAAAATTCAACAGCCAAGCAAAGAAGATAATTATAATGATAGAAGGACCAACACACTATGATACCACTATTCACAAGGTTCAAGAAAGAACCGAACCACAATAGCATTTCTACAAGAGACTATTTTGTAAATCTTTGAAACCATGATCACATAGTCACACCACGACTATTACAGAAGATATTACTAGCACCTTAAGAAAAGAGTAATAATACAACTAAAACTGTGACTGTGTCACATCGCATCAACTCTTACTAAAAAGGCAGCCCAATGCACTAAGCTCCAGCTATGCGCGGAGTCCAAGAAAGGGCCAAACCATAAAAGTTTATTGTACGCAGTCTTACCTTGCATTTCTGCAAGAGGCTATTTCCACGACTTAGTCTTACTAAGACCACAATTAGTCTATTGTACACAATCTTAGCTTGCATTTCCACCCGAGAGTACTTGCAAAACTTTGAAAATCATTACCTCCTAGTAACACGAAAACAATTCTTACTAAACATAATACTAATACCTAAAAAAAGGAAAACAAGACAACTAAGTCATTAAAGAGTCATCACCATCAACAAAGTCCAATACTAAGCCTTCAAATTTTCAGCTTTCCTCTGCATCATCATCCTCCTGAGCAGGCTGTGGCCTAACTTTCCTAGGCCTACCCCTAGGCCTTCCTATTGGTGAACCAACATCGGTCGAATTGGGACCCACAGCAGGTGCTGACTTTGGCTTCTTTGAAGTAGTAGGTGGTGCATTAGGGTCTTTTCTTGGTCTTCCTCTTGGCTTTGGTGATGTAGATTCAACAGATTCAGCACCAGGTGGCAATGGAACTTTGGGTTTTGGTGGCCTACCACGACCCCTCTTTGGTGGAACATCTGCACCAGGTTTAAAGTAATTGTTGTTGAGGAAAATAAGGTCTCCATTTTGCTTCATGTTGTCCAAATGTAAAGTTAGCAACTTTGCAACATCTTCACTCAGATCTCCATACTTTGATTCAATGTACTTGGTTATTGCTGACTTGTTTGAACCCCCTTCTTGATTTAATGCTTCAAGGGCTTCATAAATCATCTGATAAAACAAACCCCCCAAAACTTAATTCTTACTTGTTATTTTTTCAAGAAACAAGCATGAAGATCTGTTAAAAAGGCATTCTTGATGATCATATAAGCTCATGTGGGAGCCATTAAAGCAGTAAAAAGAGTCACTTTAAACTACTCATTTTCATTTTTTCAAAATTTTCTAGGGAATTGGGCAAACAAATATTCACTTGGGTACTTACAGTTACAAAGACTCAAACTTTACAAGCACTAATTCAACTAAAAATTAGAGAAATATCAAGTGAATTACTCAGTAACAAAGGCAAAAAGATAGAATTTTTTTTGTGTTTATATTACAAATGAGGGTTAAAGAGAAGAGGGTTCTTGCATATATATTCAAAGATTGCATCTTTCACCTAGAATTAAGGAAAAAACACTGAAATTTGTTCAAAAAGATCAATTTTTTTCCTTTTTTTCAAAATATAGAACCTTGGAAAATGATACTTAGCTCAAAATATCAACAATAAGATGCAAAATAAACAAAAAAAAAAAGGATAAAAGGGGAAATTTGAAATCTTGGTTTTACCTCAGGGTATGATGGAAGCTGGTTGAAGCTATCTGTCTCCATGGATAGAGAGAGAGTGTGTGTGTGTGTGTTAGAGAGAGAAAGAGTTCTAGAGATGTCCCTACAAGAAAAGAAAGAGTGTCAGCTTCAAAAGCACAGTTGAAAATTGCTACTACCAATACCAAGTACTCATAAACTAGGAATTAAAGAACAAAAAATATCTGTAATAATAAAAAGAGTGTGTATGTTCATAGTAGATGAGTGGCTGAAGATTGAGGATAGGAACATAATCTAACGGTTGATAATGTTTCTTACACTGTGTTACAAGGATATATGACGTGGTTTTTTTTTTGTCGTTTTTGGAGTGAATAAGATAACGATGGACTATTTCTACCTTAATGGATTTTAAGCCTACTTATGAGAAAGATTTTTAAGCCCATCTCGTAGTGGGCCATCATTATTGCACATGTTAATCATTACAATTAATAAGGGTAATTTATATTTTCATTGGGGTAAAGAATGAATACATCATCCAAATAATTTATATTTATATTTATATTATATTAAAAGCACAAAAAATCTTAGAAATATTGATTAAATTTTTTATCATTTATTAAAGGCTTAATAATAGATAAAATTGGACTTTAAAATTCAATTATTACATCTTTCCTTACTTGACTAAAAGTCTAAATTTTAGGACTTAAAATAGTTTAAATCGGTTTTAAAAAATTCCTTAATACTATTAGGATCTTTCCTTATTTGATTAAAAGTCTAAATTTTAGGACTTTAAATGGGTTAAAAGATTTTATTTTTTTCGTTAATTTATTAGGGTTAGCAAAAGGCATGTATAAAAACAAGTCAATTAGCCACCATCGTATTCCCACTTTCAGTATCTATGCGTTTTGACGACCAAAACCTATGTGCAAGATCCAATAGAAGCAATTTACTACAAAAGAAGAAGTCAATGGGATGCATCTTATTTATTGTATCTTATGTCAATGGGTATGTGAAAGAAATAATCTCCTTGATTATTTTCATTAATTGAAAGGCTATATATACAAGTTACATAATAGGAGAATCTTATTCCTATTCTATTTCTAAAACCATATTTTATACATTTATGGTAATACACTACTAATTATATTACAACATTCCCTAAACTAGAATACTAAATATTTACCATAAATTACATTGACTAAACAGCCAAAACTGAGAGTCATTATGGGAGCAAATCCGAGACTCAATATACACAATATACACATGTATATTGTGTGTATATTGTGTATATTTAACACCCCCCCCCCCCGCCCCCGATCATAGCGGGCGGTCTTCAAACGCTGAGACTGTCTCTAAAATCTTCAAAGAGGACCGAGGGAAGACCCTTTGTAAATATGTCGGCAATTTGATATCTCGATGGGATATGTCAGACGTGAACTTGACCCCGAGCAACCTTTTCGCGGACAAAGTGAATGTCCATCTCGATATGCTTAGTGCGTTGGTGCTGAACCGGATTACCAGAGAGGTAGATGGCACTAATATAATCGCAATAAACCAAGGTTGCCTTCTGAATGGGACAATGAAGCTCCAAAAGCACATTACGTAACTAACATGACTCCGAGACCACGTTAGCTACCCCTCAATATTCAGTCTCGGCACTTGAGCGGGATAGAGTCGACTGACGCTTCGCAGACCAGGAGACCAAGTTGTGACCAAGAAACACACAATAGTCTGATGTAGACCGTCGGGTGTCGGGACAACCACCCCAATCAGCATTTGTATACGAGACAAGTGTGGATGTCGAGGAAGGATATAAATGCAAATCATAGTCAAGTGTACCTTGAATATACCGAATGATGCATTTGAGTGCATTCATGTGCTTAATTCTGGGATCATGCATGAATAAACACACATGCTGGACAGCATATGTAATATCTGGTCTCGTAAAGGTAAGATACTGAAGGGCCCCTGCAAGACTGCGATAGCGGATCGGATCCTCGTATGGTACTCCGGCCGCGACACTAAGCTTGGGCTTTGTATCGACTAGAGTGGAAGTGGACTTACAGGATGATATCCCAGCCCTCTCGATGATTTCAGCTGCATACTTTCGTTGAGACAAGAACATTCCATCGGAATGACGAGTGACGGCAATCCCCAAAAAGTAACTCAAGGGCCCTATGTCTTTCATAGCAAACTCAGAGCTGAGCATGGTCATGATAGACTGGCGTAAGGCATCTGTAGAGGCAGTCAAAATGATATCATCCACATACAACAGAATGTAGGCCAATGACGAACCACGACGGTAGATGAACAAGAAATTATCCGACCTGCTATGAGTGAACCCAATAGTCGAAACATAGTCAGCAAACCTTGTATACCAGGCTCGTGGAGACTGTTTAAGTCCATATAAGGACTTCTTCAACAAACTGACATAATGAGGATGTTTGGGATCACTGAATCCCAATAGCTGATGCATATAAACTGTTTCCTTGAGATCACCATGTAGGAAAGTATTCCTTACATCTAACTGATGAATAGGCCATGCTTTTGAAAGAGCCAAGTTGAGTGCAGTGCGAATGGTAGCCGCCTTGACCACCGGGCTAAATGTCCGACCACAATCCACCCCAACCTGCTGAGTCTTACCATCACCCACAAGCCGCGCCTTATGCCGTGCAAATGAACCATCTGAATTTTCCTTGTGAGCAAAAATCCACATAGACCTAATAATATTAATACCAGAAAAACGGGCACTCTCACATCTTATTATCAATAAGAGCATTATATTCATCGGTCATAACAATTTTCCAATTTGGGTCATTTAACGCAGACACAAGAGTACGGGGTAGGGGTGATTTAAGAACATTAGAATTTAAATTAAAATGTCTCTTTGGTTTAAAAACACCCTGCTGACTATGAGTGACCAGTCTATGACTTGAGAAAGAAGTGGGCGAATTTTGGAAATTTTCTGGGCTCGGGATGGATGGCCGGAAAGCGGTGGGCACTGCGGCCCAATACGAAGAATCGGCACGGAACTGGACCGGTTCCGAGTGGGCCGGATCGGCCCAATCACTGGAACTGATCCAGTGATGGCAGTTTGTGACGGACTAGTGGGGCCAAGGGGCAGTGGGCCCACTGGAGGATTTTGGGTGTGAGATATGTCCGAAAAATGGTGAGTAATATACGGGGATATAACATCATCCAAAAAATTATACGAACTAGGCTCGGGAGTATGAACTTTAGTTAATGGAAACTGGGTTTCATAAAAAATTACATGACGATTAATGATGATTTTCTTAGTGGATAAATCAAAGCATTTGTAACTACGATGATTAGACGGATAACCCAAAAACACACACGGAGTAGACCGGGCCTGAAGTTTGTTAATCGTGGTGGATGGGAATAACGGATAACACAAGCACCCAAAAATCCGAAGATGAGAATAAGAAGGATTCTTATTATATAAAATTTAAAGGGGGGAAGAATATGTCAAACCTTTGGAAGAAATTATGTTAAGGAGATATGTAACCATTTGAATAGAATGATGCCAAAAATATGGGGGTACAGAAGCATGAATTAAGAAAGTGCGGACATTGTTATTTAAGGAACAAATTTTTGCGTTCGGCTTTCCCATTTTGTGAAGATGTATGAGGACAAGAAAAATGAAAATTGATCCCATTATTAGCACAGAACTCCCGAAACACCCTATTGTCATATTCTTTGCCATTATCACATTGAATATTTTTTATTTCTCTTTCGAATTGGGTTCTAATAAATGCTCTAAATTTTAAGAAGACGAAAAACACTTGAGATTTATGTGCGATTGGAAACGTCCATAAAAACCTAGAATAATCATCCAAAAAGAGAACATAATACCGATGGCCCAAAGAACTTAGAACATGAGATATCCATAGGTCGCTATGAATAATATCAAATGACATTAAAGTATGAGAATTTGAGTCTACAAATGCCAACTTAACATTTTTGCCTAAAGAGCAAGACTGACAAATTGGAGTACTATTCGTACCCTTACATGAAATAAAATTATGTTTATGTAATGACGACAAAATAGAAGATCCCGGATGACCAAGACGAGTATGCCACAAGGAAGGAGCAAGGGCTGCAAACGATGATGGCAAGGCTTAACTCGATGGACTGAAACCGGGCGTGATAGGATAAAGATCTCCCCTACTATCACACCTCATGAGAGGACTCCCCATATTGAAATCCTTCATAGAGAAACCAAAAGGATCAAATTCAACAGAAACATAATTATCAGTGTTGAACTTTCGGACAAACACTAAGTTTTTAATCAATTTGGGGGCATGTAAAGTATTTTTCAAGATAAGGGGTGGATTGGGGGGAGACAAAGTTTTATGACCATAACCCTGAATTGGAATAGAGTTACCATTACCGACAATTATACCACGAGGGTTGTTCAAATTGGCATAAGACGAGAGAGTACCTTGATCGAAAGTCATGTGTGTCGTTGCGCCGATGTCCATGTACCAATTTGGATCCGGTTGCGTCAACCCAAGTGTGTGAATTGCGGCCTCAATATTGGTGTGAGTAGATGTGGGGCCCACTGTCGAGAATGCTTGTGTGGGCCGAGGCCTAAGCAGTCCACCCTGATGCCCCGGCCCAGTGCTGAACCGAGAAGTTGCCTGCTGATTGTTAGGCCGGAAGTTAGGCTGTCTAGCCCACTGGCTGCTAGAAGGGCCTGGAAAATAAGGGTTGCTGGCCCACAGCCCATTGCCCCATCCCGACTGCCATGGGCCCCACGGCTGGGACAAGTAGGGAGAAGGCCCATTGTTGACTGGATGGGGCCCACTGCCGGACTGCTGACCACCGGAATCGTCGTGTTTCCCCTCGCGGTTTTTGTTATTATTTTTACGATTATTTTTGCCGCCACTATGAGTACGGTTTTGGCCCGAATTATCAACAAAACTTGAAGAAGTTGTGGAGGACATCATTAGGACGACGAGGCTTGCTCCGGTAGCTGCCTTTTTAGCCAAATCGGCTTCTTCCAAAGTAAGCATGGAGCGGGCTTGATAAAAAGTGGGAAGTGGATTGCTTTGACGAAGGAGAGTCCCAACGCCATTATAGGCCTCCGAGAGACCGGCAACCAGTTGTAGAACCAGACGATTATTTGTCACATGTGCACCAACGTTACGGAGTTGGTCCGCCAACTCCTTGAGTTTCTTGCAATATGCAGATACGTTTGAAAATTCTTCCATGCGAACTTGAGAGAATTCCTGCTCGAGTGTGACAACACGTGAATGTTGGTTATCTTGGAATATGTCACGCAATCTATTCTAGGTAGCCATAGCCGGGGTATCCGGCTCAATAATCGTCTGTAAGAGGTCAACCAAAATAGTGAAATAAATCCACTGGAGAACGGTAGCATCAAGAGTAATCCATAACCGAGGATCCTCCGCGGGAATAGGTACAGCAAGAGGAATTATGTGATGGAGGACTTGATGGGAGATAGAGTGAATTTTAAACAATTCTGCTCACGTCGCATATTGGTCGTTTTCCATCTCAAGAACAATAGGGATGTTGTTCTTGATGTTAGAAACCATGAGGGCAAGATGAAAATTACTTTTAGACTTATTGAAAGAACAAAGGGAGAGGAGGGGAAATTTGGAAAGAGTGGAGGTTAATAATATCACGAATTCCGGTGAAGGGGGACGGAATCCGGAGATGGTTGTGGCCGAGAAAGGGCACAAAAACCTAGAGCAATGGCGGAAGCAAGACCTAGTCTCTTGATACCATGAAATAAATAATCCCCTTGATTATTTTCATTAATTGAAAGGCTATATATACAAGTTACATAATAGGAGAATCCTATTCCTAAAACCTTATTCTATACATTTATGGTAATATACTAATTATGGTAATACACTACTAATTATATTACAATATTACCTAAACTAGGATACTAAATATTTATCATAAATTACATTGACTAAACAGCCAAAACCGAGAGTCATTATGAGAGCAAATCCGAGACTCAATATACACATACACAATATATTGTGTATATTTAACAATAAGTAAGTATATCTTTTGTCAAAGGGTATCACACTTCTTCTTATTACTAATGATCCAAAGAAGTCAATAGGATGCACAATAAATCGTGTCTTTATGAAATTTAGAATGACGAATACCTAATTAATTAGATTCTTCTTATGAATGAAGATACCAAATATTATTATCTGTAATTAATTATATTATATTTAAATTGAAATTTGCAGGATCAAAGGAAAGTACAAATCATATTATTAAGGTTATACTTAGCAAGTCAAAGACCAGTCTATAATTAGGTGTGATTTTTCAACTTCAAATTGAGTTTTTCGTTTTGGCTTTTAGCTTATTATCTAATGTAACTATCTTTAGATATTGCTTTTATATATATATATATATATATATATATATATATATTTGGTTGGAACCATGTGTTTCATAGTGATGTGTTAGATAAGACGATAACTTCGGATCACTCGGAGACAATATTTATGATAATTTATTTGTTTTATAAGGAAATTTTGTGCGCTGAGAACTCTGTTTAGGTTCATTTTTGAAGGTAATCAATGTCTTCTATGTGAATTGAGATCATAATAGGAGTCCACTACGGAAGATCTAAATATTTGATTTCGGCTCATAATGAGTCAACATAAGGATCCAAAATAGTTTAGTTTGGTCTTAAATAAGCTTGTCAAGTGGGCCGGGCCGGGCCTGTTGGGTAAATCCGGCCCGACCAACCCGGATCTGACTAAGGGGTAGGGGACTGGGCTAGGTGGAATTAGTTAGAAGGCTAGGCCGGACAGCCCGGTAGTCCGGCCCACCGAGGACCCGACCCGGCTAAACTTTTTATTATATACTAAAACTAATTAAGTAAAATATATTAGGTTAGTTCCACTGAATTTATAATTAGTCACACACACATACAATGATCAAGTTTAATCTTAATTATTGGTAGTAGCTTATATGTGAATTTGCAACAAAACAGTAAATCACTTGATGTAATTTATAGGAGCTAGCATCATTAATTGAAAGAGAGCTAGCTTAGCTTCTCAGTAACTTTATTTATTAATAGAACAAGGATTTGAAGGGCTTATATAACGAAAAACATTGTGTAGAAAGAGTTGCTTTCTATGCTTACACATAGACACAGCTAAGTATAGGACAATGTAATATCACATACACCAGTCAAACTTATGTTGATGATGATTTATAATAGGGCCATATATGTGATGAATATGACCTTTTTTCAATAAAGCAAATTTGGTTTAATTGGAATTTGTCAAAGTTGGAAAAATACTGTGGACAAGAGAGGGAATGGAAAAGGGACAAACAAGCAGTTTTATACTTTATTTAAGAGGAAAAAGGCAAAGGAAGGTTATCTTCATACACATATTATATATAGTATATAACAGAGGCCTGTTTAGAAGAGTATAGGTTGTATTTATTCAATTAAAATATAGCTTCTTAAGTCGTTTCTTAATTGTTACCTTTAAGCTTTAAGTTTAGTTTCTATGTTTTGAATTTTAGATATGTAATGTGTTTAAGTTGGTATGTTTTGAATTTGTAATGTTATCAATTTAAATTTTAAGTTTGATGTTTTATATTTTCTCAATCCCAAAAAGATTGGCCTACTTTCCTGATTAATTTATCCCAAAAAGATTGGCTCCTTTCTATATTTAGAAATAATTTAATTTTATGAGATCATTTACAATCACACAAATATCTAAGATTTGTTTTTTACCACACATTTCAAAAGTCTTCCTTTATTTCTTAAATTTTATGTCAAGTTAAATTAGGTCAATTTTTTTGAGATGGGAGGAGTATTAATTTGTGTCTATTTAGTACTTAAAGTTAAATATTTAATTTAGAAACAATTTACCTTATTCAATGATTTATAGCCACACAAAATTTTAAAAAAAGGCTATTTTAGTATTAGATTTAAAAACAAAAAACTAAAACCCGCCCCGACCTCGAACCGGTTGGGTGTGGCCACGTTTAATGGATCGGCCCACTTGACAGGCTTAGTCTTAGATATATTATTCTTTGTTGTTTGATTTTGAATTTTTTTAATGTCAGAGAAGTATACTGATAATATTTACTTTGTAAGTGCATTGATTTTTCAGGGATCTTGAAGACTGATGACAATGATAACATAGACACAATAGTGATGACAAAATATTAAAGGCAAATTATATTTTAGATTTTCTTTCAAGGTAAGTTAATAAGTTAGTCAGCTTGAGAAATTCTTATACAACTCTTCAATCAATTTTTTTGGCCTTACAAATTTTTATTGGTGATGTTACAATTATGATATGTATCAAAATGATAGTGATGCATTCCTTCTCGCTAATAATAACAGATGACGACAACGAAAAATTGGACTTCCATTTTTTTTCCTTCTATTTTTTGTAGGCAAACAAGCATTATATGCATAGAAATTATGGGTCGATTTTTGCTAATGGGTCGAGTTTAATTTGATCAAATTTAATTTGTAAAAAATAAATATTCTTGTAGTGCCAACATATGATAATAAAGATATGGATAAGGAACTAATGGTTCAAGGATGGGGATGATGCATCACCCGCTCCATCTGCTGCAGGCAACCGGTTGCCTGGAATGAATGTTGTTGAGCTTTTGGTTTCCCGCGATTTTGCTATTGTTGTTAGATATTGTGATTTTGAAGAACGTTTAAACTATTATGATGCCCTTCTGTCACCGGTATCACTTGCTACTAATGGGAAAAAGTGTATTGTAAGTTTCAACATTTGATGAGAAGGAAGGTTAATTTGCATGTCTGTTCAATATAGCTATTTGTTTTGGTGGTATTGTCTTGATATTCACTGTCTCAAGTAGAGAAGGGTAAATATATATATATTTTTAAAAGTATGTTATTGGTGTTGTTACAATTATGATATGTATCTAAATGATAGTGATTTATTGCTTCTCGGTATATTAACAGATGACCACAACGAATAATTGGATTTCTATTTTTTTTCCTCCTAATTTTTGTAGTCAAACAAGCAATATATGCATGAAAATTATGGGTCGATTTTTGCTGAAGGGTCGAGTTTAATTTGATCGAATTTAATTTGTGGAAAATAAATATTTGTATGGGCGTCAAGTATGATAATAAAGATATGAATAAGGAACTAATGGTTCAAGGATGGGAATGATGCATCACCCGCTCCATTTGCTGCAGGCAATTACAATTTTAAATTCAAGGCAAGTTATCTGTTACGACAAGTTCTTTTTAATTAATGATTCTGTTAAGTTTTTAACTTCCGTTAGCTTGAGGGACCAAATAGCACGTCTATATTAATTGAAGGTTAATTATGCTTAATCGGAAATCAAAACTGGAATACACCTATAACACAGGGATCAAAATCGATATTTGCCCTATATCTAAATGCTCCGCTATAGTTTAGATATCTTTAAATTCTACAATATATTCTAAAGGAAGTAAAAGTAGTCTATGGCAGTGGCGGATCTAGCATGATAAGTGGGAGTTCAATTAAATTCTTAACTTTTTATGCGGAGCATAAATTTATGTGTAAAAGTTTATTAAAATTGCAATAAAGAGTAGACATTAACTCATAACTTTCAAAATATAACGGGTTCAAACTAAAAATCTTAAAAGATTGAACCTATAGAGTTTCAATCTTGGATCCGTTTTCGCTTTTCAAAAGTCAAACTTTTTAATTTTGACCGTTTGTTAGAACATAGAATCTTTAAATTTTTTGAAATAAAGTTTAAATATTTGAAAACTACGTAGAAAGTACTATAAGTCACCATAATTAATAATTTAAAATATTTAAAAGTCATTTTAAAAAATTACGATCAAAGAACAACTCCTTTGACTCTCGAAAAATAAAAAGTGCCAATCTTTTTGGCCGGACAGGACAAATCCATTTTTTTTTTTATCAAAAGCTATATTGACCTTCATTGCACTTACTAAATAATATGTCACATCATATTTTATTGGCCAAGTTTATACAAGTTTTGGGGGAATGATTTTCAAAATGATATAGATAAAGATAAGTAGTACATGTTTGTTACAAAACAAAGATAGATGATTTTATTAAATAATTTTCCATAGTTGAGTGTCTTTTGAATAATGAATTATGAGTTTTGAGCTAAGATCGTCCCTTATCTATGTAGTAGGTTCATTTTGATCCTTAAATATAACCCTTAACATATTTAATTTCTTAACGTTGCTAAAGTGGGGCACATTTGTCTCTCTCTAACATAACCTTTTAAAAAATTAACGGTGGTAAACTCATGTGACACTCGCGTGAGCTAAACCCGTCGGATAAAAATATTCAACTCATTCTTTCCCCCCAATTTCATACGCAAAGAAACACTCCACCAGAAAAAGCCTTAACCTCTTTGTAAAAAATTTTGATCGGTTGGAACTAGAAGAGAACTCAAATGAAGAAGCTAATGTTTACTTCTCCGGCAATGATTATTAGATCCCGATAGTGAAATACTCATTATAGTAAGATTTTAGGAAGAAACACAATCCAAGTTTTCATTAAACTAAAAACATGGTTTTCACTATATGTTCATTCCGTTTCTCATTCTTTAGTATATTTACTGATTTTTTATGCAATACATGATAGCCTTAATGTATTATAATAAGGTTACAAATATAAATCAAATGAATTTTTTAGTTCTTCTCGCAAAAGTAAAAGAAGGCTTCAACTTGGACCGGTTCTTGCTCCTTCAAAAGCTCAACGTTCTGGACTTGGTCTTCACGCTGCTTCCTCTCCAAGCTTTGACTGTTTCTTTTACCACGTTTTAAACACAACATCATTGTTAGTTTGCCTGGGTCATTTTTTACTCACAGTAACACAACCTGTTTTGGCCGAAAGAATAGGCAAAATCGTTACAGGGATGTTATCAGGAATGTTGTCACAACATCGCAGGCAACATTCTTATTTTCATAAGATGTTGTCCTGAGCATTTACAGATGTTGTCACAACATCCATCCAACATTAACAATCTCCCCCTTTTTTCCTTTCTTCACAAAACTCCATACTAAGCGAAAATGACTAGGATACTGATTCCCGATGTAATCCTTACATTCCAAGAATCAGTAGGATCAATGTTATGCTCCCCCTTAACCTACAGTAGCAAATTTCAAGCAGTGTTGTATCAATGATTTGATCAGATAGGAGTTATGTTCTGTTAGTCGTGACTTACTTACGGTAACTGCGTAATCAGTCTACAGTAACCATTCATAACAATCCACATCAGGCAAACATATATAAACAGTTTTTGAAAACAGTCACAATGTCTGCAAGAACAGACCAAATGTCTCAAAGTAAAAAAATACAAACACAAATAATATTCAAAATGTCAGTATAGTCCACTATTCAAATAAACATTCATCATTGAATCAACACTCCATCAGCATAATCATCCTTGACTAGAGTAATCAAGTCACAATAGCTTACAGCCGCTTTTTGTGATCAATCACTTTGTGCAGCACCATCTTCATCTCCATGGCTTCAGAAGTAGTTAGCAAACAATCATCTTACCTCATCTCCCCTGCATAATTACCTGCACCCTTATCAGTAGCAGCTCCCCATGTTTGTCTGCTTCCAGCATCAACATCAGCATCAGCATCAGCATCATCTCCCCTTTTTTGTGAAGAAAGTAAGCCCATGTAATAATTCCTGGCTCGCACTAGTTCTTGAATTTGTTTGTCAAGTTCGACAATGTCTTTGTCGTAGCCGATCTTTGGACATTGGGACTGTCCTTGAGCAATGTTGCCAGGAGTGTCGGCAACATCCTTTGATGTGTTAGTGTCCCATTCATCTTTCTTCCAAGGCGAGGTCAATAACCATGTCCCCGTTCGTTAACAATCGCTCGTTGTACTGAGTAAACCTCTAAGGCTGGACTCAGCTTTTCTCCTTTTGGAGTCTTAAAACCTTGGTTGAGCAGGATTTGAAAAATCAAGGAGGGGTATGGAATGGCAGAGTTGCTTTGTTTTTCAGCCAAGTAGACAGCATGGTTGAATATAAGTGTTCCTAAGTCAACTTTCTGATTCCTTCCAAAATTAAAAAGCAGTGATGCTTGATCAAGGATCACTACTATCTCGTTGAGAGATGGTATCCAGTTGTATATAGCAAGTTTGTGCAAAGTGGCAAACAAGGCAGTGAGTTTTGACACAGGGCTGCGAGGAGCCCAAACAGTGATCAAATTTCCTGTAAGGTACTTGATCATTGAATTGAGTTCCTTCACAGTGGGGTTTGGTTGAGGTTCTCTTTTACTAATAATTATCCCAAGGGTGGAGTTGATGATATTAGGTGTAAAATTGTATACCTTGTTGTTTAGGTACACTTTCCCAAATTTCTTTGAGGTTGTGTCCTTAACAGCAAGCATCAGATTAGCATAGAACACCTTAATCACCTTCTCACAATAAGGATTCTTACCAGATACATAGCTTAAGATGTTTCGACTACTTAAGAAATCAACTAAACCATTTTTGGAGAATGAAGTTAGGTCAATCACCTTCTCCCCTCTAACTCCTCTATTCTTAAACCAATTCCAATTGCTGGAGCATGATTTAGTTTGAAGCATGGAAGAGTAGGGAATTACCTCAGAATCTGTTTCAGATTTTGTGTATACTTGTTCGGATGAGGTGGCTACAGGTGTTGCCTCGGATGTTGGGGCAACATAGTTTAGGTCCATTTTCTTGTCTGTTGCCTTTGTTGAGGCAACATATTTATCAAAATTACAGTATGTTCTATGGACCCCTTTAGGAATGAAGTTTCGTAGAGGTGTGTCATCAGACATCTCTTCTTCTTCTTTTTCCTTCTCAGATTCTGCTTGTGGAGTGGAAGTTGATGGAGTTCTGGAGGAACTGGGCACACTGAAATTGGTGTCAGTGCTGCTGCTTGTGGTAGTATCAACAAGGAAAGTCGACTCTTCCCTGGATCTTTTGGCAGACTGGTATTCACAAAATTGGTTTTCGAAAACCCTCTTTGACCTTTGCGTCGGAAATGTCAATTTTGAGACAAGATTCGAGAAATCAGATGTTGCATCAACATCGATTGGGTTTTCATTATCGCCTGGGTAGCTCACCTGTAATGGCTTATCTGAACCAAGTAGGATCATAGCCTGTGTGCAGTCCTCCTCGACAGGTCTCAAGTCATTGATGGAAGTATAATGCTTGTAAGTCTTGTCGTTATTTGTTGGACTAGTCGACATTGGAGAATAATCTTTGGTGTTTGTTGATTTTGGGGACACGGACATGGGAGAGGCTTTTGAAGGATTGGGCGTGTTGGAGAAGCTTTGGGTTTTGAGAAATGACGGTGTTGTTTGGGCTGCCATGGTTTAATAGGTTGGTAGTCGGCTGATGTGACAATTCCAAGAAAAAAAAATGGGAGGTTTTATTATGGCAAAGTATACTTACACTTAAACTCATTTTCCTTAAATTTAGATTGTATAGAAGAATAAAAACTCTTTACACACCTAAAATAGGATTGTCATAGCACATATCATCATTTAGAAAAAAACGGTCATCCAGAATTTTTGGACTTCCAGTTAAAAACAGAGACGTTTTAAATACCAAAAACATGAATAAAATAAGATAAGCCAGTTTGATCAACGTACTGGAACACGATGTTGTTGATGATGTTGGCAACATTTCAAAGTTAAACAAGCATTATGAGACTCCAAGGATTTTATGATTTGGCAGATAATATTTCCGTACATGTTCCCTATGAGACTGATCGCTAGACTAATGTAACATTTTACCATTGTCCTTAATCAACTTAGTTGAACACATACAGATTTAAAAAAATATTGAGGAATTTTCAACCTTTTTGAACACGTGGTACTCCTATAAAATAGGAACGATACCAAACTTAGAGCTTTGCTCTTTTTGTATACATCCAAATCTTTTAGCAAAGGCTTCGCCTTCATATCTTGTCCTTTTAGAGTCATGTTTGAATTATTTTTTTTAAAAATGCAACATCACTACAACACTTATCCTGTATATTGACTCAATAGTAAATATTACCCAGAATGTTAGGACAACATTTCGGACAACATCTACCTAGTCTGTCTTATTTTCAAAGAAAACAGAGACCAATAGATTTTTTCAAGCTAGAAAATCTCTCATGATTTAAAGGTTTGGTAAAAATGTCAGCCAGTTGAAAAAGAGTATCAACATGTTCGATTTGAACTAGCTGTTTTTTCACTAAGTCTCTTAAAAAATGATGTCTTATGTCTATGTGCTTTGTACGTGAATGTTGAACTGAATTTTTGGAAATATTAATAGCACTCAGATTATCACAGTACAAAATCATGGAGTTATTAGATATGTCATAGTCATCTAGCATATGTTGTAACCAAATCAGTTGAGCACAACAACTTCTGGCTGCCACATATTCAGATTCGACAGTCGAGAGTGATACACAATTTTGTTTACGACTTTACCATGAGATTAGATTATTGCCAAGATAGAAACACTCACCACTAGTGCTTTTTCTTTCGTCTACATCACCGGCCCAATCCGAGTCACTATATCCTATTAGATTAGGATTAGTGTCTTTGGAGTACCAAATTCCCAAGTCACTTGTACCGGCAACGTATCGAATAATACGTTTCACAGCATTAAAATGAGATACCTTGGGACTGGCTTGGAACCTGGCGCAAACACATACGCTAAACATGATATCGGGGCGACTGGCAGTCTGGTATAGAAGGCTACCTATCATAGATCGGTATAATGTTGGGTCAACATCTTGTCCAACATCGTCTTTACATACCTGTTGCGCAGAGCCCATTGGAGTCTTCATGTGTTTAGCATTTTCCAGACCAAATCTCCTAACAAGATTCTTGGCGAATTTGCTTTGAGATACAAAGATCCCATCTTCATTCTGTTTAATCTGCAAGCCTAAGAAAAATGTTAGTTCTCCAATCATGCTCATCTCAAATGTTGTCGACATTGCTTCGACAAAAGACTTTACTAGTGATTCTGTAGTCGAACGAAAAACAATATCATCAACATAGATTTGAGCTATTATTACATGTACACCATGTCTTTTAATGAATAATATTATGTCAGCTTCTCCACGGGTAAAACCAAACTCAACAAGGAAGTTAGTTAGACGACCATAAGAATATATCCAAGTGAATCTGGAAAAATCATCTACTATCACATAAGAATATATCATTCCTCATAGGCTATCTACCTCGATTGGACCCATAAGATCCATATGCAATAATTGGAAATAATGAGACGTACCTGAATATTATCCGTCACGTTGGACAACATTATGAGAGACTCGGGTCTGCTTTCCTTTCAAACAATCTTCACACAGTGTTTTATCTTTTGGATCCAGTCTGGGAATACCTCTGACAACTTCAAATGAGATCAGCTTCTCCAAGGTGTCATAGTTGACATGTCCCAACTTTTGATGCCAAAGTGTCAGCTCACCTACCTTTGCGGAGTTGCAAAAATCTTATCTACCGACTAGATAGCAATTATCTCCCGTTCGGTTCCTGACATGACACATTTATCTGCAGAATCTGTAACCTTGCATCTAAGCTTGTTGAATTTCACATCGAGATCATCATCACATAGTTGGCTTATGCTAAGAAGATTAGCAACCAAACATTCTACATGAAGAACATTTTTCAAGGCTGGTACATCCGGAACATTAAGAGTTCCTTTACCAATTATCTTACTCTTACTTCCTCCTCCAAAGGTCACGTATCCTCCATTGAATGCTCTATACTCCTTCAATAGGCTTTTGGTACCTGTCATATGACGTGAGCAACCACTATCGAAATACCAAGACCCTGTAATGTTAGTACGCAAAACAGTTATGCACACATTACATTTCAGATTCAATTTGGGTACCCATTCCTTTTTCTTCCTTCTGCTTTTAGGTAGGTTGCTTTGAATGTTATCAGTGATGTTGGGCAACATTGCTGACGACATTTTAGGCAATATCTTAAGTGCAGAGTTTTGAAGTTTATAGCAGTAGGGCATAAGATGTCCTAACTTTTTACAGAAGCTACATACAAACTTCGATCCAATTTCAGTGATCTGAGAGTTGCTCATATTTTCTTTGACAAATTTTATCCTCTCAGTTTGACTATGGATTTTGGAAGTATTTGTTTTGCTAGGAGATTGGTACCCAAGCCCAGGCCTTGTAGGATTATTGAAGTTTAATATTTCATCCAGTTTGGAGGTTCCCATGTTGAGCCTTTGAAAGGTGGTCTCAGCTACGTTCAATCGTGCACGAATCTTACTAAGCTCTAGGTCATTCTTAGTAAGTACCACCTCTAATCGGTTGATTGTGCCTTTCAGATTGCTATTCTCAAGAGCCAATAATTTTGCTTTTGAGTCTAGTTGCTCAGATTCAGTGATTAAGGCTTTACACAGATTTTGTAATTCCTTTATTACGTCGTCTTTGGAGTCAACTAGATCCAAATTTATAGCCTCAGATGAAGAAATAAATCCACTAAAACAATTTACATCAGAATAGTCAAAGTATACATACCTCTCTGATGTTGAAGACATTCCATATGTTGAGTCTGATGTTGTCGCAACATTGTCAATAACATCTTCATCGTCGGACAGTGAATGTTCGAACATGGTACGCCCGACATTACTGTGGTTCTTCTTCTTGATCTCCTTCCTCCTCTTCGTTCTCATCATCACCGAGAGTTACCCACATAACCTTACCAATTTTTCTAAGGGTGTTTGCACACTCATTAGCATAGTGTCCCCAACCCGAGCATGCATGACTAGAGATGGCAACGGATCGGTTCTGGACCAGATCCTACTAGATCCAGATCCAGATCCATTTTTCATACTTGGATCCATATTCGGATCCAGATCCATCGGATCCATAAAAATCAGATCCAAATCCGAATCCATCGGATCCACCGGGTCCATGGATCGGATCTGGATCTACGTGTAAATTTTTTTAGCTTGAATAATATTCCCACATGTTGAAACTTTTATGACAAAATGAAACGCAATCGATTGAAAAAAATGATTGAGTTCATTCAATCAACCTACACAAACATGACACCATTCTTCCAAAATACTGAACAAAGTTTTAGCATCACAAGAAAATAAAGATGATTGATTTCATTAGTGATGCAAACAGATTGACACTTTGAGCTAATTTTTGGAGGCTTTAGTGATGATCCACTTGTAGTTCTACTGATTGACTTCATTAAACAACATAAAACAATGTCAGTCATATATCAAAAGTCCCAATTTTTTTGTTGATCAAACAAATGAGAGACATATACTTAAAGCTTACCGCTAGCAGATTCAAGAAAGGGAAATTTAAAGAAGAGTGATAATTTTTTCTTTTTATAGAAATGAAAATATGGAAAACTGTAGAGAGCATATAGGTAAAAGAAATGAAACTTCAAAGACAAATTACATGGCTGTGTGACTTGCGCCTTATCCTGGTTCAACCCTTTACCCAATACATAAATTATGAAAAAAAATTAAGAAAATACTTATAAAATTACATTATAGGACTAGGTTGTGGATATATTTAATAAAATCGGATCCACGGATCGGATCTGGACCGGATACGGATCTCAAATACAAGATACATATCCAGATCCGATCCGTCAGAAATGGATCCGGATCCGTCGGATCCAAATTTTGAAGATCCATATCCTATAAAACGGATCTGGATCCACTGGATCCGGACCGGGTCCAAGATCCATTGCCATCTCTATGCATGACACTGCACTCCCTTGAGTTGCTTGGGATTGAAATTGGTACTGTCGGAGTTAGATTTCCTCAGTGGATTGTGATTTCTTTGCTCAAAAGGTGACCTATTTGGCTGTTTATTGAAGAGTGGGTTTTGATGTTGTTTGTATTTGGCTTTATTGCGATCAATGTTGATCTTTCTCACCATCGAATTGAATTGATGAGTAAGTAAGGCAACAGTTGCACCATTTCGCTGTTCCTCCAAGTTTTCTTCCTCGTTTTCTAATTCAGTTTCTGAGGTTTGTCCTTGGAGTGCCAAAGTCTTGTCTTTATACAGATCTCTTTGGCTCTTCATGTTCATCTCATATGTTTGAAAGATGTTCATCAAGGCATGTAGATCCATAGTAGCAAGATTATGGGCCTCTTCAATAGCACAAATCTTAGTATTAAACCTTTCAGGAAGAGATCCGAGAGCTTTAACCACAAGTTGTGTGTTGGTTTAGCCGTAATATTCAGAATCAAACACTTATTGTATCAAGTGTTGGCTCTGATACCACTTGTTGGGTCCGGGGCTACGGATAAGCAAGAATATGTAAGAATAAAACCGTAACAACTAGAACAATTAAAACAGTTTCTGGATGTTGCCTTCAATGTTGTGTCAACATCTGAGGCAACATTGTGATAAAACAGTTATAAACCTTTATAGAGTAAATGCAGCGGAAAAGTAAAGAGACACAAGGTTTATATTTTCAAGGGTATATATTAATATATCCCTTGATGGTCAATGACCAAAGAATTGTATAAATTATATACAATCACAAATGAATTTCTTTTTCCAAGATTGAACAATAAATGCGAAAAAGAAATTACAAACAAAAGTGAAGTCGCAGATGACTTCAGCCTAAAGTTAAAAATCTAAAAAGACAAATACAACATCTTCATTACTATTGCTTGAAATATAAGCTTGATCTAAAATCTGGGCAGCAATAACAACGTGGGACTAGATGTTGTTATACTACTTTAGGCTAAGTGTGTTGATCCAGTTTCTAAGGTGAATATGCGAGAGCTCTCTTGGTAATTCTTCTCGTTTAATTCTGGATATCGATACTCTGAAGTTCCCCTCTATTTATAGTGTGGAACTTCCCTTGAAATCCTCACTGGTTGGTTGCGGAGGCTGAGTAAAAGAAGGCTTTAGCTTGGACCGGTTCTTGCTCCTTAAATAGCTCAACGTTCTGGACTTGGTCTTCACGCTGCTTCCTCTCCAAGCTTTGATTGTTTCTTTTACCACGTTTTAAACACAACATCATTGTTAGCTTGCGTAGGTCATTTTTTACTCACAGTAACACAACCTGTTTTGGCCGGAAGAATAGGCAAAATCGTTACAGAAATGTTGTCAGGAATGTTGTCACAACATCGCAGGCAACATTTTTATTTTCATAAGATGTTGTCCTGAGCATTTACAGATGTTGTCACAACATCAACACAATGCATGATAAAATAAGACATGCAACTGAAGCTATTTTGGGCAAGGAAGAAAATATTTGTTTGAGATATTTCTAAATATATGTTTATTTTAAAAGAATTTGGTTCCTTTATAAATTGAAAAAGGTCAAATTAGCTTCATCTTGTCTTAAGAAATGGAGAATACAGGAAGAAATTTGCACTTACTTTATGTTAGGAAGAAACAAAAGTGTGTGACTTTAGCACAAAATAAATCTACAACATTTACTTTATGTTAGGAAGATACAAAAGTGTCTCACTTTAGCAAAGTTAAGGAATCAAATATATTTGAGGGATCAAAATAAATCTACTGTCATAAATAAGGGACAATTTTAACCCAAAACGCTAATGGACTCTGTTCATATTGTTGGAAATTAGCCTTTGGCGGGAGTTGCGACCGACCAACTTTAACGGCTTAAACACTAGTGTTACGTATGTTGGAGAATCCGGTTCTTAACACATGCATGATCTACTAAGTACGTAGATAACCGTAGGGCCAAGAATCGTCAAATTTCATTGAGAAATGAAAGAGATATTGGTTCACGAAGTAAGGTGTTTGAAGCATGGAAAAGTGTGGTGTGTGATCAATTCTCCCTCATCGGTAGAGGAAGAAAGAATTGTTGTGTATATAAGACTCGAAATTGGTTTGGGGTTTGGGACCCCAAAGGTATCCCATGTGTTTAAAGAAGGGAGGACCTAGATGTGCTTCGGTTCAAGGAAAGACCACACGCGCGCCGCCGTCGCCCGTCCCGTCCGGTCCGGTTCCGAGTCACGGGCTGTGGGCCTTCTGATATTATCTTTTTGGGCCAAAGAACTTTACCAGAAGTACAGTTTGATTCCAGAAGTTTCAGATGTACAGTTTGGACTAGAATTCTTTCATATGTACAGTTTGGTCCCTGAAGTTTCAAGATGTACAGTTTGGTCCCTGAAGTTTTCAGAAAGTCAGAATTGGGCAGAAGAGAACAGAAACGCCAAGCACTCAATTCAGCCATTTATTTTGGCTGAATTACTCCTCTTATAATGGCTAATCCGTTGGTCTTTCACCATTTATTTTGGTGGCTTTACTACCTCCATAATGTCCATTATTTGGCCAATAATGGCTGTTATGGAGGCAGTTAAACAGCCCCTCCCTCACCTATATAAACACCCCTTACACCATTGTTGATCAAGAGATATACTACACGAAAATACACAAGCAAAAACAATTCTTCCTACAACTTCCAAGCATCATTTCGTTACTCAATATTCTTCACGGTAGCTCTTGAGTTTCCTTTGCTCAAGTGTTCCATTGCTGTTTTATCTTGGGAGATGAATTGTCCAGGACGTATAAATGATACATACAGGGTAATATTGTCTTAAGGACAGAGTGCCACACTTGACTCAGCAATAACAAAATAGTTTCCAGTTTTACTTCTTCAAGAAAATTGTAATTTCAGTTTTGTTGTTCTATTGTAATTTTCAGTTCTTGAATTACTTTGCAGTTACTTGTAATTCCCGTTTCCTGCAACCTCTGTATAACCAAGTAACCAACACATATCAATTACTACCTGACAAGATATAATAAAATTATATTTGTATAAGTGAAGTGTACTAAGTTTTATACAAATAGACGATAAACAACGATAAAGTAGTACTGTATACGTATTGCTCTTCTTCTTTTAGTTTTTAGAAAAGAATGACATTTTTATATTTAATATTAATAATTTTAATTTTAATCTTTTCATTTTATTATTAGTGTGATGATTGATAGTCACAATACTCCATTAGGACAAAAAGAGTGTCCACTCAGTCATTTACACGCTCTTTAAAAAATATTAACTTTTATGCAAAAATAGATAATTTGATTAAATACCCCTAATTAAATAAGTATTGAAATTTGGTCACCTAATACTTAATAAGGACGAATCTAAAAAAATATTGTTATTTCTTGATTTGGTAAACAAACACTCTTTTTGATTTCAAAAATAAAAGCTAATTAACACTCTTTTTTATCTGAAAAAAATAATATATATCTCGGAATGATCCAAAAAGTAAAGGTAGATAACAAAATTATTTATCTACAACAACCATAGGTCTATTCTTTACACGTACGAAAGTTAGTAAATTTCAACCTAATGAAAGCGAAATTTGTCGGAATGATCCCAAAATAAAAAAAAGAGGTTGACTATGGGAAGACTTCACTCTTTTTAAGGAAAGCAAGAAGGTAGCTCCAGCAATTTGTCAGCACAAAAAAGAAGAAGAAAAAAGATGAGTTCTAAAGAGATGTCTATGGATTCAATAATGGAAGACTCAGATTGCTCTGTTTCTAATACAGATGCAATCATCTACGGCTCTTCCGCTATTTCAGGGCGAACTCAAAGCTTAATCTCAGATCCAAATATTCCTAATTCGTCTTCAACAAGTGAAGACGAATACCAGCAGCATATCTCGACTGCTGCTGGCAGTGGTGGTACTGATGATAATTTGGTTGTATCATCATGTGCATCTTCCAGCTGGTTTAAGCATAATAATAATAAGCAAAGTGAGCATCAAGAAATTAGGATATTTAATGTTGATTTCAGGGCACTTTCTAAGGTCAATAATATTTTAAAAAATCACTTGTAAATCTTGTAAGTTCATTTTTCGTGCCATTTATAATAAATGTTTTTCATTTTTTTTTCTTTTTAGGTATCTTATGTCCAAGAGACAAAAAAGTCAAAAGCTATTGATAACCTGACGGTTGCTACAGAGCTTCAGATGCCAACCAGTCGGCCATTACCCAAAAATCATGTTCCATTTTATCATCAATCTTCATCCTCTGTCCGGTTCAAATGGACTTCTTACCTTCATGCCCGGTTTGTTCATGCTGTGGAACTTCTTGGTGGCCATGAAAGTAAACTCCAATTCCTTATCTTCAGTTTTTTTTTAATAATTAAATTCCACTTGAGGGGGGAACAAAAGCGCATGGAAGTTAGAATTTAAATTTGATGGAATTAATTAATGATGATGAATGAAGGAGTTGGATTGAATTTGAACGTATCAAAATGAATTGAGTTAATAAATAGACGGGTCAATGACTCGTCAAAAGAGTATTGGGGTTGAAATGAACTTGATCAAGATGAGCTAAATAATGAATCATAGCACAACGCGTCCAACTCTTACCATTGTTTGTATACTTATGATTTATTTATTTACTTGACTCTTTCTTTATTATGACTTTATATAACATATTATACAAAAAAAAATTAAAAATATCTTAACAAAAAATTTCACAGATCAATTAGGGCTACATATTAACCTAACCTTTAGATGAACTGAGTCAAGAAATGGACGGGTCATTAACACACCCAAACTTGAATGAATCATGTTTTTTTTTAGCTAATTTTGCTACCCCTAAATTTAAACCTTTATGTGTTACGGTTTGTCCTGAATTTCCTACCTTATTTGAATTTTACCATAATTATGCTTTATTTCTAAAATGTTTTCTTGGTGAAATACCATATTTATCATTTACTTGAAGGAGAAGTTTTGGACTTCTATAAATATGAGATCATTTATTCTCATAAACAACACAATAACATCCATAATGTAGTCGTTTAAAAAGTTTTGTTTAGGAGGAGATTTTTTTCTCTCAAAAAGCTTTATACTTTTAGATTAGTTTTTTATAAGGGTGGCCAGTGGGCCGGGCTCGGATCTGGCGGGCTGGGTCTGGCGGGGTCGGGGTCGGGGCGGGACGAGCCGGGGGTCGGGGGTCGGGTCTAGCGGGGCCTACCGGGGTCGGGTCTGGCGGGACCTGCTCCAGTCCCGTCCCGATCCTGATCCCGTCGGTATCGGGTCGGGCTCGGGCTCGGGCTCGGGGCGGGGTACAGTCGGGTTTTTCTTTTTTTTTTTTTTAAATAACATATGTATAAAAAAACTCAATAAACAAAACAAGATAGTGTAATAAAAACATCCAAAAGCTGTTTTTGTGCCTCTTATATTATTTAATAGACATATGATTTTTTTGTAATACAAATACAATTGTCTAAAATCTAAATTGCAACTTTGTGGTGTTGTCCAAAAGTTGTAAATTACATAATAAATTTGCAATTAAAAAAATTACATTCTCAAAAAAACCTGTTCTAATTGCTTGATGATTTCATGTGGTTCTTCGGTTGGAATTGGTATTTGTTGGTCAAATTGATCCACGTCGCTTCCACTACCTTCGGTTAAGATTTCGTTGTACTTTTCATCATCTTCTTCGTTGATCTCCGGTTGACCACACCTTCTCCGCTCCGCTCGTATCCAATCTCTGAATAATACTGCAATTTCCAAGCCGTCTCCGGCCAATGAGTGTCCGTGGTCTCCTATTTGATATCTCGCCTGCAGAAAAAGCGCTTTCAGACGCAGATTGATGACGCTTGAATGTTCAAAACATCTCGAGCCATCAATGAAAGTGTCGGAAAGGTCTTCTCATTCCCCTCCAAAGATTTCAAACAAGTCTTCTTGTCCATCTTCATTGATAACTTCTTGATACGGCATCGAACCCCGCAAAACAAAAATATCCAACTCGCTAATTTGGTTAGTAGTAGAGGTACGGCCGCACATTCTATTTCGAGGCTTTCAATACTAGCCGCGTAAACAAAACAACATGTCTTTTGTGAGGTTGTGTTGAAGATGAAGAAGATGGTATGGAAGCCGGTAAGTTACTAGCATTTTCTTGTTGATAAAATCTATATATATTTTTGCATTGGTGTTCTACGCTAGACACCGCTTCTTCTTTAGTTGTTCAATAGGTGGTGGGTGATTTAGATTTTTGGGACTTGGAGGTGGTAGTACTTCTATACAATCGTAAATAGTTTCAATTAGTGATTTAGTACCGTCTATTTTAATAGTAGGATTTAATACGAACCAATAATATAAATAGAGGGAATAGGAATAAAATATTTTTTAATTTTGACAAACATTTTTTTAATAGCGCCTTATAAGTCGGTTTTTCTATATATTCACTAAGTAATAAAAATATTAGAGTTATATAAAATAACATAGTTGAAATAGTAGGATAATATATACCGGAAAATTCTTTTGTTGCTTGAAAAAATTTCTCTAAAAATACAATAAGTTCGGAAATTTTTACCCAATCACTATCTAAAATCATATCAGCTGGCTTTTTATTATGAGAGTTAAAAAATAAAGTTATAGGTAATTTATAGTCATAAGCAACAAGTAGTTGCTCGTATAAAGAATTCCACCTAGTGGATACTTCTTGTGGAATTCTTCTATAAGGTAGTCCACAATCGTGACAACTTTTTTTATATTCTTTTCTACGTTGTACTTTATTACTTTTAAAAATAAAGTTTATAGCAAATTGTATTTTACTAAGAATGTCTTCAAAAAGTGATAGACCATCCTTTACAATTAAGTTATATATATGGCAAGCGCATTTTATATGAAAATGGTCTGGAAAAGATGGAGTTAAACTATTTTTTAACATTGTAATTGCGTAATTGTTATTAGAAGCGTTATCTAATGTAATAGTCATAATTTTATCGGTAATTCCGTAATAATCGCACACTTGATAAATATTTTCTGCAATAAAAGTACCAAAGGTGTGCCTATCATCTATATATCTATACGCTAAAATACGTTTTTGCATAGACCATTTATAATCTATCCAATGACAAGTTACGTTAAATAATCATGGCCGTTAGTACTACGACCTATATCGTACGTGATAGATACTTTGCCATTAAAATGATATAATGAAAAATGTAAATATTGTTGATATTCATGCGCGAATTTAAATACATCTCTCTTAACAAGTTGATCTAGGAAAACCGTTAAAAGCAGGATTATATATATCTCTAATGTAATGAATAAAATCGGGAGATGAAGGAAATGAAAAAGGCAAACCCTCCACAACAACTAATTTTGATATTGCTTCCCTATCTCTATGTTTATTGTATTTAGAGCCTACAATTCCC
Source organism: Anisodus tanguticus (assembly GCA_034509755.1). NCBI lineage: Eukaryota > Viridiplantae > Streptophyta > Magnoliopsida > Solanales > Solanaceae > Anisodus > Anisodus tanguticus. Next base: position 7,486,354 of record CM067552.1, on the reverse strand, counting down.
CCCCGTCATAGGGTTAATTTGACCCCGTACTTGGTCCGGGACGATCGTATGTGAACCTTGTCCCGATGGAGCGGCGTTTGCGCACCCGATTTTGAAGCCTGGTATTGGGCATACCTAGCTGGATGAGCACTTACTACGTGTCTAATTAAACCCCCGTCCCACCGTGACCTTTTCAGTTTTAAATTTTAAAATATTTTTACAAATTTTACATATGGCTACTTGATTCTCTACGTCCCTATCAAAAAATGTCCATGCATATGATTTTAATGGTTGTTTTGCTGGACCTCGTCTCATACTAGGGGGAATAGGAGGTATTTCAGTTGAAGGTGCACTAGTGGGTGTGTTGTCATCAACATTAGTGGGTATATCATCGTCTAAATTAAAGTCTTCTTGAGTTCCAGAAAATAGCTCCTGGTCTAAATCTAATGGTATTGTAGGAAAATGTTGAGTATCAACAAAATCATCCTGTGTAGGAATAAGATGACTAGAAGAAGTACCCTTGCCCTGGTTGCCCCTACTAGAAGAAGCACCCTTACCCTTAAACATACCTTTTAATCCTTCCATTTTAATTATGATAATAAATAATTAAAAACAATAAAATTAAGTGCGCTAAATAAAAATATAAAATAAACAGACAATAATAATTTAATGAAGGAACGAATGTACCAAACGCCGACGTAACGTCGACTTGTAATCGAGAGGTTGAAAATTGAAAGTTTGCTCGATGGAAGATCCTCAAGCTAGTTGCCAACTTCACTCCCAATTCTCAAATGAATTAATAAAATTGAATATTTAGCAAACAATGTAGACTTGTAGAGAGATATATTGAGAAATTAGAGAGATTGTAGGAAGATTTGTGAGAAAGATGAAGAGAAAATGAGTTATTTATAGTTGAAAAATTGGGTTTAAGTGTAAATATAATAACTTATGGGTTAAAAATAAATATTAAGGGGTAGGGGGGGTTTGGGGGGGGCTAAAATGGTCGTTAGCCAACAACCATAATCTAAAATGGCCGTTGGTGCAACGGTAATTTTTGCAAAGGAGGGGAAAAGGGCGGGGTCGGGGTCGGGACGGGCTCGGGTCAGGCGGGCCTGGGGCGGGCTCGGGTCTGGCGGGACGAGACATCGTCCCGTCCCGAGTTCGAGTCCCGCCCCCGTTTTTTTTTTAAGCGGGGTCGTGGCGGGCTCGGATCGGGGTCGGGCCGTCCCGGCCCACTGGCCAGCCCTAGTTTTTTATACATAGATCAATTGATCAAACTATATTAGAATATTATGTTTCTTTTAGTATGTTTTTCTTTGTCGTCTGATTTATCATCGTTCAAAGTTTGCAATTGTTAGCTTCAGCATAATGCCCAGTTATTTCTGTTAAGAGTCCGCATTGGAAATGGAATGGAAATATGGACTCCTTATATGGACTTGAACAATCATCACCTTACAAGCTAGTTTTTGGGGTTGAGTTAGATCCAAAATCCATTCTTTACATGGTATCAGAGCCAAGCTTATTCCAATTCTTTGTTCGTCGATGTTGAGCCCCAAATTATATTATCCACTCTCCAATTGACGAGGTCTGGGCGTGCGAGGGAGTGTTAAGAGTTCCACATCGGAAATGGAATGGGAATATGGACTCCTTATATGGACTTGACAATCCTCACCCTACAAGCTAGCTTTTGGGGTTGAGTTACACCCAAGATCCATTCTTACAATTTCGATCCCAACATTATGTTCTCACCACCAAAACTGATGCACTTTTGCAATTATACTTCATATTTTGAATATGTAATCAATATCTCAGTGATTTTTCATATTTCTACTTATACTTCCTCTAAAAATAATTGTTGGGTTTAGTTGAACTTTTTGCTGATTAAATATACATTGCATCCGCTCTGGTAATAATATTAAAGGTCTAATCTTGTATTTTCTTGATTTTTAGTGGCTACTCCGAACTCAATCCTGGAGCTAATGGATATCGAAGATCTCAATCGAACTCAAGTCAAAAACCATTTGCAGGTAAAGCAAAATGAAAACTAAAATAAACAATGAAATGAGAATAAAAAGCAAAAAAGAAAAGTTTGAATTGTTTGTTATAAACAATTAACTTGTATCTTTTAAGGTAACTTCATCAGATTGTATAAGATATTATACATTATCAGTGTATATAACGTAAACTCGCTAAATTAGTTCTCTAAAATTCCAAAATGCAAAATGACTCATACTTATCGACTGAACTCAAGTCTCTTCTTTCTTTTTCTTTGGCAAAATTATGTCAAGAACATATGTTCTATGTGTAATGCATTACTAAAAAAAGTTGCGATAGATAAATTCTGTAGCTAAATAACGAGATCCGTCTCTAATCTATTTCGCAACGGATTATCAAATAATTATGTTAGCTATGAGTGATTTAGTGATAGATTAGCGATGAAGTTCATAGCTAATTCCATTTTTTTATAGTGATGGTTATTGAAATCTTTTCGTTCTTGTTAAATAGTTTCTTAAATTTCCAAAATGATTTTCCAATGCAGATGTATCGCGTTGTTAATTATGGTGGTGCAACGAAAATTTGAAGGGACTTGAGTAGAGATCTCTGAAATTACAAAGTTGAAAGAAGATTTATCTTGAAGAGAGGAGAACTCTTTTATTTTGAAGGGACTTGAGTAGAGATCTCTGAAATTATAAAGTTGAAAGTAGATTTGTCTCGAAGAGAGGAGAACTTTTTTACTTGTTGCGATTTTGATACAAGAGAAGGGTTTAAAGAGAATTGGCTTTGAGTATAAACTTTGCTCTTAGATTTTATTTTGATTTTTGGTTTTTGGTTTTGTTACTCTCTCTATTTATATTATCACATGGAAAATTCTAGACATTCATAATTTTTATGTTCATTAAAATCTAGAATTTTAAATTTTAAATTCTAAATATCTAAGATATTAAACCTAGATAAATCTAGGTACCTCTCTTTCCACAAGGATGTCTAATACATTCTAAATGTCTTTTTACAAAATAGGGAAAATAGGAATCTTGGTCCCTGAATTATTTTTATTTTGATTAATCACATTTTAACCTTCAGTTAAATAAAAAAAGTGATTTTAGTCCAATTAATAACATAAGTTAAAAGAGAAAACAAATTGTATACTTCTGTTGGAAACATATTAGAGATAATCATATTAAGAAGAAGAAATAAGAGACAAAATATAGTAATAATAATAAAGATATGATAGAGTTGAAACAGGAAAAATCCGGTTCAAGGTGCGCCATGGATGACGTTGTCTTCAGAGTAGATTTCTGTTGCTACCTCAATACAAATAGCAAAATGACGTTCTACTCCCAAGATACAATGAACCACTTAGGACTCTTCTAATGTGCACTTAAATTGAAGTTCCGGAAAACCCTTTTAATCTTTCGGCCGCTTTTGTAGGAAGTTGGAATAACAAATAAACGGATTCTTGAAGAGAGTGAAATGATAAAGAACCTAAGGATCTAAATCTCGTGTTCATGAATTTTCTGCAAAAGATAGATATTTATAGAAAGTGAGAGATACATTTTCATTAATGGATGTACCCCTTAAGATTGGATGACACATTTTCACAAGAATATGTGTATCCTTTAAATAATGAGTAACACCTTTTCATAATAATTTGTGTCTTTCAAAGATGTGATTAAATTTTGAATTACTCCTAAAATAAATTCCAACAATCCCCCACATGATTCAAAAATTTAAAGAATACAAAAACAGTCGTTTATAATGATGTCAATGAAGGTGTCTTGTGGACTTGGACCTCACTTATTATGATGAAATCCAACCGGAAGGACCATAGTGAACTTAAGTCTTGAACTAGGACCTTGTAGCCCGATCTTCAATTCAACATACGCATTATACGAGATTTTTATCTAGTTCATAAATGAGGTCGCGCATTAACGGCCTTGTGCTCGTATCTTGATTCGTGAGTGCTCTAGAGAAAAGCTCAATCTCATAGATTGCGGCCTCACAACCACACTCTAATAGGTGAATTCTTCAAGGATATGTGTAACGGAAGCATATCCAACATCATTTTCTATGAATTCATTCAGTGTTAGTAATCTCCTACTCGTTACATCAAGTACCATAATAATTAAACATTCACGAAGGGACTAAAATAAAAAGATAAGTTATTGTACTTCTCAATTACTGGACATCTTGTTGTTACCACATTGAACCTTCGTCATGGAATCTCCAATCAGTAAGATTGGGTTGCCACCATCAGTAATTACAATTTAAGGGCTATAGTCCCATTCCTTTTGAGAACTACGTCTTGCTTTATGCAAGTTCTTTGCATTAGTTGATCCACAATGCTTCTTGATGAAGTGCACTTCAATACGGTTATTCTGATCTTAATTCACTCATAATTGTTTTCTGCCTCAAGCTTGGATGTCTCTTTCCTGTTTGAATTTCGTAATAGTAATTCAATAATTAGAAAGAAAGGCAAACAATAAAATAGGCTTTTCAACAAGGGGAATAATGATTAAATCTCAAACCATTCTACAAGTTATACCCACACATAAAGGCTATATCATATATACAAAACTATATCAAGAATACATGTTTCTTGAAATATTTTACTTGAAAGGAAGTTTTTTGCCTTAATGACATTTCTCACGTTTAACTTCCTTTAATTTAACTAAGATAATCATGTAATAAGACTTTGCATTGCAAACGTTTAATTTCTCAAATTCAAACTATTTGGACATACACATCAATCTCAAATATATTATAACACTTACTCGCATGCTAACTCCCACATTTTATATGTCAACGCATGAACTTCAATATTCATTTTATTATGCACGTAGAAGTAAGTTCACACATTAACACTACTATACATAATCTCCTATTTAAAATCATTATGACTTAATCACATGCATAACTAAGCATGAAATAGATTCATCCAAAAAGAGAACATTTATCGTACTTTAATAGATGTCAACATGGAATGAATCACTAAAAAAAAAATATGTTCTTCACAAGTTACAACCAAGACTTCAGATTTTATAAGGTTTTAAACCTTTAATAAATCTCAAAATCATGTCTACACGAAAAAATAATTTTTTATAACCCCAAAATGCCATAATAATTTTCAAATATAAACACATATTTTTTATAAGCAATTTACTTTATATCATTTCATTCTCATGATCTTAAAATGATCAAATTAACTTTCAAGTATTGATATGATCTTTACAAATAAAACAATTCATATCATCTCACAACTTAAAAGTATTTGACACCTTTTTCTTCAGTTTTCCCAAAAAAGAGTAAAAATCCAAGATCTAATACGGCAATAATTCCCCTAGTTGAGAAAATGATTATTTCCTTTAAAGGCAAACGGCAGTGGTGACCATACATTTTGGTCGGCCGCTGTTTGCAACGGAAATAGATAAATGAGTTAAAAATAATTTCAGTATCCCCATAAACAATACACATGTTTTAAAGCTTCATTATTATGTTTTGGATTTTAGATCGTTAAAAGGACATTGGTTACCTCCTTTCCTTCGAAGTCTTTGTCGAGCTTATCCCTCTCTTATTTTATTAGTAGCCATGATTGGGGCTATAGTACTGACTATGCATAAGACTACTAAGAATTTTTCAGCAATTAATAATTTCTTCTTCTCCATGAAAATGATTCACAGCGTATTTAATTGCCAAAACTGTTAAGGACTGTTCCCATAAAACTTGTTTCTGCTTAATTGAAGAACCATTAGTGTTTAAACTCTCCCCTAACCAAAATAGTAATATTTTCAGATAAACTATTTCCTTAAACAAAAAAGCAGACATCTTTAAGAGATTAACAACAGAATAACATGTGGAGAGTACGACATGGTGCATGGCAGTGGAGAAATACGTAGCGTCATGGTTGAGGTATTCCAGAAAATTCCTTTTAAATATGTTCTTCTCTATAATCATCTCTTCTTAATAAAAAAGATAGGACTCTACTCTGAAGTTGTTGGAAACATATTAGAGATGATCACATTAAGAAGAAAAAATAAGAGACAAATAAAATATAGTAGTAATAATCAAGATAAGATAGAGTTGAAATTGGAAAAATTCAGTTCAAGACACACTATGGATGACGATGTCTTCAAAGTAGATTTATTTCGCTATCTCGGTGCAAATAGCAAAGTGACGTTCTACTCTCAAGATACAATGAATCACTCAAGAATCTTCTAATGTGCACTCAAATAAAAGTTCTGGAGAATCCTTTTAATCTCGATCGCTTTTGTAGGAAGTCAAAATAAGAAATAAACGGACTCTTGAAGAGAAATAAATGATAAAGAACCTAAGGATCTAAATATGATGTTCATGAATTTTCTACAAAAGATAGATATTTATAGAGAATGAGAGACACCTTTTCATGAATGGATGTATCCTTAAAATTGAATGACACATTTTCATAAGAATAAGTGTATCCTTTAAAGAACGGGTAACACCTTTTCATAATAATTTGTGTCTTTCAAAAAAGTTGAATCACTCCTAAAATAAATTTCAACAACTCCTGGAAAGAGCATTTCAAGTTAGGTGTTAAAAAGGAATGCAGTAATAGAAAAAATAATTACTGGACAAAATAACCTGCGGTTAAATACATAAAAGTGGGTGTTACCGTACTCTTTTAAATAAAATAATTTGCTCGTATCGATAATTTTATTGATAGCAATCAAAACTCAAATGTATGAAGCATATAATTGGTATTTGTTAGGACAAATTAAAACTTTTATCAAAACAATGTTGACCTTCATTGCCCTTGCCAATTACTCTAATTAACTAAGGTGTCGTTTGGTTACAAAATAGGAAGATCCCCACATAAAATCTAGCATTATATAATATAATGTTCTAATATTTTCCCCACATGAGATTTAGCATAATTAATACAACTATCGTTTATATTTTTTTTCATATAGCTAATACACACATAAGTCCTCAAAATGCATTTTTTCCTGAATATAAGGTCTTCCTCCATTCCATAATATTTCTACTAATATACCTATTTTTCAGATGCAGCCATTGTCATTGATCACCAAGTGTCTTTATTGGATTAAAATACGCTTTAGAAAGAAAGTGTCATCAATATTTTGATGAGTTATTTGTTTTTCCTTTCAAAATCGTTGACAAATTCATGGTTTCGTCCACTCTCAAACTTTATTGAATCTTGCTGGAAAAATCTGTTGAAGCCAATACCCAAACAATTGGTGATATAGATATAAATCTCACATCATTCTTGATTTTGAGTTTCATAGTCATCAAAAATATTTTCACGTACTTCACCAAAAAAAAATCTTTTAGACGTAACATGGCAATCGAATTCCATATCAGATTACCATAACTAGAATAAAATAGATCTCGAATTTTGTCATTTATCAAGTAGAGATCAGATGGCAGATCTTTATTGGATCATTTTCTTCGTATCTCTATCTTGTCTTTTTGGAGCATTTGATGCAAGTGTTGGAGATGTCGACCCATTGTACAGGTAACATATTTGATTAATTTACCCTATGTTAATAATGTTATGGAAATAGTTAGTTATTACTTGAATAATTATGATGTTCGTGTCTCCGCAACGAATTTGAATTAACTTATATTTATTGACAATATAATAAATCTTTCACTAATTCAATTTTATTTCTGTGAAATTGCAATAGTTACAACGATATTGATTATATCAATTACATCTAACAAAACATTTTTTCTTTCTTGAAAATAGGAAGGATAGAACAAGAAGAGTCACAAGGTCTTTATTTGAGTTTTTAGTCACTTAAAATATTGATATATTTTGATTTTAGTGCTTGTGACATTATATTTAACCTTCAATTTATTAATATGTGAAATTTTATCCCTTTAAGTTGCTTGTGAGTCTTCACAAGTTTAATGACTATTAACCATTACATAATTTAATGACCTGCACGTTATGATAAGTTTGTATTGATATGCGATATAAAAGGGTAATATAGTTAATTTTTTTAGCTCAAATGTAACTTAATTTTTGTATAAAGAGACAAAAAACATAAATTTTAATGAATTAAGGGTAAATATGTTTTGTCAAATATCACAAATATCAAAACTAAAATTCACCTATAATTGGAGGACCAAAAGTGTTATTATCCTATAGTAGATGGTTGAATAGGATGTGAGGACATGTATATGACCCTGGTCCTCTTTACTTCTACATCAATTAGAATTATTCACTATTTCATTCTTTTTCTCCCAATCAAGCTTAACTACAAATACTATTTAATTTCAAGATCTCAATTTTTTTGTATGGTCTAGTGTTGAGAATATAATTAATTTCTTTAACAACTTTAGCTTTTACATGAGATGATCACACACATTAATATGATATCAGAGTATGCAGAGGTCCTGAAATCGAATCTCACTGCCACCCATTATAAAAAAGAAGAATTTTCATGTGTTTGACTAAGGGTGGCCAGTGGGCCGGTGCAAGGCGGGGCGAGGCGGGTCCCGGCGGGATGGAGGGAAGGGTCGGGATCGAGTCTCCGGCGGGACAGGCAGGCCGGGATTAGCGGGACAAACAGATGTCCAGTCCCGTCCCACATCCCACCGAAAAAGGGGAATGGTGTTGGGGGACGGGGCGGGATCGGATTTCATTTTTTTTTTTGCACTTAATTTTAAAGAATAATAAATAAACACTTAAATAATTGAACAAGTTAGTGTAATAAAAACATCCCAATGTTGTTTTTGTGTCTCTAATATTATTTAATAGAAATATGATTTTTTTGTAATACAATTTCAAAATTGCAACTTTGTGGTGTTGTTCAAAAGTTGCAAATCACATAATAAAATTGCAATTAAAAAAAATTACATAGTTAACCATACTTTTTCTAATTTCGTCACAATGTCTTGAGGATCTTCGATTGGAATTGGAAGTTGTTGGTCAAATTGTTCGATGTCGCTTCCTGTTCCCTCGGACAAGATTTCGTTGTAGTTGTAGTCTTCTTCTTCGTTGATCTCCGGTTGGCCGCACCTTCTACGCTCCGCTCGAATCCAATATCTGAATAGAACTGCAATCTCCAATGTATCTCCCGCCAATGAATGTCTGTGCTCTCCTATTTGAAATCTTCCCGAAGAAAAAACGCTTTCAGACGCTGTTGATGACGCTTGAATGTTTAGCACATCTCGGGCCATCTTTGATAGAGTTGGAAATGTCTTCTCATTCTCCTCCAGTATTTCAGCAAGTCTTCATGTCCTTCATCATTGACAATTAATTCGTACAACACCCTGCAAAACATAAACATCAAATTCATTAACTTGTGAAGAAGTTGAACCACTAAACATTTTATTTCTAAGGCTTTGAATACTAGCAGCAGAAACCGCATGTTTTTTATAAGGTTGCAGTGAAGTAGTAGAAGATGATATAGAAGTTGATTGATTATTGCACTTTGTTGTTGGTAATATATATATACTTGTTTGCATTCAGTGTGTATACTAGACGTAACTTCTTCTTTAATTGGTTCGTGAGTTGGTTCTTCATTTGGACTTGGAGGTGGAAGTACTACTATACAATCATAAATCGTTTCAACAAGTGTTTTACAACCATCTACTTTAATAGTCGGATTTAATACAACACCAATAATATAAATAGTGGAATAGAAAAAAAGTATTTTTAAAAATTTTAAATATTTTTTCAATAGATGCCTTATAAGTTTGTTTTTCCATATATTCATTAAGTAACAAAAATATTAGAGTTATATAAAATAACATAGTTGAAATAGTAGAATAATAAATACCAGAAAATTCTTTAGTAGCTTGAAAAAATTTCTTTAAAAATCCAATAAGTTCTAAAAAATTTTTTTCTTAATCATTATCTACAAGCATATCTAGGGATGTCAATGGGGGGCGGGGCGGGGGCGGGGGCGGGGGAAGGGTACCTCATACCCGTACCCACCACCTAAACTCCACCCCCACACCCGCCCCACCACCCATCACGGGTAGTAATTCCTCCACCCGTTCCCACCTGGCGGGTATAGGATTACACCTGCCCCCGCGCCACTTACCCGGAGGGTACCTATTACCCGCCTCACCACCCGTTGAGTACTCGCATACCCGCCTCACCACCCGTTGAGTACCCGCATACCCGCCTCACCTACCCACCTAAAATATTCAACGAATCAATGTTCTACACTTCTACACCACTTGTATCAATAAAATTAACAAAGCTCAAATCCTGCATCAGTAAGTCAACTCTTCAACATTTGATTAAAACATTCTACATTGATTGATACCACAATGTACCAAAGTTCATTTAACAAAGCAACTAAAAAAAATAGCTCCCACAAGTTTTTTTAAAGCAACTAAAAAAAATATTCTACATTGATTGATACAACTCTTCAGCTGCTGAAGTTCAACATTTGCATCCATGGCTTATTCAATCAATCCTTATCATACATCAACTTTCTTCACCTAAAATATAGAAATTTAAAAATTTAACACTGTTTGGCGGATATATGGCAAATGATTAATTAAGTTGAACTATTTAAAACACTTAATACCTCATGTTCGGTAATACATTCTTCCTCCTCCTCCATTTCGTCAATAATTTGCCGATACTCAACTTATTTTGGCCCACCATCACCTAATAATTAAAATTAAGAGATAAGACAATTTTAAAATAATGCATTATATAAAGAAACAAGTTGAATTGAATTTAAAACAAAACTTCCACTTACCTTTAATATTAGTCCAAATCCAGTTTTGAGCACACATTAAAGCTTCGATGGTTTACGGAAGAAGGCGACTACTATGAGTACTCAACACACGACCACCTGTGCTAAAAACCGGCTCAGAAGAAACACTAGAAACGGGGATACTTAGGATGTCCCTTGCTATCATTTGAAGAATCGGGAAATGTTAATCCATTGGTTTTCCACCAAACAAGGATATCAAAGTCATTGTCAAGAGGTACATTAGGAGTCTCAAAATACTTCTCCAACTCCGATTTTTCTTGAACTTGATTCTCCTCCACCTCCAAATATTTGCAAAGCCACTCATCCTTCCTTTTCCACTAACTTTACCAGATGGTGGTAGCTTGGAATTAAAAGTTGGTTCTTTTCCTTTACCCTTTCCATACTTTAACGAATATTCACTCGTCAAATCCTTCAAAACATCTTTCACCTTCTCCACCTCAAAATCAACTTCATAGTCCTCACAAAGTTGCTTGTAGTAATAGAGAACAAGTGGTATCTTATATCGAAGATCTAATACGGTTGCCACGGCTAGAAGAGTATTCACATCACCCCAATACTTGTTATATTTTCCTAATATTTTTGTTGCCATATTTTTTATCAGAGGATGTAATCCAGTTATTCAATGCACATTTAATTTAACATACATTGTAAAAATAAACATTGGCAGTAGGATATTTAGTGACGGAAAATTCATAAGTGACATCATTAAATAACTCCAAATTATTTCAGCTTTCTCTCAATCTTCTTTAAGCGGCGCACACTTATAAACTTTCGAATCTCGACCACTTAAAACATCGAAAATGTTCTTGTACATTATTGCAACTTTAAGCATTTCATAATTTGAATTCCAACGAGTTTTGCAATCAAGTACAAGCTTCTTCGAGCAATTTTTAGCATGAGTCCTAGCCGTGCTTTCAAATTTTATCACTCTTAAGACAGAAGTTGTTAAAAAAATCACACTATTTCTAACCCTTTCAATGCCCTCACCAATTATGTTTAAACCATCTTGGACAATAAATATGGGCACATCAACGAATGTGTAGAAACTTTCCACACAAAATAAGTGAATCATTAGGAAGTTACCACGCAAAATTTCCATTACGACATCATTTGTTGTGCAGTTATCCAAAGTGATGGAAGAGATAGAACAATCAAGATTCCAATCGTAAATACACTGACACAAAGCTTCAGCTAAGACTTCCTTTGTATGAGGTTCCCCACATATAAAAATCTAGAAAAAATGACATATAAGGAAAAATACAATTCATTTTAGGCTGAAAACAACAATATCAGGCTCAAAACAGCATATATCGGGCATAAAACAGCATATATTGAGCACAAAACAACACATATCTAGCCCGAAACAACACATTTCAAGCACAAGATAGCAAATCTCAGCATAAAACAACACAAAATAGAACATTATAGACAAAAAACATCACATTTCAAACATAAAACAGGCGCATTTGAAATATGTATATACCTCAGAATACGACTTTGTAGCTTCCATGTATTACTAATGAAGTGAGCAGTGACTGTCATGTAGCCTTTCCGTTGATTACTTGAAGTCCACATATCCATTGTTAAAGCAATCTTACTCTTGGCCTTGTCCAATAACTGAATCATTAACTCCTTCTTAGTAGCGAACCTTTTCATAATATCATTCCTAGTCGTGTTACGACATGGTACTTTGAAACCAGGTTGCAATGTCTTATAAAGTTTTCTAAACCCATAATGTTCAACCATATTTAATGGGTATTCATGGAGGATAATCATTTCTGCCAAATCTCGTCTCCCATTCGCTTGGTGAAACTCATATGGCGCCAATGATAGTGTTTCACCCTTATTGGCGGGATTAGATAGTGACCCAAACAATCTAGTTTGTCGAAGATCTTGGCATACTCTCTTGGGACAAGACTTAGTGTGATCTCTCAAATGAGATGTGCTAGCTTTTGGCCCTCCTACCAAAAGCTCAGCACAAAAGTTACATTGGCTTTCGTTTCACCATTAACATTCTTCCTTCTATAATTTTTCCAAACTTCCGATGTATGCCTACTAGTAAGAGGTTTAATAGAAGGGTCTAGGTCTGATTCTGTTTCATTTGGACCCTCTAAAGGAATCAGATTTGCACTGGAAGAACCTTCAAAACCACTTTCCGTTCGGAAGGTCTTGTCCTAGAATTAAAGTTTTCATCTCCCATGGTAGGATTTGAAAATGAAATAAATACTAGAATAAATACTTTAACTTTAGAAGAGAGACGAGATTTACCTGAATAATACAAAGAACTGAAGAAGTAGGATTTGAAAATAATGAAAAATAATTAATAAGAATTGAAAAGTGAAGACATAACAAAGAATGAAAAAAATAGGAAAAAATAAAGATGGGTTTTACCTTGGATAGAAAGAGATGAAGATGTTATCAAGGATTCATGGCAGCCGCATGGAGTTTCTTTTTTTGAGTTTGGCTTTAGGAATTAGGGATTTAGGGTTGGCTTTTGAGTTTCTTCCTGGGAAGCTTTTGGTTTTGAGTTTTGGGATTCCTGGGATTTCGCAAGACGGGTTATACGTGTAAGGTGTATGTGAGAAAACTGAGAATGTTTATTTATTTATTTTTTTTACTTTTTTTTCACTTTTAAATCATGTTTGGACTTTGGGCTAAGAAAACAAGTTTTAGGCCCATTATTTAGGCGGTGCGGGTATGGGAGGTGCGGTGCGGGTCTTATATGAAATCCACCATTGCACCACTACCCATGGCGGGTAGCACTTTTGATACCCATACCCGCCCCACCACCCACCAAACCATCCCCCATACCCGATCCAACTGGAGCGGGTGCGGGGTGGTACCCATATTTACCCGCCCCACTAACATCCCTAAGCATATCCCTTGAATTTTTATTATGGGTGTTAAATAATAAAGTTATAGGTCTTCTATAATCGTAAGCAACAAGTAGTTGTTCATATAGAGAATTCCACCTAGTCGCTACTTCTTCAGGAATTTTTCTATAAGGTAATCCACAATCGTGACAAGTTTTTTTTTTATACTCTTTGTGATTTTGTATTTTTTTTACCTTTAAAAATAAAGTTTATAGCAAATTGTATTTTATCAAGAATGTTTTTAAAAAGTTTTAGGCCATCATTTACAACAAAGTTATAAATATGGCACGTACGTCTTATATGAAAATGATCAGGAAACGATGAAGTTAATTGAACTTTTAAAAGTCTTATAGCATAATCATTAGAAGTAGCATTATCTAATGTAATAGTCATAATTTTATTAATTATTCCATAATAATCACAAATTTCATGAATATTTTGTGCAATAAAAGTTCAGTGTGCCTATCATCAATATATCTATATGCTAAAATACGTTTTTGCATAGACCAATTATGATCTATCCAATGACATGTTACAGTTAAATAATCATTACCGTTAGTACTACGACCTATGTCAGAAGTGATAGCCACTTTGCCATTAAAATGATACAATGCATAACGTAAATATTGTTGATATTCATGCGCAAATTTAAAAACATCTCTTCTAACAGTTGATCTAGGAAAACCGTTAAAAGCAGGATTATATGTTTCTAGAATGTAATGAATAAAACTAGGAGAGAAGGGAATGAAAAAGGCAAACCCTCCACCGCAACTAATTTTACCATATTTTTCCTATCTTGTTTTGTAATCATATTTAGGACCAAAATTCCCCCGTCGTGGGTTAATTTGACCCTGTACTTGGTTGGGGATACTATGTGAACCTTGTCCTGACTCAGATGACATTGGCACACCTGATTTGTTAACCTGGTATTGATTCCACCTAGCTGTGTACTCGCCTTGACATGTCTTAGTAAACCTCCCATCCCACCTTGACCTTTTCCGATTTTAAATTTATAAACATTGTTACAAATTTTACATCTAACAACTTGATTCTCTTGGTCCCTATCAAAAAAATCTTATGCAACTGATTTTAATTTTCGTTGTGTGGGGCCTCGACTCATACTAGGGGGAATAGAAGGCATTCCAGTTTCAGTTTGAGGCTGAGACTCAGTCTGAGCTTGAGGTTGAGGTGCACTAGTGGGTGTGTCATTATTATCAAAATTAAAGTTTGGTTCAGATGCAGAATATACCTCATCATCTAATGGTATATCATTAAAAAATAGTTTAATTTATATGAGTGAAATCAATCAAATCATCGGGACTAAGTATATGATTACTAGAAGAAATACCCTTACCCTTGTTACCCCTACTAGATGAAGCACCCTTACCCTTAATCATACGTCCAAAGCGTTACATTATAATTATGCAAATAAATAATTAATGTCAATGAATTTAAGTGCGATAATTAAAATTAAGTAACAATAATAATTTAAAGAAGGAACGAAGTACCAAACGCCGACGTGTAATCGAGGTTGAAAATTGAAACTTTGCTCGATGTATGATCATCAAGCTAGTTGCTAACTTCATTCTCAATTTTTGAACTTTGATATAAATGAGCAAAAAAATTATAATATTTAGTAGGCAATGTAGAATTGTAGAGATATAAATTGAGAGATTAGAGAGATGGTAGGAAGATTTGTGAGAAAAATGAAGAGGAAAATGAGGTATTTATAGTTGAGAAATAAGGTTAAAGTGTAAATAACTAACTTAGGGGTTAAAAATAAATATTAAGGGGGTAGGGGGTTTTATGGGGTGGGGGCCAAAAATGGCCGTTATAGCCATTGCACAATGGACAAAATCAAAATTTGGTTGTTGTTGTAACGGTTATTTTTGCAAAGAGGGAGGGTGCTAGCGGGACGGGGTCGGGTTGGGGCGGGTCGGTCGGGTTGGGGTGGGCGGGATGTGCCCAGGTCCCGTCCCAACTCCCGAGTTTGAACCCCGACACCGATTTTTTTTTTGGGATCAGGGTGGGTATCGGGATGGGCCGAGTCGGGATCGGGCCGACCCAGCCCACTGGCCAGCCTTATGTTTGACCAATGAAAAAAAGTCAGGTATGCATGTGAGGGGCCATGCGGAGAATATAATTAATTATTAAATGTGTGACTCTCTACCATCTTAATCTTTTAGATGAGATGGTCACACACTTCAACATCTAACACTACATATATTGAGATTTTATTGGATTTAAGATGAACCCTTACAAAATGAGCCCAAACCATGTTCTCAAATCCTAAGGTTCGTTAGAGTTTCTTGGATGCTACCCTAAACCCTAACGTACACCTATAAAAAGGGGTACATATTCCATTGAAGAGTCATCTCGAATATCCTATAAACTCTTAGTATTCACAAACAGATCAAGATATCATATCAAATACTCTCAAAGCCACAATGATCAAGAGACGTTCTTCCTCGAAATCAACTCAAAATATTCAAAATCAACTCAAAATATTGAAGTACAACCCGACATTCTTGGAAATCAAATACAATACAAGGAGGTCCACATCATCTTACGTTCGAGAAAGACACTATTAACAACCCTCGAATCACGGAGAAATTTTAGGAGAGAAGAATTAAGAGAATACAAAAAACGGTATTCACAACCTTGATAAATTAAATCAATTCTTTTTATTATTTGTTTTGTAATTGCAGTTTATTTTCTGTACTTGGAATGAATTTGTTGCAAACAATTTCAAACATGGTTACTTCTAAAATTTTCAATTTTCTGAGTGTAGGGCTTGTATTGTGCAATGTGAAAAGACTGGATGTGCTGGAGAAATATGCTTACCACAATGCAAAAACTCTTTAGATGGCTCTTCATCAAATGGAAAAAAAGAGCCTCTATACATGCAATTGAATCAATGGGATTGTCCAAGTGATTGCAAGTACCATTGCATGCTTCAAAGAGAGAAAAAAAGAGCTGCACTTGGATTTGGACCTGTGAAATATCATGGTAAATGGCCATTTATACGAGTGTTTGGACTTCAGGTTTGTAATATTATGAGCCTTGGACCTAAGTTACAAGTAAAATCTCTATGATGAACATTAATTTATAACCTGATTAAAATGATAACTAACATGTAGAGACAGGCCACCTTATGCCAACCGATGTTAGGTGAGACCGCTTGATCAAAATATTTATTATATACAAATAAAAAGTTATCATAAACATATACATAATGTAACTTGACGGAACTAAACAACATGTAAATTCACATTACTCCTCAGCTTGGACATGTATGTTTTGCATTTTTTAGCTTTATTTATTACCATTTTCGTTAAAGAGTTCTCTATTGCAATATTTTTTGGCGGGTCACTTTTGTTTGAAAAGAGAGGTTTCGCCCTTTCCGGCTATTCTTCTCCATGCTTCAGTTGTCGAGTATGATTTGACTATATAAAAATGATGTTGAAAATGATTGAATCCATAACTCCACAGCAATAAGAATCAATTATGCCAAAGTTCCTTTTTATGGACAAAACAATATACTTGAATTGTGTTTTAATAATGTCGAATTTTGTCTCTAATTTGTTCATTTGTTTGCTTCTTTAAATGCTAACACATCTTACAAAAAAATATGCATATGTCGCTGCTAACATGCTATAATTGGTTAAACTACACTAATTTTATTGTCAGTACATATAACTTACATCTTTTTTCAGATGTACGACTATTAATAGGAAATGATATCTTGACTTTCCAGGAGCCTCTCTCTGTTGCTTTCTCTGCACTTAACCTTGCAAAGCATGTCCAAGGATGGCTGTCATTTTTCAAGCTAACTAAGAGAACATCCTATGATTATGCCACTCTGTGGCATATTTATGGGCTCTTGTCTGTGAATTCATGGTTTTGGAGTGTTGTCTTCCACAGCCGGTGAGTTTATTTACCACAATTAGAATGTCAAATGTGTGACGGCTGAAAATTTAGGTTGATCAAAATAAATTGAGTTAATAAAGGGGCAATCGGACGAGTCAATTACCTACCCCCGAAAGTTACTTGGGTTGAGATGAGCTGAGTCAAGATGAGCTAAATAATAGGTCAATGTCCAACCCCAAAACTCTTATATAGTTTTAATTTCTTTATTTGTTTTCTTATGATTTGTTTAATTTCTTAATAAAATTATTCTTTTAATTATGGTTATATATAACATATCACATCGGTATCTCACGGATCAATTGGACAACATATTTAGCCCAAATTAATGCAATTTTAGATCTGAAATGAGCATGTCAAGATGGTATGAGTTAATAAATAGGAGACCACTCGCCAAAATATTTTGATGGGTTAATTTTCCACCTCTAACCATATGTCATGGCTATGGCTAGTGGCAGATCCAACTATAGTACCTAGTGCTTTGCGGTCAAACTCTCTCTCTATATATATCTATGTGAAAAACAAGTATAGTCGTATAGATAGAATTAGATATATATTTCGGTCCACTCTCTCAATTCAGAATTCACAATTCAAAATTCTGAATCCGCCTCAATGCCTACTCTATATAGTATGAAGTTATTAGTATTCATTTGTTTTTTGCAATATTAGTGAAATTTGTATTCGATCCCTTTATTGCAGAGACATTGAAATTATTGAAAGGCTAGACTACTCATCTGCTGTGGCATTACTTGGATTCTCATTGATTATATCAATACTAAGAAGTTTCAACATAAGGGATGAGGCTGCAAGAGTATTGGTTGCTGCTCCATTGCTTGCCTTTACACCTACACATATTTTGTACTTGAACAACTATCAAATGGACTATGGTAATTTCATCATCTCAATTTTTTTTTTTTAAATTTAGATACAGATTCCATGTCTTGAAAATACGATATTGACTGGCATTCTTGGAAAAAAAAGCACCAGAATTTAATTTCATAGAACTTTTAGTTTATTGCACCAAATTATAAAACTATTTTTTGCAACGTAACTCAGCTAGGCATATATCAGAGGAAATTTAAAAGAAACGGCAGAAAATGCTAAATTCGGCCTCAAAGAAACAATTAGGTTGTCACTGTAGAGTTTTGTTGGGTTCAAAATACATAAGTAGGCACAACGGAAGTTTAAAATTTTGTTTTACTTACCCCAACAATTTCTTCTGGTATGGTTATATGACAATCAAAAGCTGTAACATTAAATAAGAACACTTACAGGTTGTAATATTTGGAGTCTTTACTAAAGGGTGGACACGTGAATGTACCCTTCGATTGCAAGCACCTTGCTACGGTGTATTCCTCTGTCAAGAAAGCCAGAAAATCTTGGCAGAGGTTTGAGAGAGTTTTATCCTAGACTCTAAGTCTAGAATTGTTATGAGAATTAGTATATAATAATAATGGTTTAGTGTTGTATTTATAGTTACAATTAGGTCAGAAATGAATTAGGGTTGGGCTATAAGCCTGGCCCCAAAAATTGAGGTGCAGTGGGCCAGTCTGACTGGGCCCACTGTCGGGTCAGTGCCGCGGCTCAGCCTAGCAGGTGCCACTACGCCTTACGTCATTTTCGTTCCCATTTCGTTAATATATATTCAGCAAATTTGATTAAATCCAAAATTCAATTTTGACTTAATTAAATAATTTCCATCTAATAGAAATTATTCCATAGTTATTATCAATTTAAATATCTCAATTTCAAATCGAATATTTAATACTTTCTCAATACACCCTTAGATCGAGGAGACAATCGACATAGTGCGACCCTATAGGCCTTCATATATCGACACTAATCAAATTAAGGTCCATACAGAACTCCTTGACTGTGCCGTACGACGAACTCAATATATGAAGTACGTTTACATGAATCTAGCAAACATAACCTTTATGTGAGATAATAAATTCTTTTCATTCGCGACACGCTCAATCAAGATTAGGATTTGCCATGTGTCTATCCAAATGGCTTGATCACTTTATCTCATCTATATTAGTCGACAACTAGACCATATTCTAAATATGTCTCTTGCATTGGCCAATGACTTGGTAGACCTAATATCACTAAGAAGTTGAGTGCTCTCTCGAATATCCAATCGAGGAATGAATCATATTCTTGGCTCAACTACCACCTTAGTTTACATCATAATGCACCCAACATAGGCCGCGTCTTATCCTATATGGAGTTTAAGCTTAAGATAGGGTCAAGGTACATTACTCTGTAAACAAGGTGTGTATTGACCTCAAGTCAAATGACTTTTATCTACCACACGCTGATAACACTCCAAACATTTATAACAAATAGTTTATCAGCAGGGTATACTAATACTTTCCAAAAGTATTCATGTGTCCATCACGAGTAACCATTACTCGTAGCAGGTGAGACATGCTACATTCTCCAAGAATGTGATGCAGACCACACGTCGACTTATAACATACCATCGATATCCCATTCTCGATGATCATTAGTCTAGGCTATTTTGAGAGTTACGCTCTATCATAAATATCTCACTCTATTAGTGACAACGTAAGCTCAAGGGATGCACATTAATGAATAATTACAAACAATCAAATAATAATTCAATAATTGCAAATGCCATAAATATTAATCTTATTAATAATACGAATGTGTTCAAGTATGTTTTGTCCTAATAATGATTGTCTCTAGGACATACGTACTTTCAATCTCCCACTTGGCCTAGAGCCAATCTCTAATGTATCTAATACCCATGTTTTCAAAATGACCGTTATGCTTAACTAAGATTAATGGTTTAGTAAATGGGTCAGCTAGATTATCATCTGTGGGAACATAGTCTAATCTTGTTTCTTCAGTTTTCACCAACTACCTGAGTATGTGGTATTTCCTTGGTACATGCTTATTTCTGTTCGTTGATCTTGGTTCCTTAGCTTGCGCAATCGCACCAGTGTTGTCACAATAAATCGTTATTGGACAACTGGTACTTGGAACAACCCTTAGTTCTTTTAAGGACTCAGATATCAAGACAACTTCTTTACAAGCTTCCGATCCAGCAATGTACTCGGATTCAGTCTTCAAATCAGCAGTGGTTTCTTGCTTGGAACCTATTCCAACTCACTGCTCCACCATTGAAAATGAATGCATATCCACACTGTGACAGTCCTAACAATCTATTAGGTCTAATTCTATAGATCCTAATTTCCCGGAATGTAGTATGCTTTACCCAAGTCCTTCATCGTAAATGTGCTGGATAACCAATCCTTGACCGATTGCATGAGAATCTTATTGTCTCTCATTATTAATATGTCATCTACATATATAACAATGAAGACAATACTCCCTTCCTTGCGTTTACTATAAACGCAGGGACCTTCTTTGATTTTAACAAAGTCAAACAATTTGACTGCTTTGTCAAAGCAAATATTCCAACTCTTTGAGGCTTGCTTAAGTCCATAAATGGACTTCTGTAGCCTGCATACTGCTTTTGGCTTATTCTTGGATGTAAAACCCTCATGTTGTATCATATACACCTCCTCAATTAGATTACCATTGAGGAAGGCAGTTTTAACATCCATTTGCCAAATGTCATAATCATAGTATGCGGCTATTGCAAGCAAAATCCGAATGGATTTAATTTTTGCAATAGGTGAAAAGATTTCATCATAATCGACCCCAGTCCTTTGATTATAACTTTTAGCTACCAATCTTGCCTTTTAAGTCTGTACCTTACCATATGCATCAATCTTCTTCTTGAAGATCCATTTGCATCCTATGGGTCTAACCCTTGTTGGCAAATCAACCAAGTTCCAAACTTGATTGATGTACATCGAGTCCATCTCATAATTCATGGATTCTTTCCATCTCTGCGAATCAATGTCTAACATAGCTTCGTTGTAGGTTGTAGGTTTATCGTCATCAGGAATATCTCATTGTGTGTTTCAACAAAGAGATTAAGTCTTTCAGGAGGACGATGAGTCCTATTGGTCCTATGAAGTTGATTATTCTATATTTCAGTGTTTGTTGTATTCTGATTATGAGAAGGTCTTCATGTGCTGGACAATCCATTACCTTGAGAGCTTTCAGGAATGTCATTTTCATGTATTTCCTGGATGAAATGATGTACAACCATTGTATCATCTTCCATTGGTTGTGTATGAGAGCCTTGCATTTATGAACAATCTCTCACAACACTCCCACTGGCTGAAGGGTATACTCTAAGTACCCAATCTTCACCAAATACACCCACTGAATCCTTGTCTAGGTCATTTGACAAGGGTTCGACTTCTGTGTTATCTTGAATTTCTTCAAGTTCTATCTTATTGTAACTCTGTTCCTTGTAGACATAGTCTTCTTCAGGGAAAGTTGCATTTCTGGAAACAATGACCTTATGTTCACCAGGAAGATAGAAATAGTATCCCTTAGTTTCCTTTGGATACCCCACAAAATAATATTTCTCACTTTTAGATTCCAACTTGTCAGTAAGCATCTTCTTTACATATGCAGGACACCTCAGTGTCGCATGTGTTTAAGTGCTGGCTTCTTGCCATTCCATATCTCATATGGAGTTTTCTCTACCGACTTTGAAGGAACCATGTTTAGAATATAAATTGAGCTTTGCAATGCATAACCCCAAAGGTATGTTGGGAGCGCTGAGAAACTCATCATGGATCTAATCATATCTAATAGGGTTCGATTTCTCCTTTTAGCAACACCATTCATTTGTGGCGTTCCAGGAGGTGTCCATTGTAATTGGACTCCATGAAGCATCAAGTAATCCAGAATTCTTTACTTAAGTATTCCCCTCATCGATCTGATCGAAGGTTCTTGATACTTGTTTCAGGTTGCTTCATTACTTGTGACTCGTACTCCTTAAATTTCTCAAAGGCTTCGGATTTGTGTTTCGTAAGATACACATGCCCAAACCTTGTGAAATCGTCTGTAAAAGTGATGAAGTGAGGGAAGTCTCCCTTAGCTTGAGTTAAAAAATGGCCCACATATATCAATATGGACCAACTCAAGCACTTCTTTGGCTCACACACCTTTCCTAGAAAGTGGCTTGATGGTCATCTTTCCTCTCAAGCAAGATTCACAGTTACCATAGGACTCCAAGTCAAATGGTTCCAGATAGTCTAACTTTCTTAATCTTTGATTCATTGATGTGACTAAGTCTACAGTGCCATAAGTAGGTGGGTTTTCTTGGATTACTTATCTTAGCTCATTTATTTTGCACATTGAAAATTTCACGACTACGGTTTAGAACATACAAACCATCCACAAGCGGAGCACTTCCACAAATAAAACTATTAAAAAGACAGTACATAACTGTCATTGGCAATAAATGAGGAAAACCCCTCAATGTCTAACACTGGGATAGAAATAATATTCCTCGTCAATGAGGGAACAAAATAACAATTATTTAGTTCTAAACAAAAGCCTGAAGGTAAATCTAGTCTATAAGTTTCCACTCGTTCAGCATCCACTCGTGCTCCATTTCCAACGCGCAGGTCTACCTCCCAAGGTCCAACCTTTCTGTCGTCACTCAGACCCAGCACATCATTACAAATATGTGAGCCACAAACAGTATCCAATACCCAGTAGTGAGAGTTATTTATAGACATATTTATTTCAATGACAAACACACCTTGTCCAGTTGAGTTAGAAGCACCTTGTGCTTTGCCTCCTCCTGGAGCTGTTCAGTCCTTCTTCCAGTGCCCCTTCTTCATGCAGTTGAGGCACACATCCATAGCTACATTTGCCTTTTTTTGAACACCTCCTCTAAGTTTTAAAATTGTGGGTGCAGCAATTGCCTTACCCTTCATCTTCTACATGTTCTTACCCTTGGGTTTGAACTTGCTAGATGAGCCCACTAATAGCACAACTTTGCTTTTAGAGGTAGATAGTTCAAAAGTATTCAACATGTTGTGAAGCTCTGGAAGACTCGCCGTGGTCCCATTCATATTGAAGTTCATAATGAAATTCTCAAATGAAAGCGAATTCAGGATCATGTTGACAGAGACATTTATAGGCAGCTTCGATCCAATCGAAGCCAACCTTTCTATCAACCCAATCATATTCAGAACATGCGCTGACACTTGACCCCCATCGTTTATCTTACACTTGAAAAGTTCCCTCAACAGTTTATACTCCATTGTTTGAGACTGTGAGTCATAGAGACTCTTCAAGTGTTCTAGCATTTCATTCGGGCCCATATTTTCATGTTGCCTCTGTAACTCCACAGTCATAGAGGATAACATTATACATTGTGTCGAGGTAGCATCGTCTAGATGTTTCTGAAAAGCCACCTTGTCAAATAGGGCATACTCAGAGAGTTTTCTTTGGGACTGTAGGGAACATTGTGTCTAACACATACTCAATTCTTTCTTGTCTTAACACCAATCGCAGATTTCTTAACCAGTCAGGGTAATTTGCTTCAATCAACTTGTTTGTCTCGACCAACATTTTCAGTGATAGATTCGACATTTTAAATAACTAAAGAAATAGATAGACTTGAAATTTAAACTCTAATATAATTTCTATTGAACACATTCGTTAACTAATTAACATGGCATTTAGTTTAATTAGCTCCCACTATTTTAACATACTTTTCGACCCCATGGAAGAATACAGACTCATATCAAATATGGTCATAATGGGCCAAGATCCAGGTTCATGTCATATCCGCGTTTGCTGTGGCTGATAAGTTCAATAGCATAACCTGGTAGGTCTCCAAACCAATTACAAACAATTTGTAACTCTTGTTTGACCGAATGTTCTAAACAATCGATCTGCGTCCCTCGACTTGTCTGACACTGTGGCGCCAAGACAGCCTAGCAAGTCAACCCCGTTATGCGACTGCAATTATATATCTAAGTGAGCTTTGCTTTATAAAGCAAACACTGTGGTGTAAATACTCATGAAGGTTTATCACCTACTTCTATATTTAACATGTATCTATGAAAGAGTCTGAGTCTTCGTAGATTTAGAGCAAATGCTGTGGCATAAATACTCATCTAGCCGAAAAGTATTTTGCACTACAATCAATTATAACGGACGCCGCGTTCATTTTAAATGAGACTTTTATTAAATTTTGGGAAACATTTTAATTTAGGATTTTAACCAAGATCAACTCTAGCACGCTTTATCAAATAAAACATCTTAACTATCATGAAAAACTAAGCGCACATTGGGTACCGCCTTCCCAAGCATGATATTAAGCGGTTTAAACACATACTGGGTGCCGCCTACCTAGACAATTATTTGCGGATGCCAATATAGTAATTTAAATGACAATCATTTAGCATATAAACAGTATACTTATCAAATAATACACTGTTTAATAATAATCGTGGGTTAAACATTTTGAACATAATTTTTGTTTTACCGATGGGGCCGCGACGCTAATCATTAGAGCCGTGGCGCCAGTGATGCAGAAGCCAAAATTCTGCTTCTATAATGCATTAGCACTGCGGCGCTCCACTATGGAGCCGCGACGCTGGCAAGGCAGAAACCTTTCGGCTTCTGTAGTTCATTAGGGTCGCGGCGCTCCACCATGGAACCGCGACGCCTACCGTCCAGTAAGTCTAGAATTTTAAAACGAAGCTATTAATCACAGATTTCGAACAGGAGCTACGACCCTTGTCTTTCACCGTGACAAGCGCCGCGGAGCTCCAACATGGAGCTGCGACGCCACCTTGAAACCCTAGCAAGCGCCGCAGAGCCCTACCATAGGGTCGCGGCGCCAACGTCCTGACAAAACTTTTCTGTGTCAATTTTTCTAAAAATCGTCCAAATCCTAAATCCAATTTAGGGATCAGATCACAGATCCTTTATCGTCACCCACCATTATCAATAACGTACATATCGACCATCATCCATTCCCACCCGTTCTTCGCCATGTACCATGTTCTCAATGAACCGGTTATCTGCACTTGGCTTAGTCCGAGTTAGAATAAAATAACTTCCTCGATTTAGCGTAAGTGATAATTTAGGGTGATATAAAAAAGGTTAACTGTTCGGTCAAGATGTGTAGGATTTTAAGAAGCCTTGTTTTAATCTAATTTTATGTTTAACCCATGTTATTATTTCTTTCAATTGTTATATAACCATTGAACCAATTGGGGCTCTGATACCACTGTAGGGTTTTGTTGGGTTCAAAATACATAAGTAGGCACATCGGAAGTTTAAAATTTTGTTCTACTTACCCCAATAATTTCTTCTGGTATGGTTATATAACAATCAAAAGCTATAACATAAAACAAGAACACTTACAGTTTGTAATATCTGAAGTCTTTACTAAATGGTGGACACGCGAATGTACCCTTCGATTGCAAGCACCTTGCTAAGGTGTATTCCTCTGTCAAAAAGCCCAGAAAATCTTGGGAGGGGTTTGAGAGAGTTTTATCCTAGACTCTAAGTCTAGAATTGTTATGAGAATTATTATATAATAACAACGATTTAGTGTATTTATAGTTACAATTAGGTCAGAAATGAATTAGGATTGGGCTATAAGCCTGGCCCCATAAACCGAGGTGGAGTGGACTAGCGTGACTGAGCCCACTGTCGGGTCGGCACCGTGGCGCCTTACGTCATTTTCGTTCCCGTTTCATTAATATATATTCAGCAAATTTGATTAAATCCAAAATCCAGTTTTGACTAAATTAAATAATTTCCATCTAATAGAAATTATCTCATAGTTATTATCAATTTAAATATCTCGATTCCAAATCGAATATTTAATACTTTCTCAATACACCCTTAAATCGAGGATACAATCGACGTAGTGTGACCCTATAGGCCTTCATATATCGACACTAATCCAATTAAGGTCCATACAGAACTCCTAGACTGTGTCGTACGACGAACTCAATATATGAACTATGTTTACATGAATCCAGCAAACATAACCTTTATGTGAGATAATAAATTCCTTTCATTCGCGACACACTCGATCAAGCTTAGGATTTACCATGTGTCTATCCAAATGGCTTGATCACTTTATCTCATCTATATTAGTAGACAACTAGACCATATTCTAAATATGTCTCTTGCATTGACCAATGACTTGGTCGACCTAATATCACTGAGAAGTTGAGGTGCTCTCTCGAATATCCAATCGAGGAATGAATCCTATTATTGGCTCAACTACCACCTTAGTTTACATTCTAATGCACCCAACACAAGCCGCGTCTTATCCTATAAGCGAGTTTAAGCTTAGGACAGGGTCAAAGTACATTCCTCTGTAAACAAGGTGTGTATTGACCTCAAGTCAAAGGACCTTTATCTCCCACACGCTGATAACACTCCAGACATTTATAACAAATAGTTTATCAGCACGGTATACCAATACTTTCCAAAAGTATTCATGTGTCCATCACGAGTAACTATTACTCATAGCAGGTGAGACATGCTACATTCTACAAGAATGTGATACAGACCACACGTCGACTTATAATATACCATCGATATCCCATTCTCGATGATCATTAGTCGAGACTATTTTGAGAGTTACGCTCTATTATCAATATCTCACTCTATTAATGACAACGTAAGGTTCAAGGGATGCACATTAATGAATAATTACAAACAATCAAATAATAATTCAATAATTGCAAATGCCATAAATATTAATCTTATTAGTAATACTAATGTGTTCAAGTATGTTTTGTCCCTAATAATGATTGTCTCTTGGACATACATACTTTCAATCACTTTAGCCATTCACTTTGCATAATATCCAAGTGCTATCACTAAAAAAAATCGGGTAATAGGTTAAGTCAAAACATGTTTTTTAAATTTTTTTTTAGTGGTGTCTTGTAGATTTTATATAAAGTAAGTTGCTAACGTGGCTATACTTACCGGCGACCGGGGGTGGAGCTAGGTTCTAGCTAAAGTGTTTGGCAGAACCTAATAGCTTTGGCCAAAAACCCTGTATTTTTTTTAAAAATCTACTTAGTATGTATAAACAATTCATCCATAACTCATTAATCTCTTTCCTACCATTCAAAATCATAGACTTAACATTCTGGATCCGCATCTGTTGACAATTTTATACATTTAGCAGCCTACTTGCTACTTGAAATGTGTTGCTTTTTGTGCATAGTTATACTATACTATGCTATTTTATTGCTATTTTCTATCAAATTACTCTTCCCATTTGATATTTGATGGTTCTTTTGAAATTCGTTCAGGATGGAACATGAAAGTTTGTGTTACAATGGGTGTTGCACAGCTTTTCATTTGGACAATGTGGGCTGGAATTAGTCGTCATCCATCAAAATGGAAAATATGGATAGTGGCTTTTGGGAGTGGACTTGCTATGCTCTTAGAGATTTATGACTTTCCTCCATATGCAAGACTATTAGATGCACATGCACTTTGGCAAGCCACAACTATTCCTCTAACTTATATTTGGTGGAGTTTCATCCAAGATGATGCAAAGTACCAACCAATTGACCTAAGTAAGAAAGTAAAGTAGTGTTTTTTACAAGGTTGTATATCTTTGGGGTTGATTAGTTTTGAGATCTATAGTTTTAATTTAGGTAATGTTACTCAACAGTAACTCCTTATTTATTTGGCTTTTTTAAATTTATCTCTGTTATAACTTGAAAGAAGGGATTTCTTTCACAAGAAAATATAGGTTTCATTGATAAGTAAAGTTCTCCTATGTCTCATGATTTCAAGATTTATTGCAAAGGGGGTGATGGTATTCTTTTCTTGACATGATTTCAAAATTTGTTGCAAATGGGTGATTTATTCTTTTCTTGAAATGATTTCAAAATTTGTTTCAAATGGGTGATTGAATTGAATTTGGGTGAATTAAAATGGGTCGCCCGTTGAAGTGCACAAATACTAGATTTTAGAATCACCATTTAAGTCATACCTGAAATATGGGTAAAAGTTTACAAGTCTAACCACTTTAGAATAACTTGAGAAAAGTGTTGTTTAAAGTTCAGTCATTTTGCTTGAACTTCAACATATGGCTGAAGTTCAACCATTTTTCTATTTCAGTCATATATGACTGAATTCAGTCATTTTTGTCTGAAATTTGGCCATTTTGCGTAAGTTCATGCACACATGACTAAAATTTAGTCATTTTTGCATTAATTTTAGTCATATGATGCTTAGATCAGTCATTTTCCCATGAAGTTCAGTCATTTTTGCGTAAGTTCATGCACAAATGACTGAAATTTAGTTATTTTTGCTTAAACTTCAGGCAAAATGTCTGAAGTTAGGCTTTCGCATGTCTGAATTTATTTTGAAGTTAGTATTTGACTGTGTTCGTTATCATGTCTTGCAATTGTTGGATTATCAATGTCTTGGCTATAGAAACATATTGTTTTGTGTTTGAGCGTTGAATGACTTGATAGGAGACTCATCAACAAACTTTAATTGAAGTGTTGGGTTGTGACATCAAAGTCGTGCGCAATAAAAAGTGCAAGCATGGCTTAGAAGGGGTCTTTCTTGTTTATCTAATTTAAGATTAATATTTATTTTATTTACAAGGAACTTATCTATTTCATCCGACTATTTTGGGTTTTTAATCCCGAGCAACCCACTACCATATTGAAAGACGACAATTGTTTTTTAAAAAAGTGGATACACGAGATAAAAGAACGAAAAGTGTAGAAATATTTTTTACTCCCCATTTTCATTTTATGTGATAATTTTTTTTTAATAAATTTATTTAAAAAATGAATGCTATCTTTTTATATTTGAAAATAATATAAAGTTGAAATTTCTCATTTCAATTCTTAATGATATGCTCTTATAACTACAAAAATATCATAGCAGATTTAAGACCATAAATTCAGGTCGGTGAATTTGCATCATAGATCTCATTCATTTGTATATATGCCTAGTTTTCTTGGTAGAATTTAACCGTCCTCAGTTACGTTCCTCGTGTAAACAAGAAGTATATGACATTCTCTAGTTAAAAATTTCGTCATACAAAAAATAAAGTATAGTTCTTTCTTTTGCTGCTAAAATGACGTATAATTACTATATGTTAAAGGCGTTCGTGACAGACAAACATATATAAAAGGATTTAAAAACATAAGATAGAAATAAACTCAGAACAATAATCAATAAAATTAAAACAAGTTAATACTTCATCACCTCCCTTATTTTACCATGATATACTCTTCTTGGTACAAATAAAAATTCACCAAAAAGAGTCTCTGTTAACTATTAGGATCAACAACAAAAAAATCATAGTCCAAAAATTAACCTCACTACTAAAGAAACAAAATTAAAGAAATTAAGATTGTGAATAATGTCTAATTAAGGACAATTAGGACCTCCTTCCTTAGTCTTCCAATTGTTGCAACAAGGACATGTCTCTTTGTTGCCATGAGTTCCAGGAGGAACACACAAGCACTTGGCACAACATTTTTTGCAGAAGAACATGCACGGTTTTCTGTTTGATGTTGCTGAGCATCGGTAGTTACATTTTGGGTCGCAATCTGTTCTCACACCATATAAAACACAAAGTTACATAAACATCATTACTATCTCCGATTTGTATTATATTATTTGTTTTTTTAAGATTTTTGTACACTCCGATGTGGATGTATAATTGTGGTTTGATCAGTTCAATCTTTAGGTTCTTACCATTGAAACCATTACAAATTTGAATTTATGGGTTCAGAATCAATTAGTTATTAAATTTCAGTGACTTTTCATTTATATTTCTATACTTTATGGGTAATGCTGATTTCATATGAACTCATTACTTAGATATATATTGCCTATCCGCCACGGTGCTCACCCACTTGAGAATGATACACGATTTGATAAGTTGTCATAAGAGTATTTAATTTGTTTAAATTATTATTTTCTCTCCATGAATGTGTCACTTAATTTGTTAAGCTGGTATATCGAGCTGAATCAAAGCATATATGAATTGGTGGAAACCCTAATTTAGAAGAGAGAGAAGAGAGAGTTTCGTATTAACAGGAAAAGAGAAAACGAATTCATTAACCTAGTCAACAATTAATACCAGCTATTTATACCTATTACAATGGGTAGGGTCAATACTAATTACACTTGGACTAGGCCAGCAAACTATTAATACAACAGAGGCTCAATACTACCAATACAATGAACTAAACTAAACACTACAAACTTGATATACAATGAATATGTAAAATATACACTATGTAATCCCATCCCCACGCCCCTCAAGCTGGAGGGTGAAAACAGGCCAAGCTTGCAAAGTAGAGGATGATGGTGGCAACTAGGAAGGGATTTAGTAAGCATGTCAGCCAGCTGATCAGCAAATGAAACAAAATGCAAAGTGATGAGGCCGGATTGAAGGCATTCTCTGACATGACAGTCAATGTCAATATGTTTTGTGCGCTCAAGGAAAATTGGGTTCTTGCAATGTATAAATCAGCTTGACTATCACAATGCAGGGGGGCATAGGATGATCAATAATAGGACCAAGATCACCAAGCAACCTAACCAGCCAAGAAATTTCAGCCACAACCTTTCTCAAGGCCCTATACTCTGCCTCAGCTGATGATAAAGAAACAGTACGTTGTTTCTTGCTTTTCCAGGAAACCAGAGAAACCCCAAGTGTGATCACAAACCCAGTGACTGACTTCCTTGATAAAGCACATGATGCCCAATCAGAATCTGAATAGGTCTTGAGTGAAAAATTTGCAGAGTTGGAAATACCTTAGGACATGAAGACCAGCCATCATGAGGAATTTGAGGAGCCTGAAGGAACTGGCTCAAGTGCTGCACAGCAAATGAGATGTATGGTCTTGTGTGTTGTAAGAAATTCAATTTGCCTACTAATCTCCTATAAGAGTTTGGGTCAGTCAAGGATTCACCCATGTCAGGAAGCAGCTTGATAGAATGATCAAGGGGAGAAGCTAAAGATGAGAAATAATGGCAATTGAATTCTGCGAACAAATCAGTGGTAAACTTATTTTGAGACACAAGATAACACTGAGGATGAGTAGTAACCTCCAGACACAAGAAATAATGAACAGACTAGATCCTTGATCTTGTACTGGGAATCAAGAAAAGACTTGAGGGAATTCAACTGACACACCATCCCTAGCTATGAGATTATCATCCACAGAGACTGCAATAATAGACATAGAACCAGGAATATCCTTGGTGAACAAGGAGTAGTCATTCTATCTAGAAGTGTAGCCTCTAGAAGTCAAGGCTTCAGACAGTGTTGAAAACCACTGTCTAGAAGCCTGTTTGAGGCCATATAGTGCATACTAAATGAGAAGATGTAGAAGAAGTAAAAATCCAATCAGCTTGCCTACCAGGGGATATTTTCATCTAGACTTCCTCATGGAGATCCCATGGAGGAATGCATTATTAACATCCAACTGATAGACTGTCTAGTGACGTTTGGAAGCAAGAGAAATGAGGCATTTGATAGTGGTAAACTTCACTATTGGGGAGAAGGTTTCTGTATAGTCAATACCTTCTTTTTGAGTATCTCCTCTAATAACCAATCTAGCCTTGTACCTCTCCACAGAGCCATCAGACTTCTGTTTGATCTTATAGACCCACTTGCAGAAGATGGGCTTCTTGTGGGGAGGAAGCAGCACTAGATCCCAAGTCTGATTAGCCTCAAGAGCTTTGAATTCCTGCAACATAGCCTCTTGCCAGGCAGGATGAGATGCAGCCTGATAGTAGTACTAAGGTTCATACATATGTAACTCACTAGTGAAAACCGTGAAATCAGATGACAGAGTAGGGGTTGTACTGCATAACAAATGTAATCAGATAGATAAGAAGGTTTATCGTTGGTCCTAGTGGATTGTTTGAGTGGGACAGAAGGTGGAATAAGAGGAATGCTGGAAGAAGGATCAGAAGCAGGGTGGTCTGGAGAAGGTGAGTAAATAGGAGAAGAGGAAGCAGGGGAAGGACTAGAGGGATCAGAAGGTGCAGATGAGTTACTGGAAATTCATGCATATATATATGAGTTTCACTTGTAAAAATTCAAAAGTTTCACATATAAGAGTTAAATCTTCAAGACATTATTCTGAAATTTTAAGTTACAAAAGTTGAACTCCAGGACTAACCAGAAAAACAAAAGGAAAAGATGATGAAGGAGATCTTTGCGCTTTTTTTAAGTTGGGGTATTTTCTTCTAAATGTTATTTTCGAATGAAAAAGTTGCTAAATTTCAATTAGTTTAAAAACTGTGGCTCATTTTCAAATTCAAAGATTAAAGAGCAATGATAAATGTGGTTATTTGTGAATTTCTCAAAAATTTCTCCATTTATATAGTTTAAACCCAACACCTATAATAAAGGAGGAGAGAATCTCATCCATTCTTCCACATTTTTTAATAGTGATGACATTCAATATTGTCTACATAATCTGACACATGGATGACACGTGTAATTTAACCCTCTAATCGAATTTACTAAACATTGTCAACAATGCACATGCTTTTGTCAAGAAGGGCAATGTCTGCACATGGTGTTTATGTTAAATTATGTTAATTTGACCATCATCAAGTAAGAAATTAAGGTGAGAATAGGTATTAATTAATAATAGTTTAGTGATAACAATTTATGTGAAAACATATATCATATATTCGTTGAGTTGATGTAAATATTGAGTGAAACACGTCATTGTCGCAATTGAGAGCTCCACCATTAAATCCCCCTAGATAACAGCAAGCAGAAATTGAGATAGTCCAGCACATTATTGTGTATTGCATAAGAAGAAGAAAATGTGACAAGATTTTAACTCATTGTTCAATATAGGTCCTAATAATTCCCTAGCTTCTTAATATAATAAACAGAATAACTGTACTACAAAACCAACAAATGTTCAAAACTATACTTCCACTGGATAAATTTTGGAGGAATACACCTGTTTTATGAATTGAAATGAGCAAAGAACAACTGTTCAAAGTACCTTCTGCAAGCTAATCAGTGCAAATTAGGAGGGGAAAGATGAGAAAAAGACAAACCAACAGTAATAAAAAGGTTTGCACACTTTCATATTTCCACTTCAGTTGTTTTCTCAATTGGTAGTTGATGGTCCCTTCATTGGGACCGCGATTGTAATATCATACTAGACGTGGTTCTGGTTTTCATGTTACCCGGTATGTTAGAGAGAGAGAGAGAAGAGCTACAGTAACGAATTTGAAGCCAATGAAAACAATTTGTTAGATTGAACAAATCTAATTAGTAATTTTGTTATGCAGGAAATTAAAACTTATGTTATTTAATTCTTTTGAAGAAAATATCAACTGATTTGAGTTTAGGCTTTACCAAAATTTACCTGATTTATACATCGGAAACAAAGCCCCGGAGAAGACAAGGAGAAACAGAAAAGAAGGAATGCAAGAAAGAATAGCAAATAGCAGAACTCAATGATACGTTAAAATTATGGGTTCAAATCTAATATTTCTTGATATTTTAGTAGATTTTTACATATATACATAGATCAATGTCGAACGTTATGGGTTCAAACTTCAGATGCACCCGTAGCCAAAGACTATTTCTGCCGGCGGTGGATATAGGGTAAATTTTATGTGATTATGTACTTATATAACTTTTGAATACCCTGAACAAATGCAAAAGGTTAGTTCAAGCGGTACATGGTGTTCAAAATTATAACTAACATCCTAAGTTCAATTCTCAAGGACAAATTATCTTTTATGTTTAGCTTTTGTTATTTTTTTCGAACCCCCTAACTGAAAATCTTGGATCCAACACTGATATCTGCCCCACTTCCCCGGCCCCGGCCCCAATCTCTTTTACAAGAAAAAAGAGTGGACACCACCATTTTAGCTAATCTTTGGGAGAAGAAAAACCATGCTCTAGAAAAGGCAATTTGAGGTAAAGTATGAGTCCACCAAATACAGTAGAGAACCAAGTTCTCTTCGTTTTAACATAGTAAGATGGAATATAAATAACACACGATGTTTACGTGGAAAACTCCTTACTCGGGAGATTAAAAATCATGACCTATCCTAGTAGGATTTCGAACCTCCACTACAACTGAGCAAAAGTTTAGATTACAAACTATTACAACCTAGGAATTAACTCTTAATGACTCACCCCTTACAATAACTCTATTGCAAGTTTGATGTAATAACTCTATTGTAGTCTTGATACAACAACTCTGTTGCACTCCCTCTCTACAATGACTCTATTGCAAAGATGCTCTTTGACTAACTCTAGCCAAGTATACAACTCAAAGACTTAGAACAACAAGCTACCTACAAACATCTTTTTATAAGAGGAGTAGGTTTACAAGTTAAAGATCAAATGACAAAGACTCAACAACTTAAGGACTTAAGACATCTTTAGAGGTAGAGAACATGTTCTTAAGTTTGTTACAGCTTTGTTCTTGAGATTGTCTTGAGAGCAGTCGTGGGATGGCACTTGAGAGAAATAACTTTTTTAGGTTTTCAAGTGGCAAGTTTACACTTTTAACATGTTGTTTATATATGAGGGCAAGTGAGAGGTACGTTGCATCGATTGGTCCGACGGATTTGCAGTTGTGCTGCTGCATTGCTGCCAGTCGGTACAGTGCAACAACTTTTATAGCTATAGCGTACGACCGCAAGAGAACCGATTGCAACTGGTCTTTATCTGGTTCTTCGTAAATGTTTGACAATTATCAAAACTCAAAATAGTATAAATTATCACAATGTCCTCTGATAGAACCAAAGATAATAACCAGAATATGGGAAGATAGATCAAAAGTAAAGAGGAGAAGATCCATTTTTTGTATTAAATCATCCTTTTGAGTTACTTGTTTATCTGAGGTACACTTTGTGTGATTACATTGGATATGTTGTTGTTTGATACATATCATAATAATACAATACACACCACACTCCGTATTGCTACGATAGTTTCTCTGCCTACTGTAACTAAAACTTATCACAATATGATTACATGTTATACTTTTGATAGATCATAGTGTATTGGGTGAAAAACGTCTCCGGAAGGATCAGCATACCCGAAGCTCAGATGACTCGGAGACATTCTATAACTGTCCCCACTCCCACCAACTCCTGTCACATTCCTTACCTAGATTAGAACGTTGCAACACGCGTAGGCAATATGACGCATGTAACACCTCGTACCTTCAAACCAAGTTATGTTTATGATTCAGGGATTTAGAAAATCAAAACAGTGAGTTTAAAGTTGAAAAAAACCAGTTTTAGTTTGCAAAATTAATTTTACGCCAGGATTGACGGACCGAAAAATATTTTACGGACCGTCGAAAGGAACCGACGATTATGTTCTTGAAATTGACGGTGTACAATAAATTTGATGGACCATAAAATATTACATGGCCCGTCCTTTTTTACCATCTCGAACCCTTGAGATTTTTAAGTCTTTGGAAAGTTTATATTTTGATTGACGGTCCAGTTATACGGACTATAGAAAAATCGACGTTCTAGACCTATACCGTCAATAGTTTGACGGACCGTCAATTTCGACCGTCAAATCCTTCCGACAACAAACAATATAAATACACAAACTTAGTTCTAAAAATTAGTTTTCACTTCTTCCAAACCCTAGCACGAAGTTCCTCTCTTCCCCACTTTATCCAACATCAAGGTAAGCCTATTTCATGCAATTTCTAGTTATTCTAACATATATGCATGAATTCTAAGTAAAAATTCATTGTTTCTAACCTAGGGTTTTCAAGAAACCCCATTCCAAGGCTCAAGGTTCAATCTTTGGATTTCTCTTTAAAAGTTCAGATTTTAATTTCAAGTATGGGAGCGAATAAAGTATGTAGAGCTTCTATCCACGTGTGAAAATATCCATGTTCTTTCCCACGTCACGTTTTCCATGAAATTTCATAACTTAGGATTTTATTCCAATTTCATGATAGCCCTAAATTACATGTATCATGATATACCCTATTGTATTATTAATTCGTTATTGTGTTTCTGATATTCCATTATGGTTATTAGGAATCCGTGTGTAATCCATGAATGTCCATAATCAAATTACATGGGTTCTAGAATTACAAGTCATGAACCATTACTATTAGATTTCATGAACTTATATATGTATGTTTTTATGAATTTACACAAGTTATATGTTATACTAGTTCACATGATAAATTATGATGTCAAACCATGCCTTACAAGTTGCTTTCATGAAACTCATGGGCTTACAAGCCACTATTTTCAAGTACATATTTTTGGGAGTTGCATAATTCACCGAGAAGGCTCAGATAGCCTGAAACTACGTATGTCACTGTAGGATAAGGGTCGCTCCGCTAGAGGATGATACCTTCGGATTGCATATTGGATAATCTCAAGTCACGTTCATGCCTCATACCCCATAAAGGTATGGGAAAGGTTCGTTGTCGGGCCAGATACTAGACTCCACGTACTCATGTGGTGTTTCATGTTGTTGGTTACGCTACTGATCTCCCCATAGATACACAGATACACAGATACATAGATATACAGATTTATAGACATATAGTTTTATAGATTTTACACATGTTTTATATTCATGTCAGATCATGCTCATGCTCATGTTTCAGTTT
The DNA here is from genome assembly GCA_034509755.1 of Anisodus tanguticus. Lineage (NCBI taxonomy): Eukaryota > Viridiplantae > Streptophyta > Magnoliopsida > Solanales > Solanaceae > Anisodus > Anisodus tanguticus. The sequence continues at coordinate 7,449,295 of CM067552.1, read as the reverse complement.
TGGGCGTTGGTGCAACGGTATTTGTGCAAAAGGGAAATTTTGGGCGGGATCGGGACCTAATCTGATGTAGCAGTTGTAAAGTATTATAATGAGCAAAAAATGAAAATGACTTTGACAAATCTTGTTTAGGTACATAAACAAATATCATGTCTATGCAAAATCTGCATATATTGGATTAGCAATTCCTGGAGATGTTGGATATTTTTTATGGTCCCTCACAGGGAATTATTGACGAGAGAACTTATAGTACAAGTACAACTATGACATTAATGTCAAACAAGGTCCTTGTCTTCTTTCTTTTTTCCTTCTTTATTTTTGGGCTGGTTAAAAGAGAACAAATTAATAAATTAGTAATGATCAAACTTATTCAAAATTTAATTGGGTCAAAATAGTTCAAACAATGTATCATAACTAAATTCATCGGAGATAATCAAACTTCACCCCTTTTATATTTGCTTTACAAGTGTATAAGAGAGTTTAGTTTCTTTCATATTTACTCACTCCAAAATAAATTTTGTATATTCGAGTTTGGATTTCATTTTGACCCGTTTCAACCCTATAATTTAATTGGTTATTTTGGGTCCAGCACGTCAGGTCAAGTCAACAAACTGGCTGATCACAATTCACCACATTTAAACTTGGGCAAGTAACTAAAAGATGAGTTGATTTTGCTACCTTCAAATTTAAGTTATATACACAGTCCACTAGTAGTATAAATCTTTTACAATAGCAATGTATTTTAATATATTATAGCATGTAACAAACTAGCTTGCAATTTACTAAATTCTCACATTTTTATTAATAGTTGTTTGTACTTTTCTTTAACTGACCGAATAGTATGAAAATTATAGTAGAAATTAAACATTAAATTATTTCCTCACATATCAAACAATTTGTAACATGAATGAATTATTTTGATGCAGGAAGTGATATTAACTTAGGTCACCTAATTTATGATCCTCCAAGAAATGGTCCAACTCTATGGGAAATAGGCATTCCTGATAGAATTTTTTGTGCCTGATCCATTGCCTGGGCTCACTGACCAATTTTTCAACAATACTACACAAAAGTCAGTAACTCTTTACTCTATATTTGCTTAATTGTTTTAGTACAGTTTCATTTTATCAAAAACTAAATTTGGTTTTTATTTTACTATTGTCAACAGATTTAGACAATATGGTTTGTGGGATCGGTACACTGATTTATATCAAAATAAAGATTTGGTATATAAAGTTGGTGTTAGTGATTATCGAGAAGACTGGTTCTTTGCACATGTAACAAGGTGACTACAATTAGTTCCATCATTCATACTTCCTTTTTTTTTTTAATAATTTCTACTTTGTTCTTAGTTACTTATTTTTGGGCCCCAATGATTCAGTTTCGTGTTCTCATAAAAAAAAATTGGATTTAACTCTTCAAAAGTCAGAAATATTCCAAACCATATACAAGAAACCATCTCATCCTTAAATATCCGATGTTGGCAGCTCAACAAACCCCCCCACCATACGCCTAGCCTATCAACTGGGGTGTGAATAATATGATATGGGAGCTCAATATTGAGTAAACTAAGAATTGAAATGGACATGACTCCGACACCATGTTAAGAAATTGTATTTGAGCCTAACTCAATCCTAAAAGCAAGTTTTAGACTCCCATCTTATATTGTCAATGCTCTAAATGTCCGGTCATGAGCATATAGGGGGGGGGGGCGATGTCGAGTCCACATCGGTGGGATGAGAAAATTGGATGCTTTATATAGTCTTGAGCAATCCTCACACCTTGAATTAATTTTTGGGGTTAAGTTAGGCCCAAAATTATTATTTTTTGAAACCGGGATGTCCCATTTTGGGGTTAAAGCGCTCCATATTACAGATGGCTACATTTTTAGGGCTCGAAATCGAGAACTGATTATAAATCAAAGGGTACTTTACCATCCCACTGTAACGTTTGATGGTTATAATTCCCTCTACTTTTTAATCTAAGTAATTAAATATGTTCTGTATTTTCTAAGGTATTGAACTTCTATATTGCATTGCAGGAGAACTAGAAGCAAGAATTATATACCAACGACATGGCAAATTTCATTTGAACTCCCAAGAGTTGACCCAAAGGGAAATTATACACTACGTGTGGCACTGGCTTCTGCAACATATTCCCATTTGCAGGTATATTACCAAGATTCAATTTCTCATTAACAATTTATCCATATTCCAAAATTCTTGAAGAACACATAGTAAAAAAAAAAGGAAGAAAATAGAGCAGAGAGAGAACCAAAAATCAACAACTCAATTTCACACAATTCATTGGATTTGGGAAATACAATCCATTTCCGTATGTTTAACATACAATATCTAGTGATCACGCGATGAAACTTTAACCTTCTAGGTCTATAATATTCATAGTTTCATTTAATAATGAGATAAATTTCAATTGTTTGATCAAGAATTGATGTGGTGAGATTGTTGGAATTTCTTGATCCATCCTTTATTAGAGGTTTTGGGTGTGAGCCATGACGATATAGTCAGAAATTAAAAAGAGCAGCAAAAAATTAAAGAACGATAATTGAAAGCAAATTTAAAATAAAATTCAATTAAAATAATCGAATAGTCTGAATACACAAATAGAGAAGAAATCTAAGTGACCGTTTGGTCATGAATATTTTTTACTATTTTTTCTGGTGCTACATTCCGAAAATCACGTTTGACAATAAAATTTCAAAAAAAGTTGAATTATGAAATTTTTCGGAATTTGAAAAACACCAAAAGTTATTTTCACCTTTTTCATCCAAAATCACTCACAAAAAAGACAACACTAATTTATATTCCTGACCAAACACAATTCTAAATTTCCAAGTATCATTTTCACTTTGAAAACAAAAACTATTTTTTAAAAATTTCACAATGCTCATGGCCGAACATGCTACAAAGTTCTTCATTGAAAATGATCTTAATCTTTAGTGGACCTAAACGCTAATCTCTAAATTAGTCGATACTGCTTTAAGCAAAAATTAAATTACTTTTTATTACTTTGCAAATGATTAGTTGGATAATAACATGTTTTGGTTTTTGCAATTTTAGGGGAGGATCAACAATCCATCTAGACCAATGCCTCACTTTGAAACCCCATCAATTGGGAGGAGCAACATGGATTATATTGGCTCTTTAATTTTCAAATTCAAGGGTTACAACTACAAAAGGGAGAAAATACAATATATTTGAAGCAAATAAAAGGTGGTAATCCTTTCTACGGGCATCAATATGACTACATTCGTTTGGAAGGCCCTCCACAATAAAATTTTATATACATATATAATTAGGAGGATTTACCATTTTAATTACCATAATATGTTAATATTCTTTTGCTTGTTTCATAATCTTTTTCAAGTTGATATATATATATATATATATCTATACACGTGATTTTGAGGGTGGGGAAATATAGGGATAATGAGAATTGATTAACCAGTTAATTTATTGATTATCGTAATTCTTTGTAATTGATTGTTTCTGGCAATGACTGTTTTCCTAACGGTAATTAATTATTACCTTGAAAAATTCTGTAAGCATATATCTCAATTCTCAATTGTTTTAGTATGATAATTAACATATTGATCCTCTTTTCATTTTCGGTTAAAAAAATGTATATGTACAAGCATAAGTATGTTTTTTTTTTTTCTCACAATGCTTCCAGATTTGCTTTTTCTTGTAATGGCATCAAGTTGTTCACAAGATTCTGGTGAAGTTTTTATTAAAAACTAATACTCCCTCAGTCTCATTGACTCTTTCGGATTTTGAGAGATAAACTTTTTAAATTTTGACCATAAATATGGACATATGATCTTTAAATTTTTAAAATAAAATTTATATATTTGAAAATTACGTAAAAAAAATTATAAGTCACAATAATTAATAATTTGAAATATTTAAAAGATATGAAAAAAATGTGATCAAAGAAAAACTCATTTGACCCTCAAAATCCAAAAAATATCACATAAATCGAGACGGATGGAGTAATAATATTTAGACAGTAACTAACATGGATGGGACGAGACAGAAATATCGCGGTAAATGTTGTTTTAAAAACGAAATGAAGTCTTAAAGCTAGTAGCTAGAACGAAGAAAATTAAGATCTCTAATACTACGAAATTCATCACATTATAAAATTATGGACTTAAATTTAATATTTATTTTACTGCGTATTCACATCTAATGTGTTCCGTATTGAAAATATTGAGTTTGAATAAACCATTGATCTCGTGCTACATCCGTCACTAATGATTTTAGGTAGATTTAATACATATTTTTTATAAACCCCTACTTCACCGTAAACCTTTTAAACTGAACAGTCTGTGCACTAAGCTCCCGCTATACGCAGCCCGCAGAATTCGGGGAAGGGCCGGATCATTAGTTCTAGTATACGCTGTCTTACTCTACATTTCTGCAAGAGACTGTTTCACACGCTTAAACCCGTGACCTCCTAATCATATAATAACTTTACCGGTTACTTCAAAGCTTCCCTTCATTTGGAAAACCTTTTAAACATCAAACATTTTTTCAATCATATCTAATGCACATCATTTTAGGTGGCCAGCGCAATTTTTACCAATTAAGTGAGCGAGTGAATAGTGAAAGACGTGTATCTTATGTTTTATAAATATATATTTGAATGCCACATGTCAATTTTTTATTTTTGAATTGTTTTTTTTTTAATGAAAACAAGCATGGTACGACATGTTTGGTACACCAGCCCTTTAATTAATTTTAAAAATGAAATTAAATAAGATGTATTATGTCATTAGGAGTACTATATGTATTATATTATAAGGTTCAGCTAGTATTATTTCCTTTTCAGTACTGGCAAATTTTTTAATAATAGGAGTAAAAACTAAAAAGTGAAAACATAATTTCATTAATATTCATCTATTGTTGATCAATCAGTCTAGTTAAACCAATTATATTTTTTAATAATTACTCTAGATTATTTAAGCAAATTAATGGAAAAGGATGATTACACAAATTTCACCTTTCTTTTACTTTTTGCTTACTTTTGCTCCCTATAATTTTCTTCACAAAAAATAAAAAGAAAAAACACAATATGGCTTCTGAGAAATCATTAGAAGAGGAGCAAGCTGTTAATACTTTTGGATGGGCAGCTATGGATTCTTCTGGTGTCCTCTCTTCTTTTGCATTTTCAAGAAGGTATACACTTAACAAAATTCATGCTCCTTAAATTAAAATATTTTCCTTTGGATGTTTTTTTTCATTTGGTGTCTAATATACGTTTTGAGGTCCGACTAATTTGAATCTGTGCCAGAATGTTGAAAAGTTAAAATGTTACTCCCTCCGTCTAAATTTATACGGGGTTGACCAGTTTGAGAATCAAACAACTCTTTCTTTGACTACGATTTTCTTCAATTATTTTCATATATTGTGATTATTAATTATGTAGGCTTACAACACTTTTTATGTAGTTTTTAAATATGCAAATTTTATTATAAAATACTCGAAGAATCTATATTTGAAATTGAGTCAAAGACAAAGATGTTTGACTCCCAAAACAGGTCAAGTCTCATATAAATTGGGATGAAAGGAGTATTTACCAAAAGCGGCTCTATTTCCAAAACTCAATCAAAACTTTTGATTAAAAATAAAAAAGCATTTACCACCCATTTGGTGATATAATGAATTATTTTGATTTAGGAAGCTCTATTGTAAATTCTGTATCACTAGTTAGAGTTTTTCTCTTTCAACATGGGAGTCATCATTATAACGAAACGAGTTGTCAGTTTTTTACATTTGAAAATATATTTTTAATTTTTTCATTTTATCTTTATTAATATTTATTTTTATAGCCATAAAATCTCATGACATATTAAGACTACACGTTTCAAAATCATTACTTCTTCGAAAGCTCCATGCCCCAATCAAATTATTTCCACGTAAATTTAAATTGAGGGAGTGTTAAAATAAAAAGGGATAGTAAAATAATAGGTAAGATTAGGAAGGAGGTGAATGTAATTAAAACTACTATTATTTTATACATCTAAGTCATATACAATGATAATGTTAAAAAAAAAACTGATAGCAGCTTATTATTAACAACTTGCAGGGCAACTGGTGAAGAAGATGTGAGATTGAAGGTACTTTATTGTGGGATTTGTCACTCAGATCTGGGTTGCATCAAGAATGAATGGGGCTGGTGTTCATACCCTCTTGTACCAGGGTAATAAGACATTTTGATTTACTATAATTTGCTTTCCTTTTCTGATTTATTTGTGGAATGCTTTTACATTTTATTCGTATTTAACTTTTATGCATTTAAATTCCTCTTTCTCTGTTAAATGGCACAAAATAACTGGTTTGAAGATGTATATAACATAATCGAAAGGTAGCCCAGTGACTAAGCTTCCGCTATGCACAGGGTTTGAAGAAGAACAAACCACAATAACTCAGTCTTATCTATATAGCCTTATCTTGCATTTTTTATAAGAGGTTATTTCCACGGTTGGACAACTAGCTCTTCTTAAATGTATTACATAAACAAAAGGACACTCCAGTGCATTTAGCTCCCGCTATGCTCGGATTTCAAAGAAAGCCAAATCACATTTTCTTACCTACACATCCTAACCTTTAATTTCTACAAGAGACTGTTTCTAAACTTGACAACACTCTCTTCTTAAATAACATAGGCTAACAAAATTACCTATATTTATTTCTAGTGCAGCCATGAGATTGTTGGCATAGCAACAGAGGTGGGAAGCAAAGTAACAAAATTCAAAGTTGGATATAGAGTAGGAGTAGGATGCATGGTTGGATCTTGTGGCACTTGCCTAAACTGCACACAAAACTTAGAAAGTTACTGTCCTGAAGTTACAATGACTTGTGCATCTGCTTACCCTGATGGAACACCAACATATGGAGGATTTTCAAATCAAATGGTAGCGAACGAGAAGTTCGTAATTCGAATCCCAGAAAAACTTCCACTTGATGCTGCTGCACCGTTGCTCTGTGCTGGAAGTACTGTGTATAGTGCTATGAAGTTTTATGGATTGTGTAGTCAAGGGTTGCATTTGGGAGTTGTTGGTTTAGGTGGACTTGGTCATGTTGCTGTGAAATTTGCAAAGGCATTTGGGATGAAAGTGACTGTGATTAGTACTTCACTTGGGAAAAAAGAAGAAGCAATTAATCAACTTCGAGCTGATTCATTCTTGATCAATACTGATACAGAGCAAATGCAGGTTCATTTTTATTGCTACTATACTAGAATACTACCTTATTGTTTACTAAGCTAGTGAAGTAGCATCAGGGAAGTCAAAGTTATCTACTAAAACCACTCTTATTTATGTGACATAGTTTAATTGGTATTGAGTTTAAGAAAGAATAAAGACTTTTGAAACTTGTAATCTTAATATGTCATAATATTTGTATGGCTATACAACTTTTTAATTTGAGGCCTTAAACATGTCATAGTATGATTATAAAAACTTCGGGTTAGAAGTGTAAAATAAATTGTTCTCAACTATAAAAGTATGTCATTCTTTTTTTTAACGGATTAAAAAAAAATGTCACATGAATTAGAACATAGGGAGTACTGTTTCAGGTCTTTAACTTAGAATGTAAACGATTCAAGAACCTAAAAATGCAGTCCAGTCCAACCAGGAGCAAATATATCATGTAATCTTTGAATTCACGTGAATCTAATAAATTTTGCCCAGAACATATATATGTATTACGAAATTCACTAAATATCCATAAATAGTGGAATGTGAACACAATTATATTGTATATTAACCTGAGATTGTTATAGAAACCCATAAACTTTAAATACTGAAATCGTTTCTAATTCCAACGGTTAAGATTTTCACATATTCCTAATATACAGAATGAGGAGGATTCACATTGTGTCTCGTGAATCCAGTTGACTATTTTACTTTCGGCCTGAATTATGTATATATATGCAAAAAAGAAAACATTAAAATACAAACGTATTATTCCTATAAGAACACACTCATTCTAAATTAGTTACTCTGAAATTTATATTTGTCAATAGTTTTAATAGGAAAGTGGATGTTTAATTACTTGGTAATTATGTATCTTTGGAAATGAACAGGATGCCATGGAGACAATGGATGGCATTATTGATACAGTATCTGCACTTCATCCAATTGAACCATTGCTTGGTCTACTGAAATCTCATCAAGGGAAACTCATCATTGTTGGATTACCCAATAAGCAACCTGAGCTGCCAGTCTTTTCCTTGATTAATGGTATGTTATATCAGTTTCATTAGGCATCAAATCATGTTTGTCAGAATATTTTAATGTGAATGGTTTTAAGTTATACACTAATTAAGAGTAACAATAACAATAACAACAATGATAATAACTATGCATCATTCTCAAAAATATTGGATCAACTATATAGATCCTCACTTTTCCATTTAAATTCATCTCATAAAATTATCATACTAAATAAAATAAAGTAAAAGGTAAGTTAATATATATAAATAATAGTAGTAATAATAATAATAGAAGTTCTAACAAGACTAAAATTATTTAACAATTAGTAAATATCATCTGTATGATCTTGCTCTTGTATTGTGTATTGTCTTTACCTAAATCTTCATTGATTCCAAAAACTTGTAAGTCTTTCGAGACAATATCCTTGAATGTGATTTTTCGTCCATACCGTCCTTTCTAATACCTTCACTCACCATAATTTTACATTAAAAACCGATGCATTTATGGGTCGATGCAGGACATGACCAGATCATCTCAATTATTTCGTCCTCCATGCGTGTTACTTGTACTTTTTGGCAGATGTGGTCATTTTTAATCTTATCTAATCTAGTGTGACTATACTTCCATCTTAATATCCGCGTCTTTGCAACACTTATTAACAAGAGATGAAATTGAGAGATCAGCAAAACTCTATTAATGAAGAGAAGGTTCGATTGTGACCGGAAAATCCTAATTATGATCGGAGAAGAAGAAATATCGCATGCAATATGAAGTAACAATGCGATATTCAAGGAAACAGAAACGAGAACAGCTTACATCGAATTCAAGATGAACTAAGGATGAATTGAGCTATGGATCGTGCAGATAATCGTCCTTGCTCTGATACCATAACAAGAGAACTTGAGAAATAAGCAAAACTCCATTAATGAAGAGAAGGTTTTAGAAAGGAAGTTGAGCTAAGAAGGAGCAACAAGAGAAATGAAATGCTTCACTATATTGAATGAATATCCAATGTATATATACAAGATAATGGACAGCTATTGATGAGCTGGCCCAAGCTAATAACTACCTCTAATAACTTGACAATGACACCTAACAACATCCTAACAAAACTTAACAAACTCAAACTAACTAATCATGATACAAAAAAATACATGTATTGATAAACACTCTCAATACCCATCTTGTAGATTTAGTGAACTTTAGTGGAGCCCCAACATTAGCCGTCATATTACACTAACAATATAAAGATTACTACATGATTGGTGTAGTTTAAACGTTATGATATTTTTAGTTTCAAACTTAGTCAGGTTAATAGGATAATGTATTTTTACACCATTTGGTTCCATCAAATTTAAACTTTTGTTAATGCTTGATAGGGAGGAAAATGATTGGAGGGAATGCTGTTGGAGGAGTGAAAGAGACACAAGAAATGGTAGATTTTGCAGCAGAGCATAATATCACAGCAGATATTGAAATTGTGCCAATGGATTATGTGAACGTCTTGAGAAGGGCGATGTCAAATTTCGATTTGTCATTGATGTTGAAAATACATTGGTTGCTGCTCAAACCTACATCATATACTATATTTCTACCAAAAAACTGAAACGTTGTAAGAATAAATATTATGTTTCTCTATGTCCAAAAATTAACGAGGACCACGACACGTACATTGTAAACTTTGTTGTTTTAAGTGTTATTTAGTTGCGTTATTAACAATTAAATGGCAACTAATATGCTTGTTTTGGCCACTTAATTATTCTTTTACCAATTTTAACAGATGCATGCGGTTGGTATGAAAAAATATATATACTTTTCATTGTTTGGTTACCTAAAAGCTGAAAAATGTTGAGAAACTGTAAACAAAGAAGTTACATTAAGTTTACACTAATTTTGATCAAGATCAAGTTCTACATTTTTTTGCACGGATTTCCCTTCAAACACACTGGTCTTTAATTTTTCCCCTTCATATACCTGTGGTCTTTCCTTATTACTTATTTAATGAAAATATCAGATCTGCCTCGCAAGGCAGAATTTTTATAACATTTTATCTTCGAAAATTGAACTTTTCCTCGCTCAACATAAATTCTATAGGATTAAGTTATGTGGCATAGTTTTGTAGTATTTTTCAGATTATGTTGAGTGTTGAAAATTATGCATTTTCCGGCATAATTTGTGTGGATGTTATGATATATATGTCGAAGTTAAACGTAAACTATGCCGAGCAAAATATCAAATTATGTCTTTTTCAGATTATGTTGAGTGTTGAAAGTTTTGTCTTGTCCGACATAATTTGTATAGATGTTATGATATATATATACCGAAGTTATACGTAAATTATACCTTGCGAAATCTAAATTATGTCACACCAAAAAATTGATGAAGGGTAAAATATATAGATTACAAATTTGAGGGGCAAAAATTAAACAACCCCCATTTGTTAGTTAGTTTACCAATTTACAATTGGTAATACTAGAAACAGTACTAAACAACTTATGCCAAAAATAAAATACTCTATTCAAATGATTAGAACGAACTAGTCATAGTCTCTCATGCCTTTCCCCATTTTTTGAACGTAATGTGTGGTAGAAAAGTATCTTAGTATAAATTTATATTTTGAAAATCTATATCAGTAACTTTAATTGGTCCCTTTTCCACTAATATATAGTATCAAGTTTGAAACTGTCAATTGCCATTATGAAAGCCAGTGATCATGGAATGTACCTAGACATCTTAAATGAAATAATATACAACTCTATTGTATGAATTGGCTTCTCCTTTTTTTATATATATAAATATAAGAATAAAAAAATATGACCTTAAAATAGGAAAATAATCGTCTTCTGATCCTACAACATTATAATCACTACATCAACATTAATAACGTGTATCACGTAGGGATTGTAACAAAACTAGGGTTCTGCTACTGATTTTCGTAAGAAAGGGAAAGGAGAAGGAGAGAGGAGAGAAAAGGAAATGTTTGTTATCTTTCTGATAATTTTGAATAAGACAACCATATGGGGTATTTATACCCATCCTCTGAATTACAATTTCTAGACTCAGGGGACAAAAAAGAAATAACTCAAACTTAGGGATAAAACATAACTGAAAGTTAAATAGACTACTAAAAAACTTAAGGGACTAAATTGACACTTCTCTAGTTTTAGGTCACAATGTACAATTGTGACATAACACTCTCCTTGAAAATTTGTTTGGTGTCTTCAAAAATCAGCAATTTCAGGAAACTGTGACTTGATGAACTGATAATCTTCCCAAGTTGCTTTTTCTGGCAGCAAATTAGCCCACTGGACCAAGATTTGAGTTGTAGCCTTGTTTCCCTTTTTGATCATCCTCCAGTCTAACACTGCTACAGGTTCATTTAATGGTTTTCCATCATGTGAACATAAGGGAGGATCCACAGATGTAGTAATGTGATCCCCTATCATTTTCTTAAGTTGAGAAATGTGAAAAACTGGGTGTATCTTTGCAATGGTTGGTAGGGCCAACTTATAGGTCACAGGTCCAATTTTCTGAACAATCTGATAAGGCCCATAGTACTTGGAAGCTAGTTTGAGGCTTCTTCTTAGAGCTATAGAGGTTTGTTTATAAGGTTGCAGTTTTAAGAAGACCCAATCTCCAACATTGAATTCTCTTTCAGTCCTCTTTCTGTCAGCATTGACCTTCATTCTATTTTGTGCCTTCATCAAGTTTTCTTTCAACACCTTAGCCATTAACTGTCTTTCCTTGAGCATCTAGTCCACGATTTCTATTTTTGATTGAGATATGAGTTCAAAGGTCAGCTGTGGGGGATCATATCCATACAAGACTTTGAAAGGGCTCATTTTCAGGAAAGTGTGGTAATTGATGTTATACCAGAATCAGCTTGTGAAAGTCATTTGTGCCAGTGTTGAGGTTTATGGCTAGTCATGCACCTCAAGTAATTTTCCAGGAATCTATTAAGCCTCTCAGTTTGACCAGCAGTTTGAGGATAGTAAGCTGAACTGTGACATAACTGAACTTGTAGCAGCTTGAACAATTCCTTCCAAAAGTTGCTAACAAACACTTTGTCCCTATCAGATACTATGCTCTTAGGCATGCCATGTAGCTTGTAAATGTTGTCAAGAAAGATCCTGGATACTTGTACCATAGTAAAATAGTGAACAAGGCTGATGAAGTGTGCATATTTGATGTACCTGTATACAACCACTAGTATAGTATCATTTCCCTCGGACTTAGGCAACCCATCTATGAAATCTATGGAGATGTGTTCCCAGGCCTTTTCTGGAATAGGCAAGGGTTATAGCAATCCAAGGTATGCTACTTGTTCCCCTTTACACCTTTGACAGACTTCACAGGCCTGTACTAAGTTTTTGACTTGCTCCATCATTCCAGTCCAATAGAAAACTGCTTTCAGTCTCTGCTAGGTGGCCCATGCTCCTGAATGCCCCCCTAAAGCAGAACTGTGTATGTTCTGAATGAGTTGTTGTCTCAAGGGTCCATGTTGTCCTACCCAAGCTCTGTCTTTGTATCTCATCACCCCTTGCTTTAGGGCTATAAACTGCTCACTATCTGGATTGGTACCCAGGGTAGTCATGGCTTGTAACACATATGCATCTCCTGTGTAGCTGTCTACAATTTCCTCAATCCATTTGGGTTGTATGTGAGTGACTATCGCACATAATCTAGCCTCTGTTTCTTTGTTTCCTCTCCAGAATCACCTGATCTCCTAGATAATGCATCAGCAACCACATTCCACACTCCCTTCCTGTATGGGATCTCAAAACTTAGCCCCATTAATTTAGCTAATCCATTGTGTTGTAGTGCAGTGGTAATTTACTGGTCTTGCAAGAATTTCAAACTGAAGTGGTCAGTTTTGATAATGAAGTGATTTGAGTGTAAATAATATCTCCACTTGTCCATAGCTTACAATAATGCTATCAACTCTTTTTTATAGGTTGATAATCTCTGTTGTTTCTTACTCAAGGTCTGACTCAAATAGGCTAAGGGTATTTTTTTCTTGCATCAACACATCCCCAATGCCAGTATTGTAAGCATCTACTTCTACTACAAAAGTTTTAGTGAAATCAGGTAGGGCTAATACAGTGGTACTGGACATAGCACTTTTAAGTTGATTAAATGTTGTTTCAGCTCCTTGATCCCACACAAATGCCCCTTTCTTTAATAAGTTTGTTAGTGGATTGCTTATGTGTGCATAGTTCATAACAAACTTCCTATAATACCCTGTCAACCCCAAGAATCCCCTTAACTCCTTGATATTGTTAGGAGATTGCCACTCTATCATGGCAATCACTTTCACTGGATCAGTACTCACCCTTTTGTCATTTATAACATGTCCCAGGTAATCCACTCGGGATGTTCCAAAATCACATTTACTCAACTTTACAAACATTTGGTTCTTTTGTAGTAACTTCAAGACAACTTCTAAGTGTGTCAGATGGTCTTCTATATTTTTACTGTAAATCAGTATGTCATCAAAGAACACTAAGATAAATCTTTTTAGTTGTTCTTTGAACACCTGATTCATCAGGGATTGGAAGGTTGCAGGAGCATTTGTTAGGCCAAAGGGCATCACCTTGAATTCCTAGAGGCCATGATGAGTCTTGAAGGCAGTTTTGTGCTCATCACCTTCCTTCATTCTTACCTGGTGGTATCCTGCCCTTAAGTCAATTTTAGAAAATACCTTGGGCCCAAATAGTTCATCTAGTAAATCATCTATCATGGGTATTGGGTATTTATTTTTAACAGTTATGTTGTTTAATTTCCTGTAGTCAACACATAACCTCCAGGTGGAGTCCTTTTTTTCTAACAGGGCAGGAGAGGTATAGAATGATTGACTTGGTACTACATTGGCAGCTTTGAGCATATCAGCTACAATAGATTATATGGTGTTCTTTTTATCATAGAAGTATTTGTAGGGTCTTAGGTTAAAGGGTTGGGAGCCTGGAATTAAGCTTATGTGGTGATCACAGTCTCTTTTAGGTGGTAATTTAGTGGGTTCTTTTAGATTGGATGGTATTGTTGTAGAAGTTGGTCAATGTCTGAGTGTAATTTAGGTGTGTTTTTACTCCCTTTTTTATCTGTACCAGTGATAATCCAGCCACTATTTCACAGGTACCACATTTTAACATCCTCCTTAGCTTCTCAGAGTTCAAGGTTTTGAGTCTTGAACTATCTTTCTCCCCACATAGGCTAATCATTCTTCCTCCGGACCTGAAGCTGATACTGGGAGGTCTGGTGTGTAAAATTACTAGGGCAACTTAATCTGTCCAATCCATTCTTAATATCATGTCACAACCCCCCACTTTTAATAGTCTCAGTCTAAAATTAAACTGTTATTCTTGCATCTTCCATTCAAATGCTGGACTCTCCCAATGGCAAACCATTTCTTGATCATTCGCTACTTTGACTCTCATTGGCTTTGTCAAAGGATGGATAGGTTTCTTCACACTTTTGACAATGAATGGGTCAATAAAGGAATGGGTAGATTCACTATCTATTAGGATAGTCATAGGGATCTTACTCACATATCCAATGATCTTAATAGTTGAAGCATGACCCTGGGATGAGCTTAATCCCAGCAAGGCATTCAGGGATACTTTAGCTTGCTCTTCAGCCTCATCCTCTAAAGTTTCGGCCACATCCACAAACTCTTCATTCGGACCCTCAATTTCTATCCCTTCCATAACATGTAAGCCCATTGCTCTGCATTGGTGACCTGGGATATATCTTTCTTTACACTTGCAACACAACCCTTGTTCTCTCAAAGATCCTAAGCGGGAAGGAAGGTTGTTTGCTTTATTAGAGGGTTTAATTTGTGGTTTCTGTTGAGGATAAGTGAGTTTAGGGAAATTGTGGTTCTGGGCTAGTTTATGGGCATATGGGGTTTGATTTTTTTTAGCAGGTACTGGTTATAGGGTTGTGAGTGATAGGTTTTTGAGTAGGTTGTGAAGGGTATCTGGTATGTATAAAAGGTGTGAGTGCCTTGAAGGACTCTTCATACAGTTTGGCTACTTCATAGGCATCCAATACTGTATAAGGATTTGCCAGCTTAACTAGTGGCTTGATTTCAGGCTTAAGACCACTAATGAAGCTAGCAACATAGTGTGTTTCATTAAGTAAAGGGTTCATGATGGCCATGTGGCTGATTAATTCATCGAATTTGTTCTGATAGTGATCGACAGTACCAGTTTGTGTAAGCTTGTTGAACTCCTCTACCACATCTTGAGGTCTCAGGTTCCCGAATCGTCGACACACTTCCACACAAAACCTGCTCCAAGTTGTGGTTTCCTTGAGATTCATAGTGTAACTATCCCACCATAAATCTACCATATCCCCAACATGCACAGCTGCATAGTTTAATTTCTCAGGGTCTGGAATATTATATAGTTCAAAAAACTTTTCACATTTTCTCAACCAGCTTCTCGGGTTCACTCCGTCAAACTCGAGAAAATTGATTTTGGGTTTTAGGGTTCTTGGGTTATTTGGGGCTTCCGGAGTGTGAACAATGGTTCCAGTTAAAATTAGGGGTAATGATGAATAATTAGGGTTTCTAAAAATTAGGGGACTTGTTAATAGCGGTGCCAGGGGATACGTAAACCCTCTACCGAAGATACCACTCGAGAGTGTGTAAGAATGAGACATAAGGTTAGGGGTTTTGCTACCTGACGCTTGTTCGATGTCATACCCTGGTGTCACCGACTGCATGGTGGTCAGAATGGAGCCGATAATGAGGTTTGCCTGTGTAGCTACTGGTGTCGCCGGTGTCGACCCTCCGGAGTTGTTTTGATGCATGCCGGCTAAAAGGAGTTCCAGCTTCCGATTCAACTCGCGATTCTCCTCAAGTTGTCTCTGCTCAAGAATCTCGAGTTTCTTACAGGTTTCTTCGAATTTCCTGCCATTTTCATCGAATCTTTTGTTCGTTTCTTCAGCTATGACGGTTAGCTGAGTCTTCAGCATTCGAATGTCGTCGTACATATTCTGTACGCCCGGTGAAACATCAATTCCCGGTGTCGGAACCGGCTTTGATGCCATTTGTAACAGAACTAGGGTTCTGCTACTGATTTTCGTAAGAAAGGGAAAGGAGAAGGAGAGAGAAGAGAGAAAAGGAAATGTTTGTTATATTTCTGATAATTTTGAAGAAGACAACCATATAGGGTATTTATACCCATCCTCTGAATTACAATTTCTAGACTCAGGGAACCAAAAAGAAATAACTCAAACTTAGGGATAAAACATAACAACTGAAAGTTAAATAGACTACTAAAAAACTTAAGGGACTAAATTGACACTTCTCTAGTTTTAGGTCACAATGTACAATTGTGATAGGGATCTAGTAGTTCAGTTGGTTGGCTACCTGAATTTTCACCTTGTTGGTGAGAGTTTGAATCCCCACACTGTAATTCCCTCCCCATTTCCCCTTCCCCTACCCCAGGTAATAAAAAAAAATTAAAAAAATAATAATAACGTGTATCACCCACTCCCTTCTAAAGTTATGTCTCTGTAATTGCAAAATTATAATTTTTATTGCCTTTCAATCACTGTCAATTAGATTTAGAATTTCATACTGTTGTGATACTCTTAATATTTTTCTGAAAAAATGTTTATCGTACTGGTTTATTTAAATATTCCCCTATAGAATTAATTAAACGTTTTATTGCTTTTCAATCACTGACATTAGATTTAGTATTTGATACTGCTGTGATACTCGTAATATATTTTTTCCTGAAATAATGTTTATCTTACTAGTTTATTTTAAATATTCCCCTAAGGGATACATTATATACACTTTATATAGTTGTGATTAAGTTATTAACAAAACACAGTACATACCTCTTTAAGCCATGGCTACTGAATTTGTGAAATCATTGTCTGATGGAGTTGAAGGTAAACTTCATATAGTTATGTTTCCTTGGTTAGCTTTTGGTCATATTATGCCATATCTTGAACTTTCCAAATTAATAGCTCAAAAGGGTCACAAAATTTCCTTCATTTCCACCCCAAGAAATATTGATAGACTACCAAAACTCCCCCTTGAATATTCCACATCAATAACCTTAGTGAAAATCCCACTTCCTAAAGTTGATGGACTACCAGAAAATGCAGAAGCAACTATGGATATACATACAAAAGATATTGTATATCTCAAGAAAGCTTTAGATGGAATGGAACTTGAGTTAACAAGTTTCTTGGAGAAAATTTCTCCTGATTGGGTTCTTCATGATTTTGCACCTTATTGGTTAGCACCAATCACAACTAGGTTAGGGATTTCTAGGGGTTTTTTCCGAATTATTAACGCTTGGTTTTTTGCTTTTCTGGGGTCTACGGACATGATGCTCACTGGCTGGACTAATCGACCACCAACTCCGGAGAAGTTCATGGTGCCACCGAAATGGATACCGTTTGAAACAAAGGCGGCTTTTCGTCACCACGAGTCTAAGTGGATAGTCGAGGGCATGCAAAAGAACGTGTCTGGGGTGTCCGACCTCTATCGCACAGGGGCTACAATAAAGGGTGTTGACGTAATCATCATACGTCAGTGTCGCGAGTTCGAAGGTCAGTGGCTGAAGTTAATAGAGGATCTTCACCACAGGCCTATACTTCCTGTGGGGTTAATGCCACCTCCATTGCACTATATCAATGATGACAATAGTGAAACTTGGGCATGCATTAAAGAATGGTTAGGCAAACAAACCAAATGTTCAGTAGTTTACGTAGCGTTAGGGAGTGAAGTGACTATTGGTCCGACTGAAATCAATGAGTTGGCCCACGGGTTGGAGTTGTCTGGATCACCATTCTTTTGGGTTCTGAGGAATCCATCCAAGTCAGGCAACTTGGATCATATTGAGCTACCCAATGGGTTCGAGGACAGAATACAAGATCGAGGCATAGTATGGAAGAGTTGGGTACCTCAGTTGAAGATACTGAGTCATGAGTCGATTGGTGGATTCTTGACTCACTGTGGATGGAGCTCGATAATAGAAGGGCTAATGTTTGGTCACCCATTGATTATGTTGCCTTTTTTGGTTGATCAAGGTTTGAATGCAAGAATCCTAGAGGACAAGGAGATTGGTATAGAAATACCAAGAAATGAAGAGGATGGTTCATACACAAGGGACTCGGTTTCCAGCTCAGTCAAGAAGGTAATGGTAGAAAAGGATGGAAAGAAAATTAGAGAGAAAGCAAAAGAAATCAGTTCAATATTTGGGAACAGAAGGCTACATGACAAGTACATAGAAGAACTAATTCAGTTCCTGGAAGATCATAGAAAAATGTCCAATGGGCATAGTTCCTAGGAATCGATGTAATCCAATCAAAATAAATACTGATAACATTTATTTCCTTCCTTTCTGATTCTATTAGTCTATTTGCCACTTAATCCACTAGACTAGACGACCCTCTGGGGATTTCATTCCTTCTTCCTAGGGATGGCAACGGATCGGATCTGGACCAGATCCTACTAGATCCAGATCCAGATCCAGATCCGTTTTTTATACTTGGATTCAGATCCGAATTCAGATCAATCGGATTCATAAAATCAGATCCAAATCCGAATCCATCGGATCCACCGGGTCCACGGATCGGATCTGGATCCACATGTAAAAAAAATTGTCTTGCTAAGAATTTTTTTTTGAACTGACAAACGATTTTTACTTAGCTAACGAGTTCGCCATCGTGTTTCAATTTTGAAATGTACATATGAGATATTTTGTTCGTTGTCTCGTTTTGATTGTGAGCTATTAATTGAAAATGTTGGACAATGACAATAGTTGTGGAAAATGCTGACTAGTATTTCCACAATGCAGAACTTACATATGCTTGGAATCTTCACAAATGAAGTGAATATAATTTTAACTACTTATCTATGGAGATGTTAGTCATTCACTAATATAACATTGATTTTATTATCGAAGTTACCTCTATATTTTTTTATTTTTGAGTTAACGCGAGGATAAATTAAACTTATTTTGAGAATTAAACTTGCAAGGATGTGCTTAGCAATTTTAAGAAAATACTTATAAAATTACATTCTAGGTTATGAATATATTTAATAAAAAATGAATCAACGGGTCGGATCTGGACCGGATACGAATCTCAAATACAAGATCCAGATTCGATCCGTCAGAAATGGATCCGGGTCCGATCCAGATCCGGATCCGTCGGGTCCAAATTTTAAAGATCCATATCCTATAAACGGATCTGGATCAGAACCGAGTCCAGGATCCACTGTCATCTCTACTTCTTCCTGTACTTCTGGGTCAACCCAACCAAAATCGGAACGATTGTCCAACAACATGAAAATCATATATACCTCATATGACCTTCGTTCATATTGGTTATCAACATTTCAAATAAGTAGGATCTCTAATCCAACATACTACATGCCACCATAACTGCTTGCTTCAAGAAGAATATATTGTGTTATCAACAAAAAATTGGAATCTTCATGGTTATATTTGTCATAAAAGTTTAACTGCAGAAATTTCTCGTTCTGAGCATGAAAACTAAGACAAGAATCAAAGAGAAAAGTTTCATTGAGTGGGTAATTTCTTTCTCTTATTCTTTTTTAAAAAATTAATAAAGGACATGTCAACTTACCTTATGCAAGTACTAAATTGAACTGTATATTTTTTTTTACAAGCAATCAAAATAAGTTTCTTGCCCTACTTATCTTCCTACTAGTTATTGGAATACATTGGCAAAAGGCCTGGACATGATGATGGGCAATTTACTTTAAATTTTGGCATCTTGAGATACACAATTATTCAACATTGCGGCAGGAGAAATTCTCCGCGCATGAGCATGTATTATATTACGGTTGTTGGAAAGAATTACAAGGCTTGATGAGTTGAGGAAATAAAATTATACAAATACCACATGCACATTCCCAGATATAGACCTGAATGGTTGGAGTGTGCAGGAACAAGCCTAATGACAACGGAATATGGTACACACCTATCACAGCAGCCATCCTGATGACAAAAGCTTATGCCTACCTAAATTTTCTTATTGCAGTCATTCTGCACGGGGTTCACAAAGTTGACAAGTAAAGAGCTGAGTTAAGAATCCATCTACTGCTACTTCAATACTTACTAGCCATTGGTACAATGCTATTTTTGAGGAGACGTTAACTTATTTTCTTCAGAATCATGCTTCATTGTTGCATCTCCACCCATCAATTCCTGGAAGCCTTCAACTTTTACAGGGGGAGCCCTGGCCATTCCCATATTCCTGTAAAATATCAAGTATGATAATACATCATATGATGCATTTAGATGCCTACAACTTCTATTGCATATAATATTACTTACGGTGACTGCACTTGAGGAATTTGAAGAGAAGACATTGGCCTAAACTGATTTGTGTTTTGAGCATAGGCAGATGACATAGCTGCAATTTGTTGCTGACGAAACTGCTGCTGCATCTGGGGCTGTCTTGCAGTCATTGCATTAAAGGCATTATTGTCCATTGGGAAGTCAGTTGGATGTTCAAGCTTGACTTCGACCAAGGGCCTCTCCTTGTCGATGTTCATGATACCCATACCAGGACGAGGTGTTAACTGCTGGCGCCTTCGCATTCTCTCCAGCTGCTGCAGTTGCTGAGGAGTCAGATTTCCAGAATTGATCATCTGCTGTATTTGAGGATGCATTCTTAATATCTGCAAATAACCCAAAATGTAATTGTAGACGATCCAACAAAAAACCAGATGTCATTGTAAATTTGGTATGTGGAATAAAGGCCAAGATAAAATATTTAGCCTTTTCCCGCATTTTGGTACACCTCAGCATTAAATCTCCAGAGAGATTTATCTAAGCTACTATCTTATCCTTGGGGTAGGGATGGTGGACTGTTACAAAATCCCAGCTGATAATGATGTAATGAGAAGCTTATGCCCCAAACATGCAAAAGGATTCAGCCAAGCCTCTCTCCCTATTTCTTCCCTTCTTAATCCCCTTTTCCTGTTCACTCACTACACCTCTCCACAGCCCCCAAAAATCTCCCCTCTCACCTGACATTGCAAACCCCCTACCATTTAACCTTTCCCTCACCCCCCCCCCCCCCCTCCCTCCCTCCTCTCCAACAGCACCTACAAGATCCCATGGCTTCGGCACCCGCGGCTCTTCTGCATTTTTTTTCTCGGGAAAATTCAAAAGCCAGAATATCATTAGGTAACTTTGGTATGTGGAATAAAGGTCAAGATAAAATTTCCAGACTTATCCCGCATTTAGTACACCTCAGCATTAGGTCTCCAGATAGATTTATCTAAGCTACTATCTTATCCTTGGGGAAGGAAGGATGGACTGTTACAAAATCCCAGCTGATAATGATGTAACGACACACTTATGCCCCTAAAATGCAAATTGATTCAGGCAAGCATCTCTTCCTATTTCTTCCCTTCTTAATCCCCTTTTATTGTTCACTCACTACACCTCTCCATCCCTTCTACATCTCCACAGCCCCCAAAAAGCTCCTCCCTCACCTGACAGTGCAAATCCCCCCCCCCCCCACCACCACCACCACCACCACCATTCAACCTCTCCCTTACCCCACCCCCCCAACCACACACCAACAGCAGCTACAAGCTATAACCAAACCGCCCATGACTACGGCACCCGCAGCCCTTCTGCAATTTCCTATGCTTTCTCAGGAAAATTCAAGCACCACTTTTACAAATAGTTTTCTTCCAAATCATTTTGTGTAATTTCTTGTTTCACTAGTTATTTACTTTAAATCTATTTTCTGCAAATTATCTAAAGTTTTTGTTTCTGTTTCTTAGTAGTTTATTTGTTTTCTCTATTTTATAGTGCTGCAATTTTAATTACCAACACTAGACCAAATCCCGGGGGCAAGATATCCCTATATTAATGCTGCAACCAAACATACAACAGGAGTAATAATCTCAAATATAATCCTTACAATTCAATCTAGTGGAAGGAGATATCCTACCAAGTCTAGTTGCACGTACTGAATGACCCAAAAATTCAAAAGGCTTAACACATCCTTTTCCGTCTTTCTACTTATTTTGTCCATTATGATAATTACTCCACATATAAAAGAAAAAGAAAAAAAGAAAAATAATGAATCCAGCATCGCAGAGATTGATCTCCTGTGAAAGCTTTTCACTTGCCAATAAAAAATAATTCATGCAAACCAAACAACTGTATCCCTATTACCAAATTCTTATACCATTTGCAGAAATGAACCGCATTATATCAAGAATGACAACATCAACATGACTTGATGGATACCACTGACAACAAATTGACATACCTGTTGTGACTGCCGAATGGCAGCTGCATGCTGAGGTTGCAACTGTTGTTGGATTCCCTGTACTTGCTGCTGAGTTTGTTGCACAACATTCCTAGTATTATCCTTCACAAGTTCAGATAACACTGCAAGATTACTGCCAAAACGAGGAAAACAAGTCAGATACTGAAAGGGGGAACGGAGAAAAAACTATTATTCATTTATGAGGGGAGAGAGAGAGAATACAAAGATTATCAGCATTTATGTATATGTATATAGGGAGATAGAGAGAAATCATAACTTCAGAAAGCCATCATTTTTACAGTCTATTTGCAAGATATAAGGGTATAATTGGCACGACTATTGTATCATTCACATGGATGAGAACTTCCTAGAACCAAGGAGTAAAAGAAGAAGAATCCACGAAACAACTGAATAAATTGCATCTGTCTTAGCTAAGTTCAATAACAAGTGATTCGAGTACCAGCTCCAATCTCATCCAAATCATATTCAGGTCTCAAACTATTAAGCACCACAAGGAAAATGGCAGAAAATGAACAAGACAAAAAAAAAAAAAAAAACAGAAGAGTCTCCTGGAAAGGAATGAGCTTTTACATTTTCAGAGGAAAAAAGAGTCAATACTGAGATCATACTTTCATAATGTATATGATTGGGTTTGCAACAGACATCAAATTCCTTTATGTTAGGGGAGCACTAAAATGCAACTTCGCAGACACTCGGCTATTAAATGTAATAAACCTTCAGGCTCGAGGAAGAGTTGTAGCAATAGTTCTAGCCTAAGGTGCTCGGACTCTTCATTTTCGGTGCCACACCCGTGTCGACACGACGTGGGTGTAGGTGTGGGTGTCGGATCCGTACCCATCTGGTCAAACGTTTTTGGGTTCTTTGACCGAAATCGACGGAAAATTGGGACAGATAAAAACAAAAGCTAAGGTGAAATTAAGAAAATGGAATACCCTGTATATAGAAATCTCTATGTCAGTCCTTTTACTTTTATCTCCTTCTAGCATCCTCCTCTTTATCAATATTTTTCCTCAGAATACCTTGTAAGTTCTCCACATAATGTCTAATACTTTAGACATATTTTTATAACTCTAATTTTTAGATATTTGAATTATTCTTAGCCAAATCCCCGCACCCGTATCCGTATCCCTGAATCTTAAAATTTAGATCATGAAGAATCTGACCTTTAGATCCGCACCCATATCGGACACCCGACTCCGAGCAATTTAGGTTCTAGCACCAGCGGTCCTGTTTAAAAAGACTAAACTGAAATTGTTCCTATTTTGACTTGATGGGACTTCCAAGTGTTTCTATAATCCAAAAGCAAACTAACTTTGTACAAAACCACAATGCTTAAGTTATTAGAACAATTTTCACCTAATTATACTTCTTTTAAGCAAATCAAGATCCCTGAAAAGATGTTGCTGTGATATCTTTATCATTGCGGATTTCACATACTTTAACATGCAACAATTTCATGAGAAATACATATTCTAAAGAGCATAAAATATGAAGTGTGCAGTTAATCACCAGGAAGGTTTTTGATTGTTTAATCACCAGGAAAGTTGTTTGTAAGCAAAACGAAACATTATTATTTATGTCCTTTGGCAAATATGTTACAACAATGAGGACCTAATTTTCATGCCTTAGTAATTGTCTAGTTGAAGCCCAATTCTTTTAAGAGGATAAACCTTGTGTTTAGCATGACAAAAACCCAATGTGTCATACTTCATGAGAAAAAAAGGGAAACAGAGATTATAACAAAGTGAAGAGGAACGAATCAAAGATTTGAAAATATCATATGAAAAAGTGCACCACCAACCTATGTCCATCTGTATGGAGAAGCATCTTCAGAAGCTCCATCGCCGAACACTGCTTTCTGTAGCTATCAGCAAGGAGTTTTAAGGTAGCACCTAACTTACGAATATGGCAACTCATAAATTTAGTCAAGACTTCTAGTGGAACTTCAGATGAGCCCTCTAAACCCACATTTCCCAGCAATTGCGCCATCACCTTTTGTGATAACTTTAATGCTTGCTCTTCACCAAGACATTTCTTAGTCCTCTCAGCACCACTCTTCCCAAGATTTTGATTACTGCCTTGATCCATACTAAGGTACTCCGGTCTAATACCAAGCCTCTCAATCATAATAGCGCTAGGGCTCTTGGTCATTATTTGGGGTAAAGTATCTAGAACCCCGTTGAACTCCACTTTCTGGTTCTCTTTCAGTTGACTTCTCCGCAGGACTGCACTATCAGGAACACAATTCATGGCAGACATCGTTTCAGGAAAAAATGGATTGTCGTTATCTAAACCTGAGTTTGATTGCAGGTTTGATCCATCATCCAACATGCCATAACCAATATTCTGATCTACCTTAAAAGCTACTCGGCGTCTCTTGTGATTCTCAACAACTATAAGATAAAATGACATCTGTTCAGGTGTTCGTTTTTCTGCTTCCCTGTCACCAAACTGTAACCTATATGATTTACTTGCCCTGTATTTTTCAAAGAACTGGTTATACCATGTTTCAGGTAAATCGTTCAACCTCTGTGACATTGCATCAGCTTCTGTCTCACTATATCTTGATCCAACACCAAAATTTGACTTTGATTGAACCTGAAAATAAGTAGGGAATGTGAGTCATGCTGTTAAAAAATAGGAACAGAATCAGAAAATCAACCACATAAAATCATGGACTTTAGCACCTAAGGAGGTGGCCTAGTCGTCAATGAAGTGGGTTGAGAACCGTAAGGCCTCAAGTCTATCCAGCAGAGGCAAAAAGCAAGGTGATTTCTTCTCATCTGTCTAAGCCTTAGTGGATAGAGTTACCCGGTACTTGTGTTGGTTAGCAGGTACCCCGTGAAATGCAGGGTCATGTCCATCCCCATGTGCCATAATTTGAGGAGAATGTTTTTCTCCTTTGTTGACAAATCCATAAGATGGACAACAAAGTTTGGCCCATGGGAATTAATAATCCCACCCATGAATAATATCCACGTTAATAGTTGATTAACTTTTTGTTATTATTATTGTTATCTTTGCATCTTTTCTTGAGTCGGGGGTCTATCGGAAATAGCCTCCCGATCTTCACAAGGTAGGGGTAAGGTCTGCGTACACTCTACCCTTCCCAGACCCCACTTTGTGGGATACACTGGGTATGTTGTTGTTGTTAAATAACAAGAATAAGAGTAACAAAGACACCAAATATTTTTTTTAACGGGATAAAATACAATACTCGAGTGGAGCAATATAATAATATTGATTGCAACTTGGTAGTGTCAAGAGACTAATACACTTTCAACAGAAATAACACTCTTTTATTTCACAACTCACTACAATATTATTTCCACTATTTTCTCATGGAATATAGAAAATAGTTTGTGGATTACTCTCTTAACTTTTGCTCTCTTTCTCTGTTTTGGTGTTTTTTTTTCAACTGAGAAGAGTTCCTATTTATAAAAGTAAAAGTGTTCTCGCTGATGTCATTGGTGATGACATCCAAACCCATTTTTCATAATTGGCCGATTGCCATTTTATTTGTTGCATCTTTTGTTGAAGAAAGGAAGACATTTTTTGCTTCCTTGATTTAATTGGCCAGATGCCAATTTCAACAAATGTGGCTAGCTGCCCATCTTTTGGATTTGTCAACAAAGGAGAAAAACATTCTCAAATTATGGCACATGGGGATGGACATGACCCCACAAATCTCCCCCTTAATTTTGATTTTTTCATTTCATTCCAAGACTTGATCTCAATCTTCAAACTTGAGAGGCTTTGTAAAGATATCCGCAACTTGATCATGAGATTTCACATACTTGAGTTCTATATCTTTTTTGGCAATGCATTCTCTGATGAAGTGATGCTTTGTGTCAATATGCTTGCTTCGAACATGATACACTGGATTTTTAGCAAGTGTTTGTGCCGATTTGTTGTCAACGCAAACTGTCGTGGCTTCAATTTGTGGCAAATTAAGCTCCTTCAACAATCTTCTCAGCCAAATAGCATGACACGTTGTCGATAGAGTAACAATGGACTGCTTCTTTGAACTACAAGAAATAACACAATCACCTAAGAAAAACACAAAAACAATTGTGCTTTTTCTATCATCAATATCTCTCGCATAATCACTATCACAAAATCCCACAAGGTTAAAGTCATTAGAAGAAGCATATAACAACCCAAGGTCTATCGTACCTTTTAGGTAGCGAAGAATTCTTCTAGTAACCTTCAAGTGAGTGGAGGTAGGAGCTTCCATGAAGCGATTTACAACTCCTGCTGCAAAGAGTATATCTGGCCTTGTACAGGTCAAGTACCTCAAACTTCCCACGAGACTTTTGAAAAGAGTGGAGTCCGCCTTTTCTCCATCACCAAACTTTGACAACTTTGTTCCACTCTCCATCGAGGTGTTCACGTGATTGTAACCGAACATGTTGAACTTTTTCAAAATCTCTTTTGTATAGCTTTCTTGAGATATGAAGATGCCTTCCTCCATTTGCTTCACTTCTAGGCCCAAGTAATATGACATTAGCCCTATCTATGTTATCTCGAACTCAAGGGACATAGCTTTCTTGAAAGCTTAAAAAATATTTGGGTTATTACCCGTCAGAATAAGATCATCAACATAAAGACAAACAAGCAGAATATCTCTACTAGTATGAACTCTAATGTAAAGAGCATATTCATGGAGACAACGAGTAAATCCATTGTCTTAAAAATACTTGTCGATGCAACTATTCCACGCCCGTGGAGCTTGCTTCAACCCATATAAAACTTTCTTCAATCTCAACACTTTATCTTCATGATATTTGACCATAAAGCCTAATAGTTGCTTAACATAGATTTCCTCTTCAAGATATTCATTCAAGAATGCCGACTTGACATCTAGTTGATGGATTTTCCACTTCATTTGTGCCGCCAAAGATATCATCAAACAGATTGTCTCCGTGGGGCAACAGGTGCATAGACTTCATCATAGTCAACACCATGCCTTTGCTTGTAGCCTTTAGCCACAAGCCTTGCCTTGCATCTTTCCACCTCTCCATGAGCATTTTTCTTTGCCTTGTATACCCATTTGACTGCAATTGCTTGATCTTTATCAAACACATGCTTGAAGCACTCAATCAATGGGAGAAAAGAACATGGTGCATGAGATTCCTTCAATCAACAATCCTAATCAGTTGTGTGAAGTTTATCTGTTTGGAAAACATGCAAGGAAGAGTTTTCCGAAGGAGGCCAAATCAAGAGCAATCAAATTACTCCAACTTGTTCACACTGATGTGTGTGGTCCAATCAATCAAGCTAATCCATCACCTTCAGTAGAAAGACTTGGATTGATTACACCCAAGTCTTTCTACTGAAATCATCAATAAAGAGCAAGAAGTATTTACTTTTTTTCAGTAGAAAGACTTGATTGGACCACACACATCAGTGTGAACAAGTTGGAGTAACTTGAGTGCTCTTGATGTGGCCTCCTTCGGAAAATGGCAACGGCCAATTATGGAAAATGGGTTTGGATGTCATCATTAATGACGCCAGCAAGAACACTTTTACTCCTATAAATAGGAGCTCTTCTCAGTTGAAAAAAAAAACAAAAAGAGAAAGAGAGCAAAAGTTAAGAGAGTAAGCCACGGATTATTTTTTATAGTCAGTGAGAAAATAAAGTGGAAATAATATTGTAGTGAGTTGTGTGAAATAAAAGAGTGTTATTTCTTTTGAAGGTGTAGAAGTCTCTTAACACTACCAAGTTGCAATTAGTAGTATCATATTGCTCCCCTCGAGTATTGCATTTTACCCCATTAAAAAAAATATTTGGTGTCTTTGTTACTCTCTTATTCTTGTTATTTAACATGGATATTATTCCTGGGTGGGATTATTAATTCTCAATATGGAATTAGTCGAGGTGCACGTAAATTGGTCTAGACACTAAGGTTACCAAAAAAATGGACTTTTTCTTTCGGGCAAGTCCAATTACAAAGAAAAGAGAAGGTAGGTCTCGTCCCACAGGTTAGGTGCTTAACTGCAGGTGGAATTCCAAAGCTTAATAAGGCAGCTTTGATGGAGAAGCCAAGGCAAAAGCAAGGGTTGAAAAAGAAGAGAGAAGAATTCAATATCTGATCCATTCTCAATGGTTGGTTGGCCAGGATGCTTTGGTTTATCGGATCGATCGCAGTGGTCAAGTGCGTTGGACGACACGGCAGTACCATCGACTGGAGACCGGATTGCTAGCAGAGAGAGGAATGACTATAGGAGCAATAGCCATCCCAGCAGTCCACCTTCACTTCTCCCACCAACCATTTGAAACATTTATGGACACTCCGCCTCCAAACAAGTTGTTAAGACTTAAGATAGAGGTGGTATTTTCCTTTAGGTAACAATAAAGTTTCACCCTTTTCTTGTCTCCCTTCCTTCATTTAGTCAGGAAACTACTAATTTATCAAATTGAAAATCTGTATCCAGTCTCCATTCCTACTAAGAGTAAGTCATCAACTTCAGAACAGTAAATCTTATTCCTGCTGCAGCTTTTTACCGCAACGATTATGCTTTACATACTTCCTTCAGCATCCAATAAACTAAATATGAACACTACCTACTAAAGCTAGTAATTTCACATAAAAGTAAATTTCTTTAAGCACAATAAACTAAATTTACAGCCACTCTACCCCACAAAGGTAGGGGTAAGTCTGCTTATATCCTACTCTCCCAAGACCCCACTTGTGGGATTACACTCGGTATGTTGTTGTTGTTGTATCAATAAGTAAATTTGAACACTGCCACTAAAGAGAGTAATTTCACATAAAAGCAAATTTCTTTAAGCATCAATCTAAATTTGAATAGTACCTACTAGCTAGTAATTTCACATGAATGCAAATATCTTTAAGCTATTCACACGCTAACACTTTTTTTTTAAACTGGTAAAGTTACCTTAGATAACACATTGCTTGTAACAGAAACACCTTCATGCTGTTGAGCTCCATCTTGCGAACAATTCTCGAGTGTAAAATACACATCATCACCATGCAATTGCAAATCTGCAAACAAAACAATAAACCTAGCAAACTCAAAAAACCTAGAGTTAATGGTCAAAAACATACCTAAACTATCACATTTTCGCGAGTTTCATACCTCAACTATCCATTATTCCATTTACCTACCTAAATTATCACTCCCTTTGTATTAAAACATATCTCAACGCTGAGTTGGCCTCCACGTGCATGTTATCAATTGGGAACAAATATTTAGCCAACTCAGCATCGAGGTGCCAAGGGAGTAATAATTTGGGAAACTTTAAGAAATATACAATTTTTGGAAATGGCATAATGCATAATTAGACACCTTAACTTAACTGCAACTCCCAACTAAATCCTCCAACTTTGACAATACACATCTAGACACCTCAACTCGTCCCCATTGTATCTAGTGTGGACACCTGACGAGGCATGACGTGGCACAAACTATCGAGGTGTCTTAGATGATCATTTTGTAAGTTAGGAGTGTTCAACCGACACAGTGGGACAAGTTGAGGTTTCCAGATATGCATTCTCAAATTTGGAATGTTTAGTTGCTAGTAAAGGCCAAGTTTAATTGTCTATCTATGTATTATGGCTTTGAAAATTATTACGCCACGTAGCACGATATACAATATTATACAACATTATACCTGGGAAATCATTATAGTCCCTCCGTTTCAAAAAAATGTATGGTTTTGATTTGGCACAAAGTTTAAGAAACTTGAGAAGACTTTTAAATCGTGTGGTCTTAAATTAAAGATATTTTAAATGTACAAAAATAACATTTAATCTTGTGGTCTTAAACATGTCATATGAAAAGTTGGAACGAAATAGTTGCCAAAAAAGGAAAGTAAGACAAACATTTTAAAACGGAGGGAGTACATAATTTATCAACCTTGAATAAAAATGTATAATAGTATATAAAAGATTTTTATACACAAATATGAGCTTACTCAGGTAAAAACTCAATGTATGGGCT
Source organism: Anisodus tanguticus (assembly GCA_034509755.1). Classification (NCBI taxonomy): domain Eukaryota; kingdom Viridiplantae; phylum Streptophyta; class Magnoliopsida; order Solanales; family Solanaceae; genus Anisodus; species Anisodus tanguticus. Next base: position 7,418,778 of record CM067552.1, on the reverse strand, counting down.
ACTTAGCATAAATATTTTCAAAAATAGACATAGAGCGTAATTTTCCCTATTATATATTAAAAATTATACAGCTTTTTGAAAATATTTACGCCCCGTAGCCCAGTATACAATATTATACTGGGTGAAACCATTATACATAATGTATCAACCTTGTACAAAAGTATATAATAGTGTATAAAAGTTGTTTATACACAAATATGAGATAAATCAGGTAACAAACTCAATGTATGGGCTACGTAGCATAAATATTCTCAAAAATAGACATAAAGCTCAATTTTTCCTAATAATTTAACAATGTATAGTTGTAGTACGAAACTGGCGAGAAAGTGATAGTTTAATAAATGTTTTTTTACAATTAACTCAAAAACTTAAATTAAACACGCATTGCAGTTCAAAAGCGCGTGAGAGCACGAACAATGAGGATTGAGCTTTGAAATTGCAGTTAAAGGTGGCGATTTATCGGATCGTAGGAATAGCGCAATGGATGCTTTATCGAATAGGAGAGCACGAGCACGGAGCTGGAGTTGAATCTGAACCCTAGTTTTTGAATCGTTTGTAGTCATAAAGGAATCCCAAGTAGATGAAGAAGATAGGAAATGAATGAAGTTTGTATACAATGAATCGCCTAGCCATGATCGCCATATGCCTTGGCTTTCAAGTTCCCGAGCTAGCTCGTAACCCCGGCTGTCGTCCCCGAGCAATGCCATTTTTTGATGATTGGGTCGGGCGGGTTTTTGTTGTTGGATAGGATAGTGTTATTATTTAATATGCTTTTGGCCATGCGACATTTTTTTGTTTCATTCCTGGCCTAAATGTAAAACTGACTTATAAGTTAGTAGATAGGCAATCATTTATATTAAATATAAAAAAATATTTGTAAGTTGATAGTATATTTATAATAAAATTTACTTTTACAATTTATGTTTTTTTTTTTTATTGAACTAAACTTCGATTAATAGATGTTATACGAGTATTTTTTTAGAAAGATCTTTTTAGTAGTGAATTAACTTTGTTATGAATTAGGATTTGTCCATTTGGTAAGACTATATATGAATTGGGGTAGTTTTGATAGTTTTCACAACTTGTGATTTTGTATGTTTCTTAGAAAAAATACAACTTAAAAAATTCAAATTGCATGTCTAAATAAAACTTCAACTTCAAATCATCCTGATTTCATATCATTATTTCAAATCATATCCAAAACGGGGCCTTAGAGAGTTACTACATTTTGGGTGTGTTTGGTATGGAGGAAAATTTCAATTTTTTCAATGTTTAGTTGGCCTAATTTTTTACAATAACATTTTATCGGAAAATAAGTTCCTCAAAAAGGAGGAAAATGTCCTTTTTAATGGAAGTAAAAAAACAAGTTACATAAGTGACATTCCAATAGGGGTAGATAGCCGGACGGGACGAGTCAGGGCGGTATTAGGACGGGGGAGGGGCGGGAGGGGCGGGATTCGCCAAAGTCCCGTCCCGATCCCGGTCCCGTCGGAATCGGGTTGATGCGGGAGCGGGTCGTGGCGGTTTTTTTTTTCACTTAATTTTTAAAATAACATATATAAACAACTCAATAATTGAACAAGATAGTGTAATAAAAACATCCCAAGGTTGTTTTTGTGCATCTTATATTATTTAATAGACATATGATTTTTTTTGTAATGCAAATACAATTGTCAAAAATGCAACTTTGTGGTGTTGTTCAAAAGTTGCAAATTACATAGTAAAATTGCAATTAAAAAAATTACATTTTGAAAAAAAAACATGTTCTAGTTTCTTAATAATTTCATGTGGTTCTTCGGTTGGAATTGGTATTTGTTGGTCAAATTGCTCCACGTCGCTTCCACCACCTTCAGATAAGATTTCGTTGTAGTTTTCATCTTCTTCGTTGATCTCTGGTTGACCGCACCTTCTCCGCTCCGCTCGTATCCAATCTCTGAATAATACTGCAATCTCCAAGTTATCTCCTGCTAATGAGTGTCTGTGCTCTCCTATTTGATATTTACCTGCAGAAAAAGCACTTTCAGACGCCGTTGATGACACTTGAATGTTCAAAACATCTCGGGCCATCATTGAAAGTGTCGGAAAGGTCTTCTCATTCCCACTCCATTATTTCAGCAAGTCTTCACGTCCTTCTTCATTGAGAACTGCTTGGTACGGTACAGAACCCTGCAAAACAAAAATATCAAACTCGTTAATTTGGTTAGTAGCGTTACGGTCGCACATTCTATTTCTGAGGCTTTCAATACTAGCCGCAGAAACAGCATGTCTTTTGTAAGGTTATGTTGAAGAAGAAGAAGATGGTATGGAAGCAGGTAGGTTGCTAGCACTTTTTTGTTGGTAAAACCTATATACTTTTTTGCATTCGTCTTCTACGCTACACAACACTTCTTCTTTAGTTTGTTCAATAGGTGGTGGGTGATTTGGATTTTTCGGACTTGGAGGTGGTAGTACTGCTATACAATCATAAATAGTTTCAATAAGTGATTTAATACGTCTATTTTAATAATCGGATTTAATACAACACTAATAATATAAAATAGTGGAAATAGGAATAAAATATTTTTTTATTTTGATAAACATTTTTTAATAGCTGTTTTATCCATATATTCATTAAGCAGAAAAAATATTAGAGTTATATAAAACAACATACTTGAAATGTTATGATAATATATACCGAAAAATTCTTTTGTTGCTTAAAATTTTTTATCTAGAAATACAATAAGTTCGGAAAATTTTCCCCAATCGCTATCTACAACCATATCAGCTGAATTTTGATTATGAGAGTTAAAAAATAAAGTAATAGGTTTTCTATAGTCATAAGCAACAAGTAGTTGCTCATATAAAGAATTTCATCTAGTGGGTACTTCTAGAATTTTTCTATAAGATAGTTGACAATCGTGACAAGTTTTTTTATATATTTTTTTTCGTTGTATTCTAATATTTTTAAAAATAAAGTTTATGTCAAATTGTATTTTACTAAGAATGTCTTCAAAAAGTGATAGACCATCTTTTACAACTAAGTTATATATATGGCACACACATTTTATATGAAAATGATCTGAAAAAGATGGAGTTAAACTATTTTTTTAAATTGTAATAGCATAATTGTTAGAAGAAGCCTTATCTGATGTAATAGTCATAATTTTATCAGTTATTCCGTAATAATAGCACACTTGATAAATATTTTCTACAATAAAAGTATCAGTGTGCCTATCATCTATATATATATACGCTAAGATACGTTTTTGCATAGACCATTTATAATCTATCCAATGACAGGTTACCGTTAAATAATCATGGTTGTTAGTACTACGGCCTATATCAGAAGTGATATCCACTTTGCCATTAAAATGATATAATGAATAACGTAAATACTGTTGATATTCATGTGCAAATTTAAATACATCTCTCTTAACAGTTGATCTAGGAAAACCGTTAAAAGCATGATTATACATTTATCTAATGTAATGAATAAAATCAGGAGATGAAGGAAATGAAAAAGGCAAACCCTCCACTGCAACTAATTTTACTATTGCTTCTATATCTCTATGTTTATTGTAATTAGGGCCTACAATTCCCCCCATCGTGGGGTTAATTTGACCCTGTACTTGGTCCGGGACAGTATGTGAACCTTGTCCCGATGGAGCGGGCGTTTGCGCACCCGGTTTTGAAGTCTCGTATTGGGCATACCTAGCTGGATGAGCCTTTGCTACGTGTCTCATTAAACCCTCCGTCCCACCGTGACCTTTTCCAGTTTAAATTTAAAACATCTTTACAAATTTTACATCTAGCTACTTGATTCTCTACGTCTCTATCAAAAAATGTCCATGCATCTGATTTTAATGGTCGTTTTGATGGACCTCGTCTCATACTAGGGGGAATATGAGGCATTTCAGTTGAAAGTGCACTAGTGGGTGTGTTGTCATCTACATTCGTGGGTGTATCATCTAGATCATCATCTAAATTAAAGTCTTCTTGAGTTCCAGAAAATAGCTCCTCGTCTAAATCTAATGGTATTGTAGGAAAATGTTCAGTATCAACAAAATCATCATGTGTAGGAATAGGATTCTGTCTAGAAATAGGATGACTAGAAGAAGTAGTCTTGCCCTTGTTGCCCATCCTAGAAGAAGCATGGCCCTTACCCGTAAGCATACGTTTAAATCATTTCATTATAATTATACTAATAAATAATTAAAGTAAATGAAATTAAGTGCACTAAATAAAATTAACAGACAATAATAATTTAATGAATGAACGAATGTACCAAACGCCGATGTAACATCGACGTGTAATCGAGAGGCTAAAAATTGAAACTTTGCTCGATGGAAGATCCTCAAGCTAGTTGTCAACTTCACTCCCAAATGAATAAATAAAATTCAATATTTAGTAGACAATGTAGACTTGTAGAGAGATAGATTGAGAGATTAGAGAGATTGTAGGAAGATTTGTGAGAAATATGAAGAGAAAATGAGGTATTTATAGTTGGGAAATTGAGTTAAAGTGTAAATATAATAACTTATGGGTTACAAATAAATATTAAGGGGGTAGGGGGAGGGGGAAGGCCAAAAATGGTCGTTGCACAACGGCAAAAATGTAAAATGGTCGTTGCACAACGGCAAAAATGTAAAACGGTTGTTGGTGCAATAGTTATTTGTGCAAAAAGGGGGTTTAGGGCGGGATCGGGGGCAGGACCGGGACCGGGTCGGGCCTGGACGGGTTGGGACGAGACCATGTCCCGTCCCGATTCGAGTCCCGATACCGCAATTTTTTTTTAAATGTCGGGGGCGGGACCGGGACCGGACCGGGCCGACCCGGCCCACTGTCCAACCTTACATTCCAAGTTCATTGTCTTCTCCCACCCACCCAACACCCCCAACCCCTACCCCTTGACCATCCCCGTCACCCCCCGAACCTCCACTCCCTACCCCATCCCACCGCATAGTATTTTGCTAGATTACATGCAAATTTTCTTGTATCAATTTTTTTCTTACCAAATACTAGAAACTAAGTAAGAAACCTATTTGTATCTAATATTTTCCTTTATACAAAACACACCCTTTAATATCTTATTTTATCTCTAAAATTTTGGCCACATATGGGACAACTCCGAGGTACCCTACACTTAAAACTCATTCTCACACATAAATAAATTTACAGTCTCTTTATTGAAACTATTTTTCAGTTTTTGCTTTATTTGTTTAATTAATTAAGTGAATATTGATTAATATTTCAAAATATTTCCTTATTTTGATTTGACAAAATTATAATTGATAATTACTTATCATTTAATTTTAGTCTGATTTATCTCCTCGTCTTGACAAGTGATAAATATAACAACAATGACATACCCAGTGTAATACCACTCAAATGAGATTTGGGGAGTGTAGAGTGTAAACAGATTTTACCTTTACCTTGGAAGGTAAAAATGTTATTTCCGAAAGACCCTCGGCTCAAGAGAAAACATGACAAAGAAAAGGTCAGACAAGAATTGATGAAAGTAAAGAAAACTAATACGATAAGTGAAGTACAAGAAATAGTGTATAGTGACAGAGACTACAAAGATACCACTACACCTATATTTGACAAGTGATAAATGTCAAAAATAAATTGAAATGAAGTATTTGATAGACTATTTGTAAGAGCAGCTGAGTTAGTCTTTTATTCAGCCTAGGATTAGCATTGGGCTGGTTAATTAGGATAGCCCATGGTATGAAAGATTTGTGTTGAGATTGAGATGTACATAAGAGCGGTTGAGATTGACATTTAACTATGAGACATGCAAACCTAACAAAAGTGACAATATATATTGCAGGTTACATTTCAGTAAATTTTATGAGGAGATATGGCCTCTATTTATGGAATGGGCTTATTCATCACTGGACACTTCTTCAAATTATACTTTGGAAAACATGCAGTTTGGAGCAATGTGCGCATGGGCGGAGCCATCTTAGGGGAAGGGTGGTCAGGTGCACACCCTTCGTCTGAAAATTACGCGATGTACATAGGTTAAATGTTAGCTATTATGAGTATATATTTAATTTTACACGTCCTTCGCCAAATTCCTCGTTGCGCCCTTGAATGGAGGACGCACACACGAAACAAACGGTGTCATTCGACACCGTTCATCGAAAAAAAATAATTAGAGAGAATAGTTTTAAGAAAAATATGTGAATATATACAATAATTTGATATCACTTATAGATAATGCAAAGTAAATATGCTTTTAGGATGACGAAAAAAGAATATATATATATATATATATATAGTGTAGGAACTAAAGCTTTAAAATTGTAGCCCCGGATTCTCACGTTTATACAAGTCAAATTGTTACAATAGATCAACACTGTTTATGCATGATCCTTTATACCTCTGAATTTTTATCCTTATACTTTGAAGCTATAACCAATCGTGTGAAATCCAAATTCTAACATACTATGTAGACAATTAGCAACTAGATTACTTTTATTCCAGACCATTTATGGCATTACAAAATAAATGGGCCTTTCTTTTCTAGTGTGAACATCAAAATAGGATACTCTGGTCTACTGCTGTTTGAGCCCAAACAGTGATTGAAGAAGTCCATGTATCTATTCGGCCCATTTAGGTCTAAGGTCCAGTATTTTGCATTAAGAATTTAAGATACAAAATGTCCTTTAAGCCAGCTTCTCATAAAGCCCCATTTAGTAGATTGGGAAGGGTCATTTGCACTTATATCCCATTTCGTGCTGGTCTTTAATTTTACCCTCAAATGAAATTTATATCTATTGATGTTTAAATTCTTTAAGAAATCGACATAATTTGTACCGGATCTAATTTATGTCTCAATAGACATAAGTTCCATTTGAGGAGTAAAATTAAAGGGCAAACCATGCAGTTATCTGAATTTGGAAATACTAAATATTACTCGTCTTGACAAATTGTAATTGTTTCAGAATATTTTATGCTTTAAGAAATTAAACAAATAATTTTCTTAATACACGATTGTTGTTCAACTTAGTAGAGTTCCAATTAATGAGACGTTTACGAGAGAGATAAATGATTTTCTTAAAGGTTGTACAAGAATCTTAAAAGACAAAATATTATGGACCTGATGAATATATTTTTTTCCTTATCCTACTATTCTCTGGGAACTGCCTAATAATTGGGTGCTCTAGGAATTGCAATTGTTGGATGGGTATTAACTATTAACTGCCTAGTTTCTTTAATTATCTTAGGTACTGTAATTAGTTGTAAATATTTTAAACAATTTTTTTCCATTTTCTATGGTGAATAATTTTGGATGGATTATATTAACCATGGTTCTATAAGAAGTAGATATTTTCAAGAAAAGGATGTAATAGTATTTAAAAATCATTGATCAAATTAACAAAAAAAAAAAAAAAAAAGATTGTACAACTGAAGACTTCACGTTCATTTGATAGAAGTTACCTACAATAATATATGACATCACGCAGAACATCTGAAATATGCAACATCTTCATTTTTCTAAAATGCGACCACCTAAGAATATAATTTCATTAAGATTTAACAAAATCTTCAATAAATAAAACAATGCAGACAAAATATATTATTTTGTCCATAAATCTTAGTAATATGATAGAAAATGTATGAAGTTCCAATAAACTTACTAAAAGTGGGACCACAATTATATATGATGAAATCCAAATTCTGTCTGTTCCCTGAGGTTGACAGAGGATCCTATCCTATGTTAATTAATATATACACGAAATGCTAACAAAAGTTAATAATTAGGGGATTAATATTTAAAAAGTATCATACTATAAGGGCCTTAAAATAATAATTTGAGTTGTTCCAAAATGCAGAAAGTGCACGTGCGTGTTTCTCCCAAGAAGCATCGAGATATTTGAGTCAAAGATGCAGTGCACGTGCCTTTCCCTGTCAAAGGTCAAAAGCCAGTGTGTGATTACACTTGCACGAGTTATGGGCATAAAGATATTTATCATCACCTTAACTATGATTATATACCGACAAAGAAGTGTAAGGAGTTATTACTTATTAATAAAATGGGAGGGAGCCAGGGTTTAGTTTTTTTAACCCCCGAGGATTTATAGTATTTCTACACTTTTCCTTCAGCGTAATTCGAACTCTAAACCTATCGATTATGAATGAATGTGTTTTACCAACTAAACAACTCTCACTTGTCCATAAGATTTAGTTCAAATTTCAACTAACACAAAATATTAGATGATTTATTTAAATTTTAATAGAATCATTCGATAAAATTATGAAGGTGGAAGATAGTAAGGACCAAATAGAGTAATCAAAGTGCACTAAACTGGTTCAGATATAATTGGGAAAAAAATATTACTCTAAGGCTTGATGCATAATAACACGTACTGCAATGTGGATGGTAGATAGCAAGTAACCGATCGACATATGATGAAGCATAAAGAAATGATTTCTTTTTATCTGCTTAATTCTTGTGTCCAAAGTCATCCAGTGTAGCTGTGCAAGTAGGAGATAGTAAATACTTAAAAAAATAAAATTGGGCTATGCTATATTATATAAAAGAGTATACAATAATGTTGTATGTATTTGGTAAGTCAAATATCATAGTTTAATAGTGAAAACATAAATTGATTCGTACGCTACGATTATAATAAAAAAATTGTATCGTAAATTCTTATGATTAGCATTACCCAATACGAATATATACTGATAAAAATAATCGATACTCCATAAAATAGTTAATCGATGTACAAGTATTCTGGCGCACGATGAAGTATACAGAATTTAAAGTCTACTTATTAAAACTTTCAATAAAGACACAATCTCTCTATCCTAAAAGGACTAGCAACGTTAAAAGTGCGAGAGTAGTGCACAATTTTAATTTATGTAACTTTAAAATTTATTTTATCAGTTTTAAACTACAATTTTTCAGAAATTACCTAAAATTATCGCAATTAATACAGAAAAAACAGTTTGTTTGCATGCATGTATTGTAAGTGGTATTTTGGAAAGAAAATAGTACTACTCTCTCTATCCCAATTTATATGACATACTTTCCTTTTTAATCAGTCCCAGAAAAAATGACACATTTTTTTATTTGACATCAGTTTAACTTTAAACTTTACATTTTACCTTTAACGAGATGATATATAACCACATAATTATATTTGGCTTGTTTTAAATCACAAAATTCTAAAATCTTCCTTTATTTCTTAAATATCGTACACAGTCAAATTACATCATATCATTTAAGACGGAGAGAGTAATATTTATTATTTAATAATAGGAAAGGGAAGTAAGCCTAGATAAGAACGATGATTGGGAAAGGATAATTACCAGTGATGAATATAAGTAAGGAATTGCATGTTACTTCCTCTACTGTTCAATTTCTACCCTTTGCTAGATTTCTTCCTCATGGAAGAAAAGTGAACCACTAATTAACTGTTAATAATTTTGTTCACAGCTGTTTTCTCATTTGTTTATTTTCCATTGTGTTCTTGTTTTTAATTTGTTTCTATTTAACGTGTTTTAACTCCAAGTGGGCACTTGCCACCTTGGTGAATGAAGCTATTATGGCGTGTGTCAAGTTCAATTCACTCCATTTTTAATAAATTAATATTACATGAATTGTGGTTTCATTCTTTTTGTTGGTAATAATTCACATTAATCTAGTATATCCACGTCTTATTTCACATGCCGTTGAATGACCAATGACTTGGATCATACTCAGCAAAAGAGGATCCATGCAGCTCTAATTTGAATCGGGTCGGGTCAGAAAGATTTCTAGGCAGTGTGTTCACATGTGAGAAAATCTATGGTGGAAATGTAACATTTTCTCTCGAAAAAAAGATTTAACAAAAGCAACATACCTACTGTAATTCTACAAGTGAAGTCTGAGGAGGATGGTATGTGTGCGGACCTTATCCCTACCTTGTGAAGGTAGAAAGATTGTTTCAGAATAGATCATCGATTCAAGTAAAACATTTTTAAAAAGGTTTGATAAGGAAATACAGTAGTGAAGAAGCTATGTCGAAAATAGTGGAGAAAAGAGCACTAGCAACAAAAAATAATACGATAACTAAAGCAAAGAAAAATAACAGGTTATAATAAAAATTAAAAAATAAGATAGTAGTAGATTTAACAAACTATTAAAATATATTAATCTAACAAGATACACATTCACAAACAAAACTTTTTTTAAACACTTCATCATTACTCTAGATTGTCCTGTTAGAAGCAAAATAAAGCAAAATAATGTGGCGTCATGCGAAAACTGACACTTACAACCAAAAAAATTGACCTAATAAAAAGGAATAACTGAAATAGTTTAATTTAACAATTATAAATTAAAAATATGAATATATAGTATCACTTAAGCATGCATATTTTTGGGTTGGTATTGGTAGTTGGTTCGAAGGGGAGTTTTGGCGTGTAACTGGTAAAGTTGATGTCATGTGACCAGGAGGTCACGAGTTCAAGTCATGAAAATATCTTCTTGCAGAGATGCATGGTAAGATTGTGTACAATAGATCCTTGTAATCCAGCCTTTTCTTGAACCCTGCATATATCTGTTAGTGGATCGAGCTATTTTTTTATGGGTCAAAGTACAAAAGCTAGTGTATTTATTTATGTAATTAATTATTTGTGGGTTCAAAACCAAAGGGACGTAAAAGGTGCAACTTGGTCCGGGTGGGTCGGCTCAATGGCAAACCCGAGGGGAGGAGCACATTCAATTCGTTGGCCCTATGGAGGAACCCATTTTCCTAATTCCAAGTATTTTTATTGAATCAACCTCCATTCTCCTGCAAATTAGGTGCTTCTTGTTTTAATTAAACTATTAAAATCAACGTTTAAGATTTTCATTCTAAAAAGTTGAGCTCACTCATTTGTTCTCTCTGTCCTCTGCCACACACACAAAAAAAAAAGAGAAAAAATAATAACAGAAACTATTATTGGTTAATTAGTTTATTAGTTTATTAGTTTTCTAGTTTTCACCTAGTTAACGTAGAGGAGAGTGGTTCAATTGAACGATCGTAATTCGTACCCTTCACTAAGAGATTTGAACTCGTACATGCAATTTAAATTGTGATCTCTTGATTGCTGAATTAATCTCGAAGATAGATAGGTATGTATATCATATGTTGTTAATTAGTTTCAATAGCAATACAAAGTATCATTAGCTCATGTTTGAATAAATTCTTCATAAATAAGTTATACTTGTGCCTAATGCGAGTGTAATAATAATCTTTACTTGGTTTATTATTTTAAATAAGCTACTATATATACTCATAGCTGTAAGTTGTGACTTACATGCTGTAAGACTTTGAAAGTATTTTCCTCAATGTATTCATCCTTAAAGAAAACAATATATACACCATATACATGTAATTAGGAAGAATAAATCATGACTAATATTCCTAATCAATCCCTAATAATCTTCTACCTAATTAACATAATATTCCTAATTAATATTTTACTACCTACCATATATAAAATGATACTACATCAATACATAATAATAATATGATTTACATAATATTCTAACACTCCCTCGCAGTCGAAGCTGGAGGGCAGTGAATGCTGAGACTGTCCCTAAAATCTTCAAATAGTATCAGCGGAAGTCCTTTTGTGAAGATATATGCGATTTGATAACGCGTTGGGACATGTAGCACCCGTACTTGTCCGCGAGCCACCTTCTCGCGTACAAAATGAATATCCAACTCAATATGTTTAGTACGTTGATGGTGGATGAGATTCCCTGAGAGATAGATTGCACTAACATTATCACAGTATACTATTGTTGCTGTCGGAATAGGGCAATGAAGTTCAAGTAATAGGTTCCGAATCCAACATGAGTCAGATACAACATTGGCCACAGCACGATATTCTGCTTCAGCACTTGAGCGTGATACCGTGGCCTGCCTTTTTGAGGATCATGAGATTAAATTGTCACCAAGGAAGACGCAATACCTGGAGGTGGGTCGTCTTGTATCCGGACATCCTGCCCAATCTGCATCAGTGTAAGTAACAAGTTTGGAAATAGAGGACGGGTATAGATGTAATCCATACTCCAGAGTGCCCTGAATATATCGCACAATGCATTTCAGAGCATGCATATGTTCCTCCATTGGATTATGCATGAATAGACACACTTATTGCACTGCATAGGTAATATTTGGCCTGGTGAATGTGAGATAATGTAAAGCTCCTGCTAGGCTGCGGTATAATGTCGGATCAGCAAAAGGTTTGCTAGAGATGACACTCATTTTTGACTGTGTCGATCGGAGTTGCCGAAGGTTTGCAGAAAGACATTCCATCTCGTTCCACGATTTCTAATACATACTTCTTCTGGTAGAGAAATAATCCACCTGTATGTCTTGTCACAACAATTCCTAAAAACTAGTGTAGTGGGTCAAGATCTTTCATAGCAAATTCAGAACTAAGCTGTGACATAATATTCTTGCGAAGAGAGTCTGAAGATGCTGTTAGAATAATATCATCCACATATAGAAGAAGATAAGTAGTATGATTACCCTGACGATAAATAAACAGGAAAATATCTGAACGGCTGTGCGAAAAACCCATGTGTGACACAAAATCTGCAAACTGCTTATACCAAGCCCTGGGGGCTTGCTTAAGGCTATATAATAATTTATTGAGCAAACACACATGATTGGGATATTTAGGATCTCTGTATCCCAACGGTTGGTGCATGTATACATTTTCATTGAGGTGTCCATGTAAGAAGGCATTTTTGACATCCAATTGATGAAGTGGCCATCCTTTTGAGAGAGACAGGCTGAGAACTGTTCTGATGCTGGTTTGACCACTGGACTGAATGTCTCCCCGCAATATACATCAACATGCTGTGTCTTCCCATCACCTACAAGACGGGCTTTATGCCACTCAAAAGTTCCATCAGATTTTTCTTTATGGCTGAAAATCCACATAGATCGAATTATATTAGCATTAGATGGACGAGGTACTAAATCTCATGTCCTATTTGTAATTAGAGCATGATATTCATCATCCATGGCCATTTTCCAATTCGGGTCTTTTATAGCAGATATTGAATTACGATGCAAAGGTGATTTCGAGACCTGGGTGTGAAGACTCTATTTGGTATTGGGTTTGACAATTCTATGTTGACTACGGGTGACTGGATGATTTGTTGGGCCAGTGGACTGGACGCCACTGACCGAGGAGTGAGAAACCGATGGTCTAGTGGGCAGTATTGCTTGTGTTGGAATTGAGCCCGTAGTGGTGGACTGGCCCAAACCGCTGGACCGGGCAGATTGTGCGGCAGTGGGACTAGGCCTCGGAACCGAAGTCCCAAGCTGATGCATTAAAATGTCAGTCAGTTGGGCCATCGATCGTTGGCCCAATGGGCATGAATTACGGTTTTCAACACTAGCAATAGGTACATGTGTTAGATACGAAAGCTTATCATCATCCAAAAAATCATAGGTATGAGTCCCGGTGGCATGTATCTTAGCAAATGTAAAAATTATTTCATCAAAGATTACATGAAGACTTATAAATATTCTTTTGGAAGAAATGTCGTAACATTGGTAACCGCGATGATAAGTAGGATATCCCAAGAAAATACATAGGGTAGACCGGGCTTGGAGTTTTGTGATTATGGTGGATGGAAAGAGGGGGTAGCAAATACAACCAAACACTCTTAAGTGATGATATGAGGGCTCTCGTAAATAAAGCATTTTTAGAGGAGCTTTGTATGATAGGTTTTTATGAGGAAGGATATTCAACAAGTAAGTGACCATTTAGAGTGCATGATGCCAAAATACAGGGGGAAGTAAAGCATGAGAAAGAGATGTTCTAACAATATTGTTTATGATTTTAATTTTGTGTTCCGCCTTCCCATTTTGTGATGAAGTATGAGGACAAGACAGACGAAACTGAAGACCATTTGTTTTGAAAAAATCTCAAAATTGTTTATTGTCAAACTCGCTCCCATTGTCACATTGAATATTTTTTATATCACGTTCAAATTGAGTTCGGATGAATGCTCTAAAAGTGAGAAAAATGCAAAACACTTGTGATTTTTTCGACAAAGGAAATGTCCACAAATAATTAGATTAGTCATCAAGTAGAAGCAAATAATATCTATGACCATAAGAACTCAAAACGGGTGATGTCCAAATATCACAATGTAAAATATCAAATTGCAAAAGGGTGAATGAAGTAGAGGAAATAATTGGCAACTTAACATGTTTACCAAGTATGCAAGAATGACACTTATTTAGAGTCCGTGTTTGGGTACAAGAAATAAAATTATTTTATTTAAGAGAAGCCAAAACAACCTTTCCCGGATGTTCCAAACGTTGGTGCCATAAAGATGGTGCCAAGGCTGCAAAAACAGAAGGAAACTTGGATTGTTGTGTTGACGGATTTATTGGACAGAGCTCCCCCTTGCTATCACATCTCATGAGAAGCTTCCCCGTCTGAAAATCATGCACGAAAAAGCCAAATGGGTCAAAACGGACAAATACCCAATTATCAGTTGTAAACTTTCTAACAGAAACCAAGTTTTTGATTAATTTGGAATCATGAAGGACATTCTTTAAAATTAGGGGTGGGTTTAGTGGTGACAATTTGCTAGAACCATAACTTTTTATTTGATTGAATGACCATTTCCGATAATTATTCCATTATCATTGCTCAAATTAAAATAGGATGAGAATTACCTTGGGAGGACGTCATATGAGACGTCGCTCCGGAGTCCATATACCAATTTGAATCCGGTGGATTAAGTCCAAGAGTGTGCATGACAGACTCAATTTTCGTAAGGTGGGCCCCTGTTGAATAGGCCTCATGCCACTGGGTCCGCTGAGGCCTACTGCCACTGCATGTGTTAACAGACCCAGTGAAATGGGCATACTGGGCCTGTTGCTGCCAAATCGGTGAAAAATACCAATTATTTTGCTGAGGCTGGCCAGTGGGGCCTTTGAGGCTGGGCTGGGTGGTATAGCCCAAGGCCACTGCCAGTCGTTGGGCTGCTGCCACTGTCCGCCACCCCTACCGTCGGGCTGCTGCCACTGTCCGCCACTCCTGCCGCCGTGCTGCTGCCACTGTCCACCACCGGAGTTGGTGTTGCCGCCATTACCAGCAGCCACCGAAATTTCGGTAGCCTCCACCTTTGTGATTTCCATGATTTACACCCTTATTTTTATTGTTATGACATCCTTTCTGTCCCTTATTTTGTTGAGAAGGGTCAAAAAAATTACCATCATTTGAAGGAGTGGCAATCATGACGTAATTTGAAGTAGTTGAGGCCTTTGTCACCAAGCCCAACTCTTCAGGTACAAGCATGGACCTTGCTTGATAAGATTGTGGTAGAGGATTACTTTGATGGATTAGAGTTCTCACGCTGCTATACGCATCGGTGAGACCGGCGACCAATTGCAAGACTAATCGGTTATTAGTAATCGGTGAACTAATGTTTCTTAATTGATCGGCCAACACTTTGAGTCGTTGACAATATGTAGAAACATTAGGGAAATCTGCCATGTCAATGGTTGAGAACTCTTGTTCCAATGTAACAGCGCGGGAGTTTTGGTTATCTTGAAAAATATCTCGCAAGCGTTCCCACACCGCCATGGCTGTTGAATCCAGTTCCATTATCGTATGCAACAAGTCAGTGGATATTGTTGCATAAATCCAACCAAGGACTGTGGCATCAAGTGTATCCCACAATTTCTTGTCTGCATCGTTTATTATGTCTTTCCCTTTACCATATTTTGGAGGAATTATATGATGAAGAACTTTGTGAGCACGACAACATATTTTGAATAATTTCGCCTAAGTCGCATAATGAACGGTTTCCATTTCTAGTTTGATGGAAACATGTGTTTTGATGTTTGAGACAATAAGGACAGAGTGAAAGGATGGTTTGGTTTCAGACATAATTGGTTGTGATGAAGGATAATCAATAATGGAGTAAGAGAGAAAAAAATGAAGAAATTTTGGCCAACTAGGGTTCTAGGGAGGAAGATGACCGAAAATTTGGAAGAAAATAAACTAAGTTTGGATCTTTCCTTAAGCTCTTGATACCATGTAAGATTTTGAAAGTATTTTCCTCAATGTATTCATCTTTAAAGAAAATAATATATACACCATATACATGTAATTAGGAAGAGTAAATCATGCCTAATCTTCCTAATCAATCCCTAATAATCTTCTATCGAATTAACATAATATTCCTAATTAATATTTTACTACCTACCATATATAAAATGATACTACATCAATTCATAATAATAATGTGATTTACATAATATTCTAACACATGCATCTAAGAAGAAACGCTAAGCTTTGTCATATACAATTTGTGTAGTTAATAGAAATTAACCTAAATGTAAAAAAAAAAAATAGGCTAAAAATTGTCTAGGTTAATGTTTTCGAATGATTCTTGATGAGTAGATTTAATGAGTCTATATAACCAATCTAGACTGTCTTTTAGACTGAAATCTTGACATCATTAGTAATAAGAATTATAAAAATGCATAGTACAATATATCAAGTATAAATTAAGTTCAATTAATTTTAACAAGAACAGAAAATTTCATTGATGGATTAATACGCAACGAAATAAATAATATTTTCATTCCATAGGGATTAGTTCATCCCCAATTCTTAGGACGATCACAAGTGAGTTTTGGAACTTGAACAATATTGTTAGCTAACGCAGTAACATGTGGAAAAGAATTGTTGCTTTGGATGCAAGCAAAATATTTAGCTAGGTCAAGTAAATTATATTTTTAAATTTGATTGTTCGAGTTTCACTTGCTTAAGTTGTATGTAACCTTTGTTTTAGCTTCATTACATGGAGATATTTCGACTCAAAAATTCAATCGTCTAGATCATTTATGAAAACATTTGCTTAGATTTAAGGCCATGAATTACAACTTTCAAAATGGGTGAAAAATACTTTAGGCCAAATAATATTAGCTCATTCTCATTTGGATATTCTATTTTGGAATTCGACTTATTGAATACCGTAAGAATGTATTAATTTTCCTTGTGGAATCTTTCTTATTAATACAAATATATATAGGGTGTACAATGTGGAATCCTCATACAGTAGGGATCCTATATCTACCATGATTATACAATACTAAATATGGATAAATATAATATTGTACACGTTAATACACCTCCTCAGTCGGAGCGTGAGGAGGCCGGACACTAAGACTGGATCTGAAGTCGAGGAAGAGTTGTCTAGGAAGGCCTTTCGTGAAGATATTCACATACTGATACGAAAAAGGCATGTGCAACACCTTAACATCACCGAGAGAAACCTTCTCACGAACAAAGTGTATATCCATCTCAATGTGCTTGGTTCGCTGATGCTGAACCGGATTATGAGATAAATATATGGCATATATATTATCACAATAGACTAATGACGCCTTACGCAAGAGGCACTGAAGCTCTAAAAGAAGGTTTCGAAGCCAATAAATCTCAGCAATAATATTTGTAACACCTCGATACTCTGCTTCTGCACTCGAACATGATAAGGTGGCTTGCCGCTTGGCAAACTATGAAATGAGGTTATCCCCTAAGAACACACAGTAGCTCCGGAGGTGGAGCATCGCGTGTCCGGACAACCTACCCAATTAGCATCCGTATATGATAACAATTTGGTCGGTGTTGAGGGCTATAAGTGCAATCCATAATCAAGTGTGCCCTTAACGTATCGAATGATACGTTTGAGGGCAGTAAAATGAGGCTCCATGTGGCATGCATGAATAGGCACACATGCTGAACGACATACACAATGTCAGGCCGGGTAAAGGTAAGATACTGTAGTTCACCTGCAAGACTCCTGTAAAGAGTGGGATCGAATACATGAGCACCATCAACAACACTAAGCTTTGATTTAGAGTCAACCGGAGTGGACATGATCTTACAGTTCGTCATTTTATCCATGTATATTATCTCTTCTTCATACTTGCGCAGACACAACAACATTGTATATGCAGAACGAGTCACTGATATCCCCAAAAAATAGCTCAACTTTCCCAAGTCAGTCATAGCAAATTCGGTCTTAAGCAAAGCAATGATCTCATTTTTCAGCAAATCAGAAGAGGCAGTAAGCACAATGCCATCCACATATAACAATAAATAAGAAATGCTACTACCTCGATGAATAATAAATAGAGAATTATCACACTTGCGGCATACCGACCCAATTTGCATAATATACTGTGCAAAGCGATCATACCACGCTCGAGGGGCATGTTTCAAACCATAAAGTGACTTATGAAGACGGCAAACATACTGAGGGGCTGCTGGATGGACCAAACCAGGCGGCTGGTGCATATAAACAGTTTCTTTCAAATCAACATGTAGAAATGCATTTTTCACATCAAGCTGATGTATTAGCCAATGCCTACCCATAGCAATACTCAGAACTGTACGAATGGTAGCCGGTTTAACAACCGCATTGAACGTCTCACCACAATCAATGCCCTCATGCTGATTAGTTTCATTAGCCACAAATCTCGCCTTGTACCTCTCTAGCTAACCATTGTCTCTGTATTTATGATGAAAAATCCACATAAATCGGATCACATTCACCCATTCCGATCTAGGAACCAAATTCCAAATGTGCTATTTCGGTAAAGCATTAAATTCCTCACACATGACTGCATTCCAATTAGGGTCTAGTTTGGCTTATTTTGGATTTTTGGAAATTGGGGAAACAGTTTGGGTGGACAAGTTAAGTTGGACTATGAGTTTGAAAATCCCGTGTTGGGCACGAGTTTCCATCTGATAGTGGGGGCAGTAGTACTTTCGGTATTTGTGTGTGGAGTTGGGTTCTGGAAATTTGGCGATGGGATATTGTTAGTTTAGGGGCGGGGTTCGACGATGAGTTGTGGTATCGGGTGTGTGGTTTCTGGTTTTGACAGTGAGTGTGGTGGTAGTGTTGATCTGGGAGGATCGACGCGGTTTGGGTTAGGTAATGTGGGGTATAAAGTTGGTGGTAGGTTGGAGCTGAGGTCTGGTGGTGTGAGTGTGACGGTCTGGGTACCGGGTTTGGTGTGAAATGGGTTTTCGGTAACTGGTTGGGCTGCGGTGTTGGAACATCAGTGTGGTGGTATTACGGTGGTCATTGGTTGAATGAGTCAGTTGGAGGTCTGGGTGTCTGACGGAGTCAACGGTTGGACGGTGTGGTGGAGACATGGACTGGCGTTGACTATGACTGATCGGAGTCACTATCGGATGTGGCAGTGACGGGTGTCAAAAAGGTCGACGATTGAATAATGGCGGTGGGATGGTACTGTTAGAATGACTGGGGAGGTATCGGACTCGAGAAATGTGTAGTCCGTGTTACAAAATTTTTGGATATTTTCAAAAGGAAAATTCATCTCATCAAACGTAAAGTGACGATAGACGTGAATTTGATGGGTGGACACATCATAGCACAGACAACCCCTATGATTAGACGAGAAACCTACGAAGATACACGGAGTGGTTCGAGGTGCTAATTTATGAGGACATGTAGAGGCAAGATTTGGATAGCATAGACAGCCGAAAATTCATAAGTGCTCATAAGTTGGGATCCTACGAAAAAGAATTTCAGTGGGTGTTATATTTTGGAGAGTCCGAGTGGGCAAAATATTTAGAATATATTCGGTCATTTTCACAGCATATACCCAAAAGGAAGGAATGGGGGAGGTATGAAATAGGATCATACGAGCAATGTTATTGATAGTGCGAATGATTCGTTCGGCCTTGCCATTTTGAGAGGAGGTGTGGGGACACGAAAATCGGAAAACCATGCCATTAGCAGAGCAAAAGTTATGAAACGCGGAATTATTGAACTCACAACCGTTATCACATTGAAGCGATTTTATGTCTTTTCCAAATTGTGTTTTGACATAGACACGGAATGCAATAAACTTGGCAAACACTTCAGACTTGAATTTAAGTGGATAGACCCAGACAAAGTGAGAAAAGTCATCTAATAAGACGAGATAAAATTTATGACATAGTGAGCTAGTAATGGGAGATGTCCATAAATCTGCATGAACAATGTCAAAGGGAGAATACGTAACACTTGAAGAAGACTGAAACGGAATGCGAACATGTTTGCCTAAAGGGAAAGATAGACAATGTTGGGAAAAATTTACATTATGACAATGAATTAGGTTATTGTTTCTAATAAAATTAAAAAACAGGGGCTCCGGAAAGTCCAAGTCTATTGTGCCAGGTTGACGGAGAAATTGTTGCTAAATCGGTGTAAGGAGTGACATGGGCAGTTAGAGATGTGTGAGTGTTGACACTAGCAGCGGACGTGGATAGGAAAGGATAGAGATCACCCTCACTATTGCATCTCGTAAGGAGTTTCCCGGTACGGAGGTCCGTTACGAAAAATCCAAACGGGTCAAAATTAATTGATACAGAATTATCGGTGGCAAATTTTCTAACGGATATTAGGTTTTTGATAATGGTAGGAGCATATAAGACGTTATTCAGGGAGAATTGGGGATGTAGTGGTGGGGTTAGTGTGTGGCCAAACCCTTGGGTTGGAATTCGATAACCATTTCCGATCATAATAGATTGTGGAGTATTTAAATTCCGCAGTTGAGGAAGATTACCAGAATTATTGGTGAGGTGAGACGTGGTGCCCGTATCCATATACCACACATTATCGAGTTGCCGAGGAGTGAAAGTGCCGAAAGCTTGGCCCAAACTGGATTGGGGATGGCCAGGAACAGACTGACTGGCTCCCAAAAATTGGGCCTGATTAATGTGGCCAGTCGGTTGTGCTCCCAGACTGCTGGGCAGCAGGAAAGTAGGTCGTATGAATGTGGCCCATCGAATTATATGGGGCGGATTGCATGGCTTTCGGAAAAAGAATATTCTCAGGAACAAGAAGAAAAAAACAGACAAAGAGTTTTGTTTCTGACAATTGGTTTTAAGAAGGATACAAACTACTTTGGCAGAAAGTAAAGGAAACATGATGTTTTGGCAGAAAGCAAAGGAAACATGAAGCAGAGAAAGCGGACAACTTGCTTCTCGAGCAGTGTAGCTTTCGTGTTTCTTGGGTAATGAAACAGAAAGCAAAAGAAAAGAAAAGAAGCAATTGTTTCTCGAGTAGAGAAATACAGAGCAATTGTTTCTAGGGCAAAGAGGCTTGTGCAAGGGTCTCCGCAAAGTTCTCTAACTGAAGGAAAAAGAAGGCTAAAAATTGCAGAACCCTAGGGGCTGCAACGGCTGAAGAAAGAAAGTAGAGTTTAGATTTTGGCTTCTGAGAAAATCTGCCCCTTAAACATGTATTATTAATGTCTCTCATCGAAATTTAGCGTGTATTGATGAGAAATATGAGGTCTTGTGAAAAGTGAATTTTCTTTGAGTCTATGATTAGAATTTAGAAACAGGTTCAAGATTTAAAATTTTGTGAGTTTTTACGGTGATTTCAAATTATTAAATAATAATAACTCATTTCACAATCACATACTTATAAATATTTAGTAAATTTTGATTGTTCGTACAAAAATTATTGGGTTCCTATAAATTCACAAACTATACTTTGGAATACGTTGGATCCGCCACTTGTCTATATATGGCGCCATTTTTTAAAAATTCGTGATCTCCTTCAATAATTCATAGGTTATACCTGTACACTTAATTTATGTAAGAAAAGTTTTTCTTTTTGTTTCCTTCTAAATTTTGTGCACTTGATGTTTACACTAAATTACTTATGTGTCTTTCTTTAATACGCATAAATAAATTGTAATTAAATGATATGTATTTTTATTTTTATTTTATTTATTAAAATTAAATTATTTAATTTATTATTAACAGCATGGCACCGCCGTTGTAACGAATGAATCCGTATTTACGTGTTCATAAATTGCTAATAGTTGCGTATCTCATGGAACGTGGAGATTTGGTTACTGTCATTTGTGTCTAAAATTTTCATTCTCTTCACGGATTGCTTAATGACAAAAATAACATCGATGACTTTGGCTCCATTGAACCCCTTGAAACAAGCAAAGTTTCAACCCTAATAAAACTATTCCTAATACGGATTTGACGAATTTAATAGCTTTATTTTTTTTTATCGATATTAAGAATTTATAATAGCAATAATAATAAAAATATACTCCAGTATAATTCCACAAGTGAGATTTGGAGAGTGTATAGTGTACGTAAATTTGGTAGAGAGCAACGTTGTTTCTGATAGATGCTCGGCTTAAGATTTTTCTTTTTAAAGCAGTTAAGAAAAAGAAATACAGAAATGAAGAGGCTCTGACAAATAGCCAAATTCTTATTATTATACCGAACGAGTAGTTTAAGGCCTTGTAAATGCTCTAAAAGAACAAGGTTTTTTAAAAAGGTAGTTGACTACTTTAATACTTTTAAGAGTAAGTTCAAATTTCTTTACCTTGACACCCGAGGGGAGACAACTCAACTCAATAGGTTCCACTACTATCTTACTAAAAAAAAAAAAGAAAAGACCTGCCTTTCTAATGAGATGTGATCCGTCTAGGGCTAGCTGAACTAAGCCTCATCAGAGGAGGAAAGATTTGCTGCTTTCATACTTCTTCTTCTTGCTGACAGCTAGGATATTACATATATAGTTGCGCTTGCCTTCACTTAGAAACTCTACGCCCCCTATTAGAGTAAGGCATGCTCTCGAAACTAGATTCACTCGTTAAAAAACACGACTGGAAAAAACAAATACTATTAAGAACTTATTTAATACATAAACAATTCATTTCGAATACAATAAGCAAATACAATTTGAATTCGAAACGAATAAACTTAAAATGTTGGATCAACTTATGAGTGCGCATCATTAAAACAATTGGTGCTTGAGCAGCATTCAAGTTAGTGGTGGATGAAGTCGGTTAAAAATTATGAGGTTTCATGTTTAATTTTTATTGAGACAAAAATATTAGGTTAGTTTCTTTTTATATGTTTAAATTTTACTTTGATGGACAGAGTTACTCAGTACTTGTGCATATAGAAGGTACAAAGTAAATCGTAGACTTAATTCAGGTACACACAAACTAATCCACTAACAACGACAACATGCCCAGTGAAATCCCACATCGTGGGTCTGGGGAGGGTAGAGTGTACGCAGAACTTACCTCTACCTTGGTAGGTAGAGCGGTTGTTTCCAAGAGACCCTTGGCTCAAGACATGCATATGCACAAGCAAAAACAAGAGAAAACAGTCAGACACGGTCAAGAAATTTAAAGCGGTATGAAAATGCTGGTATCAAAAGAGAATACGTAATGATAGAGCATTTTGAAAAAAAAGTAACTAACACATAGCAGCAGAAATCAAACTACAAGAGACTATAAAGCAATACTACGCCTATTCGTATGATATGCTAAGCGGACCTACAGTAATAATACTATAACTATCTGTCTGTTAGCGTAAGTAGGACTACGATCGATTACCTACTACCCTTCTACCCTAATTCGTGTCCTCCACAACCCCCTATCTAAGGTCATGTCCTCAGTCAGTTGCACATGTGCCATATCTCGTCTAATCACTTCTCCTCAATATTTTTTCGACCTACCTCTACCCCTCTTAAACCCGTCCATAGCCAATTTCTCACACCTCCTTACTAGGGAATTTGTGTCTCTCCTCTACACATGCCCAAACTATCTCAACCTCGCTCCACGCATTTTATCCTTCACCGAGACCACTCCCACTCTGTCTCAGATATCATCATTTCTAATCTTATCCCTCATGTATGCCCACACATCCATCTCAGCATCATCATCTCCGCCACTCTCATCTTTTGGATGTGCGACGTCCTGACTAGCCAACACTTCGCCCCATACAACATTGTCAGTCTAACCACCACCCTATAAAACTTGCCTTTAAGTTTTGGTGGCACCTTTGGTCGCACAAGACTCCAGATGCGAGCTCCATTTCATCCACCCTGTCCCAATACGATGTGTGACATCATCATCAATATCTTCCTTCCCTTGGATAATAAACCCGAGGTACTTGAAGCTTATGATGCCAACTTCAAGTATAGGAGGTGCAAAGGAGTTATTAAGATTCTAATAGAAATTGCAAAAAGAATTATTTTTCTTCACAAGTCACATCTCACTAAACTCGGTACTTGAAGCTTCCTTTCTTCGGAATGACCTGAGTACCAAGCCTCACCTCATCGCTTGTCTTAGGCTCGCTCCCGTTGCTAAACTTGCACTCCAAGTATTCTGTCTTGGTCCTACTCAGCCTAAACCCTTTAGACTCCAGAGTCTGTTTTCAAACCTCCAGCTTAGCGTTCACTCCTCTACGAGTCTTATTAATCATGACTATGTCGTCTGCGAATAACATACAACATGACACCTCCCTTTGCTATTATCGCGTAAGTACATCCATACCAAAGCAAATAAAAACGGACTAAAAGCCAATCACTGATACAGCCCCAATCATCACTGAAAACTAATCTAGATAATGTAATTATCGAAAAAGCAATTAGTGCTTTGCTTGAACACCCGGTCACTACACTATATGTAGGTCTGCCATTGGATAGAATTAAGTGAGAGAATAAAAGAACTTTTTATTAAAAATTCCTGCTTTGGTGCATGTATATACAGATCAAGTTGCAGTTGTAGGTTTTAAATACATTGTCTTAAGGAATCCACTTGACCACTTGTACGGCTTGTACTCATCTTTTAGGACACCTCAATGGCTCAATCTAGAGGCCATTGTAGGCAGAATTACATGCAAGGGGACTCAAAACATGTTATAATGTCATAATTGAAATGTCGAATTTATGAATAAAAAGAATTGGCTTTTATTTATCATAAGCAAAATGTTTTCATGATTACAAAAAAGAAAAAAAATCACTTGTGCTTAATCTAACTTTCTGATAAAAGGGATTCGATTGACTATCCTTGACTCGATGTATACTTCCTTGCAGAACTAAGATTTAAAGTTTATGACTTTTAAATTTTATGATTGAATAATTTTTTTAATCACAATTAAATACTCTATATACATATTTAATGATTTTTTAAAAATTCTAACAAAAGTTACTGAATGCATTCTAACCCTCACCTACGTACTATTATACCTGAGCTCTAATCCCCTCCAAAAGAATCTTAACGCCAACGAAAAATATGAAAGCTTCAATTGGTATTTAATTTTTATTTTACGGTCATTGAATTGTATATTAGAGTGAGATGCTAGAAAAAAGTAGAGGTTTTATTAACAGGCTCGATGTGGCAGTTTAGAAATTAAAGGCGTACAAATTTACGTATAATGTCGAGAGTTGTCTCTTAGAAATTGCTCATACGCCATCATAGTTCACCCTAAAAACTGGGGAAAATGGAACACCAATTTCTTCATTTTACATTTTAAGACATTGAATATTGGGTTCCTTGATAATGGGTTTTACTGTTTTCTTGTTGCTTTAGTGGCTATTGGTCTATGACATCCATGAAGTTTATTTTGGAAAATATCCATGAAGTTTACACAAAAATTGCAGTACTGATACTTAGCTAGGAAGATCTTCAAAAAAAAAAGAAGAAGGAAAGCATTACTATATAATATAATGAAATTATTATTATTATTTTTAAGAAAAAAAAATAAAGTTAGTAATAAGTGAAAATATTTATTTAAAGTATGATTTTTTAAGGTATCATGAATGAAATACTTACTACTAAACACACCATTTCTCAAATGTTCGCATCTATTTGGACAATAGGTGTGTTCGCATATGTTATGAAAAAAAGGTTTGTAATCTTTCATAACACATTCAATCTTAAATATATATTTCCATCGTATATGTTCTTTATATAAATAGACGTTATTTTGATATTTGAAGACAACTTGCACTTATTGTACCCATAAGAGTCGTTATTTGCTAACTCTATAAACAAACAATTACTCTTTTAAGACAGTAATTTGTATCACTCTATGGAATACGAAAACGAAAGTACTGTTAAGAATTTCTCATATATATACTACTAATTGTATTAACAAGAAGCTTAAAAAGTAGAACACATTATATTCTTCTACTATTTTGAGTAATTATTTCTCTAACAACTAGGATGTCTTCGAAATTAAAACTCATTGGTAAGTGGGTAAATTCGTAGTAATGTCGAGCCACTTTGAAGGATATATATATCTTATATACCTTTACTAGCTTCTTATGATGAGAAGAAAATCAATAATGCTCCACAAAAAGAATCTTGCTATTACTCCCTCTTTTCCTAAATAAATAATATTTTAGACTTTTTATTTTATTTTAAAATAAGACTTAAGAAAATTGATCTTATTCCTCCTAAATTACCTCTATTTATATAATCAAGAATTATTAAGTAGTTTTTCTTTTTCTAAACATTAATTAGAGATAAGTTAGAAAAACACTCATAATTTTTTATGAATTTACAAATTTTTAAGAGGTGTGAATAAGTTAAATACACCACTTATTATGAACGAAAGGAGTATTAATTAGGCCAATATGAGGTGGAATTTCCATGATTTAAAACAAAAAGTATTTGAAAATGTGAACAGCATATATTTTCGAAATAAATAAACAAATACGTTTAGCTAAACTTTCAGTCTTTCACTATCAAGGAATTTTATAATTTCCCCAAATGTTGGCCAATAATTTGGTTCCCTTTGATTATAACATTCCCAAGAGGCCAGACCCTACCAATTGAATCATATACCACTCTTGCCTCTATTATCAACTCAATCGAAAGTACCAAGTGATTATCGTTTTCTATTTTCTTGAGTAGTAGTTTATAAAATCATTAAATTAATCTATGTAGATTACAACAATAATATATTCAGTATAGTCTCACAAAATAGAGTATGGAAAGGTAAGACGTACACAGACCTTATCCTTATTTTTATAGGGTAGAGAAGTTGTTTCCGATAGACATTCGACTCGATAGAAAAGAAAGAGATTTGAAGCATGGTATCAAGAAAAATATGACAACAAAATAGCAAGATAAAAGTTAAATGAAGCAACAAATAGTAATTAACTCTGAAGAGTCTACATGATTACTATAAGAATGGATCTTGGGCCTAACTCAACCCCAAAACTTTTGGGGTTGAGTTAGGCCCAAAATCCATTCATTTACATGGTATCAGAGTCAAGCTCATTCCAATTATTTGTTCACCGGTGTTGGGCCCCCAAATTATATTATCCCCAGTTAACAAGGTCTGGGCGTGCGGGGGAGTGTTAAGAGTCTCACTTCGGATATGGAATGAGAACATGGACTTCTTACAAGAACTTGAACAATCCTCACCCAACAAGCTAGCTTTTGAGGTTGAGTTAGGCCCAAGATCCATTCTTTACAATTATTAACTAACTATTAATTTAATCTATGTAATTTAACTTATTAAATATTATGCCAAACAATTCAAATCAATGTAGCTATAGCATTAACTAATTATTTGACCTTTTTCATGTAATCAGACCGACTCTAATTAAGTAGTAATTAATTCTCGACAATTTCCCATGCAATAGAAAGGTTTTGATGTTTAAATCTAATTAAGAAGCAATATGAAGTAGATGAGAATTTAAACAGAAAAAAAAGGTGAAACTTGTAAATTACCATTTCAAAAATAGTACTCATTCAGATTGATTAAACTACTAATGTTGAATATAGTGTAATAGTAATGATGGTATTACTAATGCTGACATTAGTTATGCATGGATTATTTTTTATCCACCGTTTCGTTTGATCTATTAGAAATAATATGCATATCCAGTGAAATCCCACAACATGGGGACTGAGGAGGATATAGTGTATACAGACCTTACATCTACCTTGGTAGGTAGAGCGGCTGTTTCCGCGAGACCCTCGGCTCAAGACAAGCAAAGCATGAAAAATAGTCATACCCGGTCAAAAATTTAAACTAGTATGAAAATGCTGGTATTAAACACGAATATGCCATGATAACGCATCATGAAAAAGGAAGCAGTAACTAACGCAGGTAAATAAGATAAACAAAGTACACTAAAGAACACATAGCAGAAGAAATCAAACAATAGGGGATTATAAAGCAATATTGCGTCTATCCGTATGATATGTTGGGCGGGCCTACAGTAATAACATTACAACTACCAGTTTGTAAGCGTAAGTAAGACTACGCTCGACTACCTACTAGCCTTCTACCTTAATCCGTGTCCTCCACAACCCCCTAT
The DNA here is from genome assembly GCA_034509755.1 of Anisodus tanguticus. Lineage (NCBI taxonomy): Eukaryota > Viridiplantae > Streptophyta > Magnoliopsida > Solanales > Solanaceae > Anisodus > Anisodus tanguticus. The sequence continues at coordinate 7,390,637 of CM067552.1, read as the reverse complement.
CTAAGGTCACGTCCTTAATAAGTCGCGTCTCCTTCATATCCCGTCTAATCACCTCTCCCCAATATTTCTTCGGCCTACCTCTCCCCTTCCTGAACCCGTCCATAGGAAACCTCTCACACCACCGCACTGGGTATTTGTGTCTCTCTTCTGCACATCTCAAACCATCTCAACCTCGCTTCCCGCATCTTATCCTCCACCGATGACACTCTCACTTTGTCCCGGATATCAGCATTTCTAATCATATCCCTCCTTGTACGTCTACACATCCATCTCAGTATCCTCATCTCCTACACTCTCATATTTTGGATGTGCGACGTCTTGACTGACCAACACTCTGCCTCATACAACATAGTCGGTCTAACCACCACCGTATAAAACTTGTCTTTTAGTTTTGGTGGCACCTTTTTTATCTCACAAGACTCCAGATGCGAGCCTCCATTTCATCCTCCATGTCCCAATACGATGTGTGATATCATCATCAATCTCTCCATTCCATTGGATAATAGACTCGAGGTACTTGAAGCTTCCTTTCTTCGGAATGACCTGAGTATCAAGCCTTACCTCCACGCATGTCTCAGGGTGGTTCCCGTTGCTGAACTTGCACTCCAAGTATTATGTCTTGGTCTTACTCGAGCCTGAACCCTTTAGATTTCATAGTCTGTCTCCAAACCTCCAACTTAGCGTTCACTCCGCTGCGAGTAGGGATGGCAACTGATCAGATCTGGACCGGATCCTACTAGATCCAGATCCAGATCTGTTTTTCATACATAGATCCAGATCTGGATTCGGATCCAGATACATCGGGTCCATAAAAATTAGATCCAAATCTGGATCCACCGGGTCCACGGATCGGATCTGGATCCACATGTAAAAAAAAATTCCTTGAAGTCTACAACAATGTTCTTTAAAATGCCAGTAACATCTTTTATAACCTTCTGCCAAACTTGATAAACTAGTCTTCGAAGTCACTAGTTTTAACGTCATCAACATCCTAAAATAACAAAAAACCAATCATATTAAAAAGAGATAACTAAATAAATTCATCTCAATAAATATTTATGATTAAACATATCATTTATCATAGTCAACTACTCCCCCTTCTTCTTCAGAATCATCAGTAACTGTTGAACAAGCACGTGTGCCCTTCAAAGTGCCTTTATTTGAAAGAAATTGAAAAATAAATAAAAGGTTCATGTTAGAATTTTTTTTGATATTAACGTATATGAGAATAATCAATACATAAATAATAGATACATTTAATGTCTTCGATCATCCAATTTTGCAAGCATATTAATACCTCTACCGTTTTAGAGTGAAGCCTAGAACGATGAGACCTAATCACCCTTCCACCCATGCTAAAGGCATTTTCCGAAGCCACGGTAATTGCAAGGATGTCCTTAGCAATTTTATGTAAAGTAGGATACATTTTATCCCTTTTCCACCAATTAAGTACATCAAAATCATCATTCTCGGTATAGGATCATCCTCCAAGTAATGCTCCACATCACCCCTCACATTCATCTTTCCTTTCTTTGTTCTTTTAGCTTGAGAATATTCATCCTCATCGTTATCACAAGACTCTAAAACTCCTCGTTTTGCAACATTTCTTGAAAAAGGTTCTTGTATTTTATTTCCCTCACTTCTCATTTGATATTCAATAAGGGTTTCCAATTTTGAAAGAAAAAGCAATGAGGGTTTTTGATTTTGAGAATTTTTTACTATGAAAGTTGGAGTCTGGTAGGGTTTCTAATTTTGAAAGAAAAAGCAATGATGGTTTTTGATTTTGAGAATTGGAGGCATGGAGCTTGTAGGGTTTCTTTTGTTAGAGATATGTTTCTGCTTAGTTTTTTATTGGGCCTTTTGAGAATTATGGCTTAAACATATGGACCATTTAAAAAATAAAGAATGTAAAATATAGAAATTATGAAAAAATTTAAGAAAATACTTATAAAATTACATTCTAGGTTATGGACATATTTAATAAAAAATGGATCCACGGGTCGGATCTGGACCGGATAAGGATCTCAAATACAAGATCCAGATCCGATCTGTCAGAAATGGATTCGGGTCCGATCCAGATTCGTCGGGTCCAAATTTTGAAGATCCATATCCTATAAAACGAATCCGGATTCGGATCCACCGGGTCCAGGATTCATTGCCATCTCTAGTTGCGAGTCTTATCAATTAGGACTATGTCATCTGCGAATAACATACACCATGGCACCTCCCCCTAGATTTGTCGCGTCAGTCCATCCATCACAAAAGCAAATAAGAATGAGCTAAGAGCTAATCCCTGGTGCAGCCCCATCATCACAGGAAAGCGCTCTGAGTCTCCTCCCATTGTTCGTACCCTAGTCTTGGCTCCATCATACATATCCTTGATCGCCCTAGAGTACGCCACATATACACCTCTAGCCTCCAAACATCTCCAAAGAACCTCCCAAGGGACTTTGTCGTATGCCTTCTCGAGGTCGATGAAAACCATAAGTAAGTCTCTCTTCCTCTCCATATATTGCTCCACCAACCTCCCAATAAGATGAATGGCTTCGTAGTCGAACGCCCCGGCATAAATGCAAACTGGTTCTCAAAAATAGACACGTCTCTTCTCATCCTCATCTCCACGACTCTTTCCCAAACTTTCATAGTGTGGCTCAGCAGCTTGATACCCCTATAGTTGTTGCAACTCTGGATATCACCTTTGTTCTTTTACAAAGGAATCATTGTACTCCACCTCCATTATTCGGGCATCTTCGCCGTTTTAAGAATGACGTCAAATAACTCAGTCAACCATTACAAACCTGCCCTTCCCGCGCTCTTCCAAAATTCAACTAAGATCTCATTAGTGCCGATCACTCGTCCTCTGCGCATTATGCGAACAACACCATTGACCTTCTCAATCGTAAAGCTTCTACAATACCCAAAATTCCGATACCTACCAGATTGCTCCAGATCTCCCAGCACAATGTCCATATATCTTTTTTTGTTCAAGAGTTTATGGAAGTATGATCCTGCGCCTAATATGTGCATGCTCCACCAGTACTTTGTCGTCCTCGTCCTTGATGCACCTCATATGATCCAAGTCACGGGCCCTCCTCTCTCTCGCCTTCGCTAGTCTGTACAACTTCTTATCCCCGCATTTTCCCTCTAGTTCCACGTATAGGCGTTCAAAAGCCATCGTGATCGCTAGTTTTGTCTCATTCCTTGCCATCTTATACAGTTCCCTATTCGTCCACGTCTCCACCTCATCCTTGCTTTCTACCAATTTCACATATGCCACTTTCTTCGCGTCCACCTTCTTTTGAACTTTATCATTCCACCACCAGTCCCCTCGATGCCCATCACGGCTACCCCGCGAGATCTCTAACACTTCTCTAACCACCTCCCGAATGTAACTGGCCATCCTGTCCCACATACCGGTCGCGTCCCCACTACTTCCCCAAGCCCCATTGGCCATCAACCTCTCCCCCATCTCCTTTGCACTAGCCATGGTCAAACTCTCCTATTTGATTCTCAACATGTCATCCACAACCCTTATCTTTTTCTCCATCTTGATTTCCAAATCCATCATCAAAAGCTTATGTTGGATTGTAAGACATTCCTTCGGAATAACCTTGCATTCTTTACAAAGACCGTTGTCAACCTTCCTAAGGAGCAAAAAGTCTATATGAGTCTTAGACACCGAACTACGGAAAGTCACCAAGTGCTCCTCCTTCTTCAGGAACTTTGAATTGGCTATCACCAACCTAAAAGCTCTAGAGAACTCCAAAAGTGAGACGCCTTCCCCATTCCTGTTCCCGAGGTCAAAGCCTCCATGCACGTCGTGGTAGCCCCCAGATGTGACCCAATATGTCAATTGAAATCCCCTCCTACAAATAACTTCTCAGTGGGTGGTACACCTGCCACCACCTCGTCCAAATCTTCCCAAAAGTGCCTTTTCTCCTCCTCGTCCAAGTCGCATGCGGCGCGTAAGCACTAATAATGTTCATAGTGGACCCTCCAACTACCAACTTACTCGTCATCATCCTATCGTTGACCCTCCTAACCTCTACCACCTGGTCCCTTAGCTCGATGTCTACCAAAATGCCTACCCCATTCATATACCCCACCTACCCGAGAATCATAACTTATACCCGTCCACCTCATTAGCCTTAATGCCTACCCATTTGGTCTCCTGGACACATGCTATATTAATTCTCCTCTTCTTAAGAATCTTAACTAGCTCTATGGACTTCCCTGTTAAAGTCCCAATGTTCCAAGACCATATTCTCAGCCTAGCATCTCCCTTACCCCGCTTACCCACTAACCCTCGCCCCCATCCCCAATCGAGAACATGACCCTAGTCTACCATCAGTCGTCAAGGCTACTAAAGCGGTTATAGACTAATCGACTATTTACCATAAACAAGCAGAAATCAATGCGAAAAACACAAATCAATGCGAAAATTGATGCAAAAAAAGACAAATTAACAAGAATCTAGATGCAAGTATATCCACTAGAACAAGAATGATATAGCTAAAGAGAAGACTAGTAACGGCAAGAATGTAAAGTTAATATACAATACACCAAAGCAAGCAAAATTTAACTACGAAGGTAAGGACAATGAATGAATACGAGCACCCGGAGATACCAACTCCAGGTGAATCTAAGTTGTTCGCCGCCAAAAATCACTGTTCAGCTGTGCAAATGTCTGTTTTCTGCCAGAATATTCTTGTTCACCGTCGGAACTTGTCGGAAACTTGTGTAACTGTGTAGACTTGCCCGAAACCCACCGTAGGATTTCTGTTTTGAGCTTGAGAACCCGACAACACCTGATCTTCTTCGTCGGCGATGGCCGCCGGATGAGGTGGTGGTCTCTGAAGGTCCTCACTGACCAGATCTGTTCGTCGGTGGTTCCGAATGACGGGTTACGATTGATAGTCACCGGCGACGATACAACTTCAGGCGCGATGGTGGCAGAAAGATAGAGAAATAGTTGAAAGGGGAAAGAAAGAGAAAGAGAGAGAACGAGAGAGGAACATGAAGCGTACCTGGTCACCTTTGTTCGGTGGTGGTAATCACCGGCGACGATATAACTCCGGCCATCGGTGGTGGCAGGAAGATAGAGAAAGAGTAGAAGGGGGGAAGAAAGAGAAAGAGTAGCAAGGGGGGAAGAAAGAGAAAGAGAGAGAAAACAAAGGACAACAATGCTAGGGTAGCGTACCTGGTCGCTGATGGTCGCTGGTGGTGGTGGTATGTCGAGGGGGGGGGGACGTTACCGTTGGTTGCTTGATTTCTAGAGAGTGGGAGCGATAAAGTTACAATTATTGGTTGTTTACAAAATACCCTCAATACTATACCATGTGAGAGACTTCATGGGCAATTATGTCTTTAACCATGCTTATGCATGCATTAAAGTCCATTGCATTGTTATTACCATGATTTACTAGGTATTAGTTATGCATATGATAATACCAAATAAATGGATCATTTGGTAGAGTGCATTAGAGAATATAATACATGCATTAGATTTATGTATTATTAATACATTGTTTAGTAGACTTTTTCAACATATGTATAACTAATTATACACCCTATTTGTTATTATCATATGTATAACTAATACATAAGAAATCATGGTATTAGCAATACCAAAATTATTAATACATGCATAAGCTTAGTTAAAAGACAAAATTGCCCTACAAATTTTATGCTTGATTAAATCAAAGAGCTTGTGCAGTGCTAATTAGCCAAAATCAAATATTTGAAGAAAAGGGAAGCGTGTACTAATTAATATTGTGCAGTACTAATTAATATTTCAAGAAAAGGGAAGCGTGCCAAAAACGTGTTCAAACGAAAAATAGTGTTTCTTTGATTAGTTTTTAATCAAACCAGTCAACCAAACAACTAGAGTAATAATTAATTTCGTTCTGAAATTATTTAGACGCAATTGTCACTAAATAGTTGTCACTAAAAACTTCTTTTGGTGTAGTGAAATCTTAATTGAAGGGTATTTTTATAAACAACTAAATTTTAAAAAATATTATGCAATGCATGTTATTTTTAATACATTAAATCAAACAGCAGATACGAAATAATCTTAGCATAACTAAAGCAAATATAACTAATACCACCATATCCATCACTATTTTTATACACTCTACCAAAAGACCCCAATATATATAACTAATGCTATATGATGAAAAAATATACTTTCTCTAATACACTCTACCAAAGGATCCCTACAATTTAGTTAAAGCTCTTCAATGCTCGAGTATCTTTGAGTCTTTGACCATGTACGCAAGTTCATGTAATAACACTATTTATTTTTCATTTATAAAAAAGATACATTTATATATTTTGAAAGATAGAATAATTTCCCTTGGGGATTCCTTTCATTATTCACAATAAATATAGCTATACAAAGGTTGATTCCTAATATGGTACGAATCCTAACTTACCTTACAAAGGTTGATTCCTAATACAATTAGAATCCTAAGTTACCTTAAATATACATCTATCATAATTACAAAATATACGAGAGAATATTCGGAGAATATTCGCTAATACTCCCCCTCGACGGAGCGGGAGGAGGCCGAACGCTAAGGCCGGATCGGAAGTCGGTGAAGAGTCGTCGCGGTAGTCCCTTTGTGAAGATGTCCGCATACCGATAAGAGGAAGGCACGTGTAAAATTTTGACCGACCACGGGCAACCTTCTCTCGCACAAAGTGGATATCCATCTCAATATGCTTAGTCCGCCGATGTTGGACCGGATTATGAGACATATAGATGGCAGATATGTTGTCACAATAGACTATAGACGCCTTGCGGAGTGGACACCGGAGCTCTAAAAGAAGATTTCGGAGCCAACAGATCTCAAAGAACTACATTAGCAACACCGCGATATTCTCGCTTCAAAGCACTCGAACGGGATAGTGTGGCTCGCCTCTTGGCGGACCATGAGATAAGATTATCCCCAAGAAATACACAAGTACTCGAGGTGGAGCGACGTGTGTCCGGGCATCCCGCCCAATCCGCATCCGTGTAGGCAAGTAACTTGGTTGGGGCGAGAGGGGTATAAGTGTAATCCAAAGTCTAGTGTGCCCTTAACGTATCCGATAATACGTTTGAGGGCGGCAAAATGGGACTCTCGGGGTCGTGCATGAACAGACACACCGCCGAACGGCATATGTAATATCGGGCCTAGTGAATGTAAGATATCGAAGAGCACCTGCTAGACTCCGATATAGAGTGGGATCAAAAGCGGCGCACCGTCATTGGCACTAAGCTTGGATTTGGATTCCACCGGAGTTGGCATAATTTTACAATTTGCCATCTTGGCCCCGTACACTATCTCTTTCGCATACTTACGCCGACATAAGAACATAGTGGCTGCAGATCGGTTACCGATATACCCAAAAAATAACTTAGCTTGCCCAAATCGGTCATAGCAAATTCAGCTTTTGAGTAGAGCAATGATTTCATTCTTCAAACCGTCGATGAGGCAAGTAAGAACAATGTCATCGACATATAATAGCAAATATGCAAAGTCTTGCTACCTCGGTGAAAAGTGAAGAGAGAGTTATCACACTGCGCTACATACAAAACCAATCGCAAAAGATACCCGGCAAACCGATCATACCAAGCGCGGGTGCCTGTTTCGATCCATACAATGACTTTCCGAGACGACACACAAATCGCGGAGTCTGCCGGATGAACAAAGCCGTGAGGTGATGCATGTACACAGTCTCTTTCAAATCCCCATGAAGGAATGCATTCTTGACATCAAGCTGATGAATTGGCCAATGCATGCCCATAGCAATACTGAGAACAGTCCGAATAGTGGCCGGTTTAACAACCGGACTGAATGTCTCACCACAATCAATACCCTCCCCGCGATTAGTGTCATTGGCGACTAGTCTTGCCTTATACCTCTCTAAGTCACCACCTTTCTCTCGAACTTGTGCCGAAATAGCCACATACACCGGATAATATTCACACCTTCGGGTCTAGGTACCAAATCCCAAGTGTTCTGCTTGGTTAAAGCGTTAAATTCCTCGCACATGGCCGCATTCCAATTTGGGTCCAGTTTTGCTAGTTTTGGATTTTGTGGAATGGGTGATAAGGTTTGTGTGGAGAGATTGAAGTGAACTTTGGGTTTGAAGATCCCGTGTTGTGCACGAGTCTCCATACGATGAGACGGCAGTGGCGGTGGATCGGGGCTGGGATGTTCTTTGGTCCATCGGTTCGGACCGGTGGGCAGCTCACCGGACCGGTTTTTGGTGACTCGACTGGGGGTTGTAGGGGTGAGCAGGGAGCTGTTGGGGTGGTGCCGGACAGTGGCGAGACTGTCGGAACAGTGGGCTGCTGTTGATATAGATTTTGGATGATCGGGGACAGACTTGGTTCATCGAGAAAGATGTAATCGGTGGTCTGAAATTTCCGGAGATTTGAAAAAGGAAAGGTTGTCTCATCAAAGGTGACGTGACGGGAGACGATGATTTTGCAAGTAGCAATGTCATAGCACAAGTAGCCCCGATGATTAGGAGATAGACCAAGGAAGACACATGGCAGAGTGCGAGGTGCAAGTTTGTGAGGTGCAGTGGAGGCCATGTTGGGGTAGCATAAGCATCCAAAAATACGTAGGTGATCATATGATGGTAGCCTACGGTATAAGATTTCGGTAGGGGTCTTGTTTTGGAGTGTGCTAGTTGGTAAAATATTAAGAAGGGATTCTACCATTTTGACAAAGATAGACCCAAAAAGGCGGTGGTAGGCGGGCATGAAAAGAAGTGTGCGAACCATGTTATTGATGGTACGTATAATTCTTTCAGCCTTTCCGTTTTGGGAAGAAGTATAGGGACAAGAAAAACGAAAAACCATACCTTGTTTAGAACAGAAATTGTGAAATGTCGAGTTATTAAATTCACGTCCATTATCACATTGAAATGATTTGATAGATTTTTCAAATTGTGTTTTAATGAAGTTGTGAAACTCGAGGAATTTTGTAAAAACTTCAGATTTGAATTTCAGTAGGTAAATCCAGACAAAATGTGAAAAATCATCCAAGAATACTAGATAGAATTTATGACCCAAAGAGCTAACAATCGGAGATGTCCACAAATCAAGCATGAACAATATCAAAGGGAGAAAAAGTAACACTTTGTTTGATGACATAAATGGAAGACGAGTATGTTTGCCTAGTGGACAAGAAAAACAAAGTGTTGGGCAATTTTTCCATTATTACATTTAATACGCTTAGAAGTCCTAAGAAAAGTAAAAAGCGGGTCTCGGGGTGTCCGAGTCTGTTGTGCCAAGTGGAGGGAGAGATTGCCGCAAGGGATAGAGGTGCTTGCGGCCCGACACGGAAGATTGAGTGAATGGGTAGAGGTCTCCCACACTATTGTGGCGTGTAAGAATTTTCCCCGTATTGAGTTCTTTCACAGAAAAACCAAAAGGGTCAAATTCGATGCAGACACGTAATTATTGCTAGTGAATTTTCTAACAGAGATTAAGTTTTTAATGATGTTAGGTGTGTATAGGACGTGGTTTAGGGAGAAAGGCGGGTGTGTATGTTTGGTGTGTGTGTTACCGTAACCTTCAATTGGAATGCGATGACCATTGCCGACAAGTAATAAATTGAGGACACTTTAACCGACGTAGTTGAGATAGGTTACCCGACGACCGGGTGAGGTGAGATGTGGCTCGGTGTCCATGTACCAATTGTCGTCGGGCTGTTGAAGGTTCATGGTGGTGTAGGCCTGGCCCAAATCGGCCGGGGACAGACGGGCCGTGCCGCCGCCGCAGCTTTGCTGCTTGATTATTCTTTCTTCTTTGCAGCTTTGCGATTGCTACCTGCCGCTTCTTCGCTGTGCAGAATCTTTGGTCTTGCTTTGTCGGTGTCTTCGGTGGCTTAGTGCTTAGTGCCGGTGCTTAGTGTCTTGTCTTGTGTCTTGGTCTTTGGTCTTGGTCTTTAGTCCGCGTCAGCCAGCTTGCCGATTCTTTCTTCTTCTTCGCCGGTCTTCTGCAAGTGGTACCAAACGAGTTAGGTTGCTTCGCTTCTTTGGACATGCTTTGTGATGGGCCGGTTCTTTCTTGGCCGTAGGTGTTGCCATACCGTCAACGGCTAACGCCGTTGATTATGTTCCTCTTGTTTAGCACGTCTAGTTTCTTCCAACAATAGTTGTGAACGTGCCTTGTTGAAACTTGGGAGAGGGTCGGCTTGTTGAATCATTGTTGCGAGTGTGTCATATTCACCTTTCGGTAAACCCGCAACAAGTTGAAGCACCATCTTGGTTTCGAAAAGAAGTCCCGACGTTGGATAGTTGATCGGTTATGAGTTTCGATTGCTTACAATATTCGGACATGTTGTTAAAATTCTCGAGGCGGGTATTGTTGAATTGCTCTTCCAAATACACAAACCGAGTATTTTTATTGTCCTGAAAGATTTCTTCTAGCCGGACCCAAAGTTCACGTGCCGTAGCACCTTTGTTTTCATGATAGTGCATAAAGATCTTTGGAGATGGTGCCGTAGATCCATTGTTTGACGATGGCGTCAAGACGACGCCGATTGAGTCCGTAACATCGGTGGGACGAGGAAAGATTCGTCAATGTGATCGAGCACGTTGTATGCACATGCATGAATGTAGAATAGTTCCATCCACATGGAATATTGATAGTCTTCTTGGTCAAGAATTATAGGGATAAAATTCTTGATGTTGTTAACGGCGAATGCCGATGAAAAGAAGATACCGAACGTTGAGAGGGGTTTTCAAGTGTGCCGGTGGATGAAACGAAATTTGTGAGGGAAGACATGGTTGCCGCCCGTCGAGGGAAGGGAATTTTCTGGTTTGGCCGAAATATGGAGGAAGAAACAGATTTTTTTTTCTGTGAAATCAGAAAAAAAATCTGATTTCGGCCGGGAATGAGGATTTAGGTTTTAGGCTCTTTATACCATGAAAGATAGAATAATTTCCCTTGGGGATTCCTTTCATTATTCACAATATATATAGCTATACAAAGGTTGATTCCTAATATGGTACGAATCCTAACTTACTTTACAAAGGTTGATTCCTAATACAATTAGAATCCTAAGTTACCTTAAATATACATCTATCATAATTACAAAATATACAGAGAATATTCGGAGAATATTCGCTAATATATTTGTATAAAATTTAACTTAAGTTTCACATGCATTTAACTTTAATATTATATTTTATTATTACATAAATATTACGATATATTTAAGATTACAAGTTTTAATTTGTTTTCTCATTTTAAGGGTTAGTAGCACTTTTTATTCCTCAATTATTGAAATATTTTAGTTTTGATCCTTGTGATATCCGACTAAGCATATTTAATCTTCAATTGTTTAATATATGCACTTTTGATATCTTTATTTGTGAATATTCACAAATTTACTATATATAATTATTAATTGTTCAACTACTTATTACCTATATCTTATTTAGAGTTTGTATTACTACTCCATATTTGACGGTAATATAGTTTTAAAAACAGTCCAAAAAATAACAATATGCTTCCTACATAAAAGGACTATAACACACATTTTTATTAATTAAAAGTTAAATATACTTCTTCGAATATCATAAGGATCAAAATCAAAATTATCAATAATTGAGCGATTAAAATTATAATTATTCTTTCTATTCGCGTCCAATCAATTTCGTTGTATAAAATGAAACAAAATATAAAATTTGGACCAACATGATCAATACATGTACCAACATGATTATTAAGTAATTTTTACTAACATAATATTTAGTCAATTAATTTAATATTTGTGGTAAGAAATTTACTTAATATGTATATAATTTATCTAAAATATAATTAAAAATATGATTCAAAATTCATAAACTTAAAATTATTGATCCACCTTTGCTGTTAAGGAAGAAACTCTACCTATCAATGATTTTTTTTATTTCGAATGCTCGAACCAAAGAGCTTAGTTAATAAGGATGAAATGATCTCATCCATCATACTATCCCCTTTTGGTATTATACGTCAACGTACTTTTGGTAATACGAGTTAACATACTAGCTAACCAAATTCTATTATATGATAAATTCATAATTACGTCTCAATTTCAAGTAAGTTGAGCGACTACATAAATCATCAATATCCTTATTACTCTAATTTAAATTTGTTTAGTTTTAATATTATAAAGTACTAATTGTTGGAAATTTGCCTTTAGTGGGGAGGTGCGTCTACCCATATTTAATGAATTAAACACTAGGGTTTCGTATGTTGGAGGCTTTGTCTCTTCACATGTGCATAATCTACTAAGTGAGTAGATGACAGTAGGACCAAGAATCGTCAAATTTAGTTGAGAAATGAAAGAGATATTGGTCCACGAAGTAAGGTGTTTGAGGCATGAAAATATAGTGTGGGACAAATCTACAACATCGGTGGAAAAATGAAGAATTGTTCTCTTTATAAGTCTCAAAATTGGCTAAGGGTTTGGGACCCCAAGGGTAACCCAGGTGTTTGAAGGAGGGAGGACCTAGATGTGCTTTGGTTTGTGGCTAAGCTCACACGCGCGCCGCCGTCGCCCGCCGTCCGGGCTCGGGTCACGGGACTTGGGACTTGGGTTTCTTATGATATTATCTCTTTGGACCCCAAATTATTTAATATTTACAGTTTGGTCCCTGTAGTTTCTTGAAAGATGAAATTGGGAACGACGGAAGTTTCTGCCTACCGTTTGAGTTGATTTTTGGAGCGTTATTGCACATTAACCAGCCATTATTTGGCTGATTAACTCCCTCCTTCAATGGCCATAAACATCCATTTTTTGGCAGTCGAGAAGTCTCCCCTTATGCTATATATTGCTGCCTTTTGGCTCAATTATGAGTGACAGAAAAACGAGACAATACACTATATACACAGAGACAAACAGAAAGAGAACACTGTCAAAAAACGTGAGTAGCAGAAACGAGACAATACACTTTGTAGTGTTGATTAGTTGTTGTTTTATCTTGGGAGACTATTGCCCGTTAACGTAGAAACGTATATACGGGACAATCTTGTCTTAAAGACAGAGAGCCATCTCTCGACTCAGCCACAGTTGTAACAATCCAGATTTAGTGTTTCTTGATTTCAGGTTGTTAAGATTCAAGATTCAACAACCTTGCGACAATTCTGAATATTGGCTTGTTTGTTTATCCTTTCGAACACTTGTAATATTTATTTACTTTCCGTACTGCTTTACAAAATCCAATACTAATTTCTACAATATGATAGCTCTCTGCATTTTCTATTGACATGTTAAAGTTATATATACGAAAAACTTGATTGCACAACGAGCTACTTGATTTATGTTGTCAATTTGCTTGGTAATGGAAATACGTCGTGGTAGAGATAGATTTTTCGTTAAGTATTTTAAAAATGTTTATATTATTATTTTTTAATTATCAATATTCAACTGATCACCCTTTACCATAATAGCTCCCCAATAATAATGAAAGCTATCACGTCCTCCGGGGCATAGTCCAGTGGCAAAGCCTGGGCGCTATAAGGCGCTTTGGCATGGAACAGCGTGGGTTCGATTCCCCGCAAGCACGAAAAAACTCGGCATGTTGGGGAATTTGACCTTGTCTCATTGATCAGTTGTACGCTCCCAGAAAAAACTGGCCACCGGAGCACATCCCGCGATTTTACCTGGTAATAGTGTTGAAGGACCGGTGCTATTACCTTCAGGACGTCTGGGTAATACCAGTGAAGTATTCAGGCGCAAGCCTAGATACCTGGATTATCAAAAAAAAAAAAAAAAAAAAATGAAAGCTATCACAAGTTATGCTGATTTTTTTTTTTATATTTGAACTTAAACTAAAAGTAAATTTTGTGATCTCATGATAGAAATTACTCCTAGAATACTAGTACCACTTTTTCACTCACGTTACGACAAACTTTGTGAAATATCAAATGAAAAATGAAAAATAACTTTGCCAGCTTTTAACCCCTGAAAATTTTACTTCCCAACGAAATATAAATTACCCACCAGCCCCGGGTTCTTCGGGACGTTGTTGCAGACATATTTTCTTTCCCGCAGTGCAAAAAAGTCACAGCTTCTCCTTATTTTACTATCTCTCTCATTTTTATATGACTTTATATGTTTGTCTATAGACGGTGCAAATTAGTTGGGCATGAATTATTAGTTGTAAGATAATTAATAATTTAGATGTGTAATTAATAATTCGTGTCATATTTAGAGGATCTTTAGCTATTTTGTCTAACTTAATTTGATAAATATTAGTATGAATTTAAGATAGATATATTGATAGTATAAAGAATTTTTATAATATTAAGTTATGTATGTCTGTTATAATAGATAATCATACTCCCATAAGGTTATAAATTTCATATTTTAAAGAGACTTGTAAATATGAATGACTTTAATAGTATAAAAGCTTTTTTTTTTTGCATCGATATTAGTATATACCATGTAAACTCTAATATCATTCATTTTGATTTTTGTCTCAAATTTTATGGGTCATTTTTCCTCTATAGTATGTTTGAAGAAGTTTTACTTATACATTGAGAAGTATTTAACTTTATTTTTAATGGAAATTTTTATTACCACATAAATGTCTATTTTTTTTTAGATTACAAATTTTAAAAATCTTTTTTTTTAGATAATATGTTCAATTAAATGGTGCCAAACAATAACATAAAAATCTTCAATATCTAATTTGATATACGATAACTTAAAAAGGAATAACAACTTATGATAAATAATTAAATTGAACGTATATCATAAATTTAAAACTAAAATTATATAAATTAAGAGTGTAAATGGTTTAAATTATTAATTTGATTTAACCAACTTTAGCAAACTAACACTAATTATATATATATATATATAAAATTTCAACCAAAATAACTTAAATCCTAAAATTCTTTTTAAACCGGTATATAATTATATATATAGGACAAACAAAGAGAAATTAGGGATAGACTAGTTATGTAGGGGAAAAGCGAAAAATCATCGCTATCTATTTAGTGACATAATTAGTTATGGATTATGAATCGTTTCGTTTGCTACGAAATAGTAATAACTACCCCCTTGTCCCAATAAATATTATCCTTTTTTTTTATTAATTTATTTTAAAAAGATCGACGCATTTTTATATTTAAAAATATTTTAATTTTATGAAATAATTTACAAACACATAAATATCTAAAACTTATTTTGGATCAAATATTTCAAAAGTTTTTATTTTAACTCCATATCGAATCAAATTAAGACAATCTTTTTGAGACCGAGTTCAAGAATTTCTTCTTTTGATGAGAATTTAGATGATCCACAATGATTCCACCTACTAAAGATATTATTTTATGACATACTAGCGATAAATTTCATAGCTAATTTATATATTTTAAGATAATTTAAACATTTTTCTATAGCTCCATAAAATTATTAAAATGATTAACAACTCCTCATATTTCCTTTTTCTTCCTTCAAATCTCTTTCTCTGTCTTTAAAAATTAGTTCGTGCATCCCTCTGATTTTCCGCCGGATGTGCCAGATGAAACCGTTCTTTCCCCCCTATTATATACCTCCACATTTCCTTCTATTCTCCTCTACATATTTCTCCAAATCTCTCCTACATTTTTGTCCTTGACCAAATATTTATTTCTAGTAGCACTTCAAATCTACTTTAATTTCCCTTTATTTTGCATGCTTTTCACTTCTTTTAAATCTTTTTCCAACCCCTTTTTGCTCATCTAGTCAAAGTAGTAGTAGAATGTGTTCACACACACATATTAATGCAAAATACTTGATATTTTGAACTTTTTGATCTGTTTTTTTGTTGGTTTTTTGAGAGAACATAAAGAGATTCAATATATATGACTCCAGAAAATAATAATAACTGGTTATCATTTTCTTTATCTTCAATGGAAATGTTGAACTCTTCTTCTTCTGCTCATCAATCTTCTTTGCTTCAATCTAATGGCTCTTCTTCTGCTGACTCTCATCAATACTATTTTGCTGACAACTTCTTTCCCCATGGTAAGCATGCAATGTTTTTTTCTCTTTATATATGCATACGATATTCAAATACTTGTTGGTCCTACTAACTCAGTCCATCCTATCCGAGGCATGATTCATATTAAGAGATCTCAAGTTCGAGCTTAATTAATAAAAAATTGAAGTATTTTACTTATACGATGCAAATCAAGATTAGTCAGGTTCGGAAAGTACGTGACACCGGTGGGAAATCAGAAAAAATATGTGTTCATCATGCAGAAAATATTAAATATTCTTTTCATTGTCGAGCTCGAACTAAAACCCCTAATTAAGTATGAAAAGAAATATTTACAGAAACACCAAGAAAAGAAAATATGTGTTTGAAATATTGAATTGAGGTTTGAATAATGAAGTACTCCGGACTTTCTGTTTTGGTTGATGTTAGGAAAAAGACAAAGAAAATGCAACCATGTGGTCTTATATTCGGTTACTGCTATTTTTGTCAAAAATCTATCATCACTCTATTAACAGAAAATTGTTTCCCAAAAATATAGAAAAAACTCCGTTTTGCTTAGCTATTTTTTTTTTGTTTTTTCAAAAAAATAAATTTCGGATTTTACATTTTTCAGCATATAAATAATTATGATTAAAATTTGACTTAGCCACTATAATTTTAGCTCTTGTATTACAAACCTTTTTTTTTTCAGGGTGGACGAACCCAAAAGCACATCAAGTAATGTATTCAGAAGTTGATAAACAAGTTTATCATCCTCAAGGTGGTGGATTATTTGTAGATTCACCACAAATAATCCACCAAAACCACCAACCGCAACCACCGCCGAAGCTTGAAGATTTCTTCGGCGGCGAAACGGAAACTCAAGACTCCTCGTCGTTGACTCACATCTACGACCACCACAACCACCACCACCACGGTGGAGGCAGATCCGCCGTAGCCGGTGGTTACTTCACCGACGGCCGTCAAGATCTTAATACTGTGGGGGTGGGTTTCAGACGTTTTCGACTAACTCGGGTTCAGAAGTTGATGACTCATCACATGTTATGGGTACTGAGTTTGCTACTGAGTCGAGTAACGAGTTGGGTTACTCACAGTGTCGTACTACTGCTGGTGCTTTGTCCTTGGCTGTTAATAATATAAATTCAACTGTGAAAAAAGCTATAGTTAATTCGGTTGATTCTGAGAGTTGTAAGAAAATTACTGATCATCTTGGTCAAAGGACTTCCATTTACAGAGGTGTAACGAGGTAAATTTTTTCTATTTGCATTAGTAACTTTTGTTCAGTACTTACTAAATTATTTATGTGTCCTACATAAGTATAGTATTCTTTTACTATATATAAATTTTAATACATCTAATAATATTTGAATTGCAATTTAGAATTTCGCATAACTAATACATGTATTTAAGTTTTCGAAAGAATCTATTTATTATTTTATATACGATAGAAGTTGGAATAACTAATACTCCTACATAAATAACTAATCTCTATATTACTAATATTATATAACTTTAATTAGCTACCAAATGACCCCTAACTAGAATTAGAGTCAAAAGTATTCAGACTGCTAGTACATTTCAACAATATCGACTTATTAACAAAAAAATTGTAAAATGTTTTTTTTAACAAAATAAATTTATGCAGGCATAGATGGACAGGAAGATATGAAGCGCATCTATGGGATAACAGCTGTAAAAGAGAGGGCCAAGCAAGAAAAGGGCGTCAAGGTAACAAAATTTACCTTGTCACACATCTGAATTTTACACTTTTGTGTTTGGATTTACGGTCAATAAAGTTAGTCCTATTATTTGATTGGCCAAAATTTAAGGAAAAATATTTTCTTTTTGAAAATTGTGCTCGTAAAATTTAAGCTAAACTTATGTTTTCAGATATCGGAAGAGGTTTTTTTGTCAAATAAAAAATTATAATTCTCTCAATTTCATTTTATATGTTTTAGTTTGACTATTCATGAAATTTAAGAAAATATGTGAGATTTTTGAATCTTTTCTTAGAGTAAAGACATGTATATATACATAATAGTATACAGAAATGTTTTTGAATCATGTCATGTTGAATCTTATGGAGTAATTAAAGAAATTTCAAATATAAACTAACATTCCTCGTTAAAATTAATTATAAAAAATAAGATATATAAATCGAAACATGCAACATAAACTGGAGAACCAACGGAAAAGAAGAGAGTAACATATATCCAACGAAATAGTCTAATGTTTTGACTCATACACCATCTTTAATTGTACAAGTTTTTTTTTTCCATCTTGTTTTTGCATTGTTGAATAATTATAATAGTAGTACAATTGTGACAGTTGCATGCAATTGGAAAACATTAATGTAAGAGGCCTTTATGATGATTGATTGATGGTATCAGCATGTACAACTTGTACTTTATTTTTGTATTTTCTTCAAATTTATACAACTGATTTGATCAGATGGGCCGCCATTTAGTTCATTTTTGCCGTGTACGTATGGGTTTTTATTGTATTCTGCAATTTTATTCACATTGATGTTCATTGTAATGCCAAGTTACCAACCATGTCTGAAAATACTCATCTTATCAATCTGAAAACAAAGGTTCTTGATTTTGTCCGTTAGTTATTCATTTTCTTCACTATATATTTATATTTATATTTATATTTATGTGGCAGTACAATTTCTGATTAAACTGCCACCCTTTCCCCCCGATAGTAGTACACATTCTCAGCTAGTCTGAACACTAGCTTGCTTTTGATAAAGAGTTGCACGATACAAATTTGAAATAGTCGGGACCCCAACCGAATCAGAACTAGCATTTTTAATTTATAGGTTCTAAATTTAGTCCTTTATGCTTATTGAGTTCGGGATAGATATGAAATAAATTTCTAAGCATAACCCGTGACGTGTATTGTATATTGTCCCTGAACCCTCCTAGTGTTACCGGATATCGGGTGAAAAATAAAAAAATTTACTTTTACTTTTCCTTTTTGGCATTTTTCTCTTGCCTTTCATGAGCCAATGACCCTCATTAGTTTGACCAATCTGGCTCCCATATGAAAATCTAATTTCATGTATAGTGATAATGTTATTTTTTTAATTATAAGTAATTATTCATAATATATGAAATTAGTAACCTGTAAAATAAGACATGTTTACCATACATTTAAGACATTGATTGTATAAAAAATTATAAGTAGTGTATAAAAATCTAATCTTGAGAATTTAAATGAATTGCCCGCCAATTTTTATGGATTCACACACCTAGACAGGTGATATTTGATGCTGATTATGTTGTCAAGGTGTGGACCTACAAATAGTGGATTTGACAAGCCTATTAGTTGTTTAGCTACATGTTGGTACTTGATAGCTTAATTTCACATTGTCAAAATGGTTGTTAAGAAAATAGTTAATAAGTACTTAAAAACAGTAATATGTCTTAATAACTTACAAATTGTTTAAGTTCATATTTCCAGTCATTGTCAATTATAAACATAGTGGGAACAACTTGTTTACCTTTTTCTTGGTCTGGGCAAGACATGTCACTATCTTTGTTCAATCACATGTAGAAATTCAAAATTTTAAAGCTTTCTTTCTAAACGCATGCATCTTGTTTTATCTTTTTTATTATTCTGTGATTTGCACTTTTTAGGTGAAATTCTTGACTATGTTACCTTCTGATTTATCTAATGATTGACTCGTTTCCTTTGATTGGCATGGTCGCTTTCTTGCTTAAACTCAAAATTCTGGATACGTTCTGCAGTGTACTTAGGTAAGTTGCCTCAGTATTTACTTCTAATTTTTTTCCAACCGTTCCGATTAATACATCTTTTGCAAAGTCAAGCACAAGAAGAGATTATTAAAATTTGGAATTTATAAAATGAAATAGGTGGATATGACAAGGAGGACAAAGCAGCAAGATCTTATGACTTAGCATCTCTAAAGTATTGGGGTGCAACAGCTACAACCAATTTCCCTGTAATATACTACACACTTTATCAATTTTCCTGTTTTTGTTCGCAGTTCAAATAATTGCATGAAAAATTAGGTAATTCACGAAGGACGTTCGAGTTTTTGGTTTTAACACGACTAATATATTTTCCAGGCTTCCAATTATGCCAAAGAAATAGAGGAAATGAAGCACATGACGAAGCAAGAATTCATCGCCTCCCTAAGAAGGTGTGCATACTTTACTCTTCTCCCCATTATTGCCGTGTTGGTGCTCTATTGTATCGATTAATTCTCATCGAAACTTCTCTCCATGAATATCAGGAAAAGTAGTGGTTTCTCGAGAGGAGCTTCTATGTATCGCGGTGTGACAAGGTTTGAATTTTATCGAAGCAATAATGTTTATTTGTCGAGTAATATCTAATCGTGTCCTGGATGGAGCGAGATCAATTATTCATCCTGTTTCATTAGTAGCGTTGATCAACCAACAATGAACTTTTGCAGGCATCATCAGCAGGGTCGATGGCAGGCAAGAATAGGCCGTGTTGCAGGGAACAAGGATCTGTACTTAGGAACATTCGGTAACTATAATAATTTTTTCTGATTCATTTGTTGGATTATCTATAAAAAACCAGGAATTAACTACTCACTAATTAAATAGCTTGTAGCTAATAGAATTTTTTAATAATCCATCATTAAATAGGATTAGCCACAAATTTTTGATGTTTTGCGACGAAAGTTTATATGTTGCAGTAATTTCTTTTCGTTTGTTTAGAATGTAGGGTCCTACTTATTTTATTCAAATGTCTAAATTACTGCAGCTACTGAGGAGGAAGCAGCAGAAGCATATGACATAGCAGCAATTAAATTCAGGGGAGTGAATGCAGTGACAAACTTCGAAATGAACCGATACGACGTCGAGGCCATCATGAAAAGTTCACTCCCGATAGGCGGAGCAGCAAAGCGCTTGAAAATCTCCCTTGAATCGGAGCAGAAACAGTCGTTGAACGATAACTACCAGCAGACTCCGCACAACAGCATCAACAGTAGCACCAATAGCATCAATTTCGGGGCGATTTCCCCTGTTTCCGCTATCCCTTATGGATTGCCATTAGACCCGAACCAACAACCCTTTTACCATCACAGCTTTTTTCCCCACCTCCAGTACTCGAGCAACGACACTGGTGCTTCTGATCATACTTCTGGTGCAATGCCCTTGCTTACATCACCGGGCGAGATATTCATCTGGCCTCATCAGTACTATTGAGCGCGTTTAGCGTACGTTGCAAATTCGTTTAGGCTAATTAAAATTAACCTCTTTGAGTTTAGCTGACCTTATTTCTGACTTTCCAAAGTGTTAGCATTGGTTATTAAATTAACTATATGTAGGAGGTGAAAATATTGTAAAGTATCTTATCTTCAACAGTTGCAGTAGTAGGTTGCATGATGATTAGGTACTTAGGCTGGGGGTAATAGTGCAACTTTTGTGGGAAAATTTTGGTTTTCTTGATTTCTCATCTTCTAGAGTTGCTACTACTACGACATAATATTTTGTTTAATTCTGTGCGGAAATTGACAACAAAGAATGATATATACTTAGCCTTTACATTTTGAATTTGTCTATGTTTCCTTATTTGTGGCAGTTTATAAGGGTGTTCTTGGTATGACGGAAGTATTTCTCAGTACTAGAGTTTGTTTTCTATGAGAGGGAAAATTGTGTTTGACTTAGAGGCGACAATTGACTATATTGGTCTTTGTTACTCGAGTTGCTCGAGATTTTCATGTAAATATTCTCCAATTTGTTAATGTTATTGTTAAATATATATTTTATGAAAAACACCTTCGACTTACCAATAGAAATTTGATTTTCTTAGAAAAAAATACATTACTTTATTTCTTTAGCTTGGGTGAGAGTACTAGTAGGACCGTTAAGAAGTATAAGGAAGTTCTAGTGTTGCATACCTCGTTTTATTAATCAAAGAACGAAAAGTTTACATTGCTAGTATGATTCTTGACTGCAGAGTTCTCTTGTCATTAGTTTGTTTCAAATTTAGGTTACATATAAAGTTCTAAAAGGTTGGAAAAGAAGGGTGTTTATAATTAATTTGAGTTTTTGAAATCCAAATTATAATTAGCCAAATATTAATTTCATTTGGAAAGAAATTCAGATTAACCTGTCATTATCATGTAACATAAATATACTATATTGCAAAAACAAAGAAGAAGGGATTATATGTTTTGATTTTTTTTCTTTTTGCAAATTAACTTCCTTTCCGCCTTTTGTCCAATACCCTTTTTCTTGTCCAACTTATTACATCAACAACAACATACGCAATGTAATTCTACAAGTAGGGTTTGAGGAGGATATGATATATTGATCATATCACAATTTTTGTGGGATAGAGTGATTGTTTCCGATAGACCCTCGGCTCAAAACAATTTTGAAGGCGACAACTTCCCACATCGTATGCTATTTTTAGTATTTTAAGAAAAATATAAAATTAGTATTTATCGATTGTTCTAGTTTTTGTAATTCTTCTCATAGTATATTCAATTGCTTCCTGCATATTATATCAGCCAATTGTTAAAATGTTGATATATAGATATGACTAATAAAGTATGGCTTGATTGAATCTTCTACCTTTTGAGGACCCACATTCCTACAATTAATGTGCAACTCCTAAGTCCTAACCAAAGAAAGAATACTACTCCCCCCTGTCGACTTTACTTTGTCATTTTTATTAAAAATAAATGGTCCAAATTAATTGTCATTTTAAAAATCAAGATATAATTGAGTATATTCTTCTCATTTTATCCTTAGTAATAATTATTTTTAGACGTAATAAATACTGATTAATTAGTATAGAAAACCTAAGTAAAGAGAGATTAAATATAACATTTATTGGAGAGAGATTAACATTCTAAATTATTACAGAAAATAAATAAAGGTATGATAGTCAAAACATATAATCTCTATAGTTTCTTAAGGGACGTGTAAATAAAAAACGTGACAAATAAAGTGGATATGAGGAAATAGCTAGTATAAAGAGAAAGATAGGTGGCTAGTTGACATTCTAAGATTTGATTTTAGATTTTTTCTGAGTAGAATTAATTAGACTTGGTGATTGCATGTTATCTGTGTGGATACAACAATTGTAGGAAGCGAGAAGTAAATAAATATTACAAATGATAGAAAGGATAAATTACTCAAGATTACAACAAACTGAAAATAAGAATGATTATAAACTCCTTGTGATTTGCTGAGTCGAGTGATGACACTCTGTCTTTAAGACAAGATTGTCCGTATATATCCTTTTATGTTGTCGGGCAATAGTCTCCCAAGATACAACATCAACTTAACAAATGAGCAAATGAAACTCAAGTGTTACTCTTGAAAAACTTTGAATAGAGAAAACTTGCTAGAGATGAAGAAGAAGATTTCAGAAAATTTCTTAAGTGTTGAACAATTGAGCCAAAGGCCTCAATTTATAGTGTAAGGAAATGACCCCTCAACTAGCCAACTAATGGCCTTTAATAGCCATGTAATAACACTTATTGAGGGGTTACATTCAGCCAAATAATGGTTGAATTCATGTGCCAAATAATAGAGATTCAATGCTCCAAAACCAGCCTAAAAGTCAGAACTTTCCATCTTCCTGTCGCAGCATTCTAGCCTCCGAAGCGCCGCGGCGCTGCCATGGGGGCGCCGCGGCTCCGACGGTGTTGCGCCGCGACCCTTCACGGCTCCGCGACGATTTCTGACTCGTTTCATCTTACACTTCGTACTCTTCTTCCTTCGTTTACCAACGTGGAATACTTGTCATTTGGCCAATAACCGTCCATCATTCTATGTCTCAAATGTATTACTTACGTACCAATATCTCTTTCACTAATGAAATTTGCGATACTTGGCACTACGTGTGCACGTGTGTGGAAATGACGTTTCTGACGTGCGGGGCCCCAATTGTTCGAGTCATAAATAATGGAATAAACTTAATTCCACATTAGTAAATTTCCAACAATCTGCTAGACTACTAGTATTGGCTAAAAGTCAAATAATAAGAAGAGAGGCTGGGTCGTTTTCAAAGAAACTGACTGCATCATGGCTCTGATATTGTTTCGTGTTATAAGAAGCACGGAGCTATAAGGTTAAGTACGAATTTGTCTAAATTCAGTAGCTTTAATTTATATTTTATATTTTTAGTAAGAAATCTACTATATATGTTCAAAAATAATTAAATTCAAAACTCCATTACTAAAACCTGATATAGCTATACTAAAATTTAGAACCCTCAAAATTTATATCTGGCTTCGCCTCCGGTTATAGCCTGTTTTGCCAAGCTTCTGGGAGACCAACTTTTTTTTCTTGTAAAATGTGCTTATTTTAAAAGAAGTGATGTGTTTGACCAACATTATAGGAGAAAATAAGTGATTCTTGGAGAGACATGAAACTGTTTTTTAAAAGCTAAAAAAGTAATTTTTTTAAATACACTTTTGAGAAAATACATTTAGAAGCACTTTTAAAAGTTTGGTAAAAAAGTGCAACACAAACTACTTCTCACCAAAAGTATTTTTTTAAAAAACCACTTTTCAAAGTAAGATGATCTTAAAAGCTTACCAACAAGGCTATTATAAGTTCTATCTTTATTTATTTATGGAAATCGATAGTCTCAAACTAGTAATCTTTGATTGCCATTCGAATCATAGTACCAAGGGTTTGAATCAAGTAGTCGACTAGTTACTATTGGATCTCTTACTTTTATAATTATGTAAAATATACCTCCCCCCCCCCCCCCCCCCCATTTTCCTAATGAAAATTGACTTAAATTGCAAAAAATATAAGGTGGTTCAACACACAAAGGGACTAATCGTATGATTCAGTCCTATAGTAGTCTAGCATGTAAAGTATAGTTCCAAAAAAAAAAAAAAAAAAATACTTTATCCAGCTAGTCATGCAAAGCCTATATTCTCATATAGTCATGTTTGCTTGTTTATAAACATGGCGTAATAGAGGACTGTCCTGAAAGAAATAATCCAATTGATTATTTTCATTGATTGAATAGATATATATACAAGTTACAAACCTTCTTCTACCATAATTCTAACTATACAATATGGTAAGTGTATATCCTAATTATGGTAAGTATATATCCTAATCTAGGTAACAAATATACTACAATATACACACAATATACTTTCCTTAATATACAAGATTTGGCCACCGATTTTTCGCCCTAAATATTTGGTTGGCCGGACGTGCCGGGCCATTCAAACCGGATCGCCGAGAGGCCTGGGGCTTGGGCCTTGCTTGGGCCGGGCCGCACCGCCGCCCGCCGCCGGACCGGCCGCCGCTCGCTTGTCGCTTTATTCCATCGATATACATGTGATATACACCGCTCGTATATTCGGTGTATATCATATGTATATTGCTCGTTTAACACACCCCCGCAATCATAGCGGGCGGTTTCCGAACGCCGAGACTCGTCCCTAAAATCTTCAAAGAGAACCGCTGGTAGACCCTTTGTAAAGATGTCTCGCAATTTGATAACGAGACGGGACATGGCATACACGAACTTGACCCTTTGCAACCTTTTCACGGACAAAGTGAATGTCCATTTCGATATGCTTGGTGCGTTGGTGCTTTGAATCGGATTACCTCGACGGGTAGATGGCACTAATGTTATCGCAATATACCAAGGTTGCCTTCGAATGGGACAATGAAGCTCCAAAAGCAAATTACGTAGCCAACATGATTCGGAGACCACATTCGCTACCCCTCGATATTCTGCCTCGGCACTTGAGCGTGATAGAGTTGCCTGGCGTTTGGCTGACCAGGAGACCAAGTTGTTGCCAAGGAACATACAAGAGCGAAGTCGACCGTCCGGTGTCGGGACAACCACCCCAATCGCATCCGTGTAAGAGACAAGTGTGGATGTAGATGAAGGATACAAGTGCAACCCATAGTCTAGTGTCCCCTGAATATACCGAATGATGCGTTTGACTGCATTCATGTGCTCAACTCTAGGATCATGCATGAATAAACACACTTGATGAACCGCATATGTAATATCCGGTCTGGTAAAAGTAAGATACTGGAGGGCCCCTGCAAGACTGCGATAGCGGGTCGGGTCCTCATATGGTGCACCTTTGCGGCACTTAGCTTTGGGTTTGCATCAATCGGCGTGGAAGTGGACTTACAGGATGACATCCCAGCCCTCTCGATGATCTCAGCAGCATACTTCCGTTGAGACAGAAACAACCCACCTGAATGACGCTTGACGGCAATCCCCAAAAAATAACTCAAATGCCCTAAGTTTTTCATAGCAAACTCAGAACTGAGCATAGTCATGATAGACTGGCGTAAGGCATCTGAAGAGGCAGTCAAGATGATATCATCCACGTACAACAGGATGTAGGCCAAGGACGAACCACTGCAGTAGATGAACAAGGAATTATCTGACATGCTGTGAATGAACCCAATAGTTGAAACAAAGTCAGCAAACCTCGTGTACCAGGACCTTAGAGACTGCTTAAGCCCATATAATGATTTCTTCAACAAACAGACATGATTAGGGCGGTTGGGATCCCTGAAACCCAACAGCTGATGCATATAGACTGTTTCCTTGAGGTCACCATATAGGAAAGCATTCTTGACATCTAACTGATGAATTGGCCAAGTCTTTGAAATAGCCAAGCTAAGCACAGTGCGAATGGTAGCCGGTTTGACCACCGGACTAAACGTCTCACCACAATCAATTCCAACCTGCTGAGTCTTACTATCACCAACAAGTCGAGCCTTATGTCGAGCAAAGGACCCATCGGAATTCTCCTTATGAGCAAAAATCCACATAGACCTGATAACATTAATACCATATGGACGGGGCACCAACTCCCACGTTTTATTAGCAATAAGAGCATTATATTCATCAGTCATAGCAATTTTCCAATTAGGGTCATTTAAAGCCGACACAGGATTGCGGGGCAAGGGGGATTTAGAGACATCCGAATGAAAATTAAAATGTCTTTTAGGTGTAAAAATACCCCGCTGACTTCGAGTGACCGGTCTATGACTCGAGGAAGTATTGAGATAATTTTGGAAATTTTCTGGGCTCGGGACGGACTGGCCAGCAGGGCGGTGGTCCGCTCGGCCCAAATCGGTAATCGCTTGTTGGACTCGTCGGGTGGACCAGTTCCAATTAATTGGGCTGGACCGGCCCAATTTCGGAACTGTTCCGATTCTTGCCGGAATTATCGGGCGAGACGATACGTGGGTCCGGCGGGCGTGGGTGGGCCATTTGGAGGATTTAGGGTGCGAGAGAGGTCCAAAAAATTCCGAATAATATACGGGGATATTTGGTCATCCAAAAAATTATACGACTTAGGCTCGGGAGTATGAACTTTCGTAAAAGGAAATTGGGTTTCATAAAAAATGACATGGCGATTTATTATGATTTTCTTGGAGGATAAATCAAAACACTTATAACCACGATGATTCGACGGATAACCCAAAAATACACACGGGTAGATCGAGCCTGAAGTTTATTAATTGTGGTGGATGAGAATAACGGATAACATAAGCACCCAAAAATCCGAAGATGAGAATACGAAGGGTCCTTATTATATAGGATTTTGAGGGGGAGGAATATGTCAGACCTTTAGAATGAAGTATGTTAAGAAGATACGTGGCCATTTGTAGTGCATGATGCCAAAAATATGGAGGTATGGAGGCATGAATTAAGAGAGTTCGGACAATGTTATTGATGGAATGAATTTTGCGTTCGGCCTTACCATTTTGTGGAGATGTATGAGGACACGAGAACCTAAAATTGATCCCATTATTAGCACAGAAATCCCGAAACTCCCTATTGTCATATTCTTTCCCATTATCACATTGAATATTTTTTATGTCTCTTTCGAATTGAGTACGAATGAACGCTCTAAATTTGATGAAGATGAAAAATACTTGTGATTTATTTGCAATTGGAAACATCCACAAAAATCTAGTATAATTATCTAAAAAGAGAACATAATATCGATGACCCACTGAACTTAGAACATGAGACGTCCATAAGTCACTATGAATAATGTCAAATGGCATAGAAGTATGAGAATTGGAGTCTACAAATGGTAACTTAACAATTTTTCCTAACGAACAAGACTGACACATTGGAGTACGACTCGTACCCTTACAAGAAATAAAACTATTTTTATCTAAAACTGATAAAATAGAAGATCCCGGATGACCCAGACGAGCATGCCACATGAAAGGAGAGATGGCTGCAAAAGCTGACGGCAAGGTTTGACTCGATGGACTGAAACCAGGCATGATAGGATACAGACCCCCCTACTATCACACCTCATGAGATGACTCCCAGTCTTGAAATCCTTCACAGAAAAATCAAAAGGATCAAATTCAACGGAAACGGAATTGTCAGTAGTGAACTTCCGGACAGACACTAAATTTTTAATCAATTTAGGAGCATGTAAAGTATTTTTCAAGAGAAGGGGTGGATTGGGGGGAGACAACATTTTGTGACCATAACCCTGAATTGGGATAGAGTTTCCATTACCAAAAATTATACCCCGAGGGGTGCTCAAATTGGAATAAGAGGAGAGAGTACTTGATTCAAAGGTCATGTGAGTAGTTGCCCCGGTGTCCATGTACCAATTTGGGTCCGGTTGAGTCAACCCCAACGTGTGCATCGCAGCCTTGATATCAGTCTGAGTGGGGCCTACGGTGGTCGGGGCCCAAGAACTCCTGTCCGTGGTGCACCTGGGCCGTAGCTGCTGTTGTTACCGCTGCTGGGCCACTGGCCAGTGGGCCGCCACTGCTGGGTATTGGGCCTGGACTGTTGGACAGCCCACTGGCCACTAGAAACTGCTGCTGGATGGTACGGGTTCCACTGCCATTGGCCCCACTGCTGGGCCCATGGCGGTGGTGGGCCACTGTACCCTGGCTGGGACCCACCGCCTGCTTGTTGACTACCAGAACCGCCGCGTTTGCCCCCGCGATTTTTGTTATTATTCTTGCGATTATTCTTACCGCCACCATTATTATGGTTTTGGCCCGAATTATTAACAAAACCCGAAGGACTAGGAGAGGACGCCACCATGACGACTGGGCTTGCTCCGGTAGCTGCCTTTTTATCCAAACCTGCTTCTTCCAACGTCAGCATGGAGAGGGCTTGATGGAAGTCGGGAAGAGGGTTACTTTGGCGAAGGAGAATTCCAACACTATTATAGGCCTCCGAAAGACCGGCAACCAACTGTAGAACTAGACGATTATTTGTTACCGGTGCGCCAACATTACGGAGTTGATCCGCCAACTCCTTTAGTTTCTTGCAATATGCAGAAACGTTCGAAAATTCGTCCATTCGAACTAGAGAGAATTCCTGCTCGAGTGTGACGACACGGGAATGTTGGTTGTCTTGGAATATGTCACGCGATCTATTCCATGCAGCCATAGCCGTGGTATCCGGCTCCATAATCGTCCGTAGAAGGTCCAGCGAAATAGTGGCGTATATCCACCGAAGAACGTAGCATCAAGTGTAATCCATAACTCAGGATCCTCCGCAGGAAGGGGTCTAGCGGGAGGAATGATGTGATGAAGAACTTGATAAGATATAGCGTGAATTTTAAACAACTCCGCCCACGTTGCATATTGAACGTTTTCCATCTCAAGGACAATAGGGACACTGAGCTTGATATCGGAAACTGTGAGGGCAGGGTGAAAAAAGGAGGGGAAATTTAAGAGAGGTTTTTGAGAGCGGAAGACAAATTTTTTGGAGAGAAAACCCGACGGGGGGGGGGGGGGGGGTTCTCGGCCACAAGGATGACAAAAGTTGAGAGAAAAAAACTTTTGTGTAGGTCTAGTCTCTTGATACCATGAAAGAAATAATCCCCTTGATTATTTTCATTGATTGAATAGATATATATATACAAGTTACAAACCTTCTTCTACCATAATTCTAACTATACAATATGGTAAGTGTATATCCTAATTATGGTAAGTATATATCCTAATCTAAGTAACAAATATACTACAATATACACACAATATACTTTCCTTAATATACAAGATTTGGCCACTGATTTTCTGCCCTAAATATTGGAAGTGGCTGGACGTGCTGGGCCATTCAAACCGGATCGCCGAGAGGCCCGGTTGGGCCACTACTTCTTTGGGTTGCACCGTCGCCGCCGGATCGCCGAGAGGCCCGGTTGGGCCACTTCGCCGCCGGGCCGCACCGTCGCTTGTCGCTTTATTCCACTGATATACATGTGATATACACTGCTATATATTCAGTGTATATCATATGTATATTGCTCTGTTTAACATGTCCATTGAATGAATAAATCAGTGGTCATTGAACAAATATAAATAAAGTGCATTTTGTGAAGGTGATGAAATTTGATCTATCAATATCTCAAAATCTGTTTTCACTATCAGTAGATACAAATCCTTTATGAATGTCAGTTCTAGCCCTTTGAACAAGGTTATTAATTTAATATAAAGTGCCGAGTTTAGTGAGATGTGACTATGAAGAAAAAAAAAATCTTTTTCCAATTTCTATTAGAATCTTAATAACTCCTTTGCACCTCCTATACTTGAAGTTGTCATCATAAGCTTCATCAGTGTTGAGTTTATTGGTAGATGGATGGGAGTAAGCTATTTTATGAGATAGTGTTTGGGAATATTATTACGACACTGATTTATAAGACAATAATACTCAAATGGATTGATTAAGAACTTTCTAAGAACTTGATAGAATATATCGATGATAACCAAATATTTTATATAAAGTATCTGATTATGACATGACGAAGGATATTACACCTTCGAAGATTTGCAAAAATGCTTTAAAAGCTAGTCTTATGTAAAAGGAGGAATCATTCTTGCTTCATCTTATATACTTCCTATAGTCTTCGAATTTATAGTGTCCAAATTTGTAAAAAATTGTGATTAATGTATTCATCTTCAAGTTATTATTGAGTTGATTCCAATTGGCATGATCCTTATTGAAAATCATGACGCTTCTAACAATACATAGTTCAACTTCTTGAAACCATATATATTTTTACGAGATGGTGCACGCACGGATCCAATATTTACTTATATGTATGTGTGTGAAACTGTTTTTGAATATATTTAAAAGTAATGGTTACTTATGTACTAGGTAGCTGAAGCATATTGTTCAAACTGATTTTTCGTATATATATACATTATTTACATATTGACGGAGGAAAGTGAATGTATATGTATGTCCTAGAGACAATCTATATTAGGATAAATGTACTTTATTACACCTTCGTATTATTATTAATGAAGATTAATATTTTGGCATTTGCAATTATTGAATTATTAGTTGATTGTTTGTAATATTCTATAATATGCATCCCTAGAGATTACGTTGTTATTAGTCAAATATGAAAGAGATCTTTTCCACCAAGGAAACATTTTGTATCAAGAAAACATTTTTTTAAAGTAAAACACAATTATGATAGAATCCAAATAAGGTATGAAATTCAGGACAAACCCCTAATAAATCTTCTCTTGGCCTGAATTTTCTGACAAAATAATCTTTATTCTTCTTCTTCACGTAATTTTCATCACTGTTGCCCCTCATGATTAAAAAATAGGTATTGATTGAAAATAGGAGCTTTGTGCGTTATAATTGAGCACTGGTTGAAAATTGGAGCCCTATGCATTAAAAGTCAGCAGGGGTTGAATGTTGGAGCACATATGTTAAAAGTAAGTATGGGTTAAAATTGGAGTGTTAAAAGTAAGCAAAAATTGAAAGTTGGAGTCCATGCATTAAAATGAATATGTGTTGAAAAATATTTTTTATTTTTAAAGATGCAGCAGCAGGACGTTGAAAATATGGTTTAAAATTTGTTTACACATGTAGTACTTTGAACTTTTTTTGACAAAAAATCTTCATTATCGTCAAATTGGTTGCAACTTGATATGAACCCGTCCTGAACCTATCTTCAACTTTGTTGAACTTGACTCTGATACCACTTGTTGGGATCGAAATAACAAGGCGTCATGCATACGCTAACAATTGCGAATCTTGAACGATGATAAATAGACGACAACGAAAAATATACTAAAAAGGCATAAATTAGCCTGCTATTTACTTCTGTTTTGTTTTTCATTCGTTGTTCGGTACCCACATTGGGGTCTAACTAAATTCGGATTCGTGCCGAGGAGTTGCACATTGGGGGCAAGACACTCCTTACCAAAGGTGACTCCGTATTCAAAGGGAATCGAACCCGAGACCTCTTGGTTAAGAATGGAGCAATACAAGTCACTACACCACAACCTTTGTTGGTCAACTTGTCATTTACAAATAATCAAAACAACTACTCATACTTATTAAGAGTGATAGCTAGTGAATTGTCTCACAGTTTTTGCTGTTGCAAACTCAGCTGACAAGAACTAATGACATTGGCTAATGAAGGACCATTTTTTTACCTTGTTACGCCATCAAGACAACATGGCATACATACAATCTCGAATTTTCCCCGAAATTTGAACAAACAAGAAAAAGAAGAACAAAAATACAGCAAGTGAAGATACATTATGTATACACCTGGAGAAGAATGAGACCAAAAAATAAATAAATGAAAAGGGAAGCTGCAAAAACAATATTCTACAAAGGTACCCCAGCCCACAGGGCTTTCCTATTGTTTTGGAAGATGGAAAAGACCGAACTGAAAGTATATTTATGTCCTAGAGACAATCTGTATTAGGACAAATGTACTTTATACACATTCATATTACTATTAATGGAGATAAATATTTTGGCATTTGCAATTATTGAATTATTAATTGATTGTTTGTAATTATTCATTAATGTGCATCCCTTGAGCTTACGTTGTCATTAATAGAGTGAGATATTAATGATAGAGCGTAACTCTTAAAATAGCCTCGACTAATGATCATCGAGAATGGAATATCGATGATATGTGATAAGTCGACATGTGGTCTGCATCACATCCTTAGAGGATGTAGTATGTCTCACCTGCTACGAGTAATGGTTACTCGTGATGGGCACATGGATACTTTGGAAGTATTGGTATACCCTGCTGATATACTGTTTGTTATACTTGTCTAAAGTATGATCAACGTGTGAGAGATACAAGTCCTTAGACTTGAGGTCAATATGCGCCTTGTCTACAAAGTAATGTACTTTGATCCCGTCCTAAGCTCAAATGCCTTATAGGTTGAGATACGGATTGTATTGGGTACATTACGACGTGGATTGAAGGTGGTAGTTGAGCCAAGATTAGGATTCATTCCTCGGATGTATATTCGAGAGAACACTTGGATTCTCAGAGATATTAGGTTGACTAAGTCGTTGGCCAACACAATAGACATATTTAGAATATGGTCTAGTTGTCAACTAATATAGATGAGATACAATGATTAAGCCATTTAGATAGACACTTGACAAATCCTAAGCTTGATCGGGTGTGTCGTGAATGAAAGAATTTTATCTTACCACATAAAGGTTAAGTTTACTGGATTCGTGTAAACGTACTTCACATATTGAGTTCGTCTTCCGGCGCCGTCTAGGAGTTCCGTTTAGACCTTAATTTGATTAATGTCGATATGAGAAGGCCTGTAGGGTCACACTATGTCGATTGTCCGTTTCAATATAAGGATGGATTGAGAGAGTAATTAAAATGTTCGATTTGGAATCGAGACATTTAAATGAATAATGATTATTTTAATTAAGTCAAAATTGGATTTTGGATTTAACCAAGAATGCACAAAAAATAAAGTCGAGCGCCGCGGCGCAGTGCAGGCGCATGCCGAGCGCCGCGACGCCTATACCCTAGGGCCACGACGCCTCTGCCTCGATTTTTGGGCTAGGCCCAAGGTCAAACCCTAATCCGGTTTTGACCTATTTTTCAACTATAAATAGAGGCATTCATCTCATTATTTAACACACCATTTTCTGAAAAACATTCTAAGCCTTAGAGACTTAGAATCAAATACTCTCGAACCTTTGCCGGATTTCCTAACTTTCCGAAAGAGAAGTACATTGAAGCTTGGAGCTTGCAATCGGAAGGGCAACCGCGTGTGCTCCTTATAGTAGATAAAGATTTTAGATTATTATAACTTGTAAGTAAATTTTTTATGTTACAAGTTTCATTGTTGTATAACCATACCAAAAATTATTGTTGGGGTAAGTAAGAAACAAAACTTTTAAACTTCCGCTGTGCCTTACTTATGTGTTTTGAACCCAACAAAACCCTACACGAACGCCTCTGCTTCTTCGGTTTAGTTCCAAATATGAATGATCTTAAAGGAATTGATCCACCCGCTGAGTTATTAACTTCTTGTTGATTTGCAGCCGCAAGTCCAAACTCTTTCTCTAACTTTGTTACTGTCTTTTCGACGTCTACTTGTAGTGTAGTTATATGATCAACACCAGCTTCTAGTTCCTTTTTAACCTTTTTGTTCTCTTGTTTCATGTTCGAGACTTCTCCTTGTAACTTTGCAGCTTGATGACTACTGAATCTGATCTCATTTTCTTCCTCTCCTTCCTTTAAAGCTTTTGTAATCTCTTCCTGAATTCTGCACAACGATGTGGACCTACGTTTCATTTCATCTTTCAGCAGAACGCTTTGTTCTAACCATACTGCCAACTCAATTTGAATTTCGCGCATGTGTTTATATATAGGCCTGATTTCTGATTTCATGTCTGCTTTAGTACTATTGCTCTCTTCGGTATCTTTCTCAATCTTAGCCAGAAATCCAAGTTTTCATCTAGTAATTCGTCAATTTCCATCCGGAACTTTTCCTCAATGTGCGACGGAGATGTGTGTTCCTCAACCATAGTCATCTTTGTATTATCTTGATCGTTGTTATGATTATCTTTGTCCTCTGTCTACGCCACGTCCTCAGATTTTAAGGTTTGATCATCTGAAGGATTGGATGCTTTCTGTTTCTCTTCCTCCAATGCTTTGCTTTCAGTAACATTATCTCCTTGTAGAACGTTTAATTTCCCGCGTAGACTATTTATCACTTCGTCCCTCTTTGCAATAGCACTTTTAAGCTCTCTCATCTGCAATGTGACTTCGAATTCGATGTCCCTATCTTTCTTCTCCCTGTCACTTAGCTTCTTCTTGACTTCCTTATAGTTCCTGAGAACTGTCGTATATTCTGCTAAGAGTCTTTTCCCTATCCTCCAACCGACTTGACAGAAGCTCCTGCCAATTAGGCTCGTCACCCTTCTCCTCGTCTTCGTGTGATAGTGCCTCATGCGTTGAGACTTTTGAATTCTCATCAACTTTTTCAACTTGTGTTTGCTCCAAAAGTTTGGAACTGGAATGATTATTTGTGGTTTCTATAACTTCCCCTTCTTTATTACTAATAATTTAGCTGGGAGCTTCTTCTTTTCTAACTTCTTGATCTTCTGTTTTCGCAATACTTAAGTTCTTGGGACTTCCACTTGCACTTTGATGAACTTCCTGTTTTTTTTTGGCTCTTCTTGAGACTTGACTTTAACAGCGACCTCCTCTTCGTCTTGGATCTCCTCATCCGGTTTCACACTACTCAACTTCTCAGCTAAACAATCAAGACTCGTACGAGCTGTGGCAAAGTAAGTTTCAAAGCTACTGTTCTGATATTCAACATCTTAGTTCATATCCTGGATGCCATGCAACTTGTCCTCCATATCTATCACACTGATATTTAGATTCTGTTTATTTTCCTCTGCCAACGGTTCCTTATCATCTTCCAAAATCTGAATTTGTGATTGGAGGTCATCGGCTTCCGACCTTAATCTGTCAATCAGAACAGTTTGAGCTGAAACTGCTGTTTCGAGGCTGACAATT
Source organism: Anisodus tanguticus (assembly GCA_034509755.1). Taxonomy (NCBI): domain Eukaryota; kingdom Viridiplantae; phylum Streptophyta; class Magnoliopsida; order Solanales; family Solanaceae; genus Anisodus; species Anisodus tanguticus. Next base: position 7,354,864 of record CM067552.1, on the reverse strand, counting down.
TCACACATGAGCTCGTCGATTTTCTCTGCTAGTTGTGTCACCGTTAGTGATGCCATAGAGCTTGCGTCGAATTGCTCCTTAATTTTTTCCTGCAATGATTCAATCTCCTTGCTCAATTCTTGGCTTAGACTCTAAGATTCATCTGGTGCTTTAGTGGCATTAGCTTTTGTTGGAAATTTGCCTTTGATGGGGGTTGCGTCCACCCATCTTTAATGACTTAAACACTCGGGTTACGCATGTTGGAGTCTTTGGTTCTTCACACGTGCATAATCTACTAAGTGAGTAGATGACCGTAGGGCCAAGGATCGTCAAATTTCGTTAAGAAATGAAAGAGATATTGGTCCACTAAGCAAGGTGTTTGAGGCATGAAAATATGGTGGGTGACAAATCTACCACATCGGTGGGAAAATGAAGAATTGTTCTTTTTATAAGCCTAAAAAATGGACAAGGGTTTGGGACCCCAAGGGGTAACCCATGTGTTTGAAAGAGGGAGGACCTAGGTATGCTTGGGTTCAAGGCTAGCCCCACACGCACGCCGCCACCGTCCGCCCCTCGCAGGCTTCTGATATTATCGTTTGGACCCCAAACTGCTTAGTATTTACAGTTTGGTCTTTGGTCCCTGGAGTTTCAGAAAAGATAAAATTGGTTTTGGAGCTTTGAATCTCCATTACTTGGCACTTGAATTCAGTCAACCCCTCAATAAGTGTCATTACATGGCTATTGAAAGCCATTAGTTGGCTAATTGAGAGGTCATCCTCCTAAACACTATATATTGAGACCTTACTCTTATTTGAGGGCAGTAGAAACAAAAAAAAAAAAAACGAAAAAAGACAAGAACATAAAAGAAAGAGATAACACAAGTCTTGAACAAGAGCAGAAACTCTTCCTTTTCCTTCCATTTTTTAGCAAGTCATTTCATATTTGTTTTCTTCGTTAGAATCAACCTATTTTCTTTGTAGTGTTGATTAGTTGTTGTTTTATCTTGGGAGACTATTGTCCACTAACGTAAAAGCATATATACGGGGCAATCTTGTCTTAAAGACAGAGAGTCATCTCTCGACTCAGCCGGTGGTGTTATGATTAACTAATTGGTTGCTAAGTGTTTCAGGTGTGAACTTGAAACTCAAAGGACTCTAACCGTTCGGATTTTCAGCGGTTCTACAAGCCACAAGTGTAGCAGTTCATGTTCTTGTATTTCTGAATACAACATCCAGATTTGAAGTTCTAGTACAAGATTAAAAGATTGACAACTTCTTATTGTAATCTTTATTGTTATCTTTTCGAAGCACTTGTAATAGTTATTTACTATTTCCGTACTGCTTTATTTCCAACAACTTTTTCATCTGCCTTTGTTTCATCAATCTGATCACCAAAATGCTTATGCTTGAAAGACTTCAGTTTCTTACTAGCATCTTCGATTTTTTCGAATTCCTTGCTCGCTTCTCGTGTCGATCTTTCTTGTTTCTCCTGGAGCTGAGACAATGTTTCTTGACATGATTTTAGCCATTAACGTACGAGCATCGTTATCGTCAATAACATGTCCCTCGCCAAATTCATCCTCTAGTTTACATATCTTTTGTTGCTTTTCCATGATTTGACTTTCAATTCCCTTGTACTTTGCAAGGCCAGATTCATACGAACTCTTTACAAACTCTTTCACAGTTTGCAAAGCCAAATTATCTTTTTGAAGCTTGTCGATCTCTTCAAGAGCTTCGTTTTTTTGCAAACCGGATTTTGGAGCATTATTACTTGCATCCTCCTTTTTGACTGATTTATTGCCTTGCAACTTCTTTGAAGCTGTTGTTATGAGGCCCTTCAACTGTTTTATTGGAGCTTTTGGAACGTTTGATCTGCTTGATGTGCGGATTTGTTGTCGAATTTTTGGAGTTTTAGGGGTGCCATATTCGTCGTCCTCCTCCATTGCTAGTTGAATTTGTTCGGGGAAAACAGCAGTGATGGTGTTGTTGGCAGCCTGCAATTCCTTCGATAAATGGTCATATCGTTCGGCCAAAGCTCGATAAGCACGATAAGATTCTTCCACAAAGTTTATGAGCTCTGGCCTTTTCTTGTAGTACATTTCAGCCCTATTTGCAAATGAATCTCCATCCTCTTCAATGAGCTTAACCACACTCTCCACCTTCTCTTGCATATCTATTATTATATGCCATAAATATATCAGAGTTGTTTTTCATACTCAATTAAGAGAAACACTGATAATATAACAAACTATATAAGCAGGAGAAACATATCAAACTTCGCACATGAACCACAAGAATGTTTGACCTTTATACTGTTGTTGTCGTTCTTCTATAATGACGGTGTTCAAGTCAATTTGCACACATATAAACTATTCTATTAGGTGTGTATTACCTTCAAGAATGTTTGGGCTGGAACCCAAGTTAGCACAGTACACAAAGACACGTGCAAGAATGTTTGACCTTTATACTGGGTATGTTGTTGTTGTCGTTCTTCTATAATGACGGTGTTCAAGTCAATTTGCACAGATATAAACTATTCTATTAGGTGCGTGTTACCGTCCACCAACACAAGTACTAGATAACTCTGGTTTGAATCCTATTTTGTATCGTGTTTCACCTTTGTATTCATCAGCAAATGCTATAGCATAAACAACAATAATAATTATTATGCCTCAATCCCAGACAAGTTAGGATCGGCTATACGAATCATGAGTGACAAATGCTATATAGAATATATGGAATATATTCAACATGGTGGCTCAGTAATCCAATAAATTCTTTTTTCCAATTATCCCTTTTCCTTAATATTGAATGCTCCCACCACAACCAAAATTTTAATGAAGAGTGACGACAAAAACTTGTTAGACATTTTAATGTAAATTTTTTGTACCTTGAAGGCTCTGTTCAAGCCATTTGGATTGCTTGGTCCTAATGTGGCTAGCTGCCCACCATGAATATGCATTACTTGCTGCTCTTTGTAACATCTTGTTATTTCTTTATCCTTCCTCTTTTTACCACAATATCTTAATAAGAGGAAGAGTAAAAAAAAATGAAAAAACAATTAAAACTCAAAATTTCATATTGTCAAGATCTTGATCCTTTCCTCTTTTTCCGCAAAAAGAACAATATCTTAGGAAGAGGAATAATTTCAACTACAAGAAAAGAAAAACTCAATAATTGAATTGAAATAAACTCAACATTTCTTGTTGGGAGCTTCAATGAGAAATAATATATATGCTTATGAGTTTAAGGTTGAAAGCTCATGTCGCACCAAAATGAGTGTTGGATCCTGAAAGAAATAACCCACTTGATTATTTTCATTAATTGAAAGACTATATATACACTTTACATATTTTCATAATAGGAGAATCATATTCTTATTCTACTCCTAAATCCTTATTCTACTTGGATACTAAATATACAATTTATGGTAAGTGTACAAGTCTACTTAAGGTAACCTTTACACTACAATATACACCAATATACTTACCTAATATACACCTCTGTCCATGATGGGCTGAAGCAGGCCAAACCCGAGATGGGCCAGTAGCCCAGTCCATGACAGTCCTTAATTACCCGTGATATACACTATGTATACCAAGTGTATATCACGGGTGTATACCTTGTTTAACAAATCCTCCTCTCTCAATCGACAAATTAATGCTAATTTGTAAATCTCTATATAACATGGCATACATTGGTTCTAAACAGCTTGTCATTTCCCTAAGAAAGAAATAATAAGAAAAATAAACTAAAAAGGGAGTTATTTTGGAATAAAAATTCAAATGTATCTTTGAACTATCGACATTCACTTAATTTGTTCACAGTTGGAAGTTGTCAACAAAGATACCGTTGTACTCTTTCATACTCCCTCCGTCTCAATTTATGTGATATAATTTAATTCGGCACAGAATTTAAAATTAAATGAAAACTTTTGAATTTTGTGGTCTAAAACAAGTCAAAAATATTTGAATGGTTATAAATTATCTTGTTAAATGTAAAAGTGAAGTTTAAAATCAAATTATTATCAAGTAAGAAAAAATGTCATTTTTATCATGATTAAAAAGAAAAGTGTGTCGTATAAATTGAGACATAGTGAATATTATATTTTGTTCTTTCTACCTACCACAAGAAGCAAAACTCACGTTAAATTTTGCCATTAGACAAGCAGTGACAGAGTCACAACCAATGAAGGGGGTTCAAAATCGAAAAATGACACTATATAATTAAAAAAAATATTTTTTATATATATATTAACTTTTGAATCCTATTTTGATATAAGGAAAACTTTTATTGCAATGAGACTATTTAAAAATTGATTTGGGCCGTAAGTTCGAATTTCATGTGCAAATTTCTTGCTTTTTAAAATTTCCTAGTTAATATTTTTGGCTTTGCATTATTTATGTGCAGGATGGATATACCTCGCTCCAAGCGGTGTCACAGGACACAATTTCGTCTAGATAATAAGCAAAATAAAATTATTGGGTAAATATAAATAATGAGACTGCTTGTATTTATTGTGATTTATTCATTTGTTTACTTTTTAAAATATTGTCACACTTGTCGCTGCTTATGAAAAATATTACATAAATGGAAGAATAGGGAATGGTATAAGACGACGAAGAAGGAGGCGAAGTTAGCAATGACGGCAACAAAAATGGTCGTTTTAGAACATTTGTATGCGGAACTAGAGGACAAAGGCGGGGATATGAAGCTGTATAGACTAGCCAAGACACGAGAAAGGAAGGCTCGAGACCTAGACAAAGTAAAGTGCATCAAAGACGAGGAAGGGAACATATTGATGGAGGAGACACTCATTAGACGGAGATGACGGGAATATTTTCATAAACTCTTGAACGAAAATAGGACAAGGAGATTGTGTTGGGTGACTTGGAGCACTCTGAGGGTCGGGGGGATTTTGAATATTGTAGGTGTATAAAGGTCGAGAAGATTAAGGATTCTAATCGGAGGAAGAGCAAGGGGAAAGAGACCGACCAGATGAGATCCTGGTGAAATTTTGGAAGAGCACAAACAGAGTGGGATTGGATGGTTGACCGAATTGTTAAATGTCATTTTTAAGACAACATAAATGTCGGACTAATTGAGATGTACAATGATCCTGTTGTACAAGAATAAGGGGGACATTCAAAATGACAATAATTATAGAGGATCAAGATGCTGAGCTACACTATGAAGATTTAGGAGAGAGTGATGGAGATAAGGGTGAAGATGGGGTGTTTATTTCTGAGAACCTATTCGAATTCATGCCGGGGCATTCTACTACATAAGTCGTACATCTTGTGAGAATACTTGTGGAAAATATATCGAGAGAAAGAGGGACTTACATACAGTGTTCATTGACCTAGAAAAGGCTTATGACAAAGTCCCGAGGAAGGTTCTATGGAGGTGTTTGGAGACTAGAGGTGTACTCGTGGCATACACTAGGGCGATTAATTACATGTACGATGGGACCAAGAGTTGGGTAAGGACACTGGGAGGAGACTCAGACCACTTTTCAGTTGTGATGGGGTTGCACTATGGATCAGCCCTTAATCCGTTTCTATTTCACTTCGTGATGGATAAATTGACGTGTCACATTCAAGGTAAGGTACCGTGATGTATGTTATTTGCAGATGACATAGTACTGATTGACGAGACTCGGGACGAAGTTAACGCTAGGTTGAAGGTTTGGAGACAAATTCTAGAGTCTAAAGGTTTCAGATTGAGCAGGACAAAAATTGAGTACTTGGAGTGTAAGTTCAGTGACGTACTGCATGAGGTTGACGTAGAAGTGAAGTTTGATACACAGGTCATCCATAAGAGAGGAAGTTTTAAGTATTTTGGGTATTTCATCCAAGGTAATGGAGAGATCGACTAGGATGTCGCACACCGTATTGGTGCAGGTTGGATGAAATGGAGGCTCGCCTCAAAAGTCTTGTGTGATAAGAAAATTCTACTTAAACTGAAAGGTAAGTTCTATAGAGTGGTGGTAAGTTCTACGGAGTGGTAGTTATACCTACTTTTTTTGAATGGGACGAAGTGTTGGCTAGTTAAGAACTCGCACATCCAAAAAATGAGAGTTACAGAAATGAGGATGCTGCGGTGGATGTGTGGGAATACCAGGAATGAAAAGATTAAGAATGAATATATCCGGGATAAGGTGGGATGGGCTCTGTGATAGACAAGATAAGGAGGCGAGACTGGGATGGTTAGGGCATGTGAAGAGAAGAAGCACAGATGCCCTGGTGAGGAGGTGTGAGAGATTGGCAGTGATGGGATTAGAGAGTGGTTGAGGTAGGCCGAAGAAGTATTAGGGAGAGGTAATTAGACAGGATATAGGACAACTTCAGCTTACCGAGAACATGACCTTAGATGGGAAGATATAAAAGTCGCGGATTAGAGTAGAAGGTTAGAAGGCAGTTGAGTGTTGTCCCACCCGCCTGCGGGATAGGCAAGGTGGGTAATAGTATTAGCATTATTCTCATAATTTATGGTATTGGATTCCTGCTACTATTGTTTGTTTCTTGTGCTTCGATTATCGCGCTATTTTACTCTAAATGCTATATTACTTTCTCTAATGTTGGTAGGTCTTATTTGCTATGCCTTTTTAATTTTGTATTGTATTTTTCAAACTTCCTTGTTATGTGTCATTTGAGTAGTTTTGGGAAACAACATCGCTATCTCCTCGAAGTAGAGATAAGATCTGCGTACATTCTACCCTCCCCAGACCCCACTTGTGAGAATATACTGGGTAAAGATCCTCAAAATGTCTTAAAATGATGTACTCTTGTGAATCTTTCATATGTTAATAGCATATCTCTTGATCTACCTCTACAAAGATCTTCTAAAAGGTCAGTCAAGAAAAAAATTCATTCACTACTGTCATTTGGTAATTTGTTGATCAATTCTACCATATCCAAAAGAAAACCTCTTTACAGCAATTCATTTCAGTGGCTCAGAAAACTACTAAACATAGTAAGATATCTCTGGCTTAAGATGCTGTGTAATGGTCTTGACAGGACTAATACCAAATTGTAATACACTCCACAAGAACAGTAATTTTCATGAGGTAACCAAATACAACGATAGACAAAAGGATCAGTCTTTTATTTTAACTCTAGAGGCACAAACAATAACCTCACGTCAACAAAGATCTGTAGGGAAACCTTAACCCTGGCACATGCAATAGGGAGCAGGATATGTATACACTGATTGATTGGGTTTTCAAAGTCTAATATGCCCTTGTCGGTTCTTGTGCCCTTCGATCATTGCCTCTCGGAACTCTGGCCAACTCAGTGTTTTATTCAGGAAAAGCTTAACATGGCCTTATTGTCTTCAGATTATAGTACGTCCAATGCCCCACCTGTTGAACTCAAGTTGATTAGTCGGATCATATGGGATTCAAATCAACACTACAAAAAAAAACTGGAATTAGCTAGGAACTTCGTCGCTAAAATGCTCGTAGCTAACAATTTTTTTGATAATCTGTCGCTAAATAAGATTAACGATGAATTTTGTTTTTTAGTTATGTAATTTGTCTGTCGCTAATTCATGTTTTCTAGTAGTGCAATCTTAAAACAAAATTTGTTTCTTGGATATAAAGTTTCATTGGATCTGATCTACATGATAACCAAATAGGAATATAGGACATCCTTAAACAGATTCTAGTCTATGCAATGAAAAGGAAAACTGCTACAAATGCCTAGGCCTACTATTATGAAGTAAATACTGAAGTGCAATATAGTGGCTAAATTGAACAGGTGATTACCATGGCATTGTGCATATTTCCTGGGGAAGCGGAAACAAAAATATCACTGTGCATGATGACATAATAATCAACTGCGGCTAGTAAGGAGGCTTTCCCTTTAATAAGAGCTCTTTCATCTGAAGAAGCAAGGATCTTTTTGTCTTCCATCAAGGGAAACAAACTTCTTAGGGTTGAGATTTGAGCTTCTCCACAGTAAACCTGGAAACAATAGACATAAAAAAGAGTAACTTCAGAACACAAAGATACAAACGAGGTTTTGAAAAGATATAATTGAGTGGTGACTTTCTGGGAGGCAAGATATAATCTAGTGCTATTGTCAAATCCCAGAGCTGCCAGAAGTAATCCGATTTCTTCTGGGGTCAACGGGCACCGTCCTTGACTTCTCAACTCTTCATCAGTAAATTGAGAGTTTAAGACCCTTCCCTGCCAAATCACTTGCCTATATTTAGCTAATGCCAGTTTTTCCGCCTTTCCATCACCAAAATCATAGGCAGAATGTGCCGCCATATCCTGGAAAGATAAACAAGGTTACATTGTCGATGAAGGGCAAGAATTTTGAAAGCTCAAAACTGAAAAAATGTAACAATGGAAATGAAAAAGTGGACCAGAGAAGGAAATATGATACATTGACTTTAACAGGTTGCAAGGATCAAAAACTCTTTCAGAAAATGATAGACTAGTTAGTACTCCCTCTGTTTCAATTTGTTTGTCTTACTTTCCTTTTAGTCTCTTAAAAAAGAATGTCACTTTCTATATTTAGTACACTCTGACATTAAAATACAAAAAGTGATGGAATTAGGAAAGCGGATATGAAATCAAAAAATGGATCCTTAAGTCAAAATTTCCAGAGCGCTTCAGGCAGATACAATCATTGTAATGCAAAGAGCAGAACTTTAACTATAATCCTGTAACTGCTAAAAGAAAAGAATGATTTACCTTGTCAAAGCGAAGGTGAAGAACGACAAACTTTCCTGCTCCTTGTGATTTACCTTGTCAAAGCGAAGGTGAAGAACGACAAACTTTCCTGCTCCTTGTTTGTACTTATCACTAACCATATTGCTTTTGGTAAAAGGATCTCTGAGGCGATTGACAAGGACATCTCTGAGATGTTTTATGTGAGGAACAAAGACTAGTGCTTGAAACTTCACTTTACATCGAAGGTGTTGGAGGTACTTAGGCAAGTTGTCAAACGTCAGTCGGTGAGAAAATGGTGCTACGGCAGCAATCCCATAACTGAATCATTTTAAAAAAAATGAAAATGTTATTATAATGGGCTGACTTCAAAGTTCAAACATAGGAAAACTATTTGCCAAGTTGCTCATGTAAGCTAAACATAAGATCACAATGCGGTTACTATTAAATTAACTAAAGCAACACATGAAGGAAATATGCAATCATCTGTTTGCAGGTATTATAAACGAACGTCATTTTATCTAGCATAACAATAAAACAACAGCTAGCCAACTAGTGCTATGCTGTAGAACTTATTGGTACTCTATTGTACTTTATAAAGCAGTACGGGAAGTAAATAACTATTACAAGTGTTCGAAAGGATAAACAAATATTCAATATTCAGAACTTGAATCTTCTTGAACAAATAGGCCAATCTTCAAAACTGCCGCAAGCTTGTTGTGTCTTGAATCTTGATAACCTGAAATCAAGAAACAACTAAATGTGGATGATTACAACGTTGTGTGTTGAGTCGAGTGATTGCCCTCTGTCCTTAAGACAAGATTGCCCCGTATATATTCTTTTACGTTAGCGGGCAATAGTCCCTCAAGATAAAACAACACTTTAATCCCAACGCTACAAAACCAATAGGTTGAGCCTGACGAAGAAAACAACTATGACTCGACTTGCTGAAGATATGGAAAAGGAAGGAAGAGTTTTTGTTTTCTCTTCTGTTTTGTCTCTGTGTATATAGTGTGTCTCTGTTGTGTATATCTTGTGTATATTTGAGGGTTTGCTCACTGTTTTGCAGTGATTTTTCGTGTCTGTTTGTGCTATTTTCTTCCACAGTATGTGTCTCCACAATTGAGCCAAAACAGCTCAATATATAGCATTACAAGAGGGTTGTTCAACTGCCCAAAACACTGCTGTAAATAGTTATTAGGAGGGCTGTTAATGGCTGGTTTAAGGCCATTAGTGTGGCATGTTAAAGGCTATAAGTGAGACTATTCATAGCCATTGAAGGAGGGTGTTTATGGAGGAGTTAATCAGCCAAGTAATGGCTGGCTAATGTTCCAAAAAATAGTCCAACGATAGGCAGAAAGTTTTCTGCCTTCCGTCACCCCAAAATCAACTTTCCAGAAACTATAGGGACCAAACTGTAAATATTAAGCAATTTGGGGTCCAAAAATAAAATATCAGAAAGTCCCCACAGCCCACAGCCCACAGCCCGTGACCCGAGCCTAAGATCGGATCGGACGGGCGGGCGGCGACAGCGCGCGTGTGGGCTTAGTCTTGAACCCAAGCACATCTAGGTCCTCCTCCTTTAAACACATGGGATACCCCTTGGGGTCCCAAACCCTTTACCACATTAGAGACTTATATAGAGAGTAATTCTTCCTATTCCCACCAATGTGGTAGATTTGTCCCATACCATATTTCCATGCCTCAAACACCTTACTTCGTGGACCAATATCTCTTTCATTTCTCAACGAAATTTGACGATTCTTGGCCCTACGGTCATCTACTCACTTCGTAGATCATGCATGTGAGAAGAGACAAAGCCTCCAACATGCGAAACACTAGTGTTTAATTCATTAAATATGGGTGGACGCACCTCCCCGCCAAAGGCAAATTTCCAACAATCCCCTCTATGAAAGAGAGATTGTGGCGCACACACAAGGTGCCTACTTTCAGCGAAAAGATATTGCATCAGGAGAGGTAGCTTCCACTTTGAACCTTCCCTAGTTGAATACCATCGGACTTACTGCGCGGTGAACGTGATGTCTTGAACTGTCAGTGTTTAGTGTAAGCCAAGACAATGATACCAACACAATAACTCTCCTTATTCGTTTTCATTCTTACGTTTTTATCCGTTGTGGCCGTGGACACACTTGGATTCTTAAGTGCGTTCATTTGAGGCGGCCATCCTCGCACTTAAATAGGTGATATCCTACAAGGTATCCTGCTATACCCCACTTCACAAGTGTTAGGAATTATTAAAAGTTTCCCCAACCTTAACCTCAACCTTTTGAGGATCGTTAAAGGTTTGGAAGCTTAACCTTTACCCACCATGCAGGTAGCACTTTAATGTCTATCGCGGGAAAAGCTTTGGATTCATGTTTCCGTACAGAAATCATCATCCGAAGTGCTTCTTGCTTCCACCAAAGCGCTCAACTGAACCTTTTGCCGCTCAGTTTTTCCATTGAACCAAATTCTTGGGATCTCCAATCAGTATGGTTGAGTTACCACCGCAAAGGTTCGTATTAATTGGGTTTTAAGCCCATTCCCCTAGACAGGCAGAACACTTGATCTCCGGGTAGTCCCTTAGTTAGTAAACAAGGAAGTGACACCCGTGATGATCAACTGTCATACGGTCTTATGTCTCCGACAGATCCTTACAGATATGTCCAGACGCCGTCATCCGTGTCCTTCCTGAAGTCGATCGGCTAGCCATAGTGTATAACTGCTGAAGGCACATGTTTCTCCCAATAAGGGACGTCCTCTAAGGAGTCGTGAAGTTACTCAACTTCTTTCATGCTTTGTATAAAGCGATAAACTCTGATTCCATCATGAATCGGCCGATGCAAGTTTGCTTAGAAGATTTTCCAAGACCCACCATACACATTTGCTTGTGGCTTTGGTGTTCTTCAGATCTAATATCCAGTTTGCATCACTGTGTTCTCCCAGAACCGTTGGACATCCAGAATACTATAATCCGTAGATAAGCGAATATTTTAGATATCGTCATATCCGACTTAACGCCTTCTACCGATCATGTATTAAAATCATCAGTGAACTTTAGTTCAACTAATCTGCTTTGTAGGCCGATACCAGGTCGGTTGTAGTGTGTAACATACATTGAACTACACGTGACCTGAGCATATCGCTCATTGTCTATGGGTGCACCATGATTTCAATCAGTTCTATGATTCATATCCATTGGTGGCTTTAACGAGACTGTCAACTATCGACCAGTCCGTTAGATGTCTTAGAAATCCAATTCCTAAGATGTCATATGTGATACCCATATCTTTCATATCGAGACTTTGTTTCAATATGACTTTTACTTTCAGACTGTTGATTCTCCAACTGTTGGCTTTCTAACTTCAGAGTCAATGTTTCTGTGGTCAAATTCATTGTTTCTATTTTATCTGAAACTTTCAGGACCATAATGTAAACATTTCAGGGACCAAAATGAAAGTTCAGGAAGAAGCCCAACAGTCCAGCAAACCAACTCTGATCTTCTTCTTCCAACTCTCCGGTTGGAAAGACTGTTTCAACATCCATGCCACGCAAGATTGCAATGGCCCTGGATGTTAAGCTACTCACAGGGGAGCACATTTTACAACCCAAAGGTTCTTTTCCCGGAGGAAGATCAACCATTACAGAAGTATGGTTCTATATGATGGAATCTGTTTCTTTCTTTAGCTTCTTTCCAAAGCAGCGCTTTTAGAGATGACAATTCTTGGTTAATTATCCATAGTTCGTTCTCAACCATACAAGCTAAAAGTTATGGAACAAGTCTTTGTCCCCCCTTTGCTCCGTCTCGGTTCAACATCTAGAATCCCTGAGTTCTGCAGATCTGGAATATTAAGTTTCGGATAGCCAGCAACTTTCAAGTCCTGTAGATACGGAACGTCTAGTTCTGGACAGTCCAGGCCCTCGCGGGTTCTTGTTAACCTTGAGCAATTACTTCTTTTTCCTTTTCAAGGAAAGTTATCTTCAAAGAATTCAGTATTCTTTGACACCAAGAGGCGATAAGAACTATTGTTATTTGCAGATCCAATGGATATGCAATCTACAGTCTTAGGTACAACTTGACCTATTTCGGTATTCCAACTTTTACCAAGGCACCCCACATAATTTGGGCGTACGACTTTGCGCTTGGCTAACACCGTTAGTCTGAGGTGAGTAACAAGCAGTCGTTTGATGAACGATGCTTCACATTCTCCCCCTCTATCACTAGGAATTCCTCAATCCGTAGGCTTAGTTGATTTTCAACTTTTACTTTGTAGCGCTTATCCGCTTCAACAACTTCATCTTTGCTTTTCAACAAACAAAGGATACAATATGTTGTACCATCATCAATGAAGGTCGCAAAGTACTTGTCTCCCCCCTCTATTTTGTATAAACTTCAAATCACCCAAGTAGGTGTGACTAAGTTCTAGAGGAGCGGTGCTTCTTTCGCTATTCCTTTGACGGAATTTGGAAAGGTGATTTTGCCTCTTCATCTACCTCACATTTATTTTAAGGGTTTATGTCGACATGAGGCAACAATCTCAACTTCATTAGCTTTTGAATGATTTTCTATTTAACGTGTCTTAATCTATGATGGCATAGATGCACAGGTTACAAATATATCATTCATATGGCTACAAACATGCTGTACCATTCTTAGTTATTACAGACCTGTTGGACTAGTCTCAAACCAGCTTTACCAACAACGTCCCTTTAACCAAGTTTGGGATATGTATCACCTCATCTTAGAGTGATCTCAATCCCTGAAGTCCTATTGAGGACAACCTCTCCAACCCCTTCTACTTTAGAGGTGGCGTTGCTTCACATGGACAACCTCTTGCCCGTGGTTAGGGCATAATCGGATCATATTTGATCTGGATACTCTGGCCCTCTCCAGTTGCTTTGGCAGACTGAGTGTCCAATTTTTTTTCTACCTTTCTTTAGGCCTTCAGATCATTTAAGACCTGGAAACTCTGGCCCACCACACTATGTGTCCATTACTTTTCCTATGAAATGAATACTGGCCCCACTCCAGTCGCTCGGAGGCTTTATATGACTGAGTGTCCAATATCATCATATCAAATGAATTTTGGCCCACTCTAGTCGCCCGGAGGCTTTGTATGACTGAGTGTCCAATATCATCATATCAAAGGAATTTTGGCCCACTCCAGTCGCCTAGAGGCTTTGTATGACTGAATGTCTAATATCATCATATCAGAGGAATTTTGGCCCACTTCAGTCGTCCGGAGGCTTTGTATGACTGAGTGTCCAATATCATCCTATGAAGGATCTTCTGCCAAACAATGTGACAGGCTCAACATCTTTAGCTTTTAGTCTTCTTCCGTTATGATTGGTGCCCAGATAATTCTTGGCGCTTACTTAAGTGTGGTAACAATTTTCGCACAGTCAGTGGATCTTTCTCCCTCGTATGTGCGAACATACTTTACACACTTTAATAATTACACTTAAAAGAATGGATCTTTTTAAGTCGTTTACAAAATTCAATCTTTAAACGGGAAAGAAGATGAGATTAAACTTCTGATTTTAAAGCGTAAGGAATATAAATTATTATCATATTCCTCCTTACTTTAATCCATTTTTAATCAGACATCATTTAATCTTATTTTTTGACAAGGAAGGAAAATTACTCATCCTGATTTCGGATTCTGGCCCACTTCAGTCACTTCATTGGACTGAGTGTCCATTTCCTCCTTACCATAATTCAGATCCTTTGTATGGGATAGATATAGGCTTTCTGCTGCAAGATAGAACCACATCTTCAGCCTTCATCTCTTGTCCCAGTTGACATCCTCAGCCTCTCGTGAGCGCTTGGAAGCGGTGACACCATGAACACGTTCATCATCATCACTCTCTTCTACCAGAAAACCACAGCCATATCCAGATTTGGTCACACAACTTTTGACCGACATCTTTCGAACACTAATAGTAATACAATACAATATTGTCTTAAATTGTTGGTACTCTATTGTACTTTATAAAGCAGTACGGGAAGTAAATAACTATTACAAGTGTTCAAAAGGATAAACAAATATTCAATATTAGAACTTGAATCTTCTTGAACAAATAGGTCAATCTTCAAAACTGCCGCAAGCTTGTTGTGTCTTGAATCTTGATAACCTGAATCAAGAAACAACTAAATGTGGATGGTTACAATGTTGTGTGTTGAGTCGAGTGATTGCCCTCTATCCTTAAGACAAGATTGCCCCGTATATATGCTTTTATGTTAGCGGGCAATAGTCTCCCAAGATAAAACAACACCTTAATCTCAACGCTACAAAGCCAATAGGTTGAGCCTGATGAAGAAAACAAATATGACTCGACTTGCTGAAGATATGGAAAAGGAAGGAAGAGTTTTTATTTTCTCTTCTGTTTTGTCTCTGTGTATATAGTGTGTCTCTGTTGTGTATATCTTGTGTATATGTGAGGGTTTGCTCACTGTTTTTGTCAACAGTTTTTGTCACTGTTTTGCAGTGCTTTTTCGTGTCTGTTTGTGTTATTTTCTTCCACTGTATGTGTCTCCACAATTGAGCAAAAACAACTCAATATATAACATCACAAGAGGGTTGTTCAACTGCCCAAAACACTGCTGTAAATAGTCATTATGCGGGTTGTTAATGGCTGGTTTAAGGCCATTAGTGTGGCATGTTAAAGGCTATAAGTGAGGTTGTTGATGGCCATTGAAGGAGGGTGTTTATGGAGGAGTTAATCAGCCAAGTAATGGCTGGTTAATGCTTCAAAAAACAGGGTCCAAAAAGTTAATATCAGAAAGTCCCTACAGCCCACGACCGGACCGGACGGGTGGGCGGCGACGGCGCGCGTGTGGGCTTAGCCTTGAAACCAAGCACATCTAGGTCCTCCCTCCTTTAAACACATGGGATACCCCTTGGGGTCCCAAACCCTTTACCACATTAGAGACTTATATAGAGAGCAATTCTTCCTATTCCCACCGATGTGGTAGATTTGTCTCACACCATATTTCAAGGCCTCAAGCACCTTACTTCGTGGACCAATATCTCTTTCATTTCTCAACGAAATTTGACGATTCTTGGCCCTACGGTCATCTATTCACTTCGTAGATCATGCATGTGAGAAGAGACAAAGCCTCCAACATGCGTAACACTAGTGTTTAATTCATTAAATATGGGTGGACGCACCTCCCCGCCAAAGGCAAATTTCCAACAGAACTTTAGAAACTTTTTTCTAAAAATTCAAAAGCACTTTGAATACTCTCAGTAAATAGCATTATGTCTAGCATGACAAAAACAAAACAAAGGCTAGAGCTAGGTTATAGACCTTTTGAAGCATTTTTCTAAAAATTCAACGATATCTCAGTAATTAGGTTTTATCCTTTTGATTTGTCATCCTAGTTATCGAGAAAGTGAACAGATGTGTCGCTACCAATACCAAATAAATTCAACATAACAATTTTAATAGAAAAATCAATCAAGTGAGTTACCTCTGCAGGACAGGCAATACATTGTCCAAATACCAATTTGCAGAAGCATGAACTGGTGCTGTCTTGATTCTGGTTGGTCGAATAGCAGTTGCATAATACTCTCGTGTGCTCCAAGAGAATTCATCTGGAAGCTCTTTAACTATTGCTATATCGTCTTTCAAGGCATTGATGAAATGATCCACATCAAAGATATCCATGAATGTGCTGTAAGAAGAGGCAGATAACTTGTATTATGCCTAATAGACTAGTCGACGTGCACACAAGTTGATCCGAAGCCACCATTATTTGAAAAAGACCTTGTAATATGTATTTAAAAAAGAGTGAATAGGTTAAAGAAATCCTAAACTAATCACCATTTAGCGACTTTCATACCTAAACTATTGAGTATTCACAGAACCCCTGAATTACCATTAACTCATATTAATACCCCCAGGAGGAATATGACATGCCACGTGAATATCACCCTCCAAAAGCTCCTCCAAAGAGTTCCAAGTGGCAGAAACTATCGCCGTTTTGCGAGAGGTGCGTGAGAGATGAAAAAAGTCTTAAAAATGAGTCCACATGGCAAAATGAGTTCATGGTATTCAGAGGGTTTCTGTGAACACCCAATAGTTTAGGCATGAAACTCACAAAATGGTGATAGTTTAGGGGGTTATAACCTATTCATGAAACTCAATAATCAGTGTAGCAATATATTGCAGACCTCGAATCTTGCCAAACAGGATAGACTTCCAAATAAGGGATCACAAGTGTAGCATTCAGAATCTTGGCAACGACAACTGCATCACAGATCTTGATCAAGAAATACACATATGTCAGTAATCATTTCACAACAGGTTTTTAAGTAACTTGAGAAATGACATCCATGGTTAAAACATTCCTATAAAACACATTCGTCAATACGCAGTTACGCACCGCCATCCTTTGTTGATTTAACCCTCCATCAAGGAACACTTTAATGTATCCCTCAGATTTTTCTGGTAGTTCTGCATGCGTTTAAATTAGAAAACAAAAGTTTAATTTGAAGTCAGTTTGAAGAACTGATCCATAGATACTCACTCGAGGCAGTGCCAGATTCACTACACGGTTTCCATCCTTGGTAGGCCAAAGGCACCCAAAGGTCAGACTGTTTTTCAGAGGACTAACCAGAAAAGAACAGAATAAGATCGTAAACCAGTCTCTGGGAAACGTGCGTAAAATTTTGAGGAACACATGAATGCTTACGTACTTTTTGGTGTTGTAGAGCACTTTTCAGAAGACGCGAGTGCCTGGGTTTTGGGGCATTCCATTCCTGCAGATGCAAAATTGAATGACAGATATATAACTTGCCTTGAGAATCGAACTTATATATATGTTGCAAATTGAATAAAAAGGGCAGACCGGTGCATTAAGCTAACACTATGCACGGGTCCGGGGAAGGTGTATTCAATTTGAAGCAGACCTTAGACTAACTGATAAAGTTTCTGCCAATTGAATAGTGAAGTGAAAACCAAAAGCATGTATTTGCATGCTCAAATTGACTGTATTCTCCAAGCTGTTAAAAGTTCGTTCAGTGCAGATAAGGAATTAGGAAAAAGGGAATTTACTTTTGACATTATGTTGTTTAGTCTAATTTATCCGCATCGTTTCTTGCTCTATGGGGTTCTGCTTTTCAGTTCCCACTCTACGCCCCGAGATTAAATACGAGAAACCGAGTTTTTTTACAATCCATACTCTTCAATTGATCCTCCATAGAATCTAATCTTACTCAGATACTTTTTATGCTTTTCCACTTTATCATCCATCGCCATGAACCATTTTCTTTCATTCCCAACAGACCTCAATGAAGCCAAAAGGTGAATGAAGAAACAACATCACTAAAGATTGCTATATGGTTACTTGCAAAAAGAAAAATAAAGGACTTCACAACAACAATAACATTTCAATCCCAAACTTGTAGGTGCACACATCCATACCAATCCTCATTATCTTTTTTTTTTTTTTTGTATAACTGAGAAATCTCCGAGAATCAGCTAGATTTGAAACTCGAGGAATAATGAATCCTCGATAGACGTTAAGTGCTATCTCGCAAAGATGGGTA
The DNA here is from genome assembly GCA_034509755.1 of Anisodus tanguticus. Lineage (NCBI taxonomy): Eukaryota > Viridiplantae > Streptophyta > Magnoliopsida > Solanales > Solanaceae > Anisodus > Anisodus tanguticus. Next base: position 7,336,652 of record CM067552.1, on the reverse strand, counting down.
AAGGTTAAGTTTTCAAAACTCGTAATGATCCTCAACAATTGAGGTTAGGTCTTTGGAAAACTTTTAATGGTTCCTAACACTTGTGAAGTGGGGTATAGCAGATACCTTGTAGGAGACCACCTATTTAAGTGCGAGGACGGGCCGCCTCAAATTGAACGCACTTAAGAATCCAAGACGTTGTCCATGGCCAAAACGGACAAAACATTACGAAGAAGAGAGTAAGGGAATTTGTTGTGTTGGTACCGTTGTCTTGGCTTACACTAAACACCGACGGTTCAAGACATCACGTTCACCGCGCAAGTAAGTAAGTCCGATGGTATTCAACTATGGAAGGTTCAAAGATGAGGCTACCTCTCCTTATGCAACATCGGTTCGCCGAAATATTGTGGAAATGAAAAGACACCATGTGAGTGCGCCAAAATCTCTTTCAAGAGGGGATTGTTGGAAATTTGCCTTTGGCGGGAGTTGCGACCGACCAACTTTAACGGCTTAAACACTAGTGTAACGTATGTTGGAGAATCCGGTTCTTCACACATGCATGATCTACTAAGTACGTAGATAACCGTAGGGCCAAGAATCGTCAAATTTCATTGAGAAATGAAAGAGATATTGGTTCACGAAGTAAGGTGTTTGAAGCATGGAAAGTGTGGTATTGTGTGTAATTCTCCCTCATCGGTAGAGGAAGAAAGAATTGTGTGTATATAAGATTCGAAATTGGTTTGGGGTTTGGGACCCCAAGGGGTATCCCATGTGTTTAAAGGAGGGAGGACCTAGATGTGCTTTTTGTTCGAGGAAAGACCACACGCGCGCCGCCGCCGCCCGCCCGTCCCGTCCGGTCCGGTTCCGGTTTCGAGTTCGGTTCTCGGGTTCTCGGGTTCTCGGGTCACGGGTCACGGGTCACGGGGTCACGGGGCCGTGGGCCGCGTGGGCGCGGGCCGTGGGTCGTGGGTCGTGGGTCTTCTCGATATTATCTTTTTGGGCCGAAAACTTTGCCGAAGTACGGTTTGATCCCGAAGTTTCAGATATACGGATTTGGACCGAATTCTTTCGGATGTGCAGTTTGGTCCCCGAAGTTTCAAGATGTACAATTTGGTCCCCGAAGTTCGAATTTCGACGGTCAAGACGTAGAAAATCCAAGCACTCAATTCAGCCATTTATTTTGGCCGAATTACTCCTCCTATAATGGCCAAATCCGTTGGTCTTTCACCATTTATGTTGGTGACTTTACTACCTCCATAATGGCCATTATTTGGCTATTATGGAGGCGCTTTTCAGCAAAACAGCCCCTCCCTCTCCTATATAAACACCCCATTACACCATTGTTGAGCACTAAAAGAAGCTAACAAAACAAGAGAGGCAACACACGAAAATACACAAGCAGTAAATTTCTTCTTCCTACAACTTCCAAGCATCATTTCGTTACTCAATATTCTTCACGTAGCTCTTGAGTTTCCTTTGCTCAAGTGTTCCATTGTCATTGTTTTATCTTGGGAGACAAATTGTCCAGACGTATAAAGGATACATACGGGGCAATATTGTCTTAAGGATGAGTGCCACACTCGACTCAAAGATAAACCAGTTTCCATTTTTCGCCTTCAACAAAATCGTAATTTCAGCTTTGTTGTTATATTGTAATTTTCAGATTTCTAGTCGAACATATTGTATTCTTTGTTTATCCTTTCGAATACTTGTAATAGTTAAATACTTCCGTATCGCTTTATAAAGTACCATAGAGCAAAATCTCCCAACAACTTAAGACAATATTTGTATTGTATTACTATTAGTGTTCGAAAGATGTCGGTCAAAAGTTGTGTGACCAAATCGGATATGGCAATGGTTTTTTGGTAGAAGAGAGTGATGATGATGAACGTGTTCATGGTGTCACCGCTACCAAGACTGGTGGGAACAAGCGCTCACGAGAGCCTGAGGATGTCAACTGGGACAAGAGGAGAAGAGTGAAGATGTTATTCTATCTTGTAGCGTAAGGCCTATATCTCGTCCCTGCACAAAGGATCCGAATAATGGTGAGAAGGAAATGGACACTCGGTCGATGAAGTGACCGAAGTGAGCCGAGTAATCCGAAATTGGGATAAGTATTTTTCTCACTTGTCAAGAATAAGGATTAAATGATAAGTAGTTTTTCTTACTTGTCAAGAATAAAGATTAAATTATGTCTGATTAAAAATGGATTAAAGTAAGGAGGAATATGAAAATAATTTATATTCCTTATGCTTTAACAAATCAGAAGTTTAATCTCATCTTCTTTTTCGTTTAAAGATTGGATTTTGTAAACGACTTAAGAAGATCCGTTCTTTTAAGTGTAATTACTAAAGTGTGTAAAGTATGGTCGCACATACTATGGAGAAAGATCCACTAACCGTGCGAAAACTTTTACCACTCTTAAGTAAGCGCCAAGAATTATCTCGGGCACCAATCATAACGGAAGAAGACTAAAAGCTAAAGACGTTGAGCCCGTCATACTATTTGACGAGAAGATCCTTCATAGGATGATATTGGACACTCAGTCATACAAAGCCTCCGGCGACTAGAGTGGGCCAAAATTCCTTTGATAGGATGATATTGGACACTCATCATACAAAGCCTCCGGTGACCGGAGGGGCCAAAATTCCTTTGATATGATGATATTGGACACTTAGTCATATAAAGCCTCCGGGCGACCGGAGTGGGGCCAAAATTCATTTCATAGGAAAAGTAATGGACACCTAGTAAGGTGGGCCGAGTTTCCTGTGTCCCGAATGATCCGAAGGCCTAAAGAAAGGCAAGAAAGAAATTGGACACTCACCGCCAAAGCAACCGGAGTAGGCCAGAGTATCTAGATCACAAATGATCCGGTTACGCCCTAACCACGGGCAAGAGGTTGTTCATGTGAAGCAACGCCACCTCTAAAGTAGAAGGGCTGGAGAGGTTGTCCTCAATAGGACTTCAAGGAATGAGATCACTCTAAAAGAGGTGATACATGTTCCTAACTTGGTTAAAGGACGTTGTTGGTCAAATCGATTTGAGACTAGTCCAACAGTCCGTAATAACTAAGAGTTGTACAATATGTCTATAGCCAAATGAATGATATATTGTAATCCGTGCATCTATGACATCATAGATTAAGACACGTTAAATATCAAGTCATTCAAAAGCTAACGATGTTGAGATTGTTGCCTCGTCGACATAAACCCTCAAAATGAATGTGAGGTAGACGAAGAGGCAAAATCACCTTTCCAAATTCCGTCAAGGGAATAGCGAAATAAGCACCGCTCCTCTAGAACTTAGTCACACCTACTTGGGTGATTTGAAGTTTATACAAAATAGAGGGGGAGACAAGTACGTTGTGATCTTCATTGATGATGGTACAACGTATGGAATCCTTTGTTTATTGAAAAGCAAAGATGAAGTTGTTGAAGCCTACAAAGCGAAGTTGAAAATCAACTAAGCCTACGGATTGAGAAATTCGTAGTGATAGAGGGGGAGAATGTGAAGCATCGTTCATTAAACGAATGTTCATTTCTCACCTCGCCTAACGGTGTTAGCCAAGCACGAAGTCGTATGCCCAAATTATGAGGGGTAGCTTGGTAAAAGATGGGCTACCGAAACAGTCAAGTTCGACCTAAGATCGTAGATTGCATATCCACCGGATCCGCAAATAACAAGAGTGTTGATCGCCTCTTGGCGTCAAAGAATGTCTGAATTCTTTGGAGATAACTTTCCTTGGAAAAGGAAAAGGAGTAATTGCTCAAGGTTAACAAGAACCCGCGAGGGCTCGACTGTCCGGAACTAGACGTTCCGTATCTTCATGACTCGAAAGTTGCCGTCTATCCGGAACTTAATATTCCAGATCCGCAGTAACTCGGGGATTCTAGATGTTGAACCAAGACGGAGCAAAGAGGGAACAAAGACTTGTTCCAGTCCTTCTAGCTTGTATGGTTGAGAACGAACCATGGACAATTAACAAATAATTGTTATCTCCAAAAGCGCCGCTTTGGAAAGAAGCTAAAGAGAGAAATAGATTCCATATATAGAACCATACTTGTGTAATGGTTGATCTTCCTCCGGAAAAGAACCTTTGGGTTGTAAAAAGTGCTCCCCTATGAGTAGCTTCACATCCAGGGCCATTGTAATCTTACATGGCATGGGTGTTGAAATGACCTTCCCAACCGGAGAGTTGGAAGAAGAGGATCGAATTGGTTTGCCGAACTGTTGGGCTTCTTCCCGAACTTTCATTTTGGTCCCCGAAATATTTACATTTTAGTCCCGAAAGTCTCGATAAAACAGAAACAATGAATCGACCACGTAAATATTGGCTCGAAGTTAGAAAGCCAACAGTTGGAAAACCAACGGTCTTAGAGTGAAAATCATATTGAAACAAAGTCTCGATATGAAAGATATGAGTATCACGAGATGACATCTTAGGGAATTGGATTTCTAAGACATCTAACAGATCGGTCGATAGTTGACATCTCGTTGAAGCCACCAATGGATATGAATCATAGAACCGATTGGAATCATGGTGCACCCATAGACAAGGAGCGATATGCTCGGTGTCACGTGTAGTTCAATGTATTGTACACACTACAACCGACCTGGTATCGTCCAACAAACAGATCGATTGAACTAAGGTTCACCGATGATCTTAATACATGATCAATAGAAGGCGTTAAGTCGGATATGACGATATCCGAATTATTCGCTTATCTACGGATTATAGTATTCTGGATGTCCAACGGTTCTCGAGAGAACACGGTGATGCAAACCGGACATCGATCGAAGAACACCAAAGCCACAAGTAAATGTGTATGGTGGTTCTTGGAAAATCCTCTAAGCAAACTTGCATCGACCGATTCATGATGGTATCGGAGTTTATCGCTTTATACAAAGCATGAAAGAAGTTGAGTAACTTCACGACTCATTAGAGGACGTCCCTTATTGGGAGAAACCCGTGCCTTCAGCAGCTTCTACCGTGGCTAGCCGGTCGGCTTTAAGAAGGACACGGATGACGGCGTCTCGGACATATCGTCGGGGATCCGTCGGAGACATAAGACCGTATGGCGCTTGATCATCACGGGTGTCACTTCCTTGTTTACAAACTAAGGGACTACCTAGAGATCAAGTGTTCGCTTGTCTAGGGAATGGGCTTAAAACCCAAAATATACGGACCAATACAAGTAGAGACCCAACCTTACGAACCGGAGATCCCGTAATTTGGTTCAATGGGAAAACTAAGTTGTAAAGGTTCGGTTGATCGCTTCGGTTGAAGCATGAGCACTTCGGATAGTGATTTCGAAAAGAAACACCAAATCCAAAGCCGTTCCCGCGATAGACGTTAAGTGCTATCTCGCAGATGGGTAAAGGTTAAGTTTTCAAAACTCGTAATGATCCTCAACAATTGAGGTTAGGTCTTTGGAAAACTTTTAATGGTTCCTAACACTTGTGAAGTGGGGTATAGCAGATACCTTGTAGGAGACCACCTATTTAAGTGCGAGGACGGGCCGCCTCAAATTGAACGCACTTAAGAATCCAAGACGTTGTCCATGGCCAAAACGGACAAAACATTACGAAGAAGAGAGTAAGGGAATTTGTTGTGTTGGTACCGTTGTCTTGGCTTACACTAAACACCGACGGTTCAAGACATCACGTTCACCGCGCAAGAAGTAAGTACGATGGTATTCAACTATGGAAGGTTCAAAGCCGAGGCTACCTCTCCTTATGCAACATCGGTCCGCCGAAATATTGCCGGAAATGAAAAGACACCATGTGAGTGCGCCAAAATCTCTTTCAAGAGGGGATTGTTGGAAATTTGCCTTTGGCGGGAGTTGCGACCGACCAACTTTAACGGCTTAAACACTAGTGTAACGTATGTTGGAGAATCCGGTTCTTCACACATGCATGATCTACTAAGTACGTAGATAACCGTAGGGCCAAGAATCGTCAAATTTCATTGAGAAATGAAAGAGATATTGGTTCACGAAGTAAGGTGTTTGAAGCATGGAAAGTGTGGTATTGTGTGTAATTCTCCTCATCGGTAGAGGAAGAAAGAATTGTTGTGTATATAAGATTCGAAATTGGTTTGGGGTTTGGGACCCCAAGGGGTATCCCATGTGTTTAAAGGAGGGAGGACCTAGATGTGCTTCGGTTCGAGGAAAGACCACACGCGCGCCGCCGCCGCCCGCCCGTCCCGTCCGGTCCGGTTCCGGTTTCGAGTTCCGGTTCTCGGTTCTCGGGTCACGGTCACGGGGGGCCGTGGGGGCGTGGGTCTTCGATATTATCTTTTTGGGCCGTAAAACTTTGCCGAAGTACGAGTTTGATCCCGAAGTTTCAGATATACGCTTTGGACCAGAATTCTTTCGATGTGCGTTTGGTCCCCGAAGTTTCAAGATGTACAATTTGGTCCCCGAAGTTCGTAATTTCGACGGTCAAGACAGAAAATCCAAGCACTCAATTCAGCCATTTATTTTGGCTGAATTACTCCTCCTATAATGGCCAAATCCGTTGGTCTTTCACCATTTATGTTGGTGACTTTACTACCTCCATAATGGCCATTATTTGGCTATTATGGAGGCGAGCTTTTCAGCAAGAAATGCCCCTCCCTCTCCTATATAAACACCCCATTACACCATTGTTGAGCACTAACAAGAAGCTACTGTAAAACAAAGAGAGGCAACACACGAAAATACACAAGGTAAATTTCTTCTTCCTACAACTTCCAAGCATCATTTCGTTACTCAATATTCTTCACGGTAGCTCTTGAGTTTCCTTTGCTCAAGTGTTCCATTGCTGTTTTATCTTGGGAGACAAATTGTCCAGACGTATAAAGGATACATACGGGGCAATATTGTCTTAAGGACAGAGTGCCACACTCGACTCAAAGATAAACCAGTTTCCATTTTTCGTCTTCAACAAAATCGTAATTTAGCTTTTGTTGTTATATTGTAATTTTCAGATTTCTAGTCGAACATATTGTATTCTTTGTATCCTCCTCGACTCTTCTTCACTTAAAACTAAACTTTTGTCAGCGGCAAGGCTCGGACACATAGCATGGACCTAACCTATATATCATACGTTGCGCTCTTACCGATAAACCAAGCACCTAGCTTGCCAAACCTCTCACGTTCTATTGATCAAAAGCATCCAGCAGGGCCCACCCGTAGAAAAAGTTAAGCCACTACTCTAAGCGCAATTGGGGAACTCGGTATAAGCAATTTGCCATTTCTGCCTTTCTAGGCTTCTCAATTGCTCACCCTTTTTTTTATTAGCACGTGTACAATTGTAATATATTTAGTCATATTTAGTCTTGTGTAATTATGGTAGATATATGATCCCTATTGTACGAAGATTTCAGATTGTACACCCTATATATATATTTGTATTAATGAGAAATGCTCCTGAGGGAGATTAATACAATTCTACAATTTTAATATCACAATAAATTCAATGCTGAAAATCTAAAAAACTGCACTCATTAAACTTAAATTTGGAATTCGTCTCTTGTTCCACTTAAGTGGAGTAATCATCAATAGTTTTTCTATTTCATTTAGACTTAATTCACAACAATACTCAATAATTTGTCTACCACGATATGTTTCTCGGATCTCATGCATAGCGATAGCTTAGTATACCGGAGCTGGCCTTTTAATATGTTCTAAAATGGGCAAAAGCAGCAAAAAACAACCAGCCATTGTCCCACCTCTGTGATACACCCACATACTGGTTGTGCAACCGTTTTAACGGCGGTTGGCTCAACCCCTAATCAATAAATAATCTAATCAGTAACAGAATCGTCAAAAATATTAATCTTGGAGAAACACAATAAGAAAAGCTTACAGCTGCAACAAAGTGATTTTATTCAAGTAAAGTTTTCACTATATTTGTTAATGGGGGTGTCATTTTCTTTTATTTAAGTAAAGCTTTGCAGATACCGAGTGCTGAAAAATTAGACATAAGAGAAAGAAAATCACCTAGTAATTCTTTTTTTTATTTTTTTATTTAGATGCCATTTTGGATATCTTTTTAATGATTTTTCCATTTATGTATATAGTAATCCCTGTTTCGCAATTTGTTTGACACTTTTACTTTTTTAGAGTTAAATGAGTTGTTCTTTAACCGTGTATTTGAATATAGAAATTTTAAATTTTTTGAAATAAAATTCATAAATTCGGAAACTACGTAAAAAGTACTATAAGTCACCATAATTAATATTTTAAAATATTTAAAAGGCATATAAAAATATTACGGGCAAAGAACAACTTATTTGATTCTCGAAAAGCCAAAAATATCAAATAAATTGGGACAGAGGGAGTAATATTTGACTAGAAATTTATCATATTGAATTGGTTTATATTTATCTTTTTTTCATAGGCTTGGTACACAGGTAGTCCCTTAAACTTGTCAGAATATTTCATTTAAACACTGGAACTAAGCTTTTTTTCAGCTGAAAACCTTAATTCTTAATAAAGAACTTCAATTAGACACGTTCGGTTAAAATTTTGGATTTTTTGCACGTGTTTTCATTTAAGTTAATCACATAAAATATGTCATCTCCTTTAATTATCTGCTACTTGAGGTTTTATGTGAGGTTGTACAATACTCCTCCATTTGAGCTAGTTTTTGAGGTGTGAGTTAGGCCTAATTTGACATGGTATTAGAGTCACGCCCAGGCTTGACCTGATGTGGGCTCCCGAAAAAAGGGGCGGAATGTTCCCCCGACCAATTGACCCGTCCGAATTCGATGGGGGTGGAAATGTGCACGCTCCAGACAAGACTGTGGAGCCCCAGATAAAGAATGTCCGGATCTAGGCGTGAGGCGATGTAGAGAAATATACCACATAGATGCGGAATGAGATCCCTAGACTCCTTATCGCTTGGGAGACCCTCGACTTTTGAGCTAGCTTTTTGGGTGTGAGTTAGACCAAGACCTAATTTAATATGGTATCACGCCCATCCGACGTGGGCCCCAGGATGAGGAGGGTGGAATGCCCTGGGATCAATTAAAAGGGTGGATATACCTTGAGTTTGTGATTGTGCACGCTCCAGATCGGACAGTGAAACCCCAAATAAAGAATGTCCGGATCTAGACGTGAGGAGGGTGTAGAGAAATATACCATATCGGTGAAGGATGAGATTCTTGGGCTTCTTATAAGGCTTGGACAATCCTCCTCCCTTTGAGTTAGTTTTTGGAGTATGAGTTAAGGCCAATGTCTAATTTGACATTAGTGTATATTAATTAGTTAAACTTTTATAAGATGGTATTTGTCAATGGGCATAATTTAATGTTGGATACTTGCAAAATACAAGTCTTTAGTTTGTATATTGATCTTTCGAATAGTGAAACGGCAAAGTAATTTGAAAAGGAAGTTTATGGTTCTTTTCTTTTCTGTCAATTGGTAATTTAAAAGTTAATTAATTAAGTTTTGATTTTTACCACAAATTTGTTTTTAAGTTCTTACTGAAAAGGGAAAGATAAGATCTTAAAACAATGTGCATGTGCATCCGACGTGGGACAAAAGATAATTAGGACAGAAATCGAATAAGGAACGAAAGATAAGATCTTAAAACAATGTGCATGCATCAATTTGTTTTTGGCTATGAAAATTAAGAAAAAATCACCTTGATTATATATTTTAACTTATTTTATCATAAAGCCACCAATAATTGGATTTCATTCCCCTTCCACTCAAACTTTTCAAGTTTTTGTTATTTAGTACTTGTCGCTTTTAAAGTTTTTCTTTTTTGTTTTTCTTTCTTTTAAAGATTCATTCAATTATAGTATTTGTTGGTTCAGTTAAAGTGCTAATAAAAATTGTTAAACTAGAAAGAGATAAAATAACTTGTTGCAATCGATCAAATTACGCATTAGTGCGATAGTTTAAATCCTTCACTTGTAGGGTAAAGAATGAATGTTGGACCTAACTCAACTCTAAAAGCTAGCTTGTAGGGTGAGAATTGTCCAAGTCCATATAAGAAGTCCATGTTCCCATTTCATATCCGATGTGGGACTCTTACTGGAGCGTGTATAATATAATTTGGGGACCCAACATCGGTGAACAAAGAATTGGAATGAGTCTAGCTCTGATACCATGTAAAGAATGGATCTTGGGCATAACTCAACCCCAAAAGCTAGCTCGTAGGGTGACGATTGTCCAAGTCCATATAAGGAGTCCATGTTCCTATTCCATATCCGATGTGGGACTCTTAACATGTAGTTTGTTTTTAAAATAATTAGCGCGATTATATGTAAATATTTTTTTACACTTCGATTAGCGGAGAAAACCTAATACTCCGTAGTATATTTATAACCTTAACAATTACTATCCAACTATAGAGTTATCACTATATGTCACTTGCATTTAAATTGTATTGTGTTGGGTATGTGTGATTCACATGTATAATTGTATATAGTTTTTGAGTTCTGTTTTTATCGGACCCTCCTTTATGTGTTTATTGAATAGTATTACTGAAAGTTTTGTTTTGGTCAAAGTTATTTCGAGTCAAATTATATTAGGGACACTTTTTATTCAAAAATTGTTTCCTATTATACAAATTGATAACAATGGTATAATAGGTACTTTTAATAGAAAGTCTATTAAGTTTCCTTTTATAACAGAACCGTGGTCGAGAGTTCTTAATGAGATAAAAGACAGGTTGATGAATAAGCATCAACAGATCAATTTTCTAAAACAAGAGATTTATAGTATTAATATTGATGAACTTTTGAAAAACCCAAAGTTGCGTCAAAAAATTGATTTTATACAAAATCAGCTTTCATTCCAAATTTGTAGTGACCATCCTAATGCTTTTTGGGATAGGAAAAAACATATTGTTTCTCTCCCTTATGAGGAGAATTTTAAAGAGGGTGATATCCTTACAAAGGCTGGGTCATGCCAAATCAATTCCGAATATTTGAAATTATGCAAAAAGGAGATTGCTTCTCTGTTACAAAAAGGTTTGATAAAACCCTCAAAATCTCCATGGTCGTGTACGGCCTTTTATGTTAATAAGCATGCCGAGCATGAAATAGGAGTTCCTCAACTATTTATTAATTATAAACCACTTAATAAAGTTTTGAAATGGATCAGGTATCCTATTCTTAATAAAAAGGATTTACTTGATAAATTTAATAGCGCAATTATATTTTCTAAATTTGATCTAAAGTCTGATTATTGGAAGATCCAGTTTGCAGAAGCACATAAATATAAGACTGCTTTCAATGGGGCAATTCGAATGGAATGACATGCCATTTGGATTAAAGAATGCTCCTTCAGAATTTCAAAATATTATGAATCATATTTTCATGCCTTATAGTAATTTTATAATTGTCTATATTGATGATATTTTGGTATTTTCAAATGATATAGAAATTCATTTTAAACATCTTGATTTATTCAAGAAAGTAATTATACAGAATGACTTAGTAATATCCAAACCAAAAATGGTCCTTTTTCAAATTAATGTAAGATTTTTGGGTCATAATATTGAAAAAGCAAAAAAATCATTCCTATTAATAGAAGCATTGAATTTGCATAAAAAATTCCCGACATTATAACTGAAAAAACCCAACTTCATAGATTTTTGGGTAGTCTGAATTATATTAGTCATTTTATAAAGGATTTCGCAAAGGATACAACCATCTTATATGAACGGCTAAAAAAGGTTCCTACACCTTGGACAGATGATCATACTCAAGCTGTCAAAAGAATTAAGGTTCCTACTTGGCCAAAGATTATAGAGACGGATGTCTCAGATATTGGTTATGGGGGCATACTGAAACAATACTCTCTAGTTGATAAACAGGAGTATTTAATACAATTCTATTATGGCAAATGGAATCCTAGTCAGAAAAATTATTCCATAGTTGCTAAAGAAATCTTAGCAATTGTAAAAAGTGTTTTAAAGTTTCAAGGAGATTTATACAAGCCCCTTGTGACTGTGAATTGAATGAATAAACGGATGAAATCAAGAAATAATTCAACTAACAGTTCGAACCAAGAACAAGAAATGGAAGAACGAAAGTCGGATGGGTTCACAAAACCAAAAGTTCATTATAAATACGGATTGTCAATCTGCTAAATTTATGTTTAATAAATACTGTAAATATGATGTTTCTAAACAAATGTTTGCAAGATGACAAGTTTTATTAACGCCATTTGATTTTGAGATACATTATAAAAAAGGGACAGATAATAGTCTACCTGATTTCTTAACTAGAGAATATTTGAGTTCATAACTCAATGGTTTGTTATACATATTTGCAGAATGATGAGGCCTACTTGGCGTGGCGGCGACCACAATTATAGAGGTCGTGGTGGAAGAGGCCGAGGAACAGGAAGATGTAATATCCTCGCCCAAATGGGTAACAAAAAGCGTATAGTAGATGTTGCAGGGACTTCAGATATTGATAAGGAAAGTCCTTTATATCAACAATTCATGGATTTTATAAAATCCAAAGAAAAGGACAATAATCCACAACCCTCATATTTAGAGGTTGCTAATACTGAGCAGGATGATAATGATGATTATGAAAAACATGAAAACAAAGAAGTTATACTTCTTCTTGATTATAAAGATCTTCAGTGGAAAGATGAGCCTTGGAAGCTCATGGAAAGATACTTGGAAACAGGGTCATACCCTATCTTGACTTATAAATCAAGAATGCATTATGAGACTATTCTCTCATCCACGGGATCACCGAAATTCAACATTATTTTTCAATGCACACCAGAAAGGTTTATAACTTTTCTAAGATTATCATAAAAATGATATTTACTAGAGATGGCAGTGGATCCTGGACCCGGTGGATCCAGATCCGTTGAATCCAGATCCGTTGGATCCAGATCCGTTTTATAGGATATGGATCTTCAAAACTTGGACCCGACGGATCCGGATCCGATCCGGATCCGTTTCTGATGGATCGGATCTGGATTTCGATCTTGTATTTGAGATTCGTATCCGGTCCAGATCCGACTCGTGGATCCGTTTTTTATTAAATATATTCATAACCTAGAATGTAATTTTATAAGTATTTTCTTAAAATTGCTAAGCACATCCTTGCAAGTTTAATTCTCAAAACAAGTTTAATTTATCCCCGCGTTAACTCAAAAACAAAAAAATAAAGAGGTAACTTCGATAATAAAATCAATGTTATATTAGTGAATGACTAACATCTCCATAGACAAGTAGTTAAAATTATATTCACTTCATTTGTGAAGATTCCAAGCACATGCAAGTTCTGCATTGTGAAAATACTAGTCAGCATTTTCCACAACTATTGTCATTGTCCAGCATTTTCAATTAATAGCTCACAATCAAAACGAGACAACGAACAAAATATCTCATATGAACATTTCAAAATTGAAACACAGTAAACTCTTAGCTAAGTAAAAATCGTTTGTTAGTTCAAAAAAAATTCTTATCAAGGTTACATTTTTAGCAAGGCAATTTTTTTTATATGTGGATCCAGATCCGATCCGTGGACCCGGCGGATCCGATGGATCCGGATTTGGATATGATTTTTATGGACCCGATGGATCTAGATCCGGATCTGGATTCAGGTATGAAAAACGTCTCTGGATCAAGTCCAGATCCGATCCGTTGCCATCCCTAAATTATTTACCCTAGAAGATTGGGGATTTAGCACAACGAAAGAACAGGAATATTTTCATCCTGAGCAAAAAGTTCAGGTAAAGTTCAATTATTGGGATTATATTGATAGTTTTCATAAAACTTTCTTATATGAAAATCCTAATAAAAAACATTCGTGGTTCATAAAGATATGTTCAAATGTTTATAAACAGAACATTCCGAATTGGTTTTGGCATTAGTGGGTGAACTATGGCCCATCTATTGATATTTTACCTCAACCACAAGAGTGTATACACTAAATGGATTGATGTTTCCCCTGAAATTATAAATTGTGAGAATCATAATACAATCATCAAATGGGATCGCTAATAAACACTTTTTTATTAAATTTTCTATTCCATGGATTATGAGATGGTTTGTAGAAGCGGGTTATACCCCCCCCCCCCCTCAACAAATTCCTTGTCTTCAAAGGACCTTCTATACAAGGTTTTGGAAGAAATTAATACAGAGGAACAAAGATGGTATTATGAATGGACAAGAACTTATAGATCAGATAACAACCACCATTTCCAGTTATACTAAATTAAAATAGATCAACCACCGGCTGAAGTTAATAGTCCATTCCAACATATTGCTAGGAAACTTCAAATTAAAAATGGAGTAGTTTCTAGAGCTGATATTATAGCCTCATATATGGCAGAAGTAAAAAAGGATTTAATGAAAAATCTAGATGAATAATTTCCTTCAGACACCTCTATGGCATCCGTTCATATTGATGAAGAAGAAGATCATATCCAAGATTCTCAAGACCCTTGTGATACAGACTTCGATATTGAGGGATATCTCAAGAAGTTTCAAGACAAATTGGAGAAATCCTCCACTACAGAAAAAGATAAGGGAAAAGGAAAAGAATAATAAGAAAATGCAGTCGGTGGACCCATCATAAAAGAGGACCGGACAGATGGAATCGTCTTTTATAAAGTAGAAATTATTAAAGTTGGAATTACTGTATTTTGGCCTTATATGTTTTGGCCTTTTATAAATTTTCTTTGTCGGCCACAGGTGTAGGCCCTTTCGATTTAGCTTCTTTTTTTCTTCACTTTTTATCTTGTCGGCCACGATTTGGCCTCTTGGTGTGTTTGTATTCTAAAGGATTCATTATATAAGGATCCTTAGTTTTAGTTAAGAGACAGGTTTTCGCCAACCTCTTGTATTGTGTTGGGTATGTGTGATTCACATGTATAATTGTATATAGTTTTTGAGTTCTGTTTTTATCCGACCCTCATTTATGTGTTTATTTTTTACTCTTACTATATAAGGTAGAGATCAATATCAATCTCCCGTACCACTACAAGAAAGTATAGAAATGACAACAAAACTTTAGCAATAATAAATTGCTAAAAAATGTAAATAACAACTAAAATTTAATATATTGTTGCTAAACATGTAAATGGCAACAAAAAAACAACTTGTTCTTGCGAAATTTTTTCGCATCAAAAGTTATTGCAACGGCATGCAATAATTTTTGTTGTTGCGAAAAGTACTTTTGGCAACAACATCCAACTTATGACAACAAAAATTATTGTTGGCAAATGCATTTCTTCTTGTAGTGTACCACAAGACTTGTGGTACGACTACCCTATTTGAGTCGATGCATATAAACTTTCAAAAGAGGAAGAACAGTCCATGAGCAAAAGGGTACAACAACAATACCCAGTAAAATTCCATAAGTGGGGTCTGATGAGAATAGAGTGTGCACAGACATTGTCTCTACCTTAAGGGGTAGAGAGGTTGTTTTTTATAGACTCTCAGTTCAAGATAAAGTAAAAAAGAGCAGGTTAGAAAGGAAAAGAAAACATTAACTACAACAAAATAGTATGCTAAGCACATATCCAAGGGATAAAAGATAGTACTAGAAATCAAAGGATAAGAAACTAAAACACAAATACTACGACTGCTACTATGAAAAGCAATGTGAAACAATGTTCTACTATCTATTAACCTTCTATCCTAATTCGTGTCCTCCACAACCTCTTATCTAAGGTCATGTCATCGGTAAGTTGTAATTGTGTCATGTCCTTTCTAATCACTTCTCCCAATACTTCTTCGGTCTACCTCTACCTTTTCTGAAGGCATCCATAGCCAACCTCTCACTCCTCCGCACTAGGGCATCCACATTTCTCATTCTCACATGTCCGAACTATCCCAGTCTCGCTTCCCGCATCTTGTCCTCCACCGAGGCACCCCCACCTTGTCTCGAATATTTTCATTTATAATCTTATCATTCCTTGTATGCCCACACATCCACCACCTACATCTTCTGAACGTGCGAGTTCTTGACTGACTAACACTCCGCCCTATATAACATAGTTGGTTTAATCACCGCTTTATAGAATTTGCCTTTTAAATTTTGGTGGCACCTTCTTATCACACAAGACTCTAAATACAAGCCTCCATTTCATCCCTCAGGACTTTATCTTATGCATTTTCTAGGTCGATAAACACCATATATAAGTTTTTCTTCATTTTCCTATACTGCTCAACTAGTCTCTGTACCAGATGAATTACCTCTGTAGTCGAACGGCCCAGCATGAATCCAAATTGGTTCTCCGAGTTACACACGACCCTAAACCTTATCTCCACCCCCCTCTCCCAAACTTTCATAGTGTTGCTTAGCAACTTAATACCCCTATAGTTGTTGCAATTTTGGATATCACCCTTGTTCTTGTATAAAGGGATCATTGTACTTCATCTCCATTCCTAAGGCATTTTTGTCATCCTAAAACTAACATTAAACAATCCAGTCAACCACATCATACTCGCTCTGCCCGCATACTTCCAAAATTCCACCGGAATCTCGTCAGGCATCATCGCCCTTCCCTCTTCATCTTACGAACAACCTAATTAACCTCTTCAATCTTTATTCGCCTACAAAACTCAAAATAGCAAGGCCTCTCGGAGTGTTCCAGCTCTCCCAGCACAATGTCTCTGTCCCCTTTCTTGTTCAGAAGTTTATGGAAGTAAGACTGCCATCTCTTTCTAATGAGAGCCTCCTCCACCAGAACCTTACCGTCCCCGTCCTTGATGCACTTCACTTGGTCCAAATGACATGTTCTCCTCTCCCTCGCCTTGACTAGCTTGTACAACTTCTTATCTCCGCCTTTTTTCTCCAATTCTGCGTTCAAGTGTTCAAACCCTTTAAAAGAAAAGAAAAAGATATACAAATTAAATTTGTTTTTGCCAAGTTTGGGTAAGACATTTCTACAAACAATATACCCGGTGTATTTTACAAGCGAGATCTGGGGAGGGTGGTGTGTAGGCACACAATATAACCCTATTCTTGAGAAGGTAGAGAAATTATTTCCGATCACTACTAAAATTTCTATTTTTCTATTAAATTTCTCACGGAAAAAGAGTGGCTATTTCCCACTGAATTATGGAGGGAAAAACATAAATAATAGTGTTTTCACACATTAAAATTAGAAAGTTTTTCAGCGTTTCAATAGAAACCTATTTTCCACCATGTGTTTTTCCGATGAGCTGGTTCAGTGAGAATTGATGAGAAAATTATGTTTTATAGCACAAATTTCCCACCGAATATCGATGAGAAAAACCTCTATTTCTACTAATGGATAGACCCTTGGCTCGAGTAAAGTGAAAATAAATATTGTAATAAAGCATCCATGCTCAACATAAAAATTAAGAACTCAACTTTCCTAGATGTCATCACACAATTATATATTCTGAGAACAATTGCCAAAAGCAAGACAAAGATTTGGATATTGATCATCACCCATCTATTTAGTTGGTGGAGAATTTGTGCAGGGAATCCTCTTTCATGGCCTTGAACCTGTTCCATAGACTTCCATTTAATACAGTTTGAATGAATATGGTCCAAACATGCAACCCTCTACTCTTTTCCTATTAAGTTCCCCATTTCTCTGCAGAATGAAAATTAACATTAGTTGTTTTATAAACCCGTATTATTTGGGTCAGATCGCACGTACCTCAACTAATTTCATAGAGTACCTGTTACCTCCATCACCACAAATATGAGATAATTATGTCCACCAAAAGTTTAGATCACATATGAGAAAAAAATCACATATTCAATGATCACTATGTTAAACCTTTGAGTACTTGAAAACTTGATATTACTTTATAGACCAAAATTACTCATTTTACAGTACATTATCATAGCAACATAAGAAGTGAAAAATAACTGAATAAATTATTAAAAGGTGGTCATAACTTCCAAAAAGAAAAATAATGGAATAACTATTCCATACTAATTACCATATATACATATAAACAAAACCTTCAAACAAGAAGTCGCTTTGGCCGAGTGGTTAAGGCGTGTGCCTGCTAAGTACATGGGGTTTCCCCGCGAGAGTTCGAATCTCTCAGGCGACGGTAGTTTTTATTTCACTTACCCACGAACCACCTCTTACCCCCTATTTTTGTTTCTATTGTTCATAAAATTATGTTGTATGATATTGTAAACCCGTTATAATTTTATGGTTAAATAACCATGAAAAAACTCAGTTTTTATAACCATAGATTTGGTGATTTTTGCGTGTTATGTTATGTATTTCATTTTCCCATTATACCCCAACCCACCCAACCACCTCTGTCACACCCAAATCCCCCCACCCCCACCATCCCGCCACCCACCCCACCACCAACCCTACCACCTACCCCACCAACCATCCACCGCTCCACCCCACCACCACCCATGACCCCTCACCATCATCCACCCCCACCTCACCAACCACCCACCACGACCCATAACCCCTCACCACCACCCACTCCTCCACCCACCACCTACTTTTTTAAAATTCTCATTTTATCTTTTATCTTAATTTTATTAATATATAAAAATTAGTTTGTAATTAAAGGTTAAGGATATTTAGTAAACTTACATGTTATTATACAGTAACATACAGTCAAACCAAATAATAAAAATATTATTAAACCACAACAAATGATACAGTCTATTCAAACATTATGTTCATTAATACAGTACAATACAATACAACACCATATTATGTCATATCATACTGTACATTAATGAACCACGGAAAACAACCATCCAAACAGAGGGTTAAGAAATATCTATTTCTTTTATTCTCATTGGTGATATTTATAACCTCTGCTTTTATATTTGATAAAAAACCACTCATAAAGGAATAAGAACGAGACATTTTAAACAGAAGTTAAAATTATTCCATTCACATAATATGAAAGTTGTTTTGACCCTGTAATAAAAAAAGTAGGCTTGGTGATACTAAAAATATCAAGGTGCACCCTATTTAAACAACATCGTTTAACTTATTCGTCTTTTTAAAGTTTAGATAAATATTTTAAGTTATGAATGAGCCGAGGGTCTTTGAGTAACGGTATCTCTATCTCCACATGTTTGCGTACACTCTATCATTTTAGACCCTTACTTATGAGGAATATCCTGGATATGTTGTTGTATTTAAAGTTATGAATGAGGAGAGTTTATGCATTTCTGCCTGAAGTTAGACAAATATGATTCAACTTCAATCATATATGACAGAAGTTCGACAAAAATGATTGAAGTAAAAGTCAAAAGTTGGGTATTACTCCCTCCGGATAAAAAAGAGTGTCCACTTAGCCATTTGTACATACTAACTTTTATGCAAAAATAAGTAATTTGATTAAAATGCCTCTAATTAAATAGGTATTTGGATTTGGTCACCTAACACTTAATAAGGATAAATCTGGAAAAGTTAAATTAATTCTTTTTTGATTTGGTAAATGATACTCGTTTTTAACAAAAAAAAATAAAGACTAAATGCATACTTTTTTATCCGGAGTAAAGGCTAAGTGGACACTCTTCTGATCCGGAGGGAGTATCAACTTATAACTTTTAGTGTATAAGGTAATTTAAAAAAGTCAACCCAAATACGTTTTTGGGTTAAAATGGCTCAAAGATACTCTTAACATGGTGTGATATTATTCGCTTTGGGCCAAACCCGCACGGTTTTTCCAAAAAGGTCTCACACCATTAAGAGAATCATACACCTTATATGTAGGTTTTTTTTTCTTTTCACTTCCGATGTGAGACTTTGTTCGCACACCCTAACAATCTCCCCCTCAAACAAAGTTTCACAATCCATCACCAGTTATGGGCTAGTTTGGAGATTAATTGTGTGCCACCCACATCATTTTCCGAGTATTTATGGCCACCAACGTTGGTTGCTACTTTGTTGTGTAAGCGTCTTCAATCTACGGGTAAAGGTACTGCACTGACCCAATAGACGGACAAAGGCACTAAGTCGGGCTCCACACCACACTCCACCATCTTCATACTCGTCCCGTAAATCATGAGCTTTGATATAAATTGTTGGGCTAAAATAACCCAAGCACTCTTACATGGTGTGATATTGTCCTCTTTGAGCCAAGCCCACACGATTTTCCCCAAAAGGCCTCACACCATTAAGAGAATCTTACACCTTATATGTATGTTCTTTTTCCTTTCCACTTCCGATGTGGGACTTTGTTCGCATACCCCAACAATCTCCCCCTCGAACTAAGTTCCACAACCCATCATCAGTTTTGGGCTAATTTGAGATTAACTGTGTGCCACCCACATCCTCCTCCAAGTATTTATCGCCGCCATTGTCCACTGCTAATTTGTTGTGTAAGTGTCTTCAATCTACGGGTAAATGTATTGTACCGACCCAATAGACGGAAAAATGCACTAAGTTGGATCCCACGCCACACTCCGCCATCTTCATACTCGTCCCATCAAATCATTGGCTCTGATATCAGTTGTTGGGCTAAAACGGCCCAAATGTATTCTTAATATGATGTGATATTGTTCGCTTTGAACCAAGCCCATACGATTTTCTCAAAAGGCCTCGCACCATTAAGAGAATCATACACCTTATATGTTGGTTATTTTTCCTTTCCACTTACGATTTGGGACTTTGTTTGTACACCCAACACTAAAAAAAAAAAAAAGATGATTTAATTTTAGTAACATATGACGGTATGTTTAGGCAAAAACAATGACTTTTCAACTATATGAAACTTCAAACATTATGTTTAATGTTAAACTTTATCAAGACTAATTTCAGATACCATTTATTTAAAATTATTCTGAAATAGATATACTTAATTTTTAAAACAAATGTGAGCACAAATAAAATGACAACATCAAAATCGGATATCAATCAACACCGTCCCCAAGTAGCACTTCCCTGACAAACACCCCGACGAATTTTTCCAAGTCGCGGTGACTAGGTCGGGGTTTTCCAGCTTCTAGGCCATTGTTTACCTATTGACACGTGTCAATTAAATTTCATTTATGCTTTGTTTTGCTTTCTGTTTTCACTCTTTTCTTCGTTTATTTATTTACTTATTTATTTTGGTATCATAGGAAAGGTCACAAAGGTGTAGTCCAAGTCAAGCGTTATTATTTGCCCCTAATAAATGGCCCAATAAATTTATAAAGTGACGTTTAACAGAAAACTCTTAATTAGGCTTCCTCATTTTCAACCTTGCCCTTTACCATTTTCAAGTGGCAGTTTTTAATCCAATTTTTTTTCTTGTATTCATATTCATAGCCAAATCGTATTATATAGATAATTGGCATTTTCATCATGTTCAACCAATTATTTTAATTGTAATGAGATCATGTCCACCAATAAAAATCATTAATGTTTGACGGTAATGGGGTAGTGAACTATCATGTGAATTATTCCTTATATGATAGGTCTTTATTTTCATGTTCGATGGCATTACAATTTCTAACGTTTAGCCAAGGCTTAATTTAGGACCCTACTATTCGTCATTTTGTTTGACACAATTTATAACGGCCTATCATGGTAAAATGTTCTTTTCTACTCAACATTTTATTTATTTTTAGGTGAGTTTGAAAATATAAGTAAACTAAAAGAATACCCATAAAAGTAAAAATCATTTCTAAAGTTATTTATTTTTGAACATTCAATGAGATCTGCAAATGGGGTATCAATTTGACCATTTACATTGACTTTGAACAAGTCAAAATTATCTAATTTATGGATAGCTATAGTGTAATTTAATTTGACTACTCCTTCCGTTTGATATTAGTTGTCATATTTTTCTTTTTTACGCTATTAAGAAATCATTAATGTGAAATATCTTTTACTAATTTAACCTTATCATCTTTAATAAAATATATTCTAATTAATATTGATTACTTTCAAGAACTCTTAATATGAAGAGCAAATTGGGATAAAATTAATTAATTACATCTTGATTTTGTAAAATGACAAGTATTATGGATAAATATTTTTAGTAATGTTGACAACTAATATGGAATGGTCGGAGTAGATCCGCTGGTTCATATTATATAAGTGCATTGATTAGTTAAAAAACTCATACAATCCTTAGGTGACGAGTCAGCTTTCGAGTTTTTTTTTAAAAAAATATGATCGTTTGTTAGTATTAATTAGTAGTATGTGATAAGGCACATATTTTTTTATTAGTCAATTTGAGCATTATATAAGATTAAGCAAGTCTTCCCAAATTTAGATGAAGTGCCATTGCAGTCAAGTTGAGTTGATTTTTTCATTGTATGCGTCCTTGTTTCATAATTAAATTCGAATCAAGTTGATATAAGTGTGTCAATTCAAAATTTATTACTTCATTCCGTCACAATTTGTTTGGCCTAAGAAATTAATAAGCTAGGTAAACATGAATAAAATGCTAAAATTACCCAACAATCAAACAATTTATTGTGTATCCATTAGGACCTATAAATTATGCCATTAGCAAAAAGGAATATAAAAGCTATGTATATACTTAGTTTCTAAATATAAAATGGTGCCGATCTTTCAGTGATAGACAAAAGATATATAGTGTTTAATAAATTGAGAGAGAATATGATTCCTTCAAAAAAAATTAAAAAAAAAATTACAGTTTATAGTATTTTTTTTTATATAATATAAGAGTAATTCTTAAATTAAATTAAAAAATATTAACTTTCACTATAAAAACAGAGATTTTTCTCACTGATATTCAGTGGAAAATTTATGCTATAAAATATGATTTTTCCACTTTATTTCTATCGCACCAGCTCATTAGAAAAATGCATGATGGAAAACAAGTTCCTATTAAAACATTGATTTTTTTTTAATTTTTTCGTATAAAAAGACTATTCTATTTAGATTTTTCCCATCGATATTTATTCAGAAATAGTGACGACATTTACTAAAAAATTCAGTAAAAAAATAGAGATTGTTTAATAATATTCTGCTAACTTTAGATATAAATAGTTCACCATCCTATTGGATAACAGAGGTTGGAAAATATTAGTATGACAAGTTAGACACTTCGTTAATTGGTGTAAAAAACGGACCCCTTAATTTTCTCAAGCACCTACCTAGGATTTCAGTGAGGCGGGTAAATGCGGGTATCACCCATATCCGCTTTAGTTGGATCGGGTATGGGGATGATTTGGTGGGTGGTGGGGCGGATATGGGTATTAAAGTGCTACCCGCCATGGGTAGTGGGGCGGGGGTGGATTTCATATAAGACCTGCATCGTACCCTCACCGCACTCGCTACCCACACCGTACCCGCACCAAACTAAATAATGGGCCTGCAACTTGTTTCCTTAGCCCAAAGTCCAAATATGGTTTAAAAGTGAAAAAAAAAGTTTTTAAAAATAAATAAATAAACATTCTCAGTTTCTCACATACACTGTATGTATAACCCATCTTGCGAAATTCTAGAAATCCCAAAACTCAAAATCAAAAGCTTCCCAGGAAGAAACACAAAAGCCAACCCTAAATCCCTAATTCCTAAAGCCAAACTCAAAAAAAAAAAAAAACCCCTACGGTTGCCATGAATCCTTGATACCATCTTCACCTCTTTCTATTCAAGGTAAAACACATATTTATTTCTTCCTATTTTTTTCATTTTTTGTTAGGTCTTCACTTTTCAATTCTTATTAATTTTTTTTCATTATTTTCAAATCCTACTTCTTCAGTTCTTTGTAAGCGTGACCAGTGGGCCGGGATCGGGTCCGTCGGGATCGGGTTGGGGCGGGATGGGAGAGGGGCGGGATCGGGTCGGGACAGGCGGAATTCGCCGCCGTCTCATTTTCGATCCCGTCGGAGTCGGGTCGGGATCGGTTTTTTTTTGTTTTTTGATTTTTTTTCCACTTAATTTAAAAAATAACATATATATAAAAAAAACTTAATAATTACACAAGATAGTGTAATAAAAATATTCCAATGCAGTTTTTGTGCCTCTTATATTATTTAATAGACATATGATTTTTTTTGTAATACAAATACAATTGTCAGAATTGTAACTTTGTGGTGTTGTTCAAAAGTTGCAAATTACATAGTAAAATTGTAATTAAAAAAATTACATTTTGATAAAAACCTCTTCTAGTTTCTTCTAGTTTCTTGATAATTTCATTTGTGGGTTCTTTGGTTGGAATTTGTATTTGTTCTTCGTAAAATTGCTCCACGTCGCTTTCACCACAATTCGGATAGGATTTCGCTCTTCTATTTGTAGCCGGCAGAAAAAATTTTCGTCTTGATTCTTGAATGTTCGATCTCGGGCCATCATTGAAAGTGTCGGAAAGGTCTGCTTTCAATACTAGCCGCAGTAAACAAGATGTCTTTTGTGAGGTTGTGTTGAAGAAGAAGATGATGGTATGGAAGCCGGTAGGTTGCTAGCACTTTCTTGTTGGTAAAACCTATATACTTTTTTGCATTCGTCTTCTACGCTAGACAACACTTCTTCTTTAGTTTGTTCAATAGGTGGTGGGTGATTTGGATTTTTGGGACTTGGAGGTGGTAGTACTGCTATACAATCGTAAATAGTTTCAATAAGTGATTTAGTACCGTCTATTTTAATAGTCGGATTTAATACAACACCAATAATATAAATAGTAGGAATAGGAATAAAATATTTTTTTTATTTTGATAAACTGTTTTTAATAGCTGCCTTATAAATTGATTTATCCATATATTCATTAAGCAGTAAAAATATTAGAGCTATATAAAACAACATAGTTGAAATAGTAGGATAATATATACAGGAATATTCTTTTGTTGCTTAAAAAAATTTCTCTAAAAATACAATATGTTCTAAAAAAATTCCCCAATCGCTATCTATAACCATATCAGCTGGATTTTGATTATGAGAGTTAAAAAATAAAGTTATAGGTTTTCTATAGTCATAAGCAACAAGTAGTTGCTCGTATAAAGAATTCCACCTAGTGGGTACTTCTTCTGCAATTTTTCTATAAGGTAGTTGGCAATCGTGACAAATTTTTTTATATTCTTTTCTTCGTTGTATTCTATTATTTTTAAAAATAAAGTTTATAGCAAATTGTATTTTACTAAGAATGTCTTCAAAAAGTGATACTAAGTTATATATATGACACACACATTTTATATGAAAATGATCTGAAAAAGATGGAGTTAAACTATTTTTAAAAATTGTAATAGCGTAATTGTTAGAAGAAGCGTTATCTAATGTAATAGTCATAATTTTATCAGCTATTCCGTAATAATTGCACACTTGATAAATATTTTCTTCAATAAAAGTACCAGTGTGCCTATCATCTATATATCTATACGCTACGTTTTCGCACCCGATTTTGAAGCCTCGTATTGGGCATACCTAGGCCCTGGATGAGCTGACTCTTTTCCCACCGTGACCTTTTTTTTAAATTTTAAAACATCTTTACAAATTTTACATCTAGCTACTTGATTCTCTACGTCCTATAAAAAAATGTCCATGCATCTGATTTTAATGGTCGTTTTGCTGGACCTCGTCTCATATTAGGGGGAATAGGAGACATTTCAGTTGAAGGTGCACTAATGGGTGTGTTGTCATCTACATTAGTGGGTGTATCATCTAGATCATCGTCTAAATTAAAGTCTTCTTGAGTTCCAGAAAATAACTCATCGTCTAAATCTAATGGTATTGTAGGAAAATGTTCAGTATCAACAAAATCATCTTGTGTAGGAATATGATTCTGTTTAGAAATAGGACCCTTGCCCTTGTTGCCCCTACTAGAAGAATCATGACCCCTACCCGTAAGCATACGTTTAAATCATTCCATTATAAATTTATACTTATACTAATAAATAATTAAAGTAAAAAAAATTAAGTGCGCTAAATAAAATAAACACACAATAATAATTTAATGAAGGAACAAATGTACCAAACGCCGACGTAACGTCGACGTGTAATCGAGAGGTTGAAAATTGAAACTTTGCTCGATGGAAGATCCTCAAGCTAGTTGCCAACTTCACTCCCAAATGAATAAATAAAATTGAATATTTAGTAGACAATGTAGACTTGTAGAGAGATAGATTGAGAGATTGTAGGAAGATTTGTGAGAAAGATGAAGAGAAAATGAGGTATTTATAGTTGAAAAATTGGGTTAAAGTATAAATATAATAACTTACGGGTTAAAAATAAATATTAAGGGGATAGGGGGGTTGGGGGAGGCCAAAATGGCCGTTGCACAACGGCCAAAATATAAAATGATCGTTGGTGCAACGGTTATTTTTGCAAAGGGGGACTCGGGCGGGACTGGGACCGGGTCGGGCCTGGCGGGATTGGGGCAGGCCGGGACGGGTCGGGACGAGACCATGTCCCGTCCCGGTTCGAGTCCCGATATCGCAATTTTTTTTTTTAAAAAAGTTGGGTTCAGGGAGGTGTCGGGAGGGCCGGCCGACCCGGCCCACTGGCCAACCTTAGTTCTTTGTATTATTCAGGTAAATCTCGTCTCTTTTCAATTCAATTCAACTTGTTTCTTTATATAATGCATTATTTTAAATTTGACTTATCTCTTAATTTTAATTATTAGGTGATGGTGGCTAAAAGACATTGAGTATAAGCAAATTATTGACGAAATGGAGGAGGAAGAATGTATTACCAAAGATGAGGTATTAAGTGTTTTAAATAGTTCAACTTAATTAATCATTTACCATATATCCGCCAAATAATGTTAAATTTTTAAATTTTTATATTTTAGGTGAAGGAGGTTGATGTATGATAAGGATTGATTGAAGAAGTCATGGATGCAAATGTTGAACTTCAGCAACTGAAGAGTTGTATATCAATGTAGAATGTTTGTTTTTTTAGTTGTTTTAAAAAAACTTGTGGGAGGTATTTTTTTTAGTTGCTTTGTTAAATGAACTTTGGTACATTGTGGTATCAATCAGTGTAGAATGGTTTAATCAAATGTTGAAGAAGTTAACTTACTGATGCATGATTTGATCTTTGTTAATTTTATTGATACAAGTGTGGTGTAGAAGTGTAGAACATTTATTAGTTGAATATTTTAGGTGAGTAGGTTAGGCGTGTAGACGGGTATGCGGGTACCCAACGGGTGGTGAGGCGGGTAATGGATACCCGTCGGGTAAGTGGGGCGGGGCCGGTGTAATCCTATACCCGTCAGGCGGTTACATGTGGAGGAATTACTACCCGTGATGGGTGGTGGGGCGGGTGTGGGGGTGGGTTTTAGGTGGCGGGTACGGGTATGGGGTACACTTCTACCCCGCCCCGTTCACATCCCTATACCAGGATTTCTGCAACTTTTTTTTGGTTTTTACATGGCGTTTGGTACTCTAATTGAGATTCGGTTGAATTCAAATTCACACAAGAAAGTCTCACATATTTTGACTCGAACGTTTTCGAGATGCCGCTAATAACCAACGAATGATAAGTGTTTTTCCTTGTGTGGAGGTAAAACGCTTCCTATAGAGTAAGAGGCTTCATAATTGAAGTCGGGAACTCCTATTAAGAATGGAATTCTTACGGCTCTATCACAAACTTTGTTGGATCATATGATTTATTCAGGGCATTTTCTTTATTGAAAGTATAATCCCATATGTTCAATCGATATCTTTAAGAGCTAGTTATTACCTTAATTTTTACAAAAATATATTTAATTACTCATACATAATATTTACAATATATCAAATAATTAGTTTTCAAAGTTACAAATTAAAGTAAAAATAAATATCATTTAACAATAGTTAATTAACTAATCTATATATAATACACATGTCTTGTGTGACATAAATAACATCGCGCGCGAGTAAATTTATTTATGTTAGATAAATTTGATACGATTGAAGTTATGCTTACTACATGTTGGAGAACTTATAAATTGCAGGAGAAATGTAATATATTGACTAAATCGTTCTATCCTGATATTCTAGTCTTGATCTTATATTATACGTTTTCTAACAATTTCGTAAGTTTAATAAATTGTAGGTATGCTCTCTTTTCTCAAATACTAGTAATTATATGAAGCTTTTGGAATAATTTTCACTTTTGTGCTTTTGTTTATATATAGTACTCCATATTTTTATTTTGTGTGAAATGAGAATCATCCAGTGAGTCAGAGCAAGGGGAGATCATTGTCAGCATCTTTGTTCGATTCCCTTACTTTTTTTTAAGACATTTTTTAATCAACTCTTCACTATTTAGTAAAAGATGAAAAAATGAAGCTTCCTAATACGTCAAAACATGTACCAGTCTCTTGCTTATATTTGTAAATAATACAGTTACTGTGGGATTAGCTAACGTCTAATTAAATTAAAGATAATGGGTGGTCAACATAGGGTTTCAGTTGAAAGAGTCAAGGACAAATATGCAATACCACTTCAAAAAACTCTCATAGTATTTCAAAGATTATAAATAATTTAGTAGATAGCTAAAAGATTAGTGGGGCGTTGTCTAGTTTTTTTATTTAATAATAATAATAATAATAATTATTATTATTATTACTACTACTACTACTCCTAACGTATTATTCTTTGACTTACCTGTTATTTCATTTGTTTCATATTATTTTTTGTTTCTATTATTCTTTTTTTCCATTATTTTAATCTTAGTTTCTTCACTATTGTATTTTTTTATGCTTTGATGTGCTTTACTTGAACCAATGATCTATCTGAAACAATCATCTCTACCCCACAGAGATAGGAGAGTTAAGGTCTATGCACACCATCTTCCCAACACCCCACCTGTGAGGTTACACTAGATATGTTGTTGTATAAGTTTTAAAAAATTTGTTTTAATTTTTTTTATTACTATCTGTTGTTCTACTAATTAATCTGAATTTTTAATTTATCAAAACGAAATATAATTGTTTTGAGAAAATTTTCTGATAAGAACAACTCGGTGTACTAAGCTTTCACTATGTGCGGAGTCCGGAGAAGGACCGGATCACAAAAGTCTATTATATACGGTCTTACCTCACATTTCTGTAAGAGGATGTTTTCGCGGCAACAACCATGATCTCATGGTCACGTGACAACAACTTTACCATCAAAATTTTCTGATATATTCAACAAAATAAAACTAAAAATACAGAAATTAAACTAGACTAATCAACTGAATTAAAGATAGATGAAAAATTCTCCTTGCATGACTAAGATCTGTAGAATTAGAAGAGAACAGTTTGGGTGAAGAAGAGTTTAGAAGAGAAGAGAGAGGAAGATTGGATTTACGTTTACCAAATATTCGGATGCCTTCTACAGTGCCTTCTGTTGGATGATATAATTGAATAGGCTGAGTTGGCACAATCTCAGTCTTTGTAGCATTTTAATGAACCTTTAATCTCGACCGCCCATCCAATTTCGCGGAATTCTTCCGGTATTAGCCTTCAAACCAGCCTTCGAACATAAGCATCTACATTTGATATTTAATTCACCTAATTATTCAGCTCAAACCACGGATTATAACATTATCATACTAGTTTGTTGTAGTTACCGTTGTTTTTATCATAATATACTAGTATGCTTTTTATAGTATTTTGTCATGATTTCTTCACTTTTATTATTTCTTTGTCCAATCTGCTTTGTTATGCCTTTTCCGATCGAGTGTCTGTTGGAAATAATCTCTCCACCTTTCAAAGTAGAGATTGAAAGAAATAATCCCTTGATTATTCTCATTAATGAAAGTGTATATATACAATTTATAATTTTCATAATAGAAAAATCATATTCTATTCTACTCCTAAAATCCTATTCTACTTGTACAAGAATCCTATAACTATGGTAAGAATACAATTCTAATTATATACAATTATAGTACTAAAACCGTGTGATACAATTATGACTATTTGCTACAAACTGTGATATACATCACGGTATACATGGTATATTTTAACACACACCCACAGTCATAGCGGGCGGTCTTCGTACGTTGAGACTGTCCCTAAAATCTTCAAAAAGGACTGAGGGAAGACCTTTGGTAAAGATGTCTGCAATTTGATACCTGGAAGGGACATGACAGACACATACTTGTCCACGAGCTACCTTTTCGCAAACAAAGTGAATGTTCATCTCGATATGTTTAGTGCGTTGGTGCTGAACCGGATTACTAGAAAGGTAGATGGCACTAACATTATCACAATAAACCAAGGTAGCTTTTTGAATAGGACAACGAATCTCTAAAAGAAGATTACGTAACTAACGGATTCAGAGACCACATTAGCTACCCCTCAATACTCAGCCTCTGCACTAGAGCGGGACAACGTCGAGTGACGCTTCGCAGACCAGGAGACCAAGTTATTACCAAGAAACTTGCAATAGCCAGACGTAGAGCGTCTGGTGTCTGGACAGCCACCCCAATCTAGCATCTGTATACGAGACAAGTGTAAACATCGAATACGGATATAAATGTAAGTCATAGTCAAGTGTTCCCTAAATGTATCGAATAATACGTTTAAGTGCATTCATGTGCTCAACCCATGGGATCATGCATAAACAAATACACATGATGTACGACATATGTAATATCTGGTCTTGTGAACGTAAGATACTGGAGTGCACCATAAGACTGCGAAAGCGGGTTGGATCTCGTAAGGGGAGCCAGCCGTAGCCCCTAGCTTGGGTTTAGTGTCAATCGGAGTGGAAGTAGACTTACATGATGACATACCAGCTTGCTCAATGATCTCAGCTGCATATTTCCATTGTGACAAGAATAACCCACCTGCATGACGAGTGACAACAATCCCCAAAAAGTAACTCAAGGCCCCAAGTCTTTCATACCAAACTCATAATTGAGCATTGTCATGATAGACTGACGTAATGCATCAGAAGAAGCAGTCAAGATAATATTATCCACATATAATAGTATATAAGCCAAGGAAGAACCACGACGATATATGGATAATGAATTATCAGACCTGCTGTGAGAGAACCCAATAGTCAAAACATAGTCTACAAACCTCTTATACCAAGCCCATGGGGACTGCTTAAGCCCATATAAGGACTTTTTCAATAAACAGACATGATGAGGATATTTGGGATCCCTAAACTCCAAGGGCTGATGCATATAGACTGTCTCCTTGAGATCACCATGTAAGAAAGCATTCTTCACATCTAACTGATGAATGGGCCATGCTTTCGAAAGAGCCAAGTTGAGCACAGTGCGAATGGTAGCCGACTTGACCACCAGACTAAATATCTCACCACAATCCACACCAACCTACTGAGTCTTAGCATCACCTACAAGACGAGCCTTATGCCTCGTAAAAGAACCATCAGAATTGTCTTTATAAGCAAAAATCCACATAGACTGAATAATATTACCACTATATGGACGAGGCACCAATTCCCACGTCTTATTATCAATAAGAGCATTATATTCGTCGGTCATATCAATTTTCCAATTCGGGTCATTTATGTCACGACCCGACCCGACGGGCCGCGACTAACCGCCCTAATGACGTCATTATACTAACCTGTCACACATAATCCAACTAACCCTTAATGAGTCAGAAATCCGGCAGCACAACGCTGCAATAACAACATATGCCAGGGTAGGCAAGCCGACAAGGCTACCTTTACCCAAGATTGTACCTGTCTCCTGAGGAGTCACAATTAGCCAATATAAAATAACAAGCAAGCCGACAAGGCTGCCACCAGATAGTAACGTATAAACATGGGAACACCCTCAAAGCCACGAGAATACAATAACATGACCGACCCAAACGAGTCATAACCCTTACATACGTACAACCCACCACCGTCTACGGACCTCTATAAGAAGAAGAACGACATATGACGGGACGGGGCCCCGTCGTGCCCCTAAATACAAACGAAGCTCTAAAGAGATTCGGTACCAACATGACAAAACTCGGATCAAAGGAGCTTTCCAACTCGCCGAGTAGGAACCTAGGCCTCGAGGTTCACCAAACCGAAAACATGTACCTACGGGCATGAAACGCAGCCCCCAGGAAAGAGGGGTCGCACGAAATGATGTGCGAGTATGTAAAACATGAAGTTGTAAAATAAATCATAAGTAGCCAACGAAACATGAGATCGGTATAAAAATCAAGATCCAAATCCAACCATTTGTGCCATAAACCATAAAAGTCATTTGTGCCTTATAAACATGAGAGTCAAGTCGGAAAACATGTATGCCTCGTCCATATACATATATATACCGTAACGTAACCGGCCCACTAATGCGGGACTCGGTGGAATCATATCATAACCCGGCCCATCCCGGGACTCGGTAAAGTCATATCTCATCTATGGATCCATCCTACGTAACCCGCCCTCTAGTGAGGGTCTCGGTGAACAATGCAAGGTTGTGCACGAATCGTAACCCGCCCCGGGACTCGGTGAGGTGAAGTAGTAACACTTAGCACGAGTAGATATCATGAGTGCCATGCAAGTAAAAATCATCATTTGACTCTCCATACAATCATTACAATAATGTCATAATAAACTCTTTCTTTGAAGAATCATAGGCACTTCTCATAACAATCCTCTTTAGGAATTAAACTATATAAGAATTAAGTACGTCCGCCGTACTTTCATTAAAGCATGCCAAAAGAAAGAAGTAAGGGTTTCACATACCTCTTAGACGAATTAATCGACTCAATATTAGCGTACGCCTCGTTTTAGAACTTCAACCTTGTTGTCGAATTTATCTAAGTTCCGCGGGTCCTTGTAAGCCCCTATGAATGCTTATCTACATCATACGGATGATTTAAATCATAATCGACACAACATATTAAAAATAGATTCTTAGGGATATTCGACGAACACCTTAACCGCGTAGAACCTATATTCCTTCTATATCGAAATCTATGTAAGTAGTGAAACATCCAACTCTCTTAATCCTCCTTCTTATACTACTAAAATCTCCGAAACAGTACCACAATTTCACATGCAAACCCAGTAACTCCCAGTAACGACAGTCCTGACAACGCCCAACCCAAATTCGCATTTTCGACAATCGTCTTTAGAACTAATAGCAAGAAATGACTTCGAGAAAATTGTACATACTATTAAGAACAAGGAAGGTTACCTCATTAAACACATCGACGAGAATCGTTGGGAAACCCTTTTGCTCGACACAGCTTCCGACAACCAGAAACAGACCCCCAAATCGATTCGCGCCAGAATCCGGTTGTATTCAAGGTTTCTTGTAAAGCTCCCGAGTTTCTAAGCTTGCTAATGGTTCGGTTCTCTTGGAATTTTAACCCAGAATACCAAGAATTTCCCCCTTCGCTGGTTATAAGAAAGCTCCCGAAAATCCCCAATTTTGGTCGAAATCTCAGAAAACCCATCGATCGAGGCTTGCTCCTGCTGCTAGAAATATATTTGGTGAAGGAGTTTGGTAGAGATGAATAGAGCACATTGAAGGATTGATGGTGGAAGAGATGGAATTGAAGAAATGGGTAAAAATGGAGAAAGAATGGCTTATGGGTCAGTATCGGCGATCGGTTTGGGGTGGTCCCCCAAATCGTTTATAAAACTCCCTCTTACCAACTCCCACTATAAATTGTCTCATTCCTAATTAATTAATCCCACAATTAATTAATTATACACACAATTAAACTTCCGGTCTCCAATTATTTAAATCCCGACGATTACTAAAATCCTCAAATGTCAATATCATACTTCCCGTAATAAAATACCAGTCTATACTCTCTCCGGGATACACAATTATTTAGACTCCGTCGTCACACTTACTAAATCCCAAAATTATTTCGGGATCACGCCCTTTTATATACTAATCCTCTTATTAATATGCACAAGTACAACGAAATTTTCCCGGGTCCGGGCCTACTTACCTACGCTACGAGTTCAACCGCTATCCGAAATTACGGGGCGTTACAATTTAAAGCAGACACATGATTACGGGATATGGGTGATTTAAGAACATTGGAATTTAAATTAAAATATCTTCTCGATTTAAAAATACCCGTTAACTACGAGTGACTGGTTTATGACTCGGAGGAGAATTGGGGGAATTTTAGGAAAGATCGGGACACATGACGGACTGGCCAACAGGCAGTGGGTCTGCTAACCCAACACGAAAACTGCAGGAACCCGTGACTGGAACAATGCTGGTAATGGGCTGAGTAACTGGCCTAATTACCGACACTAGCCCAGTCACTAGACTGGACACAATGGCTTAAACATTTTCTGGCGACGGGACTGTGGACCCAGCGGGCAGTGGACCCGTTGGTGGATTTTAGGTGAAGGACATGTCCGATAAATGGTGGATAATATACGGGTAGATACCGTCATCCAAAAGATTATACGAACTAGGCACTGGACTACTCACTTTAGCAAATGAAAATTAGGATTTATAAAAAATAACATGGTGACTAATGATGATTTTATTAGACGATAAATAAAAATATTTGTAACCAGGATGATTAGATGGATAACCCAAAAAAACACAAGGGGTAGAACGGGCCTGAAGTTTGGTAATTGTGGTGGACGGAAACAACGGATAACATAAGCACCCAAAGACCCTAAGATGTGAATACGAATGAGCCTTATTATATAAGATTTGAAGAGGGGACGAATATGCCAAACCTTTGGTAGGAAGAATGTTAAGAAGATATGTAGTCATTTGTAGAGCATGATGCCAAAAAGAATGGGGTACGGAAGCATTAATCAATAGAGTTCGGACAATGTTATTAATGGTACGAATTTTGTGTTCGACTTTCCCATTTTGTGAAGACGTATGAGGACAAGAAAAATGAAAATTAATTCTATGATTAGCACAAAACTCCCAAAACACCCCATTATCATATTCTTTACCATTATCACACTGAATATTATTAATTTCCTGTTCGAATTGGGTTCTAACTCTAAATTTTAAGAAAGTGAAAAAAACTTGAGATTTTTTCGCTATTGGAAAAGTCCATAAAAATTAGAATAATCATCCAGAAATAAAACATAATAACGATGACCCAAAGAACTGAGAACGGGAGATGTCCATAAATCACTATGAATAATATCAAATGACATTAAAGTATGAGAATTAGAGTCTACAAATGGTAATCTAACAATTTTCCCTAAAGAACAAGATTGACAATTCGGAGTACTACGCGTACCCTTACAAGAAATAAAATTATTTTGATCAAAGGAAGACAAAATAGACGACCCCGGATGACCTAGACGAGCATGCCACAAGGAAGGAGCAAGGGCTGCAAAAATTGATGGCAAGGCTTGACTCGAGAGACCGAAACGTGGCGTGATAGGATAAAGATCTCCCCTACTATCACACTTCATGAGAGGACTCCCCGTTTTGAAATCCTTCACATAAAACTTAAACGGATCAAATTCAACAGAAACAGAATTATCAGTGGTGAATTTACGGACATACACCAAATTTTTAATCAATTTAGGGGCATAAAGAGTATTTTTCAAGATAAGGGGTGGATGGGGGGAGACAAAGTTTTATGACCATAACCACGAATTGGAATTGAATTGCCATTACCAATAATTATACCACGATTACTACTCAAATTGGAATAAGACGAGAGAGTACCTTAGTCGGATGTCATGGGGTAGTAGCTCCGGTGTCCATGTACCAATTTGTGTTCGGGGGATTTAATCTAAGTATGTGCATCGCGACTTCAATGTCGGTCGGGGTGGGGTTCGTTGCATGATGGGCCTGAGGAGGCCGGGGCCCAAGTACACCGACTTGCTGCCCCGGCCCAGAAGTGGGGCGAAATCCATTGAGCCAGAAGGAATTGGGTCGAGAAAATTGCTGTTGGGCAGCCCAATGGTTAGGCGATGAAAATGCTGGGCCGTAGGGGTTGTTGGGCCATTGTCCACTGGCCCAGGCCCACGGCCAGGGGCCCCAAGGCTGGGACCAGTTGGGTTGTGGCCCACTACTGTTGGGGCGGGACCCACTGCCACCATTACCCTCGCCGGGCGTTTGCCCCCGTGATTTTTGGCATTATTTTTCCGACTATTTTTGCCGCCACCGTGAGTACGGTTTTGGCCCGAATTATCAACAAAATCCGGAGAATTTGTGGAGGACGTCATCATGACTACGAGACTAGAACTGGTAGCCACCTTTTTTGGCCGAGCCTGCTTCTTCGAGCGTAAGCATAGAACGAGCCTGATAAAATTGCGAAGAGGGCTGCCCTAACAAAGAAGCGTGCTAACACCACTATAGGCCTCAGATAGGCCTGCAACCATCTGAATGACAAGACGGTCGTTGGTAACTGGCGCACCAACATTGCGAAGTTTGTCTGCCAATTCTTTGAACCTTTTGCAATATGCTGAAACGTTGGAGAGATCTTCCATATTGACGTGGGAGAATTCCTGCTCAAGGGTAACAACACGCGAATTTTGATTATTTTGGAATATATCACGTACTCTATTCCATGCCGCTATCGCCGTAGCGTCTGGTTCGATAATCGTTTGCAAGAGGTCTGTAGAAATAGTTGAGTAAATCCACTGAAGAACAGTGGCATCAAGAGTCGTCCATAACTTAGGATCATCCTCGGGTTTGGGCACCTCTGTATCTGTAGGAGCCGCGGGGATAATATGATGGAGGACTTGATGCGAGCGTGCATGAACTTTGAACAGTTCAACCCACGTCGCGTATTAGACGTTTTCTATTTCAAGAATAATAGGGATGTGATTTTTGATGTTAGAAACAGTGAGGGTAGGGTGAAACGTGTTCTTAGCTATAATAGCAATGCAAGGCGTGATGTAGGGATTGTGAAGAAAAATTTGGGAAGAGAGGAGATACCGTCGGCACGAAATCCGAGAACAAGGGGCTCGGATATTCAAGGGAGGTCGACGGAAATTTGGAGAATTTGGAGAGAGGATTTTAATACCTAGACTTCTGATACCATGAAAGAAATAATCCCTTGATTATTCTCATATATACAATTTATAATTTTCATAATAGGAAAATCCTATTTCTATTCTACTACCACGACCTTATTTTACTTGTATAAGAAATCTATAACTATGGTAAGAATACAATTCTAATTATGATACAATTATGTTACTAAAACCGTGTGATACAATTATGGCTATTTGCTACCAACTGTGATATACATCACGATATACGTGGTATATTTTAACAGAGATAAAGTTTGATACACTCTATCCTTTCGAAATCTGGAGTGCGTATGTTTTTGTTTTAAAATTTTAGATTCAGTAAAATTACGTTATATCAATTTAAAATGAGGAGATGCAACTTAATTTATTTGAAACGTGCATAATTAAATTAGTTAAGTTCATAGGTTCCAGCAGTTTAATGAGTGGGACCACACATCCGCGTAAAATATTGGAGGAAATAAAATAAAATTAATAAACTTTACCTTGGCTGTAATCCCAATTCCCCTAATTAAAATCACATGCTATACAGAAAGTGAAATCTTATTTCCAATTACTTTCCCTTCTTTATAACTTTTCCCTATAAATCCCTTTCACCTCCTCTTTCTCTCAACCAACCAAATTCATCTCCCTTAGCATATGTCTCAGAGATCTAACATCCCACACTTTGCATCTATAGCCTTTGGCATCCATTCTCATCTCCTGGTTTCCAGTGACAAGTCTTCTAATTCCAATTGGTCATAATTTTCCCCTAAAACTCAAAAAGAAAAAGAGAGAGAGAGAGAATCAAGATCCTTAATTCCCTTATAATATTTTTCTTGTTTGGAGTAGATCTTGATTATTATGGGGGTGAAAGGATTTGTTGAAGGAGGTATTGCTTCTATTATCGCTGGATGTAGTACACATCCACTCGATCTCATCAAGGTACGTATGCAGCTTCAGGGCGAAGCGTCTGGTACAGCACCTGTCCAGACGCTTCGTCCTGCTCTTGCTTTTCATCCTACCAATCATGCACACGTGCCAATTACTCCACCTTCCGTTCCTCGTGTGGGGCCCGTGGGAGTTGGTGTACGTATCGTCCAGCAAGAAGGCATTGCCGCGCTTTATTCTGGCGTTTCTGCTACCGTTCTCAGGCAAACACTTTATTCGACTACCCGGATGGGATTATATGACATGTTGAAGACAAAATGGACAGACCCTAATACGAATAACATGCCTTTGGGTAAAAAGATTGTTGCTGGACTCATCGCCGGAGGGATAGGGGCAGCGGTTGGGAACCCCGCTGATGTGGCGATGGTCCGCATGCAGGCTGATGGGCGGCTTTCAGCCCCCCAACGCCGAAATTACAAGAGCGTGGTGGACGCTATTAGTCAAATGACCAAGAGCGAGGGGATTACTAGCCTGTGGCGCGGTTCATCCCTTACAGTGAACCGCGCTATGCTAGTGACCGCGTCACAACTGGCATCTTATGATGAGTTCAAGGAAATGATTTTAAAGAAGGGTTTGATGAAAGACGGACTCGGGACCCACGTGACCGCAAGCTTCGCAGCCGGTTTCGTGGCGTCGGTAGTGACGAATCCGGTGGATGTGATCAAGACTAGGGTGATGAACATGAAGGTGGAGCCTCGGAAGGCTCCACCTTACTGTGGAGCCCTTGATTGTGCAATGAAGACAATCAAAGCGGAGGGACCAATGGCCTTGTATAAGGGATTTATTCCTACAATTTCAAGGCAGGGACCATTTACTATTGTGCTCTTTGTTACATTGGAACAGGTCCGGAAATTACTTAAGGACTTTTAATTAATTGATGATGACGAAGAATTTTGATTTAGTTAATGTTTTGCTAAACACTACTTACAAGATAATTCCTTAAGATTTGGAATGAGGTTGCACAATGTTAGATGTTGTGTTCTCACTTGTTAGTGCTATTATTATATATATTACAAATGGTACTTCAATATAAAATGATGTGCCATTTGGTACAAGTCAAAGTTGAAGCAACTGTTGATTTTTCTAGCTAAATCCAATTGCATCATTCAAGATTTTAAGCAGTAAAAATGTCCAATATCAGATAGATGAAAACTCAGTCAAAGTATATTTAAAAAGACGTTTTAACTACTCCGATATTTTAGAGTTAAAAACAGCGAATATACCGCTAGATTTATGCTAAAGTAGTGGATCCAGCTATGAGTCTGATTGGTTTATGGGAAATATTAACAGAATATTGCAAAAAGTTTCTCGAGGAAAAGTTAAGGCCACGACTTTTTTTTGTATTGAATCTTAAGGAAAGAGAAGGTTATCGAATAATTGACTTTGTCATTAAGCTGATTATGCACAATTATCTCAGCTAAAACGATTAAACACGACTAACCCTGTCAGTGTCAAGAGACCTTCTCTTATTTATTCTCAATGTGTATTGCATTTTCTAGTGAAATACAATCATTTTTATCTTGTCTAATCTTGTAAAGTTAGCTAATAAATCTTGACTATTTATATAAAGATAATCTTGGAAGAATATGTGTTTTCTTGAAATTCTAAAATACTATTTATTTTTAAAAAATTTAAAAATCTAAAACAACACTTATTATGAAAAGAAAAGAATATTACATATATTTAGTACTTCAAACCTATTCTAAAACACTTACGCCTTTGAGGTGCTTGGAATTTTTTTTTAGTATAACTTGAAATTTTTTTAGTATAACTTGAAAAATACCAATATCAGAATATCTGGCCGACACAGAGTTAAAAAGGACACCTAGTGGATGGTAGGTAGGAGAGAGTATGCTTGCCACATGCATATTGGCACTCAAAAAAAAAAAAATCACCCGACCCGACCCTGTCCGGTCCACTAAAAAACCGATATAATCCGATACGTTCGGCGATATAAAGTATAAACCGAACATATTATTTTTTTTTTTAAAAAGTTGTATCCGTTTTTTTTTTTTAAATAATTTTTGTTCGTTTCATAT
This sequence comes from Anisodus tanguticus, assembly GCA_034509755.1. Lineage (NCBI taxonomy): Eukaryota > Viridiplantae > Streptophyta > Magnoliopsida > Solanales > Solanaceae > Anisodus > Anisodus tanguticus. The sequence goes on along the minus strand of CM067552.1, from coordinate 7,296,971 downwards.
TTTTCGGATACAAAACCGATATAAACTGATAAATGTCCACCCTTACATATTGGCCCTCAAATATTATATATTGCCAAATCCTCACCAAAACCTCGGACCACTTTTATAAATTACTCTTTGTTTCATTATATGTGACAATATTAAGTATAATGTGAAGTTTAAGATATTACTTCGAATTTTTATATTGCACGATTAGTATTTAAAGTTTATAAAAAATAATAATTCTTTACCTGTACAACGTAGGAGTAAGGTCTGTATACACTCCATTCTTTTCAGATTCCACTTGTGGGAAAGCATTGAAGAAGACTCTTTCAGACTCGTTCGTATCCCATACCCATGGTCTACTTCACCCACCCTTGAAAGAGTGCGTAATAGCTCACTGATCGAGCGTTCTTGCGCCGAAGATGAATGGGGCTAAGTGATCTGCCGAAGCTGTAGGATGTCAAACCTCAGTATGAAAAGCATGACGGAATCGACGGTGGTCAATCTTCCTTCTTCTTTGGCATCTCGACTGGGGAGCAGCATCAATGATTATCTTTGCACTGGCCAATTCCGACATAGATTTTGAATACAGCCTTCCATCTTCTCCTCCTTTCTGCTGACCTTGGCTCACGTTGCCACACAATCTAACGACATCGAAACTGTCTCCTCTCCTAAGCTCTGGCAATATATGAGAACGATTCATCACCATCTTCGCGTATTAAAACAAGAATGTCCCAATCAAGTCATCGAGTGACATAAAACAGCATATCCGGAATTGGAATCTCTCTCGCAATGGATGGTTGGTTTGAACTCCCGGATGAAGGCTTTCAAATCATTGGCTATTGGGACGGATAATAAGGATGTCTTAAAATGAAACTAATTCGACAGTGTAGGAATATGGGCAATCATCTATTGTTGTTATTCAACAATTGAGAGTTGGGTTTTGAGGGTCCCAAACGGAAGGGGTTTCTTGAGAGAGCTACGCAACACAAGTACATGTTTAATTTGTTGTGATGTTTTTGTCATGCATTGCATTTGGTATTAGGATATTTGCTTCTATTTTGGTTGATGAGCTTGAAGGTGGAGCCCAAGGGCCATTGAAATAAAGTTATTTTCTAGAGCTCATGAATTGCGCGTGTACTTCTATCATAGCAGAATTACATATGCACTTAATTAGTGTACAATCTAGGGTGGCCAGTGGGGCGGGGCGGGGCGGGATTCGGGGGACGGGCTCAAGAGGGACGAGAGAGGGGGGTGTCCGAGATCAAGATCCGGCGGGCCGGGATCTGGGATCCGGGGGGACGGGCTCAGGTGGGACGGGTTGCGGGTTTTTTTTAGACACTTAATTTAAAATATATATATATATTTAAACACTTAAATAATTGAATAAGATAGTGAATAAAAATATCTCAATGCTGTTTTTGTGCCTATTGTATTATTTAATAGAAATATGATTTTTTTTGTAATACAATTTTAAAATTGCAACTTTGTTTCGTAGTTCAAAAGTTGTAAATCACATAGTAAAATTTCCATTAAAAATTACATAGTCAATCATACTCTTTCTAATTTCCTCACAATCTCTTGAGGATCTTCTGTTGGAATTGAAAGTTGTTGGTCAAATTGTTCGACGTCGCTTCCTGCTCCCTCGGATAAGATTTCATTGTAGTTGTAGTCGTCTTCTTCGATGATCTATGGTTGACCGCACCTTCTACGCTCCGCTCTAATCCAATCTCTGAATAAAACGACAATCTTCAAGCTGTCTCCCGCCAATGAGTGTCTATGCTCTCCTATTTGAAACCTTCCAAAGAGAAAAAAAGCGCTTTCGAAGAAAATTTGTTGATGACGCTTGAATATTCAACACATCTCGAGCCATCTTTGCTAGTGTCGGAAATGTCTTCTCATTCTCCCTCCAGTATCTCAGCAATTCTTCACGTCCACCTTCATTGACAATTGTTTCATACGGTACAACACCCTGCAAGATATAAACATCAAACTCGCTAATTTGTGAAGAAGTTGAACCACTATACATTCTATTTCTAAGGCCTTGAATACTTGAGGCAGAAATAACATGCATTTTATAAGGTTGTAGCGAAGTAGAAGAAGATGGTACGAAAGTAGCCGGTTGATTATTTTACTTTGTTTTGCATATATATATATATATATATATATATATATATATATATATATATATATATATATATATATATTTGCATTTGCATTCGGTGTGTATGTTAGACGTAACTTCTTCTCTAATTGGTTCGTGAGTTGGTTCTTTATTTAGGTCTGTTGGACTTGGAGGCGGAAGTATTTCTATACTTTCATAAATCGTTTCAACAAGTGCTTTACAACCGTCTACTTTAATAGTCAGATTTAATACAACACCAATAATATAAATAGTGTGAATAGGAAAAAATATTTTTTTAATTTTATAAACATTTTTAATAGATGGAGCGTAAGATGATTTTTGCATATATTCACTAAGTAATAAAAATATTAGAGCTATATAAAATAACATAGTTGAAATAGTAGGATAATAAATACCAGAAAATTATTGAGTAGCTAGAAAAAATTTCTCTAAAAATTCAATAAGTTCTAAATTTTCCCCAATCATTATCTACAAGCATATCCCTTGGATTTTGATTATGGGCGTTAAATAATAAAGTTATAGGTCTTCTATACTCGTGAGCAACAAGTAGTTGGTTATAAAGAGAATTCCACCTAGTCGCTACTTTTTTCGGATTTTTCTATAAGGTAATTCACAACCATGACAAGTTTTTTATACTCTTTGCGTCTTTGTATTTTATTACCTTTAAAAATAAAGTTTATAGAAAATTGTACTTTATCAAAAATATTTTCAAAATGTTTTAGGCCATCATTTACAACTAAGTTATAAATATGGCATACACATCTTATATGAAAATTATAGAGAAAAGATAGAGTTAATCGATTTTTTAAAATGTTTACATCATAATCATAAGAAGTATCATTATCTAATGTAACTGTCATAATTTTATCAGTTATTCCATAATATTCACAAATTTCATGAATATTTCTTGCACTAAAAGATCAAGTGTGCCCTATCATCAATATATCTATATGCTAAAATACGTTTTTGCATAGACCAATTCTGATCTATCCAATGACATGTTACAGTTAAATAATCATTACCATTAGTACTACGGTCTATATCAGAAGTGATAGTCACTTTACCATTAAAATGATATAATGCATAACGTAACGACTATTTTTATGGGGTGGGGTGGGGGGGGGGGGGGGGGAGCAAAATGGTCATTATAGACGTTGCACAATGGCCAAAATCTAAATTTGGTCGTTGTGCAATGGTTATTTTTGCAAAGGGGGGGGGGGGAGGGATGGGGGGAGAGACGGGTGGGATCTCGTCCCGAGTTGGAATCCCGCTACCATTTTAAGGGGGATCGGGCCTAGTCCTAATCTCGTCCCGAGTTCTAATAAAATCCCGCTACCATTTTTTAAGGGGGATCGAGTTTTTGCTCTATGGTACTTTACAAATTGTCGGGACGTATAAAGGCGGTAAGTGAGATCGGCCTCTCTCACCCCACCAATCCCCTGAAAGAGTCGAGATTTCGGGGCGGACCGATGTTGCCCGAGAGGACAGCCTTAATAAAATCTCACAAGTCGGCAATATTTACCTTTTATACTTATCTAGAATTGATCGACTCACTAAAATAAAATAGGTGGAGAACCCGGGAACGGCTTTGAATTTGGTGTTTCTTTTCGTAAATCACTATCCGAAGTGCTCATGCTTCCACCGAAGCGATCAACTCGAACCTTTACAACTTAGTTTTCCCATTGAACCAAATTACCGGGATCTCCAGGTTCGTAAGGTTGGGTTTCCATTTGTATTGGTCCGTATATTTTGGGTTTTAAGCCCATTCCCTAGACAGGCGAGAAAACTTGATCTCCGGGTAGTCCCTTAGTTTGTAAACAAGGAAGTGACACCCGTGATGATCAACCGCCATACGGTCTTATGTCTCCGCGGATCCCGACGAGATATGTCCGACGCCGTCATCCGTGTCCTTCCTAAAGCCGATCGGCTAGCCACAAGTGTATAACCTTTGAAGGCATGGGTTTCTCCCAATAAGGGACGTCCTCTAATGAGTCGTGAAGTTACTCAACTTCTTTCATGCTTTGTATAAAGTGATAAACTCCGATACCATCATGAATCGGTCGATGCAAGTTTGCCTAGAGGATTTTCCAAGAACCACCATACACACTTACTTGTGGCTTTGGTGTTCTTCGATCCGATGTCCGTTTGCATCTTGTGTTCTCTCGAACGCGTGGACATCCGAGAATACTATAATCCGTAGATAAGCGAATAATTCGAGATATCGTCATATCCGACTTAACGCCTTCTATTGATCATGTATTAAGATCATCGATGAACCTTAGTTCAATCGATCTACGTTTGTTGGACGATACTGGTCGGTTGTAGTGTGTACAATACATTGAACTACACATGACCCGAGCATATCGCTCCTTGTCTATGGGTGCACCATGATTCCAATCGTTCTATGATTCATATCCATTGGTGGCTTCAACGAGACCGTCAACTATCGACCGGTCCGTTAGATGTCTTAGAAATCCAATTCCTAAGATGTCATCTCGTGATACTCATATCTTTCATATCGAGACTTTGTTTCAATATGATTTTCACTCTAAGACCGTTGGTTTTCCAACCTGTTGGCTTTAACTTCGAGTCAATGTTTCGTGATCGATTCATTGTTTCTATTTTATCGAGACTTTCGGGACCAAAATGTTAACATTTCGGTACCAAAATGAAAGTTCGGAAGAAGTCCAACAGATTCGACAAACCAATTCGATCCTCTTCTTCCAACTCTCCGGTTTGGAAGGTCGTTTCAACACCCATGCCATGTAAGATTACAATGGCCCTGGATGTGAAGCTACTCACAGGGGAGCACTTTTTACAACCCAAAGGTTCTTTTCCCGGAGGAAGATTAACTATTACACGAGTATGGTTCTATATATGGAATCTAATTCTCTTTTTAGCTTCTTTCCAAAGCAGCGCTTTTGGAGATGACAATTATTTATTAATTGTTCATGGTTCATTATTAACTATACAAGCTAGAAGGACTCGAACAAGTCTTTGTCCCCTTCTTTGCTCCGTCTCGGTTCAACATCTAGAATCCCCGAGTTACGTAGATGCGGAGTATTAAGTTCGGATAGCCAAGCAACTTTTGAGTCCTGTAGATACGAAACGTCTAGTTCCGGACAGTCAGGCCCTCGCGGGTTCTTGTTAACCTTGAGCCGTTACTCCTTTTTCCTTTTCCAAGGAAAGTTATCTTCTAAGAATTCAGCATTCTTTGACGCGAAGAGGCGATGAATACTACTGTTATTTACAGATCCAGTGAATATGCAATCTACAGTCTTAGGTATGAAACCACCCCACATCACAACATTTGTATGTGAGATCCTTTCCATGTATCACACGGAGGGTTACCCTTATCCTTATGCGGAGTTCTATTGAGAATCGCATTAGCGGTAAGGATCGACGTGCCCCACATAATTTGGGCGTACGGCTTAGCGCTTGGCTAACACCGTTAGGCGAGGTGAGAAATGAGCGATCGTTTAATAAACGATGCTTCACTTTCTCCCCTCTATCACTACGAATTTCTCAATCCGTAGGCTTAGTTGATTTTCAACTTCGTTTTGTAGCGCTTATCCGCTTCAACAACTTCATCTTTGCTTTTCAATAAACAAAGGATACAATACGTTGTACCATTATCAATAAAGGTCATAACGTACTTGTCTCCCCCCTCTATTTTGTATAAGCTTCAAATCACCCAAGTAGGTGTGACTAAGTTCTAGAGGAGCAATGCTTCTTTCGCTATTCCTTGACGGAATTTGGAAAGGTGATTTTGCCTCTTCATCTACCTCACATTTATTTGAGGATTTATGTCGAAGAAGGCAACAATCTCAACATCGTTAGCTTTTGAATGACTTGCTATTTAACGTGTCTTAATCTATGATGGCATAGACGCACGGATTACAAATATATCATTCATTTGGCTACGGACATACTTTGTACCATTCTTAGTTATCACGCACTGTTGGACTAGTCTCAAACCGGCTTGACCAACGGCGTCCTTAACCAAGTTTGGAATATGTATCACCTCATCTTAGAGTGATCACAATCCATGAAGTCCTATTGAGGACAACCTCTCCAACCCCTTCTACGTTAGAGGTGTCGTTTCTTCACATGAACAACCTCTTGCCCGTGGTTAGGGCGTAACCGGATCATATGTGATCTAGATACTCCGGCCTACTCCGGTTGCTTTGGCGGACCGAGTGTCCAATTTCTTTCTTGCCTTTCTTTAGGCCTTCGGATCATTCGGGACACTCCGGAAACTCGGCCCACCTTACTAGGTGTCCATTACTTTTCCTATGAAATGAATTTTGGCCCCACTCCGGTCTTGCCGGAGGCTTTATATGACCGAGTGTCCAATATCATCATATCAAATAAATTTTGGCCCACTCCCGGTCGCCGGAGGCTTTGTATGACCGAGTGTCCAATATCATCCTATCAAAGGAATTTTGGCCCACTCCGATCGCTGGAGGCTTTATGTGACCGAGTGTCCAATATCATCCTATGAAGGATCTTCGCCAAATAGTATGACGGGCTCAACGTCTTTAGCTTTTAGACTCCTTCCGTTAAGATTGGTGCCCAGATAATTCTTGGCGCTTACTTAAGAGTGGTAAGAGTTTTCGCACAGTTAGTGGATCTTTCTCCATTGTATGTGCGACATACTTTACACACTTTGAATTATTACACTTAAAAGAACGGATCTTTTTAAGTTGTTTACCAAATCCAATCTTTAAACGGGAAAGAAGATGAGATTAAACTTCTGATTTTTAAAGCGTAAGGAATATAAATTAATTTCATATTCCTCCTTACTTTAATCCATTTTTAATCAGACATCATTTAATCTTTATTCTTGACAAGTAAGAAAAATACTTATCATTTAATCGTTATTCTTGACAAGTAAGAAAAATACTTATCCCAATTTCGGATTCTGGCTCACTTCAGTCACTTCATCAGACTGAGTGTCCATTTCCTTCTCACCATTATTCGGATCTTTTGTCTGGGACGGATATAGGCCTCTGCTGCAAGATAGAATAACATCTTCACTCTTCTCCTCTTGTCCCGATTGACATCCTCGGGCTCTCGAGAGCGCTTGTTTCCACCCGGTCTTGGTAGCGGTGACACCATGAACACGTTCATCATCATCACTCTCTTCTACCAGAAAACCATTTCCATATCCAGATTTGGTCACACAATTTTTGACCGACATCTTTCGAATACTAATAGTAATACAATACAGATATTGTCTTAATTTGTTGGGAGATTTTTCTCTTTATGGTACTTTATAAAGCAGTACGGGAAGTATTTAACTATTACAAGTATTCGAAAGGATAAACAAAGATTTCAATAATTCAACATGGAATCGAAATTACAATCGTTACACAAGTAAAAAGCTGAAATTCCAGTTTTGTAGAAAACGGAAAAATGTAAATTGTTTTTGCTTTGAGTCGAGTGTAGCACTCTGTCCTTAAGACAATATTGCCTCGTATGTATCCTTTATACGTCCTGGACAATTTGTCTCCCAAGATAAAACAGCAATGGAACCCTTGAGCAAAGGAAACTCAAGAGCTACCGTGAAGAATATTGAGTAACGAAATGATGCTTGGAAGTTGTAGGAAGAAACTATTTTGGTTGTGTATTTTCGTGCACTGTTTTGCTGCATTTTTTTTTTCCATTCTTATTTTTCAACAATGGTGTAAGGGGGTGTTTAAATAGGTGAGGGAGGGGGTGATCATCGCTGAAAAGCGCCTCCATAATAGCCAAATAATGTCCATTATGGAGGTAGTAAAGTCACCAACATAAATGGGAGAAAGACCAACGGATTTGGCCATTATAGGAGGTGTAATTCAGCCAAAATAAATGGCTGAATTGAGTGCTTGGCATTTCTGTTTTTGACCATCGAAATTCTGATGTTCTCGAAACTTCGGGGACCAAACTCGTACATCTTGAAACTTCGGGGACCAAGCGTACATACGAAAGAATTCGGTCCAAAGCGTATATACGAAACTTCGGGATCAAAGCGTACTTTCGGCAAAGTTTTCGGCCCAAAAAGATAATATCAGAAGACCCACAGCCCATAGCCCACGACCCACGACCGTGACCCGTGACCCGTGACCCGAGAACCCGAGAACCCGAGAACCCGGAACCCGGAACTCGGAACCGGAACCGGATCGGACGGGACGGGCGGGCGGCGGCGGCGCGCGTGTGGTCTTTCGTCGAACCGAAGCACATCTAGGTCCTCCATCCTTTAAACACATGGGATACCCCTTGGGGTCCCAAACCCCAAACCAATTTCGAATCTTATATACACAACAATTCTTTCTTCCTCTACCGATGAGGGAGAATTACACACAATACCACACTTTCCATGCTTCAAACACCTTACTTCGTGAACCAATATCTCTTTCATTTCTCAATGAAATTTGACGATTCTTGGCCCTACGGTTATCTACGTACTTAGTAGATCATGCATGTGTGAAGAACCGGATTCTCCAACATACGTTACACTAGTGTTTAAGCCGTTAAAGTTGGTCGGTCGCAACTCCCGCCAAAGGCAAATTTCCAACAATCTGTTGGGAGATTTTTCTCTTTATGGTACTTTATAAAGCGATGCGGGAAGTATTTAACTATTACAAGTATTCGAAAGGATAAACAAAGATTTCAATAATTCAACATGGAATCGAAATTACAATCGTTACACAAGTAAAAAAGCGGAAATTCCAGCTTTGTAGAAAACGGAAAAATGTAAATTGTTTTTGCTTTGAGTCGAGTGGAGCACTACGTCCTTAAGACAATATTACCCCGTATGTATTCTTTATACGTCCCGGACAATTTGTCTCCCAAGATAAAACAGCAATGGAACCCTTGAGCAAAGGAAACTCAAGAGCTACCGTGAAGAATATTGAGTAACGAAATGATGCTTGGAAGTTGTAGGAAGAAAACTATTTTGGTTGTGTATTTTCGTGCACTGTTTTGCTGCATTTTTTTTTTCATTCTTGTTTTTCAACAATGGTGTAAGGGGGTGTTTAAATAGGTGAGGGAGGGGCTGATCATCGCTCGAAAATCGCCTCCATAATAGCCAAATAATGGCCATTATGGAGGTAGTAAAGTCACCAACATAAATGGGAGAAAGACCAACGGATTTGACCATTATAGGAGGAGTAATTCAGCCAAAATAAATGGCTGAATTGAGTGCTTGGCATTTCTGTTTTTGACCGTCGAAATTCTGATGTTCTCGAAACTTCAGGGACCAAAGCGTACATCTTGAAACTTCGGGGACCAAAGCGTACATCCGAAAGAATTCGGTCCAAACCGTATATCCGAAACTTCTGGGATCAAACTGTACTTCTGGCAAAGTTTTCTGGCCCAAAAAGATAATATCAGAAACGGGACGGGCGGGCGGCGGCGGCGCGCGTGTGGTCTTTCCTCGAACCGAAGCACTTCTAGGTCCTCCCTCCTTTAAACACATGGGATACCCCTTGGGGTCCCAAACCCCAAACCAATTTCGAATCTTATATACACAACACTTCTTTCTTCCTCTACCGATGAGGGAGAATTACACACAATACCACACTTTTCATGCTTCAAACACCTTACTTCTTGAACTAATATCTCTTTCATTTCTCAATGAAATTTGACGATTCTTGGCCCTACGGTTATCTACGTACTTAGTAGATCATGCATGTGTGAAGAACCGGATTCTCCAACATACGTTACACTAGTGTTTAAGCCGTTAAAGTTGGTCGGTCGCAACTCCCGCCAAAGACAAATTTCCAACAGAACCAGCTTAAACTGGTCATACTATTAAGTTTGTTTGATTCAGACCAACATGATGGTTGTGGTGCAAAGCTGAGGGATCATTTTCCTCTACAAGAATACTAGTTGCTTATATTTCACTCATGGACGGAGCTAGGTAGGGTTGAGGAATTCATCCGAATCCCCTTCGACGGAAAAATATATTGTATATATAAGGTTAGATTTTTTATGTATATATAGTAAATCTTAAATTTACTTGGCTTCTTCATATTTTTAAACCCCTTAATTAATGATAATTTTGGTTCCACTTTTAATTAGATGTTTTATTAGCCTTTTGAAATAATTAACTACCCAAAAAACTCGCTTATAAGAGATTTATTTTTACAAAGTTCCCAAAAGGGAATATATAAGTCATCTCACCTACATACACTGGTTACTTGCATAATTTCTGCTTTAAGAATAAGGTTTTTAATTTATTCTCTTCATTAATTCCAAACGAACATTTAACAATTTCATTTACTTTGTCAACAAAAAGCGAGGCAGCCAAAGGCAAATTCTAACCAAAACAAATTAGCCTCGATTTTTTGTTTTAGTGATCTCGTATCAAGCGCGCATTCATCGATTTAGTTTGTGGGAAATAAAGAACAAAATATTCGTACATGTTCTTCACGCTAGTTTTATGGCTGTTACTAGGAAGAAGGCAAAGACTTTTATATTTCGTTCACTAAGCTTAGGACTATTTTTATTGTCACTATCACCGGTGCATCACCAAATATATCATTAGTTCATTTCTCAAGGTTACGATAATCTTAATTTAATTAATGCTGGGATTCGACACTAATTAAACTAATTAAATTTGAACCTGCCTCAAGATTCGAATCTATGTCTTTGACTTATAAGGAGATGTAATAACTTTCCCTTTTACATGACTTTTATTGTTGCACCAAACGCATAGTTTAACCATTCAAGTTTCATACTCATTCTGTCCCAAAAAGATTGTCCATACTTTTCTTATTAATTTGTTATAAAAAAATTAGCACATTTTATATTTGGTTGACAAGCATACTAACATTTGAGGAACTCAAAGAATTCATATTAATTATATCATTCGTGAATTATAATTCAAAAGTTGATTATTGGAGTAGAAATTAAAGATGAACTATGTCTTTTAATCTCTTGTAAGTAGAAGAAGAAAAAAAGATATGCATTAAAATTTCTATTATTCAAAATTAGGCATGTAACACTTTTGTTATTGACTCTAACAAACATCAAACCTTCAGTACTATGCATTATTTACATGCTATGAACCTTAAATTATACCTTAGTTTGTCTAATTTTTGTGGAAACTAACTCTTTGGTTTCACCTTCTAAGAATTATTCTAAATTGTTTTAGCTGTATGTAGGACAATTTATTTGTCTTTAAAAAATAAAAAAGGATCAAATTACCGAGCAAGTGATTTCAGCATTCACGATAAACAGATACGTGTATGTCAAGTGCACAATGATTGGGCCTGAATGAATTTGGTGTTAATTTTTTTAAAAATAAAAATTCACATATTTAAAAACTATGTAAAAAGTTTTATAAGTTACATTAAGTCACAATTCAAAATATTTATAAGGCATATAACAAAGTTATGGTAAAAAAAATTGTTTGAAACTCGAAATCCGAAAAGTGTAACATAAATTGAAACAAAGAGGATGTCTAATTATATTACTTTATGAAGTTGTTAATTACATACTAATATTTATCATAAATATTTACTTGTATTTATTTCATGGATGACATGATTATGTAAATGCTAATTTACGATATATATAAAAGATAACTCTTAACTTTTGAAGATCATTACCACCATCAAATGATGTGGTACATTAGATGGGATTGCTCCTCCCTTAATCAGAGGTCTCGGGTTCGAATCCTGGATATAAAAAAATACATCTTTCGTCGAATGGATCCTATGCGGTGTGAATTTGGATATAGTCGAAGTCCAATATTACTGAACACCGGCTGAGAAACCAAAAAATGATTGCTAAAAAAACAGAGAAAAGAGACAACATGTTATATGTACCTCCAGAAGTTTACGGTAACGCTAAAGGTCTTTGCTGTGGCATAATATGGTGGAAATACCCACATGGTTGTGGAGTTGTTGTATAGTAAGGTGGATGGTGGTGAATTTGCATCTCTTTCCTGTGAAATTTACGGTGGAAATTAAACAGGGCACATTTTAGAGTGTAAGAATGTATTAATCTCCATTGGAGAGTCTTTCTCATTAATACAAATATATATAATGTGTAAAATGTGAAATCCTAATACACTAAGGATTCTATATCTACCATAATTATACAACACTAATAATTACAAAATATATGGTGAATATTCTCTAATATTCACTAATACACCCCCTCAGTCGGAGCGGGAGGACGCCGGACGCTGAGACTGGAATCTGAAGTCGAGGAATAACTGTTTAGGAAGTCCTTTGGTGAAGATATCCGCATACCGATACAAAGAAGGCACATCCAACACCTTAACATGACCTATAACAACCTTCTCACGAACAAAATGTATGTCCATCTCAACGTGTTTGTTCCCTGATACTGAACCGGATTATGAGATAAGTATATTGCGGATATGTTATCACAGTACACCATAGATGCCTTACGCAAGGGACACTGAAGCTCCAAAAGAAGGTTTCAGAGTCAACAGATCTCAACAACAACATTGGCAACACCCTCTATACTCTGCTTCTGCACTCGAACGGGATAGGGTGGCTTGTCTTTTGGCAGACCACGAAATGAGATTATCCCTAAGAACACACGTAGAGCGGAGGTGGAGCATTGCGTGTCCGGACATGCCTGCCTAATCTGCATCCGTATATGATAACAACCTGGTTGGTGTAGATAGGTAGAGATGCAATCCATAATCAAGTGTGCCCTTAACGTATCGAATGATACATTTAAGAGCAGTAAAATGAGGCTCTATGGGGGCATGCATAAACAAACACATCTGCTGAACAACATAAGCAATATCAGGCCTGGTGAAAGTAACATACTGAAGTGCACCTGCCAAGATCCTATAAAGAGTCGAGATCGGATACTGGATCACCATCAACCATAGTAGGCATGATCTTGCAGTTCGCCATTTTATCCTTGTACACAATTTCCTCTGCATACTTACGCTGACACATGAATATAGTAGCTGCAGATCTAGTCACTGATATCCCAAAAAATAACTCAATTTCCCTAAGTCAGTCATAGCAAATTTGTATTTAAGCAGAGCAATGATCTCATTTTTCAACACATCAGAGAATGCAGTATGAACAATATCATCCACATATAACAACCAATAAGCAATGTTACTACCTCGATGAAAAATAAAGAGAGAATTATCACACTTGCTGCATACAAACCCAATCTGCATAATGTAATGAGCAAAACATTCATACCATGCTCTGGGGAGCCTGTTTCAAACCTTAAAGTGACTTACGAAGACGACAGATATAATGAGGGGCCTCCGGATGGACAAAGCCTGGCGGTTGGTGTATGTAAACATTTCTTTCTGGTCCCCATGTAAGAATGCATTATTTACATCAAGCTGATGAATCGGCCAATGCTTACCCATAGCAATGCTCAGAACTGTGTGAATGGTAGCCGGTTTGATAAACGGATTGAACGTCTCACCACAATCAATACCCTCCTGCTGATTAGTGTCATTAGCCACAAGTCTCGCCTTATATCTCCCTAGGTCACCACTGTCTTTGAATTTGTGATGAAATAGCCATATGCATCGGATCACATTCACCCCATCCAGTTTAGAAACCAAATCCTAAGTGTGCTGTTTCGTTAAAACATTAAATTCCTCACGCATGGCCGCATTCCAATTCGGGTCAAGTTTTGCTAATTTTGAGTTTTTGGGAATTGGGGATATGGTTTGTGTGGATAAGTTAAAATGGACTTTGGATTTGAAAATCCCGTGTTGGGCACGGGTTTCCATACGGTGTGTGGGGGCAAGTTGGGTGTTTTGATGGAATGTCGGGTCAGGCTTATTTGAGGCAGTGACGGTGTCGGGTGGTTTTTGGGGTTGGTGGATGGAGTAGGGGTATGGAAGATGGGTTCGGGTGACCGAGATGGGTTGGGTGGGGTTGGGGATCTGGTTAGATCGGTGGTTGTGGGTGAGTCGATGTTGGGTTCGGTGATGGTGTTAGGTTGGGAAAGGTGTGATGAGGTAGTGGTGGGGTGGTCTGAGTTTGGGTGCTGGTAATGTGATGGGTTCCGAGAATTGGTACTATTGTGGGGTTGGTTTGTGTTACCGGAGTGACGGCGGCAGGTGGCTATGACATAGTGGTTGTCGGTTGGGTGTGCCGGTGGGTGGGAGAGACGATGATAGGATGTGTCAAAGATACATCTGACCGATTGTCGGTGGTGGCAGTGGAAATCGACAGTGACCGAGATTGGTCAGACAGACTGTCGGTGGTGGTAGTGGCATTTGGCAGAGACAGAGATGTAAGGGGATATGGTGGTGATACGACAGAGTTTGGTGAGTATGACGGGGGAGGTGTCGGACTCGTCTAGAAAGGTATAGTCCGTGTTTCAGAATTTTTGGATGTTTGCAAAAAGAAAGATTATCTCGTCAAACGTGACGTGATAAGAGATATGGATTTGACGAGTTGACAAGTCATATCAAAGTAGCCCCTATGATTAGACGGGAAGCCTACGAAGACACACAAAGTGGTTTGGGGTGCTAATTTGTGAGGGACATTGGAGGCAAGATTTGGTAGCAAAGGCAACCGAAGGTGATCATATGAGGGGATCCGACGGTATAGAATTTCGGTGGGGGTCATATTATGAAGGGTACTAGTAGGTAAACTATTAAAAATATATTCTACCATTTTGACCGTGTAGACCTAAAAAGAAGGGGGAGAGAGGCATGAAAAAGGATAGTATGAACCATGTTATTGATAGTGCGGATGATTCGTTCAGTTTTGTAATTTTGGGGGGAGGTGTTGGGACACGAAAACAGAAAAACCATGCCATTATTTTTGTAAAATTTGTGGAACGTGAAATTATTAAATTCACGACCATTGTCACATTGGAAAGATTTGATGGCTTTTTTAAATTGTGTTTTAATAAAGGTATGAAACTCAAGAAACTTGGCAAAAACTTCAGACTTGAATTTTAGCGGGTAAATCCAAATAAAGTGAGAGAAATCATCTAATAAGACTAGATAATACTTATGACCCAGTGAGCTAGTAATGAGAGATTTCCATAAATCAACATGAATAATATCCAATGGAGAAAACGTAACACTCGAAGGTAACTGAAAAGAAAGGCGAAATGTTTGCCTAACAGGCAAGAAAAACAACGTCGGGCAAGTTTCCCATTATTACATCTAATAAAATTATTGCTTCTAAGAAAATTAAAAACAGAACTCCTGGGTGTCCAAGTCTATTATGCCAAGTTGACGGAGAGATAACAACGAGAGAGGTGTGTGAGCGGGATCTGGCAGTGGAGGTGGATGAGAAATGATAGAGGTCCCACACACTATTTCATCTCGTAAGAGGTGTCCCCGTACGTAGATCCTTCACATAAAAACCAAAGGGGTCAAACTCAACAGACACGAAATTGTTATGAGTAAATTTCCTAACATATATTAATTTTTAATGATGTGAGGGGCGTAAATGACGTTATTTAGGGAGAAAGGTGGGTGTTGGGTGTGGGTGGTACCATAATCTTGAATCGGAATGTTGTGACCATTACCAACCGTAATAAATTGACGATACTTTGAACGAAATAACTCGAAAAGATTACCTGAGGAGCGGGTGAGGTGAGAGGTGGATACCGTATCCATATACCAATTTTCATCGGATTGTTGCAAGTTCAAACTGCTGAAGGCCTGGCCCAAATCAATGGGGCCAGACCATTGGACGGATGCTGTTGATGGGCCTGCACGACATGGGCCTGATGGGGCTGAATGTGCACCGGATGAGTTCCAGGCATTAGGCCTAAAACACCCTGCTGCTGGAATGGGTAATGGGTCGGTGCCTAATGGGAAGGGTAATTGGCCCAACCGAGATAGTTGGGCCATTAGCCTTGTCCGGTCTAGTTGTTGATGTTGTTAGGCTGCGGCGGTTGGCCTCCACGTCCGCGACCTTTGCCACATTTTCCGTTACCGCGGCCTCTACCGCCCTGCCACCACCGCGGCTGCCCCACGGTTGTTAGTTGTCGGCGGTGGTTGTGGGGTGGTGGGGGCGGCGGTAGCCGCCTGATTTTCAACAACTAACACCTTTTGATTGTGTTCGACCTGTTTGGCACGTCGGGTTTCTTCCAACAATAATTGTGGCCGGGCCTTATTAAAGCTGGGTAGATAATCGACTTGTTGTATCATGGTCACTAAAGTATCGTATTCACCTTTCGGTAAACCGACAACAAGTTGGAGAACCATCTTCATTTCAGAAATTGGTTGTCACGACCCGACCCGACGGGCCGCGACTAACCGCCCTAATGACGTCATTATACTAACCTGTCACACATAATCTAACTAACCCTTAATGAGTCTGAAATCCGGCAAAGCATAACGTCGCAATAACGACATATGCCGGGGTAGCAAGCCGACAAGGCCGCCTTTACCCCCGAATGCACTGTCTCCGAGGAGTCACAATTAGCCAATATAAAATAACAAGCAAGCCGACAAGGCCGCCACCGTATAGTAACGTATAAACATGGGAACACCCCAAAGACAGAATACAATAACATGACCGACCCAAACGAGTCATAACCCTTACATACGTACAACCCACCACCGTCTACAGACCTCTATAAGAAGAAGAACGACATATGACGGGACAGGGCCCCGTCGTGCCCCTAAATACAAACAGAAGCTCTAAAGAGATTCGATACCAACATGACAAAACCCTGGATCAAGGAGCTTTCCAACCTGCTGAGTAGGAACCTAGGCCTGAGGTTCACCAAACTGAGAGCATGTACTGCGGGCATGAAACGCAGCCCCCCGAGGAAAGGGGGGTCAGTACGAAATAATGTACTGAGCATGTAAAACATGAAGCTGTAAAATAAATCATAAGTAGCCAACAGAAACATGAGATCAGTATAAAAATCAGGATCCAAATCCAATTGTGCCATAAACCATAAAAGTCAGTTGTGCCTTATAAACATGAGAGGCAAGTCAAGAAAACATGTATGCCTGTCCATATACATATATATACCTGTAACGTAACCCGGCCCACTAATGCGGGACTCGGTGAATCATATCATAACCCGGCCCATGCTGGGACTCGGTAAATCATCTCTCATCTATGGATCCATCCTACGTAACCCGGCCCCCTAGTGAGGGTCTCGGTGAACAATGCAAGGTGGTGCACGAATCGTAACCCGGCCCGGGACTCGGTGAGGTGAAGTAGTAACACTTAGCACGAGTAGATATCATGAGTGCCATGCAAGTAAAAATCATCATTTGACTCTCAATAAAATCATTACAATAATGTCATAATAAACTCTTTGCTGAAAAATCATAGGCACTTCTCATAACAATCCTCTTTAGGAATTAAACTATATAAGAATTAAGTACGTCCGCCGTACTTTCATTAAAGCATGCCAAAAGAAAGAAGTAAGGGTTTCACATACCTCTCGACGAATTAATCGACTCAATATTAGCGTACGCCTCGTTTTAGAACTTCAACCTTGTTGTCGAATTTATCTAAGTTCCGCGGGTCCTTGTAAGCCCCTATGAATGCTTATCTACATCATACGGATGATTTAAATCATAATCGACACAACATATTGAAAACGATTCTTAGGGATATTCTAACGAACACCTTAACAACGTAGAACCTATATTCCTTCTATATCGAAATCTATGTAGTGAAACATCCAACTCTCTTAATCCACCTTCTTATACTACTACAATCTCCAAAACAAGTACCACCATTTCACATGCAAACCCAAGTAACTCCCAATTAAAGCGGTCCTAACGATACCCGACCCAAATTCGCATTTGTCGACAATCGTCTTAAGAACTAATAGCAAGAATCAAGTCCAAAACTTGTACAAACTTAGAGAATAAGGAAGATTACCTCTCTTAAATACAGCGACGAGTACCGTCGAATCCGTCATCCCAATAGCTTCCGACAAAACCGAAACAAAGACACCCCAAAATCGACTTGCTCAGAATTCTTTCGCATTCAAGGTTCTTGTAAGGCTCCCGAGTTTCTAAGCTTGTTCTTGGCTTCGATTCTACTGGAATCAAAGCCTAGAACACCTTGAATTCTCCCTCGTTTTGGTTATATGGAAGCTCCCGAAAATCCCTAATTTTTGGTCGAAAATTTCGGAAACCCATCAACTGAGCTTGCTCCTGTTGCTAGAAATGTGACCCTTTAATCCCTCATGGGTTCTTGAAGAAGATGAAGGTTGAAGAAATGGAGTGAAGAGATGGAGAAAGAAAAAAAAATGGAGAAGGGAGGCCCTTATGGGCATCTTGTTCTCGGTCGATCGATTTGGGGCTTAGCCACCCCCAAATCGATTATAACATCTCACTTACCTACTCCCACTATAAATTGTCCCCTCCCTAATTAATTAATCCCACAATTAATTAATTATACACACAATTAAAATTCCGGTCTCCAATTATTTAAGTCCCGACGATTACTAAAATCCTCTTATGTCAATATCATACTTCCCGTAATAAAATACTACGCTACGTCTATACGGGGTGTTACTCTCGGGATACACACTTATTTAAACTCCGTCGTCATACTTACTAAATCCCAAAATTATTTCGGGATCACGCCCTTTCATATACTAATCCTCTTATTAATATATACCACTTACCTAAGACAACGAAATTTTCCCGGGTCCGGGTCTACTTACCTACGCTACGAGTTCAACCGCTATCCGAAAATACGGGGTGTTACATCCTTCCCCCCTTAGAAACATTCATCCTCGAATGTCGGTACGACAATCTAACCTTCGACACCATACAAAAAGAATACACCAATTGTTATTCCAAATCCTCAAAACAAGGGGTACGACATTCAGGGATTAATTCAAACTATCTTTTAAACTGTGAGGAGATACATATCCATCCATAACTACTTCTAACGAAATAGACTCCAGTTTCATATGCGAACCAAAATAAACACATGGTGACTACATTCTTTAAATTCAAACAATAGGTAAAGCAGGTAGAAGGTCCTAATATCTAATTTTAGAGTTCTATACGCAACCTAGTTATTTATAAAAGCTCACACCTCAATACAATTAGCCATGCAACTGTTTTTATACCATTGCGGTTGATTCTTTTATTGCACTGTTTTTGGGCTAGAGTGCAACACACAACTGCTGATTTTTTTTTTTTTTTTTTTTTTTTTTTTTACTCTTCCCCTGCCCAGAATTTCAGCCTACAGCTGTCTCAAAATAAAGGCAGCAACATGTGTTTGTGCAGGGCACAATTCCACCAAAATACAGCAGTGATTACAGTAGCAAATAATAGCAAAAAAATAGCAAAATAGCAGTCAACTGGTAGCCAAAACAGCAGCTAAATAACAGCAGAAAATGAGCTCAAATAACAGTTCAAACACCAGCCAGCACAGCCTAATATCAGCAGGAAAATGAGTTCAAATAACAGTCAAGATATCAGCTAAGACAGCAGCTAAATACAGCAGAAACTGAGCTCAAATAACAGCCAAGATATCAGCCAAGACAAGACGACTAAATACAAAACAGAAATCGCATCTAACGGCGACCAAAACAAAGCAACCACAAAGGAGGTAAAATGCAGCAAAATTTGGTCACAATGCAGCCACTACTTACCCCATGGCACAGCAACCCAGCACCCTCACTCAGCTATACCTCACACAACACATCACAATGTCTTCCTATAGTGTAGTATCTGTCTTATCCTTGAGGGAAGGACAGCAGCTCATCAAGATCATGTACTGCAGAAAATATACTGCAGCACCTTGGATAAGAATGCCACATTTTGTAATCAAAAATAGAATGGCCCAAAATTTTTGCAATAAGTCATACCCAAAGTAAAGTGTTAATGCTAAGGTATAGCAGTCTGCAAGGTCTAAAATTATCTCAAAATATGACAGGTTCCAGCCTTAAACACACAGCATTTATCACCTCAACTGCTGCAGCAACTATAATTCAGAATTCAGTATTTTAAGAGCCACACCAGTCTTAACAATGAATAAGATAACTAAGAGAGCACCACATGTTTGAAAACAGGACCTTTGAGACTGAAAAAGGGCAGCAACATATGTGCCAACTGAGGCAATAATATGTGATTAAAGACCCA
Source organism: Anisodus tanguticus (assembly GCA_034509755.1). Taxonomy (NCBI): domain Eukaryota; kingdom Viridiplantae; phylum Streptophyta; class Magnoliopsida; order Solanales; family Solanaceae; genus Anisodus; species Anisodus tanguticus. The sequence goes on along the minus strand of CM067552.1, from coordinate 7,276,785 downwards.
CAGGGACAGCAGTAGCAGTAACAAAACAACAGCTAATCAGCAGTAACAAGACTAGTTTAAACATGCTAGATATTTCATAAACCAGCTGGTCCTTAGGCAACATGAAAACAAGTAACTAAATGCAACCTACTCTGGTTAGGTGTGCAGAAATGGGGCTTGACCATGTTGAGCCTCTATTCCAAGCATAACCAGTCGGCACCTTAATTAATACAGATTCATTTACCAAGTTCAGGTCTAGATTGGTGGTGCCACTCACCTATGGACATGGCTATGTAAAGCCTAACATCAGGGGAAAAAAAAAAACTCGAAATGCCAATACTAAGTCAAACACCCCTTTATACCATAGTTAATAGGCATCAAATACTTGCCGGGTTAATCTTGCTTCAATACCTGCACCTAACCTACAATCACACCATATCCAGGGCCATAACAAATACCTTAAGAGGCTGCATACCAACAGTTCATATAAGCAGAATTACAGGGTCCAGAGGAATTTTCTGAATCACCCCTTTAAAGGCCATCATGCTGAAATTAGCCTAAGTTTATCATTTTAACTTGTTAGGAGCACATGTCAACTAGCATAGTGGTTCTAAGCTTTTATTCCTACTTATACATGCACTTAACTAGGTGGATTGGTTTACACATTGGCAATGATAACATGGATACATGAATGGGTGCAGAAATACTCTTTTCTAGGCATTCATAACATAACTTCAACATTCAGACCACATAAAGTTCAAGTTACAAGAACATAGATACAACAAGTACATACCTAAGAAAACAAATTAGGAACTAAACTTCCCTTTGGACATATCACAACCTCTTGGGTTAGTGTTAAGCTCATAAAGTCCAACAATAAACTAAAATAAGTCCTTTGGTTAAAAAAAAAAAAAAAAAACTCCAGTTTATCTCACAGTACGCATCCATAGAAGTAACAAGATATTAATAGCACAGTCAGGACATCGTGTAGTCATAATTGAAGCTAAACATGTCATTGGAGACCACATGTAGGCTACATCATTTCAAATTACCGGATACCACATAGAAAAAACCAAAAACAGTAAGCCGACATATTCTCTAAGCTTATACTCAACCAAGGTTACTATTGTACTTATATGAAAAATGTAATAGAAGTCACACCGGTCTTTTTACTATAACCAATAAGTCATAGGTTACTCCTAACTTTAGGTTAGATTCCTATCAAGTCGGAATTGTCTCTAACAATACTAATCAATCCAAACAAGGTTATTATCGCTTAACTTATGTATACAATAGTTTAAAAATCATTTCATGATTCAACTAAAATTACACCAGACTATACAACAACCTTATCAATCAACATGCAAAATCCACATATTCCTTTTTGATTAATCCAAACATATAACCATTTATTTAGGCATGCTTAGTCATGTCTTCTAACATACCCTCAAGTCGGTAAAGCAGGCTCGGAATCTAGGTAATATCCATAATCCACAATCATCACATAGGCTACCCTTTATCAATTCCCATCATAATTAACATCACATAACCTCAACCATATCAACACACTTAACCCATTCTCTTCTAGTTTTAAATTATCATATCAGACGATATAAGACAAGTTTTGCTAAATAGGACAACTAATCTTGCTCTTAATTAGTGGCGCTTGTTTTAGGTAGATAATATGACCAAACGACTTACAGATAGCCAAAGAGTTTCCAAAATAATATATCGGTCATCACATTAATTTAAATAACCCATACATGCTAAACCTAACTTCAATCGAACCTGCCAATCCATGTCATGCTAACCTCATCACTACTCACTTAATAACTTAACCAAATCGGCAGAAGCAAGGGAATGCACATAGTTGAGGAACTACTCAGATATTCATCTTTCATTTTTCATTGGGACATGCCAAGGATAGATATGACCCTTTAACCAAAGCAAAACATACACCAAATAGGCTCCTAAACTATCCTTCAGATCACGACAGCACTTAAACAAAACACACATCCATTTCAAAGTCATTAGGTGATCCTATCATAATTATAACAACATCCTTATGCTACATCTTAGTTCCCTTATTATAGGCAGATCACTAAATAACTAAACGCATTAAGCCCTTCAATCATTTAAACGGGTCATACAAGGTCAAATAACTCTTAAACCTAACAAGACAACCACTTAACACACAAATAATCATCACACAATACTCTAACATTGTTTTCATCAACTGAACCTGCTAGACATTAATAGAGTAGTCACAAATAGCCACAATATTCACATATATTACATAATGCTTGGCATAATATATTCACGGTTTAATAGTTAACTAAATAAGCAAACCGTTTATTGCAGTAGCAAGTCATTCCTGGAATTATGTAAGTACTCAATTTTCCACTCCCTTAAGCAACTATTGACAACATGTTTAGCATACGAATCTATTCCCTATTTAAGAGACAAAACGCAGGCTTGGGTTATTAGAACATTTTGCATTCTTCATTATGATACACAGAGACAATTACGGGGGAAATTTTAATCAAACCTAAAAGATATCTAGGCAAGTCTAATTAACTGTTTAGAGGTAGTTACACTTAGCAAAATTGGCAAGGATAGGTCCTAACACAAGTGATTTATACTCAACCCACATACTGCACAGGGACATTAACAGACCACCCTGTTTCGAAAGAAGTATGACCAAAACGGAATACATTTATACATAACATGGATAGCATAACTCATAAGAAAAGCTGGAACACATCAACTTAAACCGGGTAATATTACAACATGTAGAGGACCATCTACTCCTAAGCCCCATCCACAAGTAGGACAACCCGTTAACGACTATCAACTACCTTTGAACAAATTTCAAGGACTTATCCGGACAACTTGCTCCAGAGACAACAAACCTTATATGTACCACAGTAGCAATTCCAATTTTTGGCATATCTCATATTCCTATTCATTTTAACATAAGCATACCAAGGAGTCATCACAACTAATAGACTTCACATATACCACGTACTATAACCCAGATCAAACATAAAATATTTTACTCAAGAAGGCCTTGTATATCTAAGGTCTCAACGATTATCTAATATTCTAAGAGTCTCAAATATTCCATGTCTCAAACTTACATTATTTCTTCCCGTATACGAGTAAGGTAGGTTCTCATAACCTCGAATTCGTATTGCCCTTCTAGCGGTTGTCGCTTTCTTTGGAGGCATAGCTGTAACACATTAATACGTCAGAGAGGGAATAACCTAATAACATAGCTCTATCGCACGATCTTAGAGTAAGAAGAATAGAAACCAATCCTAAATATCCGGCGACCTCCTGCGTATAAGTATGGTGCACAACATACCCATACACAAGACTCTACTAGACACGGTGCCGTAGACATTCCGAGGACTAAGCGCTCGATACCACTTTTGTCACGACCCGACCCGACGGGCCGCGACTAACCGCCCTAATGACGTCATTATACTAACATGTCACACATAATCTAACTAACCCTTAATGAGTCTGAAATCCGGCAGCATAACGTCGCAATAATAACATATGCCGGGGTAGGCAAGCCGACAAGGCTGCCTTTACCCCCGAATGCACCTGTCTCCTGAGGAGTCACAATTAGCCAATATAAAATAACAAGCAAGCCGACAAGGCTGCCACCAGATAGTAACGTATAAACATGGGAACACCCCACCACAGAATACAATAACATGACTGACCCAAACAGAGTCATAACCCTTACATACGTACAACCCACCACTGTCTACAGACCTCTATAAGAAGAAGAACGACATATGACGGGACAGGGCCCCGTCGTGCCCCTAAATACAAACAGAAGCTCTAAAGAGATTCGATACCAACATGACAAAACCCTGGATCAAGGAGCTTTCCAACCTGTTGAGTAGGAACCTAGGCTTGAGGTTCACCAAACTGAGAGCATGTACCTGCGGGCATGAAACGCAGACCCCCGAGGAAAGGGGGGTCAGTACGAAATAATGTACTGAGCATGTAAAACATGAAGCTGTAAAATAAATCATAAGTAGCCAACAGAAACATGAGATCAGTATAAAAATCAGGATCCAAATCCAATTGTGCCATAAACCATAAAAGTCAGTTGTGCCTTATAAACATGAGAGGCAAGTCAAGAAAACATGTATGCCTGTCCATATACATATATATACCTGTAACGTAACCCGGCCCACTAATGCGGGACTCGGTGAATCATATCATAACCCGGCCCATGCCGGGACTCGGTAAATCATCTCTCATCTATGGATCCATCCTACGTAACCCGGCCCCCTAGTGAGGGTCTCGGTGAACAATGCAAGGTGGTGCACGAGTCGTAACCCGGCCGGGACTCGGTGAGGTGAAGTAGTAACACTTAGCACGAGTAGATATCATGAGTGCCATGCAAGTAAAAATCATCATTTGACTCTCAATAAAATCATTACAATAATGTCATAATAAACTCTTTGCTGAAAAATCATAGGCACTTCTCATAACAATCCTCTTTAGGAATTAAACTATATAAGAATTAAGTACGTCCGCCGTACTTTCATTAAAGCATGCCAAAAGAAAGAAGTAAGGGTTTCACATACCTCTCAGACGAATTAATCGACTCAATATTAGCGTACGCCTCGTTTTAGAACTTCAACCTTGTTGTCGAATTTATCTAAGTTCCGCGGGTCCTTGTAAGCCCCTATGAATGCTTATCTACATCATACGGATGATTTAAATCATAATCGACACAACATATTGAAAACAGATTCTTAGGGATATTCTAACGAACACCTTAACAACGTAGAACCTATATTCCTTCTATATCGAAATCTATGTAGTGAAACATCCAACTCTCTTAATCCACCTTCTTATACTACTACAATCTCCAAAACAGTACCACCATTTCACATGCAAACCCAGTAACTCCCAATTAAAGCAGTCCTAACGATACCCGACCCAAATTCGCATTTGTCGACAATCGTCTTAAGAACTAATAGCAAGAATCAAGTCCAAAACTTGTACAAACTTAGAGAATAAGGAAGATTACCTCTCTTAAATACAGCGACGAGTACCGTCGAATCGTCATCCCAATAGCTTCCGACAAAGCGAAAAAAGACACCCCAAAATCGACTTGCTCTAGAATTCTTTCGCATTCAAGGTTCTTGTAAGGCTCCTGAGTTTCTAAGCTTGTTCTTGGCTTCGATTCTACTGGAATCAAAGCCTAGAACACCTTGAATTCTCCCTCGTTTTGGTTATATGGAAGCTCCCGAAAATCCCTAATTTTTGGTCGAAAATTTCGGAAACCCATCAACTGAGCTTGCTCCTGTTGCTAGAAATGTGACCCTTTAATCCCTCATGGGTTCTTGAAGAAGATGAAGGTTGAAGAAATGGAGTGAAGAGATGGAGAAAGAAAAAAAAATGGAGAAGGGAGGCCCTTATGGGCACTGTTCTCGGTCGATCGATTTGGGGCTTAGCCACCCCCAAATCGATTATAACATCTCACTTACCTACTCCCACTATAAATTGTCCCCTCCCTAATTAATTAATCCCACAATTAATTAATTATACACACAATTAAAATTCCGGTCTCCAATTATTTAAGTCCCGACGATTACTAAAATCCTCTTATGTCAATATCATACTTCCCGTAATAAAATACCAGTCTATACTCTCTCCGGGATACACACTTATTTAAACTCCGTCGTCATACTTACTAAATCCCAAAATTATTTCGGGATCACGCCCTTTCATATACTAATCCTCTTATTAATATATACCAGTACAACGAAATTTTCCCGGGTCCGGGTCTACTTACCTACGCTACGAGTTCAACCGCTATCCGAAAATACGGGGTGTTACATTGGTGTCCCCATATTGGATAATTGATCTGCGACAAGATTCAATTGTTTGCAATATTCTGATATATTGGAAAAAATTTCAAGACGTGTATTATTGAATTGTTCCTCCAAGTACACGCACGGGTGTGCTTGTTGTCCTGAAAAATCTCCTCCAACCTTTTCCATAACTCACGTGCGAGGCATTGGTTTTCATAATCGTGTAGAGCAAATCTATAGAGATGGTGGCATAAATCCAATGTTTGATAATGACGTCAAGACGACGCCATGTCATGTCATCAACCTCAGGGGGGCGAGAGAAGGAGTCGTCTATATGATCAAGCACGTTATAGGCACATACATTAAAGAGTAAAAGTTTCATCCACGAAGAATATTGGCCATCTTCTTGATCAAGAACCAAAGTGATGAAGTTTTTGAAGTTTGTAATGGCGAAAGCCGGATGGAAGGATGGAGCGGAAGCGGTAGTGGGTGGGGTTTGTATGACGACTGGGGAGGATGATGAAGCGTTGGGAGAGGTGGGAGTAGCCATTGGATTCATTATAGTGGCTGATTTTTGGTGAGAAGAGACCAAGGAACCGAAAAAAATAGGGTTGTGGAAAAGGCAAGCCGTTGGCCGAAGGGAGGGGGTGGGGGGGTGGCTGAAAGAATTTAGGTGTTTTTAGGGTTTTGGCTCTAATACCATTATTAATATCTTTTGGGGAGTCTTTCTCACTAATAAATATATATATAGTGTGTACAATGTGGAATCCTAATACACTAAGGATCTTATATCTACCATAATTATACAACACTAATAATTACAAAATATATGGTGAATATTCTCTAATATTCACTAATATAGAGCGTCATTGGTACCATCTTCTTCACCAGTAGGCATGAACTCACCGCAACCATCCACGGCATGTCCACCGATACTTAAGGCGTGGTTGACACTCTTTGTACTTTGGCTTGAGCTTCGTAATTTGTGAAATATTATTGCTCGGCATTTTGGACTCATGAATATTATGGTCTTTGTGATTTTCAATCTCCGTGGCGTTTTTTTAGCTACTTCTTTAGCTAAGTTGAGTAGCTAATCACATAATATATGTCTGTAAATATATATATATACACGAGTGTCAAGTGTCAACTTCTTTGGGAGGTGTTTAGATAATACTTATTTGGTTGAAGTTGAAAAGAAAGGAATATTTAAAGTTAAAGGTGAAATAAGAGTATTTAAATAGTTTGAAGGGTATTTGGTCATAAGAGTTTTTCTACAATAATTTTTGATATGGTTACTTTTTGGAGAGTAAAGAGATTATTTATTTACATTGCCTCAGGCTGAAGTCCTTGGCTCTGTCAGATGATGGTCATAGGTTGGATGACTATAGAGCGCAGGGGCAATCTTTCTTGGGATCGTCTCGTCTGACAGGGTAATCACGTAAGACTTTGTAATATTTTTTATATAGTTTTTAAATATGTATATTTTTAATTTAGAAAACTTGATGTTTCTATATTCGTGCCAACTTACATGTCGATTCATTTTCATGCATTCTTTCTGTCTTTATTATTAGGAAAGCTATATATGCCAATAATTTATGATTGAGGAATAAAAATAATGTCCTTCAGACACCCTGAATTTCACAAAGCAAAATAATAATTTCCAACTTCACTAATGTCCAATCACGGTTGAAAACAAGTCTTTTTAATTGTAGGAAGACTAATTTTTATTGTTCAACTATACTTATCTATGATATCTATTGTTCAACTAATTTTTGCATTTTAGATAGTATTTTGATTTTCTTTTAAAATAATTCAAACAATTTGAATCAAGAAAGTTGGTGGCAATCTAGAAGAAATGTCTTGCAAAATGAAGAAGTATATGGAAAAAAATGATATTCCATCAGCAAAACTATCAATAGAGTTGGGAACTCAAAAAATTCTTCCGCTCCAAACAAGTAGAGTAACTCACAAGATAGGAAAAAGACCGCATTGATTAAATTGCATTGTGGTTTTCAAGATAATTACATTTTTGTAGTAGGACATGTTGTTTTGTCATAAATTGACTACATTTGTGACAAAACGTAGTTGTCACTAAGGCTGGCCAGTGGGCCGGGACGACCCGACCCCGGCCCGACCCCGTCCCGACCCCGCCCCGGTCCCGACCCGACCCCGTCCCGACCCCGCCCCGGTCCCGACCCGACCCCAAAAAAAAAAAAAAAAAAAATTTAACGGGGCGGGACTCGAACTCGGGACGGGACGATGTCTCGTCCCGCCGGACCCGAGCCCGCCCCGTGCCCGCCGCCCCGAGCCCGTCCCGACCCCGACCCCGACCCCGACAATTACACCCCTTTGCAAAAATAACCGTTGCACCAACGGTCATTTTAGATTATGGCCGTTGGCCAACGGCCATTTTAGGCCCCCCCCCTCCCCCAACCCCCCTACCCCTTAATATTTATTTTTAACCCATAAGTTATTATATTTACACTTTAACCCAATTTTTCAACTATAAATAACTCATTTTCTCTTCATCTTTCACACAAATCTTCCTACAATCTCTCTAATTTCTCAATATATCTCTCTACATTGTTTGCTAAATATTCAATTTTATTAATTCATTTGGGAATTGGGAGTGAAGTTGGCAACTAGCTTGAGGATCTTCCATCGAGCAAAGTTTCAATTTTCAACCTCTCGATTACACGTCGACGTTACGTCGGCGTTTGGTACATTCGTTCTTTCATTAAATTATTATTGTCTGTTTATTTTATTTAGCGCACTTAATTTTATTTACTTTAATTATTTGTTAGCATATAATTAAAATGGAAGGAATTAGAGGTATGTTTAAGGGTAAGGGTAAGGGTGCTTCTTCTAGTAGAGGCAACCAGGGCAAGGGTACTTCTTCTAGTCATCTTATTCCTACACGGGATGATTTTGTTGATACTCAACATTTTCCTACAATACCATTAGATTTAGACGAGGAGTTATTTTACGGAACTCAAGAAGACTTTAATTTAGACGATGATCTAGACGATACACCCACTAATATTGATGACAACACGCCCACTAGTGCACCTTCAACCGAAATACCTCCTATTCCCCCTAGTATGAGACGAGGTCCGACAAAACGACCATTAAAATCGAGATGCATGGACATTTTTTGATAGGGACGTAGAGAATCAAGTAGCCATATGTAAAATTTGTAAAAATGTTTTAAAATTTAAAACTCGGAAAAGGTCACGGTGGGACGGGGGTTTAATTAGACACGTAGTAAGTGCTCATCCGGCTAGGTATGCCCAATACCAGGCTTCAAAACCGGGTGCGCAAACGGCCGCTCCATCGGGACAAGGTTCACATACCGACATCGTCCGGACCAAGTACGAGGGTCAAATTAACCCTATGACGGGGGGAATTGTAGGCTCTAAATACAACAAACATAGAGATAGGGAAGCAATATCAAAATTAGTTCTTGTGGAGGGTTTGCCTTTTTCATTTCCTTCATCTCCGGTTTTATTCATTACATTAGAGATATATATAATCCCGCTTTTAACGGTTTTCCTAGGTCAACTCGTTAAGAGAGATGTATTTAAATTTGCGCATGAATATCAACAATATTTACGTTTTTCATTATATCATTTTAATGGCAAAGTATCTATCACGTACGATATAGGTCGTAGTACTAACGGCCATGATTATTTAACCGTAACTTGTCATTGGATAGATTATAAATGGTCTATGCAAAAACGTATTTTAGCGTATAGATATATAGATGATAGGCACACTTTGGTACTTTTATTGCGAGAAAATATTTATCAAGTGTGCGATTATTACGGAATTACCGATAAAATTATGACTATTACATTAGATAACGCTTCTAATAACAATTACGCAATTACAATGTTAAAAAATAGTTTAGCTCCATCTTTTCCGGACCATTTTCATATAAAATGCGCGTGCCATATATATAACTTAATTGTAAAGGATGGTCTATCACTTTTTGAAGACATTCTTAGTAAAATACAATTTGCTATAAACTTTATTTTTAAAAGTAATAAAGTACAACGTAGAAAAGAATATAAAAAAATTTGTCATGATTGTGGACTACCTTTTAGAAGAATTCCACAAGAAGTATCCACTAGGTGGAATTCTTTATACGAGCAACTCCTTGTTGCTTATGACTATAAATTACCTATAACTTTATTTTTTAACTCTCATAATAAAAAGCCAAATTTGATATGATTTTAGATAGTGATTGGGAAAAAATTTCCGAACTTATTGTATTTTTAGAGAAATTTTTTCAAGCAACAAAAGAATTTTCCGGTATATATTATCCTACTATTTCAACTATGTTATTTTATATAACTCTAATATTTTTATTACTTAGTGAATATATGGAAAAACCAAACTTATAAGGCGACTATTAAAAAAATGTTTGTCAAAATAAAAAAATATTTTATTCCTATTCCTTCTATTTATATTATTGGTTCTGTATTAAATCCTACTATTAAAATAGACGGTACTAAATCACTAATTGAAACTATTTACGATTGTATAGAAGTACTACCACCTCCAAGTCCCAAAAATCTAAATCACCCACCACCTATTGAACAAACTAAAGAAGAAGTGTTGAATAGCGTAGAACACCACCGCAAAAATATATATAGATTTTATCAACAAGAAAATGCTAGTAACGTACGGCTACCATACCATCTTCTTCATCTTCAACACAACCTCACAAAAGACATACTTGTTTTTGCGGCTAGTATTGAAAGCCTCGAAATAGAATGTGCGGCCATACCTCTACTAACCAAATTAGCGAGTTGGATATTTTTGTTTTGCGGGGTTACGTACCGTATCAAGAAGTTATCAATGAAGATGGACAAGAAGACTTATTTGAAAATCTTGGGGGGAATGAGAAGACCTTTCCGACACTTTCATTGATGGCTCGAGATGTTTTGAACATTCAAGCGTCATCAAGCTGCGTCGGAAAGCGCTTTTTCGCAGAGAGATATCAAATAGGAGACCACAGACACTCATTGGCGGAGACGGCTTGGAAATTGCAGTATTATTCGAGAGATTGGATACGAGCGGAGCGGAGAAGGTGCGGTCAACCGGAGATCAACGAAGAAGATGATGAAAACTACAACGAAATCTTAACCGAAGGTAGTGGAGACGTGGATCAATTTGACCAACAAATACCTATTCCAACCGAAGAACCACATGAAATCATCAAGCAATTAGAACAGATTTTTTTGAAAATGTAATTTTTTTAATTGCAATTTTATTATGTAATTTGCAACTTTTGGACAACACCATAAAGTTGCAATTTAGATTTTAGACAATTGTATTTGTATTACAAAAAAATCATATGTCTATTAAATAATATAAGAGGCACAAAAACGACCTTGGGATGTTTTTATTACACTATCTTGTTTTATTTATTGAGTTTTTTTTTATACATATGTTATTTAAAAAAAATAAAAAAAGGAAAACTTGAGCCCGCCCCGCCCCGACCCGAGGCCGACCCGAGCCCGCCCGCCCGATGCGACGGGATCGGGATCGGGACGGACCGGAGCTGAGCAGTCCCGCCCAGGACCCGACCCCCGCTAGGCCGCTAGTCCCGATCCCGACCCCCCGGATCGTCCCGCCCCGACCCCAACCCCGCCGGACCCGGCCCGCCAGACCCGAGCCCGGCCCACTGGCCACCCATAGTTGTCACTAATAACGATAATTTACAATGACAATTTGGTTGTGTCATTAAAAACAAAATTTTGTTGACAACATGATCGGTTTCAACTATAAAATTATAAGCCATTGTTGTAAAAGCAAATTAGTTATCACTAATTTATATATTTGGGGACAAAATATATTTTCATATATAAAAATTGTTTTTAGTTATGAAATTACTTTTTTCAATATATATCTTTAGAGACAATTGACGTTGTTACTGATTAAACTAAAACTATTATTGATAAGATAGTTTTGTCGTTATTAATAACCTTTTAGTGATGAAAACACACTATCAATTATACAATTTTATATCTTTTTTTTTAATGAGTTAGTCATATATGCTATACATTTGGGGACAAAAATAAGTTTTGTAGTTAATGCAACTCTTTTTAGTGACTCATGTTTAGGGACGAACAAATAATGGTTTTTTCCGTAAAAAAAGATTTTTTGTGACGAAACATAATTTTTAAGTGACAAATTATACTAATACGTCAGTAATAACCTTAATAAGATCGCACAATTTAAGGTTTTCCATAAGTGCAGTAATGAATACTACTACTGACGGGGTTCATGTGATTCCTTTAACAAATAGCCAAAGACTGAGACAAGTAATTGCTCCTCAGCTGCGGAATACTCTTATCTCACTTTTATGTATTATCGTCAGCTGCAAGGAGACCAATTATACAAAGAGAGAGCCCCAACTCCAGTATAAATGTTCGTACTTTTTGTTAGAAAAAGAGATCTGTATGATAAAAAATAAATTGTAGAAACTAGATTAGGACGAGATGATTCTCTGTCCTTAGGATAATATTAGCCCCCACTATATTGCTGATGGGATTAACTTGCTAATTACCCCCAGGATTCCCTAATCTTAAGAACGAATTTTACAGCAACTTATTCGTTCTTCATGAACATGAATTACTTGAAAGAAAGAAGGTTTTCTTGGTTGGAAGATATAAATTGCAAGTGATCTTTTAATCATGTGCCATTCCATATTTAAAGGAATCAAGTACCCTTTCATGAACAATTGTAGTCTTTCACGAAACAATGTAATCTTTCATGAAGAATTGTGACTTTTCATGAAATCAACGTTTTTTTTTTTTAATAAAAAAAAAAAACAGCAAAAGATTAAATGATATTTAAGCTCGTGTTCGTGCATCTTTGATTAATAATATATTAACATATTATTAATTCAATTATAAGCACATCCAAGCCCAATGCATGTTTGGCCCAACTAAATGAACTTTTTTCAATTTAATATACCAAGTACAAAAGTACTTATAAACACATCAAGCTTTTCTTATTCTTCCAATGTGGGACAAACTCCCATACACATCTTCCTAACAAACACAATTGAAGACTATATACAACACTTTTAGGTCCAGCACAAACAAATAAATGCATGCAGACACATTCAAATAAACAACAAATTCTTTTTTTCATTTAAAGCACCATTATGGCCATGTGCTCCACCTGGTTTCATAGACATTTACAAAAGTTCGACTATAAAACATACACTAGAACAATAGTTACACTAGTGTGACCTAATCGATCATCAACAACTTGTTATTACCACATTGAACCTTTTAACCATGGGTATTCATAGAAAAAGGTTGGGTTTCCATTGTTGCCGATTAATTCAAACCTGTCGCAAGCCCATTTCTTGACTTGTTCCATAAATCATTTCTCTTGGAAGTCCTTTAGTAAAAGGATGCGCAAATTGTTACAAGACCTTACATAAATTGGTTACAATCCCGAGTCGGATATTAAGCTGTCTCACATACGCATGTCTCAAAGCGATGTGTCTAGACTTACCATTATAAATCTTATTATAAGCTCTAGACAGAGTTGCCTCACTATCACGGTGCAAAGAAATGGGTGGCATCGGTTGTGGCCACAACTTTATATCCAATAACATATTTCTCGGCCACTGCTTCTTTCTTGCTCCTCAAAGCTAAAAATTCAGCTTCCATGGTAGAATGTGTGATACATGTCTGTTTCTTTGAGGCCCAAGAAAAGCACCACCACCGAGCATAAAAATCCAACCACTTGTGGATTTATTATCTCCATCAATATCCAACTAGCATCTGTATATCCCTCAAGTACAATTTGGAAAATTTCCATAATGCAAAGCATAACTTTTGGTTCTTTTCAAATAACCAAAAATTCTTCCAATTGCTCGCCAATGTTCTCGTACCGGATTACTAGTAAATCTAGAAAGTTTGCAAACCGCAAATGCAATATCGGGCCTAGTACAATGTGTAGCATACATCAAGCTACCTATTGCACTAGCATACTCTATTTGAGCCACTGAGATCTTCCACTTGTTCATACTAAGTTTGCATGATGTTTCCTTGAAGTTCAAATGTTCAAATTTCTTAAGCATCTTCTCAACATAAAAAAAAAACAATTTTTTTCTTTTGTTATGTAACTACTTCTCTGTCACACGTTACCATCTCCCGAACCTCCAAATTCTAAATCACGTAGTATTAATTTAAAAATATAAATAAATTAGCGATATGCAAATTCTGAATTAAATGAGAAGCACATCACTAATTCTGTTTATCATCGAATTAGCGACATAGTATTATCATAAAAATCATATTAATTAAGAATTATTTAGCAACAAATTAGCTAATTCCTATTATTTTTTAGCATTGTTCTTTTCAATTTCCATTTTCAGTATTAATCAACGGGAAAATGACCTAATAATACTACTTAAGACTCTATATTACAAAACATAAGGATACTTTTCCTTATTTACAAAATATACCAACTTAATTACAAAACATAACGGATTTGAACAAAATTAAAAGTCCACCCTTTCCTTCCCTGAAACTTTGTACAGAGCGAGGAGGAGGATGCGCACCGCAGGCGATTCTCAATCTCCATTCTCTTCTTCATCAACAAAGCATACTTTGCCACAAGCTTTTTATCTCCTGCTGTTGCTGCGAGCTTGCATATGATAATTGAGATTAGGATAAGCGACAACTGGGAAGCATATATTTAAGTTTCAGTCATATGATGATGAGTCCTTCGTGTAGGAGCAAATTAAGAGACATGCCCAATAGTTCTCTTTCACCAATGGGCAATGGCTGCACAGAACCCCAACTATGAAATCCTTCAACCAAGACTCTCTCGCATTGTATTCTCTCATGGCAAATTTCTAATCCATTCTCATATTGATAACACAGAGTTAGAGCAACATCAAGGCAATCTCAAAGATTTGTTAGTTGAAACTGAACAATTCCTGGCTTTTACATTGAATATTTTGAATTTCATCCGAATTTCGAAGCGAGATTCAAAATTGTATTAAATTTGTATGGAGCTTGTATATAATGTTATTGTAGTTGTATTAAATTTTCAAAAATCTAACATGAACTTTATACAAAATTTATAAGTACAATTATATACATATTTCATACCATTTTTATACAGTTTTCATATACGAAAAATTTGAGCGAATATTTTAAGCCTTTAGCGACATATATTTCATACACAAGAATTTGAGCGAAAATTCTAAGCTTTGAGTGATATATACACATTTCATACAATTTTCATACATAAATTTTTCGTAAATATTCTATAAGAAATCTATTTGATATGTTTTGTAAACTGAAAAGTATCGTCATATTTTGTAAATATACTCTGTTCTTATGTATATATAGGTCATTCTCCCTTAATCAATTCCTTTGTCAAGTGTCATTCTTGATTATTTACTTCATGGCTTTTTCCTAATTTAAAGCTTCGTTCAATATGTGTGTGTGTGTTTCTTTGCATAGACAGATGACTCCAAGGATTAAAAGAAACGGGTCGGTTCAACGGGTTTGAATTTAAAAGTGGGTGAGTTTACTTTTTAAATTAAATAATGTGTGGTCAATCATAATAAGCCATGTGGATTTTTTAAATTGAAAAAAAATATCAGGTTTTAAGGTGTTAATTTGAGGGGTATTCTTGAGCAAAAAAAAAATAGGTTGGGAGTATTTATAGACCAATAGATGAATGGAGAGTATTTATAAGTCATTTTTCATAAGTGAGACCATTTTTCCGTCTTTCCCATTGTCATCTTCTTTGGATGCGCCTCTTCACTTAAAGGCGGATAGGCCACTAAGCCAACCTTTTTAGATTGAATAAAGTTACTTAGTCACCTCACCTTTCTTTTTTACCCGCCCTTATTAGTAGTAGGCAACCTTTCTTTCTCGCCTTTGTTCCAACCTTTTTTTAGATAAAGGTCCAATAGAGTTGCTTTTTCTTAGTACGTTGCCTTTCATTACCGATCTGACATTTTACAACATGAAGTTACCTGATGTTGCTACTACTAATATTAATAAGGACCGAGAGATGTTAACTTTTCGCTATTAGTAAGCACTCCCCTAATTTTTACCTAATGAGCTTTATTTACGTTGAGTTAACTAATTTGACGGGTTTGCCTAGATGCCTAGTAAAAATGAGCTGAAGTTCATGAAAAACATTTCCACACAAGGAGGAAGGCGACCGGGAAGCTTTGCTTCTAGAATGCCGACTACATGAGAAAAAATGTTATATAACTAGATTGATTCTAATTCTTGTTGCCCGCTCGATTCTGTGCAATAAGGAGATGGCTTGACCACAATTTCCCAAGTAAGATATATAATCTCACTGATTGGAAGGAAAGGCAAGGCTTCGATCCATTGTCATACTACAGTAATTTTCCTAGCAAACATAACAAAATAACAACCAACAAAATTTCATCAGGTCATTAAATTGTCAAGATCAGTAGTGGTTGGGGGCATGTGAGGGCTGCAGGGAGTACCACAAACTGTGCTTATTAGGGTTATCAATGACTTCCATTACATAGTATGTTTTGTCCCCATCTTGTGTACTCTAAAGTTTAAAGAAAGAATCAAATCAGTGCTAAAAATAGGGGGACTATTTGAAATGATTCACTCCATGCTTCCACACATATAGCAAAAAACTAACTCTTTGCCTTTTCTCAGCACTATTCACGGAAGCATTCTTGGAAGTTTTCCAAACCTTTTGCACTTTGACACATCTTTCATAATTGTTTTTCTCCTTACTTTATCTCGTGAGTTAATTTGAATCACACGCGAAGAATTGGCATTATCCAAAAAATTAAAGCATGGTGATAAAATTAATTATTTATTCGCATTTAGTGTTTGCAAAAAAAAATGTAGTCAAAACATGAATCTTGCATGAAAATTTTCAAAGAATCACTTAAGTGATGTATCCTCACTTTAATATGTCTGATTCTTATAGTTAAATTACTTAGGATGATGTTGGTGGTGAAAATGAAGTCTCACATTGGATTAAGAAGAAATAGAATTACATATAATGTATTTCACTACTAAAAATAGAGGGGGTTTTCACCGAAATTTAGTGTGGAAAATTTGTGTTATAAAACATGTTTTCTCACCTCATTCCCACCGAACCAGCTCATTGGAAAACGCATGGTAGAAAAAAGTTCTCATTGAAACGTTGAAAAACTTTCTAATTTTTTTTATGTGAAAACATTACTATTTAGATTTTTCCACCGACATTCGCTACTGAACATTTTTCAATGCACGTTTTTAGTTATGTATGAATGTTCTTAAAGGTGTGAGACCTTTTGGAGAAAATCATATCGGCTTAACTTAAAGCACACAATAATAAATTATATTAAGAGTATCTTTGAACTATTTTAGCTCAATAGTAATTGGTTTGAAGAACAGAAAAGCAAAAGAAGAGACAAGCAAATGGAGGTTTGAACTTTGAAGTACATATACTAGAGGATCACTACTGGCTCCCTTCTGCATTTTCTACCTTTCCATCATTTTCCACTTTTCTAACATCTAACATCAGCAACAATCAAATGTTAATTGAAGTCTCGGATTCGAGTATTGGGTATGGAAAAATTATTGATAGGTAGTACTTTTCTTCAAATGAATCCTATACGGCACGAATCCAAATATAATCGGGCTTCTATACGAATATCGAACATCGAATGAGAAACCAACAAATAATAATGCTAATTGAAGTCACACGTCTAATGGGCCTATTGAGCCTACTTAAATCCCATACAAGGCCCAACTATTATTAGCACTAAAGCCCATTACTTTAGAGGCAAACACCATTACCACATGTGGTTAATATATGAGTTTAAATTTTATTTACTAGTGATATAAAGATATTTGAATAAAAAATACTCACTTATATGACGTGGGTAACACCCTATAATTTTTTGATGACAAGGAAATCCACAATCACTAGCCTTCGGGTGCGCACAGCGTAAACTTTGCTCCTATGCAATAGCCCGCAAATTACATAGGAGAGATAACCCGCACTAGGCAAGTCCAGTGCGACGAGCTCGACCCAGAAGGCAATTCCCCTATTGTCGTAGGTAGGGGATTTCGAACCTGAGACCTCCATTATGGAAGTCTCATGCTCAACCAACTAAGTCACCTTTGATATACGAAAGCATAGGTTGATATACTGAAAAAATGTAAATAAATTGTTATGACCAATTAAACTATACTATTGAAAAATCTCTTTGGATTAAAGAACTCACACTCAAATACATCAATCAAAGTCTGAAAAGCCAATTCAGAATTGAAGGTTATTAGTGTCTTCAAACTAAATGGTTAAATATATTTGATATATTTCACAACTCACAAGTACATTCACTTGAAACTGTCGAGAAAGAAAGAGTTACAAGTTTTTTCCCTGCAATGGCATCTTGATTTTCTTCACCTTGTTGATGAATGCTATCACAGTTTCCACGCTTTCAGCATCTGAATGATAAAAATGAAAAAAGATCAAAATCTGATTACAAAGAAAAGATTTAAGTTACAGCGAATAATTATTTTACGCCATTAGGTTAAGATAACCTATAATAACATAGTAGAGATTTAATAGCTCAGTTGGTTAGCTATTTGAATTTTCACCTTTTTGGTGAGGGTTCGAATCTCATATTGTAATCCCCTCCCCGTTTCCCCTTCCCCTACCCCATGTAATAAAAAATTGTCTTTTAAAAAATAACCTACAATAACATGCTCGTCTATAATTTTAAATTTTATCCAAAATAAGCATCTTCAGCAATCAAGTAGGTACTAATTATTTTCTTTCACGTTTACCCTTATCTAATAAAGGATTGTCAGACACATTCTGTTCGGGTTTTACCTGATTATCAGACACATCCGGTTAAGGCTATCCTCTTTGGTGAATCTTACCCAAATTTTTTCCGGAAAAAATTTCCATGCCTTTTTACATTTTCTTTTGAGCAGATTAGAGTAATTTATCAAACAACCCTCTTAATTAATGTTATTAAATGAATTTTTAATGGGTGTGAAAACTTAAAAATATCACTTATTATGGATTGTTAAGAGTCTCACATCGGATATAAAATGGGAACATGGACTCCTTATATGGACTTGGATAATTCTCACCCTACAAGCTAGCTTTTGGGGTTGAGTTAGGTCCAAGATCCACTCTTTATATGGTATCAAAGTCAGACTCATTCCAATTCTTTGTTCACCGATGTTGGGCCCCCAAATTATATTATCCACGCTCCATTTAACAAGGTTTGGGCGTGTGGGGGAGTGTTAAGAGTTCCACATCGGATATGGAATGGGAACATGAACTCCTTATATGGACTTGGACAATCCTCACCCTACAAGCTAGCTTTGCTACAATGTCCCTTGCGTAAGACGTCTTTGATTTACTGTGATAACATATTCGCCATATATTTATCTCATAACCCAGTTCAGCATCAGCGAACCAAGCACATTGGGATGTATATACACTTTGTTCGTGAGAAGGTTGCTCTTAGTCATGTTAAGGTGTTACATGTGCCTTCTTCATATCAGTATGCGGATATATTCACGAAAGGCCTTCCTAGATAACTCTTCCTCGACTTCAGATCCAGTATTAGCGTCCGGCCTCCTCCCGCTCTGACTGAAGGGGTGTATTAACGTGTACATACCCATTACCATAATTAGAATATATTTCATATATTGTGTAATATTTAGTGATGTACAATTATGGTAGATATAGATCCTTATTGTATTATGGTTTCACATTGTACACTATTTATATTTGTATTAATGAGAAAGACTCTAAGGGAGATTAATACATTCTTACCTGAACCAAAAATGATTTTGATGATTTCTTCGTTTTTATTGCTCGCATAAAATTGAAATCCCACTGTTAATTTTCCATGTTGCTGGGAATTTAATTAATTTACCTAGGTTTGGTACTTTGTGGCCCTCTGGGTGATGAATTACAACAGGATTCACAAAGCACTCCACAAGTTCTTCTTCGTTTGGCTTTCCAATTTCCTTCTCACCTATACAACACACATCATAACAAATTAGAAATAAGTTAATTACTTACATGGTCATTCAAATCATGAAAATAACACAATAAAGTCACTTTTAAAGTTATGTGATAAAATCATCAAACATAATCCAACCTTCTCAGAAAATTAATTCCGTCGGTAAATAAACTTTTCGGTGCCGAAAACACTAAACTTTTGATATTCTTAAATGGTTATAGTTCAACTTACGAATTTTTGCAAAATTGTTTTTTGTTTCTTAAATAAATTCCATGTCAAGTTAATAATATTTACTCGATAAGTAATTTATTTTTTTCATCAGGTACAATATTCTCCTGTGTATCGGATAAAATTTACTCAATAACATTATCAGATAAATATTTTTTTCACCAAATAAAAGGTAAATCGATTTTCGGAATAAAGGGATAAAAAATTAATGTATACAAAAGATCTTTTTTACTAGATACTCATTATGTCCCATTTTAACTATTGTTTTATCTCTTTTTACACTCATTAAAAAATACTTACTGCGTATACTTTTACTTGTCCACTATACTAAAAATAGGTATTCACTTTTTACTTGTACAATTTGAAAAACTGAAAACAATATTTATCACTTAGTTCCTAATTTACTTTTTTATTAACTATAATTATTTTCCAAAATATTGAATTTATTATATTCAAAGGGTGATATAGTAAACTTATCATTTTATTAATACTTCTTAAGTGGTGTGCCAAGTCAAACATAGAAAAGTAAAAATAGACTGAGGGAGTAAATAATACAAGGTATATATAATCCCTCCGTGCACTTACTTGTCACGTTTCGCTTTTCGAGAGTTAATTTGACTAATTTTTGGAGCTCAATTTAATTAGATTAATTTTATATTTTTAAATTAAAATTTAGATGTTCAAAAACTACGAAAAATACTATAAATTACAATTCTTGTCATATTACTATGATAAAAAAATACATCTTAAAATATTGTTCAAAGTCTATGTAGTTTGACTCTCGAGAAGTGAAATGTAACAAGTAAAAGTTACTAAGTTATCCATATATTGTTCGAGTAGTTTACTAAGTTATCCATATATTGCTCCCTCCGTCCCAATTTAAGTGAAGATATTTGATTGAACACATAGTTTAAGAATGAAAGAACGTGTGGTCTAAAATAAGTCATAAATACTTGTGTGACTATAAATCAAAATATAGAAATATGTCATTTTTCTTGGATTGAAATTAAAAAAAAAGAATGTCACATAAATTTAAACGGATGGAGTAGATATTTTTTTAGAATTGAGAACTAGTTTTTTAATGTTTGGGATATAATTGTCAATTTTTGTTTTGAATTCCTAAAGTGATAATTATTTTGAGATATTTTTTAAAAATAAAGTGACAGCTAATTTTGGGACCGAGGAAGTATATAGTAACAAGACCAAACAACAAGCGGATAAGGAGCATAGAAGCGGATCCAGAATTTAAATCTTATGTGTTCGACTTCACGATTTAACACATTTCAATTTATTTACTAAGTTTGAAATCTCTCGTTTATACTTATTTGATGAAACTTTTAACTCATATACTGAGATTCGAATCAAAGTTAGAGAATTCTAATTAACTCATAAGTTAGACGCTACATCAGCCACTGACAGAGGTTAAAAAAGGTGTGACGGCCGATTATTAATTGCCAAGGGACTTACCTATGAAGTGCAAAGACGGGATCTCGATTGGAGATGCAAATGCATTAGCAGCAAGATTGGGACATCCAAATTCAATCCCTGAAATTATGATCACAAATTTTATTTTTGGGACTTTGGTGAAAGCCACTCCTTCCCTTTGCATTCCAGGCATTGATGCAGTCACAACTGCTCCCTGAAAATAACATAAAGTAATATAGAATAAAATTTGATTAATTTATCTAAGAATCAAAGAAGGAAAAAATATATATTATGACTTACCTGAGAGAAACCTAGAACACCATCAAATGGTCCATACTTCTCCATGTTATCTTCTATGTATTGAACACATTCTTCAAATTTGGAAATTTCTTTGAAGTCCTACAAGATAATGGTGTAGTACCAAATTAGTAGAAGATTTAGAATTAAAACATTCACCATCACAAATTAAACTCAATTTTGAATTTCCATCTTACAAAAAAAAATTACTAATGTTTTCAAACTAGTACCTTCCTCTAGTCTCCTTTTGAGGTAGGAAACAAACTCGTATTATATTTTAACAGTTTGTTATAAATATATGTTAAAGCAATTAAAACTCAGGTACTAGATTATATCTTTATTAATACGATCGGAACTGTCTTTTTTTTTTTTAACATGATACTTTTAAAATGATATGTTTATTTGTTTACTTCTTCAAATATATATTCTTAGAATCTGGGGATGAGTTGGCTGACCTTAGTAGGATGGCCGATTTATGAACCACCATAGAATCGGAGGTTAGGTTTATATCCTCCTCATTGTACTTTTCTTGCTTTATTTATTTATGTTAAGACATGGGGTGCTGCTCAGCCCTTGACGGACACTAGCCCCGCCGTTAAAATAAAAAAGATAATTAAAAACAGAGTTATATATATATATATCGATACCGCTTATCAAAATTTCTTCCTACGCCACTATCTCACAGTAATAGTGGTCCCTAAAAAGGGGGGATCTTTCATTTTATGTCCCTTTGGCCAAACATAATTTCCCGAGTAGTTCAAGTATACAAAATTATTCAATTAAGTAATATGAATCTCCTAAAAATTGGATCTAATTGCACTTCACGCTCCAAATTTTTGATGATTCAATTTATCTTTCTTGGGCGAAATAAGGGATATCTCAGTTGGGGGAGAGAACGGGGAAATACCATATGACCCAATATATCTGACAAGTCGCACTATACGTTAACCCAAGATGCATCTTCCTCTCCAGGACTTTGGAAAGGAACTTTTGGAACACCAATAGGCATTAAATAAAAGAAAGAACTAACAATTATATTTCACTTTGAGGTGGAAAATAATTTTTTTTTATTGTCTTTATAATATTCATAATGGTTTTTATCATATTTATTTTATCCATAAAGTCTAAAAAATTCATAGAATGAATAAATTCAAGTTATTACGAATATGTCTTTCTAATGATAAATAAGTATGAACTCATTCGCTCATAGAAAATGAAATCAACTCCCCCATTGCGTATTGGTACTTATCAAGTATAGAATAAATATGCTTCTTGAAAGATAGAATAATTTCCCTTAGAAATTTCTTTCATTATTCACAATATATATAGCTGTACAAGGTTAATTCCTAATATGGTACGAATCCTAACTTACCTTACAAAGGTTGATTCCTAATACAATTAGAATCCTAAGTTACCTTAAATATACATTTATCATAATTACAAAATATACGGCAAATATTCCGAGAATATTCGCTAATACTCCCCCTCAGACGGAGCGGGAGGAGGCCGAATGCTAAGAGAATTTGGATCGGAAGTCGGTGAAGAGCGTCGCGGTAGTCCCTTTGTGAAAATGTCTGCATACTAATAAGAGGAAGGCACGTGTAAAATTTTGACCTGACCACGAGCAACCTTCTCTCGCACAAAGTGGATATCCATCTCAATATGCTTAGTCCGCTGATGTTGGACTGGATTATGAGACATATAGATAGCAAATATGTTGTCACAATAGACTATAGACGCCTTGCGTAATGCACACTGGAGCTCCAAAAGAAGATTTCGGAGCCAACAGATCTCAGCGACAACATTAGCAACTCCGCGATATTCTCGATTTCAAGCCGGCACTCGAACGGGACGGCGTGGCTGCCGCTTGGCGGACAATGAGATAAGATTATCCCCAAGAAAGACACAGTACCCGGAGGTGGAGCGACGTGTGTCGGGGCATCCTGCCCAATCTGCATCCGTGTAGGTTAGCAATTTGGTTGGGGCAGAGGGGTATAGATGCAAACCAAAGTCAAGCGTGCCCTTAACATATCTGATAATACGTTTGAGGGCGGCAAAATGGGACTCTCGGGGGTCGTGCATGAACATACACACCTGCTGAACGGCATATGCAATATCAGGCCTAGTGAATGTAAGATACTGAAGAGCACCTGCTAGACTCCGATATAGAGTGTGATAAAAAACTGGCGCACCGTCATTGGCACTAAGCTTGGATTTTGAGTCCACTGGAGTTGGCATAATTTTACAATTTGTCATCTTGGCCCTGTACACTATCTCTTCTGCATACTTTCGCTGACACATGAATATATTGGCTGCAGATCTAGTCACTGATATACCCAAAGAATAACTTAGCTTGCCCAAGTCAGTCATAGCAAATTCAGTTTTGAGTAGAGCAATGATTTCATTCTTCAACCCGTCAGATGAGGCAGTAAGAACAATATCGTCGACATATAATAGCAAATATGCAGTGCTGCTACCTCGGTGAAAAGTGAAGAGAGAGGTATCACACTTGCTACATACAAAACCAATTTGCAGAAGATACCTGACGAACAAATCATACCAAGCTCGGGGGGCCTGTTTCAATCCATACAATGACTTTCTGAGAAGACACACAAACTGCGGAGCTGCCGGATGAACAAAACCAGGAGGCTGATGCATGTACACAGTCTCTTTCAAATCCCCATGAAGAAACGCATTCTTGACATCAAGTGATGAATCGCCAATGCATGCCCATAGAAATACCGAGAACGATCCGAATAGTGGTGGTTTAACAACCGGATCGAATGTCTCACCACAATCAATACCCTCCTGCTGATTAGTGCCATTTGCAACTAGTCTTGCCTTATACCTCTCTAAGTCACCACTGTCTCTGAACTTGTGACGAAATAGCCACATACATCGGATAACATTCACACCAGCTGGTCTAGGCACCAAATCCGAAGTGTTCTGCTTGGTTAAAGCGTTAAACTCCTCGCACATGGCCGCATTCTAATTGGGGTCCAGTTTAGCTAGTTTTGGATTCTTTGGAATGAGAGATAA
Source organism: Anisodus tanguticus (assembly GCA_034509755.1). Classification (NCBI taxonomy): domain Eukaryota; kingdom Viridiplantae; phylum Streptophyta; class Magnoliopsida; order Solanales; family Solanaceae; genus Anisodus; species Anisodus tanguticus. Next base: position 7,251,936 of record CM067552.1, on the reverse strand, counting down.
GGTTTGTGTGGAGAGATTGAAGTGAACCTTGGGTTTGAAGATCCCGTATTGTGCACGAGTCTCCATGCGGTGAGAGGGCAGCAGTGGGAGGTCGAGACCGGTTTCTGCCGGATCGGTAGGGCACTGGCCGCTTTCTGGGACCGGTTGCGGCAGTGTTCGCTGCGAGAAGCGAGGGGACTCGACAGGTTATTGGATTTGCCGGATTGGAGGCAGTGTGAGTGGTGCATTAGACTCGACAGGGTGCAGCATGGGTGGTGTGGGAGCTGGACTGGGTGGCAGCATTGCTGCGGGAGGGTCAGATGACACTCACCGGAGGCGCAGTGATGTCGGAATGTTGAGTAGCCTTGCCGGTACATATTTTGGATGACCGGAGACAAACTCGGTTCATTGAGAAATAAGTAATCGGTGGTCTGAAATTTTTGGAGATTGGAAAAAGAAAAGGTTGTCTCGTTAAAGGTGACGTGACGGGAGACGATGATTTTGCGAGTAGCAATGTCATAGCACAAATAGCCCCGATGATTAGGAGACAAACCAAAGAAGACACATGGCAGAGTGCGAGGGGAAAGTTTGTGAGGTGTAGTGGAGGTTATGTTGGGGGTAGCATAAGCATCCAAAAATACGTAGGTGATCATAAGATGGTTACCTACGGTATATGATTTCGGTAGGGGTCTTGTTTTGGAGTGTGCTAGTTGGTAAAATATTTAGAAGGGATTCTACCATTGTGACAGCATATACCCAAAAAGGTGGTGGTAGGCAGGCATGAAACAGAAGTGTGCGGACCATGTTGTTGATGGTACGTATAATTCTTTTAGCCTTTCCGTTTTGGAAAGAAGTATAGGGACAAGAAAAATGAAAAACCATGCCTTGTTTAGAACAGAAATTGTGAAATGCTGAGTTATTAAATTCACGTCCATTATCACATTGGAATGATTTAATAGATTTTTCAAATTGTGTCTTAATGAATTTTTGAAACTCGAGGAATTCGGCAAAAACTTCAGATTTGAATTTCAATGGGTAAATCCAGACAAATGTGAAAAATCATCCAAGAATACTAGATAGAATTTATGACCCAAAGAGCTAATAATCGGAGATGTCCACAAATCAGCATGAACAATATCAAAGGGAGAAAAAGTAACACTGTTTGATGACATAAATGGAAGACGAGTATGTTTGCCTAGTGGATAAGAAAAACAGTGTTGGGCAATTTTCTCATTATTACATTGAATACGCTTAGAAGTCCTAAGAAAGGTAAAAACTGGGTCTCCGGGATGTCCGAGTGTGTTGTGCCAAGTGGAGGGAGAGATCGCCGCAAGGGACATAGGTGCTTGCGGTCTGTCAGCGGAAGATTGAGTGAATGAGTAGAGATCTCCCACACTATTGCAGCGTGTAAGAATTTTCCCCGTATTGAGTTCCTTCACAGCAAAGCCAAAAGGGCCAAATTCGATAGACACAGAATTATTGCTAGTGAATTTTCTAACAGAGATTAAGTTTTTAATGATGTTAGGTGTGTATAAGACGTGGTTTAGGGAGAAAGGTGGGTGTGGATTTTGGTGTGTGTGTTACCGTAACCTTCAATTGGAATGCGATGACCATTGCCGACAGTAATAAATTGAGGACTCTTTAGCCGACGTAGTTGAGATAGGTTACCCGACGACCGGGTGAGGTGAGATGTGGCTCCGTGTCCATGTACCAATTTTCGTCGGTCGTTGAAAGTTTACGGTGGTGTATGCTCGGCCCAAACCGGGCCAGGGCAGCCGCCTGGCCGTCGCAGTGTGCCGCCTCTTCTTGGACCGCAATGGGTCTGCTTGTTGTTGTTCTGCGGGACCGCCATCGTGGGCTCGCCGTCGCCGCCGGTGGGCTTGCCCGGTGGCGGGGTAGGGCCCAAGAGGCCGCCGACTAAGGTCGTTGGAATTGGGCCCCTACGGTCGGGTGCGGGCATGCGAGCGAGGCCCGATTCCGCCGGGTTGGGCCACCGCTTCTGGACCGTATTGGACCACCGTTGTCGCTATCCGGTTGGTCGCCGTCCGATCCACCTGGTTGCATTGGCCCTTTCCTCGCGCCCTTGCCTTTGTTGTTGCGACCTCTCGCCGCCACGACCTCCGCCACTCGCCGCTTGTTCTTCTTTGGAACGGCTGTTGTTCTTTTGGCCGCGGTGTGTGTTGCTATCCCGTCAACGGCTAACGCCTTTTGATTATGTTCCTCTTGTTTAGCACGTCTAGTTTCTTCCAACAATAGTTGTGAACGTGCCTTGTTGAAACTTGGGAGAGGGTCGGCTTGTTGAATCATTATTGCGAGCGTGTCATATTCACCTTTCGGTAAACCCGCAACAAGTTGAAGCACCATCTTGGTTTCTGAAACAGAAGTTCCGACGTTGGATAGTTGATCGATTATAAGTTTCAGTTGCTTACAATATTCGGACATGTTGTTAAAATTCTCGAGGCGGGTATTGTTGAATTGCTCTTCCAAATACACAAACAAAGAGTATTTTTATTGTCCCGAAAGATTTCTTTTAATAGGACCCAAAGTTCACGTGCCGTAGCACCTGTTTTCATGATAGTGCATAACAGGGTCTTTGGAGATGGTGCCGTAGATCCATTGTTTGACGATGGCGTCAAGACGACGCCGTATTGAGTCCGTAACATCGGTGGGACGAGGAACGATTCATCAATGTGATCGAGCACGTTGTATGCACATGCATGAATGTAGAATAATTCCATCCACATGGAATATTAACGATCTTTCTTGATCAAGAATTGTAGGGATAAAATTCTTGATGTTATTAACGGCGAATGCTTGGGATGAAAAGAAGATACTGAACGTGGAGATGTGTGGTCAAGTGTGCCAGTGGATGAATTTGTGGGGGAAGACATGATTGCCGCTGGTCAAGAAAAGGGAATTTCTGGTTGGCCGAGAGAAGGGGGCGTAAACCAAATTTACGGTTTTTCGGCCGAGAGAAAGAAGCGAAACCGATTTCGGTTTTCTGGCCGAATTGATGAAGAGAAGGGAGAGTATGGTTTTGGTTTTAGGCTCTTGATACCATGAAAGATAGAATAATTTCCCTTAGAAATTTCTTTCATTATTCACAATATATATGGTTGTACAAGGTTGATTCCTAATATGGTACGAATCCTAACTTACCTTACAAAGGTTGATTCCTAATACAATTAGAATCCTAAGTTACCTTAAATATACATTTATCATAATTACAAAATATACGGCGAATATTCTGAGAATATTCGCTAATACTTCTATTTGTTCCAACGAACGAAATTGTTCCATTATTACCAATACCCTTATTCGAAAATAATATATATATATATATATATATATATATATATATATATATATATATATATATATATATATGCATGTTATATTATATTTAGGTATAAATATACAAAATGGATATATTTGTTGGCGTTTTGAGCAGAGAGTCTACTGGAAACAACCTCTCTACCTCCCAATGTATGGATAAGATTTGCGTATACTCTATCTTTCTCCAGACTCTACCCGTAAAATTACACTAAATATGATTGTTATTATCTATATTTGTTGATTATTTTATAAATTATATCACCCAAAGATATTGGGCTGTAATTATCCCTAAAAAAATGCTTCCACTTCTCCTTGTACAAGCATGAACATCCAATAGAAAGCATCAAATAAAGGAAATGGATAGTAAAGAATGAGAGTAAATTAACCTTATCTGCATGGAACCATGCAAAGTAGGGTAGGGAAAAAAAGATACGAACATCCACTTTGTCCGGAAGTAAAAAGGGTCCATTCAAGAACACTAAATCTTGCTTCTCAAGTACAATTTCTGCCCAATTAAGTACCAATTCTTTCTTCAATATTTCAGTATTACTTCTATGGCCATGGAGACATAGAACTCTCGGCTTCTTCTCATATTGGTAATATTCCATATGGCTATAGTTCTCTTTTTTCTAAGCAAGTTGTTCTTGGAGCTGAAAGTACTTGAGGGGCTGCTCATCATGTAGCATTTATTACTATAGCTCCCTCCATATTCCGGTTGTTGGGACATAAATGATTTTCTTACTTATTTCTTCGAAAAATAAATGATGTTCTTACTCACTATTAGAAACAGAGGTTTTCTCATTGATATTTAGTGGAAAATTTGTGTTATAAAACATGATTTTTGTAAAGAATGGATCTTGTGCCTAACTCAACCCCAAAAAATTAGCTTGTAGAGTGAGGATTGTCTAAGTCCATTCAAAGAGTCCATGTTCCCATTTCATTTTCAATGTGGGACTCTTAACACTCCCCCTCACGTCCAGACCTCGTCAATTGGAGCGTGTACAATATAATTTGGAGACCCAACATCGATGAACAAATAATTGAAATGAGTCTGGCTCTGATACCATGTAAAGAGTGGATCTTGGACCTAACTCAACCCCAAAAGCTAGCTTTTGGGGTGAGGATTTTCTAAGTACATACAAGGAGTTCATGTTCTCATTCCATTTCCGATGTGGGAGTTAGGCCCAAGATTCATTCTTTACAATTTTCTCACCTCATTTTTTAATCGAATCAGATCACTGAAAAAACGCATCGTCTGAAACAGTTTCCCATTGAAACGCTGGAAAACTTCTTAATTTTTTCGTGTGAAAACACTGCTTTCCCACCGACCTTCAGTGAAAAATAGCAACCAGATATTTTTCAGTGGGAAATTCAGTGACAAAACAGAATTTTTTTAATAGTGACTTATTTGTCGTTGTTCAGTAAGTAACAAAAAATATTATTTTAAGAGCTTTATATATAATCTAGGCAAATATTATGAGAGGAAGGTGAAGTAGAGAGCTAGGGCCGGGGGACCATAGGCGGGGGTGGAGGTTGTGTGGGGTCGGGTTGAAGACAACAGTGTGAAATGTCACATACTCCAATCAAACTTGTCGTTTTCCTGAATTTTTAAAAACTTATTTATCTAGAGAAAAGTATTTTAACCAAATAAAAAAGGGCAAATTAAAAAAAGTTAGAATATTTTTTTCATACCAAAAATACCCTCAATGAAAAACTTTTTTATCCACATAAATATTATAAGATGTTTAAGATCATATTCTTTTAATATATTTTTCTTCTTAAATTTCGTATTCACTCAAACTATAAACCGAAAGGGATGGAGTATACATTAAAGCCAGTCATAGTCATAAGTCATATCTCTTTGAATTAATTTGTGTCCTGCAAATATCCATTAATTTTCCACCTGTTTTTGTCAGTAAGTTTAATGGAGTTAGGTCTTGTGTATGCTTCCAGAACCATATCGTTATTGTATTATTAGGAAAGAAGGGATCTTGTTTAAAATGAATTATATTATGTCCCGTTAGCTCAATGAACGAATTTCGCACCGTATGACATTTTTGGTTCACTCATTAGTTTATGCATCCCATTAGCTCACCGGAATAACAAGGATAAAATTTAAATGGATCATTCGCACAAATGTTCCTATTTCGAGGTGTTCTTTAATTTTTGTCCTTCAAATTTGAGTTCTTTATTATTTTTGGCGCGACATAATTAGAATTTAGCTCGACATAATTAGTGTTATATCTTCGGCATATGTATCATACACAACCGACAGATTATACGGGATAAGGCATAACTGTCAACACTCTAACATAATATGAAAAAAATGCACAATTTTAGATTTCGGCAGACATAGTTAGCATTTAATTTCAACATATGTATCATAACATCCACACAAACTATGCCGGATAAGGCATAATTTCCAACACAACATAATTTAAAAAATGACTATATAACTATATCATATAACTTAATTCCTACATAATTTATGCCGCGCGATGTAAAAATTCAGTTTTCGGAGAAAAAATATTATAGAGACTGTGCCTTGCGAAATAGACCTGAATATTTTCATTAAAAAAAAAATAGCATGAGCAAAATTTAAAGACCAGCGCCTTTGAGGGGTAATCTAACATAAAAATGAATTTAAATAGTTGAAGAAAACAATTTGAGCAAATGCGCTTTAAAGAGCCCAATTTCGGCCCAAATATGAGCTAATAGGCCCAAAATCTTGAAATAAACTAATTGGACGAAAAGGGTGTTTGGCAAAGCTTAGAAACTGATCAAACTAGTTTATAAATATTTTTTAACTTATCTACGTATTTGGTAAACACTAAAAGTGCTTATAAGTCAAGTGGTTATAAGACAAAATAAGTCATAAGCCATAAGTTGGTTACCCCCACTTATGATTTCACGCCTTATAAATACTTTTGGTTTCACCAAACATTTTACAATTTTACACATAATATTTTTACGTAATTCCTAAATTATTTTTTTTTTCAAAAATAAAATCCCTAAAATTCACCATGATTTCACTCACACACTTGCTCTTCCAAAACTAAAAATTTACTCCACCTCTTCAACGTCCACAAAAATTCTGCAGTTATTCATGATATTGTTTTGGTTAAATAATTTCTCCCTAATATTATTTAGTAGTTTTTCGAGTTCCACGATCAAACATGGAACCTTTCTTCAACTTAACTGAAACTATGTATGTCTTAGAGACAATCATTATTATGGACAAATATATTTGAACACATTCATATTATTAATAAGATTAATATTTATGACATTTGCGATTATTGAATTATTATTTGATTGTTTGTAATTATTCATTAATGTGCATCCCTTGAGCTTATGCTGTCATTAATAGAGTGAGATATTGATGATAGAGCGTAACTCTAAAATAGCCTCGACTAATAATCATCGAGAATGGAATATCGATGATATGTTATAAGTCGACATGTGGTCTGCATCACATTCTTAAAGAATGTAGTATGTCTCACCTGCTACTAGTAATGATTACTAGTGATGGACACATGGATACTTTTGGAAAGTATTGGTATACCCTGCTGATAAACTATTTGTTAGACATGTCTAGAGTGTTATCAGCGTGTGGAATATAAAGGTCCTTTGACTTGAGGTCAATACGCACCTTGTTTACAAGAGTAATGTACTTTGACCCTGTCCTAAGCTTAAACTCCTTATAGGATAAGACACGGCTTGTGTTGGGCACATTATGATGTAAATTAAGGTGGTAATTGAGCCAAGAATATGATTCATTCCTCGATTGGATATTCGAGAGTGCACTCAACTTCTCAGTGATATTAGGTCGACCAAGTCATTGGCCAATGCAAGAGACATATTTACAATATGGTCTAGTTGTCGACTAATATAGATGAGATAAAGTGATCAAGCTATTTGGATAGACACATGACAAATCCTAAGCTTGATCGAGTGTGTCGCGAATGAAAGGAATTTATCATCTCACATAAAGGTTATGTTTGCTGGATTCATGTAAACGTACTTCATATATTGAGTTTGTCCTACGACGCAGTCTAGGAGTTCCGTATGGACCTTAATTGGATTAGTGTCGATATATGAAGGACTATAGGGTCACATTATGTCGATTGTCTCTTCGATCTAAGGGTGTATTGAGAAAGTATTAAATATTCGATTTGAAATCGAGATATTTAAATTGATAATAACTATGGGATAAATTTCTATTAGATGGAAATTATTTAATTAAGTCAAAATTGGATTTTGGATTTAATTAGATGTGCTGAATATATAAACGAAAAACGGAAATTGAAATTTGACGTGTGGCGCCGCGGCGCCTGACTGGCAGTAGGCCCAGTTCTACTAAGCCACTGCACCTCAATTTTGGGCCAAATTTGAGCCCAGTCCAAATTTGATTTTTGACCTAGTTTTTTGTTATATATACAGTACCTCTCATTTGTTAAATACACACAAGAATTACACTAATTCTCATAAACATTTCTAGACTTAGAGTCTAGGATAAAACTCTCTCAAAACTCTATCGAGATTTTCTGGCTTTCTTCACAGAGGAATACACCATAGCATAGTGCTTGCAGTCGAAGGGACAATCACGTGTAATCCCTAAGTAAAGACTTCAGATAATACAACCTGTAAGTGTTCATGTTTTATGTTACAGATTTTTTATTGTCATATAACCATATCAGAAGAAATTGTTGGGGTAAGTAGAACAAAATTTTAAACTTTCGCTATGCCTACTTATATGTTTTGAACCCAATAAAACCCTACAGTGGTATCAGAGCCCAGGTTGGTTCAATGGTTATATAACAATTGAATAACATAAAAATATGGGTTAAACATAAAATTGGATTAAAACAACGCTTCTTGAAATCCTACATATCTTGACTGAATGTTAACTTTTTGATATCACCCTAAATTATCCTCTACGCTAACTCGAGGAAGTAATTCCGTTCTAACTCGAACTAAGCCAAAAGTGCAGATATCCGGCTCATTGCACGGTGCACGGTGAAGAACGAGTATGAATGAATGATGATCGATATGTGCGTTATTGATAATGGTGGGTGAGGATGAAGGATCTGTGATTTGATCCCTAAATTGGATTTAGGGCTCGAACGATTTTAGAAAATTAACACAAAAACATTTTCTCAAGACGTCGGCGTTGCGGCCCTAATGCTTCGTTTTAATTCTGGACTTACTGGACAGTAGGCATCGCGGCCCTAAATGAATTACAGAAGTCGAAATGCTTCTGCCTTGCTAGCGTCGCGGCTCTAAAGCACTGCAGAAGCATTTTGCCTTAGTGGCGCCGCGGCCCTCAGTTGTAAAAAAAAAATAATATTCAGAATGTTTAACCCGTGATTATTATTATACAATATATTTGATAAGTTTATTATTTATGTGCTAAATGATTGTCATTTAGATTACTAGAATAGTGTCCGTAAATAATTGTCTGGGTAGGCGGCGCCCAATATTTGTTAAACCGCTTAATATCATGCTTGGGGAGGCGGTACCCAATAAGTGCTTAATAGACTTTGCATGATAATTAAGATGTTATATTTGATATAACATACTAGAGTTGATCTTGATTAAAACCCTGAATTAAAATGTTTCCTAAAATTTTAATACAAGTCTCATTTAAAATGAACGCTTCGTCCATTATAATTGATTGTAGTGCAAAATCCTTTTCGGCGAGATGAGTATTTATGCCACAACATTTGCTCTAAGTCTAAGAGGATTCACACTCTTTCATAGATGCATGTTAAATGTAGAAGTGATTGATAAACCTTCATGAGTATTTACACCACAGTGTTTGATTTACAAGGCAAAATCCACTTAGATACATAATTGCAGTCGCATAACGGGGTTGACTTGCTAGGCTATCTTGGCGCCACAGTGTCGGACAAGCGGAGGGACGCAAATCGATTGTTTAGAACATTCGATCAAACATGAGTTACAAATTGTTTGTAATTGGTTTAGATACCTACCAGGTTGTGCTATTGAAGTTATCAGCCACAATAAATGCGGAGATAGTATGAACCTGGATCTTGGCCCATTATGACCATATTTAATATGAGTCTGTATTCTTTCATAGGGTCAAAGAGTATGTTAAAATAGTTGGAGCTAATTAAACTAAAAGCCATGTTAATTAGTTAACGAATGTGTTCAATAGAAGTTATATTAGAGTTTAATTTTAAGTCTATTTGTTTCTTCAGTCATATAAAATGTCGAATTTATCACTGAAAATGTTGGTCGAGACAAACAAGTTGACTGGATCAAATTTACCCTAACTAGTTAAGAAATCTGCGATTGGTGCTAAGACTAGAAAGAATTGAGTATGTGTTAAACACAATATTCCCCACAGTCCCTGCTGAAGATTCTGTTGAGTATGCCTTGTTTGACAAAGTGGCTTATCAGAAACATCTAGACGATGCTACCCCGGCAAAATGTGTAATATTGTCCTCCATGACCTTGGAGTTACAGAGGCAACATGAAAACATGGGCCCCAACAAAATGCTAGAACACTTGAAGAGTCTCTATGACACAGTCTCAGACAATGGAGTATGAACTGTTGAGGGGCCTTTTCAAGTGTAAGCTGAACGATGGGGATCAAGTGTCAGCACATGTTCTGAAGATGATTGGGTTAATAGAAGGTTGGCTTCGATTGGAACGAAGCTGCCTATAAATGTCTATGTCAACCTGATCCTGAATTCACTTCCTGGTTCATTTGAGAATTTTATTGTGAACTTCAATATGAATGTGACCATGGAAAGTCTTCTAGAGCTTCACAACATGTTAAAAACCTTTGAATCATCTACCTTTAAAGGTAAAGCCATGCTCATGGTGGGCTCTTCTTGCAAGTTCAAACCCAAGGGCAAGAACATACAGAAAAAGAAGGGTAAGACAGTTGTTGCACCTATAGTTATGAAACCTAGAGGAGGTCTTCAGAAGAAGGCAAAGGTAGCTTCGGATGTGTGCCTCAACTACAAGAAGAAGGGGCACTGGAAGAAGGATTGCACAACTCCAGGAGGAGGCAAAGCACTAGGTGCTCCTGGCTCTACTAGACAAGGTATGTTTGTCATTGAAATAAACATGTCTATAAGTAACTCTCACTGCTAGGTATTAGATACCGCTTGTGGCTCACACATTTGTAATAATGTGCAGGGTCTGATTGACAACAGAAATGTTGGACCTTGGGAGGTAGACATGCGCGTTAGAAATGGAGCACGAGTGGATGTTGAACGCGTGAGAACTTATAGATTAGATTTACCTTCAGGCTTTTGTTTAGAACAAAATAATTGTTATTTTGTTCCCTCATTGACGAAGAATATTATTTCTATCCCAGTGTTAGACATTGAGGGGTTTTCCTCATTTATTGTCAATGGCAGTTATGTATTGTCTTTTAATGGTTTTGTTTGTGAAAATACTCCGCTTATGGATGGTTTGTATGTTCTAAACTGTAGTCGTAAATTTTTCAATATTCAAAACAAACGAGCTAAGATAAGTAATCCAAGAAACCCCACCTACTTATGGCACTGTAGACTTGGTCACATCAATGAATCAAGGATAACAAGATTAAGAAAGTTAGACTGCCTGAAATCATTTGACTTGAAGTCCTATGGTAACTGTGAATCTTGCTTGAGAGGAAAGATGACCAACAAGCCACTTTCTAGGAAAGGGATGCGAGCCAAAGAAGTACTTGAATTGGTCCATACTGATGTATGTGGGCCATTTTCAACTCAAGCTAAGGGAGGCTTCCCTTACTTCATCACATTTACAGATGATTTCACAAGGTTTGGGCATGTGTATCTTATGAAACACAAGTCCGAAGCCTTTGAGAAATTCAAGGAGTACAAGTCAGAAGTAGAGAAGCAACTTGAAACAAGTATCAGGACCCTTCGATCATATCGAGGAGGTGAATACTTAAGTAAAGATTTTCTGGATTACTTGAAGCTTCATGGAGTCCTATCACAATGGACACCTCCTGGAACTCCATAGATGAATGATGTTGCTGAAAGAAGAAATCAAACCCTATTAGATATAGTTAGATCCATGATGAGTTTCTCAGCTCTACCAACATACCTTTGGGGCTATGCATTTCAAAGCTCAATTTATATTCTGAACAGGGTTCCTTCAAAGTCAGTAGAGAAAACTCCATATGAGATATGAAATGGCAAGAAGCTAGCATTTAAACACATGCGACCCTGGGGGTGCCCTGCATATGTAAAGAAGATGCTTACTGATAAGTTGGAATCTAAAAGTGAGAAATATTATTTTGTGGGGTATCCAATGGAAACTAAGGGATACTATTTCTATCTTCCTGGAGAACATAAGGTCATTGTTTCTAGAAATGCAACTTTCCTTGAAGAAGACTATGTCTACAAGGAACGGAGCTGCAATAAGATAGAACTTGAAGAAATTCAAGAACCACAAGATAACACAGAAGTTGAACCCTTGTCAAAAGACCTAGACAAGGATTCAATGGGAGTATTTGGTGAAGAATGGGTACTTAGAGTACGCCCTTCAGCCAGTGGGAGTGCTGTGAGAGATAATGCAGAAATGCAAGGCTCTCATACACAACCAATGGAAGATGATACAATGGTTGTACATCATTCCATTCAGGAAATACATGGAAATGACATTCCTGAAAGCTCTTAAGGTGATGAATTGTCCAGCACACAAAGACCTTCTCACAATCAGAATGCAACAAATACTGAAATGCAGAATAATCAACTCCGTAGGACCACTAGGACTCATCGTCCGCCTGAAATACTTAATCTTGTTATTGAAACACACAATGAGATAGATATTCATGATGACGATAAACCTACAACCTATAGCGAAGCTATGTTAGACATTAATTCGCAGAGATGGCAAAAAGCCATGAAATCTTAGATGAACTCGATGTACATCAATCACGTTTGGAACTTGGTTGATTTGCCAACAGGTGTTAGACCCATAGGATGCAAATGGGTCTTCAAGAAGAATATTGATGCATATGTCAAGGTACAGACTTATAAGGAAAGATTGTTGGCTAATGGTTATAATCAACGGCCTGGGGTCGATTATGATGAAATTTTTTCACCTGTTGCGAAAATTAAGTCCATTTGGATTTTGCTTGCAATAGCCGGATATTATGATTATGACATTTGGCAAATGGATGTTAAATTACTTTCCTCAATGGTAACCTAATTGAGGAGGTGTATATGATACAACCTGAGGGTTTTACATCCAAGACTAAGTCCAAAGCAATGTGCAAGCTACAAAAGTCCATTTATGGACTTAAGCAAGCCTCAAGGAGTTGGAATATTTGCTTTGACAAAGCAGTCAAATCATTTGACTTTGTTAGAAGCAAAGAAGATCCCCGCGTTTATAGTAAGCGCAAGGAAGGGAGTATTGTCTTCAATGTTATATATGTAGATGACATATTAATAATGGGAGATAATAAGACTCTCATGCAATCAGTCAAGGAATGGTTATCCATCACCTTCATGATGAAGGACTTGGGTGAAGCCTGCTACATTCTTGGAATTAGGATCTATAGAGATATACCTAATAGATTGTTGGGGCTATCACAGTCCACATACATAGACAAAGTGCTAAGACAATTTTCTATGGAAAACTCTAAGAAGGGAAGTCTTCATATGGGTCAAGGAATCAAGTTATCAAAGAAGGATAGTCCTTCTACTGTTGCAGAACTTTAACGCATGAAAAAAATCCCATATGCTTCAGCTATAGGATCTATCATGTATGCTATGACCTGTACGAGGCTAGATGTGGCATATGCACTAAGTATGACTTGCAAATTCCAGCATAATCCTGGGGAAGAACACTGAAAAACAGTCAAGAGTATTCTTAAGTATCTTAGACGAACTAAAGAATATTTCTTAGTCTATGATGGACAAGAGAAGCTAGTGTGTACTGGTTACACTGATGCTAGCTTCCAGACAGATCTTGATGACTTCAAATCTCAATCTGAATATGCCTTCATTTTCAATGTTGGAAAAGTTCCAAGCAAGCTATAACTGTTGATTCGACAACAGAAGTCGAGTACATTACTGGATCAGAAGCTGGTAAAGAAGATGTCGCGATATCTGAGTTCCTGAAGGAACTTAGGGTTGTTCCAAGTGCCACTTGTCCAATAACGATTTATTGTGACAACACTGGTGCGATTGCGCAAGCTAAGGAACCAAGATCAACAAACAGAAATAAGCATATACTAAGGAAATATCACATACTCAAGGAGATGGTGGAAACTGAAGAAATAAGATTAGACTATGTTCCCATAGATGATAATCTAGTTGACCCGTTTACTAAACCATTAAGCTTAGTTAAGCATAATGGTCATTTTGAAAACATGGGTATTAGTTACATTAGAGATTGGCTTTAGGCCAAATGGGAGATTGAAAGTATGTATGTCCTAGAGACAATCATTATTATAGACAAATGTACTTGATCACATTCGTATTATTAATAACATTAATATTTATGGCATTTGCGATTGTTGAATTATTATTTGATTGTTTGTAATTAATCATTAATGTGCATCCCTTGAGCTTACGTTGTCATTAATAGAGTGAGATATTGATGATAGAGCGTAACTCTAAAATAGCCTCGATTAATGATCATCGAGAATGGGATATCGATGATATGTTATAAGTCAACATGTGGTCTGCATCACATTCTTAAAGAATGTAGTATGTCTCACCTGCTACTAGTAATGGTTACTAGTGATGGACACATGGATACTTTTGAAAAGTATTGGTATACCCTACTGATAAACTATTTGTTAGACATGTCTAGAGTGTTATCAACGTGTGGGATATAAAGGTCCTTTGACTTGAGGTCAATACGCACCTTGTTTACAGAGTAATGTACTTTGACCCTGTCCTAAGCTTAAACTCCTTATAGGATAAGACACGGCTTGTGTTGGGCACATTATGATGTAAATTAAGGTGGTAATTGAGCCAAGAATATGATTCATTCCTCGATTGGATATTCGAGAGAGCACTCAACTTCTCAGTGATATTAGGTCGACCAAGTCATTGGCCAATGCAAGAGACATATTTACAATATGGTCTAGTTGTCGACTAATATAGATGAGATAAAGTGATCAAGCTATTTGGATAGACACATGGCAAATCCTAAGCTTGATCGAGTGTGTCGCGAATGAAAGGAATTTATCATCTCACATAAAGGTTATGTTTGCTGGATTCATGTAAACGTACTTCATATATTGAGTTTGTCCTACGACGCAGTCTAGGAGTTCCGTATGGACCTTAATTGGATTAGTGTCGATATATGAAGGACTATAGGGTCACATTATGTCGATTGTCTCTTCGATCTAAGGGTGTATTGAGAAAGTATTAAATATTCGATTTGAAATCGAGATATTTAAATTGATAATAACTATGGGATAAATTTCTATTAGATGGAAATTATTTAATCAAGTCAAAATAGGTTTTTGGATTTAATTAGATGTGCTGAATATATAAATGAAAAACGAAAACCGAAATTTGACGTGTGGCGCCGCGGCTCAGCCTAGCAAAGCGCTTGATCGCAAAGAGAAAGCGAGGCCCGGTTCGACCGGACCCCTTTGCACCTCAGTTTTAGGCCAGATTTGAGCTCAGTCCAAATCTGATTTTTGATCTAGTTTTTTGTTATATATACAATACCTCTCATTTGTTAAATACACACAAGAATTACACTAATTCTCATAAACAATTCTAGACTTAGAGTCTAGGATAAAACTCTCTCAAACCTCTGCCGAGATTTTCTGGCTTTTTCACAGAGGAATACACCATAGCATAGTGCTTTCAGTCAAAGGGACAGTCGCGTGTAATCGCTAAGTAAAGACTCCAGATAATACTACATGTAATTGTTCATGTTTTATGTTACATGTTTTTTATTGTCATATAACCATACCAGAAGAAATTGTTGGAGTAAGTAGAACAAAATTTTAAACTTCTGATGTGCCTACTTATATGTTTTGAACCCAACAAAACCCTACATTAACATCAATGACTTTGATTTGTGAATTTTGTAAAGCATGGAACCTCTCATACTTCTATATGTTCGAAGATAATCACTATTGATCAAGAGAGAATCAAACTAGAAGATAATAAAATTATTGATAAGCACAAAAAAATAAAAATTCAAAAAAGTAGAATAGAAAACATGAAACCTTTTAACATTTGGATGGCAACTCGTGAAATTTAGTATCAAAATAAATGAGACATGAATTATTTTGTATTTGAATTTATCTAAAATTTAAAATATTGTAAAATTACGTTGTTATTAATGTAAGTAACTTTAAGGATATTTAAGTCATTTTAACAGAAAAAAGTGCTTATCAACTTTTTGACCAAGCACTTCAGACGCTTATTATCAGTTTCAACATTTTTATTCAAACACGTAACTGCTTATTAAAAATGTTTATCAGCTACTTTAAATCAGCTAATCCAAATGGGCTCAAAGATTCGTTGCTTGAGTCTCACTACAACCATTAGGCGTGTACATAGATTGGATTGGTTCGGTTTTATCATATATCAAATCAAATTAATTGTATCTAGTTTCTTAAATTAATAACCAAATCAATCCAACAAGTTTCAAAATTGGATTTTCTTGAATTTTCAAATTTCTCGATTTTTCAAGTATTTTTTATTGTAGTTTAATGTAAAGTGTCTTATAACAACATTTTCTTGATTCGTAATGCGAGATAAATGCCAACTTTGATGCCATGTTGTGCGTTGGAGATTAAATGCAGGAAATAAAATTGGATCTTCCACCTGTTTACTTGATAAGTAAGAGATAAGCAAAAACTAATATGTTCTCTTCCATAGAATTGAACATCAGCTACTATCTTAGACAAAATAGGATGCAGCAAAAACAAGAAATTACTTACTCTCTCCGTCCCATTTTATATGAAGGTCTTTGATTTGACATGAAATTTAAGAAATAAAGGAAGAAATTTAAATCTTGTGGTCTAAAACAAATCAAAATTATTTTTGTGTGGCTATAGATCATCTCGTTAAGCGTAAAATGTAAAATTTAAAATTAAAATATTTTCAAATAAAAAACTATAATTTTTTTGGAACTAACTAAAAAGAAAAGTATACATATAAATTGGGACAAAAAGAATATATATGAACAACTACTCGTATATATTTTCATTTAATATTGGATTGGATCTTATTTGAATTACTTATATGGGCTATAAAACGTGAGCATCCTTAAATTTATCTCCAAAACTCACTTTGATAATTTAACTTTATAAGTAATTATTTAGGAAATAAAAATAATCATATAAATTCCAACCCGTCCCAATTAAAGAACCTGACCATTCCTAAACAAATATCCATAAACCTAAACAAAGATAACCCAACCTCCTTCACTGTCCACGAAAACTCTTTTCCACACCCAAATCTTTCATCTCAGCTCCATAATCACAAAATCAACAATTTAATTGCATATAATCTTCTCAAATTCAGTCAATTAATCAATCATCGTTCAAATCCTTCTCTTCTCCGATCAGTTACAAATAATTACCGGCAACGTTAAGGAAACCTCATCGGGAAAAAAGTTACGACTAACAAGTCCGGCCAACTAAACCCATTTCTTATTAAAACCCATCAACTAATTTAATTTTCCTTTTATTAAATTAAATTAATTTTTGTTTTAAAACCTCTTGTTTGATTGACCCATGGCAATGCAGCTGCGGATGTCAATTTTTGAGTTTCAAGTGATGGAACAAAGTTAAAATCACTTCAAACTAAAATAAGGGATAAATAAACACTCATAAAGTTAAAATGTTAAACTAAATTATTGAAATAAGTTTAGGGATGATTTTATATATTTTCTCCAAAATAAATAAATTATAAAAACTTTGAGAAATATTTATAAATTACATTCTATGAATATTTTTATATGTATAATATTTTTAAATACATACATACATGTAGTGTGGTGTTGGTTTAGTTTCGGTTCGACTTTTTTAAGCTAATATCAAACCAAATAAATTATGATTGGATTTTTATTCTTCAATACCAAACTAAGTCAAATCAAATCATTAATCGAGTTTTTTTTTTTTCAATTTGACTCGGGTTAGTGATTCGTTGTAGTTTATTGATTTTCTTTGTCCGCCACCCCTAACAATCATCATTAGAATATCTTGAAAAAAATAATTTATCCTGTGGTGAGGTGATAAAAATCACTCCGAAAAATTAAAATATAATATTCTAATGAAGTAGTTTTCAAAAATCATTTTTTTTCTTTAAACGAAAGCAATTTTGGGGCGCCAAAAAAATAGTCTCTGGCGAACTCTATCTAATGCTACTACTGCTCCAATTTATCTTGCTCGCTGCTCCACTTTCCGGAGTCTCTTTCAGATGTGCTGGTCACTTATACATCGTCAAATAGTGCATAATAATTATATAACATGTGTATCATTAGTGTATATATATTATACAATGTTTATACATTGATTATACATTTATTATACAACAATGATACATTTTTATGCACATACGGTTGGATTACATATTCTATACAACAATTATATAATTTCTATACATATACAGTATTGATATATATTCGAGACAACAATGATACAATTTCTATACATATGCTGCAATTAGTGTAAAAAAGCTAAAAAATGTCTATTAAGCTTCTCGGTTCATCTGGTTGTTTATAGTTTCACGGAATGGCCATTTATGTCATTGCGCCAAATGTACATTCTGTTGAGTTAAATAACTTGGTTTGGCCAAGGAAAAGTTGGGCTGAACTTTTCCAGTGCTTGGTAGGTGGGACAAAATGTAAAAATTTCACAAATAATCACTTCAGACATGTAATTGCAAAATAGTTATTATTATGAAATTTCAAATTTCACATATGAAATTCTAAAATAACATCCTGGAGTTTCACGTGTAGAATTTGAACCTTCATGACAGTGGACAATGGTTGTTTAAATGTTCTTAAATTTCACATTGGACTTTAAGACTCCATATAGTGGTTATTTACAAAGACAATTATTTTTACAAAGTGGTTAGAATTTGGTGGTTCATAAATAGAAATGGTGACTCTCTGAAATAAAACTAGACAAGACAAGGAAGCAAATTTGGTCACACTTTTGTAAAGGAATTCATATATTCGTCATAAATAAGTGACAACGTGTAAAATGTTGTGACGGATTCAGATGGGTTTTACAAGTTTGTAGCCCATATGCCAAGAATATTCGTTCTTAATGTAAATCACACAATTTATATTATAGTCGTGTGAGTGGTAAGATATTAATTATTTTTTACGATATTAGCTATAGATTTATAATTGCTTAATAACTAAATAATCTTAGAGATTGAATTTGTATGCTTAATTTGATAGAAAATAAGGATTACTTAAATAAATAATTTTATAGCGAATAAAACTATTATATCTATTATATTTTCAAACAAATAAGAGGCCAGAAAACTTTATGAAAAAATGGTGATTCAATTCGACGTAGTTTAAGAAGAATCTTCGGCGACATATGTGGCCAAATAATTCAATGGACAATTTTGGTTCTATTGAAAATACAAGTTAAGACACAAATCGAAAAGTG
This sequence comes from Anisodus tanguticus, assembly GCA_034509755.1. NCBI lineage: Eukaryota > Viridiplantae > Streptophyta > Magnoliopsida > Solanales > Solanaceae > Anisodus > Anisodus tanguticus. The sequence continues at coordinate 7,233,017 of CM067552.1, read as the reverse complement.
AAAAACATAGTTGGAGGAATCATTTAAGAAAATATATTTGAAATGCATAGTAATAAATTATACTCCTATATAATATTTCTTCCAGACATAAATATTTATCACACATTTTATTTACTTGTTCATCTGTAAAGAGTTTATTTAGCTTTTATAATTATTATCTTAAAGGCATAAGACGACTCAATTGCACATACATCCAATTATGAGGTACATTAGCGGATGTTACAATATATATATATATATATAACTTGTTGCTGATTTATTTGTACTTTAAAATCAAACACTCACTCTTTATACTATAAAAATTCTACACAAATATAATAATATTATCTCAATTTTTTTTACAAATGTAAAAAATTTAACCCCCTCATATTATGAGATTCTACATAAAGGAGTATTCATTTAACTAAATAAATTTAAGATAATTTGAAGCAAAATGATAAATAAGTAAACTAAAATAAAAATGAGAAAATTCCTATATTAGAAACACTCGGTAAAACATTTGATATGTAAAATATTTCACACGAAGAAAAGATGTGTAAACAGGATTCGACTACAATCTCATGGTGAATTACGTATTAAACCTAGCTTTTATATCCCTTAAACTTGCCAGTAAATTTCATTTAGACATTCGAATTACGATTTGTTACAATTGAACACATGAACAAATGATAAAATATTCCTATTAGACTCTTTCTGTTCCAATTTTGATTTTTTTTGCGTGTGTTCTCAAATGCCTATTACATAAATAAATTAATCACTAAAATATGTCACTTCCTTTAATTATAAACATTAAACTCAATAAGCTATAAAACTTTAAGCCTGCTCCAATTGCGGCTGATGTGTATAATTAAAGGAGATGACAATTTTTGTGTGGTTAACTCAACTATGTAATAGACGCTTGAGAATACACGCAAAGTTTTTTCAAAATTTGGACTGAATGTGTCTAATAGAAACACTTTATCATGTGTTCATATGCTCAATTATAATAAGCCACAATATCTAAATAAAATTTAATAATAAATTTAAGAGGTTGTCTATGTATTAAACATTTATAAAACACTCATAAAGGACTATGGGAGCATGAAAAATGGACCCTAAAGACACTGATATGGCACATCATGTTTTGTCTTAACATTTACACTTTTGCAAAGATGATGCACATTTCATTCCGACATGGACATCGAAGATGAAAGAGCACATAGACCACATTGGCATGTCTTTTATTGTCTCCTTTTATACATCTATTACAAAATAACTTTTTCCAATTCCCATTACATGTCTCCCTGAGTTTTGCCAATATATATGGGAGTTTTGTTTTTCTAGGAGGCCTCGTTTCGATTTTTATTCTTTTTTCTGACATTATAGTACAATTTTTTGGAGCTAAGGTAATTTTTCCTAGTGATATAGTAGCCCTACATGTTTTTTGTTGCTTTTTTGTCGTGGCAATTCAAGAAATAATCAATTGGTTTAAGTTTTATGCATATATTCTCAAGAATTTTTATACTATAGGATTACCGTTATCGGTTAAAGTAAGTAACTTAACTTATTTTTAAGATTACAAATTATGCATTTTAAGGAGACTTAGTTGAAAATATTCTTTGTAATTTTTTTATACTAACAATGTATATAATTTAAACTTATAATTATCTATATATGTATCTCAACTTTTTCTTCTTTTTGGTAATAAATTTTTTAATACAAGGCTTTATCATGTACCAACAAATTTATGCTAATTATGCTAGCCTACTGAAATCATGGAGGAGCTAGGGGACGACAAGGGTTCATTTTAAACCATCTTCGCCTGAAAATTATATTATATATATAAGATTGAAATTATTTTGTTATGATTATAGATGTTGAATTTCTTTAGCTTCTTCATATGTAATTCTTTATATTTGGAATTCTCTTAGTGAAAATTCTTGCTCCAACTGAGTCTCAGCCGTTTTGCCTTATTCAGGCTAATTAAAACCAATAAATTGTTGACATCGAAATAATCAGGGTGTCATCCGGAAGCCAATAATTACAAACCTTGAACGACGATATCAGACAACAAGACAAAACTATAAAAATACTTAATGATATGATATTTTAACGACTCATTTGATCGTTTAGTCCTTTCTGATATTTTAATACCTAAAGTGCCTCTTTCATAACCTTTGTTTTGGTGTTCTTAGTTTACGGGGTGGGATAACACATTTTTTGAGGTAGGTTATGATTTATTTGAGTTAGACTTTGATTAGAGAATCGCATATAGTTATATAAATTGACCGGGATAGCATGATAGGCCTTCGAGAATGGAGGTGGTGATAGATTCCACTGGTTTTGTATGAATATTGTTTATGTGGGCTTGTCGCCATAAGTGATATTTTTTGTGATTATTTCTTATTTGTTTCTCTGCCACATTATAACTCAATCATCTCATGAAAGGAAAGAGTAATATTGTTAATTGAAACATGAACAATATTATAATTGTACTTGTTGATTTATACTAGTGATACTGTTGAGAATGATATCATGCTTGGCATGCTTTATTTATTACTATGATTGTCATGATGGTGAGGTGAGTGATTGAAAGACTCTGAGGTTTTTTCCAGAGACGAGCGTGATTGATAGCCTCCAAGGTTTCTGCCGGAGTGCGAGAGTGGTACATGGACTTTGCGGGTCCCCATGTGTCATGACTTTGAGGCATTGCCCTTCACATGTGTATACGAGAGTGTAGTGAGAGAGGTGACTATTGCATTGCATTGCATTCATCTATTCTTACACTCTCAACTATTTTATTTGATGACTCATATTTTTTTTATTGATTACCTGATTTCCTTGATATTGTACTTGTTTATGATATGTGATTGTATCTATTGCTCTATGTTACTCGTTAGTTTCTATTTCTTATTGTGTTATATAATCTTAGTTAGCCTATGATACTTACCAGTACTCGTATTGTACTGATACTACTCTTGCTGCACTTTTTATTTAGTACAGAGTACAATCCAGGCTTCAGTTTTACGCCCCATGGCTCATACATGAGGGTGACATCTTTGGTCATTCAGGGTGAGCTACTTGGTCATCTGTGACTCCTGAAATGACTTTCCTTATTTACTTCTGTATTTCCTAACTATCAGACAATATGTAGCCTTCGGGCATTTTTAGACCTATGCTTTTAGATTATGTTAGAGCTCTTGTACGCTTTTGACCAGATCATTGAGGATATTTGGATATTTAGTTATGACAGTAGTTAAGACTTGTTAAATTAGTCTTACTTAATTTCCTCTTATTTAACTTAATATTTCTAAAAGTTGATATATGGTTCACCTACCCTGGGGATAGTATAGGTGTCACCACGACCTGTGATTTGGATCATGATAAATTGGTATCAGAGCTCCAAGGCAACAATAGTTCGACATGAAGGTCCTTATATGAAATGTCAAAAAGATCGGTAAAGTCGAGAAGCAGAGAGAGGCTAAAGATTATATAAGAGCACAAGAGGCAGATTTGATTGGCTTAGTGGAAACCAAAGTGAGGAGTGGAAAGGTAGCCAGAATTAACAGATGCTTGGGAAAGAATGAAAGTCAATCCATTACTGTGGATAATGAGTAAATAAGTTTGATGAGTGTAAGGGCTAATAAGACCTACCCTCTTTGGACCAGGCTAAAAACGATGAGTCTTCTCTTTGCTTTTTTCATCAGGATTTTCTCTTCGAGAATACTCGTCTCGTCTATTCTTCCCCTCATTCTTTTTATCAATGATTACTTTCATTCTTTAAACAATTACATAAAGTAAAAAAGTAGTTCCGTTTTCGAGTTTGTTTCCGATTCTTCCGACCTTGAATCGAGGTTTCCCCTAATGCCTCCTTGCTGATTTCAAAGCTACGCTTCCTTCCTTCCTTCATAAGCTAATAAGAGATTCTATTATTCTATACTGACTTTACTATGCTTCTTATTAGTTATAGTAACTATACCCTCTGGGTTGAATTGCCACAACAGTGGCCTTCCTCAAGGGAGGAGTTCATACCCGGAGAAGAAAGCAAACTACTAAATCTACTATTTCAACATATTGTTTGCACTAGTCTCATAGCCATCTCTTTTAACATAACCTTTCGGCATCTTCCTTTATGCTTCCCTTAAATCAATACCCCATCGGTCATCCCTTTATTCAATATCTGTCATGCTAAGAATAGGGGGTTTAGGAAGAATACGGGCTTTGTTTCGGTCAGGTGTCGAACTCTTTTATCTTCACCAAGATGCTTTCTCAACGATCTTTTCTCATCCTGAAGTTGATCTCCTATCCTCTACTGACCCACCCCAATCAGCATTACTAACGATTTCAACTCTCCCATGGCCATGATTAGTATAGATCATACCTTTGCCAAGATAACCTTTGAGGTACCTTAAGATCCTGTATACTACATGTAGGTGTGCTTGACAAGGAGTATACATATACTGGCTTACCAACCCCATAACATAAGTAATGTCAGGTCTAGTGATAGTAAGATATCTAAGTTTTCCCACAAGCCTCTGATGCTTGCATCATCCAAGGGTTTTTTTCTCTTTTCTTCAAGCTTATGATTTTCTTCTATTGGGATAATTGCGGCCTTGCAACTTAACATCCCTATTTTCTTCAAATCAAGGACATAATTTGAGAGATGGCTCTACTTCTTATAGATCTCGAAAACCTCTGTGTCCAAGAAGTACCTTAGCATGCCAAGTTTATGTCGAAGGTGCGACTCAGGTAAGCCTTCAATCTTGCAATCTCATCAACATCATCACCAGTGACCACAATATTCTAAACATTTACTATGATCCGGCTCACTTTCTCGCCCTTTATTACATTACAAAATGTGTGTGATCAGAAGCACACCTTTTGTAGCCAAACTAAACTATGGCCTTACTGAACTTCTCAAACCACGCCCTCGGGGATTGCTTCAATCTATACAGGGCTTTCTTCAATCTTCATACTTTATGTGACTCCCCTTTCATTCCATATCCGGGTGCTATCTCTATATACACCTCCTCGTGCGAGTCCCTATGCAAGAAGGCATTTTTCACATCTAACTGATACAATGGCCATGATCTCTGTATAGCCAAGAAAAGTAATATTCTAATAGAAATGACCTTTGCCTCTGTTGAAAGGGTCTCGCCATAGTCTATTCCTTTGGTTTGTGTGAATCCTCTTGCCACTAACCTTGCTTTATATCTCTCAATCTCCCCACTTGGCTGAAATTTCATTGTGTATACCCATTTACATTTAGATCCCACAGTCTTATTTCCAGGAGGTAAATCAACAATCTCTCATGTCTCATTCTTCTCAAGTGCACTCATCTCCTCCATTATCGCCCTCTTCCAGTGAGGGGCACACAAGGCTTCCCTTCTAGTCTTTGGTATGGATACCTAATTACAAGTGGATATAAAGGCCTTGTAGGAGGATTACAATTTTGGATAGGATATATAGTAGTTCAAAGGGAGTTAGGTATAGGCTTTTTTTTCCCTTTCCTGACTGCAATCGTAAGATCAAGATCAGAAGTTTCAGGGTTAGTTTAACTCTCTTCATCTTGAGGCATATTAACATTTCCCAATTCAAGGGAAAGATCCTCGTTGTTAACAAGAGGAACATAAGGGACAACTAGTCTTCTCTTACCTCGTCAGGTCAGTATGTCTTCCACTAACTGGTCTTGACCGCATCTTCCCTTGGAGGAGTAGTAGCATTGTTTTCTCTATGGGCAGATGACATAGGGATTCTAAAAGACGGCTGATCACTTGACTCAGGTTCTTCTTGTTGATGACTCAAGGTTTTCTTGGTTGGGTCATGAAAATTGGGTTGATTTGAAAATCTTGGAAGATCTATAGAGACATACTTTCTTTTTGTAATGGGATCAAAGCATTTTATGATGTTGAATAACCAGTGAAGACACATCTCACAGCTCTAGGATCCAATTTCTCATGAGAGGTTCCGATTAAATAGACATAACACACACCCACCCAAAAATGGAAGATATAGATCAAGAATCTATTAACATATTTACCAATCCCAATCCTGGAAATATAGCATCCCACTTTTCTTTACTACCCAGGACTTCGATACATTTAGAAATTAGGTAGAACAATCAAGTTTTTAGCATTAGGATTTCACACTTGTACAGGTCCCTTTCAATACAACGGAAAACATCCCTATTAATCGGGTAAACCTAGGTTAACACTATTTCAGACTATAAAGACTTTTGAAGATTCATCTCAAATGAATGATAAAACGAACCTCATCCAACGATATTTGTTGATAAACAGTAGTAAGACGAGAGAAAGAATCTAAAAAAGTCACAAAATCATTATAACCTGATAAAGAAAGAGTAGGAGAAAGCCCGTACATCAGAGTGAACTAACTCAAATAGTACACTATAATGACTCTCACTATGCTTAGCCCTCTTACATACATAAGACTGCAACTCAGACGCACCTGATTCAGATAAACTAAGAGCTAAGACTCGCATCTTTGACATATGAAGATACCCTAATCTACGATGCCATAACTCGACTTCATTATGAGAATAAGCATTCAAGGCCTGTGTGGATGACATAAGACTAGAAGTCTAAAGGATGTTTTGTAGAGCCCCTTGTCCTCACGTCCATTCCCAAGGATCCCCTCATCTTCGGGTCCTGAAAAAGACACTGATCAGAGACGAAAGTTACACTGGAGTTCAGGCTTTTTTTTGTTAAGGAGTGAAAGCCACTTGACTGGGTGGAGAGGAGCTTTATCCACTCTCTTGACTATAAGTAAAGAGAGGCGCTCCAGCCACTTGCTTTATTGTAAGGAAGGAAAGGAGCGGAAAAGCTGCTTGCCTTTACTATAAAGAAGGAAAGGCGTGGAAAGCCACTTGATTGACTATGTAGGGTTCGACTTTTTCCATTATTCCAAATAAGAAAATAATCTAAAGAATTTGTTTTTTCTGACCTTTAGCACAAGGGTAGAAGAAAGCCTAGAGGCAAGGGGCGTTCATCCACTTGACTGTAAGGAAATGGTCCAACTCTTCCTGAAATTGCGCTTAGTCTGGCTACCTCTTTAGTTGTCGCCCCCTAAAAGTCGGTGCTTGCTTTGCAGACCGATGAACGTGGATTATCCAAAGATTGAGCGGCGGTCTAGCATCCTTGCACCTTCTACTAGTCTAAGCCACACCGGGACCGAGAGTGGAGTCATTTCCGTTTGAATGAAAAAGGTAGGAAGTAGCTCGATGTCGGCTCTGCTTGTTGGCAGATAATGAAAAGATCTGCGCCTTTCTCCCCCTGTGATTATGGCTCGCCCGCCAAGTCTAGTACCAAAGCACCCCGGTTCAATACCCGGGAGTAGAAGAGAAAACTCCTCTTTTTCATAAGTAGTGCCTCTCCTTCTCTACTACCGTAGCTGTCGGAAATAGCGAATTTGATTTCTTTTCCCCTTTCCCTCATCTTCCTAATGGTGTTGGCAAGAATCACTTCGAGAATAGTTAGATTCTCCTTCTAAGATTTTTGTTGGACGCTAGAGGTGATCGTAGAAAAAGAGACTTTATTTTCTTTTTCCAAATTCCTCAGTTCGGATTCTTCTCTGCAACCCGGGAAGATGAAGAGGAGAGTCATCAAAGGGATTAATAGTTTACCTCGAGTCTTCTTGTCTGCAGTGGGGAATGCATTCTGGTGCGATGTCTCCGATTTAGACACCAGGCACCAACCTTCCTAAAGGGCTCTATCTTTATTTAGGTGAGGGAGAGTAGGTCAGCGTACTAGCCAAAGACTTCCAGTCTATTTAACAATGAAAGACTGATTCTTGATCTTCGAGCGCTTTGGTGCGCAGGCTTAGCTCCAGATCTTTGAAAAAGTCCTCAATGCGACTTCTAAAGAAAGTCAACTTAGACATCTTCAAGAGCTTAACCAAAGAGAGGTGCATCACGGTATACTTTTTTATTTTCTTTGGTGGGTCATGATTCCTAAATCGGGGTGCTTATAAACCTCTCTTCACTTTCTGGCGGGCATGCCCTGCAAGTCTCGTACGGTGATGATTTTGAGTTGTCTTTTTGATATGCCACCCAGATCTCATTCTCCCAAAGTGCTATCCTAAGTGCGTACTGGTTCATCACCGACGTGGGATTTCCGATCACGTAAAAAAAAACCTCGTTCTATTTGTCTTTTTTTCATGACTTATTTTATCATCTCTTTCCTCGAACGAAGGATTCTCCAAAGCTATTCTTTCCTAAGTTTTCCCTTTCATCAGTTTAGTCCTTCTAAATTACCAAAATTTTACATCAACTGCACCTGAAAGGGATGCCTGAGTCAGGGATGCCAAAGGAAGGGGAGAAAGGGAAATGCATTCTTTTTGAATGAATATCCGTGTAGCCAGTAGCAAAGGAAGAAGGCGTATAGGCTCTGCCTGATCTTATCTCGGGAGATGGAAGAACTTATGACCCTGGCCCCGGCTTAACCATACTAAGACTTATTCAGTCTAATTTCCAGGTTGCTTGCTATTGAATCAGTAAAAGAAGACTTGAAGTGTGTGTAAGCGGCCTATCTAATTTCTTTCATTTAGAATGGACAATGGCATTTTGACTATCTCTGAGATTGAATTGAATGTCTATGGCTGAACTGACACTTGATGGAAAGCCAATAGTCCTGGGTCAAGCCATTTTCCTTAATCAACCTCTACTAAAGTAAAGGAATGGACGTGGGGCACGAAGACAAAGGTGAGAGAAAAAGCATACATATAAATAAAGGCAAGCAAGTTGCAGATAAGAGAAGACAAGAAATTCCCTCTTCTCAGGAAAAATTGGATGTGCACGAGAGGTTCGATGGAATTGAGTCTTTCAACAAAGCATTTCCAAAAGGAAGTCTTCTTCATTCAACGGCATTATCCGTCTAGGATCTTCGAGAGCGAGAGAAAATGATAGGCGGTGGTAAGACCAATAGTGGGACATTAACGGGTAACTATCAATGTTGGGTCGATCCGAATACGTGCCTTCACCTCATCGAAGGTTTAGAAGCCTTGGACACCAAGAAGGTTCAATCGAAAGAGAATAGAAAGGCGGGGAGCTCATCGCACGAGAGGAAATAGGTTCCTAAAGAAAGGAAAGCCACCTCGATTGAGGTTTCTTATGCTTATGACTGGCATTCTCAGGGACATCTACAAAAAAAAGTCTATTGGGGGAGATCCAGCCAGAAAGACTTATTGGATTGGTTATTCGCACACCTATTTCAAGAAGAGCCTTATATATTACTATATTACGTGTGACTAAGGTCTTTCCAAAAAAAAATATAGGGATTTCCTCAACCAGAGTAGGAAGGTTGCCGAAAGACTCTATGCGACTTCCAACACCGAGGCTCATGTGGAAAGGCAACCTCGGAATCTCCCACACTTATCTAGTCTTGTACGTGAATCAAAGAAAGAAGTATTTCACTTTCTTCCCTGCGCAACTATTGGAATTTCTGACCTTGAATTCTTTATGGGCATCACCCACCTTCGGGAATATCCGTATATTTTTTTCAAAAGAATTTTGAATTGTAGCATGATTCGCCTACCTAGACAGATACGAATAAGGGTAGCTGACCTGTAGAAAGAAGGAAAGCCCAAAGGCAGTTGATATCCTTTGTACAGGGTAGGCCCTTTCACGATGACACCGAAGCCCATATTTGATCTGAAACTTGAGAAACCCTCCTCGGCCGGGTTGACTACGAAAGGAGTGGCGACAGAGGCTCATCTACCTCTTTTAGATCTTTCACCACGTCGCTGAGACTCAATGATGGAATCATAGGCCCTTTCTCTACAGCCTAGAGATCCTATAAGCTTTCAGGGCTCTGTAGAGATGGGAGCGGATTTAGTGAAATAGGAGGCTCAAATGGTTCATCCCCTTATTCAAGGGATATTCTAAGAGGAAAGTAGGCTATTCGCGGTGAGGGATCTATGGTAGCTCATCTATCTCTTAGCATCGATGGCGGGCCTACTTAAAGTATCCACTTTTCACGCCCCTCTCCTTATAGTCGAGTTGTTTTTCGCCCCTCTTTACTTTCATTTTCATTTCAGTCCTGTATTCTTTGAAAAGAGGGAAAGCTTTCCAATATATTTCTTAGAGTTTCAAATGGAAATATCCTCCCAAGAAATAACGCTATTCTAAGATGCCATCGTACTTTCCTTTCGTACTGGCAAATAAAGGACGAGGATGGAAACTGCAATCAATTCTTCAGGTGACCTACCAGCTATTAGCCTTAGACCTTTTTCTATTACTATTCCATTATGGGTCGGTCTATCCCTACTTAGCCCTAAGAAATCTCTATTTCCAATAAAGTAATAATATCCTTATCCTTTTGAAAGCACCTATTCCTCTCATTGACTACCCTCACTAGGGTCAAGATTCATGCTTTTATAATGTCATTCCATTAGCTTCCTTTGATGGAAGAGGGGATTGCTTTCGTCTCTTTCCTTCAGGGCTAAGAATGGAAGTTGTCGTTAAGCTTCTTTTGATCAATCGAAAGTGTGCTTATGTCTCTACTTCGCTTGATTCTCATGCCGGTGGACTCGTCGCTCGGCTTTAGGCCTTATTAGCTTGATTTCGAAATGAGCATTTTGAATTGAATAGATAGTGAGAAAGCCTCTTTCGTGATTCTTTTCGGGCTTGTCTTTTACGAAAAGAAGTGAGTTGAAAGCCTCATTTATGGCTCAATTTGTGTAAAAAGCAGTAGGAGCCTAAACTCTTGAGTAGATTGCCCATGTGCACGAGTAAATGATAAGAGATTCAAAAGAGATTGCAATGATGTTCACTTCTTCCTTCTCTTAGATTCCCACTTTTTGGATTTCTTTAGTCAGGAAAAGATTTCTACGCTCTTATCTTATGATAGTTAGAGAGAAAGATCACTCCTAAACCTCTCTCTTATATAGGTTAGGACTAAAGTCAACTGATAAAGCCCTTTTTCTCTAATATAGGATAAATCCTATTGAGCAATTATAAAGTCATTTCAGTAGAGAAAGATTGGGCATTGGAAAGGCGGAGTTATTAAGACGACGAGTTATAAAAGTAGGGTGATTTAACAGAACAGGCATCTGTCGGCCAGATCGATAAGAGTGTGAGGACGTGTTTATGGGGGCTTCCCCCAAGGGGATTAGTATTCACTTGTCATTTATCCTATCATAAGACAAGGCCTCCATCAATGGAAGCAAGTTGCCCACTCTACTAATTGAGAGTGGCTAGCTTAACTCTGAGGAAGAGATCGAAGAAATGGCAATGGAGTGAGAACTGTATGACCCTTTGCTTTAAGGCAATATTTTACCTTCTTCTCCCCTCTTCTCTATTTGAATCGGCAGCTGGAACGTCTACCCTGATCAATGCGAAATTGAGAAATATGGTACATGATTTGATTGAAAATGTGTAAGTCATCGGAGAAGGGAGATTTAACATAATTTATTTCTCTTACGACCCTATTAGAAGTAAGTTTCAAGTTTAGCGAAAGAAGTTGGCGAAAGAGTCATCCTTACCTTAAGAGCCAAATTTGCCATAAAGAGAATGGATCCCACGCCTGCACTTGGATAGGGCTGTCAATTTCAGAATAAGGACCCGGCAGGATACATACCATATTGATGAGTGAAAGAACCTAAGGTCAGTAGCATTTTCTTCAACCATTTCTGAAGAGATGCTTTAAAAAAAAATCTCCTCTTATCTTACAGAATTAATAGTCAATGTATATTCCCTTGTGGGAATAGCATCCGCCACTCACTCATTGTCTCTTATCTACGTCTCTCTACCCCCCGAGAAAGAAAAATAAAGAAAATGGATATTTCCAGTGAACTATTAATGGTAGGCCTTTTCCGGGTACTAGTAATACAATTTATTACAGGTCAATCAGTTCTAAGCTTGCCTTAGCCTAGTGCTACATCCTACTCCTACTCTTTGCTATACCATTGCGGAGAAAAAGGGTTTTGATGCATGGATTCCCTTGTTACACTAAAGCACTAAAGCTGCGCAGTCAAGCAGAAGAGGAAGAAATTGCAGCCTAGTCTCTGTCCGTGGTGGAGCGATTGACTATTGGATTTCGTTTGAAAATAAGAGCTTTTTTGCCATTCCCTAACCTAAAGACTAGTTGGCCTTCAGGGCAATATCGAATCGGCTCTCATTCCTGCTTGAATGAAAAGGCCAATCAATCTTATGAAAGAGGTCCGCCTCGGGTCGGATCTAATCTTACTAGACAAAGGAAAGTCAGAAGGCCAAGAGCGCATTCTATGCCATGTGGTTTTGGAAATGAGCAATCAGTTAACTGTCAACCCAGAGACATTTTGGCTCGCTAGGCCCCCTTACTCTTAGAACAGCTTACGCATGCCCCATACTGCTACTTTTAATCTGAAGGAGGCTGACATCCCTGCCCTGCTAACTCATTTCAAGAAAGTCAACCCATGCACCAATCGACTTCGTTGTATTAAAAGAAAAAATAGTCGGATTTTCACCAATACTCTTATGTGGGCGATTCCTCTTTGAGTGATTTGTCTTGGCCACTGCCACTAAAGAAAGAGTTTTGTTTTGGCTTTTGACCAAGATAAGGAGCTAGCCACAAAAGCTACCACTTAAAGAAGGTAAACTGAAGCAGACAAGCAAATAAAGTCGAATTGGCCTAGCCTAACGGTTCTAGAGCCTCTACCTATTGAGTTGAGTTGTCTCCCCTCGGGTGTCAAGGTAAAGAAATTTGAACTTACTCTTAAAAGTATTAAAGTAGTCAACTACCTTTTTTAAAAACCTTGTTCTTTTAGAGCATTTACAAGGCCTTAAACTACTCGTTCGGTATAATAATAAGAATTTGGCTTTTTGGTGGGAAGATGTAGAACGCTTCTTTATTTTATCACCGACAACTTCTTTCTATTTTCAATTCACGGATCAAACTTTTTGAAAATAGCAGATGAAATTCTATTGTGGGTGGTTGGCTTAATAAAAGTGGAATACTAATGAGTGAGGGTAGGCTTTCTTACCAAAAACCTTTCCACTGCCCTTCTTTCTAGCACCGTGCTTTGCTTTATAGTGAAAAGCGATCTTCAAGCTCTAGACCTCATCGGCAATCCCAATCACTTGCTGAGACAAACTTTTTACCCTTATAGCTTTTCTGCAGTTAGCTCCTAATTCCTCTTAGGCGGAATAGATACGCGTCTTGCTTTGTTTTAACTTGATCCCTGGATTCCTTCTTCACCTAAATCATTGCGTACACACTTACGCCTATCCCACGGTCTTTATCACCTGGGTATTTTTCTTTGTTGGTTATGCATTTGAATTTATAGGAGAAAAGATCAGGTAGCGCAGGATCTCAAACAATGAAATCTTCCTTGAAAACAAATAAAAAAAGGATTAAACTTGTTACTTAATTGATTATTACCAATAGGAAAATCCCAATTCATTGGGCCTTTCGATACAAAGAAAGCCCCAAGGGCGACATATTCTAGGAGCCCAAACTATGCGATTGAATAAATCCTCCCCTATCTGTTGCGGGTCAAGGTTAGGGTCAAGGATGCCTTCTTCAAACTCCGATTCATATTTTTCATAGAGAAATCTCTGATCAATGATAGAACAAGATCCGTTTTGCATCATATGTAAAGGATTCCTCGGTTCGGGCCGAAGAAGCAATGTCACTCGATCATTATCAAACTGACTGCAATTTTTTTCTGTCAGTGAATATCCCACTAGAGCGCCTTCTACTTCTAATAGGCCATGAACTAGATCAGAATCATTCTCAACGAGTCCATAGGAAGTAATCCCATTTTTTTCATGGGGTCCGGGTAAAGACCAAAGATCTTGAGCGATCGATCCGGCAAAACAACTCAAAAGATAAAGAAGTATCATGAATTTCTTCATGCTCGTTCCATGTTCGAAGTACCATTTTTACAAATAAGAATCCCCTTTGTTACATGATTTCTTCTTCAGATAGATAGATATAGGATCGATGGGGAAATTACTTAGAAGTACATTTTGTGCTACAACCCTTCCTATCTGATAGAAAAGGATTCCATGATCCTGAACCGATCTTACCTGGGATTGCAAATCCCAAGTTTGTCTATGAAGAGCGGATCTAATTGTATTAGTGTCTAGAATTTCTTTATTCTGTGTAATACTAATCGATAGGACCTCATTGGTAAGTGCTACAAGATCTCGTGCATTGGACCCCATGGTTATGGACCCGAATCCGTTAGTATGGAACATTTTATTTTCCAAGTTCAATCTCGGTATATGAAAGACTGAAAAAGTTTTCGTTGTTGTGGAATAAGAAGCCTTCGTAACTTAATGCACGTATTTCATTTTTTTGGAGCTATTAGAGCGGGATCTACTTTTTGGGGAATATGAGTCGAAGCAATAAAAAGAATATTGATAGTAGAACATCTTTCACAATCCCTGGAGAGATGGTTCACCGAGGCCCTAGACGAGGAAGATATTGGCTTTGTTGGCGAAAGTTAAGCTTAACGGTTGGATCGAGTAGCAGGTCTCAGTTAATTGAGAAGATAGAAAGTACAGGCGGGGAAGGAAAGAGGAAAATAAATATATGCTTCGTGAAAGCTTTGAGCTTAGCCTAGTATGGTGAATTAACAAAGCATAGGGATTAATGAGAGGGCTCTTTACATTTATTGTAGTAAGTTTCACCTTAGATTTCTTATTTATATAAATAAGGGATCTACATAAGAAGAAGGAGTAGTAGCGGTTTACAATCGTTCGACCCGGAGCGAATCGGTAATCGGGAATAGCCGAAAGCCCAACTGGGGCAATAGGGTTGGTGTGGATTCTTATGCGCCTAGGTGCTTTCTACAATCAATAAGAAGATAGCAGGAGCAAGGTCAAATTCCACTTCATTTACGCTAGGAGCATGAGAGGACAGCCTCATCGACCACAGCTAAAGGTTTAGAGGGTTGGTGTGGCGACTTACCCAGAGCATGAAATCTTATGTTATGTCCCGGAGTATAAATATCTTTAAGGATAAATAGATTATTGGGCACCTAACCCACCTATCCACTCATCAATCGCTTTAGGTTGGCTCGTATATTTGATTAAATAAAGGGAAGCGGAAGTTTGGCTGCTATCAGAACCATGGAAAGTAGTTTGGCTGCTATCAGAACCATGGAAAGTAGTTCGGCTACCATTAAAACGAGAGGAAATGAGCTTGTAGCCACACCAACCCTAGTAAGTCGATAAAGAGATTTATGCAGCTGTGTCACCAGAAAGAGATTCAGCAAGATCATTGGTAGTGGGACCAGGAGCCAATACCGCATCTTATGCCCTTGTGAAGTCGGAGCTTTAACTGAATAACCACCGCCTAATCAGACTCATAATCATAAGAAGAACTGTACTCGACATCAGCCTCATCTAAAGCGGAAGAAGAAGAAGCCCGGATAAAAAGAGAGATGGATAAGCTAACGATTGATTAGGAGAGCGAGACCCACTTCTCATTCTTTGCAGCAACTTATTTGAATACCGGTGTAAAGGCAGCTCCCGAAATAGGATTTGATCCCTTCACCTCAAGGTTCAGGTTATGAGCCAGCTAGCTTTACCTTATTTGTAACGAATTATTTTCTTGACAGAAAAATCCCTTTGGACTAAGGTGAAGGCCTTAAAAGGAGTCAAAACTCTAACTATTGGCACTTTGGTCTAGCGGGGGAACTACTCACAGAGACTTTCGTATGAGCCCGGGGAAAAGACTCATTATTAATAAAAGATGGTCTCGCGTAGAAATGGTTAACCACTAGTTCCAAGAGCCATCTACGAGCCGATAAGGCGAAAGAACTACGAGACTAAGGACCGGTCTTGGTCGGACTTTAGTCATTTCGAGAAGGAGCCAACTTGAAGAGGCGAAGGTGCACAAAGCGAGCGAATGAGAATTGAAATGAAGTCCTCAAATTGATGGAGGCCCTAATCAAGCCTTTTTTCCTATGCTATACTAGCCTTAATAGAATGAAAAAATGGATTCTTCAATACTTATTCCATAATCCATTTTTCAATGAAATTGGAGTCATTTAATGGATATGTAGGGTTCTGAGATATTCTATAATCTATATACGCGGTCGCTCCTAGCGGAAAATGAATTTGTGGAGCCATACGCTCGATCCTGTGATTATATCGTTAGAGGTCCTGCGTGTATTATACCGCTATGATTACAATATGAATTCAGACTACATTAAGTTCACCATAGATTTAGTGGTTGAAACCTCCTCCGGTATATATAGATTAACCGTTGGAAAGGTTATTCCCTTGTTTGATTCGAATGGTAAACCTCTTCCCAAGACATTAGTATATATATGATATTTAGAACATTAATGGAATATGCAGAGAATATAAGGATAGCGTGATACGTTCAGTCTTCATTCGTATCTATTACACAGGTGCTAAACCCGGGTTTGATATAGCACCTCCATCAATCTCCAATTCAGATATACTATCCCTTATCTTAGATGATCTTAGTTCTAGCATAGTAGGTCTTGAGGTCCTAGAGGCTAAATCAATGAATAAGGAAAAGCCTCGATATTCCAATCATATAACTGTAATTAAACCCAAGACCACGATGTTGAGACCCTTCATAGTTGCTGATAATGAGACGTTATTGGACGAGAAAAGTAATGCTCATGTGCCTGACGTCGTTGGTTACATGTTGGTATCCCCAGGGGATGTTTTTTATTTACATTCCCGTCTCTTAGAAAGTGCGGCTAACCGATCGGGTTGATGATTTAGAGAGCGTATATCACACCACACCTGCGTTAATTGATCTTTTGATTAAAGAGTAGAATGCCCCCCCCCCCCCGGTATGGATTTCCCTCTGCTAAGGATTTCCTTAAGGGTAGTAATAGACTCTCACCCTCGGAGTTGGAATGTATAAACTGGTTTCATCAGTATACTTTGGAAGTTATCATAGTTTATACCTTAGGTACTGTCTTCAATTGTGTTAGTGAGAGCCCAACAGTTTGCCTTTCAACTCTAGTAGATCAACTGAATAATAGTTATAGAACTCATACTAAATTGTTTCGAGATATAAAATCATCTTTCAACCAAAAGAAATCAGCAGAAAATGGTGGTGTAGAAGTGAGAGGGTGGATGTAATTTAGCTCCAACGAAGTGAGAGGGTCTTTTGGCTTCCTCAGGGCCATGTGAAGCAACGCTTACTTTAGCAACCATGTGATTATTCAAGTTCGTGGTAGGCGTAGGAGCGGTAGCGAAGCTCAAGTGGTAATGCAAGTGCGCGGTGAGCGTAGTAGCCCCCTCGGGCATGCTCTTTGTACAAGCAAGCAAAGAGCTAGTGAGGGCCGGAATGGAATATCGTATGTAGTGTTGAATCCAATCTGAAGCTCTTTCGAACAAGCGAGGAATGAGTGACCACAAGCTCCGCTTAAGCGCTCGACATGCAGTTAGCTTCAAACTTTTTAGATGTGGCTTCATCAACGGCGCCACAAGCAACAGCTAACCATGCAAATCAAATGACGGAGAGCTTTAGCAACTCTTTTGACTATAAGGAAAGAGAGGCGTGAAAGCCACTTGACTTTATTATAAAAGGAGAGGAGCTGAAAGAAGAAGGAATTAAAGACCCTTTTAGCCTAGAGCAAGGTCAAGAAGTTAGCTCATTAGACGGATGGTTATCCAGGGAGCCGGGTAGCAGATCCGTACTTAGCTCTTACTAAGCAAAGCAGCCTCTAACCTAAATGAGTGTTGTTGCCTGGGTTAGTTCCTTAAGGATAGTGAAGGATAGTGGGGCCGAATCAACTGGGTCACCGGTAAAGAACCTCTACTTAAGAAAAAATCATAAGAGAAAAAAGCTACTAGCAGAGGGTGGAGAAGTGCCATACCTTCGTGGATTGATCGAGTGTAGCGTACTTATTCTTATCGAGATTGGGTTGGTGTTCAGTGTGGGCAGTCTCCTCTATCAAAATAGTAAGAGAAAAAGAAGAAAAGGGCAAGGGTCTGTCTTGAGTTCAATTCCCAAAGCTCATATATGGCGAAAAAGACTGATTCAACGAGACTTATGCTAATAAAGAGAAAGATTTTTCCTAATTTGAATTCCTCTACTATGTTCTCAAAAACCGTTCCTTTTTTCCTTTCATTTTCCGCGATCCTTTTTTCCACTATTTTTGCTATAATGATAAAGATAAGGCTCTTTAGATGGTCTTTTCTATTGTATAATTGTTTAGTCTTCAAGTTGGAGTTTGAAATACATCCGGATGTCTTTTTTCTTCGTTATTCTTATTTTGGTTTTCGTATCATTGATCTTGGGTCGTGCTTTATGACATTTCCACTATCAAAAAAATCCAATCCCGCAAAGGATTGTTCATGGAACTACTATCGAGATTCTTTGGACTTTGTCTCTTTTTCTTTCCTTCATTTTTTTCATTTTTGACTTCTTGTTAGAAACGATCTACTGCGTAGGAAAGGATTCGGGTGGGGGAGCGTCTACCTCCTCTCCCAAGCCTGATGAATGGCAAATAGCCCTAGATCTATCGGATGATCAAATTACACCGGAATGTCTACTCTCCCATATTAAAGAGGAGTGTTGATACCTATTCCATATCGGAAGAAAGACGACCCTTCCCGAGAACAAATTTGAGCAATTTCTTTCTCCTTTGGCCTTAGATAAGGCAAAGGTAGGTTTTGTGAAAGCCCTTCTTGAAAAAGTGACTGAACTTCAATTAGTTGCGGCGAGTGGATTTTCGCGCCTCTCCTTACTTATAATAAAGGCGAGCGGCCTTCCGCTCATCTCCTTGAAAAGAACAATGTCTAATAGAGTCTTGCAGATTGGTATCTATACGTCTGTGCCCGTCCTCGAGAGGCTATAGTACATTAGGAAACACTTGATTCTTTCTTTCTAGTCATGCTAGTTTGATCCAATTGGTATATGTTTACTATTTTTATTCCAGTTCGATCAGATTGGTATCTTAACCTCGTTCTTGTGATTTAGTGAGGATGCATTCTACTGATATTGGAGGCTACGAGACTGCACTTGCATTCGCACGCGTTTCTCGAGCAGCTCTCCATGAGCGAGGTAAGGGACATGGCAGAGGATGTGGCAGGGGCAGATGTCATGCAGCTATGCCATCTAAGGTTCGAGCACCAACACCCGCTCAGGACCCCGACAGAGATTTAACTCCGAAGCTTGAAGATATTCAGGATGAGGAGCCAATTTTGGTAGAGGAGGTTGGGGCCCAGCGAAAGAGCCTGGTTTTGTTGCTAGTCCTGATATACAGAAGGTTATGTTTTGAGTGTGTAGGTACTTTGATAGTTTGGCCTAGATGGGTTACCCCATACGGTTTAGACCCTCAATGCTAGAGTTGCTCCAGGATTTCGGACTACCGGGGTACTGCCTATAGTCGTAGTGGCTCTCCGTATAATGCATGTTCATTGGGATGTCTCCTCCTTGGTTCTATGGTACTTTGGGGAGGATGGGTATGAGTTCATTATTAGTTGCCATGAGATATTTCATAAGTTGGATTTGGTGGAGTCTAATTGAGTAGACTATGCTTCTTTTCACTTGGTTGAGGATACCATGAAATGGTGGAGAGCTTACATGGAATGTCGACCATCTAGGTCGCCACCTTTGACTTGGACTCAGTTTTATCATGTGTTCCTAAAGAAGTACATCCCTCATAATTTGAGAGATAGAAAGAAGGATGAGTTTTCAACTTTGGAGCAGCGTGGTATGTCCGTTGTAGAGTATGAGATCAGGTTTCTTTATTTGTTCTGATATGCGGCAACATTACTTCCTATAAATACCGAGAGGATTAGATGGTTCATGAGTGGGTTTGGACCTTTTACTTCATTTGGCGACCTTGCTTTTGGAGGCCATTAGGGCCTTATTTCAGTCAGTAGTTGAGCATGCCGGGAGAGTCAAGGCAGAGAGAGCTCGGTCACATGGTGGAGAGGCTAAAGGAAAGCCCATAAATTTGATAGCTACAGAGGTCCTATTAGAGGTGTGAGACACTATGACAAAGTTCATTATCATCCCTACAGTTGCCCCATCCAGTCAGAACTTCAGACTTCTGCGGATGGTTCTTCAGGGTATAGTGGGCATGGTTCTAGACAGACTTCCAGAGGTTCTCACTCTCGATCTTCAGACCACAGAGGGTATTCAGGTTCTTCTATGACAGTTCAGCAGCCTACGGCTAGAGGGGCATGTTTTGAGTGTGGTGAGATAGGGCATTTCGCTAGAGAGTGTCCTAGGCCTAGACGAGGTTCCAAAGATCAGATATCTATGCCCCCAACACTGCCAGCTAGAGGGGGCGGGGCATTCTAGTAGAGGTAGTTCACAATTTGGTAGAGGTGGCCATCAGTCCGTCAGGGGTTATCAGTCAGGTAGAGGTAGCACTCAATCAAGAGGAGGTGGATCTCAGTCAGGTCGTGATGTTCATGGAGGCACATAATCCGAGGGTGGACGTGCCCATTGTTATGCTTTTCCTGGTAAGATCTGAAAAAACCCAGAGGTTATTTGTATCCTCGGAAACCCCCGTCTACGTCACCATTGTCTTACACAGTACATTTAATAGCTTCCATAGACCTACAAAAAGTGTTTGTTCGAGAAGCCCGCCATAACATAATGGGAAGGACCGCAAGATCTAAAGGTCGATGCTTCAGACGCATTCATTACATGTATTATTTCGGTTGCACCATCGGCCGGCTTTAGTCTTATTTGATTCAGGCTCCACTTTCTCCTATGTATCTACCTATTTTTCTACGGGTCAGATATGCTATGTGATTTACTTGATGTGCCTATTTATGTTTCTACCCTGTTGGTGATTATTTGGTAGTGGTTTGAGTTTATAAGTCTGTGTAGTCACCTTCCTGGGTTATGATACTTGGGTAGATTTGGTTAGTCTTGACATGGTCAATTTTGATATTATGTTGGGTATAGACTATTTATAGCCTTATCATGCTATTCTGTACTGTTATGCTAAGATAGTTATGTTGGTCATGATGGGTATTCCGAGGTTAGAGTGGAGGGGTACTCCGAGCCCTGCACCTAAAAAGATTATATTGTTTCTCAGGGCAAAGAAGTTGGTGAGTAAGGGGTGTTTGGCCTATTTGGCCTATATTTGAGATACTAGCATGGACCCTCCGCCACTTGAGTCAGTACTGATAGTGAGGGAGTTTCTGGAGGTATTCCCGACAGATTTGCCTGACATGCCACCTGATTGTGATATTGACTTTTGCATTGATGTGGAGCCGGGCACTCAACCTATTTCTATTTCGCCTTATAGGATGGCACCCATTAAGTTGAGGGAGTTGAAAGAATATTTGCAGGACTTGTTGAGCAAGGGTTTCATCAGACTGAGTGTTTTTCCTTGGAGTGCTCCAAAATTCTTCGTTAAATAGAATTAGCAAGGAATTTTATTGTTTATCTACAGAATTTGTCCATCGCTAAATTCTATTTTTTAGTAGTGGATATTTCGGAATCGAGAAAGGTTCTGGCTTGTGTTGAGCGAGATTATCTCTTTTGGAGAAAATCAAGGTTCAATAGTTTAATGATGCAAATTTGTGTAAGATTCGGGACAAGATGTTGAGGGGGAAGGCTAGAGAGTGATTATTGATGATGAGGATGTCTTAAGGATTAAGGGAGAGTATGTATTCCTCATGTGGGTGGTTTGACTAAGTTAATTATGGAGGAGGCTCGCAGTTCTAGTTACTCTATTCATCTTGGTGCTACGAAGATGTATCATGATTTGAGGCAAGGCTCGAATGAAGAGAGATATAGCGGAGTTTGTGTCATAATTTTGAATAGTTAACAAGTCAAGTATTAACATAAGAAAACGGGAGGCATTACTCAGATGATGCCTATACTTGAGTGGAAATGAGAGCGAATTTCCATGGACTTCTTGGCAGGGTTGCCTAAGACTTTAGGCAAGTTTGATGCTATTTGAATTATTGTGGAAAGATTGACTAAGTCCGCACACTTCATTCTGGTTCAGACTACCTACAATTCGGAGAAGCTGGAAAAAATCTACATTCGGGAGATTGTGCAGTTGCATGGAGTGCCCATATCTATTATTTCAGACAGAGGCACTCAGTTCACTTCTCCTTTTTGGAGGACCTTGCGGAATGAGATGGGAACTCAGTTTGATCTCAGTACGACATTTCACTCACAGACGGATGGTTAGTTCAAGTGGACTATTTAGGTTCTAGAGGATATGTTGCGGACTTTTGTGATCGACTTTGGCGGTCATTGGGACCAGTTCTTGATATTAGCAAAGTTTGCCTACAACAATAGTTATCATTCGAGTATCGATATGGACTCTTTTGAGGTTTTGTATGGTAGGAGATGTTGGTCTCCGATTGGTGGGTTTGATGTTTCTGAGGTGAGGCCACGGGGTACGAACTTGTTGAGGAATTCCTTGGATAAGGTGAAATTGATTCAAGAGAAGCTCCTAGCTGCTCAGAGTAGACAGAATGAGTATGCAGACCAAAAAGTTCGTAACATAGTTTATGGTAGGTGATCGGGTCTTGTTGAAGGTCTCACCCATGAAGGGTGTGAAGTGATTTTAGAAGAAGGTTAAGTTTTTTCCGAGGTATATCGGGCTATTCGAGATTCTTTCGTAAGTTGGCGATGTTGCTTATGAGTTGGCTTTGTCACCGGATCTATCAGGGGTTTATTCAATTTTTCACATGTCCATGTTGAAGAAATATCATTCTGATGGGTCCTAAATCATCCAATGAGACTCGGTGTTATTTGATCAGAATCTGACGTTCGAGAAGGAGCATGTGGCCATTTTGGACAGACATGTTAGAAAGTTGAGGTCTAAGGATATTGCTTCAGTCAAGGTGTAGTGAAAGCATCATCCAGTTGAGGAGGCCACTTAGGAGACCGAGGCGGATATGCGAAGTATATATCCTCAGTTATTCGGTGGTTCGGGTATTACTTCCCACTCCATTTCTTTTCGCTCGAGGACAAACGATTATTTGATTGGTATATGATGTAACGACCTATTTGGTCGTTTAGTACTTTCTGATATTTCAATACCAAAAATGTCCATTTCATACCCTCTGATTTGGTGTTCTTACCTTGGGGGTGGGATGTCACGTTTCTCGAGGTAGGTTACGGCTTTCTTGACTTACACTTTGATTAGAGAATCGCATATAGTTGTAAAAATTAATGAGGATAGCATGATAAGCCTTTGGGCATAGAGGTGGTGATAAATTTCACTGGTTTGGTATGAATGTTGTTTATGTTGGCTTGTCGCCATATATGACATTTTCTGTGATTGTTGCTTATCTGTTTCTCTGTCACATTATAACGCACTCATCTCATGAAAGGAAAGAGTAATATTGTTATTTGAAACATGAACGATATTATGAATTGTACTTGTTGGTTTATACTAGTGATACTGTTGAGATTGATATCATGCATAGTATGCTTTACTTATTACTCTGATATTGTAATGATGGTGAGGTGAGTAATTGAAAGACTCCGAGGTTTCTATCGGAGACGAGAGTGATTGATAACCTCTGAGGTTTTTGTCGGAGTGCGCGAGTGGTACATGTACTTCGCAGATTCCCCATGGTCATGACTTTGAGGCATTGCCCTTAGCATGTGTGTATGAGAGTGGAGTGAAAGAGGTGACTATTGCATTGTATTGTATTCATCCATTCTTACACTCTCAACTATTTTATTTGATGACTCATTTCTGTCTTTGGTTGATTACCTAATTTCCTTGATATTATACTTGTTTATGATACGTGATCGTACATGTTGCTCTATGTGCTACTTGTTAGTTTCTACTTCTTATTGCGTTATCTAATTTTAGTAGGCCTACGATACTTACCAGTATTAGTGTTGTAATGATACTACTATTGCTGCACTTTTTGTTGAGTACAGAGTACGATCCAGGCTCCAGTTCTACGCCTCGTGGCTAATACGCGAGGGTGACATCTTTGGTCATTCATGATGAGCTACTTGGTTATCTGTGGCCCCTGAAATGACTCTCCTTATTTACTTTTGTATTTCCCTTCTATCAGACAGTATGTAGCCTTCAGACATTTTTAGACCTATGTTTTCAAATTGTATTAGAGCTCTTGTACGCTTTTGACCAGAATTTTGGGGAAATTTGGATATTCAGTTATGACAATATTTAAGACTTGTTAACTTATTCTTACTTAATTTCCGCTTATTTAACTTGATATTTCTAAAAGTGGGAATGTGGTTCGCCTACTAGGGAGGATAGTGTAGGTGCCACTACGACCTGCGATTTTGATCGTGACAGATATGTGTTTGGTCAATCGACCTACATATTAAAAAATTAATATAAAAAGAAAATATTTAAACTATGAGAGAATGATCTCCCCCTAATCAAGACTTCATTTGATGACTAAATTATGGATGTTATTCTGTGTTTTCTAATTGTGGGAAGGAGGTCTTCAATTTATAGATGTGTAAAAATTTTCCTCCACGAAATAAATTACTCAAATATGAAAGATTTAAATTTTCCTTCTGAAAAAAGTAAAATCAATTATGATAAACTCTTTGTTCTTCTTTCAAGGAAAAGTAAAATTTAATTATGGTAAGAAAATCAAAATAAAAATCGTAAAATTAATGAACAAGCTCACACGGATAGAGAAATATACTTTCTCATTTATGTAACTGATTTCAAGTTATTTGGGATTGAAATATAGATATGTTGCTGTTTCTTTGTTTTGTAAGAAGAGCTTTATGCAATTAACTATACAGTCTATTCATCTAGGTTTGTTTTTTCCATCTATGAACATTTCCATATCCTGGTTCGACGGCTCTCATAGGCCTACAAAGTAAGGCAACTGTACTAGAAAGATGCTTTTGTCTTGAACTGTAAAATGGACTTGTCATTGAAAAAATAAAATAATAATAATAAATGGTCTTGTCCACATGTCCAAATGATACTTCGTCTTGTTATTTTCTGTCACGTTTGGTTTTTCTTTTCTTTATTTTTTTGGGAAAAGCAAATATTGCTATTCTAACATTCTAAACCAGTCACATGAACAATATTTGCTCTATGCCTCAGTGACAGTGAACTTGAAAAATACAATTCAATGAGAGAAAGGCCAGATGGTCGTTTGATTCGTGGCCTACTAAGTCATTTGGTGTGCTAATTAGCTCGACTGAATTAGTTAGTATATCAGGTGATTAGAATTAGAACGAAGGTGATTGAAGGAACTACAGGATATAATTAATTAAGGGAATGGAAATATCAAGTCTTTCCTAGTTTAGTTTTGTTTCCCTTTACTATCACTATTAATCTTTCCATTTTTAGATCTAATCAGATAGTCATGTCACTTTCTAAAAATAAAAACTGGAGATTTTAAATAAGAAAAGCGAAAGACATTAGTGGAAAAGCTAGTCTAGATTCTAGAAAGCAACACATCACAGCTTTGTTTTCATTTATTTATTTTCTTGAATAATATCCCTCCTTGTTCAAAGTCGGTTAAAATGACAAATTAATTAAAAATATCTTATAATATACTTCTGTTCAGTCACACACAGAATTGCTGATATACAAAAAGAAAATGGTATACAAAAATGATTGATGACTGTGTAAAAAGTATGTCCAATCTTCATTTCGTTGTCATCATATTTGTCCCATTAGCAAATTCAGAAAGCAGCAGGAACATACCGCTGAAGCCGTGTCTATTTGCGCCAGATTAATCTCATAAAGTTAATTAAAAGAGAATGCTTTCTATCAAAAAAATTATTTTTAAAGTTCACACCCGAAATATCTGATTAAGAATAAAAAAAATTCTTATCCAACCCATTTTGATTCTTGGTGGGTTTCCATACACGGATTTATTATTACTTAATTATACATTTTGACTTTAATATTTTGAATTGTTAAAGCTAAATAACTTAATTTGATGTAAACAATTTTTGTGGATAAATGTCACTATTCATAAGTAACTGTTGGCAGACATTGATTTTCTTAGACTCGAATTGATACATATTTTAATAGATTTAACGATATGTTATTATATTAAACTTGATTCAACTTGTGACAGAGAAGCCTAATTAACTCTTGAACAGTCAATTTTTTTTTTTTTTAAAACTCTTGAATAGTAGAGAATGATTTCTTATGATTACCGAAAATAAATTCACATAGATGATCACGTATATATCTCTTGTTTTATTTTGTCATATAACTAATTAGATTATTAATAGATTACAAAACCGTATTGTCATTTGAAAATGTTAAAATCTTCATCTTAGCTAATTGCTATACGTGTTACTCTTTCTATTCCATATTGATACTTTTCTTAAATATCTTTTGTATTAGAAAATAATTGAATTTTAAATTTCAAATTTTATTCTTAATAACATACTTTTAAGTCATGAAAATATCATATTCCTCTACCCAATTTATGTGACACCTTTTGAATTTTGAGATTCAAACAAGTTTTTTTTTACGGTAGTTTTTTCATATGCTCATAAATTAAATTGTCAATTATTCTAATTTATAGTACCTTTTATATAGATTTTAAATATATAAATTTTATTTTAATAAATTACGTAAATTTCTGGTTAAAATTTAACTCTCACAATTTGAATTGTGTCGGAAGTAATAATTTATTTATCGTAGTGAACGTTGTCGAGGGGATCCTAATCCAATTTTAAGTCTTTCAATAAGTGTCACGTAATTATAAAACAGAGTGGTAACATATATGTAGGACAGCTGGTTTCGTCCCTTCTTTTTGGACAAATTTCTCACGCTTTCACTTTCTTTGTTTATTCTTGGTCTCGATCTAAATGTTGCAGTTAGCACTATCTAAATTAACACATGCACTTTGAGCTTTCTGGCGATCAGAACTATTGTTTGCTTTATGGTTGGGTTCAAAGTTATATACAATGATAATGTCATTCTGTTACACTATCATACATAGTTTCACTAGTTATAGTAAATTGTTTACTTAGTTTAGGTTTTCAATCTATAGTATAGAATCTATACTTATTACATATAGTTGCCTTGTAAGTAACTTAATACGTATCAACATATAAAACTTAAAAACTTTTAAAATTTAGTGACACTAGCTAGTACTCGTCAGATGCGAATCTAGAATTTCTAGCACATGGGCGCACTACTATTAAAAAGAGAAAAATGCGTTACATGAAATTGATCCATATTCCTTTTGATAAATAACTCTATCTTCAACCAAGTGCACCATTCAGCCTTCTTCGAGCATGGATGCCAACAATTAATACAATATCAATTTTAGAAAATATGTACATAAAATATCTAATTTTGCGGAAAGACCATGAGTTCACGAGCCTCATAATCTCTTCTATAAATTCGCCCCTGGCTACTCGTCATGCTTTGAATTCTAATCTTCCAATCAAGGAAGGAGTTAGAAGGGGGTTTATATATTTGAATCCGTTTCGCCAGAAAATTAAAGAGCAAATATTGAATTTTCTTAATTTTTTTTGTGACGTTTACTTCTTTATATTCTGAATCTCCTTAATGAAGATTCTGGCTTCATGGCTACCTCCAATAGCTTGTAAATGAATGAAGATAACATATGCTAGATTGGTAGTTTGCGACATTGCTAAACAAATAAAAAGAGCGAGTCTGGCCCAGAAATTCCTCAAAAGTTCATTCTAATGTGTTGTAGCATTTAATTTAACAGTAAATAACACGTGGGAATGAAGGCCTACAGACAACAAAATATATAATGAACTAATGAAGGCCTCAATCATTAAAAAGTTCAGGAATTTTGGTTATGTCTAGAAGTTTCTCGTGCTTTCATTTATTTCTTATTTCTTTTCCTCTTAAATTCAATTATCAAACGGAATGAAAGCAAAAATGCATCGGTTGATCTGGATGCCAGTGTCTATGGAAAGTTCAACGATAAAAGTAGTAGAAGAAATCCAAAGTGTTTGGCCCAGTGGCCAATACATTAGGGTATTGCTGTTTGAGGTTCCGAGTTCAAGTCCTCTGATTAGTGAGAGTGGAACTGTGTTCCCCCAAAAAAATCCCTTCATACGCGTAGGGCCAAGCGGTGTATACTAATTCGTAGGGCCAGGCCGGAGGTGGGGTTTTCTGGGGTATTGGGCCGTAATGCGGTGGGACCAGTCACTTTAAAAAGTTTACCCTACCACAGTTTTGTCCTCCGGGGCATAGTCCAGTGGCAAAGCCTCGGGCGCTATAGGGGCGCTCTGGCATGGGACAGCGTGGGTTCGATTCCCCGCAAGCACGAAGAAACTCGCATGTTGGGGAATTTGACCTTGTCTCATTGATCAGTTGTACGCTCCCAGAAAAACTGGCCACCGGAGCACATCCCGCGATTTACCTGATAATAGTGTTGAAGGACCGGTGCTATTACCTCCAGGACGTCTGGGTAATACCAGTGAAGTAGTCAGGCGCAAGCCTGGAAACCTGGATTACAAAAAAAAAAAAAAAAAGTAGTAGAAGAAGAAAGATCCAGTTATATATTTACTAGTACTTTTCATTTATGCATGTTTGAAAGAATGCTAAGTCAAGACAACTGTTGTAATTAACCGAAAATATTAGTTAGGAGAGTATTTAAGCGTTTTGTTTTTTACCGAAAGTGAATTTTCACCAACTACGACTTCTGTTACCGATCATCTGAAATTCTCACGAAGGGATGAATTCCTTGTTTTCATAGCCTAAAAATCCTTAGAAGATGCAGAGCATTTTCGTTGTAAAGCTAACCTTAGCCATCACATTAATGTGAAAAACCATGTCTTTCCAATACCCATCCCTTTATACGTTGGGGTTTAGGGAAAGGACAAGCTAACGAGTTAAGGGATTAATAGCACCTCTTATTAGTGAATCCCACCCAGTAGCTATTTTCATCGGACAACAATGTTATTAGACTATGATAATTGAGTCATCTGCACTTTTGTCCCTATTTTATGCTGGTTTTTAATTTTTTCCTATTATTACATAATAGGTTATCTTGTCCTAGACATTTAAGGAGGTAAGGCTTTATGTCCCTATGAATAATGAAGAGGGCCAAGATCTTTCAATGCAAAGGTTGTATAGAACTCTTCTTAATCAATGAGTGAATAAAAATATCTGAACTACCTTTGACAATCAAGTCATCTGCATAGATTAATTATAACAAATTATAAGTTATGTGAGATTAATAACTCTTGCCAAATTTACATGAACAACGTTAAACTCTAGGAAATATTTTATTTTGAATGTCTAGTTGAAGTGTCCTAATGGCACTAGCACTGACTTTTATTGAAGCATGTTATCAAATTTAGTACACTGAATTAATGAACTTAGAATGAGAACTTCACCTGCATCAATGGCAGTTACAGTGAAGAGGAGTTCTAACTAACTCTAATTAAGCACATTTAATTTAAATGATATCTTCAATGCATGTCCTAAACGGCTATACCAGATATCAAAGGAAGATGTGGTCACACACATGTAAGGGTTGCGGTCGGCCAAAATGGCCCGAGTTAATGGCTACTAAACAAACAGGAAATAGCGATATACAACTTCTGTCAATTAACATATTAACGTGTACCTATATGTTTAGAATCCTAATTCTATCTCACCACCATAATTAGAATATATCCCATATATATTTTATATAGAATTATGTTAAGTAGAGGATTCACTATTGTACTAGGATTCTACACATTGTACACTATATATATTTGTATTAATGAGAAAGTCTTCCTAAGGGAGATTAATACTTCTCTACATGATATCAAGAGTCAAAACCCTGCCCTAGAACAAAATTTGGTTTTGAGCAGCCGCTGCCCACCACCACCACAACTGCCTCCCTCGGCCACTGCCTCTCTCGGCCACTGCCCATATTTTGTTCTTCCTTTTAATTCTTTCTTCCATTCTATCCCGCTTAAATGGATATCTTGTCTACTCCCACCTCTTCCGATGCTTCCGCTTCCAACCCAGTCGTCATTCAAACTCCTCCCACAACCCTCTCATCACCGTCTTTCCATCCGGCTCTCGCCGTCACCCACATCAAGAACTTCATCCCGTTGATTCTTGATCAGGAAGATGGCCAATACTGGTCATGGGTGGAACTTTTCCGAATTCATGCATGTGTCTATCATGTGCTTGACCATATTGACGACTCTGTCCCCCGTCCTCCTGATATGGATGACACAACATGGTGTCGCCTTGATGTTGTGGTCAAACAATGAATATATGGCACTTTATCCAAGGATTTACTCCTCGCCATCATGAAAACAGGTGCCTCCGTCCGTGACCTATGGACACGGCTGGAAGAAATATTTCAAGACAACAAGAACACCAGTGCAGTGTACTTGGAAGAACAATTTAACACCACCCGTCTTGAAATTTTTTCTAATATGTCAGAATATTGCAAGCAGTTGAAACTGGTGGCAGACCAATTGTCCAACGTTGGTACGCCCGTGTCCGAGACAAAGATGGTGTTGCAACTGATTGCAGGCCTCCCAAAATGTGAATATGACACCCTAGTCACGATGATTCAGCAGGCTGACCCTCTTCCTAGTTTCAACAAAGTCCACTCGCAATTATTATTGGAGGAAACCCGATGTGCAAAGCAAGACGAGCACAACCAGAAGGCGTTAGCGGTTAAAACGTCTGCACAAAATCACGTTGCCGCCGGCCAGCAGCCTCTCCCGGACAACAGCCAGCCGCGGCAGAACCGCGGTAGGGGGGTGGTAGGGGGCGCGACAGTGGGAGAGGCAGCAAGGGCCGCGGTAAAGGAAAGGGCCAGCAGCAGCAACAGCCCAATCCATTTCCTTTATGGACCGGCCCAATGCCCAACACCCAGACCCCGTAGTGGGCCTCAGTCCCATGTTACCCTTCAGCCCACTATCTATTTCAGGAGCAAAGGATACTGGGCCCAGATCCAGGCTCTCGACCAGCCCAATATCAGCAGCACCAAGCCCACGTCGCACATGCCCAGTTCCCGCAGCAGCCCATAACTCAGATGCCCACCGATTTGGGCGGGCATTCAAGCAATATGAATTTGCAGCAGCCCGATGAAAATTGGTACATGGACTCCGGAGCCTCATCTCACCTCACCCGGTCTACAGGTAATCTCTCCAAATTGTTTCATTTAAAGTCTCCTTAATTTATTACAGTTGGAAATGATCACCGCATTCCAATTCAGGGTTATGGTCACACCCACATTCCGACACCTTACCTACCCTTCTCCCTAAATAACATCCTCTATGCACCAAACATCATCAAAAAATTAATCTCTATTAGGAAATTTACTCGTCATAATTCCGTGTCTGTTGATTTTGACCCATTTGGTTTTACTGTGAAGGATCTACGTACGGGGACTCCTCTTACGAGATGCAATAACACAGGGGACCTATATCCGTTCACACCCTCATCGGCTGCCAGTTCTCATTCACACTCCGTCCTAGCTGCCATGTCTCCGTCAATCTGGCACAATAGGCTTGGACACCCAGGAGCCCCTGTTTTTAATTTCCTTAGAAGCAATAATTTTATTCATTGTAATGGGAAACTTGCCCAAAACTGTAATTCTTGTCAATTAGGCAAACATGTTCGTCTTCCTTTTAATTCATCCTTTAGCATTACGTTTGCTCCGTTTGATATTGTTCATGCTAATTTGTGGACGTCACCCATTACCAGCTCCCTAGGTCATAAATATTATCTCGTACTATTGGATGACTACTTCCACTTTATTTGGATTTACCCACTAAAATTCAAGTCCGAAGTCTTTGCCAAATTTTTAGAATTTTGCACCCTTATCAAAACGCAATTTGAACGAGCCATAAAATCTTTCCAATGTGACAATGGTCATGAATTTAACAATTCCGCATTTCAAAAGTTTTGCAAAAATAATGGCATGATCTTTCATTTTTCGTGTCCTCACATGTCCCCTCAAAATGGTAAAGCCGAGCATATCATCCGTACAATTAATAACATGGCCCGCACTTTCCTATTTCATGCCTCTCCCTCCCTCTTTTTGGGTACGCAGTCAAAATGGTAGAATACATCCTTAATATTTTACCTACTAGTACCCTGCATAACATGACTCCAACCGAAATCTTACACCGTCGGATTCCCTCTTATCATCACTTTCGGATATTCGGTTGCCTATGTTATCATAATCTCACTTCCACTACACCTCACAAATTAGCCCCCCACACCACTCCGTGTGCCTTCTTAGGATTTCCATCGAACGATAGAGGTTATCTGTGCTATGACTTGGCCACTCGTCAAATTCACGTATCTCATCACATAACCTTTGATGAGACCACATTCCCATTTTCGAATATCAAAAAGTTTCGGAAACCAGATTATAATTTTTTAGACGATTCAGACATGTCTCCCGTCATTCTTAGGGAACTGTGTTCGCCAAACACCACCACCCAGTCACCTGTGCCAAACACCGCCGGTCAGTCCCAGTCACCCACCGCCACATACCAGAACTACCCATCGGCGTCACTACCACTTGTTGTGGATCCATCACCGGCTTCGCCGATTGTCACCATCTTCTGCAATCGGCCATCCATTTCCACCAGTCCACCGGCCGTCGTCCCTGCCCCTGTACCGTCGCTACAGTATCTCTATTCCGCCACCATCGACGCATCCACCGGCAACCAGTCAACCAACCCCAATACCAGACTCACTCCACCACCAACGTCGTACCCCACTGTACCGTCAACCACCAGTCTCAGTACATCGACAACAACACCTACAACCACCATTGCCCCACCCCATACGATGCCTAACCTATCACCCGTCACTGGTCCTACCCTACCCAGTTCACCAGACAAATTGACCTACCCCCCCTGCAAACACAGCACCCTCACACCGTATGGAAACCCGTGCCCAACACGGGATTTTCAAACCCAAAGTCCAATTTAACCTGTCCACCCACACAATTTCTCCTATTCCCAAAAACCCAAAATTAGCCAAACTGGACCCAAATTGGAATGCGGCCATGTGTTAGGAGTTCAATGCTTTAACAAAACAACATACATGGGACTTGGTTCCTAGACCAGAGGGGGTGAATGTGGTCCCGTGCATGTGGCTTTTTCGTCACAAGTTCAGGGATAGTGGAGACTTAGAGAGATATAAGGCCAGACTTGTAGCTAATGACACTAATCAATATGCTGGTATTGATTGTGGTGAGACATTCAATCCGGTGGTCAAACCGGCCACTATCCGCACAGTTCTGAGTATTGTTATGGGTAAGCATTGTCTCATTCATCAGCTGTATATGAAGAATGCATTTCTACACGGAGATCTGAAAGAAACCGTTTATATGCATCAGCCACCCGGATTTGTCCACCCCGCCGCTCCTCAATATGTCTGCCACCTTCGTAAGTCACTATATGGGTTGAAACAGGCCTCTCGAGCGTGGTATGATCACTTTTCCCAGTACATTATGCGGATTGAGTTCATCTGCAGCAAGTGAGATAATTATCTTTTTATTTTCCATCAAGGTAGTAGCATTGCCTATTTGTTGTTATAAGTGAATGATATTGTGCTCACTGCCTCCTCTAATGTGTTAAAGTCTGAGATTATTGCACTACTTAAAACCAAATTTGCTATGACTGACTTGGGGAAGTTGAGCTATTTTTTGGGCATATCAGTGACTCGGTCTGCAGATTCTATGATCCTGTGTCAGCGCAAGTATGCAGAGGAGATAGTGTACAGGGCTAAAATGGCAAACTGTAAAATCATGTCCACTCCGGTTGATTCTAAATCAAAGCTTAGTGCTGATGATGGTAACCCAGTGTCCGATCCCACTATTTACAGAAGTCTTGCAGGTGCACTCCAGTATCTTACCTTCACCAGGCCTGACATCGCTTATGCTGTTCAGCAGATATGCTTATTTATGCATGCCCCCAGGAAGCCTCATTACACTGTCCTTAAACGCATCATTCGATATGTTAAGGGCACCCTTGATTATGGATTACATCTATTCCCCTCAGCACCAGTCAAATTGTTAGCCTACACGGATGATGATTGGGTAGGCTGTCCGGACACACGCCGCTCCACCTAAGGCTACTGCGTATTTTTAGGGGATAATCTCATTTCATGGTCTGCCAAGAAGCAAGCCACATTATCCCGTTCGAGTGCAGAAGCAGAGTATAGAGGAGTTGCAAATGTTGTTGTTGAGACCTGCTGGCTCCGAAACCTTCTTTTGGAGCTTCACTATCCCTTGCGTCAGGCGTCTGTCGTCTATTGTGATAACATATCCGCTATTTATTTATCTCATAATCCGGTTCAATATCAGCGGACCAAGCATATTGAGATGGATATACACTTTGTTCGTGAGAAGGTTGCTCTCGGTCATGTTAAGGTGTTGCATGTGCCTTCCTCATATCAATACGCGAATATCTTCATGAAGGGTCTTCCTCGACAGCTGTTCCTTGACTTCAGATCCAGTCTCAGCGTCCAGCCTCCTCCCGCTTAGACTGAGGGGGTGTATTAACGTGTACCTATATGTTTAGAATCCTAATTCTATCCCACCACCATAATTAGAATATATCTCATATATATTTTGTATAGAATTATGGTAAGTAGAGGATTAACTATTGTACTAGAATTCTACACATTGTATACTATATATATTTGTATTAATGAGAAAGTCTCCCTAAGGGAGATTAATACTTCTCTACATAACAAAATCCATAATCCTATTTAACGATAAATCAAAAAAATTTTGTCAACTACGAATTATTTAGTGATAGATTAGGGACGAAGTTCATAGCTTTTTTTTTTTTGATGAATTGGTAGAGTTGAGCTTTTAAAATTATGTTCAATACTTTCTTTCAGTAGTACCTTTTTCGTCGCTCAATTTTTCACAAAACAAACAGTATGGTGAATTCAAATTATACATTATTATCACTAGCAAATTGAGTAACACGATCAATAATATTAGGAACATGTAAATTATCATATAGATAAAAGGGGTGGAATAGATCGAGGATACTATCACCGGTTTTATGTCTTGGAAAATTATGTATACGTTGGTACTTGAGATAAAAAAAAAATATAGAAGCACCATATATACGTAATAGAGGTAAATTCAAGATTTAGAATTTATGCTAATTTTTCCGCTAATCTCACTCTAGCTAGAAGCAATATGGATTTTGTCGAACTCGCTAAATTTAATCTAGATCCGCTACTATTGCACAATCGATCTTCATAGATTTGAAGGATATTAGTATTATATAACTTTCATTAGAGATAAGGCCAAGCTGCGCGGTGAAGAATAAAAATTATTTCTTTTACTTTAGTTAGCTCAGCGAAATACTACCTCACTAATTTTTGGTACATACAAATACTAAGTAAACTACTTAAAATCGTTCATAAGTTTCATTGCTTGAATCGGCCACGAGCAAAAAGTTCATTTCGTTATTAGTCATATATGTCCGTATATATATATATATATATATATAGTATCAAATCTTCGTTTATGTTTGTGATCTTCATTTGCCATAAGCTATATGTTAGCTCACTTTGAAAGAAATAATCTCTTGATTATTTTCATTAATTGAAAGACTATATATACAAGTTACATATTTCCATAATAGGAGAATCTTATTCCTATTTTACTCCTAAAACCCTAATCTACTTGGATACTAACTATACATTTATGGTAATACAATTACTTGGATACTAACTATACATTTATGGTAATACAATTATTATGGTAAGTGTACAATACTAATTACATTATAATATTACCTAAACTAGGAGACTAAACATTACCTAAATCATATACACTATTTACGGTAATGGGGAGAAACCGAGAGGAGCAATATACATAATATACACATGTATATTGTGTGTATGTTGTGTATATTTAACACACTTAAGCTTCCTAGAGTGCTACTTTTTCTTTCCAAAAAGAAATTAGTTTATTCTTTTTCTCGAGGTGACCAAGAAAAGACGTCTCCTTTTTTATGTGTCGAAAATAATTCTGTAGAGGATAATATTCACCACAGACATTCAGAACAGGAGATAAAAACATGCTTTGGAAATAATGATTATTTGAAGTTTTGGACATTTGCAAGATGTAAGAAGATGACAGGAAGAAACAAGAATAATGGTTGCAATTCATCACCTGTATTTTTCCTTTACCCGAAAGGAAAAAGGTAAGATTAATAATGGTCACATCATATTATATAATTCTTAGATTCCATGGTGGCATGTTCAACACTTTCTTAATTTTCTTATCAACTTTTCTTAATGAAAGATCATTTTTCTCAGGTGTTATTGATGTACCTTTCTTTCACTTAATCTCATTTAAAAAAATATTCATTTCAAAATCCTTGACATTTTTAATAGTAATGTATGGTTAGCATGCACGCACCTTGAATATTTTTTATCAGAAAATTATTCCGTGTATATAAAAAGTACACCAAATATATATGTCAAAATTATTTTTTATACGTATATATTAAATGTTGAACGCTCTTAATAAATTTCTGATTTCATCACTATCCATCAACTAAGGTATCAAATCTGTCCACCAAGATCTAAATAGATGAGAAAAAATTACTTAAACGTTTTTGTCTTTACACAGAAATTTGAATATAGTTTTCACCGCCTTCATTGACTGCTGCAGGACACCAAACCATTTGTCTTTGAGTTTTCTTTATATAAGCTCCAACCATCTCCCAAACCAAATCAATAAGCCTCTAATTATTTATCATTCATCAACATGATAACCTCATATCCTAGAGCCACTAGTCCCATAACCTCCGTGGACTGCCAAAAACAAGTGCGGTCATGGAGGTATCTTCGTTCGCTCATGGAACTTTTGATTCCCCGATGCAATTGCATCTTCGTTGAAGAAGAACACGAACATAAAAAACACATATCCTACTTCAAACACAACTCGTCATCATCATCCTCAGCCACAACCATTACAGGCACAATATTTGGTTCGCGTAAAGGAAAAGTCAACTTTTGCATCCAGACAAACCCTAAATCCACAAACCCTATTCTTCTTCTTGAACTCGCGATTTCCACCTCTTCACTTGCTCGCGAAATGCAAAAGGGGTTAGTGAGAATCGTGCTCGAGAGTACCATAAATGATAACATTTCTTCTTCTTCTTGTTCATCGTCTCTTTTGTCTATGCCAATTTGGAGTATGCATTGTAATGGAAAGAAAGTAGGGTTTGCAGCTAAAAGGAAACCTACAAAAGTTGATTTGGATGTGTTGAGAAAAATGGAGACAATTGTTGTTGGAGCTGGAATTATTAAAGGCAAAAAAGAAGTTATAAAAAGAAGAGATGGCAATGATGATGATATTATGTATCTTAGAGGAAAATTTGAAAGGGTTAGTGGATCTAATGACTCTGAGTCATTTCATTTGGTTGATCCTGAAGAAAATATGGGTCAAGAGCTAAGCATTTTCTTTCTACGCTCTCTTAATTAATTAGCATCTAATTATTAGTTAGTAGTACTCTTTTTTTTCACTATTTTTGGGGAAAGAACACTTTGGTTCTAGTACCTCTTTAGTAATACTTTTTTTATTAGTACCTTTTTAGTAATACTGTCTGGATATGACGAATGGTTAAGTTAATAGACGCTAATTAACTGTATAATTGTAATATATCTGAAATGAGACAACCTGTTGGAGATGAAGTAGAGCTTTGATTACCTTCTTGTTCTTTTATAGAATGGACAAACATTACAATAATCTTAACAAAATTATGCTTCTCATGTTGATGTTTATCGTTTTTAAATTCAGATTTGATCCATTACTTGATTTGTGTGTGTCATCTTTGCGCAGGAACCATGTTAGTTTTTGTTAAATATACACAATATACATGTGTTTATTGAATCTCAGATTTGTGCCTATTAGGACTCTCGGATTTGTGCCTATTAGTCAATGTAATTTATGGTAAATATTTAGTATCCTAGTTTAGGTAAAGTTGTAACATAATTAGTAGTGTATTACCATAAGTAGTGTATTACCATAAATGGATAGAATAAGGTTTTAGGAATAGAATAGGAATAGGATTCTCCTATTATGTAACTTGTATATATAGCCTTTCAATTAATGAAAAGAATCAAGGGATTATTTCTTTCATGGTATCAGAAGTCTAGGTCTTAAATTCCCCTCTCAAAATTTCCGTCCAAACAGCCGGAATCCGAGCTCCCTTCTCTCGTTTTCCGTGCCTCGACGGTGTCCTCCTTTTCTCAAATTTTTTCTTCCTAATCCCTCAATCACGTATTGTTCTGTCGTTATGTCTACGTCAAAGAACACGTTTCACCATGCCCTTACTGTTTCTAACATCAAGAATCATATCTCTATCATTCTTGAAATAGAAAATGTCCAATACGCGACGTGGGCCGAACTGTTCAAAGTTCACGCACGCTCGCATCAAGTCATCCATCACATAATCCCCGTGGCTCCTGAGGATACGGATGTGCCAAAACGCGAGGATGATCCTAAGTTGTGGACGATTCTTGATGCTACCGTCCTTCAGTGGATATATTCCACTATATCTACCGACCTTTTGCAAACAATTATTGAGCCTGACGCTACGGCACAGGCGAATTGGGATAGACTGCGCGATATATTCTAAGATAATCAAAATTCTAGAGCCGTTACCCTTGAGCAGGATATCTCCCATGTCAATATGGAAGATTTCCCTAATGTTTCGGCTTATTGCAAAATATTAAAGGAATTGGCGGACCAACTTCGCAACGTTGGCGCGCCGGTTTCGAACGATCGTTTGGTCCTCCAAATGGTTTTCGGCCTCTCCGAAGCCTATAGTGGCGTTGGAACGCTTCTTCGACAAAGCAATCCTCTTCCGCAATTTTATCAGGCTCGTTCTATGCTTACACTAGAAGAAGCAGGCATGGCAAAATGAGCGGCTACCGGTACTAGTCCGTAGTCATGATGACCGAGTCCACGGTGTATCCTACCGGTTCCAACAACTCGGGCCAAAACCGCAACAACGGTGACGGCAAAAATGGTGGAAATAAGAAAAATAATGGAAAGAACCGCGGCGGCAGCCGGCAGAATGGTGGTGGCGGTGGGGGTCCTCGCAGTGGTCAGCAGCAACGACATCAGTTCTGGGGCCCATAGTGGGCCCCTATGCAGTGGCAGCAGGCCCCACAACTGTAGTTTGGGCCCAGCCAGTTTGCCTCCCAGCGGCGTTTCGGCCCCGGCACTTTCGGCCCAGCGCGGTGGACGGCCCATCAGCAGTTTCGGCCCACTACCCAGTTTCCACAACGACCCACTGTCCAGTTTCCGCAAAGGCCCACTGTTTTTTCTCCAGCCCAACGCTACAGTGGCGGTTTCAGTGAACAAGAAGGCACTTTTGGGCCCCACCAGGCCCATCATATAGCGGGCCCCACACCTACCGATATTGAAGCCGCGATGCACACGATTGAAATAAATTCTTCGGACCCAAATTGGTACATGAACACCGGCGCCACTACTCACATGACGTCCGACTCAGGTTTATTCTAATTTGAGCAACAATCGTGGTATAATTGTTGGTAATGGTAATTCAATTCCAATTCATGGGTATGGTCAGAAAACATTGGCTCCCCCTCATCCACCTTTTATTTTGAAAAATACCCTTCACGCTCCAAAATTGATTAAAAATTTGGTGTCTGTCCGAAAATTCACCACTAATAATTCCGTGTCCATAGAATTTGATCCATTTGGGTTTTCGGTGAAGGATTTCAAAACGGGGAGTCCTCTCATGATGTGTGATAGTAGGGGTGATCTTTATCCTATCACACCAAGTTCCGATTTCTCGAGTCACGCAATGCCATTCACTTTTTCCACTCTCGCTCCGTCCTTGTGGCATGCTCGTCTAGGTCATCCAGGGTATCCAGGGTCATCTATTTTGTCTTCCTTAAATAAAAACAATCTTATTTCTTGTAAGAGTGTGCTTAGTACTCCGAATTGTCAATCTTGTTCTTTAGGAAAAATAGTTAAATTGCCATTTGTAGACTCCAATTCTCATACTTTAATGCCATTTGATATTATTCATAGTGATTTATGGACGTCTCCTGTTCTTAGTTCTTTGGGTCATCGGTATTATGTTCTCTTTTTGGATGATTATTCTAAGTTTTTATGGACTTTTATGATAGCGAAAAAATCCCAAGTTTTTTCCATCTTCTTAAAATTTAGAGTATTCATTAGAACCCAATTCGAATGGGAAATTAAAAATATTCAATGTGATAATGGCAAAGAGTATGACAATGGGGTGTTTCGGGAATTCCGTGCTAATAATGGGATCAATTTTCATTTTTCTTGCCGTCATACTTCTTCACAAAATGGGAAAGCCAAACGCAAAATTCGTACCATTAATAACATTGTCCGAACTTTATTGATTCATGCCTCCGTACCCCTGTCTTTTTGGCATCATGCTCTTCAAATGACTACATATCTCCTTAACATAATTCCTTCCAAAGGTCTGACATATTCTTCCCCCCCTCAAATTTTATATAATAAGACTCCTTATTCTCATCTTCAGGTTTTGGGGTGTTTATGTTATCCGTTATTCCCATCCACTACAATTAACAAACTTCAGGCCCGGTCTACTCCGTGTGTGTTTTTGAGTTTTCCATCTAATCATCGTGGTTACAAATGCTTTGATTTAACCTCCAATCAAATCATCATTAATCGTCATGTCATCTTTGATGAATCCCAATTTCCATTTGCTAAAGTTAATACTCCCATGCCTAGTTCGTATAATTTTTTGGATGATAGTATATCACCGTATATTATTCAGCATTTTTCGGACGTATCTTACACC
Source organism: Anisodus tanguticus (assembly GCA_034509755.1). Taxonomy (NCBI): domain Eukaryota; kingdom Viridiplantae; phylum Streptophyta; class Magnoliopsida; order Solanales; family Solanaceae; genus Anisodus; species Anisodus tanguticus. The sequence continues at coordinate 7,192,353 of CM067552.1, read as the reverse complement.
CAAAATTCTCCAGCGGACCCATTGCTCGCTAGCCCCACTGGACCGTCACCTACTGCCTGGACCAATACCGCCACTGAGCCAGTTCCAGCGATTGGTCCAGTCCAGTTCTTGCCCCTATTTCCCGAGTTGGGCCACAGAGTCCGTCCCGAGCCCAGCAAATTTCCAAAATCCACCCAATTCTTCCTCGAGTCATAGACCGGTCACTCATAGTCAACGGGGGGTTTTTACACCAAAAAGCCATTTTAATTTATATTTTAATGTCTCTAAATCCCCTTTGCCCCGTAATCTTGTGTCTGCCTTATACGACCCGAATTGAAAAATTGCTATGACCGGTAAATATAATGCTCTTATGATAATAAGACGTGGGAGTTGGTACCCCGTCCATCTTATATTAATATTATCAGGTCTATGTGGATATTTTCTCACAAGGAAAATTCAGATGGTTTATTTGCACGACATAAGGCTCGGCTTGTGGGTGATGGTAAGACTCAGCATGTTGGTATAGATTGTGGTGAGACGTTCAGTCCGGTGGTCAAGCTGGCTACCATCCGCACTGTGCTTAGCTTGGCTCTTTCGAAAGCATGTCCTATTCATCAGTTAGATGTCAAAAATCCTTTCTTACATGGTGATCTCAAAGAGACAGTCTATATGCATCAGCCTTTAGGATTCAGGGATCCCAAACATCCTCATCATGTCTGTTTATTGAAGAAGTCCTTATATGGGCTTAAGCAGTCTCCCAGGGCCTGGTATACAGGAGGTTGCTGACTATGTTTCGACTATTGGGTTCACTCACAGCAGGTCAGATAATTCCTTGTTCATCTACCGTCGAGGTTCGTCTGTGGCCTACATTCTGTTGTATGTGGATGATATCATTTTGACTGCTTCTTCCGATGCCTTACGCCAGTCTATCATGACCATGCTCAGCTCTGAGTTTGCTATGAAAGACTTGGGTGCCTTGAGTTATTTTTTGGGGATTGCCGTCACTCGTCATTTCGATGGATTATTCTTGTCTCAACGGAAGTATGCAGCTGAGATCATCGAGAGGGTTGGGATGTCATCCTGTAAGTCCACTTCCACTCCAGTTGATACAAAGCCCAAGCTTAGTGTCGCGGCGGGCGTTCCCTACGAGGATCCAACCCGCTATCGCAGACTTGTAGGGGCCCTTCAGTATCTTACCTTTACGAGACCGAATATTACGTATGATGTCCAGCAGATGTGTTTATTCATGCATGATCCCATAATTGAGCACATGAATGCGTTCAAACGCATCATTCGGTATATTCAAGGTACACTTGACTATGGGTTGCATTTATATCCTTCCTCGACATCCACATTTGTCTCGTATACAGACGCTGATTGGGGTGGTTGTCCCGATACCAGACGGTCTACGTCAGGATATTGTATGTTTCTTGGGAACAACTTGGTCTCCTGGTCTGCAAAGCGTCAGTCGACTCTATCCCGCTCAAGTGCCGAGTCTGAATATCGAGGGGTAGCTAATGTGGTCTCAGAATCATGTTGGTTACGTAATTTTCTTTTGGAGCTTCATTGTTTCATTCAGAAGGCAACCTTGGTATATTGCGATAATATTAGTGCCATCTACCTTTCTGGTAATCCGGTTCAGCACCAACGCACTAAACATATCGAGATGGACATTCACTTTGTCCGTGAAAAGGTTGCCTGTGGTCAAGTTCGCGTATGCCATGTCCCATCGAGATATCAAATTGCCGACATCTTTACAAAGGGTCTTCCCTCGGTCCTTTTTGAAGATTTTAAGGACAGTCTCAGCGTTCGAAGACCACCCGTTATGACTGCGGGGGTGTGTTAAATATACACAATATACACACAATATATATGTGTATATTGAATCTCGGACTTGTGCCTATTAGGACTCTCGGATTTGTGCCTATTAGTCAATGTAATTTATGGTAAATATTTAGTATCCTAGTTTAGGTAAAGTTGTAATATAATTAGTAGTGTATTACCATAAGTAGTGTATTAGCATAAATGTATAGAATAAGGTTTTAGGAATAAAATAGGAATAAAATTCTCCTATTATGTAACTTGTATATATAACCTTTCAATTAATGAAAAGAATCAAGGGATTATTTCTTTCATTTTCTCTTTATTATTCTAATTTTATCGAAAGCACTTTCGTGTTCATGTAGAGTTTTAAGTATATATGGTTCTTAGCAATACTGCATTTTATCCGTTCTAAGGAAATTGAACTGCTCGCAATAGAGGCATATTCAAGTTTCAAAGTTTTTAAGCTCAATATTTAAGTTTTTAGCATTGACTTTATTTCACATTTGAAATTATGTGTTTAACATTTAATATTTGTTAAAAATTTATTTTGATTTTCACATTATATATATATTCAACCCAGTTTAAACATATTTTTATTTATCTAATTATATATTCAACACATAAGCTGTAATTAATTAGCTATATCCATTTGGGTGGCTGAATATTGGGAACCAAATTTTGCAGGGAAAAAAAAAAGGAGACTGAGAATGTAATTTTTATGTTGGGTTAGTGCGCTACTGAAATGATGCAGGCTTTTGTTTTGTGAGCTTGTTTTTTGTCTTACTAATTTACATGTTGATGTGAGTAATAGTAGGTCATAGAGAGAGTGATTGACATTGTAATCTCCATGACTAAGTATGAGACATATACATGTTTTAATTACATAATGTTTGATTTTTAAATTAGATTTAAACTGATCGAAGTGATTAGAGATTTCAGACATCTTTTTTTTTTTTTTAATTAAGCCATCATCTTAAGGTTGTGAGCCTTAGGTGGGGGTGACTTGACCCCTACCATGATATATTAATGTAAAGGATTTTACAATGGAAAGAAGGGGACATGGTACCTCAATCCTACAAAAAAGATTGTCAAGCAATCTGGGAAAGTGCACAAACCTTTCCCTCTATTCAACGAAAGTGTTAGCTTACAAAAAAATTACATTTCTCGTATCTTCTTCTAACAGTAGGGACTTGCCTTTTGTCTAGTTGAATCAGTCCCTTTACCTCTCTTGGAAGAGCTTGAAGAGAGTGATATATGGTACTGGTTCACCTAGTTGCTGCTTGTTTAGCTAAGAAATCAGCCACTTGATTAGCTTCCCTATAATAGTGAGAAATATGAGATTTAGCATACTGAAAATTCTCCAAATGGTGTGCTTCAACTTTAAGTTATTAGAATCCTTCTTCTTAAGCATATCTGTGATTGTAAGAGAATCCGGCTCAATATGTAAGTTCTGCAGACCTTGCTGAATGCACAACTTAACACCATAATCCACAGCCAATGCTTCTGTTTGGTTGTTGCTGCTACAATTAACAAATATAGAGAATTCCATCTCCATGTTACCATCATCTGTTCTTATAATGCCTCCAATTCCAGTCTTATTGAGCTCTTTAAAAAAGCTTCCATCTGTGTTGAGCTTCATGATGCCAGTGTTTGGTTTGATCCAAGACACTACAGTACATTTGACACATTGCTTCAAACTTTCAATCTTGCTACATAGATTATGCCACATCTCTTCTGTGTTAATGACAGGAAAAGCATCCTGTATTACAACCTTCATATTCCAGATGCATTGCTAGATTATATTGTAGTGATAGTGTAATATCCCGTGCTTTCGGGCCATGGTTTGAATCGCTAGACGTATGTAAATAGACCCGAGCGTTGGAGAATTTATGTCATATTCATGTACGCAAATGAAGAGATTAGTATATAAAAAGGATGCGGTCCCAAAATAATTTAGAACTTAATAAGCGTGACGACGGGAATTGAAAATAATATTTTTAATAATGTAATTAATGAAGGAGTTGTGGGTTCGGTTAGGTGGCAATAATTAAGATACGTGGATGCATGGCAAAGAAGGGAAAAATGACTCTTATTAATGAACTTATGTTGGTGGACTTTTTGTGGCTAAGTACTTAGTGATAAGAAGGATTTAATTGAGTGGACCCCATGACCAATAAAGTGAGAGAAAAATAAAGCCAGTCTCTACAGAGCTAAGAAAAAGAACGAACAGAGGGATTGCTTATGACTTTGATCTTTCCAGCTCATTTTATGGTAGCAAGATTTACGTTCATTTAGTTGCTTAGAACCCGCGGTACTATCGTTAATCCATAAATAGTTTGAGGTTGAGGCGCGAGACGAGTTGCATTGGTTGGGATGTCAGAAAGACCAACAAAGGTATGTTAAGAGAAATTCTTCTTTCTTTTGGCATGTTCTAAATTACAAAACGTAAACGTAATATTATCTCATAAATGATTCTACTCTTAGTAGTTAAGGATATTCATGTTATTCATTCCTATTGTCAAAGCATGTCCTATATGGAAAAGATGTTAGTACTCATAATGTTAATCGGAGGTGAAGCGAAATTACATCACTCCGACAAACTTATAGTGTTTTATTGTCATATCATTCATGCATTATACTCATGTACATACCTTGACCTCAAAGGAGTTATATACTCTACTATATGTATGCATTATATACAGGGGCGTCTTTGGGCCCGTGCGAGCTGTGCTACCGCACAGGCCCCCCGAAAAACAAAAAATTTTAGGGGCCTCTTTTTTTCATTTTTTATTAAGTAGTATTAGCCAGAATTTACTGTAAAGACCCATAATTCACAGGTCTTCGCAGGTATTAGCCCAATCTAATTATTGAAATCATATATTTACTTATATTAAGGGCCCACTTTTATGAATTAGAAAAGGGCCCCCAAAATGTTTGAGACGACCCTGATTATATATGTATGGGGCATGGGAAAAGGGATACGGCGTTATATACGCACACCACCTGCAGCTAGTACAGATATACATGATGATGATTATGCCCACAAAGGCCGATATGATATGATGGGATGCCCACAGAGGTTTGATGACGTTATATACGCATATGTATATGCATGACCGCATTGTGCATAGCATTTAGTCATATTATGGCCCTTAGAGGCATTCTACACAGACATGATACTTATGCATATTATAGCCCTCAGAGGCATTCTACAAAGACATGATACTTATGCATATTATAGCCCTCAGAGGCATTCTACGCAGACATGGTACTTAGACATATTATGGCTCTCAGAGGCATTCTCTACTGGTTGGTTGTTTCTTGTCTCATGGTATTTCCAGGTCTTTATTATGCTATTGTTCATGCCTGACATACTCGGTACATCAGTCGTACTGACGTCCCTTTTGTCTGGGGACGTTGCGTTTCATGCCCGCAGGCTCAGGTAGACAGGGTGACGGTTCGCACCAGTAGGTTGCTGGTTCAGCTGATATTGGAGCACTCTACTTGTTCCAGAGTTGCAGTCTAGTCATGGTACGATATATTGGTTATGCGTTGGGAATGGCGGGGCCCTATCCCAACCTTACGATGTTACGTAGTATAGTAGTCATGTATGGCCTTGTCGGCCTTGGTATGTATATGTATATAGATTGGGTCCTTTGGGTTGCAGGATTTTACATAGCTCTTTTCAATTTATTATTTCCATGTGTCAGCACGTTATCTCGTGACGGTCCTCATGACCCATGATTAATTACGGTTAGGTGGTAAACACGTGATTAGTGGTACTCGGCAAGTAAGGTCGGGTGCCCGTCATGGCCCTCCGGTTTGGGTCGTGACAGATAGAATCTACTCTTGTCTTCATATTTGCAAGCACTACATGTCTTCCAAATTTCCCAGCAAATAACAATAGGAGCTGCTTGCAATATGAGTTTATGAATACTGTTTTTGGCTTTAACTTCGCACCATGTCCTGAAGATAGCATTTATAGGTTGGTGGATGTGGATAATTCCCAGAGGTGAACCCATAGCCTTCCAAATACAGTCTGCAGCTTGTCCTTCAATGAACACATGCTGCATTGTATCATGTTGAGGCACATAACAACATTTGCAACTTACCATTTCTTCATCATTGTTGTTGATCATGGCTCTAGAAGAAGGAAGCTTGCTTAAGAACATTCTCCAACAGATGAAGGACATTTTGAATGGAATTGACTTGTGCTAAATCTTGCTCATGAACTCATTTTTAGTCACCTTCCTTCTTGTCAATTCTCAAGCTGATCCATTAGAAAAGTTTCCATCTTCAGTGTTATTTCCAAAGGCAAAATATTTTCTTCCCTCTGATCCAATTTCTATAGAACTGATGTGTAGTGCCACTTGACTTGAAAGAGTGGTGTAGATTTTCTGCATATTCCAAGTTTGATTAACCATAGACTGATTCACCTTGTCCTTGTAGTTATCTCTGGTCATCAGATTTGGACAAACTTTAGCAAAAGGCCCAATTTCTATCCAATTGTCCCACCAGAAAACACAAGTACCAATGTTGATCCTCCACTTAATATAGTTCTCACTTTTCTCCCTTGTTCATATCAAGTGTTTCCATGCTTATGAGTTCTCAGCAACCCACTGTTTACCCACAGGATGCATCCTAGGATAATATTTAGCAGTCAAAAAATCAGTCCATAAGAAATTTTCTGACCTGAACTTCCATCATCTCTTTACAGCTAAAGTATCAGCAATATCTCTCATATACTTTGTACCAATTCCAGTTTCAGTCTTAGGAAAACACATATCTTCCCATCTCTTTCAATGATACTTGTTCTTTCTATTTGCAGCTCCCCAAAAGAGGTTAGCAATATGCTTTTCAATAAGCTCCATTGTACCTTTAAGAGAGTTAATAGCAGACAAGATATATATAGGCAATAATTGAATCACACTCTTAATAGAATAATTCTATCACCACAAGACATCATATTACCTTGCCAAACATTTAACCTTTTCACTATTTTAGAAACCATATTATCAAAATAAGCTATTCTTTTTTTACTTATATAGAAAGGACATTGAAGGTAAGTAAAAGATTTTTTTTTGTCAAGAAATCCAGAACATTTTCTAATTCTATTGATCCTATAAGCACAAATTTTAGGACTAGTCAAGAAAAAACTCTTATCTTTATTAATCATTTGATCAGAAACCTTTTCATATATCCTAAGTTGTTTCATGATAAGCTTAATAGATCTTGGTAAACTAAAGATAATAATATCATCAGCATATGTAAGATGTGTGATTTGAGGACCCTTTTTATGCATGAAGAATGGTATAAAGCTATGATTATTGAATAGATTGTTTAGAGACATAGACAGAACCTCAGAAGCAAGAATAAAAAGGAAAGGGGATAAGGGATCTCCTTGTTTTAAACCTTGAGAGGATTTTAAAAAGCCATGTCTAGCACTATTAATAATCACAGAGTACCAAACACTTGAAATACTTCTCCAGATAAGATCTATCCAAGTATTACTAAAACTAAAATTATTTAAAACTTGTCAAGAAAGACCAAGATAGCCTATCAAAAGCTTTGGCCATATCAATTTGATAACCACATTTTCCCCTTTATTTTCTTTAGAAATTCCATAGATTATTTCTGAGTGAGCATTACATTGTCTGTAATACTCCTCCAGATACAAATCCACTTTGGTTTGCTGAAATCAACTTAGGGAGCAGGAAATTGAGCCTAATAGCCAGTATTTTAGAAATTATTTTGTTAGAAAAATTACTTAAGCTAATAGGTCTTAATTCACCAAAACCAGAGAGAGTATCAAATTTAGGAATTAGAGAAACACAAGAATAAGTATAAAACTTAGTAAGAGGTTTACCTTGAAAGAATTCATGCACAAAAGCTACTATGTCTTCTTTAATAATGTTCCAGCATACTTGGAAGCACTTACCATTATATCCATCTGGACCTGCAGAACTATCCATGCTCATGTTGAAGATTGCACTTCTGATTTCTTCTTCTTCAGGAAGTAAGGTTAGCATTCTGTTGTCCTCATTAGTGATGATCTGAGGAATACAGTCAGTCACACTGCTTTCCTTGTCAGAGATCTTTAAGTTAAATAGCCTCTTGAAATGTTTCACTGCAGCTCTAGCAATACTTTCATCTCTCTGTACTCACCTACCTTTGTCCTCCTTCTCTTGTTTCTTAGGACACTACTAAAATATTTAGTATTTTTTGTCACCATTTTTGAACCATTTTAACTGAGTCTTTTGTTAGAGCATAGAATCCTGTAGACTCAACCATCTAACATATTTAACATATCATTTGTTAAGATCTTCCCTTCCTTGATCAGAATTGTGCATCACATCAATGTCTTCTAAAAAATCTACTTTAGCTTCCCATTCTTTCGCTTGATCATTAATATCTCCAATGTTATTTCTATAGACCAAGTGCTTAATATTTTTGTAAGCATCTTCAATTTACATTGAAGCCTCCACATTGCATTACCTCTTATGTACTCATTCCAGCAATCTTGAACAGTTTCCATAAATTGAGGCATGTCAATCCAAAAATTACGAAATTTAAAATATTTGATATGATCATGCTGAGGGTTATGACATTTTAAAAGAAGTGGTCTATGATCAAAATCAGTTCTGGACAAATGCTTAACCACATTGTGTTGCAAGGAATCAGCTCAATCCTCATTAATTATGACCTTGTCCAGTCTCATCCAAATCCTTTTACCAGGAATTCAGTAACTACACCAAGTGAATTTAGGATCAATATAGCCAATATTATTCAGACCACAAGTATTCATGCAGTTCATGAAATTCAGACTCTTAGAAGCTCTATGAGGGACCCCTCCTAATTTTTCATCAGGGTCCATAATGACATTAAAGTCACATTCCATGCACCATGGATCATCAATCACGCTCTTCACTTCTTCAATACTTTCCCACAAAAATCTCCTTTCCTCAGGAGTGCATTTTGCATACAATGCTGTTACATAAGTGCTATTATCACTAGGCTGATTCTTCATGTTGAGAGTAATTTGTTGATCATCATTAGCAATGATCTCAGTGTTGTCAAAATCCTTTCAGAAACACCATATTTGGCCATTAGTATTGGCCATGCAATGGTGGAATTCAAAGTATCTTTTATAACCTTCTATTTTACTGCTATCCATAAAGGGCTCATATATTGCTACAAAGACCACTCTATTGATGTTGAAAAGTTTTTTTAATCTAAGATTTTTTTTAAAATCTGACCCCCGTTATATTCCAAAATAGAGCACTAATCATGGATAGTTAATGAGGGGCATTTTGTCTCTGACTCTTGTTCTTGGTATTTTTTTTATTTTTTATTGTTCTGCTTCTATCCCTCAATTCAGTGGAAATCACCTTCCTTAGACTTTGAGCAGTGTCATACATATCACCTTTGTTGTTTCTTTTTTCAGATGAGTCAATAGATAGAGCCTCTATTCTACCTTTTTTCCTTGTATTCTTTCTTCCTCTTTGTTCGTTATCATGGTTTCCTTTTTCTTTATTTTCTTTTTTGTCAATATCACAACCAGTTCTGGATTCCTTTGGATCCTCAGCATTTTCTTCCTTACTGTTCCTTTTTTTTATAGTTTCAATCCTAGCTGTGATAACTCAATAAACAAGTCTATAGGTTCTGCATTCTTGACATAAGATGGTAAGCTAGAGGACTGTATTTCTCCTTCCTCTAGCTCTTCTCCTTTTCTTCTAGAATTAACCTCTTGACTTGATTTGTTGTTCCTTGTTTCATTAGCTTCTTCAGTGTTGCTCACATGTGATTTTTCCATCTGACGAGGCATAGGTTGGATCTTGTTATTGTCCCCCTTCACTTGCTGAGTAGAATTATCCCCTTTTTTTACTTTATGTTCATTGAACTTCTGAGAATTCGTTCCTATTTCCTTTTCTTGCCCTTTCTTACTTTGCTCTTCTACCTTCTGTTTCCCAATATTCTCTTTTTTCTCTTCTTTCTTTTCACCACCTTTTTAGGGGTCACAGTTTTTAATAGAACAATATTCTTCTTTTTTGGAGCCTTTCTAGTATTCTTCTTAGGACCTTTCTGCTTGATCCTCTTGCTATACCTCTCTTTATTATCCTTCTCTTGAATCATATGATCCTCATGATGATGGACTTCTTGAGCTTCCTTTCCTTCTTCTACCCCTTTTTCTTCTGGAAATTACTATTGTAGTTTTCATCCTGATTGCCTTTAGGATTAATATTGTTCTTCTCCTTTTCATGATCCCTCTCTTGATTGTTCTTAGGTACTTATGTTGCTGCCTCAGCTATTTATTTCTCATTTTCCATTCTAGCTTGCTCTTTCTTGTAGTTAATTCTTTTCAGAACCCTATACTCCACAATGTTATGTCCTAATTTTTTGCAATGCTTGCAATACTTAGGAGGCACCCTCATATTCAATTTTTTGGTAGAAGCCTTTTAAAAGGTGAATCATCAAATTCCATATCAATCCATAATTGATTAATTTGGGGTTTTCTTAAATCAATCTCTACCCTAACCTTAGCCATAATTGGTCGAGTTCTATTTGCAGTAGCAGCATCTAAAGTCAGAGGTATCCCCATTGGACTCAAGATTTGCTTCAAATAATGTCAATTATGGAGGTGAAAGGGAAAACCTGGAAGGAGAACCCATGTTAGAGCAGTAGGAAGATCTTCTTCAGGTTTGAAGTCCGGAGACCACTTCTGAAGCCACATTTGTATACCATCGATCTCTAGCACCCTTCTAAACCATGTATTAGTGAAATCTTCTTCCATAGTGAAATTTATGAAGGCATTGAAGTTATCAAACACCCCAATCGTAGTTATATCTGTTGGTTACAAAGATGTAGGAAACGAAAATTACAAGTAACTGCTAAGTATTACAAGAACTGAAATTACAATTGAACAATGAACTGAAATTACAATGAACTTGAAGAATAAACTGGAAACAATTTTTGGTATGCTGAGTCGAGTGTTTGCACTCTGTCTTTAAGACAACATTGCCCCGTATGTATCATATCTACGTCCTGGACAATTGTCTCCCAAGATAAAACAACAAATGAACAAATGAGCAAAGAAAACTCAAGTGCTACCATGAAGAATTTTGAGTAATGAAATGATGCTGGAAGATTGTAGGAAGACTGATTTCGTTTCTGTTTGTGTTAAGTGTAGCTCAACAATGGTGACAAAAGGTCCTTTATATAGTTTAAGGAGAGGCTCATCAACTGCCCACATAGTGCTGCCATTACTGGCCAAGTTCTCTGGTCCAAAAAGATAATATCAGATGCACAACCTACAGCCCACGAACCCACGAACCCGGACCGGACGGGCGGGCGGTGGCGGCGCGCGAGTGGGCTTTCCTCGAACCGAAGCACATCTAGGTCCTCCCTCCTTAAACACATGGGATACCCCTTGGGGTCCCAAACCCCAAGCCAACCTTGAGACTTATAAACAAAACAATTCTTTCTTCCTCCACCGATGAGGGAGAATTGACCTCAATACCACACTTCTCCATGCTTCAAACACCTCACTTCGTGGACCAATATCTCTTTCATTTCTCAACGAAATTTGACGATCCTTGGCCCTACGGTTATCTACTTACTTAGTAGATTATGCACATATGAAGAACCGGATTCTCCAACATACGGAACACTAGTGTTTAAGCCTTTAAAGTTGGTTGGACGCAACTCCCGCCAAAGACAAAATTCCAACGATATCTTTAACTGTGACCAATTCCTTGAATTGAGCCATAAATTTATCAATTTGCGGGCGTGCTTTAAGAAATCAACCCACTAATGTGTATCGACATTCCGCTGCCATGATTCCATAGTATTCTTGACCTTTGAAGATAATCACATGTACTCCATTATGAAGATTTGCAGTGACTTTTTTCCTTTCATGGCGATTTAGAGCTTGCAATGAGGTTGAAGGAGCTGTAATTGTACTTGCGTAGGTAATGGATCCTTGATTTCCGACCTTAGGGGGTATCGCCTCTTCAGTCGAAGTTGTAATCTCTACAGGACGTGCTGGAGGGAGGCCTCCCGGCACCTCCATGGAGGTGGCGCGTGGTTACAGTAACAAAAAATAGCCGTTGTATACTGTTACTTCGAGGAGAGAGAAGAGAGCATTTTTTAGCATTATTATTATTCACCTGCAAGGTCCTAACCAGAAGTACTCTACTTGGGTTCGAACGCACGCTGCAAGCCTCCAACTAGATTTTAAGTTCCCCTCCTTTGCCATCCAGCTATGACTCGGGGGACTAGCATTATTAGTATATAGATTTTCAGACATCTGATTTCAGTTTAATCGTTAGATTAGGGTCTCATAGTTTGTGTTCAAGTACCTAATATTTTGATTTTCTTATTGGTTTCCCACTCATGTTTGGTACACATATTGAGGATCGACTATATTCAGATTCGCTCTCGAAAGTTTCACATTAAAGGTGAAATCCCTAACAAAACAACTCTGAAATCTAATGATGAATGAAGTACTAGTACTTATTACTCTACCACAATCAATAGTGGTTAATATTTTGATGTTTGGTTCTAATTGATTTGATGTGTCATTTTATTTTAATTTTTCTTGATTTTAGCTAATTCTAAAGAGCATCCTACAACTTCTCGCACAATATAATGACTACATAACACAGAAGCAGAACTATATTTGTTCTTTAAAACATTTATTGCTATTCTTTTATTGATAGCGGGTCACAAGTATTTCTAACACAAGCGCAATTACTATATATAAGTTATAAGCTTTATAAGCAGAGGCGGACCCAGAATTTGAGCGCAACGGGGGCACAACTATTTTTAGTGCGCCAATTCTAGCGATAAAGTTCGGCGTGATAACTCTTACTAAATAATTTATTACATTGGTAAAATCTATATTAGTTATTAAGAAATGAAAATGGGAAAGCTTTACTATTAGAGAAGAATAGTCCATTGGCTCAAACTTTATTACCAAACAAATTGTCGAGGGTTGACGATGGACTTGACTGTGGATAGGGAAAGGATTTAATCTAAAATTAGGGTGGGAGTGGAGACCTAAGGATAAAAGAAGTGGGAAAAAGATGGATAATATTTTAGAAATCAAAAGGTTGGGCGCATGTTGATAGAGTCTAAGCCAAATACATAAGAAGTAAAAGCTATAGAACATCTTAGAGTCGGCACATGATACCTTTTAGTCAAATAGGAGCCTCACATCCCTATTTTCGACCTCATCATTTCAATTTAAGGGCAATTGACTACATCAGGTTGAGTGCACCATTGATACTTCAATAAAGCTAGTTGTTTGATAATGACTTTTACTGGTTCGACATATTAAAAAAAGAAAAAGTACATTCTGGTGCACTAAGCTCCCGCTATACGCGTGCGTGTTTCGGGAAAGGATCGGATCATGAGGTCTATTATGTTAGAAATTTACTAATGTGGAATTAAGTTTATCCCATTAATTATGACTCGAACAATTAGGGTCCCGCACATCGGAAATGTCGTTTCCACACACGTGCAATCTTAGTGCCAAGTATCGTAAATTTCGTTTATGAAAGAGATATTGGTACGTAAGTGAAATGTTTGAGACATAGAATGATGGACAGTTATTGGATAAATAACAAGTGTTCCACGTTGGAAAACGAATGAAGGAGTGTGGGAGGTGTAAGATGGATCGGGTCAGAAAGGGTCGCGGCGCCTCCCGGATTGGGCCGCAGCGCCGGAGTGCCCCCCTTGCAGCACCGCGGCGCTAATTCCCTGTTTTCCATTCTGGAGTCGCGGCGCCGCAACGCTAAATGTTGCAGCGCCGCGGCACTTCCCAGGCAGTGTTTGCTCGACGGAATCCCAAAGGTTTGGCTGTTGAGGTGGTTTCAATGGCATTGAATCCACCCAATAATGGTCATTACTTGGACCATTAAGTTGCTACATTACTTGGGGATTAAAGGTCATCCATTACATGGCAATTGAATGTCATTATGGGGCATTTGAAATGTCATCTTACACACCTATAAATTGAGGCCTTTGGCTCAATTCTATAGATGATCAGAAATGAACACCACAATATACATACAAGTATACAACACCACAAAGAGATCAGTTTTCCTGATAAGCAATCCTTCTCTTAGCAATCTTTATTGTTCGTGTTCTTCATTGAAGTCATTTGTGTAGGCTTTGCACATTTGATAGTTTGTTGTTTTATCTTGGAAGACTATTGTCCACACTTTCGTAAAGCCTATATACGGGGAAAATCTTGTCTTAAAGACATAGAGCCATCTCTCGACTCAGCCGGTGGTGTTGTGATTATCTAATTGGTTGCTAAGTGTTTCAGGTGTGAACTTGAATCTCAAAGGACTCTAATTGTTCGGATTCTCAACGGATCTACAAGCCACAAGTGTAGCAGTTCATGTTCTTGTATTTCCGAATACAAGATCCATATTTGAAGTTCCAATTCAAGATCAAGATATTAACAACTTGTTGTTGTAATTTTTATTGTTTATCCTTTCGATCACTGTAATAGTTATTTACTATTCTCGTACGTGTTTTACACTATCCAACAATTAACAATTTTAAGACAAGATTGTATTAGTGCTCGAAAGATGTGTGCCAACAGATATGGTCCCAAATCTGACTATGGTTTTCTTTCCTGAAACAGTTCTGTTGACAGTTCTATTAACAGTTCAAACATTGTCTCTGTCAACAACCGTGCTTTTAAATCTGGTCCTAGTTTTGGTTCTCTCTTTGACGACAATTACAAATCTGTTTCCGTCAAAGGCGGGATATCTGGATATGATGCCGAGCTTCAAGATACTGTTGATAGGCATGCTAGTACGGCTAAAGATCAAGGACGAGTTGGTGTCACCGCTCCTGAGAGTGGTGGAAACAAGCGCCTACGAGAGGCTGAGGATGTCAACTCGGACAAAAGGAGAAGGCTGAAGATGATGTTATATCATGTAGCAAAAGGCCTATATCTGTCCCAGACAAAGGATTCGAATTATGGTAAGGAGGATATGGACACTCTACCTAACTGAAGTGGGCCAGAATCCAAAAGGTCTAAGTTAATAATCATTCCTTATCTATAATGTGTTTAGTTAATATCTGAATAAAAGAGTGTAAAGCGAGGATGGGAATATGAAAGTGTTTTCATTAAAAACTTATATTCCCTACACTATAAAATCAGATATTGAATCTCCTTCCTTGCCGGTTAAAGATTGGACTATTGTAAACAAAACTTAAAATATCCGTTTTTGGGTGTAATTATTAAAAATGTGTAAAGTATGTTCGCACATACGAGGGAGAGAGATTCAATGACTGTGCAAAAACTGTTACCACTCTTAAGTAAGCGTCAGGGATTTCCCTGGGCACCAATCACAAGGGAAGAAGACTAAAAGATAATGACTTATCTTAAGACGTTGAACGTGTCACACTATCTGAAAGAAGATCATTCAGTTGAGAGGATGATATTGGACACTCAGTCGTACAAAGCCTACGGGAGACTGGAGTGAGCCAGAATTCATTTGATAGGATGATATTGGACACTCAGTCGTACAAATCCTATGAGCGACTGGAGTGGGCCAGAATTCATTTGATAGGAAAATTAATGGACACCTAGTGAGGTGGGCCAGAATTTCCAGGTCTTAAATGATCTGAAGGCCAAAAGAAAGGCAAAAAAGTAATGGATACCTAGTGAGGTGGGCCAGAGTTTTCAGGTCTTAAATAATCTGAAGGCCAAAAGAAAGGCAAAAAAAGAAATTGGACACTCAGTCTGCCAAAGCAACTGGAGTGGGCCAGAGTATTCAGATCACATATGATCCGGTTACGCCCTAACCACAGGTAAAAAGTTGTTCATGTGAAGCAATGCCACCTCTAAAGTAGAAGGGGTTGGAGAGGTTGTCCTCAATAGGACTTCAGGGAATGGGATCACTCTAAAAGGAGGTGATACATGTCCCAAACTTGGTTTAAAGTATGATGTTAGTCAAGCTGGTTTGAGACTAGTCCAACAGGTTTGTAATAACTAAGAATGGTACAGTATGTCAGTAGCTAAATGAATGATATATTTGTAATTCGTGCATCTATGCCATCATAGATCAAGACACGTTAAATATAAAGTCATTCAAAAGCTAACGAAGTTGAGATTGTTGCCTTCTGTCGACATAAACCCTTAAAATGAATGTGAGGTAGGCGAAGAGGCAAAATCACCTTTCCATTTTGTCAAAGGAATAGCGAAAGAAGCACCGCTCCTCTAGAACTTAGGCACACCTACATGGGTAGTTTGAAGTTTATACAAAATAGAGGGGGAGACAAGTACTTTGTGACCTTCATTAATGATGGTACAACGTATTGCATCCTTTGTTTGTTGAAAAGCAAAGATGAAGTTGTTGAAGAGGATAAGCGCTACAAAGCAAAAGTTGAAAATCAACTAAGCCTACGGATTGATGAATTCATAGTGATAGAGGGGGAGAATGTAAAGCATCGTCCATCAAATGATTGTTTATTACTAACCTCAATCTAACGATTTTAGCCAAGCGCAAAGCCGACGCCAAAAATATGTGGGGAAAGGCGATCCTTACCACTAATGTGATTCTCAAAAGAACTACGCATAAGGATAAGGATAACCCTCCGTGTGAAACATGGAAAAGATCCCACCTACAAATGTTGTGTTGTGGGGTGTCTTGGTAGAGGTTGGAATACCGAAATAGGTCAAGTTTGACCTAAGACTGTAGATTGCATATCCACTGGATCTGCAAATAACAGTAGTGCTTATCGCCTCTTGGTGTCAAAGAATGTTGAATTCTTTGAGGATAACTTCCCTTAGAAGGAAAAAGAAGTAATTGCTCGAGGTTAACAAGAACACGTGAGTACCTGATTTTCCGGAATCAGATGTTCCAGATCTACAGAAATCAGGGATTCTAGATGTTGAACCGAGATAGAGCAAAGAGGGGACAAAGACTTGTTCCAATCCTTCTAGCTTGTATGGTTGAGAACGAACCATGGATAATTAACAAAGAATTGTCATCTCTAGAAGCGCTTCTTTGGAAAGAAGCTATAGAAAGAGAAATAGATTCCATCAGATATAACCATACTTGTGTAATGGTTGACCTTCCTCAGAGAAAAGAACCTTTGAGTTGTGAAAGTGGATACTTAAAAGTGAGTAAAAAATAGATGGATCTACTAAAAAGTATAAGACCTCGACTATTTGTACATGTGCTCCCCTGTGAATAGTTTAACATCCAGGGCCATTGCAGTGTTGCGTGATATGGATGTTGAAACAACCTTCTAACCGGAGAGTTGGAAGGGGAGGATCAGAGTTGGTTTGTTGGACTATTGGGCTTCTTCCTAAACTTTCATTTTGGTCCCTAAAATGTTTACATTCTGGTGCTGGAAGTTTCAGATAAAACATAAATAATGAATCTGACAACAGAAACATTGACTCTGAAGATAGAAAGCCAACAGTTGGAAAAACGAACAGTCTGAAAGTGGAAGTCATATTGAAACAAAAGTCTCGATATGAAAGATATGGGTATCACAGATGACATCTTAGGAATTGATTCTAGAAATTATCGATAAAAGACATTAAGTCGGATATGATGATATATGAAATATTCGCTTATCTACGGATTATGGTATTCTGGATGTCCAGAGGTTCTGGGAGAACACAGTGATGCAAACTGGACATCAGATATGAAGAACACCAAAGCCACAAGTGGATTTGTATGGTGTGTCTTGGACATATCTGTCGGAGACATAAAACCGTATGGCAGTTGATCATCACGGGTGTCATTTCCTTGAATACTAATAAAAGGATATAGCGGACCCTTTAACTAAGGGACTACGCAAAGATCAAGAGTTCTACCTGTCTAGGGGAATGGGCTAAAACACAAACAATACGAACCTTTGCGGTGGTAACCCAACCAAACTAAGTTGCAAAAGGTTCAATTGAGCGCTTCGGTGGAAGCAAGAGCACTTCGGATGATGATTTCTGTAAGGAAACATCAATCCAAATTCGTTCCCGCGATAGACATTAAAGTGCTACCTGCATGGTGGGTAAAGGTTAAGCTTCCAAACCTTTAACGATCCTCAACCGGTTGAGGTTAAGGTTGTGGAAACTTTTAATGATTCCTAACACTTGTGAAGTGGGGTATAGCAGGATACCTTGTAGGAGATCACCTATTTAAGTGTGAGGACAGGATGCCTCAAGTAAACGCACTTAAGAATCCAAGTGTGTCTACGGCCACAACGGACATAACAATAAGAAGAAATGAATAAAGAGGAGGTATTGTGTTGGTACCGTTGTCTTGGCTTACATTAAACACTGACGGTTCAAGACACCACGTTCACCGCGCAGTAATTAAGTCTGATGGTATTCAACTAGGGAAGGTTCAAAGCGGAAGCTACCTCTCCTAATATCTTTGCACTGAAAGATTACTGAAAGTAGGCACCTTGTGTGTGCGCCAAAATCTCTTTTAAGAGGGGATTGTTGGAAATTTACTAATGTGAAATTAAGTTTATCCCATTATTAATGACTCGAACAATTAGGGCCCCGCACATCGGAAATGTCATTTCCACACACGTGCAATCTTAGTGCCAAGTATCGTAAATTTCGTTAATGAAAGAGATATTGGTACGTAAGTGAAATATTTGAGACATACAATGATGGACGGTTATTGGATAAATAACAAGTGTTCCACGTTGGAAAACGAAGGAAGGATTGTGCGAGGTGTAAGATGGATCGGGTCGGAAAGGGTCGCGGAGCCGAGAAGGGTCGCGACGCCTCCCTGACTGGGCCACAGCGCTAGAGCACCACAGTGCCCCCTTGCAGTGCCGCGGCGCTAATTCCCTGTTTGTCATTCTGGAGCCGCGGCGCTAAATGCTGCAGCGCCGCTTCCCAGGCAGGATTTGCTCGACGGAATCCCAAAGGTTTGGCTGTTGAGGTGGTTTTAACGACATTCAATCCACCCAATAATGGCCATTACTTGGACCATTAAGTTGCTACATTACTTTGGGATTAAAGGTCATCCATTACATGGAAATTGAATGACATTATGGGGCATTTGAAATGTCATCTTGCACACCTATAAATTAAGGCCTTTGGCTCAATTATGTAGATGATCAGAAATGAACACCACAATATACATACAAGTATACAACACCAAAGAAATCAGTTTTCCTGATAAGCAATTATTCTCTTAGCAATCTTCATTGTTCGTGTTCTTCGCTGAGGTAATTTGTGTAGGCTTTGCACATTTGATAGTTTGTTGTTTTATCTTGGGAGACTATTGTCCACACTTTCGTGAAGCCTATATACGGGGGAAATCTTGTCTTAAAGACAGAGATCCATCTCTCGACTCAGCCGGTGGTGTTGTGATTATCTAATTGGTTGCTAAGTGTTTCTGGTGTGAATTTGAATCTCTAAGGACTCTAACTGTTTGGATTCTCAGCGGATCTACAAGCCACAAGTGTAGCAGTTCATGTTCTTGTATTTCCGAATACAAGATCCATATTTAAAGTTCCAATTCAAGATCAAGATATTGATAACTTGTTGTTGTAATCTTTGTTGTTTATCCTTTCGATCACTGTAATAGTTATTTACTATTCCCGTACGTACTTTACACTATCCAACAATTGACATATTATACGCAACCTTACCCTGAATTTCTGCAAAAGGCTGTTTTTACCGCTTGAACCCGTTACCTTCCGGAAATATTAGACAGTGTAAACTACCAACCATGATATAAGTGTGTTCGACAACTACTCTTAAGTACTTACAAACAATAATGTTAATGTTTTATGTTTAACATTTCTTAATTTGGTGTCTAAAGTACTACAACTTTAAACTGATTTTCACTTGTGGGAGCCTATAGTTTGTCATAAATAGACACAAGAGGTCAATATTTTCACCGGAAATGACCCTAAATTGCCTTATTGTCCTCTTGCCTTTAGCCAAAAGTCTTTTCCTAGCACAACATGCTGATGGGAAAACGAACATATGTAGTGGACTCAAAAGTTTCTGCTACTTGAGCTTTTGCGTGTGCTATGTACTCTAATCAATGTGTTTATTACAGAATCTTCACTATTTTGGCTTTTTTCCACTTTCTTTTTCTTGATAGTGAGCCATTTCGATTAGCTGAATATGTAAGTTGCTGAAAAGTATTTTTAAATGATGAAATTAATTTTACAGATAAACAGTTAAGTGTCTCGATAGAAGTGTTGAAATAGATAATAAGCCGTTGATATGTTTGGTTAATTAAAAGAAATCGATAAGTTGTTATTGTGCTAAAATGACAAATTGTACCCTTAAAGTCATTAAAATTTAGTATGCCCTTTTATTGACAGCCATGATTGAAGTATTGAAACCCATGGGCAAAAGGGAAAAATGAATATAGGATAGTCATTCTATTAAAAAATGTCAGACGCAATTTTAGAATTTTGAAGTTTTAGATTCCATGTTCTAAAATATATAATTTTATGAATTCTAAATAATTATTTATTTATTCATATTAAATATTTTTTTTAATATAAATATAAATTTTAATCAAAGCTATTGAATGTTATAGAACTTGTAATTAAGACCTTAGCTTCGCCCTGAAAGTGGTCCTAGTTAAATATTAATATGGTCGTCCTCAAACATTAGCTTGACATCGATACACAACTCCTATTGGTCCCTATTGAGACAGCATTCCTATTGCTAGGCCAACCAATGTAATAAATATTAACTCATACCTTATAACTTTCCTCTCTCTTAAATCAATGGCTATATCCACCACATAACTAGTAAATCGTACTATTAAAAACATGACCTTTCTATTGTGGCCCTTCATCGAAACCATACGTTATCTGCCAGTGATCAAGGCTGGTACACAAAAACGGATCAGAATTTTAGTTTATAAATTCTAGATTTTTGCATGGGACAATTTATTAGGTTCGAGTGAATAATTTAAATATATGAAACTGTTAAACAAGGAAATATTCCTGTGATATACACTGAATATACAGAAGTGTATATCACAGAATACAAAGCTGGACTGGACCGGTAAAGAGTGGGCTCTCGCAAGTGGCCCAAAGAAATGGCCAACAAGCCCATTCTCGGACAGATTAATGATAATACAATCTTGTATATATGGTATATATATTTGTAGTATATTGTAGTGTAAAGGTTACCTTAATTAGTATTATACACTTACCATAATTGTATAGTTAGAATTATGGTAGAATAAGGGTTTAGAAATATAATAGGATTCTCCTATTTTGTAACTTGTATAAATACCTTGTCAATTTATGAAAATAATCAAGGGGATTATTTCTTTCATGGTATCAAGAGACTAGGTTTTACAAAAAAAAATTCTCTCCCAAAGTTTTTTGACCAATCTCAGCCAAGAACCCCCCCCCCCCCTCGGGTTTCTCTCCCAAATTTCGTCTTCCGCTCTCAAAAACATTTCTTAAATTTTCCCTCCTTCTTTGTTCTTTCAATATATCTAAGAACAATTATCATCCTGCCCTCATGGTTTCCAACATCAAGAACTGTATCCCGATTGTGCTTGAGATGGAAAACGTCCAATATGCGACGTGGGCGGAGTTGTTTAAAATACACGCTATCTCCCATCAAGTAATCCATCATATCATTCCTCCCACTACACCTCGTCCCGAGGAGGATCCTCAATTATGGATTACGCTTGATGCTACCGTTCTCCAGTGGATCTATTCCATTATTTCAGTTGACCTTCTACAAACGATTATTGAGCCGGATACCACGGCTATGGCTACTTGGAATAGATTGCATGACATATTCCAAGATAACCAACATTCACGTGCCGTCACACTTGAGCAGGAATTCTCCCTCGTTCGCATGGAAGAATTTCCTAACGTATCTGCCTATTGCAAGAAACTTAAGGAGTTGGCAGATCAAATCCGTAATGTGGGCGCACCTGTCACCAATAATAGTCTGGTTCTACAATTGGTTGCCGGCCTTTCGGAGGCATATAATGGCGTTGGAACTCTCCTACCTCAAAGCAACCCTCTTCCCGCTTTTCATCAAGCCCGCTCCATGCTTACTTTGGAAGAAGCCGGTTTGGCTAAAAAGGCGGCTACCGGAGCAAGCCCCGTCGTCATGGTGGTGTCCTCTCCAAGTTCTTCGGGTTTTGTTAATAATTCAGGCCAAAATCATAATCATGGTGGCGGCAAAAATAATCGTAAGAATAATAACAAAAACCGCGGGGGCAAACGCGGCGGTTCTGGTGGTCAGCAAGCAGGTGGTGGGCCCCATCCAGGGAACAGTGGCCCACCACCCCCTGGTCCCAGCAGTGGGGCCCATGGCAGTGGGCCGTGGGCCAGCAGCCCTTATAATCCAGCAAGAAATTTCAGTGGCCAGTGGGCTGGCCAACAGTTCAGGCCCAACAACCAGCAGTGGCGGCCCACTGGCCAGTGGCCCAGCAGTTACGGCGCAGCCCCGTCACGGGTAGGAATTCTTGGGCCCAGACCTCCGCAAGCCCATCATGCAGCAGGCCCCACTCAAACCGATATCGAGGCCACGATGTACACGTTGGGGTTAACTCAACCGGACCCAAATTGGTATATGGACACCGGTGCCACGACTCACATGATTTCCGAATCAGGTACTCTCTCATCTTATTCCAATTTGAGCACCCCTCAGGGGATAATTGTTGGTAATAGCAGTTCTATTCCAATTCTAGGGTATGGTCAGAAAACATTGTCTCCCCCAATCCACCCCTTCTCTTGAAAAATACTTTACATGCTCCTAAATTGATTAAAAATTTAGTGTCTGTCCGAAAGTTCACAACTGACAATTCGGTTTCCGTTGAATTTGATCCTTTTGGTTTCTCTATGAAGGATTTCAAGACGGGGAGCCATCTCATGAGGTGTGATAGTAGGGGGGATCTGTATCCTATCATGCCCGGTTTCAGTCCATCGAGTCCAGCCTTGCCGTCAATTTTTGCAGCCATCTCTCCTTCCGTGTGGCATGCTCGACTGGGTCATCCGGGATCTTCTATTTTATCAGTTTTAGATAAAAATAGCTTTATTTCTTGTAAGGTTACGAGTCGTACTCCACTTTGTCAGTCTTGTTCATTAGGAAAAATTGTTAAGTTGCCATTTGTAGACTCAAATTCTCATACTTCAATGCCATTTGATATTATTCATAGCGACCTATGGACGTCTCCTGTTCTTAGTTCATTGGGTCATCGATATTATGTTCTCTTTTTAGATGATTATTCTAGATTTTTGTGTACGTTTTCAATTGCGAATAAATCACAAGTGTTTTCCGTCTTCATCAAATTTAGAGCGTTCATTCGTACTCAATTCGAAAGAGAAATAAAAAATATCCAATGTGATAATGGAAAAGAGTATGACAATAGGGAGTTTCGGGAATTATGTGCTAATAATGGGATCAATTTTCGTGTCCTCATACATCTTCACAAAATGGGAAGGCCGAACGCAAAATTCTTTCCATAAATAACATTGTCCAAACTCTCTTAATTCATGTCTCCATACCTCCATATTTTTGGTACCATGCTCTACAAATGGCCACATATCTTCTTAACATAATTCCGTCTAAAGGTCTGACATATTCTTCCCCCCTCCAAATACTGTATAATAAGAACCCTCTTTATTCTCATCTTCGGGTTTTTAGGTGCTTGTGTTTTCCGTTATTCCCATCCACCACAATTAACAAACTTCAGGCTCGGTCTACCCCGTGTTTATTTTTGGGTTATCCGTCTAATCACCGTGGTTATAAATGCTTTGATTTATCCTCCATTAAAATCATAATTAATCGCCACATCATTTTTGATGAAACCCAATTTCCTTTTGCGAAAGTTCATACTCCCGAGCCTCGGTCGTATAATTTTTTGGATGAACAAATATCCCCGTATATTATTCGGAATGTTTCGGACATCTCCCGCACCCAAAATCCGCCGGCCGGGCCCACCGCCCCCGGACCCACCACGATGCCGCGGCGGCGCCGGTTCCGATTCTTGGATCGGGCCCCAAGCAATTGGGCCGGTCCCACTCGGAATTCTGGGCTGGTCCGATTGATGATTCAGCTTTCCGATTTGGGCCAGCAGGCCCACTGCCTGCTGGCCAGTCCGTCCCAACCCCAGAAAATTCCCAAAATTCCTTCAATTCTTCCTCGAGTTATAGACCGGTCACTCGTAGTTAGCGGGGTATTTTTACACCTAAAAGACATTTTAATTTACATTCTGATGTCTCTAAATCCCCATTGCCCCGCAATCCTGTGTCCGCATTAAATGACCCTAATTGGAAAATTGCTATGACTGATGAATATAATGCTCTTATTGATAATAAGACGTGGGAGTTGGTGCCCCATCCATATGGTATTAATGTTATCAGGTCTATGTGGATTTTTTCTCATAAGGAGAATTCAGATGGGTCATTTGCTCGACATAAGGCGCGACTTGTGGGTGATGGTAAGACTCAGCAGGTTGGGATAGATTGTGGTGAGATGTTTAGTCCGATGGTCAAACCGGCTACCATTCGCACTGTGCTTAGCTTGGCTCTTTCAAAGACTTGGCCAATTCATCAGTTGGATGTTAAGAATGCTTTCCTACATGGTGATCTCAAGGAAATAGTCTATATGCATCAGTCGTTGGGTTTCAGGGATCCAAACCGTCCTCATCATGTATGTTTGTTGAAGAAGTCTTTATATGGGCTTAAGCAGTCTCCAAGGGCCTGGTACACGAGGTTTGCTGACTTTGTTTCAACTATTGGGTTCACTCACAGCAGGTCAGATAATTCCTTGTTCATCTACCGTCGTGGTTCGTCCTTGGCCTACATTCTGTTGTATGTGGATGATATCATCTTGACTGCCTCTTCCGATGCCTTGCGCCAGTCTATCATGACCATGCTTAGTTCTGAATTTGCTATGAAAGACTTAGGGCCTTTGAGTTATTTTTTGGGGATTGCCGTCAAGCGTCATTCAGGTGGATTGTTTTTGTCTCAACGAAAGTATGCCGCTGAGATCATAGAGAGGGCTGGGATGTCATAAGTATACACGGTATACTTATGTATTATTTAACATGTTCCTTAATCTCATTGACATTCTAGGTTGATCTGGATCATCAAATTAAATTGGAGCAGTTGTGCGAGTTTAAAAACTTATGAGGAGCTAAATGATTCAATTAAGAAATGGAGGAGGAAATTTGTTATTCTTTAGAGTCGAAAATTGTTTGAGTAATCCTTTTAATGTATATGTAATTTTCATATTTACTATATATATACTGTCACCATCATTTTAATTTAAAAAATCTTGTCTATTACTCCACCGAATACATATTTATATATTGTCACCATCATTTGAATCATGTTCTCTAGCTGTTGATTCAAAAAGACATAAATAAGTCTCAACAATAAAAACTATAATTGGATTCTTCAATTTTAGAATTTATAGGACATACCAATATAATATCAAGCTGATTTAAAAAAAATGATATGTTGTCAGTGAAAGAAATAATCCCCTTGATTATTTTCATTAATTGAATAGGTATATATATAAGTTACAAAATAGGAGAATGTTATTCCGATTCTATTCCTAAAATCTTATTCTACCATAATTCTAAGTCTATAATTATGGTAGTGTATAATCCTAATTTAGGTAACAAATACATTACAATATATTACACATATATTTTCCAAATATACAATATTCTTATGTTTAATATTAACAAAACCGAGACCAACAATATGGGCAGAATCCGAGTCCTTAAATATACAATATACACATGTATATTGTGTGTATATTGTATATTTAACACATACCCGCAGTCATAGCGGACGATCTTCGAACGCTGAGACTGTCCCTAAAATCTTCAAAAAGGACCGCTGGTAGACCCTTTGTAAAGATGTCTGCAATTTGATAACGAGACGGGACATGGCATACGCGAACGTGACCCTTTGCAACCTTTTCACGGACAAAGTGAATGTCCATTTCGATATGCTTGGTGCGTTGGTGTTGAACCGGGTTACCTAAAAGGTAGATGGCACTAATGTTATCGCAATATACCAAGGCCTTCTGAATGGGACAATGAAACTCCAAAAGCAAATTACGTAACCAACATGATTCGGAGACCACATTCGCTACCCCTCGATATTCTGCCTCTGCACTTGAGCGGGATAGAGTTGCCTGACGCTTTGCCGACCAGGAGACCAAGTTGTTGCCAAGGAACATACAGTAGCCAAACGTCGACCGTCTGGTGTCGGGAAAACCACCACAATCAACATCCGTGTAAGAGACAAGTGTGGATGTAGATGAAGGATACAAGTGCAAACCGTAGTCCAGTGTCCCCTGAATATACCGAATGATGCGTTTGATTACATTCATGTGCTCAACTCTGGGATCATACATGAATAAACACACATGCTGAACAACATACGTAATATCCGGCTGGTAAAGGTAAGATACTGGAGGGCCCCTGCAAGACTGCGATAGCCGGTCGGGTCCTCGTATGGTGCACATGCCGCGACACTAAGCTTGGGTTTTGCTTCAACCAGAGTAGAAGTGGACTTACAGGATGACATCCCAGCCCGCTCGATGATCTCTGCAGCATACTTTCTTTGAGATAAAAACAAACCACCCGAATGACGCTTGACAGCAATCCCCAAAAAGTAACTCAAGGGCCCTAAGTCTTTCATAGAAAACTCAGAACTGAGCATGGCCATGATAGACTGGCGTAAGGCATCGGAAGAGGCAGTCAAAATGATATCATCCACATACAACAGAATGTAGGCCAAGAATGAACCACGACGGTAGATGAACAAGGAATTATCTGACCTGTTATGAGTGAACCCAAGTGTCGAAACATAGTCAGCAAACCTTGTATACCAGGCCCGTGGAGACTGCTTAAGCCCATATAAGGACTTTTTCAACAAAAGACATGATGAGGACAGTTAGGATCCCTGAACCCCAACGGCTGATGCATATATACTGTTTCCTTGAGATCACCATGTAGGAAAGCATTCTTGACATCCAACTGATGAATAGGCCAGGCCTTTGAAAGAGTCAAGCTGAGCACAGTGCGAATGGTAGCCGGCTTGACCACCGGACTAAATGTCTTACCACAATCTATCCCAACCTGCTGAGTTTTACCATCACCCACAAGCCGTGTCTTATGTCGAGTGAAAGAACCATCCGAATTTTCCTTATGAGCAAAAATCCACATAGACCTGATAACATTAATACCAGAGGGACGGGGCACCAACTCCCACGTCTTATTATCAATAAGAGCATTATATTCATCAGTCATAGCAATTTTTCAATTCGGGTCGTTTAAGGCAAACACATAATTACGGGGCAATAGGGATTTAGTGACATTCGAATGTAAATTAAAATGTCATTTTGGTGTAAAAATACCCCGTTGACTACGAGTGGTGGTCTAAGACTCGAGAAAGAGGTGGGCGGATTTTGGGAATTTTCTAAGCTCGGGAAGGACTTACCAGCAGGCAGTGGACCTGCTGGCCCAATTTGGAAATGGACCTGTCGAAGGAAATAGAGACTAGAACTTGCCCAGTGTGACTATTGGGCAGGACCGACCGAGACGTGCATGTGGGGCCAGCGGGCAGTGGGCCCGCTAGAGAGTTTCGGGTGGGAGAGATGTCCGAAAAATGTCGAATAATATAAGGGGGATATTTGGTCATTCAAAAAATTATACGAACTAGGCTCGGGAGTATGAACTTTCGTAAAAGGAAATTGGGTTTCATCAAAAATGACATGGCGATTAATTATGATTTTCTTGGAGGATAAATCAAAGCATTTGTACCCACGATGATTAGACGGATAACCCAAAAGTACACACGGAGTAGACCGATCCTGAAGTTTTTTAATTGTGATGGATGGGAACAACGGATAACACAAGCACCCAAAAACCCGAAGATGAGAATAAGACGGGTTCTTATTATATAGGATGTAGAGGGGAGAAGAATATGTCAGACCTTTGGACGGAATTATGTTAAGGAGATATGTGGCCATTTGTAGAGCATAATGCCAAAATAAAAATTGATTCCATTATTAGCACATTTTGTGAAACTCGAAAAATAAAAATTGATTCCATTATTAGCACAGAACTCCCGAAACTCCCTATTGTCATACTCTTTCCCATTATCACATTGAATATTTTTTATTTCTCTTTCGAATTGGATACGAATGAACGCTCTAAATTTGATGAAGACAGAAAACACTTGTGATTTATTCGCAATTGGAAACGTCCACAAAAATTTAGAATAATCATCCAAAAATAGAACATAATATCGATGACCCAATGAACTAAGAACAGGAGACGTCCATAGGTCACTATGAATAATATCAAATGGCATTGAAGTATGAGAATTGGAGTCTACAAATGGCAACTTAACAATTTTTCTTAATGAACAAGATTGACAAAGTGGAGTACGACTCGTACCCTTACAAGAAATAAAACTATTTTTATCTAAAACTGATAAAATAGAGGATCCCGGATGACCAAGGCGAGCATGCCACAAGGAGGGAGAAATGGCTGTAAAGGCGGATGGCAAGGCATGACTCGATGGACCGACACCGGGCGTGATAGGATACAGATCTCCCCTACTATCACACCTTATGAGAGGACTCCCCATCCTGAAATCCTTCACAGAGAAACCAAAAGGATCAAATTCAACAGAAACATAATTGTCAGTGGAGAACTTTCGGACAGACACTAAGTTTTTAATCAATTTGGGAGCATGTAAAGTATTTTTCAAGATAAGGGGTGTATTGGGGGGAGACAACGTTTTCTGACCATAACCCTGAATTGGAATAGAGTTGTCATTACCGACAATTATACCGCGAGGGTTTCTCAAATTGGAATAAGATGAGAGAGTACCTGAATCGGATGTCATGTGGGTGGTGGAACTGGTATCCACATACTAATTTGGGTCCGGTTGTGTCAACCCTAGTGTGTGCATTGCGGCATCGATATCTGTCTGAGTAGGGCCTGCTGCATGGTGAGCTTATGGAGGCCGAGGCCTAAGTATACCAGAATTGGGCTGCTGCCGTGGGCTGAAGCTGCTGGAATGGCTACCGCTACTGGGCCAGTAGGCAGTGGGCCGTCTGGGCTACTGGAAAGCCCACTGGCCAGTGGGTGCAAAAGGTGCTGGAGCTGGGCCGTAGGGCCATTGTCCACTGGTCCAAGCCCACGGCCTAGAGGCCCAAGGCTGAAACCAGGGGTTCGGTGGCCCACTGGAACCTGTAAGGGGCCCACTGCCACTACTTTGGCCACCGTGACTTCCGCCTGAACCGCCGTGTTTGCCCCCGCAATTTTTATTTTTCAGGACATTCTTGTTGCCCCCGTGGGATTGGTTTTGGTTCGAATTGTTGCCATAATTTTGAGGACTTCGGGAGGAAGTCATCATGACCACGGGACTAGCATTAGTAGCTGCCTTTTTAGCCAAATCGGCTTCTTCCAAAGTAAGCATGGATCGTGCTTGATAGAACCTTGGAAGAGGATTACTTTGGCGAAGGAGAGTCCCAACGCCACTATAGGCCTTGGATAGGCCAGCGACCATCTGTAAAACAAGATGATCTTCACTAACAGGCGCACCAACATTGCGGAGTTGGTCCGCCAATTCCTTCAACCTTTTGCAATATGCTGAAACGTTCGGGAAATTTTCCATGTTGACATGGGAAAAATCTGTTCAAGGGTAACAGCTCTGGAATTCTGATTATCCTGGAATATGTCACGCAGTCTATCCCATACGGCCATCGCCGTGGCGTCTGGCTCGATAATCGTCTGCAATAGGTCAGTGGAGATAGTAGAATATATCCACTGAAGGACAGTGGCATCAAGCGTTGTCCATAATTTAGGATCATCCTCGCGTTTAGGCACCTCTGTATCATCAAGAGCCGCGGGAATGATGTGATGGATGACTTGATGCTAACGAGAGTGAATTTTGAATAACTCGTCCACATCGCGTATTGGACGTTTTCTATTTCAAGAATTAACGGGATATGATTCTTGATGTTAGAAACAACAAGGGCAGGGTGAAACGAGTTCTTTGATGTAGACATACCGAAAGAACAAGAGGTGAAAGAGGGATTAGTAAGAGAGATTTTGAGAGCGGAAGACAAAATTTGGTAAAATCCGAGGGGGGTGGGGTCTCGATTGATGGGGAGGGCAAAATTTGGAGAGAAAATTTTTGTGTGACCTAGACTTTTGATACCGTGAAAGAAATAATCCTCTTGATTATTTTCATTAATTGAATAGGTATATATACAAGTTACAAAATAGGAGAATCCTATTCCTATTCTATTCCTAAATTCAAAACAGAAAAGCAGACGAAAAACTGAAACATGTTTCAGTTCTTCCTACAACTTTCAAGCATCATTTCATTACTCAAAATTCTTCACGGTAGCACTTGAGTTTCCTTTGCTCAATTGTTCCATTGATGTTTTATCTTGGGAGACAATTGTCCAGGACATATAAAGGATACATACGAGGCAATATTGTCTTAAAGACAGAGTGCCACACCCGACTCAGCATACACAAAAACAGTTCCAGTTTTCTTGTTCAACATAATTGTAATTTCAGTTTGTTGTTGAATTGTAATTTCAGTTTTCTATTACTTAGCAGTTACTTATAATTTCCGTTTCCTGCACCTTTGTAACCAACATAAGCCTCTCAATTTCAATGCTAAAGATGGAATATTCACGTAAGTATTAGTTCTTATCTCTCTTTTTTTGTTATACAAATTTCTAAAATTTATTACTAACTAATTATGTATATATTGTTTTCCTTATAGTGTTAGGTGCATCTCAGCTAACAGTACTGGATCCGGAGCTCCACCTCCTGGAAAATCTCCATTCTTTGGATGGTAAACTTATCTCTTCTTTTCTCCCTTTGTCTCTCAAGAAACCTAAATATGATTGGATCAAACCCTAATAAATGTCTACGGAATACTATGTTGCTCGGACTTTTTAGAAATGTTCATCAGATTCTCCAAAAAACACAATTTTTGGAGAATCAGATATGCATCTTGTTAAATATACATAATATACACACGTATATTGTGTGTATATTATGTATATTGGCTCTCGGTTGACCGTGTATTGTGTATATAATTTAGGTAATGTTTTAGTCTCCTAGTTTAGGTAATGTTGTTGTGTAATTAGTATTGTACACTTGCCATAATATTGGTATTACCATAATTGAATAGTTAGTGTCCAAGTAGAATAAGGTTTTAGGAGTAGAATAGGAATATGATTCTCCTATTATAGAAATATGTAAATTGTATATATACTCTTTCAATTAATGAAAATAATCAAGGGATTATTTATTTCATGGTATCAAGAGACTAGTCTAAATTGCTTCTGCCTTTGTTCTCCAAATATTGTTCTCGGTTTTTTGTGCCATTTCTCGGCCAAACCTGCCTCGATTTCCATCCCCCTTCACCAGAATTCGTGATATATTTTACCTCCACTCTTCCCAAATTTTCCCTCATATCCCTTTGTTCTTTCGTTATGTCTAGGAACACGTTTTATCCTGCCCTCACTGTTTCTAACATCAAGAACAACATCCCTATTGTTCTTGAGATGGAAAACGTCCAATATGTGACATGGGTAGAATTGCTTAAAATTCACGCTATCTCCCATCAAGTCATTCATAACATAATTCATCCCATTGCACCTATTCCCGCGGAGGATCCTCGGTTATGGATTACTCTTGATGCTACCGTTCTCCAGTGGATTTATTTTACTATTTCGGTCGACCTCTTACAGACGATTATTGAGCCAGACACTACGGCTATGGCTACCTGAAATTGATTGCGGGACATATTCCAGGATAACCAACATTCACGTGTTGTCACACTTGAGTAGGAATTCTCTCAAGTTCGCATGGAAGAATTTCTGAACGTGTCTGCATATTGCAAGAGACTCAAGGAGTTGGCGGACCAACTCCATAACGTTGCCGCACTTGTGACAAATAATTGTCTGGTTCTACAATTGGTTGTCGTCCTTTCTGAGGCCTATAATGGCGTTAGGACTCTCATTCGTCAAAGTAATCCGCTTTCCGCTTTTTATCAAGCCCGCTCCATGCTTACTTTGGAAGAAGCCAATTTGGCAAAGAAGGCGGCTACCGGTGTAAGCCATGTAGACATGATGACGTCCTTTATAAATTCTTCGGGTTTTGTTGATCATTCTGGCCAAAACCGTGTTCATGGTGGCAGCAAAAATAATTGTAAGAATAATGGCAAAAACCACGGGGGCAAACGCGACGGTTCCGGTGGTGGTTCTGGTGGACAACATTCTGGCAGTGGGCCCCATCCAGTCAATAGTGGGCCACCTCCCCACTGGTCACAGCTGTGGGACCCATGGCAGTGGGGCCCATGGCAATGGGGCTGGGGCCGTGGACTGTGGCCCAACAACCCCTATTTTCCAAATTGTTCTTCCAACGGGCAGTGGGCTATAGCTGGTCAGTGGGCCGGGCTCGGGTCTGGCGGGCCGGGTTTGGCGGGGTCGGGTCGGGGTGGGACGGGTGAAGGGGGCAGGATCGGGCTTGGCAGGATTTGCCGAAGTCCCGTCCCGATCCCGATCCCGTCGGGGCGGGGTCGGGTCGGGGGAGGGATCGCTATCGAGTTCCGACGGGTTTTCCTTTTTTTTCTTTAATAACATATGTATAAAAAAACTCAATAATTAAACAAGACAAGATAGTGTAATAAAAATATCCCAAGGCTGTTTTTGTGCCTCTTATATTATTTAATAGACATATGATTTTTTTGTAATACAAATACAATTGTCGAAATTACAACTTTTTGGTATTGTCCAAAAGTTACAAATTACATAATAAAATTGCAATTAAAAAAATTACATTCTAAAAAAAAACTTGTTCTAATTTCTTGATAATTTCCTGTGGTTCTTCGGTTGAAATTGGTATTTGTTGGTCAAATTGATCCATGTCGCTTCCACCACCTTCAGATAAGATTTCGTTGTAGTTTTCGTCTTCTTCTTCGTTGATCTCCGGTTGACTGCACCTTCTCCACTCCGCTCTGCTCGTATCTAATCTCTGAATAATACTGTAATTTCCAAGCTGTCTCCGGCTAATGAGTGTCTATGGTCTCCTATTTGATATCTGTCGGCAGAAAAAGCGCTTTCAGACGCAGTTGATGA
Organism: Anisodus tanguticus; assembly: GCA_034509755.1. Classification (NCBI taxonomy): domain Eukaryota; kingdom Viridiplantae; phylum Streptophyta; class Magnoliopsida; order Solanales; family Solanaceae; genus Anisodus; species Anisodus tanguticus. The sequence continues at coordinate 7,159,409 of CM067552.1, read as the reverse complement.
CGCTTGAATGTTCAAAAATCTCGGGCCATCATTGAAAGTGTCGAAAAGGTCTTCTCATTCCCCCTCCAGTATTTCAGCAAGTCTTCATATCCATCTTCATTGAGAACTTCTTGGTACGGTACAGAACCCTCCAAAACAAAAATATCAAACTCGCTAATTTGGTTAGTAGCGGTACGGCCGCACATTCTATTTCTGAGGCTTTCAATACTAGCCGTAGAAACAGCATGTCTTTTGTGAGGTTGTGTTGAAGATGAAGAAAATGGTATGGAAGCCAATAGGTTACTAGCACTTTCTTGTTGGTAAAACCTATATATTTTTTTGCATTGGTCTTCTACGCTAGACAACACTTCTTCTTTAGTTTGTTCAATAGGTGGTGGGTGATTTGAATTTTTTGAACTTGGAGGTGGTAGTACTTCTATACAACTGTAAATAGTTTCAATAAGTGATTTAGTACCGTCTATTTTAATAGTCGGATTTAATACAACACCAATAATATAAATAGTGGGAATAGGAATAAAATATTTTTTTATTTTGATAAACAATTTTTTAATAGCTGCAATATAAGCTGGTTTTTCCATATATTCACTAAGTAATAAAAATATTAGAGTTATATAAAACAACATAGTTGAAATAGTAGGTTAATATATACCGGAAAATTCTTTTGTTGCTTGAAAAAATTTTGTAAAAATACAATAGGTTCGGAAATTTTTACCCAATCACTATCTACAACCATATCAGCTGGATTTTGATTATGAGAGTTAAAAAATAAAGTTATAGGTTTTCTATAGTCATAAGCAACAAGTAGTTGCTCGTATAAAGAATTCCACCTAGTGGATACTTCTTTTGGAATTTTTCTATAAGGTAATCTACAATCGTGATAAGTTTTTTTATATTCTTTTTTCGTTGTACTCTATTACTTTTAAAAATAAAGTTTATAGCAAATTTTATTTTACTAAGAATGTGTTCAAAAAGTGATAGACCATCCTTTACAATTAAGTTATATATATGTCACGCGCATTTTATATGAAAATGATCTAGAAAAGATGGAGTTAAACTATTTTTTAAAATTGTAATAGCGTAATTGTTAGAAGAAGCGTTTTCTAATGTAATAGTCATAATTTTATCAGTTATTCCGTAATAATGGCACACTTGATAAATATTTTTTGCAATAAAAGTACCAGTGTGCCTATCATCTATATATCTATACGCTAAGATACGTTTTTGCATAGACCATTTATAATCTATCCAATGACAAGTTACCGTTAAATAATCATGGCCGTTAGTACTACGACCTATATCAGACGTGATAGATACTTTGCCATTAAAATGATATAATGAATAACGTAAATATTATTGATATTCATGTGCGAATTTAAATACATCTCTCTTAACAGTTGATCTAGAAAAACCGTTAAAAGCAGAATTATATATATCTCTAATGTAATGAATGAAACCAGGAGATGAAGGAAATGAAAAAGGCAAACCCTCCACAACAACTAATTTTGATATTGCTTCCCTATCTCTATGTTTATTGTATTTAGGGCCTACAATTCCCCCCGTCATAGGGTTAATTTGACCATGTACTTGGTCCGGGATAATATCAGTATGTGAACCTTGTCCCGATGGAGCGGGCGTTTGCACACCCGGTGTTGAAGCCTGGTATTGGGCATACCTAGCTGGATGAGCCCTTACTACGTGTCTCATTGAACCCCCCGTCCCACCGTGACCTTTTCCAGTTTTAAATTTTAAAACATCTTTACAAATTTTACATCTAGCTACTTGATTCTCTACGTCCCTATCAAAAAATATCCATGCATATGATTTTAATGGTCGTTTTGCTGGACCTCGTCTCATACTAGGGGGAATAGGAGGCATTTCAGTTGAAGGTGCACTAGTGGGTGTGTTGTCATCAACATTAGTGGGTGTATCATCTAGATCATCGTCTAAATTAAAGTCTTCTTGAGTTTCAGAAAATATCTCATCGTCTAAATCTAATGGTATTGTAGGAAAATGTTCAGTATCAACAAAATCATCCTATGTAGCAATAAGATGACTAGAATAAGTACACTTGCCCTTGTTGCCCCTACTAGGAGAAGCACCCTTACCCTTAAACATACCTCTTAATCCTTTCATTTTAATTATGATAATAAATAATTAAAGATAATAAAATTAAGTGCGCTAAATAAAATAAACAGATAATAATAATTTAATGAAGGAACGAATGTACCAAACGCCGACGTAACGTCGACGTGTAATCGAGAGGTTGAAAATTGAAACTTTGCTCGATGGAAGATCCTCAAGCTAGTTGCCAACTTCACTCCCAATTCCCAAATGAATAAATAAAATTGAATATTTAGTAAACAATGTAGACTTGTAGAGAGATAGATTGAGATATTAGAGAGATTGTAGGAAGATTTATGAGAAAGATAAAGAGAAAATGAGTTATTTATAGTTGGAAAATTGGGTTAAAGTGTAAATATAATAACTTATGGGTTAAAAATAAATATTATGGGTTAGGGGGTTGGGGGAGGGGGGAGGCCAAAAATGGCCGTTGCACAACAGCCAAAATCTAACATGGTCGTTGGTGCAACGACTATTTTTGCAAATGGGGTGTTACGGCGGGATTGGGTCGGGATTGGCGAGACTGGGGCGGTCCAGGACGGGTCGGGATGAGACATTGTCCCATCCCGGTTCGAGTCCCGATATCAATTTTTATTTTTATTTTTTACTACTCGGGTTCGAGGCGGTGTCGGGGAAGGACCGGGCCGTCCCGGCCCACTGGCCAGCTTTAGGCCCAACAGTCAGGCCTCTCCTTCTCATTTCAGCACAAGGTCGGGGCAGCAGGGTGGACTTCTTGGGCCTCGGCCCACACAAGCATTCTCGGTAGTGGGCCCCATATCAACTCACACAGACATTGAGGCCGTAATGCACACACTTGGATTAACGCAACCAGATCTGAAATGGTACATGGACACCAACGCGACTACACACATGACATCCTATCAATGTACTCTCTCGTCTTATTCCAATTTGAGCAACCCTCATGGTATAATTGTTGGTAATGATAACTTTATTCCAATTCGTGGTTATGGTCATAAAACTTTGTCTCCCTCCAATCCACCCCTTATCTTGAAAAATACCTTACATGCCCCCAAATTGATTAAAAACTTAGTATCTGTCCATAAATTCACCACTGACAATTCCGTTTCTATTGAATTTGATCCATTTGGTTTCTCTGTGAAAGATTTCAAGTCGGGGAGTCCTCTCATGAGGTGTGATAGTAGGGGAGATCTTTATCCTATCACACCCAGTTCCGGTCCATCGAGTCAAGCCTTGCTGTCAGCGTTTGCAACCCTTGCTCCTTCCTTGTGGCATGCTTGTCCTGGTCATCCGGGGTCGTCTATTTTGTCGTCATTAGATCAAAATAATTTTATTTCATGTAAGGGTACGCGTAGTACTCCAAATTTTCAGTCTTGTTCTTTAGGAAAAATTGTTAGGTTGCCATTTGTAGACTCAAATTCTCATACTTTAATGCCATTTGATATTATTCATAGCGACTTATGTACGTCTCCTGTTCTTAGTTCATTGGGTCATCGATATTATGTTCTCTTTTTGGATGATTATTCTAAGTTTTTATGAACTTTTTCCGATAGCGAAAAAATCTCAAGTTTTTTCCATCTTAAAATTTAGAGCATTCATTAGAACCCAATTCGAACGGAAAATAAAAAATATTCAATGTGATAATGGCAAAGACTAGGACAATGGAGTGTTTTGGGAATTCTGTGTTAATAATGGGATCAATTTTCATTTTTCTTGTCCTCATACGTCTTCACAAAATGGGAAAGCTGAACACAAAATTCGTACCATTAATAACATTGTCCGTACTTTATTGATTTATGCTTCCGTACCCCCGTATTTTTGGCATCATGCTCTACAAATGGCTACATATCTCCTTAACATAATTCCTTCCAAAGGTTTGACATATTCTTTCCCCTTCAAATTCTATATAATAAGACTTATTCGTATTCACATCTTAGGGTCTTTCGGTGTTTGTGTTATCCACTATTTCCGTCCACCACAATTAACAAACTTCAGGCCCGGTCTACTCTGTGTGTGTTTTTGGATTTTCCGTCTTATCAATGTGGTTAAAAATGCTTTGATTTATCCTCTAATAGAATCATCATTAGTCGCCATGTCATTTTTTATGAATCCCAATTTCCGTTTGCTAAGGTGAGTAATCCTGTGCCTAGTTCATATACTTTTTTGAATAATGGTATATCTCCGTATATTATTTACCACTTTTTGGACATGTCCCGCACCCAAAATTCTCTAGCAGGCCCACTGCTGGCTGGTCCCACTGGTCTGTCACAAGCAATAGTTCCCAGTATCGTCACTGGGCCAGTTCGAGCTATTGGGCCAGTCCAGCCCAATTCTAGAACTGGTCCAATTCCTGCTTCCGTTTACCGTGTTGGGCCAGCAGGCCCACTGCCTGCTGGCCAGTCCGTCCCGAGTGCAGAAAATTTCCAAAATCCGCCCAATTCTTCCTCTTGTCATAGATCGGTCACTCATAGTCAACGGGGTATTTTTAAACCAAAAAGATATTTTAATTTAAATTATAATGTTCTTAAATCACTCTTACCCCGTAATCATGTGTCTGCTTTAAATGACCCGAATTGGAAAATTGCTATGATCGATGAATATAATGCTCTTATTGATAATCAGACTTGGGAGTTGGTGCCCCATCTATCTGGTGTTAATATTATTAGGTCTATGTGGATTTTTGCCCGTAAGGACAACTCAGACGGTTCGTTTGTAAGGCATAAGGCTCGGCTTATGGGTGATGGTAAGACTCAGCAGGTTGGTGTAGATTGTGGTGAGACATTTAGTCTGGTGGTCAAACCGGCTACCATTCGCACTGTGCTCGGCTTAGCTCTTTCGAAAGCATGGCCCATTCATCAGTTAGATGTGAATAATGTTTTCTTACACGGTGATCTCAAAGAAACAGTCTATATGCATCAGCCCTTAGGGTTTAGGGATCCCAAATATCCTCATCATGTTTGTTTGTTGAAGAAGTCCTTATATGGGCTTAAGCAGTCTCCACGGACCTGGTATAAGAGGTTTGCTGACTATGTTTCGACTATTGGTTTCACTCACAGCAGGTCGGATAATTCCTTGTTCATATATCACCGCGGTTCTTTTTTGGCTTATATCCTATTATATGTGGATGATATTATCTTGACTGCCTCTTCCGATGCATTATGCCAGGCTGTCATGACAATGCTCAGTTCTGAGTTTGCTATGAAAGACTTGGGGCCCTTGAGTTATTTTTTGGGGATTGGTGTCACTCGTCATGCCGGTAGGTTGTTCTTATCTCAAAGGAAGTATGCAGCTGAGATCATTGGGAGGGCTGGGATGTCATCCTATAAGTCCATTTCCACTTTCGTTGATACTAAACCCAAGCTTAGTGTTGCGGCCGGCGCACCATACAAGGATCCGACACGCTATCGCAGTCTTGCAAGGGCCCTCCAGTATCTCACATTTATGAGACCAGATATTACATATGTCGTACATCAGATGTGTTTGTTTATGCATGATCCCAGGGTTGAGCACATGAATGCGCTCAAACGCATCATTTGGTATATTCAAGGTACAATTGACTATGACTTACATTTATATACTTCATCAACATCCATACTTGTCTCGTATACAGATGTTGATTAGGGTGGCTGTCCAGCCACCAGATGGTCTACGTCTGGCTATTGTATGTTTCTTGGTAATTACTTGGTCTCCTGGTCTGCGAAACGTCAGTCGACTTTGTCCCGCTCCAGTGCCGAGGCTGAGTATCGAGGGGTAGCTAATGTGGTATCTGAATCATGTTGGTTACGTAATTTGTTGTTAGAGCTTCATTGTCCTGTCCAGAAAGTGACATTGATTTATTGTGATAATATTAGTGCCATCTATATGTCGGGTAATCCGGTTCAGCACCAACGCACTAAACATATCGAGATGGACATTCACTTTGTTCGCGAAAAGGTTGCTCGTGGTCAGGTACGAGTCTGGCATGTCCCGTCCAGGTATCAAATCGCCGACATCTTTACAAAGAGTCTTCCCTCGGTCATGTTTGAAGATTTTAGGGACAGTCTCAGCATTCGAAGACCGCCCGCTATGACTGCGGGTGTGTGTTAAATATACATAAACACAATATACATGTGTATATTATGTATATTGGCTCTCGGTTGGCCGTTTATTGTGTATATAATTTAGGTAATGTTTTAGTCTCCTAGTTTAGATAATGTTGTGGTGTAATTAGTATTGTACACTTACCATTATATTGGTATTACCATAATTGTATAGTTAGTGTACAAGTAGAATAAGGTTTTAGGAGTAGAATAGAAATAGGATTCTCCTATTATGGAAATATGTAAATTGTATATATACTCTTTCAATTAATGAAAATAATCAAGGGATTATTTCTTTTACATCCGATGACACATTTTTGAAGAGTCCGAATAACATAGACTAAATGTTGTTTGGGTAATCAATTTTTTATGTTTTTGTTATTTATGCAGGAAATGGTTGTTGGGATTTCTTCTACCTGTATTACTACCTTCATTCAGGAACAAGGTCAGCTCGTTACAACTACTCAAAAGTAGGTAAAATTTACTTCATTCTGTTTGACATAGTTTGACTCGATCCCGGAGATACTTTTGAAAATTTTGGTATTAAATACGTTATAACATTTGTGTGCCTATAAGACTTTTGAAACTAGTGATCTTAAGCATATCATAACATTTATATAATTATAAAAGTTTCTCATTAAGAAAATATAGAAAAGTCTCGCTCTTTTTGAGACAAATTGACAAGGAAATTAATAGTGATAAATAAAGTGGAACGGACGAGTAACTTTTTTTTGAAGTATGAGGAGAGAATTTCTACTATATACAATTGTCGCATTGTTTAATATAGGGTATTAATGTATGGTAGTTAATGTTTTTTTTATACTGCGTTATCATTTTTATATTATTTTGTCTTTACTTTTTATACTATTTTGAGTTGCTTGTTCTTGTGCCGAAGGGGTCTGTCAGAAATAATTTCTCTACCTCCCAAGGTAGGGGTAAGATTTACCTACACTCTACCCTCCTCATACCTCACTTCGTGGGATATATTGTTGTTGCTGTGTTTTAATAGAGAAAATTAATACTATTTATTTATTGGATTTGTTTTCAAAGGTAATGTGGACAAAGCAGTAGCAACAATGGAAACAATGACTGAAATAGTGGAAGAGGTAGCTGATGAAGTAGAAAAGATTGCTGAAGAGGTTGAAAGAAAACTTCCTGGTGATTCAAAGCTTAAAGAAAGTCTTGAATCAATAGAAAATCTAGCTGAAGGGGCTGTTAAATATGCCAAACAAACTCAAGATCTCATTCACAAGGTCAGTCTTATGATTTTACGATGATTATCAGAAAATCACTAATTTTTGACGGACGTCTGGTTGAAATTTGGCTCGTCGGTAAGGAAATTTTGACAGAAAATTATAGGAAACATTAGCGACAAGCCAAATTTCCGTCAGAAATTAGTGATATTCTATTATTGTATTTCCTTAAAAAATTATCTTAGCCTTCAAATTTCTTTCCAAATCATTTCGAGTTAAGAAGATCGAAAAGCGCGTTTATCTAGGTAAGAAAGGTATTTTAAAGGGTGGATCTACACGCTTTTTCCTTTAGATTTTTGTGAACTGATAGTGAGGGGCTGCAAGGTTAGAGGTGGATGTAGTATTGTAGTTGGGTTCATTCAAACACAGTAATTTCAATTTAATTCTTATATGTATAAAAAAATATTAAGGAACAAATTTGGAGATATCTTTTCTTAATCTTAATTTTTTACTAAGCTTCTATAGTTTCATAAAAACTAGCCCTATTAACAAACATGTATTATTTTGACTTGTTGATACAAAACTGCCATCAGTTGCATAAGGGAAAGGTAATGATATAGGGTATACCATAAACAGATTGGATAGAGTTCAGGTTTAATGCACGAATAATGTATGATATATTTACACAATTCGATTACTTATAAAGTAACTATAAATATATTTCTACAGTAAGCATCAAATGATAACTTGATATAAATAATTATAGTATGCTACCGTAGGTTTTAACTACACGGGAAGTGTGCAAAATATTTCATATTGTCAGTGTTTTTTAAAAAAATATTTTTTATTACATAGGGGTATATAGGGGGTAGAGAAGGGAAATGGAGGAGGGGATTATAATGTGAGATTCAAACTCTCACCAACAAGCTAAAAGTTCAGGTAGCCAACCAACTGAGCTACTAGACCTCTACTCATATTATCGGCGAGTGTATATAACTTTATAGTAACTTTTTCCTTTGTTTGGATATTTGCAGGTTGGGGATATAGAGAAAGAGACGGAGGACACACTAAACACTACAAATCAGGTTGAAAGGGTCAGCCAAGAGTTAAGCTCCAACAAGAATAAAAGTTAATTAGCCTTCAAAAAATTAGTAATAATATTATTATCTACTCCAAATTATTGTCCGTGCCACCAAAAGTAGTCATTATTTACATTGCATTTCTGTACTTTTCATACTAGATGATGTCTAGATCTGTCATTTTGATTTTTGTTTCGGACTTGTTGGGCATTGTATTAAACATTAATTATTTTTAATTATTTGCATCAATTATGTTTATGTAACGTGCCAATATAAATTCAACTATCAACAGATATATAGGAAATCATGAACTTAGAGTTTTTTCGAAATACCTTAATTAAACTTGTACACTTACCATAATTGTATATATTTAGTATCCAAGTAGAATAAGGTTTTAGGAGTAGAATAGGAATAGGATTCTCCTATTATGGAAATATGTAACTTGTATATATAGTCTTTCAATTAATGAAAATAATCAAGGGGATTATTTCTTTCATGGTATCAAGAGACTAGGTCTTGCTTCCGCCTTTGCTCTCGGTCTTTTGTGCCTTTCTCTGGCCACAACCATCTCCGTTTTCCGTCCCCCTTCACCGGAATTCGCGATATTATTTACCTCCAGTCTTCCCAAATTTCCCCTCCTCTCTCTTTGTTCTTTCGTTATGGCTAAGAACAATTTTCATCCTGCCCTCATGGTTTCTAACATCAAGAACAACATCCCTATTGTTCTTGAGATGAAAAACGTCCAATATGCGACGTGGGCAGAATTATTTAAAATTCACGTTATCTCCCATCAAGTCATCCATCACATAATTCCTCCCGCTGCTCCTATTCCCGCGGAAGATCCTCAGTTATGAATTACTCTTGATGCTACCGTTCTCCAGTGGATTTACTCCACTATTTCGATCGACCTCTTACAGAAGATCATTGGGCCTCCTCCCTACTGGTCCCAGCTGTGGGACCATGGCAGCGGGGCTGGGGCAATGGGCCGTGGCCCAACAACCCTTATTTTCCAGGGCCTTCCAACGGGCAGTGGGCTGGACAGCCCCAATTCAGGCCTAACAATCAGCCTTCATCTTCTCGGTTCAGCACTGGGCCGGGGCAGCAAGGTGGACTGCTTGGGCCTCAGCCCACACAAGCATTCTCGGCAGTGGGCCCCACACCTACTCACACCGACATTGAGACCGCAATGCACACGCTTGGGTTGATGCAACCGGATCCGAATTGGTACATGGACACCGGCACGACGACACACATGACTTCCGATCAAGGTACTCTCTCGTCTTATTCAAATTTGAGCAACCCTCGTGGTATAACTGACGGTAATGGTAACTTTATTCCAGTTCAGGGTTATGGTCATAAAATTTTATCTCCCCTCAATCCACCCCTTATCTTGAAAAATATTTTACATGCCCCAAATTGATTAAAAACTTAGTGTCTGTCCGAAAGTTCACCACTGACAATTCTGTTTCTGTTGAATTTGATCCTTTTGGTTTTGAAGGATTCAAGACGGGGAGTCCTCTCATGAGGTGTGATAGTAGGGGAGATCTTTATCCTATCACACCTGGTTTCAGTCGATCGAGTCAAGCCTTGCCATCAACGTTTGCAGCCCTTGCTCCTTCCTTGTGGCATGCTCGTCTTGGTCATCCGGGATCTTCTATTTTGTCGTCATTACATAAAAATAATTTTATTTCATGTAAGGGTACGAATAGTACTCCAAATTGTCAGTCTTGTTCTTTAGGAAAAAATTGTTAGGTTGTCATTTGTAGACTCAAATTCTCATACTTTAATGCCATTTGATATTATTCATAGCGACTTATGGACGTCTCATGTTCTTAGTTCTTTGGGTCATTGGTATTATGTTCTCTTTTTGGATGATTATTCTAAGTTTTATGGACGTTTCCAATTGCGAATAAATCTCAAGTTTTTTCCGTCTTCTTAAAATTTAGAGCATTCATTAGAACCCAATTCGAACGAGAAATAAAAAATATTCAGTGTGATAATGGCAAAGACTATTATAATGGGGTGTTTCGGGAATTCTGAGCTAATAATGGGATCAATTTTCATTTTTCTTGTCCTCATACGTCTTCACAAAATGGGAAAGCCGAACGCAAAATTCGTTCCATAAATAACATTGTCCGCACTCTCTTAGTTCATGCTTCTGTACCCCCTTATTTTTGGCATCATGCTCTTCAAATGGCTACATATCTCCTTAACATAATTCCTTCCAAAGGTCTGACATATTCTTCCTCCCATCAAATTTTATATAATAAGACTCCTTCTTATTCTCATCTTCGGGTTTTTGGGTGCTTGTGTTATCCGTTATTCCCGTCCACCACAATTAACAAACTTCAGACCCGGTCTACTCCGTGTGTGTTTTTGGGTTTTCCGTCTAATCATCGTGGTTACAAATGCTTTGATTTATCCTCTAAGAAAATCATCATTAATCGCCATGTAATTTTTCATGAAACCCAATTTCCATTTACTAAAGTTCATACTCCCGAGCCTAATTCGTATAATTTTTTGGATGATGGTATATCCCCGAATATTACTCACCATTTTTCGGACATGTCCCGCACCCAAAATTCTCTAGTGGGCCCACTGCCCGCTGGCCCCACTAGTCTGTCGCACACTACCGTCACTGGATCAGTTCCAACGATTGGGCCAGTCCAGCCGAATTCTGGAACTGGTCCAGTTCCAGCGCCTGATTACCGTCTTGGGCCAGCAGGTCCACTGCCAGCTGGCCAGTCCATCCCGAGCCTAGAAAATTCCCAAAATCCGCCCACTTCTTCCTCAAGTCATAGACCGGTCACTCGTAGTAAGCAGGGTGCTTTTAAACGAAAGAGACATTTTAGTTTAAATTCTAATGTTCTTAAATCACCCTCACCCCGTACTCATGTGTCTGCATTAAATGACCCAAATTGGAAAATTGCTTTGACCGATGAATATAATGCTCTTATTGATAATAAAACGTGGGAGTTGGTGCCCCGTCCTTCTGGTATTAATATTATTAGGTCTATGTGGATTTTTGCTCACAGGGAAAATTCAGATGATTCATTTGCACGACATAAGGCGCGGCTTGTGGGTGATGGTAAGACTCAGCAGGTTGGGGTGGATTGTGGTGAGACATTTAGTCTGGTGGTCAAGCTGGCTACCACTCGCACTATATTCAGCTTGGGTTTTTCGAAAGCATGGCCTATTCATCAGTTAGATGTAAAGAATGCTTTCCTACATGGTGATCTCAAGGAAACAGTTTATATGCATCAGCTGTTGGGATTCAGGGATCCCAAACATCCTCATCATGTATATTTGTTGAAGAAGTCTTTATATGAGCTTAAGCAGTCTCCACGGGCCTGGTATACAAGGTTTGCTGACTATGTTTCGACTATTGGGTTCACTCATAGCAGGTCAGATAATTCCTTGTTCATCTACCGTCGTGGTTCGTCCTTGGCCTACATTCTGTTGTATGTGGATGATATCATTTTGACTTCCTCTACAGATGCCTTACGCCAGTCTATCATGACCATGCTCAGCTTTGAGTTTGCTATGAAAGACTTTGGGCCCTTGAGTTACTTTTTGGGGATTGCTGTCACTCGTAATTCTGATGGATTGTTCTTGTCTCAACAGAAGTATGCAGCTGAGATCATCGAGAGGGCTAGGATGTCATCTTGTAAGTCCACTTTCACTCCAGTTGATACAAAGCCCAAGCTTAGTGCCGCCACCGGCGTACCCTACGAGGATCCGACCTGCTATCGCAGTCTTGCATGGGCCCTTCAGTATCTTACCTTTACGAGACCAGATATTACATATGTTCTCCAGCAGGTGTGTTTGTTCATGCATGATCCCAGAATTGAGCACATGAATGCACTCAAACGCACCATTCGGTATATTCAAGGTATACTTGACTATGGTTTACATTTATATCAATCCTCGACGTCCACACTTGTCTCGTATACAGATGATGATTGGGGTGGTTGTCCCGATACTAGACGGTCTACATCAAGCTATTGTATGTTTCTTAGCAACAACTTGGTCTCCTGGTCTGCAAAGCGTTAGTCGACTCTCTCCCGCTCAAGTGTCGAGGCTGAATATCGAGGGGTAGCTAATGTGGTCTCGGAATCATGTTGGTTACGTAATTTGCTTTTAGAGCTTCATTGTCCCATTCAGAAGGCAACATTGGTTTATTGCGATAATATTAGTGCCATCTACCTTTTTGGTAATCCGGTTCAGCACCAACGCACTAAGCATATCGAAATAGACATTCACTTTGTTCGTGAAAAGGTTGCTCGTGGTCAAGTTCGCGTATGCTATGTCCCGTCGAGATATCAAATTGCAGACATCTTTACAAAGGGTCTTCCCGCGGTCCTTTTTGAAGATTTTAGAGACATTCTCAGCGTTCGAAGACCGCCCGCTATGACTGCGGGGTGTGTTAAACAAGGTATATACCCGTGATATACACTTGATATACATAGTGTATATCACGGGTTCTTTAGGAATGTCACGGGCAGACCAGCCCATCTTGGGATTGGCCCATCATCCCATCACGGGCAGGGCAGTATATTATGTGTGTATATTGATGTAATATTGTAGTGTAAAGGTTTCCTTAATTAGACTTGCACACTTACCATAATTGTATATATTTAGTATCCAAGTAGAATAAGGTTTTAGGAGTAGAATAGGAATAGGATTCTCCTATTATGGAAATATGTAACTTGTATATATAGCCTTTCAATTAATGAAAATAATCAAGGGGATTATTTCTTTCACGTAACTCACTGAACTGACTAATTCGAATTCCCGTCGCATAGATTCACTAAACGATAAAATGATCCCGACCAAAAAGTTTTTTATTTTCAAAGCTTGAACCAATTATTGGTTATTAGAATTTAGTTATTATCCAAGCAATGAATTTTGTTGCTAGTTTTACAATACCAATAATAGTGATTATGACTAATGAGAGAAACAACTATTTTCCCACTATAAGGAGGGGAGGGGAGGGGAGGGGAGGGGAGGGGAGGGGAGGGCGGGGGGGGGGAATATTGGTTAGCGTTTCAAGCTTCAAGGTCAATCAAAATCCAGCATAATTGGCTATTATTATATAGTATTTTATGAATTGACTCATATTGATAGTAGATGGTAATTGGTAAAGTGGTTGTTATGTGACCTGAAGGTCACGAGTTCAAGCCGTGGAAACAATCTCTTGCAGAAATGCAAGGTAAAGTTGCGTACAATAGATCCTTATGGTCCGACCCTTCTCCGGACGGACCGTTTTTTTTACTCATATTGATAGTATTTTTGCTCTGAAAGGCCAAGCTAGGTAAGTTCTCTTAAAAGAACTCTCTTATCATATTAAATACTTCTACTGTAATTCTTTTTTATATAATTTGAGTGAAAATTAATGGGTCCAACTATTTTGATGGTTCTAACTCTAACATGCCGTGTGAAATTCGTAATTCAATGGTAAACCAAAATTCTCATTTGAACTTATCTCGAAACATTACTTTGAAAACTTTAAAAAATTCTTCTTTAATTTGTGTAATATTGCCTTACTGCGTTCTAAATATTGATCAGATTATATTGATTATATCCGATGTATGTCTGTTAAAATGTTGTTAAATGAAATTCATATCATTTTCTCTAACAGTCAATGTTACACTATCAGAGAAATTAGCTATAACACTAAAGACAAATTATATTTAATTTGTCCAAGTTAAGAGGTTAACAGAGAAGATTTGGGGAAGAGGTCACTTCAAGTTTCTAATTTAGTGGAAGGCCACTTAATTTCTTTTTCATTCATTTTTAGGGATTACGGTTTAAAAAATGGGACATAGGGGTACATTTCATAATATTTAAAAGTTTGGAGGTTTTAACTTATACACTTCAATCCCTTTAACTTATATTTAAATATACAAAGTCCCTCTCTCTCTTCACTCTCTATTACTTTCTAAAATTTGAATTCTCTCAAACTCCCAACCGACTCTTCCTCTCCTCCAAGATTGGATATTGTTCATTCGTCTTCCCCAGATTTTTTTCTTTAATTTTGCAACTCTTTTGGATCAATTTAAGCTCCATATTGCCCTAAAACTTTTTTTTTATTCATGGTGTTCATAAAGTTTTGATTTTTATTCAAAAGTTTGGAAGTTTAGTTTTTTTATTTGTTTCGATCTTTCTTTTTATGTGTTTGCTTATGTGTTTTTTAACCTTATTTTGCTTGTTTTGATCTTCCTTTTTCTTTTTTTTCTTTTTTTAAATACATTATGGTCTATTAATACACTTTTGGTCGATTATTCTTATTTTATATCGTGGTTGATCAACGTCTTTATTGTTTGTATATAGATCATAAAGAATGCCTAGATGTAGATGTAGATGTAGATGTAGAGGTAGAGGTTATTTATACTTATTTTACTTGTTTTGATCTTCCTTTTTCTGTTTTTGTTTTTTGAAAATACATAATGGTCTATTAATACACTTTTGGTCGATTATTCTTATTTTTATATCATGGTTGATCAATATCTCTATTGTTTGTATATAGATCATAAAGAATGTCTAGATGTAGAGGTAGAGGAGAAAAAATAATTCCTCGTTCTGTTGATATGGTTCAAACCCGTTCTAATGCGGCTGTTAGAGATAGAAAAAGAAGTGGTGAAGAATTAATTGGACGAAATGAAAAAAGAAAACAAATTCTAGAACTTGATAATCAGGCCTACTCAGACCCCATGGATGAGCATAGTGTGGATGAAGATCAAGTCGATCGAGGTGATAGTTATGTTTTTTAGGATGGTTCAAAGTAGAATGGTTCAAAGCAGTCTGGCTGTGATGAAGAAAGTGATCCCCTGTCCTTGTCATAAAATACTTGAAGAAAAAGGTAGACATTTTCAGACTCCAACAAACACACGTTAATAAGAAAATTACATCATATTCTCTCTATGGTTACCCTTGAGCATTCATGGTAAATATTAAAAACCACTGGTGCAGTAGAGTATAGATTGTGTGTTATTTAATTTTACAGTCACTGATTATTTGTATCATTATAGACATGGATATATGAAGCTTTCCCCGCTGACAAATTAGATGAGGTTCCTTTGCTTATTCCTAGGATTCTTAGGTGGCACACTAAAAAATAGAGCGACTTACTAAAGGTGATCCATTTGGAGCGAGAGCTTCACATGTATAAATTTAGTCTATTATCAATGTTCTTGTAAAAATATAAATAAAATTATTAATGTATTGATTATTTGAAAGTTGTGCACTCTTACATCATTCCTACAGTGCGTGAGGTGGACGAGGATTACATGAAAAAATCTTTTGCAATATGATAATGAGGTTAGTGATCCATGATAGATGCCTTGAAGGGTGAATTGGAGGCATGACTATGTTGATTTCAGAAAATCATTGCTCGAAGGCTCCTAGTAGGTCAGGAAAAGGAGCCCAATAAGCTTTTCGATGAAGTGGAGACTCAGTCGGAAGATTTAAGTGGTAATTCACTCTCAAAAGGTGATAGAGGACGTTTTGGCGTTGGGACGTTTAAGGTTCGTGTGACACCAAAGGGCCCATCAGTGCAGGTGGAGCAAGAGGAACTACAACAACTTGGGGAGAAGATGGAACAATCTTTGAATATTCTTGTCGCCTTTGTGGAGGAGAAAAGATTACGAAGGAGCGAGAAGGATAAGAAGAAAAAGCTAGGGACATTCAAAGGTGAACATTTTGAATTTTTTTGTTGTAATTATGTTGTATTCAATATCCATTTTATTAATTATGTCCAAAAAATACAATGCAAGCACATGTGGTTCAGCCAACTGCTGAGGTCCCTAGACCAGCTAATGAGGTCAATAAGGTTGAGGTCCCTCGACTAGCTGCTGAGGTTAATGAGGTTGATGTCCCTAGTCAAGTTGCTGACGTTGCGAAGGTTGAGCTCCATAATCTAGCTACAGATTTTCCTATGCCAAATGCCAAAGTTGTGAAGGAAAATAATGTCCTTGCTCAAATTATCTCTGAAGAAGTTGTTGAGACGAGTGAAACTGATGTTTTCTTTGACTGAAAAAATCGTGTTAGGTGTTGTCGCCCAATTGAATAGTTCTTTAAATAATTAATTTATTATTTGAGTTGTAACAAATAATTACCTTTTGTTGGATGTGTGTGATTTATGATGACAGTAGTAATGCTTAATTTGACTACTTTAACAAATAATTAATTTGACTTTTATGTGTTTTGAATTAATTCAACTTTTCTATAACTGTGTTGCTGCCTTGTGAGTTTGGACGTGCTTAAATATTTTGGATGTGTTCAAATATGAATGTTTTTACAAGTAGTTTTCATTCTTAATGTGTAACATGCTTTGTATTTGCTACAATGATGCCAATATTGAATAAAGTCAAGTGTATTGGGTCAATTATAAACCAAATCGGTAATAAATTACATTACTCAATAATAACTCACTACTTAGGAAACTTATAAACCACAAAGGTCGATGATAAACCAGAGGTATAAAAGCGACTTTTGGAGTCAGAAGAATGCTGAATTTGCACTAGTATAACAAAAAAATGAAACACAACCACAAACCCCAAACCCCAATATTTGTTTAAAAATACATAAATAAATAAAATAAAATAAATTAAAGGACATACCACTATTTTAAATCATAATACCACTTTAATACATCATATGAGAGTACACATCTATTGAATACATGATCAAAATAGTTTTAGGAATAGTAATGGTACTTAAAAGGCTAATATTTGTCTAAAAATCTATAAATAAATAAAACAAAATAAATAAAAGTACATACCGTTGTTTTTAAATCATAATAACACATTAATACATCATATGAGAGTTCTCATCCATTTAACACAAGATCAAAATAATTTTAGGAATAGTAATGGTACTTAAAAGGCTAATATTTGTCTAAAATCCATAAGTAAATATAAATAAATAAAGTACATACCACTATTTTTAAATTATAATAACACTTTAATATCATATGAGAGTCTTCATTCATTGAACACATAATTAAAATAGTTTTAGGAATAGTAATGGTTTAAAAGGCTAATATTTGTCTAACATATCCATAAATAAACAAAACAAAATAAATAAAAGGACATACCACTATTTTTAAATCATTATAACATTTTAATACATCATATGAAAGTACTCATCCATTGAACACATAATAAAAAGAGTTTTAAGACAAGTAATGGTAATCATAACACTGCTATCTTTTTTTTAACCCCTCCCCCCAGGAGCTCCCCCTTTGCTCCCTTGGTGACTCAAACTCGCAACTTTCCGATTGAAAAGTGGAGGACACTTATCATCTGAGCAACCCCCTCTTGTCATAACACTACTATCCAATTAGTCTGACAACAAGTTATTGTTCTCAAAGCACAACCTTGTTCTAAGTACAACCATTAATAGTCCTATAATTTTTTTGATCATGTGTTAAATGGATGAGAACTCTCATATGAATATTAAAGTGTTATTATGATTTAAAAATAGTGGTATGTCCTTTTATTTATTTTATTTTATTTATTTATGGTTTTTTTAGATAAATATTAGCCTTTTAAGTACCATTACTATTCCTAAAACTATTTTGATCATATGTTCAATGGATGAGGATTCTCATATGATTATTAAAGTGTTATTATAATTTTAAAATAGTGGTATTTTTTTTTTATTTATTTATTTATGAATTCTTTAGACAAATATTGGGGTTGGTCTATCTATAACATCTGAAAAATTATTCACCATGCGTAAAGTCGAGTCTAAATGATAATGTTAGCTATTGTCGATGGTTGATTTATGGTATACCTATTTATGGTCCACTGATTTGCGCAATTTAGAGTTTTTTTATGGTATACTAGTGCAAATTCAACCTGTTTCGCACTCCAGTAGTCGCCTTTATATCTCCGATTTATTATCGTCCTTTGTGGTCTATACATTTCCTAAGCAATGCGTTATTATCGCGTAAGGTGGTTTATTAACAATTTGGTTTATAATTGACCCAATACACTTGGCTTTATTCAACATTGACATGAAAGACAAATGCAGAAATCAAAAGAGGACAGAAGAGTGAAACATAATAGAGGCAAAGTATGGCAACAAGAAAGATGTATAGCAAAACAACCCCAACGTCTCATTTCATAAACCTATTCTTTTCTATGATAGACTAAGGCAAAGTTCATTATTTTTTAACTGGAAAAATACATTGAAATGAAAAACAATCAAGTGGGATGCTCTCTCAAATATCGGCATGTTGTTTTCTTGTTGCCAATTCCCTTGAAAATCGAGCACTTGTTTCTCTTTCCTTTTTTATTTGCACTAGACTTGAAAGATTCCACGATTTTAGGAATACGCTTCACTCTCTTTCTTTCAATCTTGGGTTCGTAAGGGGGTGGAGCAATGTACATATTTGCATATTTCTTTGGGACATCCCATTCTACCGCTGTAAGGACTACATAAATAGTTTCAACAAATGCAAGAATGTAAGACTGAACTTTATACATATGCAAGGAATAATTATAGATGCTTGAACCATAATCATATACGTACTTCAACCTCAACGCCGTCATCGCGTGAGCGCACGGTAATTTCACCAACTCATATTCTCTACAAGAACATGTTTTGTTGAGTATATTGACTTTGGAAGTTAAGCCACTGTCGACTATGGTGAACTCATTGGCGTCCCCATTTATATTTTTGACAAATAAGGAATCACCCTAATTTATATTTTCTCTTATCGTCTTTTCATCTGAAGGCACAAATAAATTGATTGAACCACTGATATCTGCATGCCTCTGCCTGAAAATTTTAGTAAACCTCCTAGAAATGGAAGTGAATAAGGCAGTCACAGGGTACTCTCTTTCATCCCTCAATATTGAGTTTAGCGACTTAGTAATATTTATGGTCAGCACATCGTACCTGTTTGCTGGAAAACGTACCCTGATCCACTTGTCAAATCCAATATCAAACTCGAGGCAATTAGCTGCTTCAGGGCATTTATCCCTGAATTGAAGAAAATATTCACTGAACTCCTGATAACCATATGGCGTTGCTGTATCATAGTATACATGAAGATATTCTCCAAATTTGAAATTTTTTCGGAGGTTATCACCAATATGCTTCATGCAAAATCCATGATGAGCATGCTCAAAAATTCTAAAAACATTGTTGGCTATGGTCTTGTGTCTATCAGAGAATATGCACAAGTCTGGTTCATTAAGAATTATATGCTTCAGTTGCTCGAATAAGTAGGTTCAAGATTCATCGCACTCCTTATCCACCACGCAAAATGTAATTGGATAGATACAATTTTCAGTGTCTTGTGCGATGGCAGATAACAACACACCCTCATACTTGTCATATAAATGTGTGTCGTCAATGACAATAACCTTTCACATGTGGGTATATCCTCGAATGTAAGTTGTGTAAGATACAAAGTAGTATTTAAACTTGTTCACGTTATCAAGGCTAATGCAAATTCTGGAATCTTGATTTAGAGTTTCAATCATGTAAGAATTAGTCGGTAAGCAAGCATACTCGTGCTCTGGTGTCTCCCTAATCATGTTCTTAGCCATTACACCAACCTTTTAACAATTTCAATGGCTTGATTTACAATGAAACTCCTTGAAAACTGTCCTCTGGATTTCTTTTGTCATCGGCCCTTTGTTATCAATATAGGCATTCATCAAGACTGATGCAAGGACAACTGCTGAGGCATGCTTATGAGTACCAGTAACATGTTCAACCCCGCAACTGTGATCACCAACGTACTTGTAAATGCAAAACCTATCTGAGTTGTGGTACTTATTGGGCCACAACATCCAAACACAATTAGGAGATGTGCATTCCACCTTAAAATACTTTCTATTACTCTTGTTCGGTTTAAAACAAAACAAGATTTTTATTGCAGATTTCTTCAATAAAACCTTAAAATACTCCTTTTTATCGAATGTTTGTCCATGGTAAAAATTGATTCCATCATTGAAGTTGTGATTGCTTTGTGTACCACCTGGCTATCATCACCGACGTCACACTCTTCATCATCACTATCAAAATCCATTGAATGATCACCCATGCCTTCATGTTATATTGAAGTGTCATCTGCTGGCGGTTGTGGCAGTGGTGAGTCTGTGTACGGGGGTGGTGCTGCTGATGTAGAACCAACATGAGACCTATCAACAACATTTATTCTTAAAATAGGCCTAGAACCATCAGCAACAACATCAAGCATGTACAATCCCACCTGCCAATCATTTGTTAATAAAGGATGGGTTTTTCTCCTAGTGGGAAAATCATTAATCATATAACTAATTCTCAAGTCGCTAGGCTCACAACTTAACTTTCCGCTTTCTATTATGCTCGTAACCAAGTCATTATATGTACTATTGCAACACATGGCAATCGACACTGTCACCTTGCTTATAGAATTCCAATTCCAACATTTTGGTGTTTCCTCACATTCACCCATGTAATCACCACCTACTCTAATATATTCTGCAATCGATGTCATAATTAGTCTATAATAGACTATGACTATGGTATATCACTGATCAATGACTTGCTGATGACTGTTGTCTATGAATAGCCGAGGAACTGTACCAGATGCAGAACCAAAAAGAGCAGGGACAAAGCTCTTACCAATTACGAACTGAGGTATTTGAATGGAGAATTGACTCTAATGTCGGAATGACGCCGAAATTTTAGCCAAAAAAGTGAGCTTTTACAACAATGGGGAAAGCTCATTCTCAAAGATTTCTACCAGATTTTACTTACAATGGCTGAAATATAGAAGCTTTTCGTCATTGGAAAATATTTTTCCGATGAAAAGCCAGAATTTTTGCCGTAAAGGGAGCCTAAAAAGTGCAGAAATCAGAAACTTTTGGAGCGAAACAATTTATTTTTTTATCAATTTCGAATAATTAAAATGTTGAGGGTGTGAGACCAAAATGTATTTTTTAAAACTTTGGGACAAGTTGACAAAAAAAGCGTATGACATGATGACTTCATAAATGCTCGCAGATCCTCAAATTTTCAAAAACTTGTGGCCTTTTTGCAATAAAAGTGTTCAAACTGGCTTTCCAGCAAAAAGCCCCAGGTTAACTATAAACAAATTAAAAGTCATATGACTCTGTTGTATAGTCTTTTTTAGATATCACCCGAAGATTTGGTGAATGGATGATATCCCTCCATCTTTAATCAGACGTCTCAAAATTGAGCTCTAAGAACGAAGAACTTCTTGGTTTTACTCCCGCATTAGACCTATCCGGACGAATCCATAATAGTCAGATCAGTGAGCTCATATACCAAATAATAACAAAATTGATGAGATGAAGGATCAATTGGCATTTGTGTCCTTTAGATGTTAAAGTCAATGACATTCTTTGTTGATCTTGATCATCAGATTGGACAAGTTGTGCGACATTATCAAAACCTAAGGGCCTTATTCGGGGAAATAAGAACTTTTGAGGAGCTAAATGATTCATTCAATGAAGAAATGGAGGATGAAATTTATTATTCTTTAGAATCGAAAATCGTTTGAGTTTTCCCTTTAAATCAAAATACATATGTAGTGTCATTATCTTTTTGCTTAAAAATTATATCTTGTCTATTACTTCAACAACAACATACCTAGTGAAATCCCACAACGTGGGGTCTGGGGAGGGTATAGTGTACGCAGACCTTAAGACCCTCGGCTCAAGACAAAACACAAGCACAAGCAAAGTAAGATAAACAAAGCAACTAAGCGACTAAGCCATGATGACGAATTCTGAAAAAGAAGCAATAACTAATGCAGGTAAATAAGATAAACAAAATACACATATCAACATACACCAAACAACAGGGGACTATAAAGCAATAATGTGCCTACTAGTATGATAGGCTAAGCAGAACTACAATAATAACACTATAACTACCAGTTTGTAAGCGTAGGTAGGACTACGCTCAACTACCTACTACCCTTCTACCCTAATCCGTGTCCTCCACAACCTTATATCTAAGGTCATGTCCTCAGTAAGTTGCACCTGCGTCATATCTCGTCTAATCACCTCTCACCAATACTTCTTCGGTCTACCTCTACCCCTCTTGTACCCGTCTGTAGCCAACATCTCACACCTCTGCACTGGGACATTTGCGTCTCTCCTCTGCACATGCCGAACCATCTCAACCTCGCTTCCCGCATCTTATCCTCCACCGAGGCCACTCCCACTCAGTCCCGGATATCTTCTGTTAAGAGTCCCACATCAGAAATGGAATGGGAACATGGACAATCCTCACCCTACAAGCTAGCTTTTGGGGTTGAGTTAGGCCGAAGATTCATTCTTTACATCTTCATTTCTAATCATATCCCTCATATGCTCACACATCCATTTCACCATCCTCATCTCCACAACTTTCATCTTGTCTATTACTTCAAAGAATATATTTTATTGGGTCTATCGTCAATCATATTCTCTAGTTGTTGAGTCAAAAAGGAAATTTAACTAGTCAACATAAAAATTAAAATTGAAGAAATTGTCTTCTTCAAATATATTTTTTTGGAAGTACCAACATAATTTCCAACTGATTTAAGATTTGGATCTGTTGTCAGAACTCAGATGTACAATAAAGAAGGAACATATAGTTTGTCTCCAACATTTTTTTCCAATCATTTGATATTTAAAATTAACTGATTCAATTAATTTACCATGAGTAAGTTGTAATGTCCATTTAAAAAGAAAATATTTCCTACTGAAAAAGTTCTTTTTCTTAAAATTCAAACCCAAAATATTTCATTGAAGTTGACGGAATCGCATTCATCTCGTTACATCCTTAATTAATGGCGGACTGTCTTCACATGGGAAATTCTTTGATATAAATTGCATTTAGTTTTGATATGACAGTACACAATAAGATATCCAAAAAAATCTTCAAGTTGTACAGTTTTTTTTTTAACTACAACTTGGAATCAAAATTTTAATAACTTCCTCATGCATCACACTTTCATTGGACATGATTATTTAAATACTGGTGATGAAAATATGGCCTCATTACACATGATTACAATCCACTAAATTAAAACCAAAGGCTCCCCATAAATATTTCTCTTTCTTCTTCTTGTAAGTCCATCAAGAAAATAAATTTTTCATTTTGATCTAAGTTTAGAATCAGTCCAAAATGTCCACCAAAATTATTTTTTCAGATCCATTTTACAATATTTCTTACAATCAAAGTGCATCCCAAAAATCCCATTCTCCATATTCGAGGCATTTGCAGATTGGAAAATCCCATTTCCATTTTAAGAACAATAAGCCTCTTAATTTCATCAATTCCAATGCCCAAAATGGAATATTCATGTAAGTTTTAATTTTCTTCACTCTCTCTCTTCTTCTTTTTTTGGTTAATTTATTAACTAATTACGTATACATATTATTTTTCCTTATAGTGTTAGGTGCAACTCAGCCAACAATACTGGATCAGAAGCTTCACTTCCTGGCAAATCTCCATCTTCTGGATGGTAATAATATTTTCTTTTCTTTTTTTTGGCACAAAAAAAGAGACGAGAAGAATTAAGTTAAATACCTAGTAGATGTATGATATATGTACAATTCATTCATGTATAACATGCTATAAGTGTAGAATTTATATGTATTACCGGTTAAGAAAAGTAAACAGTGAATCAAACTGGTTATTTCTGTAAATGATCCTAAAACAACCCTACAAAAAATTATGTACGGAGATAATTGGTTTTCTTGGGTATCAAGTTTTGAAGTTCTTGTTATATGCAGGAAAAAATGGTTGTTGGGGCTTCTTCTACCTATATTACTACCTTCATTCAAGAACAAGGTCAGCCCTTTACAACTGCTCAAAAGTAAGTAAAGTTTGACATTTTTTTGTCATTCTCTTTTAAAGGGACTATAAAGAAATTGATAGTAACAAACAAAGTGGAACAGACGAAGTAACTTTTCTTTGAAGAATGATAAATTCCTATATATAATTATACCATTAGGACAGTCCGGTGCAAAAAACATCCCGCATTTGCAGGATTTGAGAAAGGGCTGCACTTCACGGGGTGTGATATAAACAATCTACCTAATGGCATTGATGGCTGCTCCCTCGAACTCGTAACCTATAAATCACACGGGAGATAATAACTTTAACGTTGCTCCAAGCTACGCTCCCCTTCAATTGTCACAATGTTTAATAAATGAATTATGAAATTAATACAATTTATTTGGTGGATTTTATTTCAAAGGTAATGTGCATAAAGCAGTAGAAACAGTGGAAACAATGACTGAGATAGTGGAAGAGGTAGCTGAGGAAATAGATAAGATTGCTGAAGAGATTGAAAAGAAACTTCCTGGTGATTCAAAGCTTAAAGAAAGTCTTGATTCAATTGAAAATTTAGCTGAAGGGGCTGTTAAATATGCCAACCAAGCTCAAGATATCATTCACAAGGTCAGTATGATTGTATTACCCCTTGCAACGTTTTTCAGTCCTACCAGAGTCATATGGATTTGAAGTTTATGATTTCTGTAATAGTCCCAAATAATAGTTGTGTTCACATTTAAGTATTAGATATTTAATGAGTTTCTCAATGTATATACAATATCGGGATAAAAGTTACTGAGTTCTCGTGAACTTACACATTGCTCTCTAGATCCGCCACGAGTCCCTATCTTTTTCCCTTAGAATTTTGTTTGAGGCGGACTTAAATGAAGCGATATGGATAGTGAGAGCTTATATTTTTTATCATATAAGAAATTTGTCCGGGACGAGACCCATAGGATCAATCACAACTTTCGGAACTCAGGGATAATGAATACGCCTCGTGCCACTCTTCTCCCCTATAATATCAGGCTTAATTAGTCTGCATGGTGCAGAACTCGAATAAATGTCTAAATCACAAGTCTCTCGACCTTTGCCACTTGAACTAAGCCTGGCAGCCGGATAATAAAAATTCATGTAGCTTAGACTTTGTTTGAAAATTGAGGCATAATAATGATCGTTATACAGTTGTCTTCGGTCGACATCCATTATCATCTTAAAGAGAAAACAATACTTGTACTTTAAACTCAAGACTAATAATAAGCATTAACTGATAATTTGGTAAAAATTATAGGAGTAATCAAATTGTGATTTGGTTAAATAACATCGATATGTAACTTAGTTTTATATTGTCAGTGTAAATATAATCTATTTTTGGGATATTTGCAGATTGAGGATGTAGAGAAAGAGATTGAGGACACACTAATGCAAACTAACACTACAAATCAGGTTGAAAGGGTCAGCCAAGAGTTTAGCGCCAACAAGAATAAAAGTTAATTAGCCTTCAAAAAGTTAGTCATTATGATCTACTCCATATATTATTATTATCTATGCCAGTAAACTTAGTCATTATTTATATTTTATTTCTGTATTTTTCATATTCTGTCATTTTATTTTCCTTTGGGCTTGTTAGGCATTGATATTAAACATTAATTATAGTTTATTTGCATCAATTATGTTTGTGCAATGTATATAACTTCAATAATCAAACATATATGACAAAGCATGTACACATCCGGTATCAGCTCACTAAATTAACTAATTCGAATTAATATTTTTCTGACCTTAGAGGTTCAAAATAGACTGTAACACAACAAAATAATTTAACTTTTGGGCCTGCCAACGTAAATGCTAAATCCAATCATAAGTTGTTATCTAAATTCTTGGTGCAATTATTCGAAAAAAGCAACTTTGTTAACCTTTCGATGATGTGAAGAATCACGTAGAAGACTCCAAAGATAAATGTGATTTAGGAGCATTTAAATGGTCAGACAATTAGAATTCATATCTAAATGAATTTTTGGGGACAAATCCAATAAATGAGTTTGTCAGAATTTTCGTAACCTAAATGGTGAAAATGCATGCTTCCTAGAGCACATTCAGTATGCAACTTTCACATGTAAAAAATAGAGTCTATAAAATATATTTACACGGAAGATGCTCTACTATCCATGAACCTTTGTGAATATTTTAAATTTGTAGAAAGACGCATCTATCCTGAAGCATCTTTAGTGTATCTTTTAGAATTCAAAGAATCTGTAAAAAAAAAAAAAAAAAAATCTGCTGTAATGTGACGATTAGGTCTTTTCCGGACCCCACAAGCTCATGCTTACTGAGGCACCTTCTTCATAAATAATCTCTTATGTGCCTTCAACATTATCTTCTCGTTCCTCTGTATATAAACATGCTACAAATATAAGTTTGGAAAATTAGTGTACATTTCCCTTTAATGCACACTTCGTGTCAATATCAAAAGTGGCAAGTGTTCACACGTGTTGAAAGTTACCCAGCAGATTAATAGGGCTGCACATGATTTGGTCAGTGAATACTACAGCACGGTGAAATATTTTGGGACATATCAAGTGGCGTTTCAACCACTTGGCGATGAAGCATACTCGCCGGAGACGCCTTTTAAAATGGTTTGCAATGCGTCATTTATCTGGCAAACTGGAGCTAGAAGAACTATACGTAGTGAAGTGTGCATTCAAGGGCAATCTACGTTAATTTTGTGAACTTAGTGAATATACATGATAATGTATATGATGTCCATATATAGACGAACAACAATATAGTATTGAAGGCACATAAGAGATCATTTATGGAGAAGGTGCCTTAGTAAGCATGGGCCTTTAGGGTCTGAAAAAGCTGCCTCAATCGTCATATCACAGTAATAAAATGTATTTTTTCAGATTCTCTAGACTTTAAAAAATACACTGAAGGTGCTTCATTGATTGTAGAACAAATATATTTAACGGACCGTCTGTTTTTAAACGTGAAAATTACACACTGAAGATGCTCTAAGAGGCATGCGTTTTCACCATTTAGGCTACAAAAATTCAGAAAAACCCATTTGTCGGATTTGTCCCTCAGAGGACACCATTTCGGTCAAAATTCTATCTAAATTTTGTGTAATTATGTAGTGAATACTATAAACGAGTGTATTACTACATATTTTCTTTATAACGGTCATGATACTATACACATTAGACACAAGTTTATTTTCATGTAAAACATATATGTGCGATGTGTGTAACATAAATGAATTTACATAAGTTGTACGTTCTGTTAAAGAAAACCTTAACACAAGCATCTTTAATAATTTTGACCTTCAGGCTATGTCCACAATCCACATTACGATTTACGAC
Source organism: Anisodus tanguticus (assembly GCA_034509755.1). Taxonomy (NCBI): domain Eukaryota; kingdom Viridiplantae; phylum Streptophyta; class Magnoliopsida; order Solanales; family Solanaceae; genus Anisodus; species Anisodus tanguticus. The sequence goes on along the minus strand of CM067552.1, from coordinate 7,131,798 downwards.
TAACTTCATGTAATATGCAATTACTGCACTTTATTCATAATGTATGTTTATTAATTAGCACCGTAAGATTGTATTAATTTTCCTTGGCGAGTTTTTCTCATTAATACAAATATATATAGTGTGTACAATGTTGAATCATAATCGAATAAGGATCTATATTTACCATAATTACACACAAATATTAATTAAAGAATATACGACGAATATATGGTAATATTCGATATTACACCCCCTCAGTCGGAGCGAGAGGAGGCCGGACGCTAAGACTGAATCTGAAGTCGATGAACAACTGCCGAGGAAGCCCCTTAGCGAATATCTGCATATTAATACGAAGAAGGCACATGCAATACCTTAACATGACCTATAACAACCTTCTCACGAACAAAATGTATATCTATCTCAATGTGCTTGGTTCTCTTATGCTGAACCGGGTTATGAGATAAGTAGAAAGAAGATATGTTATCACAGTAGACCATAAAAGCCTTACGTAAGGGACACTGAAGCTCAAGAGGAGCTTTCTGAGCCAGTAGATCTCAGCTACAACGTTTGCAACGCCTCTATATTCTGTTTCTACACTTGATCGGGAGAGTGTGGATTGCCTCTTGGCAGACCACGAGATAAGATTGTCACATAAGAACACATAGTAGCTGGATGTGGAACGTCGCATTTCCGGACAGCCTGCCCAATCGGCGTCCGTATATGATATAAGCTTGGTCGGTGCAGAGGGGTAGAGATATAATCCATAATCAAGAGTGCCCTTAACGTATCGAATGATACGTTTAAGAGCTGTAAAGTGAGGCTCCATATGGGCATGCATAAATAAACACACTTGTTGAACAACATATGCAATATCAAGCCTGGTGAATGTAAGATACTGAAATGCACCTGCAAGACTCCTATAAAGAGTGGGATCGGATACCAGATCACCGTTAACAGCACTGAGTTTCGACTTCGAGTCTATCGGAGTAGGCATGATTTTGCATTTCGCCATTTTATCATTGTACACAATTTCTTCTACATACTTATGCTGGCATAGGAACATACTATCAGCAGATCTAGTCATAGAAAACCCCAAGAAGTAACTCAACTTTCCTAAGTGTCATAGCGAATTCGGATTTAAGTAGCATAATGATCTCATTTTTCAACACATCAGAAGAGACAGTTAGAACAATATCATCCACATAATAAAAAGTATGCAACGTCACTACCTCGATGAAAAATGAATAGTGAATGGTCACATTTGCTGCACACGAACCTAATTTGCATAATGTAAATAGCGAAATGCTCATACCAAGCCCTGGGTCCTGTTTTAATCCATACAGGGACTTACGGAGATGGCAGACATAATGAGGAGCATCTGGATGCACAAAGCCAAGTCGTTGGTGCATGTAAACTATTTCTTTCAAATCTCCATGTAAGAATGCATTTTTCACATCAAACTGATGAATCGACCAGTTCTTACCCATAGCTATGCTCAGAACAGTACGAATGGTAGCCGGTTTGACCACCGGACTGAATGTCTCACTATAATTAACACTCTCATGTTGCCCTGTATCGTTTGCCACAAGTATGGCCTTATGATGAAAGAGCCACATACAAGGAATCACATTCACCCCCTCTGCTCTTGGAACAAGATCCCACGTGCGTTGAGTGGTAAGCACATCAAACTTCTCACGCATGGCCGCACATCAAACTTCTCACGCATGGCCGCATTCCAATTCGGGTCAAGTTTGGCTAGTATTGGGTTTTTAGGTATTGGTGATATGGATTGTGTGGATAAGTTAAAGTAGATTTTGGGTTTGAAAATCTCATGTTTCGCGCAGGTTTCCATTTTATGTGTGGGTACGGGGGCGAGGCAGTAGGTCTCGGGTTGTGTGGTAATGGCAGTGGGTGAGGAGGGGTTTGGCGAGATGGGGCAGTGTAGTGTGGGGTTGGACAGTGAGTGGCAGGATGGTGCGGGGGTATGCGGGTCGAGTGGTTGGGTTACGGTATATTGCGGGGTGGTTGGGTTATGGTATATTTGAGGGGTTGGGTTGTGGTATATTGCGGGGTGGTTGGGTGTACCGGGGGAAAGTCGAAGGTGGTGGAGGGAGACAGACAGTGGCGAGTTGTGTGGTGTGGTGGTGGTAACACTGGTTTGGTAGTGTGTTGGTATGGGAGAATGTGTGACCAGTAGAAGGGATGTGGCAGTTTGCAGGATGGGTGGTTGTAGGGGGGGGGGGAGGGGGTAGGCAGTGGCGAGAGGGGTGTTCCACGGAGCATGTGTTAAGATAGGAGAGGTGTCCGAATTATCAATAAATCCGTAGTCGGAGACGGTAAACTGACGGATGTTAGAATAAGGGAAGGTAGTTTCGTCAAAGGTGACGTGACGGGAGACAATGATTTTTTTTGTAGATAGATCGAAGCAAAGATATCCGCTATGGTTGGATGGGAAACCCAAGAAGACGCAAGGAGTGGACCTAGGTGCTAACTTATGAGACACCATGGAGGCAAGATTAGGATAGCAAAGACATACAAACGTGCGTATGTGACCATATGTAAGAATACATCGAAATATAATTTCAGTCGAGGTTCGATTTTGGAGAGTTGTGGTAGGCAATATGTTAAGTATGTATTCTTACCAATTTTAATGCATATACCCAAAAGGATGGTGGGAGAGAAGCATAAATGAGCAAGGTACGAATCATATTGTTAATGGTATGTAAAATTCTTTCGACTTTACCATTTTGAGGAGAGGTATGAGGGCACAAAAATCAAAATACCATGCCATGATCCGAACAGAGTTTATGGTAGAGGGAATTATTAAACTCGCGACGATTATCACATTGGAAAGATTTTATAACATTTTCTAACTGAGTTTTAATATATGTGCGGAATTTAAGAAACGTGTGGAAGACCTATGACTTAAATTTGAGCGGATAGACCCACAGAAAATGCGAGAAATCATCTAACAAAACCAAGTAATATTTATGATCAAGTTTGCTAGCAACATGAGATGTCCATAAGTCCGCATGAATAATGTCAAAGGGAGAAAAAGTAACACTTAAAAAAGACATAAACGAAAGACTAACATGTTTACCTAAAGGACAAGAAAAACAACTAGGGGCAAGATTCCCCTTATTACATGAAATAAAATTGCGATTTCTAAGAAAGTTAAAAATGGGAGATCCGGGGTGTCTAAGTCTGGTGTGCCACGTAGATGGAGAGATCTCGGCAAAGGATGTGTGAGGGTTTATGCTGGCAACGGAGGTGGATGAGAAAGGATAGAGATCCCCACACTATTACATCTCGTAAGTGGTGTCCTCGTGCGTAGGTCCTTCATAGAAAAACTAAAGGGGTCAAACTCAAGGGAATTATCAGTAGCAAACTTTCTAACAGAGACTAAATTTTTGATGATGTTGGGGGCATATAGGACATTGCAGAGGGAGAAGGGAGAGTGAGGTTTCGGTACATGTATGGTTCCATACCCATGAATTGGAATATGATTGCCATTGCCGACCAAAATAGATTAAGGAGTGCAAAATTAAAGATACATGGAAGCTTACCAGAGTTGCGCATGAGGTGGGATGTGGCGCCCGTGTCTATGTACCAAGCATTGTCGAGCTGCTATATATTCATCGTGTTGTAGGCTTGAGATAATTCTATCGGTGTGAGAAGTCCGGATGGTGACTGTCTCGGGTGGGCCTCGGTAACGTGGGCCTGATGTGTTGGAACAGACTACCGAGAATTGGGACTTGGCCCAATAACCCGGGCTGCTGCTAATGAGACGTGACAGTTGGGTAAGGACACGGTGGTGAGGCCCAATTGCCGAGCACCTACCATGGCATTGGGTCGACCTACTAAACCGGGTACCAACCCGGCTGCTGTGGCTGGCCACTAGTATTGGACCGGCCTCTGCCATCTTTTCCCCTGCCTCCGCGGCGACGGCTGCCCCATTGCTGCTGGTTGTCGGTGGGGCTGGCGGGTGCGGTGGTGCTTTCCGGTACATCAACCACCAACGCATTTTGGTTGTGTTTATCCTATTTCACACGTTTGCTTTCTTCCAAAAATAATTGTGAGTGGCCCTTGTTGAAGCTGGGCAGGGGGTCGGTTTGTTGTATCATTGTCGCAAGAGTATCATATTCACCTTTCGGTAAACCATTTATTAGTTGCAACATCATCTTAGTTTCTGAAACCGGATGGCCCACATTGAACAGTTGATCAGCCACCAATTTCAGTTGTTTGCAATAATCAGACATGTTCGCAAAGTTCTAAAGACGTGTGTTGTTGAATTGTTCCTCAAGGTACACAGCGCGTGTGTTTATTGTCCTGAAATATTTCTTCCAACCGAATCCATAACTCACTAGCCGTGGCTCTAGTTTTTATATTTGTATGAAGCAAGTCCTTAGAGATGGTGTCATAGATCCACTGCTTGACGATAACATCAAGTTGGCGCCATGTGGTGTCGTCGACCTCGAGAGGGCGAGGGATGGAGTCATCAATATGATCAAACACGTTATAAGCACATGCATGAATGTGAAAGAGTTCAACCTACGATGAATATTGACCATCTTCTTGATCAAGAACCAAAGGTATGAAGTTCTTGATATTTGTGACAGTGAATGCCGGATGGAAAGAATGGGTAGATGAAGGAGTGGGGGGTTGTGTATGACGACTGGGATGGGGAGGAAGTCGTGGGAGATGTGGGAGTAGCCATGAAAGCCATTGGATGGGCTTATTTTTGGTGAGGAAAGAAGAAGAAAGCAATTAGGGTTTTGCTAGAGATGTTGTCGGCCGAGAGAAGGAGGGGCGGGGGGGAAGGTGTGGTTTTTAGAGTTAAGTGTTTTTAGGATTTAGCTCCCGAATGGAGAGCCAACAGAACCTATTGTCTGTGTATAAATATTAACTATAAATTTCTAGTTATTGCCACCGAAATTCTTTGATACTTGTCTCACATACAGTGATAATATAACTGACAAAAAGAATATGAGACTATCGAAACTAGACATATCGAATGTAGTATCCTACGTTCCTCCACGTGAGCCAAATGCGAAACCAAATTATATTTTCCAATTTTGTTCACAAGTTGATTTGTATACATTGACGGTTCGACATTATCAAGTCATTTTAAAGTAGTTAAAGGTAATATTCATAACTAATGAAAAAATTATCTGAAAAATAAGACAATTAACCTTATGATATTTGTACTGATTATAGAAAAATTCATTTAAGACATTGGTACATATTTTCTTTGCAGCTCTCTTTGACATTGCACTCACAGCCATAGTACAAGTGTATTCTTTTTTTTTCTTTAGTGAAGGCAGATTAAGTTAAAAAAATCAAATAATCTCAATCTCTTCGTTGAGAGTCGCTCTACGAGACATTTAGTATAATCTCTGACTTGGTCTTGAAATAGTAAGTCTCAGCCTGTCGCCATCTGCCTCGCTCTTAGATTGGATTTTCTACTTGACTAAGTAGTATACCGCTTGCGCAGTGAATGTATGGGAAAGCTCATAGTATACATTCAACTTCTTTAATAGATGTATATACAATCCAGATCGCATATACAACGTGCTATTTATTAATTTCCTCTCATTACAGTAATCAGATACCATATGTTCTTATTGGGATCCTACACACACTTTCGATTTACAAAATTTACCTTCCACCTTAGGCTCGTGGCCCATATTGTTCATAACAATAGTTTAATGGGCTTATTTGATTAGGCCTGTTCCAAATCGGGTCATTCACACAAATGCCCCATTTTGGGGTGCTCTTTAATTTTTTTGCCCTTCAAAATTGTGTTCTTTAATTTTACCCTTTATTATTTTTGGTGCGGAATAATTAGAATTTCGCAAGGCATAATCAGTGTTTATCTTCGGCATACACAACCCATAAATTATGTCGGATAAGGTGTCAACACTCAACATAATATGAAAAAAGCATAATTTCATATTTCGGCCGGCATACTTAGAGTTAAATTTTAACATATGTATCATAACATCCACACAAACTATGTCGGATAAGGCATAATTTCCAACACTCAAGATAATTTAAAAAATTACTATAATACTACACCGCATAACTTAATTCCTATATAATTTATTCTGCGCGAGGCAAAATTTTAGTTTTTGAAGAAAAAAATATTATAGAGATTGTGCCTTGCAAAATAGACCCGATTTCATAAAATATATAGCAGGGGAAAAATTAAAGACCACAAATATTAAGGGGAAAAATTAAAGACCAGTGTGTTTGAAGGGAAATCCGTACAAAAAAATGTTCCAAATCAGGCAGGATAGGTTGTACATGTTGCCTGGGATACTATGAGCCCCGTTCTATTTGAGTCTACATGTCGTTAGGAGTTAGTTATTCGGCCCAGGTATAATCCAGGGTTTGGGCCTACATGCTGTGTGTTGTAAATTGGATAGTTACTGGGGGAATCATTTGCAATTTTTTCCTATTTCGTACTGGTCTTTAATTTATGCTCCTCAAATAAAAATTATGCCTTTCGGGATACTAGTTCTTTACTGAATCGAACACAAATTATGCCGAAGAGTTATATCATGCGGGTAGCAATTGTATCGGCGAAAGAGTTGTATCAGGAGTGTATATTCTCAATTGTATCAAGGGGCCGAGTATCAGGCGGATATTAGTTATATCAGTTGAATCGCACAAAAGAGATGTATTAGCACATATTATATCAATGTTGATAGCTATGTTTAGTAAATATAATATTTACATTTTGTAACTTTTTGAAACTATTATATTTCAGAAATACAATCTAAATGTTTGTCATGACCGCAATTTTTCCTTTTTTTAATCTTCCAAAATTGGGTATAATTAGCATTTCTTAGATTTGGACCTCTATTATCATCTCAATGTCTTCTTTTCAACTAGGAAAACACCTGTCTATTAGTAATAGAAAGAAGTGAAAAAGAAATCCAAAGTGTTTGGCTCAGTGGCCAATACGTTAGGGTATTGTTGTCTGAGGTTCCGTGTTAGAGTCTTCTGATCAGCGAGAGTGGAACTGTGTTCCCCCAAAAAAATCTCTCCATACGCGTAGGGCCAAGCGGTGTATACTAATCCGTAGGGCCAGGCCGGATGTGGGGTTCTGGGGTTTGGGGCCATAATGCGGTGGGACCAGTCACTTTAAAAAGTTTACCCTACCACAGTTTGTCCGCTTGGGCAACTCAATTGGTTTCAAGGGGGATATTTGGAGTAAGGACCAAGGATCGAATCCCGTCAGCGGCAGTGTGGGGTTTCTTCTTGAAATAAAGGAGGGCCCCTTGTGCGCAGCGTGGTACTGGTCTAACCTTTGAAATCAATTGAGTCACCATGATTTACCTCTTTCATAGACCTGTCGAACCGGGGTGTAGGGCCTCCGGGGGTGAGAGATTCCACCTTTTGGAGTAAAGAAGTGAAAAAGAACGTCCTCATCAGTATACTATTTTTCCCTTTACTTTTTCCCGTTTTTGCTTTTTAGACAGCACTCGTAAAATTGAAAATGAAAGTTGAGTAAGAAATTAAAAGCTTGCAGCCATTAAGGGTCTACACCATAAAAAGCCTACTTACTCTACCAAAATTTTATTCCCATTCATCAATCATGTCTTGATTCTACTCCCACTTAATTATTAGGTCATAGGTCTCATCATCTCCAGGACGTCTGGGTAATACCAGTGAAGTAGTCAGGCGCAAGCCTGGAAACCTGGATTATCAAAAAAAAAAAAAAGATCACTCTCTTTCTCATTATTCTAAGCGAAGGATAAAATGATTATTTATTTAAGTGAATCAGTTTACCACTTTTGAAAAAAAAAATCGATTTTTTTAGCTATTCATCTTCTAGAGAAATATATCACAACAACAAAAATTAATTACAAAATTCAACGCTAATCTATCGTTAAATAGTCTATAGGTAACTAAGGAATTTAATAATATACGGCTAATTCGTCATTAAATAAAATTAATAATAAATTTTTATTATTTAACGACAGAAATTGTACGTCACTATTTTTTTTCATAGTATGTAGTGAGAATATTCCTATGTTGATCATATGATACGTCCTCATTTAACATAACAAAGTTAATTTTGATTGAATACAGGCATAAACAGCGGAAGCAAATAGTCAGGATTGAACATACGTGTAATAAAGACAACAAATAATAATAGATTTTAATCGAACATAAAATCGATACTTATCTCTTGAAGCGTGACCGCGACCAAGAATTGAATCTTCAATCATGAGCAGAAACCATCCACGAGATCGTCCTCCAGTTCCACGTTTTGCAGTCTTCTGCTATGTAACCTAATTAGCCTTTCGGACAGAGAATACTCGTGTGGGCAAATATTACGGCTCAGGAAAAAGGTGTGTCTTTCTTAGAGCTGAAAAGCGTTGTATATATAACCAAGTTTTGGATGCAAAACCCTAGCAAAAACGTGTGGGCTTTTCTTCCGCTCCAAGAATGTTATTTTCCAAGTTCAAGAATAATTAGACATAACAGAGACCATATTTAATAACGAGGCTTTGAGTTGTGGTATTAATTCGGAATATAAATGAATTAATTCTATCACAATAAATTATAATTTATTCCACTAAAAACTGTAATTGCACTCCTCAGTTTAATTTTGAAATCTTTCATTAAATCTTATTTAACTTCCCATGTTAAGATTACAGATACTAATCAATTAAATTAAATTAATGACAATTAATTCATTTACTAATTTAATCTTTTATACTTCCGCTTAACGTATTTCATGTGACAGATACAAAATTCACCTGCAGGGTTTTCACATGAAAACTTATAAGCATCCATAAAGGGGTATCATCAATCTCAAAGTCGAGACATGGATTCTATCAACTAATTATTATTTCTTAAATGTTATTTGTTACTATCCAACCTATCAGATACATTGACTCACAATAGAGTCGTACCTTTTGATAAATCAAAATAATAAACAAATCACATTGATCATAATAACCATATCAAGATTAAGAGTATAAGTATATATAATGAGCTAGAGAGGTTGTTTTACATATTCAGTATAAAAACACTTATCTCTAATTGGTCCGTTCAATACATATAAAATGTACTAGCATAAGAAGTCAAACTATACCCTTCCCATAATGAAGTTCAATACATGAATTTTATACTTATAAGAACCAATGATTTGAAGGTTAGATACTCATACTAATACATGATCTATTTAATTCTTTATTAAAAATTAAATAAATAATTATTTTATAATAAATACTACATTCAAATACATGGTTAATAGTATATATCCCAACAAATTTGATCAGTCACTGCCATATTTGACGAAATTAATTCAACAAAAATATTTGAATAAACATGATAAGTGATGCCTGCATCATACTATTGTACTTGTGAGAAGGCTATTTCCTCATCTGATCGGCTGCTCCTTCTTTAGAAAAAATTTCAGATCAGAATAATTTCAATCACTATCATATATCAACATGAGGTTAGACCAGTCAAAACAATAAAGTTGTTTACTCCAAAAAGGTATAATTGAATTTGTAAGTGGTTTTAAGGATGTGTGGACAAACTTGTTATATAAAGTGATAAACGATTAGCATTAAATAAGTAAATGAAAATAACAAGTAAGAAATATAGCCTAAATTATCGTGAACCAAGATGAATTCCTTCAGTAAAATTGATCCGAGCCTTAGCTTAATTGCTTCGGTTCCGAGCTAACGATGAGAGCTTAAAGATTATGATTACAATAAACAAAATCGTGCAAATGTCAAATGAGAATGAGATCTCACCCAACATGAAGGTTGAACTCTTTTTATAGCTATCAATACAAAGCATTTACGTCCGAGAATCATTCCTTAATTAAATGCAATTAAATAAGAATAACAGCCACGTAATAAACAAAGAGTAACGACTGACGCCATATCCGGAACGTGTATGCGCTGAGCTTCCCTGGTCCTCCATCCGGCATCACTTGGCTCGGTCGATAGCCTATCTTGATCTAGTACTCGGACTCACCCCGATGCAACTTTCATCCGGTGCATAATTATATCATCTCCTTCAATTTCCACATCTAAACCATGCCACGTATCGTGTCGATTTTCACCGTATACAAAAATTTGATAGTGTGGTTAATGTGAACTTTTACTTTATGCCTCACATAACTTTAACTTGAGTAGAAGGGTAAAAATGTATCAAGTTTTCAAAAGTTAGGTATTAAAGTTTTAATACTTGTCCACGAGTGTGTTAAAATGTAAAATTTTACTTCGTGCCTCACACGATTGATGCAAATTGTATGAGATTTTTCTTTTGTTTCACAAATTGGTTGGACTAAAGTTTGTGAACTCAAAAGTGGTAATATTATAGGTCTACTAATTTGTGATTGGAATCCAAAAGAAGTTTTAACTATCTATCATAGAAAAAAGAACGAATGAATCTTGTAGAATTCCTAAAAGTTCTTCGATTTATTCCAAAACCAAATGACTAAATTATTTGCTTCTCACGTTCCGTAAATAGACGAGAGTTTATTTTTAATGAAATTAATTAAAATTGAACTTTTCAAATAACTTAAATTGATGAAGTAATTACATAATTTAATGTAATATTAAAGCACCTAGACTCATAGAGAGGTCTAATACTCACTACCTTCTCACCAACCAACCTGGACTTTTTTTCTTTATTATTCCTACGGGATATTAAAACAAATCATAAGGATTGTTTCCAGTCATGAGTTTCCCTATGACATAAGCGCTCTTGGGTGGGGGGAAACGGAATTCGATTCACTCCCCATTCTCTCAACAATAAATAAAGCTCGTCCTGGGACGAATCTTTCCCTGTTGTTCTGTTCCCGCCACCAGAAAGACGCACGGAAGAGGTATTCCCACTTTGCGGAGGATGCGTTGAGAGAAAGGTTGTTTCAGTAGACCCTTATCTCAAAGAAAACAAAAACACAACCATACATCAATACTAATTCAAAAGGATATGATGGAATCAGTAGAAATCAACATGATAAATGATGTTACTAATAAATGTTAATGTGGGTACCTAAACTTGTTTGTCGTGTATTTTAGATACTTACATTTGCTTATCAAGATTCAAAGGTACAACACATCCCAGCATTTAATGTATCATTTTGTCATTAATCACTAATGTCAACATTTATTACCTCCTTTAATTGACCATATGTCCCAACTTAGTGATTTAACTTTTATATCCGAGTAGATTAAAAACAAAGTTTAACCATCAAACCATCTGAAAGATAATTATAGATGTAACTATTCATGATAAATGAGATTGATAACTTAAATTATAAAGTAGATAATTTGATACAAAAAGTTAAAATATGGAGTAGTAATTCTATAAAAATTAGTTGGTGCAATCATTATATATAAATTAAATTCATTAGATTGTAATCTTTTGGAGAAGATTTACAAAATCAAAAGGAGGGTCTAATATATTGTATTTTGGATGGACCTCCTTGTCCTTGAGAAAAATGCCATGAGAAGTAAAAGTTAAAGAGTTTAATTTAAGTTAAATATATTGTCAGTGTAAAGATTTTTTATGTTGTTATATTATATTTGTTTGTTGTCACATATAATTTATATTATGAAAATTACAAATTTCATATTTTAAGCAGTCTTATGTGTAGATATCATGTGATAGTATAATTTTTTTAAAAAAAAATTATACAGTGTATATTACTTAAATTAAACTCAAAATGCAATGAGAGCTTTTGTTATTGTAATCTAATGTTTTATACCTGTCCAAAAACAAGAAAAGAGTAGAGATTTGGCTGATTATAAAGAACATTGACAAGTGCTATTCACTATTTCCCTTTTTGAGACCTTCTGGAACTATTCTATCTTTGAAAATATTGCTAGTGGCTAAAGCTGTCTCCAACTTATTAGGATCCTACTATTTTTTTCTTTAAATAATCTCTAAATGTGAAAAAGTAATCTAATATTTAACATGTTTACAACATTAAAAACATAAAACCAGGCAATTCCACTGTTCCTTTTGCTGATTCTCAATTATCAAAGAATTATGTGGGAGGCTTAATTGTACCCAATTACTAAGTCATAGAGTTGGTAGAAAACTTTCATTTTAAGAAATTTAATATTTATAGGACTCTGTATGAGTATGACCCTCAATTTCTAGGATTAAGATTGATAACGTGAATGTAAATGGTATCTTAACATTTTTAGTGCTAAAATAATTTCACCCACCTTAGTCGTATTATTTGTAGCCGTTATTGGTGTATATTAAATGTATAATTGGTGTATACGATATACATATTAATTTTACATTAAATTTACACTGATTAATACTGGCTGAATTTTTTTAAAAACAATATTAAGGTTTTTTTTATTGTGGCTTTGTTGGCTGCCGTCTAGTGTAAAAATCTCAATTTGAATATGTAATCACAATCTCTTTGTGTAACTACAAAAACATACTCTCATGTTTCAATTTTGCGTCTTACTTTTCTTTTAAGTCGATTTTTTTTAAAAAAAAGTTCTTTATATTAATAACTTTTTAATTTCATTATCATACATGACATGTTTAAGATCATAAAATTTATGAATATTTTGATATATTACACATAGTTTTAGTCTAATATCATAAAAGTTCAAAAATCACTCTTACTTAAATTTCGTGACGAATCAGACTAAGAGATAAATTGAAATGGAGTAACATTTTGACATATAAAATTGACTGAAATTTATTCGGTGTACCTGGCCTAATAAATCAAGAATTTGTCAAAACTGCAAAGAAATATTAGGAAAAAAATGATGCCCTTGGTCTTTGGAAAATCAATCATTTTCTTGTTAGTATCTTCCATAGATTTTGTAGTCTCCCCAATCAAGAAGCTAGGATGTTTTTTCAAAGTTTTTGTTGATTTGCCGTAATTTTCGTAATATATGCTAATAAGAATATCATGTTTTTTATTCAGAAATAATCTAATTTTAAACATTCTATTTTCCTCCCTTAATAAAATATTTTAAATATTAGTTATATATCTTGATATTTAATTTTGTTGTCTTATTTTTCTTGCAATCATGCATTAACTATGTTTTTTTTATTAGCCGATGGTCTATCGGAACAACCTCCCTGCCCCCACAAAGGTAGATGTAATGTGTACGTACATCCTACCCTCCCCATACCTCACTTTTTTGGATTACACTGGGTATATTGTTGTTGTAATGAAATATTTACAGTTATACAAATGTCTATGACTTGTTTCGAATCACAAATTTTAATTTTTTTTTCTTAAACTCTTAATTCAGTCAAACTATTATATCATATAAAAACTATTAAAATAAATGATGTCCAAAAACTACGGGGAATTTTCCTTCCCAAATAATAAAATATAAGTAGTAGTAGAAGAAGAAAAATAAGAAAAATGTTATGGTCGATGTGTATATACTATATTGTGCTGGTCAAGAGACACTAATTAATTGCATCCCATACTTATTCATCTCTTATCAACCAGACTACCTTACTCTTCCCATACTATTTTCAGAAACTGACTTTCCATTCAAATACAGCTAAACAGATTTGAATGCAATCTATGATATAGTTTGATTAGATATGAAGTTTAAAAAATAAAAGGAAGATTTTTGAAATTTTAATCTAAAATAAGTTATAAATATTTGTATGATTGTAAATTATTTCATTAAAGGTAAAAAGGGAAGTTTTAAGTTAAATTATTTCTAAATATAGAAATGTATCATTCTTTTTGATACACACTAAAAAAGTGTATCATATAAATTGGGACACACTAAAAAAATGTGTATCATATAAATTGAGACACATGAAGTATTATAACATGCATTACTAAAATTTAGCTTTGTTATGAATTTTTTTTTAGTACTTTGTGGTGGAGATAATTTTGACAATATAGTTGGAAATAGTATAGAATTGTATATGTATGACTTGTATGTTAAGGTTTGAGCTATGAAATCAATTATTGATATTTACGTTAGGATAGGTTGTTTACATTACATTATCTTTGGGTGTGGCCTGACCATTCCTCCAATTCTACATTAGCGCGAGATGCTTTACGTATCAAGTTGCCCTTTCAGTTGAAAACATCATTCAAATATTTGGTGGATGTTGTGAGGATCCGATCCAATATTTAACTGAATCAACATTTTTTACACGAAAAACATATAAAATATATTATTAAAATTTTAAAAAAATCGTATGCTAAATCCGTCCTTGAGCTGGAGGTCTATTGAAAACAGTTTCTCTACGTCCATAAGGTAGGGGTAAGATTTGCTTACACAACTACCTTTCCTTAACCTCACTTACGAAACTTAACTTGTTATTATTGTTATTATGCTAAATTCATAATCTTAAAACTATAATAAATTTAATCGTCATCAAATTTAAATTACAGAACTGCATACATATGATGGTGACTGGCTTAATTTCAAGAAATAAAATCCAAATTACCAAACTTATCTAAATAGCTTCTGCAATTTTAGTTCAGTGGAGAAGCACATGCATGAGGCCTTTCTTTTCTCCATTTTAATCCAAATATGTTTTTGTCATTTTTTTCTCTCGAAGAGATTCGAGTTACTCGTTCATCTTTCAATTAATCGCACCGACCAGAGATAAATTGGGGATCCGCTGACGCCATCGATTTTTCAATTAATCGGCTAAGCCGGAGCCGTTCATTAGGGATGTTCATGATTTGACTCGTTTTGGATTAAAATCAAACCAAATTAATTAAGTCAGTTTTTAAATATTCAAATCAAACCAAATCATTATATTATAAATTCTATCAGTTTCGATTTAGTCGATTTTATTGGATTGGTTTGGTTTTTAATGGTTTAAAAATATATTTTATAATACAAAAAATCTTTGAATTAAAAGATAACTAAATACGGATTTGACCATGATCCATTTAAATCTAAGAATCTTCTTTGTGTGTATTAGTTTAGAAATGCTTAGATTAGTTTCAATTAGCTTAATATGGTTTATATACAAGTTGTGTTCCAATAGGTATGATTCGGCCTTGTTTGTATTGAACATTCTTTGAACAACCATAATCAAGTCCAAATATTTACTTGTCATGACTGGGTTAGTTGAGGTTTGGAAGGAAAAATCTTGTTTAGTCTTGTTATATGTTGAGATTGTATTGAGTTAGCTGTGGAATTCTGGTTGCCTGGTGAACTTGTATATGCATTTACATTTTTTTCTTTGATTTGTGGGTAGTATAAGCTTTGTTTGGTTTTGAATGGCTATGGCTGGGTATTGACCTGTATAAAGGAAATCCGAGATAGGTAATGGGGACTTTGTGTATGTCTATTGATGTCTAAACAGAATTAATTGGGACTATGTCATGTAGCTTTGAAACACATTTATTCATATCTCGGTTCTCGTAGCTTGAATATGGAACATATGAGATGCCTTAAAAGATGTTTGTCTTGTGTGCATATGTGATTGTTGTCTACGCTTTATACATCAAGCCTAATATTTTAAAATAAGGACTGAGAATTGTTTGTTTGGATGTCTAGTGTGAGAATCATGTAAACATTCTAAAAATGGAAATTAAGGGCTTGTTTATGCTTGTATATTTGCTGGTCTATCTCATTTTCCTTCCCTACTTTCTATCGTGCTTCATGTTTAGAAACATGTGTGATATACACAAAGATATAACCAAGTATACTTGGTATATAAGTCAAATATATCCTCTATGTATATCACTTGGGCTCCTCTGTTTACATGTCTCTTGGGTCAGGCCCAACAACATATTACTTTTCATGAATCATTTACTTGAATTTTTCTTATGTATATATTTTCATGTTCCGCCTACTAATCTTTTTTTTTTCTTTCATTTAATGAAACGCATTGGGAGCAACGAAGAGTCTCGATATGAGACTCATCGTGACTATTGTCAAGTGAAGACCCGCATCCACATTCCTTGCATTCTCCGGCCTAGGGATTTCTAAGCAAATAGGACGGGATAACATCGACATCCGCCCTAGTCGCATCTTTAATTCATTAATACCACCTTTTCTATTTTTTCGGGTTGTATTTTTATTATTTAATTTGTACGGTCATCGGAACACTTAGAATAATTAGGCCTTGAATGGATAATTAATAGGGTAGTTTAAAATTAGAAATTCATCGCTAGTTTATTTATTTTAGGCTCGGTTAGTTTTAAAATAGGAAATCCGGCGCTAGTTCATTTTAGGCTCATCTCATGTTTCAAACTTTCAAAAAATAACTTGGACACCCTTTACTCGCATTATTAACCATACGAATGAGTTTCATTTTTATCCGATTCGCTATAAAAATGACTTCCATAAAAATCATTTCTTGCGTTATAAATGTTTGCTTTTCTTCTTACTATCAATTGCTAAGAATATGTATTTTATAAACAATACAAATGCATGCTTTTATCCAAAAATCAAGTTTAGATGTATTTTATAAATCATACTATGTAAGTGCATACTTTTGTCAAAAAATTAAATTTATATGCATTCTATAAACCATGCACGTTTTTTTATCAAAAACTCAATTTCACATTGCATTTTATAAGCCATGCCCTACAATACATACTTTTGTCAACAAATCTATTTTTACATATGTTTTAAAACAAATGCCATGCAAATGCATATTTTTATATCAATTTCGGATTTTATGTCGGGAATCTATTTCTCAAAACCGCAATCATCTTTGCAGGAATTTTCATGTTGTCAAAATACATCCTTTTATTAACTACTTTCAAACTTCATTTTAATTAAACCTTATATTTTAAACATACATTTTCCTTAGCATAATAATTAACCTGAATAATTAACCTGAGTGGTATACCCCTTCCCTTTAGGATAATAGAGAACCCTTCCCTAGAATCTCATAGTTTCGCAGACCATTAACAGGAGTTCATTTTGCAGCATTTATATTAACATTTAGGTGCCCTAATTCACCGTAGAATAATTAGGTGGCGACTCCTTAACAACTTATTAATTCAGAAAACGCCCATACGTCGCGACCATGTCGGATCCCCCTTTCCTTCGGGAATGGGGTGGGTTAAAAAAGGGTGCGACAAAAGCATTATGAAAAAAGAAGCAGTAATTACTGCAGGTAAATAAGATAAACAAAGTACACAAAAGAACATACAATATCAGAAACCAAAGGACAGTGAACTATAAAACAATATTGCGCCTACTAGTATGATAAGCTAAGCAGGGCTACAATAATAACACAACTACCAGTATGTAAGCGTAAGTAGAACTACACTCAACTACCTACTACCCTTCTACCCTAATTCGTGTCCTCCACAACCCCCTATCTAAGGTCATGTCCTCAGTAAGTTGCACATGCGCCATATCCCGTCTAATCACCTCTCCCCAATACTTCTTTTGCCTACCTCTGCCCCTCTTGAACTCGTCCATAGCCAACCTATTTGAGTCTTAGCCACCGAACTACGGAAAGTCACCAAGTGCTCCTCCTTCTTCAGGAACCTCGAATTGGCTATCACCATCCCAAAAGCTTTAGCGAACTCCAAAAGTGAGACGCCTCCCCCGTTCCTGTCCCCGAGGCCAAAGCCTCTATGCACGTCGTCATAACCCCTGGAAGTGACCCGATATGTCCATTGAAATCCCCTTCTACAAATAACTTCTCAGTGGGTGGTATACCTCTCACCACCTCGTCCAAATCCTCCCAAAAACGCCTTTTCTCTTCCTCGTCCAAGCCCCGTCTGCGGCGCGTAAGCACTAATAATGTTCATAGTTAACCCTCCAACTACCAACTCAATTGCCATCATCCAGTCATTGACCCTCCTAACCTCTACCACCTAATCCCTTAGCTAGCTGTCTACTAAAATGCCTATCACATTCCTATACCTCGACCTATCCAAGAACCATAACTTATACCCGTCCACATTCTTAGCCTTAGGTCCTACCCATTTGGTCTCCTGGACACATACTATATTAATCATCATCTTCTTAAGAATCTTAACTAGCTCTATGGACTTTCTCGTTAAAGTCTCAATGTTCCAAGACCCTATTCTCAGCCTAGCATATCCCTTACCCCACTTATCCCTCTAAACCTCGCCCCCGTCCCCGATCGAGAACATGACCCTAGTCTATCATCATTCACCCAAGCCACTAGAATAAAAAATATTAGTCAAAGGTTAACGCTAACACACACGGGAACTAATACTAAAGCACAAATTAGCAAGAATCTAGAGGTAAGTCAGGCTACTATAGACCGGAATGATAAACAACGAACAAGAATGTAATGTCAACATTCAGCAAAGCGTAACAGATAAGTTTAACAACAAAGATGAACGACAGGAAAGCAATAAGGGCAACCAGAGGTACCAACTCCATGTGGATAGAACCTGTTCCCTGAAGAAGAAATTTACCGTCGAAAGTCAAAAACTACTGTTCATCGCCGAAATATGCCGAAAATGTGGGTACCTATTTTGCTCTTGAAAACAACAAGAAATTGATCGTCGGTGGTCGAAGGGCGGTGCAGTGTCGATGGTGGGTGGCGTTGTGGTGGTGTAACAGGCTATATGTTATCTCTGACTCGATGTAAGGTATAAGTTCACCGGAGAAAATTTTTCCGGTCAGACCTATACGAATTCCAACCAGATCTGGTGCTCCCTTCATGCACAATCGCGCGGCCAGATGAACAAGAAAGTATATACTAGTAATAGTATGAGTATAATTTAATAATTATATATTGATAAGATTATGAGTATAATAATATATATTAGTACCTTTCTTGATGAATATCATCAAAAACAAGAATACTGTTAAAAACAGTAAAAAAGAGGAATATGATATACCTCAACACCTAAATCTGCTTAATAAGTGGACTATTCCAAAAATCCAACCCAGGTTGATATACCAAATGGGTACTTTTGAAAAATTAGGATTAAAACAAGTAGTCAAAACTACTGAAGAGACCATCACTGTAGATAGCGATCATGCTACCTTTAAACTATTAAATGACAGTGATATTGCCCCTTATAGGCATACCCATCGTTTTATGCATATCGGTCTAATACAGGTTGCTTTTAAGCCACTTACTTTGAGAGGCTTACCTGAAAGCTTTATAGCTGTCTTAAGAGATGGCAGAAACCAAAACTGGAAGAAATCCCTTATAGGGACAGTACAGACGAGTCTGGCTTATGGTCCAGTTTATTTTAATGCTTATCCTAATCTGCAGATATTTATGCAGGATGAGAACTCTCTTAATGCTTTAAATTTAAGCATTAAGCTTCATGGTTATGATTATGTGCCAGGAACTGAAGTTATATGTATTTGTTACAGGATTTATTTTAAACCTTTATACACCATGAATCCTATGTGCAAAATTATGGATTTCAAAAATGAAATCATTTTAATAGAAACAAATTTCGGAAAATCCAAGATTACAACCAGAAGACCTATTAAATGGGATGAAATTGATTTTCCCACCGAATGGGTCATAGAGGGAGCCGCTCCTCCCCAGAATAGTTGTAATACTGATATTGCTCATATTGATCAAACTCCTGATGGCACTGTCAAGTTAACATTTTCTGAACCTGTTTACTTGAAAAATGACTGGGGTTCCAGATCTAATAGATCAGGTATTAATAATCGTTCTTATATATCTCCTGCTGATTATATTGTGGAAACTCCGTCACGAGCTTCTACTTCTCGTATTCCGGATTTTATAAATCCTCATGTGACTGAAAATAATAGAGTCGACAGAATCATAATTGGTGATGATAATATTGCCAGAGGTGTTCGTGAAGACCCAGAAATAACTGAGTCAGATATGGATTATCCTAGTGTTTAATGGATAGTACAAAAAAGATTGATTTTAGCCGGGGATCTCCCGTGAGAAAAATGATAAGTGATGATTTTAATAAACCCAGATGGGAACTTTTCAGAAATTGGTTTCTAGAAACTTTTGATAACAGTAAGCGTACTGCTTTACAAGAGGAATTTTATAAAGATGTTTCTCACGCTAACAAAATTATATCTTTTGTCCCTTGGTTCATGACCAAATATGTAGGAGATTATATCTCTGTTCTTGAGAGAGAATACAAACTCTCCAATGGAGGAATTGCTCATGGTATCTTCCCTCCCCAGCAGCCTTTTCAAATTGAAAAAGATGAAAAAACTCTTGACTTTGCTGCTTTTTCAAAACTGGTAGAAAGTAATTCTGCTTTTGTTACTACAGGGCATATTAATACCATGCTCAAGCAAAATAATTATACAAATGTTTATATGAATGTTCTAGGGGAACAGGTTACCCTTTTACATAGTAGAATTGATAAATTAACTTCTGAGGTCATGAGGGTCGTTCCTGCTATTACAATTTCCTCCCAGCAGCTTAATAGTGCAACTCCAAGTGTCCAGCCTCCTCCCGAGATAAAAGATTTTAAGCTAAGAGCTTTCTCGGAGCTGGAGAAATTGTTAGATGATAAGTTTAAGGGTCTTAAAATTAGTCCTTTAACTAAGGATCATGAGTTGGACCTTTCAGGACAAGATTATAAAGAGAAGATGACTGATGAAGTTAATAGACTTGAAAAATGGGCCAGAAAACCAGTACAAAGAATGTACTATTACCCAAGGCCCACTCCCCAAGATGTATTGTTCGAAGAACAAGACATTGTTGACAATAACAGTTATAGTGGGAAAAACATCTATGAATGGAATATTGATGGTTATACTGAAAGACAGATTTATACGGCTGTCCATAGAATGCTTATGTATAGTACTATTTGCAAGGCCAATAATAATACTGATAAGACTGTGGCTGAGATGATAATATCAGGTTTTACAGGTCAACTAAAAGGATGGTGGGACCATTATCTCACACCCCAGCAATGAAATAATATCATAGGGGCGGTTAAAGTAGAACCAGGGATTGTAGACCCGGTTCCGAATGCTGTTTATACCTTAGGGATAAATATCATAGAACACTTCACAGGTAGATGGTCTGATGATTCTGAAAATATCAGGACCTTACTCCAAAACCTGAGATGCAAAACCCTAACATCCTTTAGATGGTATAAGGATGTTTTCCTTAGCAGGGTAATGGAACTACCCGAATGTAATAGCTCGCACTGGAAATCCAAGTTTATAGACGGATTGCCTGCTTTATTTGCAGAAAGGGTTAGGAAAACCCTGAGAAAGGGAGGTCTCACAATTAATTATGAGATCTGTACTTACGGCAACCTCATAGGTACCTGTATCCAAGAGGGGTTAGCTTTGTGTAATGAAATTAAGCTGAACCAACAAATTAAAAGCCAGAACCTAAATGAGAGACAACAACTAGGAGAGTTCTGTGGACAGTTTGGGATGGATATACCCAAAGATAAGAGTTCTGTATCTCATAAACGCAGAGCAAAAAACCAGGAAAGCTTTCAAAAATGGAAAGCTAAGCGTCTGGAGAAGCACTGGAAAAAAGGGGAAGACGGAAAAAAGAATTCAAAAACCGTAGAGATTTCATAAAATCAAAAAACCCCAAAGCGTGTTGAAAATGTGGTAGAACTGGCCATTATTATAAAGATTGTAAGGTTAAGGAAAAAATTAAAGCCCTTAACATTGGAGATGATCTCAAGTAATCATTGTCCAAATTATTGCTTAACTCTGAGCCTGAAGACTCAGAATATGAGACTGAGCAAGCCAAGGACTCCTCAGATGAAGAAATCAGAGTTCTCGATAAGGAAGATTATATCCTTTCCGAAGATGAATGTCAGCCTTGTCAAATAGGACAACCCTGTTCCAGTAAAGGGAAGGAAGACGATGAGTTTTATAACATTTTTTCCCAATTCCAGGACATGAATATCAATGTTCTGAAAAATGATAACCTTATAGAATTACTGCGAATGATAAAAGATCCTGTAATCAGATCCCAAATCATAGACCAAGTCCAGCAGACTCCTTAGCCTTCACAGGGAAGAAAGGCCATAGATAAGTCTAGTGCCTATTCTATGTCAGAACTAAAAAAAAAGCAGGGAATAACCAGTACTCCGAAAGATTTGGAGAAAGAGATTAATAATCTCAAACAAGAAATTTTGGAGCTAAAAAGGAATAATATTGTTCTAGATGCCAGAATTACCAATATCGAAGGAAAAGGAAAAGAGAAAATCATAGAGGTGGCAACCCCAGTGGATGATATTCCCGATTTGGATAATTTGTTGATCACAGGAGCCACTGATGAATCAGGGAACTTTCTCCAGACTCTGGAGCTTATTACTTCCCAAAAATTTTATGTTAATATCAGTCTTTTAATTGATTATAATTTCAAAAAAGATTTTATTGCTCTTGTTGATAGCGTGGCAGATGTTAATTGTATACAGGAAGGATTAATCCCTTCTACATACTTTCATAAAACTACTCATAGTGTCCGGTCTGCTAACGGGCAAAAACTCCAGATTACTTATAAATTGCCAAAAGCTTATATTTGTCATAATAATACTTGTATAGCTGAAAGTTTTATTCTGGTAAAAGATATTTCCAGCCAAATTATTTTGGGCACTCCTTTTATACAAAAATTATTTCCCATTACAAAAATAGACAGAAAAGGAATAGTAGGTACTTTCAATAATAAACCTATTATATTCTAGTTTATAACAGAACCTTTTTCTCGAATTTTAAATGAGATTAAAGATCGTTTGGTTCATAAACACCAACAAATAAGTTTTCTGAAAAAAGAAATTTATATTTCAAATATTGAGGAGCTCCTTACAAATCCTAAGCTCCGCCAAAAGATTGATCTTATACAAAACCAGTTTTTTCTACAGGTTTGCAGTGATCTCCCAAATGCTTTCTGGGATAGAAAAAAACATATTGTTTCTCTTCCATATGAGGATGATTTTAAGGAGGGTAATATCCCTACCAAGGCCAGACCATGCCAAATGAATTCTGAATATTTAGAATTGTGTAAAAAAGAAATTACTTCTTTATTACAAAAAGGTTTAATAAAACCCTCCAAATCCCCTTGGTCTTGTACAGCTTTTTATGTTAATAAACATGCTGAACAAGAAAGAGGAGTCCCTAGGCTTGTTATAAATTATAAACCACTTAACAAAGCTTTGAAATGGATTCGGTATCCGATTCCAAACAAAAAAGATTTACTGGATAGGCTTAATAGTGCCATCATATTTTCAAAATTCGATTTAAAATCTGGTTATTGGCAGATTCAAATTAAAGAGGAGGATAGGTACAAAACTGCTTTTAATGTACCTATGGGACAATACGAATGGAATGTTATGCCATTCGGGTTAAAAAATGCCCCCTCTGAATTCCAAAACATTATGAATGATATTTTCATACCATATAGTAATTTTACTATTGTCTATATAGATGACATTTTAGTATTTTCAAATGATATTGAAACTCATTTTAAACATTTGGAATTATTTAAGAAAATTATTAGTCAGAATGGGTTAGTCATATCAAAACCCAAAATGATACTCTTTCAAACAGCTGTTCGATTTTTGGGTCATAACATCGAAAAGGGGAAAATAATCCCGATTAATAGGAGCATTGAATTTGCCTCAAAATTCCCGGATATTATAACCGACAAAACTCAGCTCCAAAGATTTTTGGGCAGTCTGAATTATATTAGTCCTTTTATAAAGGATCTGGCAAAAGATACAGCCATATTATATGAAAGGCTGAAAAAAGTCCCCACTCCTTGGACAGACAATCACACACAGGCTGTCAAAAAGATTAAGGGAAAGGTTAATAACCTCCCATGTCTTACTTTGGCCAATCCTACATGGCCTAAAATCATAGAAACAGATGCCTCGGATATTGGCTACGGAGGCATACTGAAGCAATACTCTCCAGTTAATAAACAGGAGTATTTGATACAATTTTACTCTGACAAATGGAATACCAGCCAGAAAAACTACTCTACAGTTGCAAAATAAATTCTAGCAATTGTAAAAAGCGTCTTGAAATTTCAAGGCGATTTATATAATCAAAAATTTATTATCAATACTGATTGCCAGGCAGCAAAATTCATGTTTAATAAAGATTGCAAGCATGGTGTTTCTAAACAAATGTTTGCTAGATGGCAAGCTTTATTAGCACCATTTGATTTTGAAATTTGTTATAAGAAAGGAGCAAATAATAGTCTGCCAGATTTCCTAACTAGGGAATATTTAAATCCATAGTTCTAATGAATTTCTTATACAGGATGATGAGGCCCAACTGGCCAGGTGACTCTAATTATAGGGGTCGTGGCGGCAGAGGCAGAGGAGCTGGAAGAGGTAATACCATTCTCCAGCAAGGAAACAAAAAATTGGTGAATCAACCAGGGACTTCGTCAGTTGATAAGGACAGTCCTTTATATCAACAATTTATGGATTTCATAAAATCCAGAGGAGAAGGTAATAACCCACAACCTTCAGTTCAGCCATCATATGCTGAAATAGCTCATGACGAACAGGATGATAGTGAGGGATATGAAAAACTTAATAAGACAGATGTTATACTAATTCTGGATAATAAAGATCTAGAAAGAAGAGATGAACCATGGAAACTCATGGAAAGATATTTAGAAGCTGGGTCATACCCCATCTTGACTTATAAATCAAGAATGCACTATGAGACTATTCTCATGACAACAGGGTCTGCAGACATTCAGCACTATTTCCCTATGAATACCAAAAAAGTTTATAACTTTTCAAAAATTATTATAAAAAAGATTTTTACTCCAGAAGATTGAGGTTTTAATACTTCAAAAGAAAGGGAATATTTTCACCCGGAGCAAAGGATTCAGGTTAAATTTAACTACTGGGATTATGTGGAAAGTTTT
The DNA here is from genome assembly GCA_034509755.1 of Anisodus tanguticus. Classification (NCBI taxonomy): domain Eukaryota; kingdom Viridiplantae; phylum Streptophyta; class Magnoliopsida; order Solanales; family Solanaceae; genus Anisodus; species Anisodus tanguticus. Next base: position 7,107,039 of record CM067552.1, on the reverse strand, counting down.
TATAAAACCTTCCTATATGAAAACCCGAACAGGAAGCATTCCTGGTTTATAAAAATATGTTCCCATGTTTATAAACAGGACATACCAAACTGGTTTTGGCATTGGTGGATTACATATGGTCCATCAGTTAATATTATGCCACAAATTTTTAAAGGTTTATATACCAATTGGGTTGATGTTTCTCCAAGAATCATAAAGCTAGGAGAACAAAAAACTGTTATAGACGGAATTGCTAATATGCACTTTTTTATAGAATACTCTATCCCCTGGATCATGAAATGGTCAGTGGAAGTGGGTTATACCCCAGAACAAATCCCTTGTCTACACAGGACTTATTATATTAGGTTCTGGAAAAAATTGCTACAAAAAACAGCTGACGGAAACTTGAATGGCCAAGAACTTATAGACCAAATTACCGCAGCAGTGGAAAGTTATACCCAGGCACAAGATGAACAACCCAAGACTGAAACTAATAGTCCTTTCCAGCACATTGCTAGAAAAATTCAACTTAAAAAAGGAGTCATATCTAAAGCCGAAATAATATCCTCTTATTTGGCTGAAGTAAAAAAGGATTTAATGAAAAATCTAGAGGAAGAATTTCCTTCCGACACTTCTATGGCCTCCGTTCATACCGAAGAAGAAGATGTCCAGGATTCTCAGGACCCTTACGATGCGGATTTTGACATCCAAGAATACCTGGCAAAATTCCAGGACAACGTGGAGGCATCCTCCAGCTCGGGAAAAAATAAGGAGAAAGAGTAATAAAAATCTCCGGAACAAAATGGTGGATCCCCTCATAAAAATGCCACCAGACAGCAAGAATCTACTTTTATAAAAGTAGCTAAATTATTAAAGTTCGTAGGGCCCATGATGTTTGGCCGTATTATTACTTTTTATCTGTCGGCCACTTGGCCACTGTTTACTTTTGTCATTGTCGCCACTTGGCCACTGTTCACTTTTGTAATTGTCGGCCACTAGGCGACGATATTTTGAATCCATTATATAAGGATTCACTCCGGAAGAAGAGAGGCAGGCTTTCGCCAACACTCTCTCGCTCCCCCTTGTAAAAACACTAAATAAAGAGTTTGAAGTTTTTATCACCTCCTCCGGCGCTGAGCACAACCACATCCTTTTAAGGTATATTTATTTTTAGTAGTTTTTTTTATTTTATTTTACTTTATTATATATCTGATTTAGCCCATGAGTGGCTAAATCTCTAAGTGTTGAACCTATGTTATACTAGCCTACTTGGAATCATGGAACAAATGCTTTTAATTAGCGGATGATTCATGTGAGAAAAAGCTAAGGTTGGGCAGAGAACAGTCCAGGCGGAATGTCTGAAACTCAGTTTGACGATCCTGTTGTATCCCGCTTAGCCAGGGTGGCGTTAGGGTGTTTTGGATCTACTACTGGGTTAAGACGGCCCTGACAGGACTGTTACATACCCGTAAATCATGCCTAAATAGTACTTCTCTGTGTGATCCACTGCTCGTTATATATTATCAATTATACTAATAATATTATGAGTATAATATAACAATAGAAAAAACATGTACTATATAATTAAAGAGAGAAGGTTGGTAGAAGAGAAAAAAGTTAAATTTTCATTACCAATAAAATTATTGTTTATGTTACTGGCAAAATCATTCTTTGAAAGAATTAGTCTAAAACTAAATATATGTTAAGCATGAAATTAGGGATCAAGGTTGTTAGAGTCCAAAACTAAATAATTAAGGTAACCTTATTCTTTACTGGGTTTGTGATGGAGATACGAGTGTAAGAAATGTAAACTAAGTAAATTTACTAAGAAATTGTAAATATTTTAAAATGGTGCACATTAATGCTTTTTTTCCAATTTAAATTTGTATTGGACTTGGAATGACGCAAAATTTTGAAGAATATATATATATATATAATATTATAAAAATGTATATATAAATCGGTTGGGTTCGGATTGATTTGGATTTTTTTTTGTTTAACACCAAATCAAACCAAAATATTATCAGTTTTTAAAATTAAAAACCAAATCAAGTCAAACCGAGTTGGTTTCGATTTATTAAATCGGTATGACTCGATTTACTGGTTTGAATCGGTTTTTCGATCTCATTTGAACACCTCTACCGTTCACTTCTCACTCCACTTATCAAGGTACGGAATAAATTACACCTTATAACCTTATATTTCCACTTAAATACTACGTATAAGAAAAGTTCTTGTTTTGAAATATAGAAATAAAAATTTAAGTTATACTACTGACGGTGTAATAATTTTTTTCCACACAAATAGTGGAATATAACAAGTTATAACATATTGCTTTCTTTTTAATTTTTCATTTTGTGTCCAGCATTCACATTAGGAAACCAACTAAATTTGAATTTGCGCCAAAAGGTATTACATTGGGAGTAAAATACTCCCTAACTTATCATTTACTTATTAAAGATTACAATCAATGCTATTAAAAATATTATCTGCAATTATTTTTTAAATGACTTGATTATATAAATAATTTTTACACTATTAATTAACGCGTAAAACTTACACTATAAATGAAATTGATTGAAAGCTAATAACAATTGCACTAAGCAAAGAGTTTCCAATCTCACTTCTGAAAGACCAAAAGAAAAATGAAATGAACCTAGCTAGTAGCATGGTGGAATTTGGATAAATGGGCATAAGTACACAGGTATTGAAAGTGAGTTGTTTAAATTTAGAAATGACTCATATATTTTGGATTTACCAAGTGGTATGAATTCTAACTACGAAACGACTTGAGTCGTTCGGTCAAATACTATTGTTTTTTAAAGAAATAATTCCTTGATTATTTTTATTAATGAAAAAGTATATATATAATTTATAATTTTCATAATAGGAAAATTCTATTCTTATTTTACTCTCAAAACCTTATTCTACTTGTACAATAATTACACAATTATGATAAGTGTACAACTCTAATTTAATTACAACTGAACCTACCTAAAATAGTCCACTAAAACTGTGATATACACGGCCTAAATATATGTGTATATCACGGTCATAACAGTCAGTTTTGCCATGTTCTGTCAGTGATATACATGGTGTATATTTCGTGTCTATCACGGGTATTTATCATACACTCGTAGTCATAGCGGGCGGTCTTCGTACGCTGAGACTGTCCCTAAAATCTTCAAAGAGAACCGATGGAAGACCCTTAGTAAAGATGTCTGCAATTTGATATCGTGAAGGGACATGTAGGACGCGTACTTGTCCACGGGCTACCTTTTCGCAAATAAAATGTATATCCATCTCAATATGTTTAGTGAGCTGATGTTGATCCGGATTGTCAGAAAGGTAAACGGCACTAACATTATCACAATAAACTAAGGTAGCTTTGTGAATCGGAAAGTGAAGCTCTAAAAGAAGATTACGTAGCCAACATGATTCAGAGACCACATTGGCCACCCCTCATACTCGGCATCTGCACTAGAGTGGGATAAGGTAGCTTGTTGTTTGGCAGACCACGAGACCAAGTTATCTCCAAGAAACATACAATAACCAGACGTAGAGCGTCTGGTGTCCGGACAACCACCCCAATTAGCATCTGTATAGGAGACAAGTGTAGAAACCGACGATGGATATAGATGCAAGCCATAATCAAGAGTGCCCTATAGGTAGCGTATGATGCGTTTGAGCGCATTCATGTGTTCAATCCGAGGATCATGCATAAACAAACATACCTACTGCACAACATACGTAATATCCGATCTCGTGAACGTGAGTTACCGAAGTGCCCCAGCAAGACTACGATAGTGAGTGGGGTCATCGTATGATGAGCCGGCCGCAACACCAAACTTGGGTTTAGTATCAACTGGCGTAGAAGTAGACTTGCACGAGGACATACCAACTCGCTCAATAATCTCATCAGCATACTTTCTCTGTGACAAGAATAACCCTCATGCACGACGAGTGACAACAATACCCAAGAAATAACTCAATGGTCCACAAGTCCTTCATAGCAAACTCGGAACTTAGCAGTGTCATGATCGACCGATGCAACATATCAGATGAGGCAATCAAAATAATATCATCCACATACAACAGAATATAGGCCATGGAAGTCCCTCGATGATAAATAAACAATGAATTATCAGACCTGATGTGCGAGAATCCAATAGTAGATACATAGTCAGCAAACCGCTTATACCAAGCTCGTGGGGCCTGCTTAAGGCCATATAAGGATTTCTTCAACAAACAGACATGATGTGGATAGTTGGGATCTTGAAAATCCAACGGCTGATGCATGTAGACAGTCTCTTTAATATCATCATGCAAGAATGCATTTTTCACATCTAACTGATGAATAGGCCAAGATTTTAAAAGTGTCAAGCTGAGAACAATGCGAATGGTAGCCGGTTTAACAACCGGACTGAACGTCTCAGCACAATCCACGCCAACCTGCTGAGTCTTACCATCAACCACAAGACGAGCCTTATGCCTTGCAAAAAATCCTTCAGAATTATCCTTATGAGTAAAAATCCACATAGACTGAATAATATTAACACCAGAATGACGGGGTACCAACTCCCACGTCTTATTCGCAATAAAAGCATCATATTCGTCGGTCATAACCAATTTCCAATTCGGGTTATTTAATGCGGACACTAGGTTACGGGGTAGGGGGATTTAAGAACATTTGAATTTAAATTAAAATGTCCTTTTGGTTTAAACATACCCCATTGACTATGAGTGACCGATCTGTGACTCGGGGAAGAATTGGATAGATTTTGGGATAAAAGTGGCGGGTGTAGGACGGGGTGGCTAACAGGTAGTGGGCCTGCTGGCCTAATATGGGAAACAATAGCTGGAACCGAAGCAGGAACTGAGGCAGTTTCAGTAATGGGCTGGGAAAATAGCCCAATAGCCGAAACTGGAGCAGAAATCGTGGAAGGAGGTAGAATAGTAGGTCCAGCGGGCAGTTGGGCCCGCTGATGTATTTTGTGTGCGTGACACGTTCGATAAATGGTGGATAATATACGGGGATACATCGTCATCTAAAAAATTATACGAACTAGGCCCGGGACTATTGACCTTTGCAAAAGGAAATTGGGTTTCATCGAAAATAACATGACGACTAATGATGATCTTGTTAGACGACAAATCAAAATATTTGTAACCACGATAGTTTGATGGATAACCTAAAACACACAGAGAGTAGAACGGGCCTGAAGTTTGTTAATTGTAGTTGACGGAAATAGTGGATAGCATAAACACCCAAAGACCCTAAGATGTGTATACGAATGAGTTTTATTATAGAGGATTTGAAGAGGGGAAGAATATGACAATCCTTTGGTAGGAAGTATGTTAAGGAGATAAGTAGCAATTTGTAGAGCATGATGCCAAAAAGAAGGGGGTACGAAAGCATGGACCAATAATGTGCGGACAATATTATTAATGGTACGAATTTTGCGTTTGGCTTTCTATTTTGTGAGGACGTATGAGGACAAGAGAAACGAAAATTTATACCATTAGTACCACAAAAATCTCGAAATGACCCATTATCATATTCTTTGTCATTATCACATTGAATATTTTTTACTTCCTGTTCGAACTGAGTACGGATGAAAGCTCTAAGTTTTAAAAAAGTGGAAAAGACTTGAGATTTTTTCGCTAATGGAAAAGTCCATAAAAATTAGAATAATCATCCAAAAATAGAACATAATAATGATGGCCCAAAGAACTGAGAACATGAGATGTCTATAAATCACTATAAATAATACCAAATGACATTAAAGTACGAGAATGAGAGTCTACAAACGACGATCTAACAAATTTTCCTACAGAAGAAGATTGACAAATCGGAGTACTACGGGTACCCTTACACAAAATAAAATTATTTTTATGTAAGGAAGACACAATAGACGATCCAGGGTGATCTAAACGTGCATGCCATAAGGAAGGAGCGAGAACTACAAAAGTAGATGGCAAGGCTTGACATGAGAGATCGGATATGGGCGTGATAGGATAAATATCTCACCTACTATCACATCTCATGAAAGGAATCCCCGTCTTGAAATCCTTCATAGAAAACCCAAAATGATCAAATTCAACAGAAACTGAATTATCAGTGGTGAATTTACGGACAGACACCAAATTTTTAATTAATTTAGGGGCATCAAGGGTATTTTTCAAGATAAGAGATGGATGGGGAGACAAAGTTTTATGACCGTAACAACGAATTAGAATTGAATTGCCATTACCAATAATTATACCACGATTATTGCTCCAATTGGAATAAGATGAGAGAGTACCTTGGTCGGACGTCATGTGGGTAATGGCTCTAGTGTCCATGTACCAATTCGTATCCGGGAGATTTAATCCAAGTGTGTGCATCACGACTTCAATGTCGGTAGGGGTGGGTCCCGCTGCATGGTAGGCATGGTGGGGCCGAGGCTCAAGAACGCCGGCTGGCTGCCCCGACCCAGTAGACTATCTCAAAAACCACTACTGCTGGGCCGAACTGGGCCTGGAAGCTGAAATTTGAAATTAGGCCCAATTCGGGTGGGCATTGTACGACGAAAAATAGGGGATGTTAGGCCCAGGCCCACTAGCCAAGTTCAACGACCTTGGGCCCCAAGCCCACTTACCCAGTTCCATGGCTATGGGCCCCAGGGCTGTGACCAGTTGGCTTCCGGCCCACTACACCGAGGCCCATTGCCACCCCCGTTATTGCCACCTCGGTTACCGCCACAGTTCTTGCCATTATTTTTACGATTTTGACCCTTTTTGTTGCCACCGTTGTTGCGATTTTGGCCGGAAGTGTTGGAGGCGGACAGAGAAAAAATGGACTCGATCACCATGACGACAGAAGGGGCCCCAGTGGCCGCTTTCTTAGCCAAGTCTGCTTCTTCGAGTGTGAGCAGTGAACAGGCCTGATAAAATTGCGGAAGAGGACTATTCTGACGAAGAAGCGTATCGACGCCACTATAAGCCTCAGATAGGCCTGCAACTATCTGAAGGACAAGATGATCGTTGGTAACGGGCGCACCAATATTGCAGAGTTGGTCCGCCAATTCTTTCAACCTTTTGCAGTAAGCTGAGACATTAGGAAAGTCTTCCATGTTAACGTGGGAGAATTCCTGCTCAAGTGTAACAACTCGAGAATTCTGATTATCTTGGAATATGTCACGTACTTTATCCCAATAAGCCATCGCCGTAGCGTCTGGTTCGATAATCGTTTGTAGAAGGTCGGTAGAGATAGTGGAGTAAATCTACTGAAGAACGGTAGCATCATGAGTCGTCCATAATTGAGGATCATCCTCGGGTTTAGGAATCCCCGTAGCCGTAGGAGCCAGGGGGATAATATGATGGAGGACTTGATGTGAGCGTGCGTGAAATTTGAACAGTTCGGCCCACGTCACGTATTGGACATTTTCTATTTCAAGAATGATAGGGATGTGATTCTTGATGTTAGAAACATTGAGGGCAGGGTGAAATGTGTTCTTAGCCATAATAGCAACACAAGACGTGATGTAGGGATTTGGAAGAAAATTTGGAAATAGAAAAAAAGAACCACCGTCGGGCACGGAAACCGAGAAGGGAATGTCGGAATCCGAGGCAAAAGTCGACGGAAAGTTGGGAGAAAATAACCTAAACTTCTGATACCATGAAAGAAATAATGCCTTAATTATTTTCATTAATGAAAGAATATATATACAATTTACAATTTCCATAATAGGAAAATCCTATTCCTATTCTACTCCCAAAACCTTATTCTACTTGTACAATAATTATACAATTATGGTAAGTGTACAACTCTAATTTAATTACAACTAAACCTACCTAAAATAGTCCACTAAAACCGTGATATACACGACGTGAATATACCGTGTATATCACGGTCATAACAGTCATTTTTGCCGTGTTCTGCCCGTGATATTCATGGTGTATATTCCGTGTATATCACGAGTATTTATCAATTTTTAGTTTTTCACGAAATTGTAGGAAAATAAAACAAGAACATATATTTGAGAATAATTCTCCAACAACCAAAAAAGGCGTTTGAACTAGAAAGTTATTTGGTTCCTTTAGTTTTAGAGTGATAATCAGGAATTTGTTATTTATATTTATATTTTTATTTTGTGAACTATTTTACTAAAACAGGAAAAAAAATATAAGCGAGATTTAACTAAATTATTATAACAGTCGTTTGGTGTACCTCCATTTATAGCAAAATAGGTAGTAAAATAAATTTTTGAATAAGTAATACAATGATTAGTTACGAAAAATAAAAACTAATTGTCACATAATTTAATAATATATTTGGTTGGCCTTATTAAAGTTCGCTTTGCTAACACTCACATAATTAAGTTGTGGGAATTTGTGTGTTGTTCTACGCAATATGTAGAATTTAGAATAAGAACATATATATTAGCAATATATACACAAGAGTAACTGAAGACAAAAGAACTCTTCAAATAAACAATCCTCGTATAACAATCTCCAAATTATTATTCATTGCATAACAACTTCTACATTATCACTCATTGCATAGATAATTTACGTATAACTAATATGTAAATCAATAGATTGCTAAGGGATCGTTCGATCCACATTCAAAATTATGATGAGATTATAATTCTGGAACTAATGATCCTTGAATTATAGAGTACATATGATTTGTTGGAAAATATAATCCAAGAACGATCAAAATTATATGAAGAAGAACATAAAGATGAATGTTTGACAATAAGAACAACGACCAAAGAATTGAAGGTTTGAAACACGTACGGAATGCTTTTTTAAAAGCGTTATTTGCTTTCGAGATTGCTATGAAATTATATGAATAATTTTATTAGATATAACAAGTCTTTTGAAAATTTGCACTGAGCAAATAGTGAAAAAATCCATATTAGAAAAACAAGAACTTTTCTGAAGAAAATTAATTTTCAACGTAATGTTGAATTGATTTTTATAGACAAACATTTAATAACCAAAACACCCTTTTAATTAAAGATACATCCTTTCACTAAAAGACACCTTTCTTTATAAAATTCTTTGTAAATAATTTATATTTAAATAAAAATTTCAACATGATTTGCTTTGTTCGTAGCATTAAAACTAAATATAGCTTTGGAAGACTAAAATAACTAAATACACTTTGATTTTCGATTTTAATTTTGACTTTCCTTTAAAAGAGTTAAAAAGAGCTTTAGAACAAAGGTCATTTTGTTATTTTACATGTTTTATCCAGATATAATTAATTCCTAAATTGTATCCCATATTAAACAGAGTATAAAATTATGCCAAATCCTAGCACAAAACTATACCAGTAATACTCATACTAAATATAAAAAAAGCATAACATAATACAAAATTTAATATTAGAATTATTTTTATAATCCTGATAACCAAACGAGCCATAAAATTTACTCCTTTCATCTCAAATTATCTATCGTAATTTCTAAAAATAGTCGTCTCAAGTTATTTGTTAATCTTAGAAGTTCAAGACAATTTTTTTTTAAATTTTACCTTTAATAGTAATTGTTTTGAAAACTACAAACACTTCAAGATGACACATAAATAGAGTACATATTAAATTGAGAGAGATTATATTTTAGATAACACATAGATAGAGTAAATATTCAATGGAGAAAAATTATTATTTTAGATATAAATAAAGGTAAAAATCATCAATTATTAGACTTAAAGTACGAGTTTAGGTTAAATATGTCATTATTAGTCTTCTATTAAATTTTATGTGAAATAAGTGTATCTTTGACGCATGAGTATTTTGGACCAAATTATTAATGGAGTACAAATTTGATGAATTTTGCATTTTGATCCTTTTTTATATTTTTTTAAGAGACATGTAAACTAGAAACGGTGTGAGTACAAAATATCTCCTAGGGAAACGTCAAGTTTATTAATCAAATTGCATTTGCACTGAATTTCAAGTTCATTTCATTTGCCCAAAAAAAAATCCAAGTGTACCTAACCTCAGTCAGATTCTAACCCTACATCTGACCGCAGTTTTTGGTTTTATTTAAAGTGACAGAAAATAAGCTAAGCCACCTGTGTTGTGAACTTATAATTTCCAGTTCTTCTCTCCATTTTCTTCTTCATTTCAACTTTTTTCTCTTTCTAATTTGTACACCATTTTTGGGTATCACAAAATTGATTGTGAAATAATGAAAATTGTGGATTTAGCCCTTTTAACTTCCTGTTCTTGATTTTGTGGTTATAATGGAGGAATTAATTGAAAAGGTGAAATATGGAGTTGTACTCAATAGATAGACAGAAGGAGAATTTTCTTTCTAAATTTAACCAAATTTCTGCTTTTGGGGTTGGTTTTGTTGGTGCAATAAGTATTTCTTGTCATGTCTTATAAGTAAAAAAATTTAAAAATAACCACTTTTTCAGCTCTATTCTCACTCACTTTCTGTACAATATTTTTACTGGTTGATCCAAAAAATTAATTGAACTTTCAAGAAACTGCAATAATCATGAAAAGAGTTCGTAGCACTGATTCTTTGGGTGCACCATTGATGTCCATGTGTCAAAATACTACAGGTGCTTAATTACTTGGTTAAATTAAATTCCCTTTTGAAGTTTTCACTTTTTTTTTACTTAGAAGCTTGTGTTTTCATGAAATTCTGTTATTTTCTTGATAACATGTCCATTTTCTAATCCCTAGTACTTACCTGTTGTTAGTTAGTATTATACTTCCGTCCTTTAACTATAGATTTAACTTATATATATATATGCACTTATTCAGAGCGGGAGCTAAGATTTAAAATTAATGGGGTCGCAATTTTAGTATTGAGTTACTGGTAAGTTATAAATTAATAATTTGTGACTAGTAAATAAGTTTCTTTAGGCAAATATAGGAGAGAACCAAAACTATTGGATTATATTGAATCTGCTTCTTACGCTCTAGTTCTACCCCTGCTTATGGTGCATATAGTTTGATACAATCAAAACATTTTAACTGATTATAGCAAGTTTTTTAAGTTGAACTTTGATGTCATTTATCCAAAATTACTATAGACAAATACCTATAATGTTTTTCTAAGTGTAAATAATTTTTATGCCATCAAATTTAATTAATTATTGTATGTTCTCATTATGCCTTTCATATAAAGAATTACCTATTGTTGTAGGTCAAGTTTCAGTATAAAAAGCACACTTGTGTCTTTCTCATGTTTATTTTGTGCTTGTATTTAGATAAAGACAACCAATGGAACAACTATGTTTATTCAAAGGATTTTCAGTCCATGTTAGAAGGCTTAGATGATGAAGCCACCTGTGTGGAAGAATCCGGCGTTGGATCGGAGAAAAAACGGCGGTTGAAGGTGCACCAAGTAAAGTCATTGGAGAAGAATTTTGAAGTTGATAACAAACTTGAACCTGAGAGGAAAGTGAAATTAGCTCAAGAACTCGGGTTGCAACCGCGACAAGTGGCGATTTGGTTCCAAAACCGCCGCGCACGGTGGAAGACTAAGCAATTGGAGAGAGATTACAATGTTCTCAAAGCCAATTTTGATTCTCTCAAACATAACTATGATTCTCTCCAACATGACAATGAAGCTCTCTTGAAAGAGGTACATCTTTTTAAGATCATAATAAAGTTCAAAGCTTAATTCAATTGTTGTTTGGTCTTGTTTACGAACTTAGTAGAGACAGAAAAAAACGTTAGATGATTTCTTTACTTGGTCGAATAACCTAAAAGACATCTTTATTTGTCGTGATTGACATCCGGTCCCTCAAACTCTACGGGGTTTCATCCATACAACTCAAACTCGTTTAAAACTGGAGGGGCGGAGTGTCAAATCGGAACAAGTAGAGATGAAATCTTGTGTGGGATATATGTTCTAGTGAGTGGCATAATTAGAATTTTCACTAACGAAATTTAAAGTATAACAAAGTAAACACACGAAGAAGTTAAAGAGTCATAAAAAATAATTTTGATTTTGTATATACTGTAATTTTCAAGCCGAAAAGAATTCAGATGAACACCTTGAGCCCCTAGCTCGGCCATTAGTTCTAGTTATAACATGTTGAAACTTGTGACCACTTAGATTAAAAGTGCAAACACCCTTTTTAATTAACTATAATTGTCACATTATACTGATTATAATTTTTATTTTTTTGTTTTGACATTCAAGGTTAATGAGCTGAAATCAAAGCTACATGGAGGAAACAATGAAACCAAAGTTGCTTTAAAAAAAGAGGCTATAGAGTCTGAAACTGATGACAAAGAAATTGAACAAAGCAACAACCCAAACAACAATACAGAGCTCAACTTTGAGAGTTGCTTTAATGGTGGAAATATAAATTCCTCCATTTTTGCACTCGAGTCATCAGATAGTGACTCGAGTGCAATCTTGAACGAAGATAACAGCAGCCCAAACGCCGCGGCCATTTCATCTTCGGGAGCTTTCTTGATTAATAATTCCAATGGAGGATCATCGTCACCGGATTCGAATTCTTCATTGAATTGCTTCCAATTCTTGGATTCAAATCCAAAATCAAATACTTTGGATGCCCAAAAGGTTTATAATCCGTCGCCGTTTGTGAAAATGGAGGAGCACAATTTTTTTAGTGGTGAAGAATCTTGTAGTACTTTGTTCTCAGATGAACAAGCTCCTACACTTCATTGGTATTGCCCAGAGGACTGGAATTGGAAAGAGTCTTAATTTTTGTACAGTGGGGAGTAAAATAGTAAAATTTTATCCGGTAATCGAACTAACCAGGTAGAATCCTATGCCAGACGACGAGTATTGTAAGTGACAAAAATGACCTTGCTAAGGAGTGTATTGCAAGTGACAAAGTTTCCTTGCTTCCACCGCTCATTGAGATTTAGCTCTTTATTGCTCCGGCTAGTCAAAAATAATAATAATAATCGAATCCTCTCGGCATAGCTGGATGACAAAAGAGGTGAACTTAAAATCCAGCTGTAGGCTTGCAGCGTGGGTTCAAATTCTGGTAGGAGCACCTTGCTCTCTTCTGAGATAGACCTCGTAGGCGATATCAGTTGAATCTGTTCTCAAACCCTGATCATTCAGACACATTTCGTAATTTATTGATAGTAGTATTAAAGGATCGATACTACTATCTTCAGAGAAGCTGGATATAAAAAAAAATTATGGAAGGGGAGGTGGGGTACTGTTGGGGGGTTGGGGGATGAGGGAAGCGTGTGAGTTTGGGTAAAAGTTGGCATTTTGCAGGGATGACTTAGGTAGTACTTTGAAATCTACAGTTCTGTATTTTTTACTGTTAAGAGGAAAAAAAGGGGGGTCAAGAGAATCTATGATGATGATGAAAAGGTTTCTGTAATGGTAAATAAAGATGGCTAGCTAAAGTATTTCATGGATCATATTTTTGAATGATTATACAGCTTTTTAAATATTCATGAAAATCATAATGGAGGATACATATATTGCTAGATAACAAGAAATTCAGAATCGAATATACATAAGTTAAGTCCCCTAAATTTATTTTAGAAAGTCCTTTAGACACCTTAATTCAATGGGCGACCAAATTATTACCCCCAATATGCCACAATCAAATTTTTATCTAACAATGCAGGAATAAGATCCGCATACACTTTATCCTTTTTAAACCCCACTTGTATGATCACACCGAATATGTTGTTGAAATGTATACACCCGCGAACGTATGGACGTCATCCAACAACTCAAGATAGCTTAACTTTAAGAAAAACTATTAGTGCATAACTTTTGTAGTACTTGAATAATAAGTACACAACTGAGACCAGAATCTGTTATGAAGTTCATGGCTTACTTTAGAATAGCTAATACAACTATCTAACATCAAGAAAAGATGTGCACGTCAGAGCAACATCCATGGAACAATGTGTAGCCCTCACCACAATATCTATCAAAGGGGTGTTAGTAAAAAAAACTACGCCGATCGTGTAGGATAGTATAACTGATCATGGTCATGTTCTCCGTGAACAACGCGAGTTATCAACTCAATCAGATGCTCATCATAAGCGTTTCCCCTCATCCTGTTCTATTTGATCAAAAACATCCAGCATTAGAAAGTAGAAAGAGTTATCCAAAGTGTTTGGCCCAGTGGCCAATACATTAGGGTATTGCTGTTTGAGATTCCGTGTTCGAGTCCTCTGATCAGCGAGAGTGGGAACCGTTTCCCAAAAAAATTCCTCCATACGTGTAGGGCCAAGCGGTGTATACTAATCCATAGGGCCAGGCCGGAGGTGGGGTTTTCTGGGGTATGGGGCCGTAATGCGGTGGGACCAGTCACTTTAAAAAGTTTACCCTACCACAGTTTTGTCCTCCGGGGCATAGTCCAGTGGCAAAGCCTGGGCGCTAAAAGGCGCTCTGGCATGGGGCAGCGTGGGTTCGATTCCCCGCAAGCACGAAGAAACTCTACATGTTGGGGAATTTGACCTTGTCTCATTGATCAGTTGTACGCTCCCAGAAAACTGGCCACTAGAGCACATCCCGCGATTTACCCGGTGGTGGGGGTGCTGAAGGACCGGTCCCATCATCTCCAGGACGTTTGGGTAATATCAGTGAAGTAGTCAGGCGCAAGCCTGAAAACCTGGATTATCAAAAAAAAAAAAAAAAAAAAAAAAAAAAAAAGAATGAAAGTAGAAAGAGTTGAGCTACTAAACTTAAGTTACTAATGAGAAACTCTATAAAAGCTATTTGTGACTTTTGCCCTTTTAGGCTTCACAATAGTTTTCCATTTCTTTTCCAGTTCCTTATTTTTGTTCTTACTTAGATACACGCATATAGCCAGGGGTTTAAATGGAAATCAGATTAAATACTATATGAGATCAATTTATTATATATATATATATATAGTAATTGTTTAATTCCCTGATAAAAGTGTTAAAAATATAATCAAATATTAAAAGTGTGTTCTATCTAACAGCTTAAGTTTTTAGATCAGATGATCACACATTTCAATCAGATCAGCATGTGAGGGGGTATGTTGAGAATATAATAAAATATTAAAAGTGTGTTTTATTTAACATAGCTTAAACTTTTAAATCAGATGGTCACACACTTCAATAAAAAATCATGCCTCTACTATCGCCACTGGTTAGGCAGCGATCCGAATTATCGATGGAATATAAAAGAGGACATAAACCTAGTCTTAAAGTAGTATGAGAAGAATATTAGCCCTTGGAAGTGTTGAAACGTATTAGCAAGACAATAATATGGTTGGTGGATTACCCAAAAAAATCCATTTGCTTTCTCCTCCTATATCAAGGCATACATGTTGAGGTTTTAGAGCTGCCCCCCCTCCCCCGACCACCAGTATTTATGGTGGGGCCATGTGGTGTGGGCATTTCGATTAAATCAAATGAAATATTGATTTTTAAAAGGATAGGTATGTGTAGAGTCTCTTGTTTACACACTTTGATTGGTGACCAGCTAAACTAAACTACTACATTTGCAGTCTGCATAGTATATCACTTAACTACCAAAAAAAAATACTATACTACAAAAGAAAAAAAAAAAGAGAAAGCAAAATATTATAAACAGAAAGGGAAAAACGGAACAAAATAGTTAGACACTTCTATCACTTTGGAAGTTTGAATTTAATTCCAATTTGTAAAACAGATTTGATAGAAACTAAAATCGGATATCTCACGGACAACTTATGTATATTTAGGTTACTTACCATATTTTGTAGAATCTTTGTACAAGTGTAATTAAGATATTAGTATTATAGTAGAAATATGATTTTCCATATTTAGAAATTGTATATTGTATATAGACCTGTCCAACAGGCCCGGCCCGACCCGACCCGAAAAAACAAGGGTCAGGGTCGGCTTATAGCTGACCCGCGAGCCACCCGACCCGAAAAAGCGGGGACCCAATCTTATGTAGGGTCGGGCCAGGGTCAGAATATTTTACCCGTCTGACCCGGCCCGACCCCCTATCCGACCCCGACCCGCGTATTTTTTAATATAATTTATATTATTTTTCCTTCATTAATATTTATTTTGTACTTATATATATTTTTGCCATTAATATTTAAGTGATATAATATTTTTATAATATATGTATTGCTTAATCTACATTGAGCTCGACATAAAATAATAAAAACGGTAGTTGATTATTAATTATATGTTTATATTATTAGTCGTTCTGTTAATATCACGGAAGCATAATGTAGGGAGAGAAAATAGTTGTAAATTGGTGAAACTTTAAATGGTCATAACTCTGCGCTCGGATGTCCGTTTTACCCGATTTTTTTGATTTTGCGTATTTTTTTCGAGACGGAGCCAATTTTTATAAAAACGTCCGTTTTCCACATCAATTTGTGTTTCCCCCAAAATCGATTTCTAATTTTCCTTTTTCTTTAGTAAACATCTCACGATACACAATAGATTTCAACATCGAATTTTCATGGTAGTGTAGGTGTGAATGTCAATTTCAGTTTTGGAAATTCAATTTTTTTTTAAAAAAAATTCCTCGACCCAACCCGGCTCGACCCACCAAATCCCGTCCCCCTTCCAACGGGTCAGGGCCGACCCGTGACCCGTAGGGTCAGGGCCAGGGTCGGAAATTTTAAAAGAAAATAGGGTCAAGGTTGGGCAAGCAGAAAAAAAGCCACCCGACCCGAGCTTTGGATAAGTCTAATTGTTTGTATATATGGACCTCTTCATTAATAAAATAATCAAGAGATTATTTCTTTCATGGTATCAGAAGTCTAGGGCAAAATTACATTCTCCCAACTACACTTCCGCCGCCTAGCACCCTCGGAATCCGCGATTCTGACACTTTTTTTTGTTCTAAAAATTTTCATATCTTCCCAAATTCTCTTCCTAATCTCTAATTCTCCTTTTGTTCTTTCATTATGTCTACCTCAAAGAACATGTTTCATCCTGCCCTTACAGTCTCCTACATCAAGAACCACATCCCTATCATTCTTGAGATGGAAAACGTCCACTACGCAACGTACGAAGAATTATTTAAAGTTCACGTATGCTCGCATTAAGTCCTTTACCACATCATCCCCGCGGATACATGCAAGGAGAAGGTGCCTACCGCTAATGATAACCCTGTGTTATGGACGATTCTTGATGCTACCATACTCCAGTGGATATATTCCACTATCTCTACTGACCTTTTGCAGACGATTATTGAGCCCGACGCCACAACGATGAATATTTGGAATAGGGTGCGTGATATATTCAAAGACAACAAAAATTCTCGTGCCGTCACTCTTGAGCAGGAATTCTCTCATGTCACTATGGAGGATTTTCCAAATGTCTCAGCTTATTGTAAAAGGCTGAAGGAATTGGCAGATCAACTCAAGAATGTTGGTGCGCCCGTTATGAATGATCGTCTTGTTCTTCAGATGGTTGTCGGCCTATCCGAGGCCTATAATGGTGTTGTGACTCTTCTTCGTCAAAGCAACCCTCTTCATTCGTTTTATCAAGCTTGGTCTATGCTCATCCTTGAAGAGGCAGGGTTGGCTAAAAAGGCCACAACTGGAGCAACTTCCACCATGATGGCGACCTCCCCACAAAATTCCTACTCTCCATCATCTTCGGCTAATTCCACTCCAAATTGAAACAACGGGGGTGAAAAAAGGTGTCAAAGTCAGAAGTCCGGCGGAAAAGGTGGCGGCCGCGGCAAAGGCAGAAGCCGCAGTGGCAACCACAGCTTGGGTCAGGGCAGTGGGCCAACAGTGCCGCTGGCTAGTGGGACTCGCAGTGGCCCAACTGACCTAGTTACCCCTTTCCAACAATCTACCCAACGAATTGGGCCAGCCAGCAGAGGCCCAATTTACAGCCAGTTCTAGCAGTTTACCCAGCGAATTGGGTCAGCCAGCAGAGGCCCAGTTCGCAGCAATTTCAGTCCAGTCAGCCGGCTATTGGGCCTTATCAGCAGGCCTTAAAGGCTGCGGGCCCATCAGCAGTTTCGACACCTACGAATATCGAGGCCGAGATGCATATACTTAGATTAATTCTCTCGGACATAAATTGATACATGGACACCGGAGCCACTTCTCATATGACGTCCGCGCAAGGTAATCTCTCGTCTTATTTCAATTTGTGCAAAAACCGTGGCATAATTATTGGTAATGGCAATTCAATTCCAATTCGTGGTTATGGTCACACAAATTTGTCCTCCCCATATCCACCTTCCGTCCTAAAAAATGTCCGTCATGCCCCTCACTTAATTAAAAATTTGGTGTCTATCCTAAAATTCACAATTGATAATTGGGCTTCGGTTAACTTTGACCCTTTTGGATTTTCTGTAACGGATTTCAAGACGGGAATACCTCTAATGAGGTGTAATAGTCGAGGAGAGATTTATCCAATCACCACCACCACCATTTCCAATAGTCAAGCCACACCTTCCACATTTGCCGCTCTTGCTCCTTCCTTGTGGCATGCCCGTTTGGGTCATTCAGGGTCGTCTATTATTTCTTCTCTTAAAAATAATAATTTCATTGATAGTAAGAGTACGCATAGTACTCATATTTGTCCTTCTTGTTCTCTAGAAAAATATGTTAGATTACTGTTTGTCGCCTCTACTTCTAATACGTCGATGCCCTTTGACATTATTCATACTGATTTATGGACATATCCCATTTTGAGTTCTTTGGGCCATCGTTATTATGTATCATTTTTGGATGATTATTCTAATTTTTTGTGGACCTTTCCTTTGTCTAATAAATATCAAGTTTTTTTTGAAATTCTTAAAATTTAGAGCTTTCATCCGTACCCAATTTGAATGGGAATTTTAAAACATTCAATGTGATAATGGTATGGAATATGATAATGGGCCATTTCGGGAATTTTGTGACACTCATGGCATATCTTTTCAGTTTTCTTGTCCTCATACGTCCTCGCAAAATGGGAAGGCCGAAAGAAAAATTCGTACAATTAATAATATTGTCTGAACCTTACTAGCCCATGCTTCATTACCCCCATTTTTTTGGCATCATGCGTTTCAAATGGTAACATACCTTCTTAACATTCTCCCTAACAAAGGTTTAGCATATCAATCCCTACTTAAATTTTTTTACAATAAAGATCCCTCGTATTCTCATCTTAGGGTATTTGGGTGCTTGTGCTATCCACTTTTTCCGTCCACTACAATTAATAAACTTCAAGCTAGGTCTACCGCTTATGTATTTGGGTTTTCCGTCTAATCATCATGGTTACAAATATTTTGATTTATCTTCTAATAAAATCATAATTAATTGCCATGTTATTTTTTATGAAACCCAATTTCTGTTTGCTCAAGTGTCTAAATCTATGTCGAGTGCTTATAATTTTTTGGACGATACTCTCTCCCCGTATATTCTACAACAGTGGGCCCACTCTACCCGTGAGTCACATCTGCCAACAGGCCCACTGCCTACTGGCCCAAATATTCTCCCTACCACACCATCTAGTGACCTAGGCCCATCAGCCACTATTTCTCGGCCAACAGACCCACTGCCTGCTGTGCTAATAATTCCTCCTCCCGGGACCGTCACTCAGCCAGCAGGCCCACTGCCTGCTAGCCCAAATACCTCCAGTCCAGTCAAATTTTCCAGATCACGGCCAGTAGGCCCACTCCTTGTTGGCCAGTCCCGAGGCAGTTTCCAACGTCCCCGGTCCAGTTTGTTTCTATTCCGAGTCAAGGGCCCGTTACTCATAGCCAAAGAGGTATTTTTAAACCTAAATGACATTTTAATTTATATTCTAATGTCACTAAATCACCCCTACCACGTAACCCAATGTCTGCCATTCATGACCCAAATTGGAAAATGGCCATGGATGATGAATATAATGCTCTTATTAAAAATAAGACATGGGAGTTGGTGCCCCGTCCGACTGGTGTCAATATTATTCGGTCTATGTGAATTTTTACTCATAAGGAAAATTCGGACGTTCGTTTGAGAGGCATAAGGCCCGTCTTGTAGGTGATGGCAAAACTCAATAGGTTGGCATGGATTGTGGTGAGACGTTTAGTCCGGTGGTAAAACTGGATACCATTTGCACTGTTCTCAGTCTGGCTCTCTCGAAAGAATGGCCTATTCATCAGTTGGATGTGAAAAATGATTTCTTACACAATGATCTTAAGGAGACAGTTTACATGCATCAGCCCTTTGGTTTTAAGGACCCCAATTATCCTCACCATGTCTGTTTGCTGAAAATGTCCTTATATGGGCTTAAGCAGGCCCCACGAGCTTGGTATAAGAGGTTTGCAGATTATGTGTCTACTATTGAGTTTTTTCACAGCAGATCTGATCATTCTCTATTCATCTATCGTCGTGGTACTTCTCTAGCATACATTCTGTTGTTTGTGGATGATATAATTTTGACAGCCTCTTCTGATAATTTGTGCAAGTCTATCACGTCCCTTCTCAGTTCAGAATTTGCTATGAAAGACTTGGGGCTCTTGAGTTATTTTTTGGGTATAGCTGTCACTCGTCATGCATATGGTCTATTTTTATCACAGAAGAAGTATGGGACTGAGATTATTGAGAGAGATGACATGTCATCTTGTAAGTCCTCTTCTACTCCGATTGATACCAAACTGAAGCTGAGTGCTACTTCTAGCACACCATACGAGGATCCCACCTACTATCGTAGTCCTGCAGGGGCTCTTCAGTATCTTACTTTCACGAGACCAGATATTACTTATGCAGTACTACAAGTGTGTTTATTTATGCATGATCCGCGGATTGAGCACATGTATGCGCTCAAACGCATTATACGATACATACATGACACACTTGATTATGAATTGAATTTATATCCATCCTCCGTCTCTACTCTCGTGTCGTATACAAATGCTGGTTGGGGTGGATGTCCAGATACTATACGGTCGACATCTGGTTATTGTATATTTCTTGGTGATAACTTGGTCTCTTGGTCAGAAAAATGCTAGGCTATATTATCGCGATCCAGTGCGGAGGCCGAGTATCGAGGGGTAGCCAATATGGTGTCTGAGTCATGTTGGCTGCGTAATCTACTTTTAGAGCTTCACTTTCCTATTCAGAAAGCTACCTTGGTCTACTGTGATAATGTTAGTGCAGTTTATCTCTTTGGGAATCTGGTCCAACATCAGCGCACTAAACGTATCGAGATGGATATTCACTTTGTTCGCGAAAAGGTAGCTCGTGGACAAGTACGTGTCTTGCATGTCCCTTCAAGGTACCAAATTGCTGACATCTTTACTAAGGGTCTTCCCTTGGTTCTATTTGAAGATTTTAGGAACAGTCTCAGCGTACGACAACCGCCCGCTATGACTACGGGGGTGTGATAAAAACCAAAACTATGTATCTCAGGGACAACTTATGTATATTTAGGTTACTTACCATATTTTGTAGAATCATTGTACAAGTGTAATTAGGATATTATAGTAGGAATATGATTTTCCATATTTAGAGATTGCATATTGTATATATAGATCTCTTCATTAATGAAAATAATCAAATAATTATTTCTTTCAAGATTAAACATGTACTCTTTTCGGTTCAATTTAGATGTCATAATTTTTATCTTGAAACATTAACATTTGACATTAGTACTATTACTTTATACCGTTTAAGTTTTAACAAGAAATTGTTTCTATCGGATTTTACTGTATTGTTATTGTAATATTCTTTCAACTACGTACGTACCACTTATTAGCGAATATTCTCCTAATATTCGTAGTATATTTTGTAATTATGATAGGTGTATATTTAAGGTAACCTAGGATTCTTATTGTACAATCTCTGTACAACTATATATATTGTGATTAATGAAAGGAATCCCTAAGGGAAATTATTCTAATCTTACATGGTATCAAGAGCCAAACCCTAATCCCTACTCTTCTCCTCCCAAAGCCGTCGACCACCACCATATCTCTTCTTTCTTCTCGGTCGACGGCCACCATGTCTCGTCCGTCATCCCCTACTAATTCCGGTTCCTCCACTGGTACTTTTGACAACCCCCCCACCACGTTCATCGTCTTCTTTTCATCCGGCTTTCGCCGTTACCAACATCAAGAATTCTATCCCTATAATTCTTGACCAAGAAGACTGTCAATATTCCATGTGGACAAAATTGTTCTATATTTTTGCATGTGCATACAATGTGCTAAACCATATTGATGATTTTGTTCCTCGTCCCACCGATATTGTCGACTTGACATGGCGTCACCTCGACGCCATCGTCAAACAGTGGATATACGACACCATCTCAAATACTTGTTGTGTACTATCATGAAAACATATGCTATGGCACGTGAACTTTGAGTACGATTAGAAGAAATTTTTTCAGATAATAAAAATACTCGAGCTGTGTATTTGGAAGAGCAGTTCAACAATACGTGTCTTGAGAATTTTAACATGTACGAATATTGCAAACAACTGAAACTCATCGCTGACCAACTTTCCAACGTCGGGACATCTGTTTCAGAAACCAAGATGGTACTTCAATTGGTTGCTGGTTTACCGAAAGGTGAATATGATACACTTGCAACGATGATTCAACAGGTCGACACACTACCAAGTTTCAACAAGACACGTTTATAACTATTGTTGGAAGAAACCCGCCGTGCTAAACAAGATGAGCACAATCAAAAGGCATTAGCCGTTGACAACATGGCACCACCGGCGGTCACCACCACCCAGACCACCACCAGCAGCAGCAGCCCCGCGACGGAGGACGTGGTGGCAGAGGTCGCGGTAACAACAACAAAGGGAAGGGCCGCGCAAGGGCCAAAGGAACCAGCAGTCTAGCCCAACCCTGCTCCCTATTTTCAGTGGGCTGGAAAACCACCATGGCCCAATACCGGGAACTGGGCCTCTCCTGCATGCCCCTATCCAACTTCAGGGGCCCAGTTCCAGCCAGCTTGGTCACTCGGTGTTTTGGGCTCCGCCCCAGCCAACAGACAGGCACACCTGGCTTCGTCCACTCAGCACCCGCAAGTCAGCAGCCTGGCCCCCACTGATTTGGGCCAGGCCTTCAATATATTGAACCTTCAACAACCCGATGATAATTGGTACATGGACACCAGAGCCACATCTCATCTCACCCGGTCGTCAGGTAATTTATCTCAAATGCATCGGTTAAAGTGTCCTCAATTTATTACTGTTGGCAATGGTCACCGCATTCCAATTGAAGGTTACGGTAACACACATACCAAACATCCCCACCCACTTTTCTCCCTAAATCATGTCCTCTACACCCCTAACATCATTAAAAACTTAATCTCTGTTAGAAAATTCACTTGCAATAATTCCGTGTCTGTTGAATTTGACCCTTTTTGTTTTTCTGTGAAGGATCTCAATACGGGGAAAATTCTTACGCGCTGCAATAGTGTGGGAGACCTCTACCACTTCACTTAATCTTCCGCTGTCAGACCACATTCACCCATCTCCCTTGCAGCCATCTCTCCGTCAACTTGGCATAACAGACTCGGACACCTAGGAGATCCTGTCTTTAATTTTCTTAGAACTAATAAGCGTATTCAATGTAATAATGGGAAACTTGCCCAACACTGCTTTTCTTGCCCGCTTGGCAAGCATACTCGTCTTCCATTTATGTCATCCAACAATGTTACTTTTTTCTCCATTTGATATTGTTCATGCTAATCTGTGGACATCTCCGGTTGTTAGTTCTTTGGGTCACAAATTTTATCTAGTATTCTTAGATGATTTTTCACACTTTGTCTAGATTTACCCACTGAAGTTCAAATCTGAAGTTTTTGCCAAGTTCCTTGAATTTTAAAAATTCATTAAAACACAGTTTGAAAAATCCATAAAATCTTTCCAATGTGATAATGGACGTGAATTTAATAACCCGACATTTCACAATTTCTGCTCTAAATAAGACATGGTTTTCTGTTTTTCCCTGTCCCTACAGTTCATCCCAAAATGGAAAGGCTGAACGAATTATACGCACTATCAATAATATGGTTCGTACCTTATTGTTTCATGCATGTCTTCCACCACCATTCTGGGTCTATGCTGTTAAAATGGTAGAGTACCTCCTTAATATTTTACCAACCAGCACTCTCCAAAACAAGACCCCAACCGAAATCTTATACCGTAGGTTCCCATCCTATGACCATCTCCGCATTTTTGGCTGCTTATGCTACCCCAACCTAGCCTCCACTGCACCTCACAAACTCGTCCCACGCACCACACCCTGTATCTTCGTTGGTCTCTCTCCTACTTATCGGGGTTACATGTGCTATGACATAGACACTCGTAAAATCATTGACTCACGTCACGTCACATTTGACGAGACGACCTTTCCATTTTCAAATCTCTAAAAATTTCAAACCACATATTACACCTTTCTCGATGAGCCGAGTCTGTCCCCTGTTATCCAGTCATTATGCCACTAGCAACTCACTGTTCCGTCGGAGCCTGCACCAGCAGCTCCATCCCCACCACTGTCAAGCGTCATCTCCCACCAGGCACCTCCCAACTCTCGATCGAACACCTCACTGATCGACCTATCCGTGTCTCCTACCCAACCAGAACCACTGCTGCCTCCAGAACCCGCAAGCCAGCAGCCACAAATCCCAGTCCAACTACTGTTGCCTACCCACCGTATGGATACTCGTGCACAATACGGGATTTTCAAACCCAAGGTCCATTTTAACCTCTCCACACAATCCATATCGCCCATTCCAAAACTAGCCAAACTAGACCCTAATTGGAATGCGGCCATGTGCGAGGAATTTAATGCTTTAACCAAGCAGAACACTTGGGATTTGGTACATGGACCGGACGGTGTGAATGTTATCCGGTGTATGTGGATATTTCATAACAAGTTCAGAGATAGTGGTGACTTGGAGAGGTATAAGGAAAGACTGGTTGCTAATGGCACTAATCAGCAGGAGGGAATTGATTGTGGTGAGACATTCAGTCCGGTTGTTAAACTGGCTACTATTCGTACTGTTCCCAGTATTTCTATGGGCAAGCATTGGCCGATTCATCAGCTTGATGTCAAGAATGCATTTCTTCATGGGGATTTGAAAGAAACTGTATACATGCATCAGCCCCCTGGCTTTGTTCATCCGGCAGTCCCGCAATATGTATGTCATCTCAGGAAGTCCCTATATGGCTTGAAACAGGCACCCCGCGCTTGGTATGATCGTTTTGCCAGGTATATTATGCAGATCGGGTTTATATGTAGCAGGTGTGATAACTCTCTCTTCACTTTTCATCGAGGTAGCATCACTGCTTATTTGCTATTATATGTGGATGTCATGTTCTTACTTCCTCATCTGACGGTTTGAAGAATGAAATCATTGATCTACTCAAAACTGAATTTGCTATGACTAATTTGGGAAAGCTGAGTTACTTCTTGGGTATATCCGTGACCAGATCTGCAACTACTATGTTTTTGTGTTAGCGTAAATATGCGGAAGAGATAGTGTACAGGGCTAAGATGATAAATTGTAAAATTATGCCAACTCCGGTGGACTCAAAATCCAAGCTTAGTGCCAATGATGGTGCGCCAGTTTCTGATCCCACCCTATATCGGAGTCTTGCAGGTGCCCTTCAGTATCTTACATTTTACTAGGCCTGATATTGCATATGCCGTTCAGCAGGTGTGTCTGTTTATGCACTCCCCGCGAGAATCCCATTTTACCGCCCTCAGGCGTATTATCAGATACATTAAGGGCACACTTGACTTTGGATAGCATCTCTACCCCTCTGCACCAACCAAGTTGCTCTCCTACACGGATGTAGATTGGACAGAATGCCCGGACACACGTCGCTCCACCTCGGGCTACTGTGTATTTCTAGGGGATAATCTTATTTCATGGTCCGTCAAGCGGCAGGCCACACTATCCCGTTTGAGTGCTGAAGTAGAGTATCGAGGAGTTGCTAATGTAGTTGTTCAGATCTGTTGGCTCCGAAATCTTCTTTTGGAGCTCCAGTGTCCACTGCGCAAGGCGTCTATAGTCTACCGTGACAACATATCTGCCATATATCTGTCTCACAATCCGGTCCAACATCAGCGGACCAAACATATCGAGATGGATATTCACTTTGTACGTGAGAAGGTCGCTCTTGGTCAGGTTAAAATATTGCATGTGCCTTCCTCATATCAGCATGCCGATATTTTCACAAAGGGACTACCGCGACAGCTGTTCTCCGACTTCTGATCCAGCCTTAGCGTCCGGCCTCCTCCCGCTCCGACTGAGGGGGAGTATTAGAGAATATTCTTCGAATATTCACAGTATATTTTATAATTATGATAGGTGTATATTTAAGGTAACCTAGGATTCTTATTGTATTAGGAATCAACCTCTGTACAACTACATATATTATGATTAATGAAAGGAATCCCTAAGGAAAATTATTACAATCTTACACCACTGATAAGTCAAATGAATAACTTATATTTTATCCGATCAAACATGAAAAATTCAATCATCGATCAATTTTATAAGGTTGGCAGAAATCTATGTGGTGTTTGTCTGTATTTCTCAAAAACTGAGGTTGCAAATTTGAAACTTCAAATAAATAATCCGTGGACAATTTCATTCTCCATTATCTAATACATGGAAATTAGAATTATTCTATTTTTTGCCTTGTAACCTTTTGAAATAAATGGGTCTATGAGAAATAACCTATTTACCTCCGAAGATAGAGGTAATGTCTGCGTACATCTTATTCTTCTCGAGACACCACTTTAGGGAAATATTTGTTTCAGTTTAATATAAAAATGTTGTTTGTATATCAATGGACAACATTGAGTGGACATGTTCGATTCCTCTATGCTCTACACCCTATGGTGTATCATCGCTAAGAAGATACATATACTTACTTACCAATTACCACTATTAGATGTGGTAGGAGACCAGTACGTATAACTTTTACTGCAGCATAATTTTCTATATACACGATATTATATTTCGATGAAGGATATTCAATTGACGACACTTCGATTTATTTGGTTACGTCATTGTGTGAAATGCGATTTCTTCACTTTTAACTTAAGATCTTGAATTTGAACCTTGGGAATAAAAAATATTCTGGTAGGAAGCGTTTTCTTGCTAATTTAATGGATCATATAGAAGGTGAACCTGAATTAGTCGAGCCAATGAGTACCAGATATCGGATGATTTAAACCAAAAAGAATATATGTCTCCACTTGAAAGAGAATCTCATTACTTCTTCCTACTTCTTAGGTGAGGTGCTTCTCATAGGTTTGGTTTAATGGTGGTCTCTACCTCCACTTAATCAAAAGATGTAATTAGTTAATTAAGAAAACACCACTTTAATCACCTTTTAGTATAAATATCCTTAATTGTTTAAGATTCATAATACTAGCTAACACCTAAGGTGGCATGCTCCACTTTGTTCCCTCCATATGCTTAATACTATGTTGGGATTTTTATAACATATACTGTAAATGAACATACTGAGTAATAATTGTTGACACCCAATTTTGTCCCATCTTTTATGATTTTATTTGCAATTTTTAATATTTTTGACAATTTGAAACAATTTTAAAATATAGGCATATATATGTATATATATCATTATTATTATTATTATTTGCATTTTTTATTGTCATTTGCATTTTATATCATAATCATACTTTTATCCTAATATTATATGTTATTTTATTTTTTGCAAAACGGCATTTTTTTTTTTTAAGCATCAAGCATTTCACAAATATTATATTTTATCATATTATCATCTCTACAATTTATAATTTTTCCAAAGCCTTTTATTTTGTTTATATATAATAAAATCCCTTTTTATATTTTAAACCCATAACCCATTTATTTCCCAATCCAAAACAAAACCCCATTTTCGGACCCCCAACCGAAGCCCACACCGCAACAGCCCAACTCCCCCCTTTCTTATTTCCCATCGCCTTGACCCCAAACTACCAGGCCCAACCGGCCAAACACCCCAAGCCCAACCATCATCCCTTTACTTTCCTA
Organism: Anisodus tanguticus; assembly: GCA_034509755.1. Lineage (NCBI taxonomy): Eukaryota > Viridiplantae > Streptophyta > Magnoliopsida > Solanales > Solanaceae > Anisodus > Anisodus tanguticus. The sequence continues at coordinate 7,079,140 of CM067552.1, read as the reverse complement.
AATCCTAACCCAAAACAATTTTACCCAAAACCCAAAACCCAAACCCCATTTCCGGCCAGCCCATTCGACCCCTTTCCCTTTTATTTCCCTCCAAGCCCACACCCGAACAAGCCCAACCACCCATCCCTTTTATTTCCCCTTAACCAAACAAACCCTAAAAACAAAAACAAAAAAAATAAACCTCTCAACCAAACCCCCCCCATCAGCCGCACACACCCCACACCCCCATACCGGCGACCCCACGTCGCCGGTCACCTCACCCACTGCCACCACCAACCCCCCTCTGCCCCTGACACCATCATCCCATACCCTTATCCCCGAAAATCCGCAACCCATACCCCCAAAATCCGCTTCCAAAATCAGATTTTTTAAAACCTTTTATTCGAATTTCAAACTCGTTCTTGGGGGGGTTAAGCCATCTATAAATACTCCATGTTGTTCTTTATTTTAGGGAAAAATTTGGAGATCCGAAAATCTAGTTTTTTTTAAATTTTGAAATCCGAAATCCTCTTAAGGGCGTTTTGTTCTTCACCTTAAAGAATCCGAAAATATAAGTTGAAATTATTGGGGTTTTGGTATTGAATAATCTAAAATTTTTGCTATTCTTCTTGTTTTCGGATTCCGGGTCGGGTCGGGTCCTTTGTTCCGTCGGCCAAAATCCGGGTCGAGGTAAATTTTCGATTTTTGTATTTGATAATTTGTTGTTGGCTATCCGAAAATCTAAAAAAAAAAAACACTGTTCGGTCGATCGATCTTTGTTCCGGGTCGGGTCGACCGGTTCGGATAAATATCCGGATATTTTTTTTATTTTTATATCTTGTTGTTGGCTATCCGAAAATAAAAAAAATTGGATTCGAATCCGGGCCGGATCACTTTGTTCGAGTGTTCGAGTCGGGTCAAATTTCGTAATTCGGGTCGGGCATTTTTAATTGCGAACTATTTCTTTGTTTTTTTTGGGCATTTTAAATATCCGTGCAATGGATATCTTGTTGTTTTACTTGTTTTATTATTTTTAATTAATATTGCATTTAGCCGATGAAATTAAATTCGAGGCCGCACTTTTTTTTTTCGTTTCTCGTTTTTCGTTTCATTTTTTTCTTGTTTTAAACGTCCGTGCAATGGATATCTTCTTGTTTTATTGTTTTTAACTAATACGCATTTAGGCCGATGAAATTAAATTCGAGGTCGCGTTTTTTTCGTTTCTATTTCGGTTCATTGTTTTATCATTTAAACATCCGTGTACGGATTGTCTTACTTGATTTCGATTTATATAAATACGCATTTAGGCCAATGAAATTGAATTTGAGGTCGCGTCCCTTCGGATATCATTTCTCAATTTCGTTTTTCTTTATACTTGTTTTCGACACCATTTTACCGATTTGAATATTATACTACACATGGCCGATGAAAAAATATCCGTCGATTTTTGAGGCCTCCACATTTGTAAAGACGGAAAATAAAACTTCGGGCAAGGATGAAACTTAAATCTTTTTCACCCAAGAGACCAACATGTTCGGTAGGCAAGGCAACTAAAATGACCAACGAGTCATACGTTCGCGACCACGACGTGATTGGAATGATCTTTTCAAAATTTGAGTCCGAGCCCTCCATAATAAAAACATTTCTTGTTTTGGATACGAATCCGAAGTTATGTATATTCAATTGTTTCTAACCGTTTATTCTTGACGACTTGCAAAGATAAAGTCAAAGAAGGCAAATACCCCTCGGAGATTTCTTATTTTTGTTGTTGTCTTTTACTTTCTTTAATTCGACTTTATTTTCATTACGTATCGTAATATTATTGTACTCCGAAATTATTGAAATATTTAGAATAGATAGAATTAATTGATAGGGTAGTCTAAAATTGGAAACCCATCGCTAGGTTATCTATTTTTAGGCTCGTCACCCATACAATTTACATTGCATATATTTTTATCAATTTTCATACAAATGCATATTTATACCTTTTTCAGCTTTACATGTATATTAATGCCATACAAATGCATACTTGTACAAAATGCATCATTTTATTAACATCTTGTAACATTATTTTTATATTTGTAAAAACATGTATTTTTCTTAGCATAACAATTAACCTGAGTTTGATCGGATAACCGCAAGTTAGCGGATCTTAAAGGATGCCTAACCCCTTCCCTTTAGGATAATAGAGAACCCTTACCTAGAATCTCATTAGTTTCGCAGACTACAAAATTGGAGTTATTTTGCGGCTTTTAGTTAACATTCAGGTGCCCTAATTCACCTTAGAATAATTAGGTGGCGACTCCTCAAACAAGCATTTTTGTCTAATCCGAGAGGATCGACGCCATCGCGTCGCGAAGCCCGCAGGTCAAAATCGGGCGCGACAATAATTGACTTGAGCTTTGCTTTTTCTGCGTGTCTTCTTTTCCATAGGGTATATCCTTTTAATTAATGTTGCATGGAGTAGTAGTTAATTATATTTTGGTTTTCTAAGATAAATCTGTACATTAATTCTGCATGTTAACATTACGTTTCATTTGTATATTACTCTTGGGTCACTGAGTTAATTGCTTGAGAATTCAAGAGTAATTTTCATCAAAACTTTCCAAGTTCCATTTGCTCAAATTTTCAAAAAACTAAAAGAGCCTCTAGTTCTTGGGAGTACTTGAATTTCTTAAACGATTTGAAAAATTTGGAAAGGGAAAATAACATTTTAGTTCCTGTGTTAATGCTATATTCTGATTTTATTCCCTGTGTTATCCGACTTATCACTATTGACCTTCAATTATATTATGGGGGTGATTTTGATCCTTCGACTAACAGATTCTCAAAAATTTGACGGACAGTTATCTCTACTAATAGACAATTATGGTACTAAATTAAGTTGGTGAAGAACTGTTGGAAATTTGCCTTTGGCGGGAGTTGCGACCGACCAACTTTAACGGCTTAAACACTAGTGTAACGTATGTTGGAGAATCTGGCTCTTCACACATGCATGATCTACTAAGTACGTAGATAACCGTAGGGCCAAGAATCGTCAAATTTCATTGAGAAATGAAAGAGATATTGGTACACGAAGTAAGGTGTTTGAAGCATGGAAAGTGTGGTATTGTGTGTAATTCTCCCTCATCGGTAGAGGAAGAAAGAATTGTTGTGTATATAAGATTCGAAATTGGTTTGGGGTTTGGGACCCAAGGGGTATCCCATGTGTTTAAAGGAGGGAGGACCTAGATGTGCTTCGGTTCGAGGAAAGACCACACGCGCCGCCGCCGCCCGCCCGTCCCGTCCGGTCCGGTTCCGGTTCCGGTTCCGGTTCCGGTTCGGTTCTCGGGTCACGGGTCGTGGGTCGTGGGCCGGGTCTTCGATATTATCTTTTTGGGCCGAAAACTTTGCCGGAAGTACGCGTTTGATCCCGAAGTTTCGATATACGCTTTGACCCAAGTTTCTTTCGATGTGCGCTTTCCCCGAAGTTTCAAGATGTGCGTTTGGTCCCCGAAGTTTCCGTAAAATCGAATTTCGACGGTCAAAAACAGAAATGCCAAGCACTCAATTCAGCCATTTATTTTGGCTGAATTACTCCTCCTATAATGGCCAAAACAAGTTGGTCTTTCTCCCATTTATGTTGGTGACTTTACTACCTCCATAATGGCCATTATTTGGCTATTATGGAGGCGCTTTTCAGCAAGAACAGCCCCTCCCTCACCTATATAAACACCCCCTTACACCATTGTTGAGCACTAAGACATATGCACGAAAATACATAAACAGATGCAGTAAAAACAAAGGCACGAAAATACACAACCGAAATAGTTTTCTTCCTACAACTTCCAAGCATCATTTCGTTACTCAATATTCTTCACGTAGCTCTTGAGTTTCCTTTGCTCAAGGGTTCCATTGTCTGTTTTATCTTGGGAGACAAATTGTCCAGACGTATAAAGGATACATACGGGGCAATATTGTCTTAAGGACAGAGTGCTACACTCGACTCAAAGCAAAAACATTTTACATTTTTCCGTTTTCTACAAAACTCGGAATTTCCAGCTTTTTACTTGTGTAACGATTGTAATTTCAGATTCCATGTTGAATTATTGAAATCTTTATTTATCCTTTCGAATACTTGTAATAGTTAAATACTTCCCGTACTGCTTTATAAAGTACCATAAAGAGAAAAATCTCCCAACAACTTAAGACAATATTCGTATTGTATTACTATTAGTGTTCGAAAGATGTCGGTCAAAAGTTGTGTGACCAAATCTGGATATGGAAATGGTTTTCTGGTAGAAGAGAGTGATGATGATGAACGTGTTCATGGTGTCACCGCTACCAAGATCGGTGGGAACAAGCGCTCTCGAGAGCTCGAGGATGTCAACTCGGGACAAGAGGAGAAGACCGAAGATGTTATTCTATCTTGTAGCAGTAAGGCCTATATCCGTCCTGCACAAAGGATCCGAATAATGGTGAGAAGGAAATGGACACTCGCCCGATGAAGTGACCGAAGTGAGCCGTAATCCGAAATTGGAATAAGTATTTTTCTTACTTGTCAAGAATAAGGATTAAATGATAAGTATTTTTCTTACTTGTCAAGAATAAAGATTAAATTATGTCCGATTAAAAATGGATTAAAGTAAGGAGGAATATGAAAATAATTTATATTCCTTATGCTTTAACAAATCGAAGTTTAATCTCATCTTCTTTTCCGTTTAAAGATTGGATTTTGTAAACGACTTAAGAAGATCCGTTCTTTTAAGTGTAATTACTAAAGTGTGTAAAGTATGTTCGCACATACGAGGGAGTAAGATCCACGACCGTGCGAAAACTCGTTACCACTCTTAAGTAAGCGCCAAGAATTATCCGGGCACCAATCATAACGGAAGAAGTCTAAAAGTTAATGACGCGAGCTCGTCATATTATTTGACGAAGATCCTTCATAGGATGATATTGGACACTCGTCATACAAAGCCTCCGGCGACTAGAGTGGGCCAAAATTCCTTTGATAGGATGATATTGGACACTCATCATACAAAGCCTCCGGTGACCGGAGTGGGCCAAAATTCCTTTGATATGATGATATTGGACACTTAGTCATATAAAGCCTCCGGGGCGACCGGAGTGGGGCCAAAATTCATTTCATAGGAAAAGTAATGGACACCTAGTAAGGTGGGCCGTAGTTTCCGTGTCCCGAATGATCCGAAGGCCTAAAGAAAGGCAAGAAAGAAATTGGACACTACCGCCAAAGCAACCGGAGTAGGCCGAGTATCTAGATCACAAATGATCCGGTTACGCCCTAACCACGGCAAGAGGTTGTTCATGTGAAGCAACGCCACCTCTAAAGTAGAAAGGGTCGGGAGAGGTTGTCCTCAATAGGACTTCAAGGAATGAGATCACTCTAAAAGAGGTGATACATGTTCCTAACTTGGTTAAAGGACGTTGTTGGTCAAATCGATTTGAGACTAGTCCAACAGTCCGTAATAACTAAGAGTGGTACAATATGTCTATAGCCAAATGAATGATATATTGTAATCCGTGCATCTATGACATCATAGATTAAGACACGTTAAATAGCAAGTCATTCAAAAGCTAACGATGTTGAGATTGTTGCCTATGTCGACATAAACCCTCAAAATGAATGTGAGGTAGACGAAGAGGCAAAATCACCTTTCCAAATTCCGTCAAGGGAATAGCGAAAGAAGCACCGCTCCTCTAGAACTTAGTCACACCTACTTGGGTGATTAGAAGTTTATACAAAAATAGGGGGAGACAAGTACGTTGTGATCTTCATTGATGATGGTACAACGTATGGAATCCTTTGTTTATTGAAAAGCAAAGATGAAGTTGTTGAAGTACAAGCCTACAAAGTAAGTTGAAAATCAACTAAGCCTACGGATTGAGAAATTCGTAGTGATAGAGGGGAGAATGTGAAGCATCGTTCATTAAACGAATGTTCATTTCTCACCCCGCCCAACGGTGTTAGCCAAGCGCGAAGTCGTACGCCCAAATTATGGGGTAGCTTGTAAAAAAAGATGGCTACCGAAACAGTCAAGTTCGACCTAAGATCGTAGATTGCATATCCACCGGATCCGCAAAACAACAAGAGTGTTGATCGCTCTGGCGTCAAAGAATGTCGAATTCTTTGAAGATAACTTTCCTTGAAAAGGAAAAAGGAGTAATTGCTCAAGGTTAACAAGAACCCGCGAGGGCTCGATCGTCCGAACTAGACGTTCCGTATCTTCATGACTCGAAAGTTGCCGTCTATCCGAACTTAATATTCCGTATCCGTAACTCGTGGATTCTAGATGTTGAACCAAGACGGAGCAAAGAGGGGACAAAGACTTGTTCCAATTCCTTCTAGCTTGTATGGTTGAGAACGAACCATGGACAATTAACAAATAATTGTTATCTCCAAAAGCGCTCGCTTTGGAAAGAAGCTAAAGAGAGAAATAGATTCCATATATGGAACCATACGTGTGTAATGGTTAATCTTCCTCCGGAAAAGAACCTTTGGGTTGTAAAAAGTGCTCCCTCGTGAGTAGTTTCACATCCAGGGCCATTGTAATCTTACATGGCATGGGTGTTGAAACAAACCTTCCAAACCGGAGAGTTGGAAGAAGAGGATCGAATTGGTTTGCCGAATCGTTGGCTTCTTCCCGAACTTTCATTTTGGTCCCCGAAATGTTAACATTTTGGTCCCGAAAGTCTCGTATAAAATGTAAACAATGAATCCGATCACGTAAACATTGACTCGAAGTTAGAAAGCCAACAGCTTGGAAAACCAACGGTCTTAGAGTGAAAATCATATTGAAACAAAGTCTCGATATGAAAGATATGAGTATCACAGATGACATCTTAGGAATTGGATTTCTAAGACATCTAACGGATCGGTCGATAGTTGACATAGCCTCGTTGAAGCCACCAATAGATATGAATCATAGAACCGATTGGAATCATGGTGCACCCATAGACAAGGAGCGATATGCTCGTGTCACGTGTAGTTCAATGTATTGTACACACTACAACCGACCGGTATCGTCCAACAAATGATCGCTTGAACTAAGGTTCACCGATGATCTTAATACATGATCAATAGAAGGCGTTAAGTCTGATATGACGATATCCGAATTATTCGCTTATCTACGATTATAGTATTCTCGGATGTCCAAAGCGGTTCGAGAGAAACACAGTGATGCAAACCGGACATCGATTCGAAGAACACCAAAGTCACAAGTAAATGTGTATGGTGGGTCTTGGAAAATCCTCTAAGCAAACTTGCATCGACCGATTCATGATGGTATCGGAGTTTATCGCTTTATACAAAGCATGAAAGAAGTTGAGTAACTTCACGACTCATTAGAGGACGTCCCTTATGGGAGAAACCCGTGCCTTCAGCAGCTTTCTACATCGTGGCTAGCCGGTCGGCTTTAGGAAGGACACGGATGACGGCGTCTCGGACATATCTCGTCACGATCCGTCGGAGACATAAGACCGTATGGGCGTTGATCATCACGGTGTCACTTCCTTATTTACTAACTAAGGGACTACCCGAGATCAAGTGTTCTCGCCTCTGTCTAGGGGAATGGGCTTAAAACCCAAAATATACGAACCAATACAAAGTGGAAACCCAACCTTACGAACCGGAGATCCCGTAATTTGGTTCAACGGGAAAACTAAGTTGTAAAGGTTCGCTTGATCGCTTCGGGCCGAAGCATGAGCACTTCGGATAGTGATTTCGAAAAGAAACACCAAATCCAAAGCCGTTCCCGCGATAGACGTTAAGTGCTATCGCAGATGGGTAAAGGTTAAGTTTTCAAAACCCTCGTAATGATCCTCAACAGTTGAGGTTAGGTCTTTGGGAAACTTTTAATGGTTCCTAACACTTGTGAAGTGGGGTATAGCAGATACCTTGTAGGAGACCACCTATTTAAGTGCGAGGACGGCCGCCTCAAATTGAACGCACTTAAGAATCCAAGACGTTGTCCATGGCCAAAACGGACAAAACATTACGAAGAAGAGAGTAAGGGAATTTGTTGTGTTGGTACCGTTGTCTTGGCTTACACTAAACACCGACGGTTCAAGACATCACGTTCACCGCGCAGAAGTAAGTCCGATGGTATTCAACTATGGAAGGTTCAAAGCCGAGGCTACCTCTCCTTATGCAACATCGGTCCGCCGAAATATTGCCGGAAATGAAAAGACACCATGTGAGTGCGCCAAAATCTCTTTCAAGAGGGGATTGTTGGAAATTTGCCTTTGGCGGGAGTTGCGACCGACCAACTTTAACGGCTTAAACACTAGTGTAACGTATGTTGGAGAATCCGGTTCTTCACATATGCATGATCTACTAAGTACGTAGATAACCGTAGGGCCAAGAATCGTCAAATTTCATTGAGAAATGAAAGAGATATTGGTTCACGAAGTAAGGTGTTTGAAGCATGGAAAGTGTGGTATTGTGTGTAATTCTCCCTCATCTCCAGAGAGAAGAAAGAATTGTTGTGTATATAAGATTCGAAATTGGTTTGGGGTTTGGGGACCCAAGGGGTATCCCATGTGTTTAAAGGAGGGAGGACCTAGATGTGCTTCGGTTCGAGGAAAGACCACACGCGCCGCCGCCCCGCCCGCCCGTCCGGTCCGGATTCCGGCTCGGCTCCGAGTTCCGGTTCCGGTTCTCGGTCACGGTCACGGGTCGTGGTCGCGTGGGTCGTGGGTCTTCTCGATATTATCTTTTTGGGCCGAAAACTTTGCCGTAAGTAGGCTTGATCCCGAAGTTTCGTATATACGCTTTGGCCCCGTAATTCTTTCGTATGTGCGCTTTGGTCCCCGAAGTTTCAAGATGTACGTTTGGTCCCCGAAGTTTCCGTAAAATCGAATTTCGACGGTCAAAAATAGAAATGCCAAGCACTCAATTCAGCCATTTATTTTGGCTGAATTACTCCTCCTATAATGGCCAAAACAGTTGGTCTTTCTCCCATTTATGTTGGTGACTTTACTACCTCCATAATGGCCATTATTTGGCTATTATGGAGGCGGTTGTGCAAGAAAGTAAACAGCCCCTCCCTCACCTATATAAACACCCCCTTACACCATTGTTGAGCACTAAGACATATGCACGAAAATACATAAACAGATGTATGCAAAAAAAAGGCACGAAAATACACAACCGAAATAGTTTTCTTCCTACAACTTCCAAGCATCATTTCGTTACTCAATATTCTTCACGGTAGCTCTTGAGTTTCCTTTGCTCAAGGGTTCCATTGCTGTTTTATCTTGGGAGACAAATTGTCCAGGACGTATAAAGGATACATACGGGGCAATATTGTCTTAAGGACAGAGTGCTACACTCGACTCAGCAAAAATATTTTACATTTTTCCGTCTTCTACAAAACTGGAATTTCCAGTTTTTACTTGTGTAACGATTGTAATTTCAGATTCCATGTTGAATTATTGAAATCTTTATTTATCCTTTCGAATACTTGTAATAGTTAAATACTTCCTGTACTGCTTTATAAAGTACCATAAAGAGAAAAATCTCCCAACAAGAACCACTACTAAAAGGCCATGCCTCTAAACAGTGGCCAATACATTCCGATTAAACTCGATTAAAATCTTGAAGAAATACAAAACAAACAATAGGTCTTGCAAGATTTGTAGTAACAACTCATGTTACGAGTTACAGCCATTGTCAATAATTTTTCGTTCTGCATATAGTGCTAATCATGTCAATCCTGATAATCCCAACACCAATATTGAGAGGGAAAAAAGGAGTAGGCAGTACTTTTTTATCAGAAAAAAAAAGCTACAAGACCAGGATCTAGCCATACGTTTTTCCAATAGAAGGATCTTAAGGAAAATACCTAGACTAAAGTTTCCCAAGGAATTAAATATGTCCTTGGAGATGGCAAAACATCCGAAAGACATAAGCAATCACCTTGATAAGTTATGCTATTTTGTGTTTTGATGATTTAACAAACTTATTCGAGGAACCATGTATGCTTTTAGAGGAACTAGATGGAATCAGGTCCTCCAGTTGTTACAAAGGTCAACTCTACAATTGTAAAGCTGTTGACACTGTACCGACTGGCAGCAGTGCAACAATACAGTAGAGTTGCTGAAGGCATCTCACCTACCCACTTGCTATTACGAGGGACCAGATGCGATCAGGTTCCTGTCTGTACGAGAGTCAACTCTACAGTTGTAAAGCTGTTGACACAGTGCAGCAAAGAGCTGCATCACGTCCAAGGAATATGGCTTGTCACTTTCACACCCATTCTCACTCCTCATATATAAACAACATGTTCCAAGTGAAAAATCTAAGCTTCCAAATAAAAAAATCTCATATATCTCAAGAGCAAGTTGCCTCCCCTAGAAGGGCTCTCATCAAGAACGAAGTTGCAACAAACAGAAGGACCAATTCTCTATCACTGAAGATGTTTTAAGTCCTTAGGTTTGTTGAGTCGTTGTCTTTGTTCTTTAACTTGTATCCCTACACTACTTTCAAGAAGTGTTCAGTAGGTTTGTTTCTCAAGTACTTTGAGTTATACACTTGGCTAGAGTTAGTCATGGAGTGTCTTTGCAATAGAATTATTGTAAAAGTCTTGCAATAGAGTTATTGTAAAAGTCTTGCAATAGAGTTATTGTAAGAGGGAGGGATTAATAGTTTCACTTGGCTAGAGTTAGTCAAGGAGTGTCTTTGTAATAGAGTTATTGTAAAGATCTTACAATAGAGGTATTGTAAGGGAAGGGATTAATAGTTTAGTACTTAGGTTGCAATAGATTGTAATTTGAACATTGTTCGGTTTTAGTGAAGTTTTGAGGAAATCCTACTGTGGTAGGTCATTGTTTTACTCCCTTGAGCAAGGTGGTTTTTAGATAAACATCTTGTGTTATTTACTTTCTGCCTTCATTAACGGAACAAATAGAGAACCCGATTCTCTGCACTGTTTGGTGGACTCGTATATTATTTCAATTGGTATCAGAGAAGGTTCTTTCTAAAAGTTTAACACCTAGAAATGATCCTTCTCATGGTTGCTCCACCAAACATAAAGGAAGGACAATCTACCACAAGACTACCGAGATTCAATGGAAAGTATTATGGATGGTGGAAGATAAGAATGCATGACTTAATAATGGCTGAGGATTTCGAGTTATGGAATATCATTTGCGATGGTCCTCATGTTCTTATGAACACAGATCTAGATGGTCTTACAACTACTAAAAAATCAAGGAAGGAATAAAATGATGCAGACAAAATGTTGTGGAGAAGAACTTCAAGGCTAAGAAAATCATTGTTTGTGGTATCAGACCAGATGAGTATAATCGTATCTTAGCTAGTCAAAGTGAAAAGGAGATCTGGGAAGCTCTCCAAACTGCTTATGAAGGAACTAGTCAAGTGAAGTAGTCCAAAATAGACATGCTTACCACAAAATATGAACTCTTCAAGATTAAGGATGGTGAGTCTGTTCAGGATATGCAATCTAGGTTCACCTCTACAATCAATGAACTCCATTCTCTTGGTGAAGTCATTCAAACCAACAAGCTTGTTCGTAAAATACTCAGTATTTTGCCCAGATCTTGGGAAAGCAAAGTTAATGCTAGTTCTAAAGCCAAGGACTTGCAAAAACTGACCATTGATGAACTTATTGGAAACCTCAAAACTTACGAGCTGAAGAAACAACAAGATCTGGAAAGGAGAGAGCCAAAGATAGATAAGAACATGTTTCTCAAGGCAGCTGCTAAAAGTGACTTAAGTGACAATGAGTCCGACATGACTTATCTCAACCGAAGATTTCAAAATTTAGTCTGCAAAAATGGTGAATTCACAAGGAGAGGAAGCTCTAACAAGAATCCCAAGGGTTATGACTGCTGTCATAAATGTGAAAAAACTGGACATTTAATCAAAGATTTTCCTCTCCACAAATAGGACTATTACAAGAACAACTCTGAAAAAGCAGCAAAAAGGAACCAGTTTTTTCTGCTTGCCCGATCATGGCCCGACCCTAACCATATTTTTTCTGCAATTCTATCCAATCCGTTATCCGATATAATTTGTCATCAATTAAAAATTACAACAAACAGAAACATGAAATCATTAAAAATTACACCAAAAAGAACTAACAAGAGGCAAGCAAGTACAAACCAACATCACGATAATTCATCAACATCATCATCTCGTCATCGTCATCACTAGATTCTTCTTCGTTTGTCTCTTCACCTATATAAGTAAAAAAAAATCATAAAATAAAATTAAAAAAAATTATCTTAAAAAGACACATGGGTCAGGATCGGGTCGGCGGTCGGGTTGGGCCGGGCTCAGGTGGGTAAAAAATTCTGACCCTTGCCCGACCCTACATATGATCGGGTCTCCCCTTTTTCGGGTTAGGTGGCTCTCGGGTCAGTTATAAACTGACCCTGACCCTGGTTTTTTCGGGCCGGGCGGGTCCCTGACCCAATGGACAGGTCAACTGAAAACTTATATCAAACAAATATGGGGTCTTTAAAGGGCACAAAATTCTCTCATACATGAAGAAAATTTACTTATATTTACGATAAGTCGCAGTACTATTTCACTTTCATAATGTAAGAAATAATCCCTTGATTATTCTCATTGATGAAGAGGTATTTATATACAATTTACAATCCCTAATTATGGAAAATGCTATTCCTACTATAACAATAAATTTAATTATACTTGTACAAGAATCCTACAACTATGGTAAATTTGTACAACAAAGTTGGGAGCAATTTGGTTTCCGTTTTCCGTGGTATACACATAGGTATATTTCTATCACACCCCCACAATCATAGCGGGCGGTTGTCGTACGCTGAGAATGTCGCTAAAATCTTCAAATAAAACCAAGGGAAGACCCTTAGTAAATATGTCTGCATTATGGTACTGTGAAGGGACATGGAGGACGCGTACTTGTCCACGAGCTACCTTTTCTCGAACAAAGTGTATGTCCATCTCGATATGTTTTGTGCGCTGATGTTGGACCGGAATTCCATAAAGATAGACTGGACTCACATTATCACAATATACCAAGGTAGCCTTCTGAATAGGAAATGTAACTCTAGTAGAAGATTACGTAGCCAACATGACTCAGATACCACGTTGGCTACCCCTCGATACTCGGCCTCCTCACTGGATCGTGATAAAGTAGCCTGGCGTTTTGCCGATCAAGAGACCAAGTTATCGCCAATGAGCATACGATAACCAGATGTTGAACGTTCTAGTATCTGGACAGCCACCCCAATCAGCATCTGTGTATGACACAAGAGTAGAGACCGGGGAAGGATATAAATGCAATCCAAAATCAAGCATGTCGTGTATGTATCGGATAATACGTTTGAGCGCATGCATGCGCTCAATCCACGGATCATGCATAAATAAACACACATGTTGTACCGCATACGTAATATCTACGGTCTTGTGAAAGTCAAAATGCGAAGATCCCCTACAAGACTACGATACTGGGTGGGATCCTCGTATGGTGTGCTAGATGTAGCACTCAACTTGGGTTTGGTATCAATCGGAATAGAAGTAGACTTATACGATGACATGTCAGTTCTCTCAATAATCTCTGCTACATACTTTTTCTGTGATAAAAATAAACCACCTACATGACGAGTGACTGCAATGCCAAAAAAATAGCTCAAGGGCCTTAAGTCCTTCATAGCGAATTCTAAACTGAGAAGGAACATGATAGACTTGCGTAGATTATCAGACGAGGCAGTCAATATTATATCATCAACATATAACAATATGTATGCCAGAGAAGTACCACGATCATAGATAAATAGAGAATGATCATATCTGCTGTGAGAAAATCCAATAGTAGACACATAATCTACAAACCTTTTATACCAAGTTTGTGGAGCCTACTTAAGCCCATACAAGGACTTTTTCAGCAAACAATCATGATGAGGATAATTGGGGTCCCTAAAATCCAAGGGCTGGTGCATGTAAACTGTCTCCTTAAGATCATTGTAAGAAAGCATTTTTTACATCCAGTTGGTGAATGTGCCATGCTTTCGAGAGAGCTAGACTGAGCACAGTGCGAATGGTTGCCAGTTTGACCACCGGACTAAATATCTCTCCACAATCCACGCCAATCTGTTGCATTTTACCATCACCTTCAAGACGGGTCTTATGTCTCTCAAAAGAACCATAGAATTTTCTTTATGAGTAAAAATCCACATAGACCGAATAAGATTAACACCATGTGGACGGGGCACCGACTCCACGTTTTATTTTCAATAAGAGCATTATATTCGTCATCCATGACTAATTTCTAATTCGGGTCATGAAGGACAGACACCAGGTTACGGGGTAGGGGAGATTTAGTGACATTAGAATTAAGATTAAAATGTCGTTTCAGTTTAAAAATCTCCTTTGGCTATGAGTAACGAGCCCTTGACTCAAGGTAGAAATGGATGAGATTTGGGAAATTATTTGGTTGGCAGCGGACTCGCCAGCAGGCAGTGGGCCTACCGGCCCAACAAAGGGACGAGAAACTGGGAACCGCATCGGGCGGCGGTGGGCCTGCGGCCCAACAAAGGGACGAGAAACTGGAACTGCATCAGAACTGGCAGTGGGTCGAGAAGCTGGGTCAGTACCAATATCGATAATGGGATGAGACATCGGTCCACTACTGAGACCATGTGGACCAGATGACACTGGACCAGGACAACGTGGGCCTGCTGTCGGATTCGGTTCACGGGACATTTGTATAAATGGTGGATGAGATCCCATCATCCAAAAAATTATACGAACTAGACACGGGACTACTCAATTTAGTAAACGGAAATTGGGACTCATAAAAAATAACATGGTGACTAATTATGATTTTGTTAGAGGATAAATCATAACATTTGTAACCACGATGATTAGATGGATAACCCAAAAATACACAAGCGGTAGAGCGGGCTTGAAGTTTGTTAATTGTAGTAGACGGAAAAGTGGATAGCATAAACACCCTAAGATGAGAATATGAAGGATCTTTACTGTAAAGAATTTTAAGTGGGGATTGATATGCTAAGCCTTTATGAGGGAGGATGTTAAGTAGATATGTAGCCATTTGTAATGCATGACGTCAAAAAGAATGTGGTAATGACACATGGACTAGCAAGGTACGTACAATATTGTTTATGGAATGAATTTTTCTCTCGGCCTTCCCATTTTGGGAGGACGTATGTGGACAAGAAAATCAAAAAGATATGCCATTATTGTCACAAAATTCTCGAAACGGCCATTATCATATTCCCTGCCATTATCATATTCCCTGCCATTATCACATTGAATATTTTTAATTTCCTGTTCGAATTGGGTACGGATAAATGCTATAAATTTTAAGAATATGGAAAAGACTTGAGACTTTTTAAATAAAGGAAAGGTCGACAAAAAATTAGAATAATCATCCAAAAATAAGACATAATAATGATGGCCCAAAGAACTTAAAATGGGAGATGTCCATAAATCACTATGAATAATGTCAAAAGGTATCAAAGTACGAGAAGTAGAGGCTACAAAAGGTAATCTAACATGTTTTCCTAATGGACAAGAATGAAAAAGGGGAGTACTACGCATACCCTTACAAGCAATAAATTATTTTTTATGCAGAGAAAAAATAATAGATGACCCCGGATGACCCAAACGTGCATGCCACAAGGAGAGAGCAAGAGCAGCAAAGGTAGAAGGAGTGGCTTAACTCGTGGAAATGGTGGTGATTGGATAAAATGCGCCCCTACTATTGCATCTCATTAGAGGTATTCCCGTCTTGAAATCTTTCACAGAAAATTCAAAAGGATCAAAATTAATAGAAACCCAATTATCAATGGTAAATTTTCGGACAGACACCAATTTTTTAATTACGTTAGGGGCATTAAGAACATTTTTTAAGACAATAGGTGGATGTGGGGGAGACAAATTTGTATGACCATAACCGCAGATTGGAATTGAGTTGCCATTACCAATAATAATGCCACGATTTTTGCTCAAATTTAAATAAGATGAGTGATTACCTTGTGCGAACGTCATATGAGAAGTGGTTTCGGTGTCCATGTAGCAATTTGCATCCGGGGGAGTTAATCCAAGTGTGTGCATTGCGGCTTCAATATCTGTAGGTGTCGGGATTGGGGCTGGGCCCGCAGGAGTGAAGGTTTGCTGAGGCGGGCCCAAGCGAGGCCGACCATCGCCCGGCCCGACGAGAGGGACCATTCTAGACCGGGAAACCGGGCCGTGAAGTAGTCTAGAATTGGGCCCAGTTCCCGAAACTGAGAAGGCGGGTACGGGAAGTTGGGCCACTGGCCCAGTCCCACGGTCAGTAGGCCCACGGCTGCTGCCAGTTGGTCTGTGGCCCACCGTGACAACCACCATCATATCCACCGTTACTGCTGCCACGATTATTGTTAGTCGTGACTCTTGCCATTATTTTTCCAATTTTGACCCTTTTTGCCTCCACCGGTGTTGCAGTATTGGCTAGCATAGTCGGTGAAAGGTTGAGCGTCATTTGACGTGGCCATCATCATGATGCAAGTTTCTCCGGTAGGCGCCTTTTTAGCCAAGCCAGCCTCTTCTAATATGAGCATGGAACGGGCCTGATAGAATTGTGGGAGAGTATTACTTTGACGAAGAAGTGTCCCAACGCCATTATAGGCCTCAGATAGGCCTGCAACCATCTAGAGAACAAGACGATCATTGGTGACGGGCGCACCAATGTTTTTAAGTTGATCCGCCAATTCCTTCAGACTTATACAATAGGTTGAGACATTCGGGAAATTTTCCATGTTAACATGGAATTTTTTTTGCTCAAGAGTGACAGCACGGGAATTTTTGTTATCTCTAAATATATCACGCACTCTATTCCAAGTTTCCATCGTTGTGGCGTCGGGTTCAATAATCGTCGCAAGAGGTCGGTAGAAATAGTGGAATAAATCCCTTTGAAGAACGATAGCATCAAGGGTTGTCCATAACACAAGTCATCATCAGGGGTAGGCACGTTCTCCGTGCCGGGGATAATGTGATGAAGGACCTGATGCGAGCGTGCATGAACTTTAAACAATTCCGCCCACGTCGCGTATTGGACTTTTTCTATCTCAAGAACGATAGGGATATGGTTCTTGATGTTGGAGACGGTAAGGGCTGGATGAAACGTGTTCTTTGAGGTAGACATAAGGAAAGAACAAGGGAAGAATTAGAGATTTTTTTTGTAAGAAAAGAAAAATTTATGGAGATCGGAGGGACTATGGCCGTCGGACAATGTCGGGCAGCGGAAGAAAATAATTTTGGGAGAGGAAAAGTTTGCCCTAGACTTCTGATACCATGTAAGAAATAATCCCTTGATTATTCTCATTGATGAAGAGGTATTTTTATACAATTTACAATCCCTAATTATGGAAAATCTTATTCCTACTATAACAATAAATCATAATTATACTTGTACAAGAATCTTACAACTATGATAAATTTATACAACAAAGTTGGGTGCAATTTGGTTTCGGTTTCCCGTGGTATACAAACAGGTATATTTCTCTCACATAATATAACAACAAAATCGCTACATAATATATAACCTCCGCAAACCATAGCCCTCGTTATTCCCATCCCAACCCTGTTCGTGGTTGTCAGAGTTCTTTCGGTTCGCCGCTACTTCCTCACTTTTTATTCTGATTCATTCTTTCGTTCGTTGATGTTGATTCTTCACCAGAGTTCTACCTGAGTATCAATCTAGGAGTGTAAAATTTCTCTAAAATAATAGCATCATTGTTTTGTCTTCCGAATAATCTTACGTTTATTAAAAAAAAATCTTACGTTAGGTAACATAGGAACGTAATTAATCCCATCAATTGTGGTTATATATGTTAGGTCCAAAAACCTTGGTCCATGTATTCTCCTTTGTACTCAAGGACAAGGATGTCTCACGAGCCACATTTGGATTTTTTTCATTTATTTAACGCATGCACACCAGTACATCTTATAAATGTAGGATTTTGTTTGGTTCAAAGCACATAAGTAAGGCACAACGGATGTTTAAAGGTTTTTGTTTCTTACTTACCCCAACAATGATTCTGGTATGATTATACAACAATGAAACTTGTAACACAAAATATTTACTTACAAGTTATAATAATCTGGAATCTTTATCAACTGTGAGGTACACACGCGATTTCCCTTCCGATTGCAATCTCCAAGCTTCAATGTATTTCTCCTTCGGAAAGCTAGGAAATCCGGCAGAGGTTTGAGAGAGTGTTTGATTCTAAGTCTCTAAGGCTTACAATGTTTTCAGAAATTGGTGTGTAGAATAATGAAATGAATCCCTCTATTTATAGTTGAAAAATAGGTCAAAATCGGATTAGGGTTTGACCTTGGGCCTGACATAAAATTCGAGGCAGAGGCGTCGTGGCGCTCGACATGCTGTTGCACTGCGTCGTGGCCCTAGGGTATGGTCGCTGCGACGCTCGAATTTATTTTTCGTACATTTCTTAATTAAATCCAAAATCCAATTTTGACTTAATTAAAATAATCATTATTCATTTAAATGTCTCGATTCCAAATCGAACATTTTAATTATTTTCTCAATACATCCTTAGATCGAAACGGACAATCGACATAGTGTGACCCTACACGCCTTCTCATATCGACATTAATCAAATTAAGGTCTACACGAAACTCCTTGACGGCGCCGGAAGACGAACTCAATATGTGAAGTACGTTTACGCGAATCTAGTAAACTTAACCTTTATGTGGTAAGATAAAATTATTTCATTCACGACACACTCGATCAAGCTTAGGATTTTGTAAGTGTCTATCCAAATGCTTAATCATTGTATCTCATCTATATTAGTTAACAACTAGACCATATTCTATTCAAAAGAAGAGATGCAACTGACAACTTGGTAAAGCAAACTCTGACTGCCTGAGAGACTCCTCCAGTGAATCTGAAGATGGAGACAACCAATAAGATGCATCTATGATGGATGTTGATGATGGACCATCAGAATATGAGTCAATCTTTCCACTTATGGATAAATCTGACGCTGATGAGGCAAATTAGCAAGATGAGGTAAATTTTCTTGATGTTCAGAAAAAATTGAGAAGTTACTCTAAGAAAAAGTTGATATCTTTAGCAAATGTGTTGATTGATGCATATCGTAGCCTCATAAAGGAAAGCGATTTTTTTGTTACACCGCATACTTTAACCCGTCGGAAAGCGTCGCTAACTAGGTTACGTGTTAAGAAGAAGGGATGAGAGTTCCAGTAAGGATAGTGGGGTGTTAGGACAGGTTAAGGAGGTGTCAAGAAGTATAAAGGTCAATAAAATCGAATAGAATGAGTTTCGTCGCAACTTGAGGGTTTCTGTACCTTACGGTGAGAGTTACGTCCATAAAATATTTTACGGGTCATAAAACTCTGAGACCTCCACCGTAAAAGGTAACAAAAAATTGGTGCAGGAGATGGTGTTTTACGGTGGCAGTGTTACGAGCTCGAAAATATTTTATGGTTGGTGGAGCCACCGTAAAAGTTAGGCGGTGTGGCGGTGCTAGAATTTTTTAAATCGATAGAAGCTCATTTGACCTCATTTTTCTCTTCAAGACATGCCCTATAAGCTTCTAAAATCACTCTAAGTGTTCCATACTTGTCTAAGTGTAATCCGAAAGGAGAAACCGCGTAAATATCTCGCAAGAAAGTTTGTAATACAAGTCATATCCTTAGTAGTTTGTTTCTACTTTGGTGGAAGAGTTACCCAAGTATTAGAATTGAGTCTCAGAGTGCAACCTTGGCTGGTTAAGGTAAGCTTTTATTACTTTTATGTGCCCTTTAACTTCTCCTAACTTAGCTTGATTGGTTGGTGGAGATAACTTATGAATTATGGAAGTATAGTTGGTATGATCTTGAAGAACAACTCTTATGGTATGCAGTTATGTTAAACTTCTTGTTTGGGTTGTTTATTGAGATTGAGAACAAAGTATAAGTATTAAAACATGTTGGTGGAGTTGTAAAGTCAAGGGATAGAGTTATGAAAAATGGGGGTATTGACTTGAGTAAGAATCCTTACTAAAATGACTCTAGAACTTCACACATACAAGTTGTTCAACGAATTTCCTAAGTGAAATCTCTTATAAGTTATAAGCTTGATATTAATACAAACTCATCGTTTAATGTAGATAATCATCCACATAACGTACAAGGCTCTGCGGAACGTAACTAGCTTAATCGACAAGGTATGTTAAGGCTCACTACTTCATTCTTTTAGCATGATCGATGAATAAACATAACAGTAACGACGTCCCTTCAAAAGGAACTCTAATCCTAAGCATAAATCTTGTGCTATTATTGTTTTAGATTGATATATCTCATTGCTCTCATTGGTTGTGTCGGGAGTATTTCCCACCCTGATTTCATTTCAATTAATATACCTTCTTGTAAATTCGGCTGATTCTTGGAAAATTGATACAAACACAGTTACATAACGATAGTTGGAGGATAACGACATTGAGTCACTCCGATTGGATTCCTAAGGCCATTCAGAGTTATTTCTTGTATTGCACTTATATATATGTATCTATTTTCTTACCGACGCACGCTATAGTCAGATGGGTACGACATTTATATATGCACACCACTGCAGTTGATTTTGATATTACCGAGTCCCATATCTGGGCCGAGTACGACCGAGTCTTCTATGAAGCCGGGTATGATATGACATGACATGATTTGCCCTACAGAGTGGCTTGGTATATATATATATATATATATATATATATATATATATATATACACACACACACACATACTCACACACACATATTTGATTTTTACAGACATGCATATATATGTCCATGACTGTGATAATGTATGCCCTTAGAGGCCCTTTATGAGTTTCAGGTTGACTTCTATACTCTTTTTATATTTTATCCTTTATTTATATGTTATCTGCCTTACATATTCAGTACATCTTTTATACTGATGTCCCTTTCCGAGGACACTACCGCAAGTACAAATAGAGATTCAAATGATAACTCACAGTAGGTGACTTAATTCAGCTGAGGGTTGTCACGCTCCCTTCTTCCGGAGCTGTCTAGTGTGTTGTTAGGTATGGTATTGTATATATGTATATACTTAGGTATGGTGGGGCCCTGTCCTTACCAGATGTTGGTTATATACTCTTTAAAGGCTTGTAGACTGTCGTCGTATATATAATAGTTTTGTGTAGCCTTGTCAGCCTTCTTAGTGGACCCATTGTATTTATATCGGCCTTGCCGACCTTGTTGTATATATATATATATATATATATATGTTGGGCCTTTTCTGCGTGCATATGGTTGTGTCTCTTGATCAGATAACTATTCATCAAAGGCCTTATCGGCTCATGTCTTGGTGAGTATATTAAAAGTATCATGATCGATACGCTCGGGCCTTAGGGCACCGGGTGTCGGCCACACCCCTAAGGTTAGGGTGTGACAAACTTGGTATCAGAGGAGGTCTGTCCTAGGGATGTCTATGAGCTGTGTCTAGTAGAGTCTGTCTTATAGATGTGTTGCGTGCCACACTTATAAATAGGAGGCTCCATGGCATTTAGGATGGTTTCCTTCTTTCATGATCTAGAACGTGTGCTAGAGCCGAGCTGTAAGTATTCCCTTTCTAACCTTATCGTGTTTACGCTTTAGGCGATGTCTTCTTCAAAAGATACACCTTCTATCGAGACTAACTTGTCAGAGGATACAAGTGGGTTACTTCCCTATCAGTCTTCGACCCAGATATGATTAGGGGCACTTAGAAGACCCTTGTATCATTAGATATACCTTCCGATATACCCAGCGCCGTCCGACGAAGATGTTAGGAGGGCAGTTCAGGTGTTGACCCAACTGGTGGCCCTCTTAGGTATGATACCGCTCTAGTATGATCGATAGTGATAGACCTCTGGAAGGGTTAGTGAGTTCACAACCCAGGGAATCCATTATCCATAGACAGTTAATGATCGGTAGGGCTGACTCAGTTGAAGCAAGAGAAATGACTAAGAGAGTTAGAATGGTTGGTGGTTATCGGGGAAGGCAGAATAAGGAAGGATTTTAGATGCATGAACAACATGACATATACTTACGACAGATCAGGTATGATCAGAGTTCCCGGGTAAGGCCAAGGTAGGGGTCACATCCCTCGATATCTCAGGATGAGAATAGGAGTGGTTCGGGCCGAGTGGAGCCGTCTAGGCCATATTGTGGAATATGTGGATGGATCCATACTAGACCTTGTCACAGGGAGACCTGAGGTTGTTACTAGTGTGGTAATCGAGGACACAAGATACGAAAGTGTCCCGAGTTGGCCTACAAGAGGAAAGATGAAAGCAAGGATATAGCCTTGAGTTCTAATACTACCCAACAAAGACAGACGAACACATGTATGCTATTGATTTTCTTATTCATCTCCCTACTTTCTACATGCGCAAACAACCTTGCTTTATACTCTATAAAAGTGGCACCATTTTAGGAGTTGGTTTCCCGAATTTCCCCTAAAATAAGATATTCTGATAAGAAAGAGTCGTGGATGTAATGATATCAACTGAAGAGGGAACTGCTAGTCCAATGGATAGTTAAAGTCCCGTATATGTATTGCAAATTGGGAGGATATGGAGCACTCAAACCAAGCTAGTGCTGGAACGCGTGCATGTTTCCAAACAACTACTAGATAAACTTTGAATTCGCGTTAATGCATCACCTGATGATTGTATGAAAGTTCCGGGCCTTGAGTAAGAAATGGCAAGTTGAAAAAAAAAAGTCGAACGAAATTATAAAACAAAACGGATCGTTGGAAAGCTTGGAACGTCATGAGAACCTTTCTTGTTCTTTAGTGATTTATGTCTTTGAATGTGAGAATGTGCTATGAATTCCTGACTTAAATAGTAATCTCGGGCCAGAGGAATGATAGGGGAATAGATTTCCAAAATCAAGTTACATGAAGCTTCATTCTAGAAGGTGGCTAAATAAAATGGGCACAAAATATTATGCCCGAACCAGTAGCCCAAATCCCTCCACCATGATTGGACAATATGAGAAGGCTGGAAACAAGCTAAGTCCTGTTGAGCAAAGAAGAAGAGCATACCTCATCTATTGTGAATAACTTTGTGCGTGGGTGGCCGCAAAGAGCTATGGATTCCCAACAATGGGCGATGAGGATTCAAGTTATGTGGTGTGATTTTACGTGTCGACTGAGTAAGAACACCTAGTTAAATATGACATACGATAAAGATTACGATATAACAATGAAGTGACTATGAGAAGTAAGACGAGTGTTCGGTAAGTATAAGCGGAATGTTACGACAAGATACTAAGGCCATATGGTATTCCTCGTAAGGCCAAAAAAGCAAAAATATTTCAAATGGTAAGGGTACCAATGATAAGACTAGGAAGGAACCCATGAAAGTATGAACACCTTGAAGATAGTGACCATGGCAAATAAATGACATGTAGATTCCCTCAGCCAAAAGAACATGACCCCGATGCACGGGAGCGATAAGTACAAGGGATATATCAAATCAAGGGATCCTTAAAGGAATTTAAGTCGGAAATATAAAGATTAAAGGATCGAGTGATGATTTAAGAAGAGATCTAATACCCATAAAGAGGGGGGAAGTTTGAGTAAGTAGTAAATTGAAATCGGGCTACGATTTAAACTTGAATATGTCAAACACTAATTTTTTCCGAACGCCAGTAAGATGACAGAGAATAAGTAATGGGGGTAATAATGAATAAATACTGATGTGGGCATATAACGGAAGGACAAAATAATCAAAGGACCTCAAAGAGGCCAAAATAGAGATTAAGGAAAAAGACTTAAAGGGTAGGAAGGATAAAGTAAGGATAAAGAGGAACCATATAATGGCAAATTGGGGATTTATCAAATCGACTGGAAACTCCACGAGATGGATGATGTGATTAATGTGCGGTCTAAGAATAGGGGTTGCAAAAGGAACTTGAGTTGAGCTATAAAGATGAAATCAATATCTCTATTATGGTGATCGTGGTGGATCCATCAGATCGACGCCTTGCATACATGAGTTCTTCAATGAGAAAAGAGCTCAAGTTTGGAGCAAGTAAAAATAGTGGACACCTAAGAAATAAGATCGACAAAGGAAAAAGACGTCAAAGGTAAAAAGGTGTATGGTTTCCAGTACGTAAGAAAAAGAAAAAGTAACATGAATAGTAAATGAGCGATACAAATCGAGAAAGGATACTTGAGCAAATATGGGATACAACTGAGGAAGGATTGACCTACTCTGTATTAATCGTTTATAGAACATTCGAATTGGAAGACGTTATTAAAATAAGAGATTTCGACGTAATAGACAAGAACGTAGTTGACAATATGATCGAGCATTGTTGGTAAAAAGGAGAATATGAAGATTAAAGGGATGAGTGAGGTAACAAGTACCTAGAGAGAATAGAAGCCAAGTAATGATAATTCCCTAAAATAAAATACGGAGAAATATTATTTTATATTGGGAGCTGAAGGAACGCCAAGACAAATAAAGTTGTAGCAATCCACCCATCAAGAATATACAAAGATATACCGTGATGTGAAGTAAAGGTAATAACAAAAACCTTACCAAAATCTGAAATTAGTGGTCGACCCATTATAGGATGCACACTCAAAGCTGGAAATAAAGGATTATTGGGTGGCATGGGAATTGCCAAAGTTTATCCCCTTATCATCGTAAACCATTTTGATTTGGAAGACTAATATATAAATGGCTCGATGGTTCACATCGTGGTAATCAGGACCATCTATAAGGTCGAAAGTTGGCTAACAACTCATATTAAGAAGAATACCCATTTTTCGGTGGTTATCTCGAATCATGATATACATAATCTCTCTTTGGCAAACGACCTTTAAGGAACCATTTGAAGGAGGATTTTGAACGTTGAGATTCGGCCTATGTGTTGGATTTGAAATAACGATAGCTATTATGCGAGGTACTAGTATTCCAACACATAAGGCTTTGTGTAGCGAAGATGGACAAGACTCCTATTGAATGTCGGAGGAGGAAGCGATCCGTGTGAGTGGTAGTAGATTGGATACATTAAGTTACGAGAAAATGCTCGGATTCACAGAAAAATGTTTTAGAAGACTCCTGGACAAGAGAAGAATAAAATTTGAAAAAAAAAGAACGATTCTGAGATATTCGCAATCGTTGTACCCACACTTGACCAGAGAATGTTTGTGACATTCACGATCGGTGAAAAAAGGAACGATGTAGTCTCAGACATTCGCGATCGTTGTACCCACACTTGAACAGATAACCATATTGTTTCAAAAAATTCCTGACCTATGACAATCATCGCGCCACGTCTTTTCACCATAACCCAACTTGTGCTCCACGCCAAACTTCTATCACATAAATCCTATCGTACGATGAAAGGGTAACAAGGGGATTAAAGACATAGTCCGGATATCGGGATTTAACAACTCGGGTAAATTGAAATTTACTAAGTGATAATGTAAAGGAGACATACGACCATATGAAGGAAATGGTGTATGGATAATGTTGTGTTGGTGTAACCCTATGAGGCGAAAATTATAATATTTGATTGCGCGACAGGTTGAGATAGTCCTATGTACCAAGGGACTCTATTAAAGTTGTTGAGGGTTATAAAAGTCGCCATTCCCCAAATAATGATGCCTCAACATTCGAGGACGAATGTTTTTAAGGGGAAGGATGTTACACCACATAGTTTTTCCCGTCGGAAAGCATCGCTAACTAGGTTACGTGTTAAGAAGAAGGGATGAGAGTTCCCGTAAGGACATTGGGGTGTTAGGATAGGTTAAGGAGGTGTCAAGAAGTATAAAGGCCAATCGAATCGAAAAGAATAAGTTTCATCGGAACTTGAGGGGTTTTTGTACCTTAATGTGAGAGTTATGGCCGTAAAATGTTTTACAGGCCGTAAAACTCTGAGACCTCCACCGTAAACAGTAACAGAAAGTTGGTGGAGGAGATGGTGTTTTATGGTGGCAATGTTATGGTCCGGAAAATATTTTTTGATGGGTGGAGCCACCATAAAACCCATCGTAAAAGTTAGGCGGTGTAGCGGTGCTAGACACTTTTAAATCTATGAAAGCTCATTTGACCTCATTTTTCTCATCAAGACAGGCCCTCTAAGCTTCTAAAAGCTCCCTAAGTATTCCATACTTGTATAAGTGTAATCCAAAAGGAGAAACCGCGTGAATATCTCGCAAGAAAGTTCGTAATACAAGTCATATCCTTACTAGTTTGTTTCTACTTTGGTGGAAGAGTTACCCAAGTATTAGAATTGGGTCTCATGGTGAAACCTTGGCTGGTTAAGGTAAGCTTTTATTACTTTTATGTGCCCTTTAACTTCTCCTAACTTAGCTTGATTGGTTGGTGGAGATAACTTATGAATTATGGAAGTATAGTTGGTATGATCTTGAGGAACAACTCTTATGGTATGAAGTTATGTTAAACTTCTTGTTTGGGTTGTTTATTGAGATTGAGAACAAAGTATAAGTATTAAAACATGTTGGTGGAGTTGTAAAGTCAACGGATAGAGTTATGAAAAATAGGGGTATTGACTTGAGTAAGAATCCTTACTAAAATGACTCTAGAACTTCACACACACAAGTTGTTCGACAAATTTCCTAAGTGAAATCTCTTATAAGTTATAAGCTTGATATTAATACAAAGTCATCTTTTAATGTAGATAATCATCCACATAACGTACAAGGCTCTGCGGAACGTAACTAGCTTTATCGACAAGGTATGTTAAGGCTCACTACTTCATTCTTTTAGCATGATCGATGAATAAACGTAACAGTAACGACGTCCCTTCAAAAGGAACTCTAATCCTAAGCATAAATCTTGTGCTATTATTGTTTTAGATTGATATATCTCATTGCTCTAATTGGTTGTGTCGGGAGTATTTCCCACCCTGATTTCATTTCAAATAATATACCTTCTTGCAAATTCGGTTGATTCTTGGAAAATTGATACAAACACAGTTACATAACGATAGTCGGAGGATAATGACATTGAGTCACTCCGATTAGATTCCTAAGGACATTCAGAGTTATTTCTTATATTGCACTTATATATATGTGTCTATTTTCTTACCAACGCGCGCTATTGTCGGACGGGTACGACATTTATATATGCACACCACTGCAGTTGATTTTGATATTATCGAGTCCCATATCTGGGCTGGGTATGACCGGTCCTTTACTAATACATCTATGATATGACATAACATGATTTTCCCTACATAGTGGTTTGGTACTATATATATGCCCTCAGAGGCTATTTATGAGTTTCAGGTTGACTTCTATACTTTCCTTTTGTATTTCATCCTTTATTTATATATTATATACCTTAAATATTCAGTACATCTTTCATACTGATGTCCCTTTCCGGAGATACTACGTTTCATGCCCGCAAGTACAGATAGAGATTCAAATGATACCTCACAGTAGGTGACTTAATTCAGTTGAGCATTGTCACGGTCCCTTCTTCCGGAGACGTCTAGTGTATTATTAGGTATGGTATTGTATATATGTATATAGTTGGGTATGGCGGGGCCCTATCCCGACCAGATTTTATTGATAAACTTTTTAAAAGCTTGTAGATAGGCATCGTGTATATAGTAGTCTTGTGTGGCCTTGTCGGCCTTCTTAGTTGACCCGTTGTGTTTATATCGGCCTTGGCGCCCTTGTTGTATATATATATATATATGTTGGGCCTTTTTTGCGTGCATGTGGTTGTGTCTCTTGATCATATAGCCATTCATTAGAGGTCTTATCGGCCTATGTCTTGGTCAGTATATTACAGGTATCAGGATTGGTATACTTAGGCCTTAGGGAACCGGGTGTCGGCCACACCTCTCAAGGTTGGGGTGTGACAGTTTTAACTGAAGAATTTGGTGAAATTGAATAAGAAAGTCCTTGTTAAAAAGTCAGATTAAAAAATGGATGGATACACCTTCTAGTGGATAGGAAATAGCTAGTGAGATTCATCTTGAGCTTAAAAGTGAACTTAGAAAGGCCAAAATGAATCTCACTACTGATCTTGAGAAGAATAGGCAGCTTCAAGAGATCATAAAGAGGGTAAAACATGATCTTGATAAGTCACTTCACTGGACTTAGTCCTCTGATTGCTTCTATGTACAAAAGTAACACAGGTGGTAGGGAAGATGTTGGATTTAAAAAGGCAAAAACTCTCTATAATCCACACATCAAGTATGTCACTACTTCTGAAAATTGGCTATGCACTCACTATGGTCAAACAGGTCATTATAAAATGCATGCAAAGCTAAATTTAAAGATGATAAAAAAAAATCTTTGAAGAAAAAATCTAGAATATAGGGACCTGGTCCCCGCAAAAGAAAAACTGAGTTGTCCGCATGAACTAAAAGAAGTCTAATTTATCATTTTCTTTGATTATAGTCTGGAGTGAGAGGAAGCAGTCAAAATTGGTACATGGATAGTGGCTGCTCAAAACGTTTGATTGGAAAAATGGAGGATTTCCTCTTACTCAAAGCCTTTTAAGGGAGGAGTGTATCTTTTGGTAATGGGAAGAAGGGACACATTCTTGGCATATGCAAGATTGGGAAGACGCTCTCTCATGCAATTAAAAATATGTACTATGTGGATGGCTTGAGGTACAACTTGCTGAGTGTTTAACAAATTTGTGATAGAGGAAATAAAGTTAAGTTCACATTTGGTTTTGCACTGACACAATCATCAAATCTGGGAAGTGATCCTAATAGAAAGAAGATGCAAGAATTTTTATGTGGTTGACTTTGATTGGGAATGATCTGACATGCCTCAGTGCCTTGGATGATGATACTGATCTATGACATAGATGGATCGGCCTTGCAAGGTTTTCACCTCCAAATAAACTAGTTATGAAGGACATGATCCTCGGGATGTCAAAGAGCAAATTCATAGATCACAAGATGTGTGATGCATGTGTAAAATGGAAGCAGGTTAGTTCTTCTTTCAAACCAAAGAAAGTTGTCTACAAGGTTTTTGGTGTGATCTATGATGAATCAAATGATCAGGGTGACAAAGGTATGAAAAATGATGAAGTTGAAGATAGAGATCTTTCAAATGAAAGACAGATCTGATAAGTCAAGCCAAGCAAGATGATCATGCAGAGTCTCCAAGAAGTACGCAAGAACCTGGTGCCATTATTATCTCTCATGAAGCTGAACAAATGGGTTATTGAAATAGTATCAGGTACCCGGGGTCTGGACAAACCAATCATGAAGATCCGACCTATAGTGAAGATAATGATGTAGTACATTCTGTGGAACCTAGTCCATCAGACTCTCAAAGCGTTGGCCAACCTGAGCTATGCAAAATGAGCTTTATCAGTTTGAGAGGAACTATGTATGACACATAGTACCAGACCTTGTGACAGAACTATCATAGGAATTAGGTTAAGAAAACTCCAAAAGGCACTATAATCAGTCAACAGAAGTACATCAAGGAGCTATTGGGGAGGTTTGAAATGGAGAATGCTAAAACCATGTATACTCCTATTGCTACTGCTACTCGACTCGATGTAGGTGAACCTGGTTCTTCTGTGAATGAAACTATGTATAGAGTGTTGGTATATGTGCAAGATTTTAATCAAGTCCAAATGAATCCCATCTGAAGAGAAATTTTGAGGTATCTCAAAAGGACTCCGAACCTGGTCCTTTTCTATTTTTCATGAGATATTTTTGACTTGGTTGGGTATGCTGGATATATGGTGCATAGAAAGAGTACATCTGGAATGACTCATTTTTTTGGGATCATGTTTGATCTCATGGGTATAAAGAAATGAAACTTTGTGTCTCTTTCTACTACAGAAGATGAATATGTAGTCGATGCCTCTTATTGTGCTCAACTGTTCTAGATCAAGCAACAACTTGAGTATTTTGGTGTATTTACTGAGTGTGAGCCCTTGTTGTGTGACAATACAAATGCACTCAATATGGCAAAGAATCTAGTGCAACATAATATGACCAAACATATTGATGTTAGGCACCACTTCCTAAGGAACAATGTTGAAAATGGGTTGATTTGTATGAAGTTCTGCAACAAAGGACAAGGTAGCATATATCTCCATGAAGTCACTAAGCAGGGAGCATTTTGAAAGAAATCGTTTGGAGCTGGAGTTGATCAAGATCAATTAATTGTCTTCTTACAAGATACCTCAATGATTGTTTATGATTAGAAGACATGTATATGTTGGAAGTGTATTTTGTAATATATATCTAACTCAGTTCTATACTGTTACAAGTATGCACACATGTCAATCTCAAGATTATGCAAGGATAAATGATATTTCACTCTACAAAGATGTTGCTTTTGTTTCTTAAAATTGTTGAGGAACTTGGTTCCTTAACTCAGGTTAGTATTTCCATATGTACCTATGTGTTTTAAACTTTCTAGAGTGCCACGTCACTATGACTTCTCCCGCCTATTTTCTAAAATAGCAATCGTGGACTAACCCCATTTGATGTCAGTTTTCTCTTTTCACGTGTCACATTACTTACTTTACCAAAATCCACTCTTCCACTTCCTAATTCACTTGCTCTCCTCTTCAAACAAAATGGAATCCTTCGGCGTTCTAGTTCCTCCATTATAACTCCAATCTCTAAATACCATTCTCGCTCTTCTTCTTCACCAAAATTTATCATGTCTCAACCTAAATCCACGTCTCAATCAACTTCTAAACCAAATCTTCCCATCTGAATCTTGTTGAGGGAGAAAAAAGTAGGTCTAATACTTTATAAAGTAAGGAAGAAATTGTAGCTTGATTTTGGAAACTGTTGGGTTGATGAAAGAAAGGGACCTAGTGAGGAACTGGTGCTACCACTCAAGGGGAATCTACTTCCCCTGTGTTTAAGACTTCTCTTTTGTGGGATGGGACACCAGGTTCCCAGCTTGTATCTATAATACTATGCCCCCTAAGAGATATATCTGTAAGTAGAGAACCTATAAATTAACTCCTTCTGAGAATGTTGATGATGATGATGTCGTTTTGAACCTCGTGTTCAAGATAAAGATTGGGTCCTCACCAAATGACAAAGTAAGTAAAGAGAAGGTTGTGTCCAAACGGGAGCCAACCACTAGAGGGAACGCTAAGGCTCAGATGGATTCAGTCTTAAAGGAAAACAAATAAAAGACTATGAAGAAATAACGGTTAATGAAAAAAATATTAGTTAATGAGGATGGAGAAGTGTCACCAACCAAGTTGGTGGAAATTGAAAATAATGAGGAGGCACTTGAAGTGGAGGAAATTTCACTTGAAAGAGGAAGTTCAAAGAAATAAAAACAGAGAAAAGAGAAATCAATAGTGGTGGAGGAGGAACCTGCTGGAGAGGGAACAAGTTCTAAGGATCATGAGCCTCAGAAGAAAAAAAAGGGAAGATCATATCCTCTTAGGAAGAAGAAAGCTTGTGAAAGTGAGAAACTTGCTTCCTCATCCAAAAAAATAGAAAGTGGAAATCAGTGAGGAAGAATGGAGAGAAGTGTTAAGAATGCAATCCTAAAGGTTGAACTTCAACAAAGTGCATAGGGAAGAGAGGGACCGTGTACCTCTGAGGAGTTAAAGGAAGAAAATGCTCAGCTCAAGGCTGAGGTAGCTGAACTGAAAAGGAAGGTGGAAAACCGAACCTAGCAGCTGGTTCGTGACCAATGGGTAGTAAATGAGCGGATTGATAAGATTCTCACCAACCTATTTTAAGACATTCCTTGTCGTAACCTCTCATTCCCTATTTCCAGTCTCTTTATACCCTAATCCCAGAACCCTTTGTTCCTCCTATCTTTTGTCTCGACTGTCTTCATGCAGCTCTTGTTTTTGGATTTTAATGACGTTTGGTACTATTGCTTGTTTTTACCATATTTTGTGCATGTTGGATCTACTATATTTTTGTTAATAAAAAATTGGGCATTATCTTTCTTTTTGTGCAATATTGCTTAATCATGTTTGTTTTGATTTTGCTCGTGTTATTGTTGCCTCAGTTGCCATGTGTTAATATTGCTTTAATTCATTTTTCCTATGTTACTAATTTTACTCTTTTCAATGATGCCAAAAGGGGGATAATCTTGTTGGTAATGCTGTGATAATATTGTTATGTGTTGAAATGGGGAATCTGATTCTCGGGGGGAACAAGTGGGGATCTGGTTCTCAGGGGGAATATCAATTATGGGTTTGTTATCATCAAAAAGGGAGAAATTAATAAGGTATGCTATTTTGTGTTTTGATGATTTAACAAACTTATTCGAGGAACCAGTTATGCTTTTAGAGGAACCAGATGGGATCATGTCCTGTAGCTGTTACCAAGGTCAACTCTACATTTGTAAAGTCGCCGACATCGTATCGATCGCGGTAGTGCAAAGAATATAAAGACAAGAAAGACAACAAAGTTGCTGCAGGCTTTCTCACCTACCCACTTGCTATTACGAGGGACCAAATGAGGAACCAGATGCGATCAGGTTCCTGTTTGTATGAAAGTCAACTCTACAGTTGTAAAGTTGCTAACACAATGCAGCAGAGCTGCTGCATCTCGTCCAAGGAATATGGCTTGTCACTTTCACACCCATTCTCACTCCTCACATATAAACAACATGTTCCAAGTGAAAAACCTAAGCTTGCAGATAAGAAAATCTCATATATCTCAAGAGCAAGTTGCTGCCCCTAAAAGGGCTCTCATCAAGAACAAAGCTGCAACAAACTGAAGGACCAGTTCTCTATTACTAACGATGATTTAAGTCTTTAGGTTTGTTGAGTCTTTATTTTTTGTTCTTTAATTCGTATCCCTACACTGCTTTCCAGAAGTGTTTAGTAGGTTTGTTTCTCAAGTACTTTGAGTTATACACATGGCTAGAGTTAGTCAAGGAGTGTCTTTGCAATAGAGTTATTGTAAAAGTCCGGTAATAGAGTTATTGTAAGAGAGAAGGATTAATTGTTTCACTTGGCTAGAGTTAGTAAATGAGTATCTTTTCAATAGAGTTATTGTAAAGATCTTACAATAGAGGTATTTTAAGGGGAGAGATTAATAGTTTATTAGGTTGTAATTTAAATTGCTCGATTTTAGTGATGTTTTGAGGAAATCCTATTGTGGTAGGTCATGGTTTTACTCCCTTGAACAATGCGATTTTCACGTAAATATCTTGTATTATTTACTTTCTATCTTCGTTAAAGGAACATATAGAGAACCAGGTTCTCTGCATTGTTTGGTGGACTCATATATTATATCACACCTGTTCAAGGTATAACATTAATACACCTCACAAGTACATATTCAGTAAGAAGCATAAGAAGGATTCCTTATTAAACCCATGTGAGAACTCTTCTCAAGAAAGCTCAATGAAGAAAAGCTATGCAGAGATTTTTTTTTAAAATTGATCCAAGAATATTGCAGAATTTAAAATTGGCAAAAGATTCATCTTGAATGAAGAAACAAACAGTTGCCGGAGGCTGCTCGTCAACTAGCAAATAAAAAATTTAACACAATACCAAAACTGTCCCTGGATAGAGTTAACTGTCCATTAATTTTTTTAGAGTCGGTTAGTTGAAGGATCAAAATCACCCCAATAATATAATTGAAGTTCAATAATAGTGAGTTGGATAACACAAAGACTAAAATCATAATATAGCATTAACACATGGACTAAAAGCGCTTAAGAACAAGCCCCTCGACCTTATTTCTTCTTTTTGTAGGAAAAAAGTCAAAATAAAAACAAGTAAATATGAAAAATATGCATTTTTTTAAAACTCAATACTATGTGAAATTAGTTAAATTTTATTTTTAGTTTTCTTGTCACACAAATGTGACATAACTTCTTTTCATAAAATTCATATTTTAATTCGTTTGAGGATTTTCACCTTAAACTAGAAAATGTTTTGATTTTGCGGAAAACTCAAACAAATGCGAAACTAGTTTTGTTGGTTTTGCCTAAACGTTTACAAATTATGAGGGGCTTTTCTTCGTTTTTTTAAAACCTTTTGTTATGGAAAAATGTTCAAATTTATTCTTAAACTTTGCAAATGATTCAAATTTATCCTATGTTAATAATTGTGTTCAAATATACAGTTTCATAAGAAATAAAAAGTTTATGAAGTGGTCCAAGATAAATATCTATAAACTTTGCGAAATGGTCCAAATTCACAGAGTTTAAAGACAATATAATTTGGTTTGTGTCACTATAATGATAAGTCATTTAGGGGATTTGCTTTAGGGAAAAGACAAAATTAAGGATCAAAGTAGCTTAGGGGAATGTGCATCAAATAAATAGGTTTTTGTTTCATAAAGCTAGTGAGGTTTGGTTTTTATTTAGGGATTGCCTTCTAGATGATAGTAATTGTTTTTTAGCACTTTTGTCAAGCTCCAAGCACGAGAGAACGGCGATTGTATAACCTAAAGTTATTTTTTGTAATTTTAAATTGTTCAAAATATTACGAGTCCAATTGAAAATCAGAAGAATCCAGCTTTTAAGGATATAACAAATTTTAAATAATATTGAAGTAGTGCTATAATATATTTTTAAAGAAAATTAAGATCCAGAAACATGACTTTAACGTGTACGATTACTTGTTTATTTGTGGTTGTCAATAGGTAAGGTAGTGTATGTGGCGCACCTTGAATACGTCGGTCCAATGGTGATATATAATCTATATTATATTAAAAGCACGAAAGATTTAAAAATATTGATTTAACTTTTTACACTTCATTAAAAGACTATGCAATAAAAAAATTATCACTATTTTTCTTAAATTAATATTTAGTTATATTTTATTATTTGTCTAATATTTAGAAATTGAAAATCCATTAAAGTGTTTACCTTATTTGAATTATGTACCTAAAATTTAAAACTTTGAAATCAAATAAAATTTTCTTATTAAGTCTTTCCTTATTTGAAATATGTATTTAGGACTAATTCATTAAAATTATACCTTATAAACATATTTTCCTGAACTTAATTAGTTTATTGACTGCAAACATTAGCATTCACGTCCGATTTCTAGAGACTAATCAACAAGACATTTTTTTTTTCCTTTCTTGTTTTTTCTTTTCAAAGAGTAGGCATATGATTATTTTTAAGGAACAAAAAGAAGAGAATAGGAAAAAGAGTTGCTACCTTCTACAATTTGCTATATTTATAAATATTGCTATATTTGAACAAGCGTCATATATATTTTATTAATTTTTATATTCAATTTTAAAAGTAGAGTTGTTATTAAATCCTATAATCTTAGATTTTGGTGGCAAATAAAATCATACTAGGGTTAGAAAATTACATATGTACATCTATAAAAGAATTTTAGCAATGGTGAAAAAATACCATCCTTAAGAATATGTTCGACAACTTATCTTTTAAGATTGTGCTTGTTTTCACTTATACAATCTTTTATAATTTATATAGGTTAACCCTGCACATTATTGATAGATGTATTAATTTTCTGATTATTTTTTTATTTTTTCATAGATTGGTTGAGTCATGCCTCAAATTCTATTGTTCGATCCTGCTGATTTCTTCTACCTTGCTATCTATTTCGAAGGCCAACAAAAAAGAGGTTAGAGTTTTCTGTTTTTAATCGTCCGAATTCTAATAATATGCATATCCTCATCTGTATGTATTGATATATATTCATTTATGTGTAATCCATAAGCAGTGGCGGATCCAGGATTTTAAAGTTGTGGATGCTTCCTTAACTAAGCACAAAATATAAGTGTACAAATATAAGGAGTCCGATACGAGGTTAATGGGTGCTTAAGCCCTGGAAGGCTCCACGTGGGTCCGCCCCTGTCCATATGGTTAATTAGTGGAAGTTGATCCAAACTTTACATTGCTTTCACCAATAAGAAGTGATACCCTTGTTTTGCACTGCTCAGTCGCGGTAAGCGATACTCTGATGAGTTTTAATAACTGAAGGCCTGTTAAAACACCTTTTAGATCATGTAGACATGTTTGGCTGAATACATTTCAGATCAATGATCCATAATCTTATTCAGAACAAGACGTCACCTTTTTTGTTATTGTTAATTTATTACATGTAGTTGTATTAATATCTAAATAAATATTTCATGCCACGATTATAGGTTATCATGTTGTAGTTTTCTGATTATTACTGATTTTAATGACATGCATCTTATTAGATGCAGCTTAATTTTGTTGCCTAAGTATTTATGTAAGTTGATTTTGTGATATCCATGTGGGGACATTAATAAAATTTAATCATTAATATATCTATTATTTCAACAAGTCTCCTACTTTTTTTTGGCTTGATATGCAATAACAGTAGAGTATTATTATTTGTGAGGATTATATTCATATGTGCTGTTAATTGAAAGCAGTGACACACATGCAATAATGACAACAAGCATTTTTTATAGATGAAATTATCTCTTTAGTTTACAAAGATAATATATAAACACCCCGTAAAATTTTCGTTAAGTGGAAACCTTTCTCCGAAATTATTTATTTAAATTAATGTATATGTGTCAATTTTTAAAAATTATAGTAACTCAAAATTACATGTTTAAAATAAAGAGACAGAGAATCTAAATATAAATTACACGTAATTCAACAATTAGGTCAATATAATAATACTATTTAACATTCTTTGCTATTTACATAATTTTCGTTTTATATAAAAAATTTAATTTATTGACACGTGCCATGAACGTAAGCTAAAACTAGTAGTATCACATAAATATGTAACAAGCCTAAAAGAATGGAAGCTTTACAATATGAAGTTGAAACTTCTTATGGCGTTTGGACATAAAACTTTTCGGAATAATTGAAACAAAATTCAAATAATTATTTGGTTATACATGTAACATTTCGTACCTTCAAACTAAGTCATATTTATGATTCAGGGGTCTAGAAAACTAAAATAGAGAGTTTAAGTTAAAAAAACGAGCTTCAGTTTTGCATATCATATTTTACGCCCAGAATATACAGACCGTAAAATATTTTACGGACCGTTGAAATGAACCGTCAATTTCAAAAATCTGTAAATTCTATGGACCGCATAAATTTACGACCCGTCGATTTCAACCATCTCAGAACCTCATCTTTTACAGACCACTGGAAACTTAGACATTTCAAGACGGTTCGATTATACGGACCGTACATAATTTTACGGTCCCTTGACAAACCGTATAAAATTTGATGGATCGTCGAGTTCGGTCGTCAAATCCTTCCGACTAGAAATAATATAAATACGCAGACTTAGTTCCAAAATTAGTTTCTTATTTCCCCAAGCCCTAGAACGAAGTTCTTTTCTCCCATCATCCTCATAATTCAATGTAAGTCCTTTCTATATATTTCCACGCGATTCTAATCAAATATAATCAACTTCTAAGCAAAATTCAATATCTAACCTAGGATTTTCAAGATAAACTCATCTCAAGGTTCCAACTTTGGGTTTCTACTCTAAAGTTCAGATTTATAAGACAAGACTAGGAGCGAACAAGGTATGTAGAGCTTTTATTCACGTGTGGGAATATCCATGTTCTTTCCCACGCCACGTTTATCCATGAAACCATTAATTTCTATACTTAGGGTTTTATTCAAAGTTTATGATAACTCTAAACTGCATGTATCATGTTTCCCCATATTTGTATTATTAATTCGTTGTTGTATTCTCCATATACCATTATGGTTATTGGGAATCCGTTTGTAATCCATGAATATCCATAACCTTGAATTTCATGGGTTTATAAATATGTCAGGAAGTAATATTCTCAATTTTCATGAAATTACACATGTTATTATATTTTACACAAGTTATATTATATATTTAATTACATGCCAAATTACCATCATGAATCATGTTTTCAAGTTATGTTTATGAAATTTATGGACTTACAAGACAACTATATTCAAGTACATATTTTGGGAGTTGCACA
Source organism: Anisodus tanguticus (assembly GCA_034509755.1). Taxonomy (NCBI): domain Eukaryota; kingdom Viridiplantae; phylum Streptophyta; class Magnoliopsida; order Solanales; family Solanaceae; genus Anisodus; species Anisodus tanguticus. The sequence goes on along the minus strand of CM067552.1, from coordinate 7,041,256 downwards.
GATTACCGAGCTGACTTAGATAGCCTGAAACTATGTTTGCCAACGTAAGATAATGGTCGCTTCGCCAAGAGGACGATACCTTCACGTTACCCTTACGTGGGATTATTGTATTCATCATGTTCATGTTCATGTCTCGTACTCCGGCAAGGTATGAGATGGCTTAGCTGATCAGGCAGAGATCAGATGCCACGTTCACTTGTGGTGGTTACATGTCGGCTATACTAATGCTCTCCCCACAGATATACAAATATACAGTTATATAGATTTTACACATATTATATTCACATTCATGCTCATGTTCAGTTTTAGTTTCAGTTTCATGTTCCAATTATATCATGCGCCTGCTTATTGTTTCAGTTGTTTTACATACGATACAATTCAAATGTACTAACATTCCTTTGCTCGGGGCCTGCACTTCACGGTGCAGGTACTGAGTTTCAGGACGACAAATCTACTCGTGAGGATTTGCCTCAATATCAGCTTTGGTGAGCCCCATCTCATTGGGGTGTATGCTTATTTATCTACATGTCATGATTATTAGTAGAGGTATTCCGGAGTCTTGTCATGGTAAACAATTTTGCAGACTCATGCTTCAGAGGTTTCATAGACTAGTCTAGTTAACATGGCATGATAGTATTATTTTCAGACTTATCATATTTTTAGATATTTTTGCTATGATATTTCAGACTATTTTCTGTATACAGTTTTACATGTTTCATAATCATTACTATTGCATATTTTTTATGCCAATGTTGATTCAGCAAGCCATGTAGTTCACTCGGCCACATGCAGTTAGGCACCAAGTGTCGTGTTTCGCTCAAGCCATGGTTCGGGGTGTTACAATACATTGCAATCATTTTTTACCTCCACTAATTTAAATGCGTGTCGCATAAGATTGACTAAAAGGGGATCAGAAGGGATCATTTTTTTCATCCTCATAAGTCATGATGGTTCGAATCGGAGATTTCTGGTTAAGAGTGAAGATATCCTCCCACCCCCACAAACCTTGGTGGTTAGTAACTCACTGGATTGTGTTTTCACCCGGTATTTGGTACGCGCTTTAAGTCTCGACTAATCGAGATTCATGCTACGTAAGACCTATTAAAGGTGGAAACAATCGTCCTTATAATGATTTTTTCTATTTCAAAAATCGAACCAGAATCTCGGGTTAAGGCGGAGGAACTCTATCCATCCGACCAAAATTCTTGACAGTTAGTAATACATATATACATTTAGCAACAATAAAAATATATGAAGGATTAAAATATGAATTCTAAAGTATTTCTACCTAATCAATTAAGAACAATAAAGTCTTGTTGTTGGTAATGACTTAGGCATGGAGTAAGCGAGGTAAATAATATATCTTGAAACTTAAGCTATGAACATAACCTATCACCAAATTATCTAGTAATTAGATTCAAGATATATATATATATATATATATATATATATTATTCTACCAAGTTATTGTTGGTACTCTATTGTACTTTATAAAGCAGTACGGAAGTAAATAACTATTACAAGTATTCGAAAGGGTGAACAAATATTCAATATTCAGAAATTGAATCTTGTTGAACAAATAGGCCAATCTTCAAAACTGCCGCAAGCTTGTTGTGTCTTGAATCTTGATAACCTGAAATAAAGAAACAACTAAATCTGGATGGTTACAACGTTGTGTGTTGAGTCGAGGGATTGCCCTCTGTCCTTAAGACAAGATTGCCCCGTATATATGCTTTTACATTAGCGGGCAATAATCTCCCAAGATAAAACAACACTTTAATCTCACCGCTACAAAGCCAATAGGTTGAGCCTGGCGAAGAAAACAAATATGAATCGACTTGCTGAAGATATGGAATAGGAAGGAAGAGTTTCTCTTTACTCTTCTCTTTTGTCTCTGTGTATATAGTGTGTCTCTGTAGTGTTTATCTTGTGTATATGTGAGTGTTTGCTCACTGTTTTTCAACACAGTTTTGGTCACTATTTTGTGGTCTGATTGGGCTATTTTCGTTATTGTTTTTGTGCTGTTAATGGCCATTAGGAGGGAATTAAACAACCAAGTAATGGTTGTTAATGGCCATCAAACAGTCCAATGGTAGGCAGAAAACTCTGGGGACCAAGCTGTAAATTATTTAACTTCGGAGACCAAAGTCCCCGAAGCCCGAGACCGGACGGGCGGGCGGCGGCGGCGCGCGTGTGGGCTTAGCCTTGAGCCCAAGCACATCTAGGTCATCCCTCCTTTAAACACATGGGATACCCCTTGGGGTCCCAAACCCTTTACCAATTAGAGACTTATATAGAGAGCAATTCTTCTTATTCCCACCGATGTGGTAGATTTGTCCCACACCACATTTTCATGCCTCAAACACCTTACTTCGTGGACCAATATCTCTTTCATTTCTCAACGAAATTTGACGATTCTTGGCCCTACGGTCATCTACTCACTTCGTAGATCATGCATGTTTAAAGAGACAAAGCCTCCAACATGCGGAACACTAATATTTAATTCATCAAAGATGGGTGGACGCATCTCCCCGCCAAAGGCAAATTTCCAACAGTTAGAACATGTAATTTCAAGATTGATCAAATCACTTGGAGGTATAAATTACTTGAAACATGGCTTTGTAATATATGATCTCTATGGTTTGAACACTACTCACTCATATATATATATATATGTGTATATATATATGGTTTGAACACTACTTGAGTGAAAATTTTATTTATAAGCACTATAAAGAATTTCAAAACATATCAATCTATACATACGTACTACATTTATAGAGTTGGAGCCAATGAGAAAGTTCTAGTGGTTATACATGATCATTTTTCAGATTTAAATTTCCTGATAGTCCTTTATGGAGTAATACTTTAATTCCAAGTCAATGAAGTTTCAAGTTAATTAGCCAAATTTAGTTTTCAAATTAAACTATTGACAAGTTGCAAGTGAACTCAAGAATACATTTCAGTCATGTTATTTACACGATCCTGGGCACCAACAGAACACAATTAATTAAGTTAGTTGAAGAAGTTTCTTCATAGTAGTCGTCTTTAAGTGTGGTACTCTATCAATAAAAATGTTCAAACACCTAATAGGTGTCACATTCATAAGATAAATTAATTTAAATTACATATTGAATATCTTCCTTGCCTTTTCATTCATTATTGTGTATAATATATAATAGTACAAAGCTACAAGTTAAGCTACAAACTAGGTAACTAATTTGACTAATTACAATTAAAATATTAACTAAATAAATATAAAAGATATAAAAGATATACAAGAATATTCTATCAAATACTCTATCACACCCCCGCAATTGAAGAAGGAGGTTCTCGTACGCTGAGACTGACTCGAAATCATCAAAGAGTATGTGTGGAAGTCCTTTAGTAAATATGTCAGCAATTTGGTACCGAGAAGGGATGTGAAGGACACGAACTTGTCCACAAGCAACTTTCTCACGTACAAAATGAATATCCATTTCAATGTGTTTAGTGCGTTGATGTTGAACGGGATTGCCGGAAAGATATATCGCACTTACATTGTCACAGTAAACCAATGTATCCTTGCGGATTGGGTAGTGAAGTTCCAACAGAAGGTTTGTATCTAACAATACTCGGAAACCACATTCACTACGCCGCGGTACTCGGCTTCGGCACTGGACCGAGACAGAGTGGGTTGACGCTTAGAGGACCAAGAAAACAAGTTATCTCCGAAGAAGACACAGTACCCCAAAGTGGATCATCTAGTGTCAGAACATCCACCCTAATCAGCATCAGTGTAGGAGGTAAGATCAGAGACGGAAGACTTGTACATGTACAAGCCAAAATGGAGACTGCCTTGTACATATCGCAAAATTCGTTTGAGAGCATTCATATGTTCATCTTTCGGGTCATGCATATGTAAGCCGAGTTATTGCACAACATAGGATATATCTGGTCTCGTGAAAGTGAGATACTATAATGCTCCTGATAAACTGTGATAGTGAGTGGGGTCTTCATATGGAGAACCCGAAGAGGCACTAAGTTTAGATTTAGTGTCAACCGGTGTTGGAGCAGGTTTACAAGAAGACATGTCGGCTCGGTCAAGAATCTCATCGGCATAGTTTCTTGGATAAAGAAATAAGCCACCTGGATATTTCGTAACGGCAATGCCCAAAAAATAACTTAGGGGGCCCAAATCCTTCATAGCAAATTCAGAAGCAATGAGTAACATAATAGATTGGCGAAGTACATCAAAAGAGATAGTGAGTATGATATCATCAACATATAATAGAATGTATGCCATGTCATTACCCTTTGCGATAGATAAAGAGTGAATGATCAGATTTTCTATGTGAAAATCCAATAGAGGATACAAAATCAGCAAACCGTTGATACCACGCACGAGGACCTTGTTTCAGTCCGTAGAGTGATTTCTTCAAATGACACACATAATCTGGATGAACCGGATCTCTAAATCCCATAAGCTGATACATATAAATAGTTTCATGAAGGTCGTCATGCAAGAAGGCATTTTTAACATCGAGTTGATGAATGGGCAATGATTTGCAGAAAGCAATGCTGAGAACAGTTCGAATAGTTGCCGGTTTCACCATCGGGCTTAAAATTTCATCACAATCCACACCAACCTGCTGAGACCTGCCATCATCTACAAGACGGGCCTTATGCCTCTCAAAGGAACCGTCAGATTTCTTTTTATGTTGAAAAATTTACATAGAACGAATAACATTAGCATCAAGAGGATGTCATACTATATCTCACGTCTTATTTTCAATAAGAGCATTATATTCATCTAACATGGCGGCTTTCCAATTGGGATCGGACAAGGCATTTTTCGTGTTGCGAGGAAGAGGTGAATGGAAACTGAAGTTGACAAATTGAATTGTCATTTCGGTTTGGAAATGCCATGCATAGCATGGGTTTCCATTGTTCATATGGGTGGCGAGAGGGGGCTGGATTAGTGCGAAAGTGGGCCGACGAGAGCCGGATGAGCTGGGTTTGGGAAGGTGGGGCCGTGCCACAGGCCGAGAGGAGGCAAGGGCCGGGCTGGGACCTGGGACGGTGACGGGTAGGTTGGGCCGTGGTTCCCTTGGTTGGGTTTGGTGGCCTATCCAACACTGGATCGTGGGAGATGGGTCGGGCTCCGGTATTTGCGACGGTAATAGTAGCGATTGATTGTGTAATTGATAAATCAAAAAGGGATTGAGGCCATCATTTAAGAATTCATATGAATCCGGAGACGGAGAATGCAGCTTGGCAAAAAGGGAATTGGGACTCATCGAATATAACATGCCTAGAAATGATTTTTTTCGGCTTGATAAATCATAACATTTATAACCTTAATGATTAGACAAGTAACCAAGGAAGACACACGGGTTGGAACGAGGTTGAAGTTTATTGATTTGGGTGGAAGGATGAATGGGGTATTATAGACACCTAAAAGTTCGTAAGTGCTTATAGGAAGGATTCCGAAGATATAGAACTTGAGTCGGGGACTTGTGTTTGAGACTTGTTTGGGAGAATATTCAAGAGGTAAGTTGTCATTGATAGAGCGTGATGCCAAAAAGAGGGGGAATGGAGGTGTGGGCAAGGAGGGTACGAACTAAGTTATTTATGGTTCTTATTTTTCATTCGGCTTTGCCATTTTGTGGAGAGGTGTGGGGGCATGAAAAATGAAAAACAAGACCATTTTTGGCGCAAAAGAGTTTGAATTGTTTATTATCGAATTTTCTCCCATTATCATATTGAAAACATTTGATATTCTTTTCAAATTGTGTCTTAATTAAAGTACTAAAGGATGAGAAAATAGAATAGACTTGAGATTTATTACCAATAGGAAAGGTCCATAGGAAATTATAATAATCAACCAAAAATAAGAGATAATATCGGTGCCTAGCCGTGCTTAAGATGGGAGAAGTCCATAAATCACTATGTATGATATCAAATGGCATCAAGGTGTTAGAAGATGAAAAATAAACAACAATTTGACATATTTTCAAAAATACAAGATTCACAAACAGTAGGATAAGAAAAATGTTTACAATCAATAAACTTATTTTTGCTAAGAGAGCGTAAAATAGAGTCTCTCGAATGTTCCAATCTATTATGCCAAAGAACAGAGGAAATAGATGCAAAGGTTGAAGGAGATGAGGCAGGATGACCGATGGTGGTGGTGATAGGATAGAGATCACTCATGCTATAACATCTCATTATTTGCATACCTGTCTGAAGGTCCTTCACAAAAAAACCAAAAGGATCAAATTCAAAGGAAATATCATTGTCAGTAGTGAAACGACGGACTGAGATGAAATTTTTGATAAGTTTTGGGGAATGAAGGATATTTTTTAAAGTTAATAGGGGATGTGGTGGGGAGAGGGATGGTTGTCCATAACCTCAAATGGAAATGCCTTGTCCACTACCAATAATAATATTACGGTTTAAAATGCTCATATTGAAATAAGACGAGAGAGTACCTTGAGATGCTGTCATATGCGATGTTGCACCGGTATCCATGTACTAATTTTTATCCAAAATGTTGAGAGACATCGTGTGCATCGCCGCCTCAATATCTGTTAGGACGTAGGTTGATGGAGGAGACTCATGCGCATTGTAAGCTTGTTGTGGACGAACCCCGAGAATTCTAGGTCGGGGATGTCGAGTCAGAGGTCGGGCCTAGGAGGATGTCGGGTAGGGGCAAGGTAGAGTAGCCCATTGTTGCTGGCCCTACACTGCCCACGGTGGGTACGCATCCCACGGTGGAGGTTGCTGCCGCTGTGGTGGCTGCCGGCCGACGGTGGTAGTCCCCTACCGTCGTTGTTTCTGTTACCACCACGGTTATCGCTGCCTTTGACAAAATTTTTGCCTTTGTTGTTATTCCGGAGATGTTGACCACGTTTTGGATCAATGGTGTGCCGTTGATGATGGTCGTAAGCCGAGCCTCTTTCATCGGTAATGAAGCCGTCGATAGTAAGGAGGGCGGCGTCGGTGGTGCTGACATTAGCTGTTGCCCGCTTAGTTTTGTGGGTTTCCTCAAGAAAAGCCTCGAACGAGCCTCATAGAACGGAGGCAACAAAGTGCTTTATTGGAGGATTGTAGCAACACCATCATAGTTCTCATTTAAAACACAATTAGTTACATGACCAACCGTTGATTTGTGACCGGTGCACCGACGATAGAGAGTTGATCGACAATCATTTTAAGTTCTTGACAATAGGCCGACACATTAGGAAATTCATCCTATTGAATGTCCTTAAATTGATTTTCTAGGTATAGGGCACGTTGGGTCTTGTTGTCATGAAAGATGCTTTCTAATCTCTCCCATGTTTGCTGGGCAATGGCATCAGATTCGATGATTGTATGCAAGAGATCGTTCGAGATTGTGTCGTATATCTATTGTGGAACAATCACATCCATTTGTGACCAAAGTTCTTCATCAAGAACATCATGTTTTTTCGTGTTTTGTCGGTTGGCTTGGGTTTAGGAGGGATGATGTGATCGATGACTTGGTACACACGACAATGAATCTTAAACAATTCGCCCATGAGGAGTACTGAACTTTTTCCATCTCAAGAGTTATGAGAATAAAATTCTTGATGTTGTTAACCGCAAGAGCGGGATGAAATTTGGTTGAGCAGTCATTGAAAAGGAAGGATGAAGAAGAGGGAGAGGAGATTGACGTTAGGCAGATGAGGGAGGTGGCGGAAGAGAAGGCCGACGACGGCGGTGACTTAGTTGTTTTAGGGTTAGGGTTTGGCTGATACCATGTAAGAATATCTTTCTTGCCTTTTCATTCATTTTTATGTATAATATATAATAGTACAAAGTTACAAGTTAGGCTACAAACTAGGTAACTAATTTGGCTAATTACAATTAGAATATTAACTAACTAAATATAAAAGATATACAAGAATATTCTATAAAATATTCTATCACATATGATAAGTTCACACTAGAAAGAAAAAAAATATAGTGAGGATAAATTTCTTCACTAAACAGAAAAAAAACCATCCCTAATATTTTTTAGCCACAATTATAAAAAAAAATATTATCAAGTTATCTTTATTTATTGTAGTACCAGGGATAAATCTAGAAGCCCGTATATGAATTATGTCGAACCCAATAGCTTTTGCTCAAATATATAGTATATTTATATTAAAAAATTATTAAATATATATAAGTATTAAATTTAAATTCAATTATTATCTCTGGAAAGCATCGTTCTATAAAAAATTATAAAAAGAAATCCTGATTCTACCTCTATCAAGTAATCTCTTATTCTTAGAATTACAAACTCCACTAAGAGGAGTTATTTGTATATATATTTTTAGCTAACATGCCAGTGATAAAAATTGTAATATATATATATATATATATATATATATATATTACAAGCAATGAGAGAATTATAAAGTATCACCAAAGAATTTAATGTATTGAATGATATTGTCTCTTTCTTAATCAGAGATCTCGGATTCGACCCTTAATAAAAAATAAAATCCTTAGTAAAGAGGATTTCTCCCGGAAATAAACCCTTTCCGGCGAAAACATGATAGGAAATAAAAAGGAGAGTATTAAAAAGTAGCAGCATGATTCTCGTGAGCGGTGGAAGTCAACAAAACAAAACGGGTCATATACGACGTCGGATAGCGACAGTGATTGCTTATAAACGGAAGAAACCTGAATACGACGTCGCCGTGCAAGACAAAATCCGTGATGGCGACAGAGTATTATAAACTATAGTGTTATGCGAGTGGAATTGTCAAACAAAACACTCATCACTTTTTCGACACAAACTTTTTCTTGTGGGACCAAATTAACATTTTGACGTTTCGTAAATTGACACGTAACTTCCTCTTGTAAAAAAAGGATGGGATTTCCTTTCTTTGGAAGAGAAAGAAAGTTAAAATAACTCATTTGTATTATTTTATTATTAAGAGATCGGTAATGTCTTACTTAGGACATGACCTTAAGGGGTGGAAGTTGAAGATCCGTCGTCCCAATTATGTGATGGTGTTTGAATTTAGAAAGTCAAACAAAGTTTTTTAATTTTAATTTTTTTATGTCTTTTAAATAATTTACATTCTTAATTACTGTAATTTATACTATTTTTAAACAGTTTTTAAATATATAAATTTTATTTTTAAAATTATATATCCAAATTGTGATAAAAATTAAAAATATTGACTTTCACAATTTCTAATTAGTAACACATAAATTGGGACAGGAAAGGTTTGTGGTATAATTTGATTTTGCCTGGTTGCTCTGGCTTATATGACTACTAAGCCGGTTAAGACTTTCTTTTTGTTTGATTTTGTCTTCCTTATCTTTCAATCTGAATTTAAGTCAAAGGAATGAAGAAGAATATAACTTGAATTTAAAAGAGAGTAAAGAGTGAATGGTCGGGGTATTACATGGAGAATATTAAAAAATCAAATCGAACCATCAATAGTAAAATAATTCAGAACTTAATTAAGGTAGAAAATTTGGAAAAGAATACCTACTTGTAACATGATTTTAATAAACAAAATGGGCATATGTAACAACTTAACTATAGTTAATAGTCGTAAACAAATTTAGGTTCTAGTACACGATAGTAATAAGCAAGTTTGAACCACTAAAGAGTGTGGTGCAGTGGATGAGATGCTTCTTCCCTTAATCAAGAGGTCTCGGGTTCGAGCTCTAGGTATGAAAAAATTCTTGGTAGGGAGCGTTCCCCTAAATGAGCCCTACATGATATGAATTCGAATATAGTCGAGCTCTAATACGAGTACCAGATATCGGTCGGGAAACCAAAAAAATAAAAATAAATAAACAAGTTTGAAAAAATGACTAAGGATGAAAAATCATTATCAGCTTAGCCAGCCAATTGGCTCAACTAGTAGTAGACTAATATATCGTGTTAAGCCAATTTATAAAAAAAATATTGCTCAAAGGCTTATTCCATCTTTCTTAAAATATAAAAATTGAAAGTAAAATAGAAAAAATGTAGTACGATATCATATAGATTTATAGTGCACTAAGTTGCTTTGAAGGTTCCCACAAATCCTTACCAATGGTTTGCATTTGTTCATAATAATTTCACATTTTATAGGCTGTCCTTTGTGTGCTACATTTCCTTTAAAATTAGAGTAGATACTATGTTAGGAAGAAACGTTAAATATACACAATATACATGTGTATATTGGGCTCTCGGCTGGACCCTTGTACCGTGTAAATTAGGTAGTCTTTTAGTATCTTAGTTTAGGTAATGTTGTAATGTAATTAGTATTGTACACTTACCATAATATGTGTATTACCATAATTGTATAGTTAGTATCCAAGTATAATAAGGTTTTAGGAGTAGACTAGGAATAGGATTCTCCTATTATGGAAATATGTAACTTGTATATATAGTCTTTCAATAAATGAAAATAATCAAGGGATTATTTCTTTCATGGTATCAAAAGTCTAGGTCTTAAAATCCTCTCTCTAACTTCCTCCAATTTTCGTCGACCTCCTTGAAATTCTGAGACCCTTGCTCTCGGGTTTTGTGCCGACAAGAGCCTCCCTCTTCCCAATTTTTTTCTCCCAAATCCCTCAATCACATATTGTTCTATCAATATGTCTACATCACGGAACACGTTTCATCCTGCCCTTACAGTTTCTAACATAAAGAATAACATCCCTCTTGTTCTTGAAATAGAAAACGTCCAATATGCGACGTGGGCCGAACTGTTCAAAAGTCACGCACGCTCGCATCAAGTCATCCATCACATAATTCCCGTGGCTCCTGAGGATACGGAGGTGCCAAAACGCGAGAATGATCCTGAGTTGTGGATGACTATTGATGCCACAGTCCTCTAGTGGATATATTCCACAATTTCTACCGACCTTTTGCAAACAATTATTGAGCCTGACAAAACTAATATACACAATAATTATTGAGTCTAAGTAGACATAGACAACCTGTCATTACAATTGCTCCTTACAAAACTAATCTAGAATCTAAACAGTAATTATAATGTTGGACAGAATGTTGTCAACACACTCAGACAACACTTGTGATCCAGATTTCTGAGATGAAATCCCGAGAGCTCTCTTGATTTTTTTCTTTCTGATTCTGGATGTCGATTCACTGTAGTAGCTTCTCTATTTATAGTAGAGAGTCTTCCTTGAAAAGCTCATCGATCGGTTGTGGATGTTGAGAGAAAGGTCGGCAGCTGGTAGGATTTGTTGGAGACGATCAAGGAGCAAAAACCTCTAACAACTTTGACTTGTTCCTCACGAAAAGTAGCAGCCTTGACTCGTTCTTCACACGTGTTTACCAACTCCTTTTTACCTTGCCAAGTCATATTTACCACATAGTAATCATTACGTAAAGTAAGGCAAAATCAGTTCTGAAAATGTTGGTCCGAATGTTATACAACATTTGTCCCAACATTCTTACACATTCAAATCAATAATTCATGAGATATGTTGGGTCAAATGTCACAACATCAAATCCAACATTAACAATCTCCCTTTTTTGCCTTTCTTCACAAAACTAGTTAAAAAGTAAAGTTGACTTATGATGTTGTCACAAATGTTGTCCAACATCTGTGGTCAACAACTTCAAGGTCATGCTCCCCCTTAACTTGTGATGGCATACAAGTAAACATGTGTATACCAATTCATAGGATTAAAAAGATACATGAGCACATATATACACATATCATCCAATATATGCAAAACACAAATAGAAACAAACCATTGTCAACAAATATCCATATCAGTCCATCAAAACATATAACAACCATTTATAGCTTAGGTTCAACAATCATCATTTAGCTTCCTCATTGCTCATCATACATCAGCAGCAGCTTCCTACCCCTGCATAACAGCTTCAACCTTCTCTTGCAACATAGAAACTTTAGCTTCCTCCCCATGCATCAGCTCCATCTTCCCCTTTTTGTGAAGAAAGTAGCATTATGAAATGGTCTCTAGCCTGTATCAGGACATTCCTTGCAACATCAACTTCTGTAATTTGTTGGTTGATTTTTGCAATGTGATCCACAAGCCATTTTGTAGACAGTGTAGACTGTTCTGGACTAGTGTTGCCCAGAATGTTGGTGACATTTCTAGCAACATTTTCACTTTCAGCTTCCTTCTTCCAGGGCAAGTCGATGACTCTGTCCTTGCTCTTCAAAATTGCTTTGTTTATAGTATAAAGCTCAGGAGTCTTCCCTAAAATGTCTTCTCTCTTAGGCTCAAAGCCTTGGGTGATTAATACTTTGTAGATCAGAGAGGGAAAATGAAGGATTGAAGTTGATTATTTCTCAACCAAATTGGCAATTTGATGAAATATCATTTTTCCCAAATCAACTTTCAAACCTTTCCCAATTTTATACAAAAGGGTGGCTTGTTCAGATGTCACAATTGATTCATTCATTGAAGGAAGCCAATTGTGAATAGCAATTTTGTGGAGGATGGAAAACAGGGTTGTTAGTTTGGAGGCTGGACATCTAGGGATCCATTTCTTCATTATACCTCAAGTGAGGTATTCAATTACTTCATCCCTATTGTCTATCACCTGTTTAGCTTCTCTAACATTATCTCCAACATTTTGACTAATACATTGATTTATGATAACAGGCGTAAAAATATATACCTTGTTATAGAGATATACCTTCCCAAATTTCATTGAGGAGGTATCATCTATAGCAGAGCTTAAATTTGCATAAAACAACCTTACTATCTCATCAACATATGGTTATTTTTCAGTGACAGAACCAAGAAGTTGTATGTCCTTTAAGAATTCTACCAAACCATATTCAGTACAGAGAGCAATATCTAACACTCTCTCAGGCCTAATTACTCTATTCTTGTAAAAATCCCACATATCATGGTTAGCTTTAGAATATAATTTATCTGAGAAAGCAGATACATCAATGTCTAAATTAGACATGTCTGAATTGATGGATTTGGTACTGTTAGAGGATGTTGCGGCGAGTGTCTCTTCTGGTGTTGGCTGAAATATTGCCTGAGATGTTGTGGCATCTGTGGCAACATTTGGAGCAACACTTGTCCTTCTAGTCCTGGGAACTCCCTTTGAAAAAATTGTTTCAAGGAGGTTTCATTTGGGATTTTCCTTTGTTGAGGCACACTTGGTTTTTCATAAGCAGATTGTTCTTCCTTAGTTGACAAAAACAGAGTTCGTATTTTCACTATCACTGCTCGAGTAAGCAAGTTTAGATGTTTCACATTTCTCAAACAATCAACTCGATCGGGGAGTAGGAAAAGTAGATGACCTTGGCCTTTTACCCAGAAATGAGAAATCAAAAGTTTGATCGACATTTATAGGGTTATTATTATCTCCAGGATAGCTGATATCTAAAGGTTCATCAAAACCTTTAAACACTATTTCTTTAGAAAGATCCTCAGGGAGATTTGAGGAAGAAGACTGGCCTGGTTGCTGAGGTGTATTCGATTGAGGGCTAATGCTCATGGGAGTGTTGGATGGAATGTTGGTTGACAGTTGTTCTGACATTAGAGAAGTTTCCACCGGTGAGAATTGAGGAGAGGGTTTTGAGGAGTTAGGGTTTGTGAAAGTGATTGGAATTTGATTTGGTGTTTCCATCATGTAGGTAGGAAGATATACACCTGCGAGCTTCCCCCCCCCCCCCCATTTTTTTCTTATTTTGTTATTTTTGTAAAAAAACAAAACAAATGAGAGGACTAATTATATACTTGGCAAATTTTCTTAGCAATAAAAATCCCTTAGTTTTAGGTGTTTCAATTTTACACAATAACTTATACCTAAAATATTGGGATATAAAAAAAAACATCACAGTAGGAATATAATTTAATCTTATCATTTTAAATTTTGAAATTCCTATAAACAAGGCATATAATAGGGAGTAGGATCTGATATTTCAATGATCAGATAGGAACAACATCCCAACACATATCATATTCTGAAAATGTCAACAACAATGTTGACAATATTTTGGACGACACAAGTATTTTGATCCCACAAGAACTTTTCGTTTTGACAACAAATCAAGACACATTTTATACGTATTTTATGAGTTTTACCACTGGACCAATGTAACATTTTTCCATCTTGTCCTTGATCTAATCATATAACACATAAAAAAGAATTTTTCGTATAAAAATAAAAATACTTATTTAGTATTCTCAAAATCTTTTTGAAGCACTCGATACTCCTATAGGATAGGAACGACATCTTTTTAAGGGCTTTGCCATTTTTCATAGTTGTCAAATATTTGCAAAGGCTTTGCCTTATTTTGATACTCCTTTTTTATGATATATATATCATTGAAGAGAACGGTATCACTTTTGTAACACCCCGTATTTTCGGGTAGCGGTTGAACTCGTAACGTAGGTGAGTAGACCCGGACCCGGAAAAATTTTCGTTGTACTTGTGTATATTAATAAGAGGATTATTATATAAAATGGCGTGATCCCGAAATAATTTTGGGATTTAGTAAGTGTGACGACGGAGTTTAAATAATTGTGTATCCCCGAAGAGAGTATAGATTGGTATTTTATTACGGGAAGTATGATATTGACATATGAGGATTTTAGTAATCGTCGGGATTTAAATAATTGGAGACCGGAAATTTAATTGTGTGTATAATTAATTAATCACAATTAATTAATTAGGGAGGGGACAATTTATAGTGGGGTTTGGTAAGTGTGATTTTAATAAACGATTTGGGGGGACCAGCCCCAAACCGATCGACGATATCAGCGCCCATAAGGGCCTCCTTCTCCATTTTTTTTCTCTCCATTTCTTCAACCTTTATCTTCATCAAGAATCCATGAGGGATTAAAGGGTCACATTTCTAGCGGGTGGAGGTAAGCCTCAGTTGATGGGTTTTCTGAAATTTCGACCAAAAATTGGGGATTTTCGGGAGCTTCCATATAACCAAAACGAGGGAGAATTCAAGGTGTTCTGGGCTTTGATTCTAGTAGAATCGAAGCCAATATCAAGCTTAGAAACTCAAGAGCTTTACAAGAAACCTCGAATACAATCGGATTCTGGCGCAAATCGATTTGGGGGTCTGTTTCTGTTGTCGGAAGCTGTGTCGAGCAAAAGGGTTTCCCAACGATTCTCGTAGATGTGTTTAATGAGGTAACCTTCCTTGTTCTTAATAGTTTGTACAATTTTCAGAAGTCTTTTCTTGCTATTAGTTCTTAAGACGATTGTCGACAATGCGAATTTGGGTTGGGTATCGTTAGGACTGCTGTAATTGGGGGTTACTGGGTTTGCATGTGAAATTGTGGTACTGTTTTGGAGATTGTAGTAGTATAAGAAGGAGGATTAAAAGAGTTGTTTATTTCACTACTTACATAGATTTCGATATAGAAGGAATATAGGTTCTACGCTTTCAAAGTGTTCGTTAGAATGTCCCTAAGAATCTGTTTTCAATATGTTGATACGATTGTGATGTAATTCGCCCGTATGATGTAGATAATCATTCATAGAGCTTACAGGGAACCACGGAACTTAGGTAAATTCGACAACAAGGTTGAAGTTCTAAAATGAGGCGTACGCTAATATTGAGTCGATTAATTCGTCTAAGAGGTATGTGAACTATTCCTTCTTTCTTTGGCATGATTTTTATTTAATGAAGGTATGGCGGACTTACTTGATTCTTATACAGTTTAATTCCTAAAGAGGATTGTTATGAGAAGTGCCTATGATTTTTCAGCAAAGAGTTTATTATGACATTATTACAATGATTTTATTGAGAGTCAGATGATAATTTTTACTTGCATATGGTCACTCATGATATCTACTCGTGCTAAGTGTTACTACTTCACCTCACCGAGTCCCGGGCCGGGTTACGTTCGTGCACAGCCTTGCATTTTTCACCGAGACCCTCACTAGATGGCCGGGTTACGTAGGATGGATCCATAGATGAGATATGACTTTACCGAGTCCCAGGATGGGCCGGGTTATGATATTATTCCACCGAGTCCTGCATTAGTGGGCCGGGTTACGTTACAGGTATATATATGTATATGGACGGGCATACATGTTTTCATGACTTGACTCTCTTGTTTATAAGGCACAATTGACTTTTATGGTTTATGGCACAGTTGGATTTGGATCCTGATTTTTATACTGATCTCATGTTTCTGTTGGCTACTTATGATCTCTTTTACACCTTCATGTTTTACATACTCAGTACATTATTTCGTACTGACCCCCTTTCCTCGGGGGGGGGGGGGGGGGGCTACGTTTCATGCCCGCAGGTACATGTTTTCAGTTTGGTGAACCTCAGGCCTAGGTTCTGTTTCAGCAGGTTGGAAAGCTCCTTTGATCCAGAGCTTTGTCATGTTGGTACCGAATCTCTTTTAGAACTTCTGTTTGTATTTAGGGGCACGACGGGGCCCTGTCTCGTCATATGTCGTTATTCTTCTTATAGAGGTCTGTAGACAGTGGTGGGTTGTACTTATGTAAGGGTTATGACTCTTTTTCGGCCAGTCATGCCATTGTATTCTGTGTTGGGGTGTTTCCATGTATATACGTTAGTATCTGTTGGCAGCCTTGTCGGCTTGTCTGTTATACTGTGTTGGCTAGTTGTGACTCCTCAGGAGACAGGTGCATTCAGGGGTAAAGGCAGCCTTGTCGGCTTGCCTACCCTAGCATATGTTGTTATTGCGACGTTATGCTGTCGAATTTCAGACTCATTAAGGGTTAGTTGGATTATGTGTGACAGGTTGGTATAATGACGTCATTAGGGCGGTTAGTCGCGGCCCGTCGGGTCGGGTCGTGACAAAAGTGGTATCAAAGCAGTTAGTCCTCAGAATGTCTACAGACCGTGTCTAGTAGAGTCTTGCGTATGGGTATGTTATGCACTATACTTATACGCAGGAGGCTGCCGGACATTTAGGATTGGTTTCTATTCTTCTTACTCTAAGATCGTGCGATAGAGCTATGTTATTAGGTTATTCCCTCTCGACGTATTAATGTGTTACGCTATGCCTCCAAAGAAAGCGACGTACCGCTAGAAGGGCAATACAAATTCGAGGTTATGAGAACCTACCTTACTCGTATACGGGAAGAAATAATGTAAGTTTGGGACATGGAATATTTGAGACTCTTAGAATATTAGATAATCGTTGAGACCTTAGATATACAAGGCCTTCTTGAGTAAAATATTTTATGTTTGATCTGGGTTATAGTACATGGTATGTGTGAAGTCTATTAGTTGTGATGACTCCTTGATATGCTTATGTTTATATGAAAAAGAATATGAGATATGCCAAAAATTGGAGTCGCTACTATTGTACATATACGGTTTGTTGTCTCTGGAGCAAGTTGTCTAGATAAGTCCTTGAAATTAGTTCAGTAGGTAGTTGATAGTCGTTAACGGGTTGTCCTACTTGTGGATGGGGCTTAGGAGTAGATGGTCCTCTACATGTTGTAATGTTACCCTGTTTAAGTTGATGTGTTCCAGCTTTTCTTATGAGTTATGCTATCTATGTTATGTATAAATGTATTCTGTCTTGGTCATACTTCTTAGGGTGGTCTGTTAATGTCCCTGTACAGTATGTGGGTTGAGTATAAATCACTCGTGTTAGGACCTATCTTCGCCAATTTTGCTCAGTGGGACTACCCCTAAACAGTTAATTAGACTTGTCTAGATATCTTTTATGTTTGATTAAAATTTCCCCCGTAATTATCTTTGCGTATCATAGTGTAGAATGCAAAATGTTCTAATAACCCAAGCCTACGTTTTATCTCTTAAATAGGAAATAGACTCGTATGCTAAACATGTTGTCAATAGTTGCTTAAGGGGGGTGGAAAAGCGAGTATTTACATACTTCCAGGAATGAGTCGCTGCTGCAATAAACAGTTGACTTATTTAGTTAACTATTAAACCTTGAGTATATTATGCCAAGCATTATGAAATATATGTGAATATTGTGCTACTTGTGACTACTCTATTAATGTCTAGCATGTTCAGTTGATGAAAACACTGTTAGAGTATTGTGTGACGATTATTTGTGTGTTAAGTGGTTGTCTTGTTAAGTTTAAGGGTTATTTGACCTTGTATGACCCGTTTAAATGATTGAAGGGCTTAATGTTTTTATTTATTTATTTATCTGCCTATAATAAGGGAACTAAGATTTAGCATAAGAATGTTGTTATAATTAGGATAAGATCACCTAATGACTTTGAAATGGATGTGTGTCTTGTTTAAGTGCTGTCATGATCTGAAGGATAGCTTAGGAGCCTATTTGGTGTATATTTTGCTGGTTAAAAGGGTCATACCTATCCTTGGCATGTCCCAATAGTCTTAGGTGATCTAATACCCATCTGGACATAACTATTTAAAATAACCTTGTCCCTTCCTTATGTGCATAACTCGCATCCAGTTGGTTGATTGTATATGCCCATGTTTTGTATCTATGTGTTGATTAAATCAAACTGTTA
This sequence comes from Anisodus tanguticus, assembly GCA_034509755.1. Taxonomy (NCBI): domain Eukaryota; kingdom Viridiplantae; phylum Streptophyta; class Magnoliopsida; order Solanales; family Solanaceae; genus Anisodus; species Anisodus tanguticus. The sequence goes on along the minus strand of CM067552.1, from coordinate 7,022,826 downwards.
AGTCCACCTATTCCCATGTCCGCTACTGCAGTGTGTCTACCCCCTTCTCCTTTCATGTAATGTTGGTAGACAATATAAGATCATTTGAGTTTTGATAGGTAGCTAAATCATATGTTGGAAAAAAAAAACTAGAAGAGAATGAGTTAAGTGGGTTGATTTGGTTGGGGTTATATGATGTGATTTATGATGGGAATTGATAAAGGGTAGCCTATGTGATGATTGTGAATTATGAATATTACCTAAATTCCGAGCATGCTTTACTGATTTGGGGGTATGTTAGAAGACATGAATAAGCATGCCTAAATAAATGGTTATATGTTTGGATTAATCAAAAAGGAATATGTGGATCTTGCATGTTGATTGATAAGGTTGTTGTATAGTTTGGTGTAATTTTAGTTGAATCATGAAATGACTTTTAAACTATTGTATGCATAAGTTAGCAATAATAACCTTGTTTGGATCGATCTTGGAGTGATTAGTGTTGTTAGAGACAATTCCGACTTGATATGAATCTAACCTAAAGTCAGGAGTAACCTATAACTTATTGGTTATAGTAAAAAGACCGGTGTGGCTTCTATTACATTTTTCATATAAGTACAATAGTAACCTTGGTTGAGTATAAGCTTAGCGAATATGAAACTTCTTGTTTTTGGTTTTTCCATGTGGTATCCAATAATTTGAAATGATGTAGCCTACATGTGGTCTCCAATGACATGTTTAGTTTTAATTATGACTACATGATGTCCTGTCTGTGCTATTAATCTTGTTACTTCTATGGATACATACTGTGATATAAACTGGATTTTTTTTTTAAACCAAAGGACTTATTTTAGTTTATTGCTGGACCTTATGAGCTTAACACTAACCCAAGAGGTTGTGGTATGTCCAAAGGGAAGTTTAGTTCCTAATTTGTTTTCTTAGGTATGTACTTGTTGTATCTATGTTCTTGTAACTTTAACTTTATGAGGTCTGAACTTGGAAGTTATGTTATGAATACCTAGAAAAGAGTATTTCTGCACCCATTCATGTATCCATGTTATCAGTGCCAATGTGTAAACCAATCCACCTAGTTTAAGTGCATGTATAAGTTAGGAATAAAAGCTTAGAACCACTATGCTAGTAGACATGTGTTCCTAACAAGTTAAAATGATAAACTTAGGCTAATTTCAGCATGATAGCCTTTAAAGGGGTGATTCAGAAAATTCCTCTGGACCCTGTAATTCTGCTTATATGAACTGTTGGTATGCAACCTCTTAAGGTATTTGTTGTGGCCCTGGATATGGTGTGATCGTAGGTTAGGTGCAGATAGTGAATCAAGATTAACCCGGCAAGTATTTGATGCCTATTAACTATGGTATAAAGGGGTGTTTGACTTAGTATTGGCATTTCGAGTTGTTTATTTTTTTCTGATGTTAGGCTTCACATAGCCATGTCCATAGGTGAGTGGCACCACCAATCTAGACCTGAACTTGGTAAATGAATCTGTACTAATTAAGGTGCCGACTGTTTATGCTTGAAATAGAGGCTCAACATGGTCAAGCCCCATTTCTGCATACCTAACCGGAGTAGGTTGCATTTAGTTACTTGTTTTATGTTGCCTAAGGACCAGCTTGTTTATGAAATGTCTAACATGTTTAGACTAGTCTTGTTGTTGCTGATTTGCTGTTGTTTTGTGGCTGCTACTATTGTCCATGTGGCCCTTTAAACACATGTTGTTGCCTCAGTTGTGACAGATATTGCTGCTCTTTTCAATCTCAAATGTCCTGTTTTCAAGCATGTTGTAATCTCTTAGTTATCTACATCCTTTGTTAAGATTTATGTGGCTCTTAAAATACTGGATTCTGATGTTATAGTTGCTGCTTGTTTACCGGTTGCTGCTACCTATTGTCCTGATGCCCTGGACTGCTGAAAAAAAATATTGGGAAGGGTTGTTGGACTTTTGAGGTAAATTGTGGTCATGTGTTGATGTTATTATTAGTTGCTGCACATATAGCCTTGGGGGACTGCCCTATGGTGCTGAAAAGGCTGCTAATCTACTGTGCTGTAAATGCAAAAAAATTGTTGCATTCTGCCTCATTTATAGTTACTGTTTTGACTGTTATTTGAGCTCACTTTCTGCTGTATTTAGCTGCTGTTGTGGCTGATATTTTAGCTGTTATTTGGGCTCAGTTTCTGCTGTATTTAGCTGCTGTTTTGGCTGATATTTTGCTATTATTTGAGCTCGTTTCTCTTTGTATTTAGCGTCTTTGTTTTGGGTGATATTTTGGTGTTATTTGAGCTCGATTTCTCTTTGTATTTAGCCGCTTTGTTTTGGCTATTATTTGAGCTCAGTTTCTGCTGTATTTAGCTGCTGTTATGGCTGATATTTTGACTGTTGTTGAGCTCACTTGCTGCTGTTGGTTGGCTACCATTTGACGGCTATTTGTCCTGCTGTTTTCTGTTATTGCTACTGTAATCACTGCTGCATTTTGGTAGAAGTTGTGCCATGCATAAACACATATTGCTGCCCTTATTGTGAAGCAGCTGTTGTTGCAAAATTCTGGGCAGAGGCAGAGTGAAAAAAAAATCAGCAGTTGTGTTGCTGCACTCTAGCCCAAAACCAGTGCAATAAAGGAATCAACTGCAATAGTATAAAACAGTTACATGGCTAATTGTATTGATGTGTGAGCTATTATAAATAACTATGTTGCGTATATAACTCTAAAATTAGTTATTAGGACCTTCTACCTCCTTTACCTATTGTTTGAATTTAAAGAATGTAGTCACCATGTGTTTATTTTGGTTCGCATATGAAACTTGAGTCTATTTCTTTAGAAATAGTTATAGATTGATATGTACCGCCTCACAGTTTAAAAGATGGTCTGAATTAATCCCTGAATGCCGTACCCCTTGTTTTTGATGAATTGGAATAACAATTGGTGTATTCTTTTGTATGGTGTCAAAGGTTAGAATTGTCGTACCGGCATTCGAGGACGAATGTTTCTAAGGAGGGAAGGATGTAACACCCCGTATTTTCGGGTAGCGGTTGAACTCGTAACGTAGGTGAGTAGACCCGGACCCGGGAAAATTTTCGTTGTACTTGTGTATATTAATAAGAGGATTATTATATAAAAGGGCGTGATCCCGAAATAATTTTAGGATTTAGTAAGTGTGACGACAGAGTTTAAATAATTGTGTATCCCCGATGAGAGTATAGACTGGTATTTTATTAAGGGAAGTATGATATTGACATATGAGGATTTTAGAAATCGTCGGGATTTAAATAATTGGAGACCGGAAATTTAATTGTGTATATAATTAATTAATTGTGGGATTAATTAATTAGGGAGGGGACAATTTATAGTGGGGTTTGGTAAGTGTGATTTTAATAAACGATTTGGGGGGACCAGCCCCAAACCGATCGACGATATCAGCGCCCATAAGGGCCTCCTTCTCCATTTTTTTCTCTCCATTTCTTCAACCTTTATCTTCATCAAGAATCCATGAGGGATTAAAGGGTCACATTTCTAGCGGGTGGAGGTAAGCCTCAATTGATGGGTTTTCTGAAATTTCGACCAAAAATTGGGGATTTTCGGGAGCTTCCATATAACCAAAACGAGGGAGAATTCAAGGTGTTATGGGCTTTGATTCTAGTAGAATCGAAGCCAAGAACAAGCTTAGAAACTCAGGAGCTTTACAAGAAACCTCGAATACAATCGGATTCTGGCGCAAATCGATTTGGGGGTCTGTTTCTGTTGTCAGAAGCTGTGTCGAGCAAAAGGGTTTCCCAACGATTCTCGTCGATGTGTTTAATGAGGTAACCTTCCTTGTTCTTAATAGTTTGTACAATTTTCAGAAGTCTTTTCTTGCTATTAGTTCTTAAGACGATTGTCGACAATGCGAATTTGGGTTGGGTATCGTTAGGACTGCTGTAATTGGGGGTTACTGGGTTTGCATGTGAAATTGTGGTACTGTTTTGGAGATTGTAGTAGTATAAGAAGGAGGATTAAAAGAGTTGGATATTTCACTACTTACATAGATTTTGATATAGAAGGAATATAGGTTCTACGCTTTCAAAGTGTTCGTTAGAATGTCCCTAAGAATCTGTTTTTAATATGTTGATACGATTGTGATGTAATTCGCCCGTATGATGTAGATAATCATTCATAGAGCTTATAGGGAACCGCGGAACTTAGGTAAATTCAACAACAAGGTTGAAGTTCTAAAACGAGGCGTACGCTAATATTGAGTCGATTAATTCGTCTAAGAGGTATGTGAACTATTCCTTCATTCTTTGGCATGATTTTTATTTAATGAAGGTATGGCGGACGTACTTGATTCTTATACAGTTTAATTCCTAAAGAGGATTGTTATGAGAAGTGCCTATGATTTTTCAGCAAAGAGTTTATTATGACATTATTACAATGATTTTATTGAGAGTCAGATGATAATATTTACTTGCATATGGTTACTCATGATATCTACTCGTGCTAAGTGTTACTACTTCACCTCACCGAGTCCCGGCCGGGTTACGTTCGTGCACAGCCTTGCATTTTTCACCGAGACCCTCACTAGAGGGCCGGGTTACGTAGGATGTATCCATAGATGAGATATGACTTTACCGAGTCCCAGGATGGGCCGGGTTATGATATGATTCCACCGAGTCCCGCATTAGTGGGTCGGGTTTCGTTACAGGTATATATATGTATATGGACATGCATACATGTTTTCCTGACTTGACTCTCATGTTTATAAGGCACAACTGACTTTTATGGTTTATGTCACAGTTGGATTTGGATCCTGATTTTTATACTGATCTCATGTTTCTGTTGGCTACTTATGAACTCTTTTACAGCTTCATGTTTTACATACTAGTACATTATTTTGTACCCCCCCTTTTTCTCGGGGGGCTGCGTTTCATGCCCGCAGGTACATGTTTTCAGTTTGGTGAACCTCAGGCCTAGGTTGCTGCTCAGCAGGTTGGAAAGCTCCTTTGATCCAGAGCTTTGTCATGTTGGTACCGAATCTCTTTTAGAACTTCTGTTTGTATTTAGGGGCACGACGGGCCCCGTCCCGTCATATGTCGTTATTCTTCTTATAGAGGTCCGTAGAGACGTGGTGGGTTGTACTTATGTAAGGGTTATGACTCGTTTCGGCCGGTCATGCCATTGTATTCTGTGTTGGGTGTTTCCATGTATATACGTTTGTATCGTTGGCGACCTTGTCGGCTTGTCCGTTATCTTGTGTTGGCTAGTTGTGACTCCTCGGGATACGAGTGCATTCGGGGTAAAGGCGCCTTGTCGGCTTGCCTACCCCGGCATATGTTGTTATTGCGACGTTATGCTGCCGGATTTCAGACTCATTAAGGGTTAGTTGGATTATGTGTGACAGGTTGGTATAATGACGTCATTAGGGCGGTTAGTCGCGGCCCGTCGGGTCGGGTCGTGACAACTTTGATAACATATTCTTATTGAAGGATCATACTTGTGTGACCAAAAGTTATGCACCATACAACAACAATAATCAGTTAGTGATATAACATAGGTAAATGTCACCCGAAATGTTAGACAACATTTCAGTCGACATTCACCAAAAATGCCTTTTTAGAGATTACAGAGACCAAGAGATTTCTTAAAATTAGAAAATCTCTCATGGTCCAAAGCTTTTGTAAAAATATCAGCTAGTTGATGAAGCGTGTCAACATGTTCAACTTGAACTAGTTGTTTTTTAACTAAATCTCCTAAAAAGTGATGTTTAATATCAATATATTTTGTACGTGAGTGCCGAACTGGATTTTTAGAAATATTTATAGCACTCAAATTATCACAGTACAAAATAAAAATGTTGCTAGTAAATCCATAGTCGTCTAACATGTGTCGTATCCATATTAATGGAGAGCAACAACTTCAGCTGCTACATATTCAAATTCAGCAGTTGAAAGTGAGACACAATTTTGTTTACGACTATACCATGAAACAAGGTATTGCCAAGATAAAAACATATTCCACTTGTACTTTTTCTATAATCCACATCTCCAGCCCAATCCGAGTCACTAAATCCTATTAAGTTAGGATTAGTATCTTTGGAATACCAGATTCCCAACTCACATCTGTCAGCAACATATCAAATAATAAGTTTCACGACATTTAAGTGGGATATTTTGGGACATGCTTGAAAATGTGCACAAACACAAACACTAAACATAATATCTGGGCGACTAGTATTAAGATAAACAAGGCTACCTATCATAGATCTATATAATGTTGGGTCGACATTTTCACCAACATTATCCTTACATACCTTCTGCGATGAACCCATTGGTGTTTTCATCTGTTTGGCGTTCTCCAAACAAAATCTATTAACTAGATTCGTGGCATATTTACTCTATGAGATAAAAATTCCATCTTCACTTTGCTTTATCTGCAAGCCTAAGAAAAAATTGATTCCCCAATCATGCTCATTTCAAATGTCGATAGCATAGCTTCAACAAATGAATTTAGGTACGACTGTGAAGTTGATCCAAAGACTATGTCATCCACAAAGATTTGAGAAATTATAATATCTACACCGTGTCATTTAATAAACAATGTACGATCAATTTCATCATGGTTAAAACCAAATTCAAGAAGAAAATTAGTTAAAGACCATACCATGCACGAGGGGCTTGTTTCAATCCATACAAAGTCTTTTTGAGCTTGTACACATAGTGTGGATGGTAAGGACCGTCAAATCCTTTTGGTTGTTTAACATATACCTTCTTGTCTAGATAACCATTTAAGAAGGCACCTTTTACATCCATTTGGTTTAAAGTAATTTTCAAACAACAAGCAATAGCAAGTAAAAGTCTAATCGACTCGATTCTAGCTACAGGTGTGAAGGGTTCATCAAAATCAATTCCTTCAACCTGAGTATAACCTTGTGCAACTATACGTGCTTTGTTTCTAACAACTATTCATGATTCATCTGATTTATTTTTAAAAATCCACTTAGGCAATTACATTTGTATTATTTGGACGTGGAACTAAGTCCCAGACTTCATTTCGAAAAAAAATTCAAGCTTTTCTTGCATTGCTTGTATCTAGAAATTATCTTTAAGTGCTTCTACAAAAAAATTGGTTCTAATATAGATATAAAATAAGAAAGACCAACCTCTTGGTATATGGTTGACATACACACATACCTTACTATTTCTCTATAGTTGAGTGGTTTTTGCCTCTTGTTCTGATTCCTTCAAAAACTCTCCCTATCACTTGGCTCGTTGGATGACTCTTCCTAATCCTTTATGAAGGGTCCCTACGAACTTGATCTAACAATTCAGCACTTGACTCCTCATTTGTGGCCTATGTGGTCTGTATTGATGTTTTGGATGTTGCTTCAGGTGTGGCAACATTTGTGGCAACATCCGATTCTTCTACAATCTGTGGACTTTCCACCGTCTCTATAATGCTATTTTCAATAGTTTTTCCTGAAGCATCAGAAAGATCATCAAAGATAACATTTACAGACTCTTGTATAGTTCTGGATCTCATATTGTATACTCGATAAGCATGACTATTTTGTGAATAGCCAAAAAAAATTCCTTTATCACTTTTAGAGTCAATTTTTTCCAAATGAGCCCTGTCATTTAAAATATAATAAATACACACAAAAATATGAAAGTAATGCAAGTTTGGTTTCTTTCCATTTATAATATCATAGGGTGTCATCTTTGTTCCTGTCCTTAGATAAACTCTATGAGCTATGTGATCAGCAGTATTCAAGGCTTCTGCCCATAAATGTTTTGACAAATGTTTAGAGTTAAGCATTACTCTAGCAATTTCTTGCAATGTCCTATTCTTTCGTTCTGCAACCCCATTATGTTGAAGAGTTTTGGGGGCAGAAAACTCATGGAAAATTCTCTTTTTCTCACAAAAATTTGTGAATGAACTATTTTCAAAATCTTTTCCATGGTCGGACCTAATCCAAAAAATAGGAGAATAGAATAAATTTCTAATTCTAGAGTGCAAGATTTTAAACATGTCAAACGTTTGTGATTTTTCTTTTAAAATATATTCAAGAATATCTAGAAAAATCATCTACTATCACAAAGGAATACTCTATGCCTCCTAGACTGCTACTTCAATGGGACCCATTAAACCATATGTAGTAATTGAAAACAGTGAGACGTACCTGAATGTTTTCCATAGTGATGCACAACATTATGAGAGACACGGGTTTGTTTACCTTTCAAACAATCTTCACAGACAGTTTTACATTTATGGCTAAGTTTGGGTATGCCTCTAACCGCTTCATATGAGACCATTTTTTAAAAATTGCGGTAGTTGACATGCCCCAACTTTTGATGCCATAGTGTTGTGTCATCGACCTTAGAATTATTGCATGTTTCTTGTCTTACAACAAGATAGAAATTGTCACATGTTCTTGTACCTGTCATGACACATATATTTGTTTCATTCGTAACTTTACAGACATTCTTATTAAATTTTACCTCAAGATCGTCATCACAGGATTGACTTATACTAATTAAATTAGCCAGTAAGACCTCAACATGTAAGACATTTCTTAAGGCTGGAAATCCAGGAACATCCAAGATCCCTTTTCCAATTATTTTGCTTTTACTGCCACTTCCATAAGTCACGTTTTCTCCATTGAATGACTCATAGTTCTTTAGAAAGCATTTTGTACCTGTCATGTGGCGAGAACATCAACTATCAAAGTACCAAGAACCTGAAATGTTAGTTCTTAATGTAGTTATAGCAACATTACATGTTATATCCTTTTTAGGAACCCAAACTCTCTTAAAAGATTTTTTATCTTTTGGCTCAGAAATGTTGCTTCGATTGTTATCCGAAATATTGGACAACATTTATGCAACATTTTGCTCACTGAATCTTGAAGTATGAAACAATATGGTTTTAAGTGTCCAGGGGAGTTACAGTGATGACACACAAACTTCATATTCTTTGACATATATGAGAATCTATTCTTCAGCCCTTTTTCTTTGACAAAGCATATTTTCTCATATATATCAAAGAGATTAGAGCATATGGTTTTAAGAGAGTTTTCGTACCCAATTCCTGCATGTGAAGGTTTACTAAAGTTGAGTATCTCATTCAATTTCGAAGTTCCCGTGTTGAGCTTATGGAAGGTTGCTTCGGCTAAATCCAATTTGCACGGATCTTACTAAATTCAATATCCTTTTTGGTAATTTTAACCTCAAGTCGGGTTATCGTGCCTTTTAATACTAAATTCTCATAAGTTAAATATTTTACCTTTTTGTCAAGTTGCTTGGATTCTATGATTAAGGCTTTACAAATACTTTATAATTCATTAATCATATCATCTTTGCATTCAACTTGATTCATACAATCAGCCTTACTAACAGAAATAGAACCACTATAGCAATTAACATCAGAATAGTTAAAGAATTCATATCTTTCGGATGTTTCGGAGGATGTTGATGTCGTTGTTGATGTTGGAGCAAATGTCGTGATATTTGAGACAACATTGTATACAACATCTTCATTATCCGATAGAGATTGTTCGAAAATAGTTACCAGCATTGCTTATCTTTCAATTTCACGATCTCCTTCCTCTTCTCCTTCATCATCACTAAGAGAAACCCATAGGTTCTTCCCAATTTTTTTAAGAGTGTTTGCACATTCATTAGAATAGTGACCCTAACCCGAGCATTCATGACACTGCACGGACTCAAATTGTTTGGGATCAAATTTGGTACGATCTGAGTTGGTTCTTCTTAGTTGATTTCCTTTTTGTACATTTGGAATGAATCTAGTGGGCTTTTGATTGAATACTTGGTTTTGGTGCTCTTTAGATTTAGATTGATTTCTCTCATTATTGAACTTCCTCACCATCGAATTATATTTTCGAGTGAGTAAGGAAACATTTGTACCATTACCAATTTCTTCAAGATTCTCATCCTCTTCTTCGATTTGACTCTCCGAGGATTGAACTTAAAGTGATACATTCTTGCTTTTATACAATCCCTTTTGATTCTCAATGTTCGTGTCATAAGTTTTGAAAATGCTCATCAAGGTATGAAGGTCCATTGTGGAAAGATTGTGATATTCTTCAATATCACAAATCTTTAAATTGAACTTTTCAGGAAGAGAACGGGGAGTCTTTTTAACAAGTTGAGTGTTGGTTAATGGTTCACCAAGCACTTGACATTCATTTGAGATGTCAATCAACTTTTCAAAATAAGATTTAACATCATCCGCTTCTTCCATCCTTAAACATTCATATTTACTCATGAGCATGCATAGCTTTGTTCGACGAACACTTGAGCTACATTCACAATGAATTTATAAAGTATCCCATGCATCCTTAGCCGTGGGGAAGTTTTGAATGAGTTTGAATATATACATATCAACCCATCCAAAAATTGCATTTAAGGCTTTTTTTGTTAAAGCTAGCATTATTGGTTTCTTCTGTAGTCTATTCAGATTCAGGTTTAACAAGAATGTCACATTCCTCACTCGGTGGCAACATTGGAACAACATACCCATTGGTTATAGATCTCCATGCCCTACTATCAATTTATTTGATATGAGAACGTAGGTGAATCTTCCAATAGGTATAATTTGATCCATCTAAAATAGAAAGCCTACCAATAGTTGGATTTACCATATCCATAGCTTATGACAATAGGACCAATCACTTATTGTGTTAAGTGTCGGCTTTGATACCACTTGAAGGGTTTCAAATGCTATGGAAACTAAAAACAAGATATGGAATAAATCGAATGCCAATTATGTTTTCGAATGTAGGCAATTATGTCATCCGACGCCAGTAACAACACTTAGCAAAACAGTAACTTTAAAGAGTAAATGCAACGGAATTTAAAGAACACAAAAGTTTAAATTTTCATAAGTTATATATATTATATAACTTATGATGGTCAATGACCAATTGTATTGTATATAATCTATATACAATAGTACAAATTCTTTTCTTTACAGATTTACAATATAAAACGAAAGGAATTAAAAGTTGAAGTCGCATATGACTTCTGCCTGGAAAATCTAACTAAGTAGACATAGACAACATCTCATTACAATCACTCCATACAAAACTAATCTAGAATCTAAACAACAATTGTAATGTTGGACAGAATGATGTCAACACATTCAGGCAACACTTGTGATCCAGATTTCTGAGATGAAATCCCGTGAGCTCTCTTGATATTTTTGCTTTCTGATTCTGGATGTCGATTCACTGTAGTAACCTCTTTATTTATAATAGAGAGTCTTCCTTGAAAAGCTCATCGATCGGTTGTGGATGTTGAAGGAAAGGTGGCAGCTGGTAGAATTTGTTGGAGACGATCAAGGAGCAAAAACCTCTAACAACTTTGACTTGTTCCTCATCAAAAGTAGCAGTCTTGACTCGTTCTTCACACGTGTTTACCAACTCCTTTTACCTTCCCTAGTCATATTTACTACATAGTAATCATTATGTGAAGTAAGGCAAAATTAATTCTGAAAATGTTGGTCTGAATATTATGCAACATTTTTCCAACATTCGTATACATTCAACTCAATAATTCAGGAGATACGTTGGGTCAAATGTCACAATATCAAATCCAACATTAATATTACTAAATAGAGAAAAATCTCGTTCTTTTTGTGACTGACTAAAAACAAGTGTTATATAAATTGGTACTAACGAAATACTTTATATTTTCGGACAGTAATAATGCATGTATTGAGAGAATGATTGATGGCTTTTACATTGAGCATTCTTTTCTTGCAAGGACACATGACTATAGGTGCTTTTCTTTGCTTTTGTTATGCCTCTTTCGATATTTGGATTGTTCCTTTGGTCTTGGTATCACTTTTCATCATTTTCTTATTTACTTTTTTTTTTTTGCAACACTAGTATATAAATACGTTTATATATATATTTATTGACTTATATAAAATTTATAAGTGGAAAAAAAGGAGAAATTAAGGGTTTCACTTCATCATATTTCTGTTGAAAGAAAGATAAACTTCAGAAGATATGAATTCAATTTTCATTTATCCGATAAAATTATTTTTTTGCTTAATAATATTTTTATCGTTTGATTCAATAAAGTTCCATTAAATAGGAACATATTTGATTTTAGTGATAACTCTAGGGTAGAGTATTGAACAAAAAGATTTATTAGAGAAAAAAAAGATGGATTGTACTAACATCTCATACAACTGTTGCATGTATAGCATCTAGCTAGTACTATAATTTTCTTTTAAATTTGTCTTCTATTCTTTACGGAAACTTTGAAGTGATTAGTGAAAATAAAGTAAGGTCTATAATATATGGTAATCAATCAATACCTTGCTTGCTTTGTCCCCAATCCATAGATATTCTCTTTAGCTACCTTTTTAAGGTTTTTCATGCTAGATTGTTTTATGATATCATTGGAACTAAATTGCTTATACTTTATTCTTCATTTAATTTGTATCATCAAACTGTGATTTTTTTTGGGGGGGGGAGGGGGGGAAGGGGGAGGGGGATTCTAGGTTTAGCTTTGGATAAGCACATTTGAGTAGATTCATGCAAAGCAGGAGATCCTAGGTTAATGATGCAGATGAAAGAAAATTTCCAAGTTAATTCATAATTATTGAACAACTTGTTAATATTTTAAAATTAATTCACGTTAAGTATTCCCAATTAGATGCTCATTTTTCTTAAGTAATAATTATTGACTTTCTAATTGGACAAGAGGTCATTAAGAATTTTGCAAGTTGATTAGAAAGCAAGCTAATTATTGGATAAGAGGAATTAAGTTGTTTCAAGTTGTTTTGAAGGAATCAAATTAAAATATTATGCTTATTAAAGAGGTTGCAAACACTAAGCAATTGTCCTCTTTGGGTGCGTTTAGTACGGAGGAGAATCATTTTCATTAAAAAATAGTTTTCATGATAATATTTATCGTCTAAGAAAATCATTTTCATAATTTGATTGAATATAAGATTAAGTTACGTAAGTTCATGGTATTAGGTCGAGGATAGAGTGTGAGATCAGGGGGAGCTAGCATAAGACTTGCGGGTTTGGCCGAACTCAGTAATTTGATTCAAGCTCTGTATTTTTCTTGAAAAATTCATTGCATATGTATAAATTATTACGTTAAACTCAATAACTTAAATAAATTAGAATTCAGAACTAACAAGCTTTAAATCCTTACTTTGACTCTAGTAAGCATAGTGTTCCGACGATAGTTTTAAGTATTAAAGGTTGACCACAGTACTTGTGTTAGTTGAAGAAAGTAATACACAGGAAAATTGAGATAAATAACCTCTATAATTAGCGACGACATCATCTTTTTATTTTGGCTAAAAAAAAAAAGTTGAAGAAAGTGCTACTCTCTCCGTCTCATTTTACATGAAGGTGGTTGACTTGGCACAAAGCTTAAGAAATAAAGGAATACTTTTGAAATTAATGGTCTAAAATAACTCAAAAAAATTTGTGTGGTTAGAAATCATTTCATTAAGGGTATAAAGGTAAATTTAAAGATGATTTATTACTAAATACAGTAAAGTGTCATTCTTTTTTAGGCTGACTAAAAGAAAAGAATGTCATATATGATAGAATATATGAAAATATATTCTTTTGATATCATTAGTGATCTTGTATATATTTAATTATTGTAGTAATATTTTATATTAGTTAGGTGTATATTTAATTTCCGTAATTATAGCCTAGGATAACTATTGTATATCATGTATATAAGTTAATTACATTAATGAAATCATCAAGGGATTATTCTCTTTCATGGTATCAACAGTCTAGGGCAAATTTTCCTCTCATCTACCACTCCTCCGTCGTTCCCTACTCGGCAACACCTCCCTTCCACCGCCCAAATTAATTTTTCATTTTCCCCTTCCTCAGTCATGTATAACACAAAGAATACCTTCCATCATGCTCTTTTAGTCTCCAACATCAAGAACAACGTCCCTATCGACCTTGAAATGGAGAACGTCCAATATGCGACGTGGGCAAAACTTTTTAAAATTCACGCAGGGTCTCATCGAGTCCTCCATCACATCGTCAAACCGAAAAAGGCAAGGAGAATGTGCCTTCCACCGATGATGAAATGGAGTTATGGGCAACTCTTGATGCTACGGTCCTCCAATGGATTTATTCCACCATCTCTACAGACCTCTTACATACAATTATCGAACCCGACGCCACAACAATGTAAGCTTAGAATAGGTTGCGTGATATATTCCAAGATAACAAAAATTCTCGTGTAGTAACCCTTGAGCAAGAATTCTCTCACACAACTATGGAGGATTTTCTTAATGCCTCCGCATATTGTCAAAGGCTCAAGGAATTATCGGATCAACTCAAGAACGTCGGAGTGCCGATCACAAATGATCATCTCATTCTTCAGATGGTTGCGGGCCTCTCCGAAGCATATAATGGGGTTGAAACTCTTCTTCTCCAAAGAAATCCTATTCCACCTTTCTACCAAACACGTTTTATGCTCACTCTAGAAGAAGCGGGGTTGGATAAAAAGGCCACAACCGGAGCACATTCTGCCATGATGGCGGCCACGTCCCGAGAAACCGATGACTCTCAATCACTTTGAAAATTATAGTCAAAATTGAAACAACGGTGGTGGAAAAAAGGGTCAAAACTGCAACAACGGTGGCAAAACTTCGGCAATGGCCGCGGTGGTGGCAAGCGTGGTAGCGGCGGTGGCGGACGTGGCGGTGGTCAACAGGGGTCCAGGACATAGTACCCCTGGCAGCAGCCTTGGGCCAGTGGGCAGTGGCCCATCCCGCTATGCCCATACCCAACACGGGGTGGGCCGGGAGCAGCAGACGGCCCCAACTTGGGCCTCGACAGAACAGCCGGCGGCGGCCTGGCTCAGCTTGGGGATCGACCACAGCAAGCCTTCGCTGCTGCGGGCCCAACAGCCTCCCCGACCCATACGGATATTGAGGCAGTGATGCATACACTTGGGGATAAATTCGTCGGATGCGATTTAGTACATAGATACTGGTGCTACTTCTCATATGACATCCATGCAAGGTAATCTCTCATCATAATTCAATTTGACCAAAAATCATGGCATAATTGTTGGTAATGGTCATTCAATTCCAATTCGTGGTTATGGTCACACAAATTTATATCCTCCAAACCCATCTTTAGCCTTTAAAAATGTTCTTCATGCTCCTCAATTAATTAAAAATTTGGTGTCTGTTAGGAAATTTATAACTGATAACTCAATTTCTGTTGAATTTGATCCATTTGGATTTTCTGTGAAGATTTCTGGACGGGGATACATCTAATGAGATGTGATAGTCGGGCCGAACTCTATCCCATCACTACCACCATCATCACAAAATAAGTCACACCATCAACGTTTGCTGCTTTAGCACATTCCTTATGTCATGCACGTTTGGGACATCTGGGTGCAACTGTTTTTGACTCCCTTAAAAATAATAAATTTATTGAGTGTAATAACACTCGTAGTGCTAATGTTTGTCATTCTTGTCCGCTTGGAAAACATGTTAAATTGCCCTTTGTTGCCTTTAATTCTATTACTATGTTACCTTTTGATATTATTCATAGTGATCTTTGGACGTCTCCCATTTTGAGCTCTTCGGGCCACCGTTATTATGTTTAATTGTTGGATGATTCCTCTAATTTTTTGTGGACATTACCGTTATCTAAAAAGTCTCAGGTTTATTCCACATTCCTATCATTTAGAGCATTCATTCGTACTTAATTTGAATGAGAGGTTAAGAATATTCAATGTGATAATGGAAGGAATTTGATAATGAGCCATTTAGAGAATTTTGTAAGGTTAATGGTATATATTTTCGGTTCTGATGTCCACATACATCATCACAAAATGGAAAAGCCGAGAGAGAAATCCACACCATTAATAATAGTGTTCGTACATTACTAGCTAATGCATCATTACCACTTTTATTTTGTCATCATGCATTACAAATGACAACTTACCTTCTAAGCATATTCTCTAGCAAAGGATTAGACTATCACTTTCCACTCAAAATTCTTTACCAAAAAACCCTTCGTATTCTCATCTTAAGGTATTTGGGTATTTATGTTATCCTATATTCTCCTCCACTACTATAAACAAACATCAAGCCCGCTCTACTACTTGTGTCTTTTTGAGTTACCCATCTAATCATCGTGGTTACAAATGTTATGATTTATCCTCTAATAAGATCATCATTAGTCGCCATATCATTTTTTATTAAACCTAATTTCCATTTGCTAAGTTGCATAGTTCCACGATCCATTCATATGATTTTTTGGATGATGGGCTCTCACCGTATGTGGTCCACCATTTGGCCCAGACCATACCACGGCACATGGAACAGCGGGCACAGTCAGGCTCACTGCCTGCTGGCCCAACTCTATCCGATCCGTAGCACGCCGATGGGCCCACCCCGCCGACCCAACAACCTTCGGCCACCGGTGGCCCCACCTCGCCGGCCCAACTCCTTCCAGCCAGCACCCAACCAACCCAGAACCTCGACCCACCTTGCCAGGCCCAGCGGGTCGCAGCCCACTGCCCTTCCAATCCGATTCCAGTACATCAGAACTGGGCCAGCCCACGGCTCCCACCCAAATCCAGCCCAATTTGATTCTGGGACCAAGGCCCGTTACTCGCAGCCAACATGGTATTTTTAGACCAAAGTGACAATTTAATCTCAACTCTAATTGTACTAAATCCCCTCTACCACGTAATCCAGTGTCTGCCCTTCGTGACCCAAATTGGAAAATGGCTATGGATGATGAATATAATGCTCTTATTGAAAATAAGACGTAGGAGTTGGTGCCCCGTCCACCTGGTGTTAATGTGATTCGTTCTATGTGGATTTTACTCAAAGAAAAATCTGATGATTATTTGAGAGACATAAGGCATATCTTGTAGGTGATGGCAAAACTCAACAGGTTGGTGTGGATTGTGGAGAGACATTTAGTCCGGTGGTCAAATCGGTAACTATTCATACTGTTCTAAGTCTAGCTCTCTCAAAAGCATGTCACATTTATCAACTGGACGTGAAAAATGCATTTTTACACGAAGAACTCAAGGAAACAATATACATGCATCAGCCCTTGGGTTTCAGGGACCCCGCTCATCCTAATCATGTGTGATTGCTGAAGAAATATTTGTATGGGCTAAAATAGGCTCCTCGGGCCTGGTACAAAAGATTTGAGATTATGTGTCTACTCTTGAGTTTTCTCACAGCAAGTCTGATCATTCTTTATTCATATACCATCACGGTACTTCTATGGCCTACATTCTGTTATATGTAGATGATATTATATTTATTGTTTCCTCTGATGAACTTCGCAAGTCTATCATATCTCTTCTCAGCTCAAAATTTGCTATGAAAGACTTGGGGCCATTGAGTTATTTTCTGGGTATAACTATCACTCGTCATGCAGGTGGTTTATTTCTACCTCAGAGGAAGTATGCAGCAGAGATCATTGAACGGGCTGGCATGTCAGCCTGTAAGTCATCTCCTACTCCGGTTGACACTAAACCGAAGTTGAGTGCTACTTCTAGTACACCATATGAGGATCCCTCCCACTATCGTAGTCTTGCGGAGGCTCTTCAATATCTCACATTTACGAGGTCCGATATTACTTATGCAATGCAATAGATGTGTTTATTCATGCATGATCCGAGGGAAGAACAAATGCACGCTTTCAAACACATTGTGCGCTACATTCAGGGTATTCTTGATCATGGCTTACACATATATCCATCATCTGTATCTACTTTAATTTCGTATATAGATACCGATTGGGGTGGATGTCTAGATACCATGCGTTTGACATCTGGTTATTGTGTGTTTCTTGGTGATAACTTGGTCTCTTGGTCGGCTAAACGCTAGGCTACTTTGTCGCGCTCTAGCGCGGAGGTCGAATATCGGGGGTCGCCAATGTGGTGTCTGAATCCTGTTGGTTGCTTAACCTCCTCTTAGAGCTTCATTTTCCTATTCGAAAAGCTATATTGGTCTATTGCGATAATGTTAGTGCGATATATCTTTCGGGGAATCATGTACAACATCAGTGCACTAAACATATCGAGATGGATATTCACTTTGTTCGCGAAAAAGGTTGCTCGTGGAAAAGTACGTGTCTTGCATGTCCCTTCACTTTATCAGATTGCTGACATCTTTACTAAGAGTCTTCACTTGGTTCTATTTGAAGATTTTCGGGACAGCCTCAGCGTACGACAACCGCTCGCTACGACTGCGGGGGTGTGATAGAATATATGAAAATATATTCTTTTGATATCATTAGTGATCTTGTATATCTTTAATTATTGTAGTAATCTTTTGTATTAGTTAGGTGTATATTTGATTTCCGTAATTATAGCCTAGGATGACTATTGTATATCATGTATATAAGCTAATTACATTAATGAAATCATCAAAGAATTATTCTCTTTCAATATAAATTGGGACAGACTCACAATATATGCAAACTACACATTGAAAAATAATTTCCTTAACAGGAAATATTTTGTCTAAAAGTTTTGATTTGACTAATTCAAATTCGTGTTAGATAAATTTGGTAACACGCTCACCACCAGAAAGTTCTCCATGTCCAAACTCGATCGCGGTGATTAAAAAGGTTAAGGAATCTCGATTATCCTACCACCGTACCCTTCG
Organism: Anisodus tanguticus; assembly: GCA_034509755.1. Lineage (NCBI taxonomy): Eukaryota > Viridiplantae > Streptophyta > Magnoliopsida > Solanales > Solanaceae > Anisodus > Anisodus tanguticus. The sequence goes on along the minus strand of CM067552.1, from coordinate 7,004,176 downwards.
GAGTCGGAGGTATGCTTTTACGAGTTGGATTCGACTATTTCTCATCATTAATCCGAAAATGTGCTTTTACGAGTTGGATTCGACTATTTCTCATCATTAATCCGAAAATGTTTTTAGTTTAAGATATGCTTCTATGTATTATTTTTCATGCAAAAAATGTTGGGACTCTGAAAATCTAGTACGTTTATATACTCTTATACACATTGCTTTGTTGTCGAAACAAATAAAAGTTGCAAGTTGATAACGTTTTCCTACTTAAAATTTCAAACTAACATTTTTGTTTCAATATTCTCAGACAATACAGATATTTAGTATTTCATTATTAGCAGCAGATCCTAGGATTATTCTCTGGAGTTTCGTAGCACATGAACCCATGTGAAATCCAAATATGAAAACATAAGTGTAGTACAATCTGTGATCATTTCGAGATTTTATGGAATAAAATAAAAATAAATATTCGGTAATATATATCTGGTTTTTTGTCTGGTCTTCTTTTATTTGTTAAATTATAATCGTGTTGAGAAGGAGACAACTAGATCATGTCATTATAGGATGAGCGTTGTCTTTTTTTTTTTATTTTTATAGAGACAAGAGGTAATTATAAATTCTTGCTACAAATAATATAACTAGTTGTCGAATACTACAAATATGTTTCAATTTTTCTTTGATATATTTTTTCTAAACAATGATGTTAACATCATATATCACCTAAAAATAATTATCAATTAGACAAAAAGAAAAATGTTAAATAAGATAATTAGATTCGGAAGAGTTAAGCAAAGAGAAGCTACAAAATTTTCAAATTTTAACATAATTTAATCAAATATTTTCTTGTGATTAATTCTATTAGATTACTACTTGTTTAATGAGTGAATCAGAACATCGAAAGATAGACAAAAAGAACAAGAGATAGAAAGATAATGATGATACATCACTTACGACCATCAAATTTGTTTCTCCCCGAATCAGACGGGTTCGAGTCCTGAGTATAAATTTTTTTGGTAGGGAGCGCTTCCCCCGAATGAATCATACGCGGCACAAATCTGAATATAATCGGGCTCTAATGCAAATATCGAACAACGAGTGGAAAAAAAATACATCACATATAAAGGTCCTCCTCTATTCTGCTCTTTCCTTTCAACTAATTAAGGGTCCATTATACCCCTAATAGAAGGGGGAAATAGAAAATTATTTATCTTTCAATTTTGCTAATGTATAAGTAGGCGTTTGGACATGCGATTTCATCTCATAGAAAGAAATTAGTGTTTGGACATGCGATTTCATCTCATGAGATGAAATCCAAATCATCCAAAAAGGCATGATTTAGGATTCAAATCATGATTTCAAATTTTTTAAATATAAAAGTTGACTCATAGGTTTATATTTTGTAAAAATAGATCCATAAGTTGGTAGATGCTTTACCAATCATGTTTATCAACCATTTATATCAAATATTAAAAGATCTACAAGTTGGTAGTATATTTATAACAAATTTACTCTTACCATCAACTATGTGGAGGATTATATTAAAGAGTAGTTACACTACAACTCATGTTCAATTTTTTATTTTATTGAACTAAAGTTTGATTAATTGATCTTGTATTTTAGAAAGGTCTTCTAGTAGCGTATTAATTTTGTTATGAACTATGACTTGCTCATTTGATAAGATTGTATAAGAATTGAATTTTTTTTATGGTTTTCACAACTTGTAGGTTTTTTATGTGTATAAAAAAAATATAACTTAAGAAATCACAATTGCATATCCAAACAATTACGTCCAAATAAAATTTTAACTTCAAATTATTATGATTTCATTTCATGATTCCAAATAATATCCAAACGGCTCCTAAGCTTTAAAAAGAAAGGGAGAATGCATTGAAATCTAGGGACACCGGGAAAACAGGAAGTGAAAGAAGCCAAAGGCCGGGACCCGCCCACAAGTTTCTCTGTGCTGGGCCCACGATATGGGCCATCAGCTCATGCAGAGGAAATGAGCTTTAAGTGGGCCTAACCATCAAGATTCTTTTCTTTGGGCCTACACACGCCCAAGCGTCTAGTGGGCCCACTTTACACGTCTAAACGTTTAATAGGCCCAGTACACACGTCTAAACGTCTAATGGGCCAGGACAAAAGGGCCCTATGAAAGGGACGTGTAACACGGGCTATTGATGGCGCAAGAAAAGTTGTGCTCAAGTTCTCATATTCGAGTGTAAACCCCTTTCCATAAGGTTTAAGGTTTTTGTATTTTTTTTACAACCTAATTAAATATGGGAATTATGTGTATAACACATTTATTTACTTAATAATAACAAAAATCAACCAACGATGGTCAAAGCCTCGAAAAAAATACATTTCCCGGTTATCCACAATCCCACAAATCCAAATCTATAGTTCGATTTCCATTTCAATTTTTCGCTTACTACGTCAAATCATAAATTTTCAATTTCTAGAGCGCTAAGACAAAAAATCCCCAAATTTCACTTCCACATCCAATGTTTAAAGATTTAAATTCAATGGGTAATTTGTTAGATATACATAATATACCCAATATACTCTATGTATATTGTGTATACTATGTATCCCGAAATTGGAAAAGATTACTGCCACCCGTGGGCAGCCCCCCCCCCCCCCCTTCTCCTCTACTTTGTACAATTATGTAATGTAATATTGTAGTTTAATTAGTATTGTACACTTACCATAATTGTATAGTTAGTCTCCAAATAGAATAAGGTTTTAAGAATACAATATGAATAGGATTCTCCTATTATGAAAATATGTAACTTGTATATATACCCTTTCAATTAATGAAAATAATCAAGGGATTATTTCTTTCATGGTATCAGAAGTCTAGGTCAAACAACAATTTCTCTCCCAAAAATTCTTGTTCTTCGGCCAAGCATAAACCGAGCCTCCTTCTCGGTTTTTGACACCTTTTTCCGCTCTCAAAATCTCTCTTCAAAATCCCTATATCACCAATTGTTCTTTCATTATGTCTACGTCAAAGAACACGTTTCACCCTGCCTTGTTGTTTCTAACATCAAGAATCATATCCCTCTAATTCTTGAAATAGAAAACATCCAATACGCGACGTGGGCCGAGTTGTTCAAAATTCACGCTCGTTCGCATCAAGTCATCCATCACATAATCCCGCGGCTCCTGGTGATATGGAGGTCCCTACACGCGAGGATAATCTTAAGTTATGGACAACACTTTATGCCACCGTCCTTCAGTGGATTTATTCTACTATCTCTACCGACCTATTGCAGATGATTATTGAGCCAGACGCTACGGCGATGCTGCGTGGGATAGGCTGCGTGACATATTCCAAGATAATCAAAATTCCAGAGTTGTTACCCTTGAACAGGATTTTCCCATGTCAACATGGAAAATTTCCCGAACGTTTCAGCATATTGCAAAAGGTTGAAGAGAATTGGCAGACCAACTCCGCAACGTTGGTGCGCCAGTTAGTGAAGATCGTCTTGTTTTACAGATGGTTGCCGGCCTATCTGAGGCCTATAGTGGCGTTGGAACTCTCCTTCGTCAAAGTAATCCTCTTCCGAGGTTTTATCAGGCCCGATCCATACTTACCTTGGAAGAAGCCGGCTTAGCTAAAAAGGCGGCTACTAATGCTAGTCCCGTAGTCATGATGACATCCTCCACGAATCCTCAAAAGTGGTTGTGGACCCCATCCCGGTTACAGTGGGCCACCGACCCATTGGTCTCAGCCTTAGGCATCTGGGCCGTGGGCTTGGACCAGTGGACAGTGGTCCTACGACCTAACTCCGCAACACTTTCCAGCCACTGCCCAGTGGGCTTCCCTAGCAGCCTCGACGACCCAATGCCCAATGGGCCAGTAGTTCCAGCAGCAATCACGGGCCAGGGCAGCACGTATGAGTTCTTGGGCCCTGGCCTCCGCAAGCCCACCATGAAGCAGGCCCTACTCAGACCGATATTGAGGTCGCGATACACACACTTAGTTTGACCCCACCGGACCCGAATTGGTATATGGACACCGGTGCCACTACCCACATGACATCCGATTCAGGTACTCTCTCGTCTTATTCCAATTTGAGCAACCCTCGTGGAATAATCGTTGGTAATGGTAATTCTGTTCTAATTCGTGGTTATGGTCATAAAACTTTGTCTCCCCCCATCCACCCCTTATCTTGAAAAATATCCTTCATGCCCCCAAAATGATTAAAAATTTAGTGTCCGTCCGCAAATTCACCACTAACAATTCCGTGTCTATTGAATTTGATCCATTTGGTTTCTATGTAAAGGATTTCAAGTCGGGGAGTCCTCTCATGAGGTGTGATAGTAGGGGAGATCTTTATCCTATCACACCTAGTTTCGGTCCATCGAATCAAGCCTTGCCGTCGGCGTTTGCAGCCTTTGCCCCTTCCTTATGGCATGCTCATCTTGGTCATCCGAGGTTGTCTATTTTATCTTCCTTAGATGAAAATAATTTTATTTCATGTAAGGGTATGCGTAGTACTCCGACTTGTCATTCTTGTTCTTTAGGAAAAATTGTTCGGTTGCCGTTTGTCGACTCTACTTCTCATACTTTAATGTCATTTGATATTATTCATAGCGACTTATGAACATCTCTTGTTCTTAGTTCTTTGGGTCATCGGTATTATGTTCTCTTTTTGGATGATTATTCTAAATTTTTACGGACTTTTCCAATAGCGAAAAAATCTCAAGTTTTTTCCATCTTCTTAAAATTTAGAGCTTTCATTAGAACCCAATTCGAACGAGAAATAAAAAATATCCAATGTGACAATGGCAAAGAATATGATAATGGGGGGTTTCGGAAATTTGTGCAAATAATGGGATCAATTTTTATTTTTCTTGTCCTCACACATCTTCACAAAATGGGAAAGCTGAACGAAAAATTCATACCATCAATAATATTATTCGCACTTTATTGATTCATGCTTCCGTACCCCCTTTTTTTGGCATCATGCTCTACAAATGGCTACATATCTTCTTAACATTCTTCATTCCAAAGGTTTGACGTATTCTTCCCCCTACAAATGTTATTTAATAAAACACCTTCGTATTCCCATCTTAGGGTTTTTGGGTGCTTGTGTTATCCATTATTTTCGTTCACCACAATTAACAAACTTCAGGCCCGGTCTACTCTGTGTGTGTTTTTGGGTTTTTCGTCTAATCATCGTGGTTATAAATGTTTTGATTTATCCTCTAATAAAATCATCTTTAATCGCCATGTCATTTTTTATGAATCCCAGTTTCCGTTTGCTAAGGTTAGTAATTCCGAGCCTAGTTCGTATAATTTTTTGGATGATGGTATTTCCCCGAAACTTATTCACTATTTTTCGGACGTGTCCCGCACCCCTACTCCTCCAACGGGCCCACTGCCTGCTTGTCCTCCCCAAACAGCGTCGTCTGCACATTTGGGTCCACCAATTGGGCCATCAATTCTACCCGCCTCCGGCCGGCCCCGGATTCGGTCTTGTTTTTGGGTCCAGTGTTGGCCCAGTTCCCGTGTCCAGCTCCAGTTTCAGTTCCCGATTTAGGCTAGCAGGCCCACTGCCTGCTGGCTAGTCCGTCCCAAGTCCCAAAAATTCCCAAAATCCACCTGCCTCTGCCCCGAGTCATAGACCAGTCACTCGTAGTCAACGGGGGATTTTTAAACCAAAAGCCATTTTAATTTACATTCTAATGTTCTTAAATCACCCTTACCCCGTAATCCTATGTCTGCATTAAATGACCCGAATTGGAAAATTGTTATGACCGATGAATATAATGCTCTTATTGATAATAAGACGTGGGAGTTGGTGCCCCGTCCATCTGGTATTAATATTATTAGGTCTATGTAGATTTTTTCTCATAAGAAAAATTCAGATGGTTCATTTGCCCGACATAAGGCGCGACTTGTGGGTGATGGTAAGACTCAGCAGGTTGGTGTGGATTGTGCTGAGATGTTTAGTCCGGTGGTCAATCCGGCTACCATTCGCATTATGCTTAGCTTGGCTCTTTCGAAAGCATGGCCTATTCATCAGTTAGATGTAAAGAATGTTTTCCTATTTGGTGATCTCAAGGAAAGAGTCTATATGCATCAGCCTTTGGGATTTAGGGATCCCAAACATCCTCATCATGTCTGTTTGTTGAAGAAGTCCTTATATGGGCTTAAGCAGTCTCCACGATCCTGGTATACACGGTTTGCCGACTATGTTTCGACTATTGGGTTCACTCACAGCATGTCGGATAATTCCTTGTTCATCTATTGTCGTGGTTCGTCCTTGGCCTATATTATGTTATATGTGGATGATATTATTCTGACTGCCTCTTCCGATTCCTTACGCCAGTCTATCATGACACTGCTCAGCTCTGAGTTTGCTATGAAAGACTTGGGGCCCTTGAGTAATTTTTTGGGGATTGATGTCACTCGTCATGCAGGTGGGTTGTTCTTATCCCAATGGAAGTATGCAACTGAGATCATTGAGAGGGCTGGGATGTCATCATGTAAGTCCACTTCCACTCCAATTGATACTAAGCCCAAACTTGGGGATGCGACCGGCGCACCATACGAGGATCGACCCGCTATCGCAGTCTTGCAGAGGCTCTTCAGTATCTTACATTCACGAGACCCGATATTACATATGTCGTATAGCATGTGTGTTTATTTATGCATGATCCCATAGTTGAGCACATGAATGCGCTCAAACGCATCCTTCGGTATATTCAGGGTACACTTGACTATGGCCTGCATCTATATCCTTCATCAACGACAACACTTGTCTCGTATACAGATGTTGATTGGGGTGGCTGTCCGGACACCAGACGGTCTACGTCTGGCTATTGTATGTTTCTTGGTAATAACTTGGTCTCATAGTTTGCGAAGCGTCAGTCGACTTTATCCCGTTTCAGTGCAGAGGCTGAATATCAAGGGGTAGCTAATGTGGTCTCTGAATCATGTTGGTTACGTAATTTACTGTTAGAGCTGCATTGTCCTATTCAGAAAGCGACCTTGGTTTAATGTGATAATATTAGTGCCATCTACCTTTCTGGTAATCCGGTTCAGCACCAGCGCACTAAACATATCGAGATGGACATTCACTTTGTTCGTGAAAAGGTTGCTCGTGGGCACGTTCACGTCTGCCATGTCCCGTCCAGGTATCAAATTGCCGACATCTTTACGAAGGGTCTTCCCTCGGTCCTTTTTGAAGATTTTAGGGACAGTCTTAGCGTTCGAAGATCGCCCGCTCAGACTGCGGGGGTGTGTTAGATATACATAATATATATTGTGTATACTATGTATCCCGAAATTGGAAAAGATTACCGCCACCCGTGGGCAGCCCCCCCCCTTCTCCTTTACTTTGTACAATTATGTAATGTAATATTGTAGTGTAATTAGTATTGTACACTTACCATAATTGTATAGTTAGTCTCCAAATAGAATAAGGTTTTAGGAATAGAATAGGAATAAGATTCCCCTATTATAAAAATATGTAACTTGTATATATACCCTTTCAATTAATGAAAATAATTAAGAAATTATTTCTTTTATAATTGATATGTCATAATAAAAAGGTCTTTAGATCACTTATCCTCTATAAGTAAATTATACAAATAAAATATAGTCAGTATATTCAAATTATATTGTTTGATTCTCGTACTCTAAGCTCCATCATTCTTTCTTAAAATAAGAGGAATAACTCTTAGGATACTTTTCGGATATGTTAATAGAATTTTCTAAGAGTATTTATTTCTTATTTCGAAATTAAAAATTTCCAAGACAGATAATTAGTATATCCTCGATAGAAATAATGTCATCAGTCTATATAGTGAATAAATCTATACTTTTTCAAAGTTAAAATGAATACCATTTGCAATAATTATCAGATTATACCAAAGATGTCTCAAAATACAATTACACATTAGTTAAACAATTATATAACAATCACTTACAGATGTAAAAAAAAAATTTGTGTTTCATAAGAGCAATGAAGGAAGCTCTATAACAATAAGATACTTTGTAAACTCGTCATATCACATGCTTATTTCTTTGACACTGCAAAAGGATTTAACTTTCACAAAATAAATATTTTCAGAAAAAGAATTTAAAAAGAAGAAAAAATAAATGTTCAACAGCATATATAGGGACAATTCCGTTGTGTTATATCCCCTGTCCCAATTGACAAAGAAAATTCGAACAACAAAATTAGAATGCACGTAGTAAATAGAACAAATTTTGATTAGTTTAGAAGCACAAGATCATCTACATCTTTCACCTTATATGCATGATATGAGTTCAGTTGATCGAGGAATTATAAGTCTTCTAATCGAGTCCTAAAATAAAAAGTTCTAATTAATAGAAAGCGTCGTTATACGATGTGAATCCGGAACAATAGAAATTTCAAAATGAATAATACACATAGGATGGAAACAAGAATGGCAATCGAAAATGGCACAGATTCATCCTCTCAACCCTCGACTGGAAACCAAAACAGTGGCAGCGTCATCGACTACAATCAGTGGTGGATCCATGATTTTAAAATTGTGGGTGCTTTCTTAACTATTAAGCACAAAATATAAGTGCACAAATAAAAGTTGCCATAAAAAACAATCACAGAACTATCTGACTTCGCTATCTTTCTATGAGCTCATAGGAAAGAGATCTTATTCCCAAAGAAAGGAAGCTTAAGAATAGTCATTAAATCAATAAGAGAAACTACAACAATATACATTTATCTTGGTAAATGAAAAAGGAAAAGTTTTCTTCTTAAAAAAAAAAGTTATTAGGAAAATTAGCAAGGGCAGCGAAGTGAAATAGAAAAAAGAATAATTAGCATAGGGAGAAAAATAATAGAAAGCCCAAGTGAATAAGTAATAAATAAGAAAAGATGAGGTGGTCTAAATTACTAAAATAATATATTGCATGGGGAATGGAACACAGGCCTCTGCAATTGGCGAGACCCGAAGAACCAACATACCACAAGTTTGCTAATCAAATGATTTGTTCTCTGGGTGCTCGCTATAGAATTTATATGGTTCCTTTTAATTTTCTATATAAATATATGAAGTCCGATACGAGGTTAATGGGTGCTCAAGCCCCTGAAGGCTCCACATGGGTCCATCCCGAACTACAATCACCCTTTGTTCTTGAGTTCTTTTGATCTAAGTGGCATTCATATTATCTCCTTTCAATTAACTGGGGCTGAAAACTATTCTCTATGGATTAGGTCAATGAAAATGGCTTTACTAGGGAGAAATAAATAGTGTTATTTGATGGTTCTTGTATGAAAGATAAGTTTCCAGGTCTTGAAGAAAATTGGGAGAGGGTGAATTCTATAGTCTTATCTTACGTGTTGAATTTTGTTGTTAAAAGTTTACTAGGTGGTGTAATGTATGGTACTAGTGCTTAGGCTGTGTGAGAAGAATTATATGAGAGATTCAATCAGGTTAATGGTTCAAGAACCTTAAACATACACAAGAAAATAACAACTCTCAGTCAAAACACCAGTTCTATTTACTTCACTAGCTAGGTTGAAGGAATTATGGGAAGAGTTTGAAGCCTTAGTCCCAACACCAACATGTGATTGTGAAAAATCAAAGATATTTTCCGCACATCTTCAGAAACTGAAACTATTTCAATTCCTCATGTGATTGAATGACTCATATGCTCAACCAAGAAGTCAAATCTTATTGATGAATCATATGTCATCTGTTAACTAAGCTTACTCTATGATCATTAGTGATGAGAGTCAATAATCTGCAGAAGTAACTGTAGGAATATTAGGTTCAAATTCAACTAATGCACATGGATATGATGTTGTGATGTACTAAAAGACAGGTGGGCATCAAAAGTTCAAAAGAAACTACAACTTGTACTGTGATGTGTGCAAAATCAAGGGTCATAACAGGGAAAATTTCTTCAAGATCATAGGCTATCCACAGGACTTTAGGTTCAAGAAAAGAAGTGGCAATAACACAACACACAATGTAATTGCTGAAACTTCAGGAAATGATCAAGTTGGGCAATTTTATCAACAAAATAGTCATGTGTAGACTGGGTCTTTTGAATATGGTCAAAGCTCCTCTCAGGATCAAGGGATTGGTCATAACACAAGTCAACTCATCAACTCTCAAGTGGCTCAGCTAAATCATAAGGATACATGCTCTTTGACATAAGATCAGTATCAACAAATTCTACAGTTACAAAATATAACACCAGACACAATGCATTCTGCAAGTATGGCTGGTATGAGTTTGAGTAATGCAGTGATTAAGACTAGTCAAGGTCCTAACTGGATATTAGATACAAGTGTTACTAATCACATAATAGCTGACCTGCATCTACTTGATCACTACACTATATAAAAAATTGTGAATCCTAAAAAGGTTTTCCTACCAAGTAGTGATATATCTTTAGTAACGCATATAGGAGTTAGTACATTGTTCAATAATAACTCTATATCAAATGTGTTTCATATTTCAAATTTTAAGTTTAACTTGTTATATGTGGTTAAACTAATCAAAGAGTTGAATTCTTCAGCTTTCTTTTTTTCTGACTTTTTTGTGTTTCAGGATCTCTACATTGGGAAGGTGAAAATGATTGGTAAACAAGGAGTACTTTACATACTTTCAACTAATAAAGGTAGCAAAAAAGTGAAACTGACTGCTAGCAATGTTAATACTGAGCCTGAATTTGAGATATTGCAAAAGTAGATATAGACATGTGGCATAAGAGATTGGGACATGTATCTAGTTCAGTCCTTAAGAAGTTACTACCTGTAAAACTAGATGATATTACTAATACTTCGAATAAATGCTCAGTTTGTCCATGTGCTAAGATGCCTATATTACCTTTTCTATCGGTCATACTACTAGTTCTGATAGTTTTGATTTAATTCATGTAGATCTTTGGGGCCCTTACAAAGTATCAACATTTGATGGGAATAAGTACTTCCTAACAGTTGTGGATGATTATTCTAAGGTGACTTGGTTATTTTTAATCAAACTAAAAATTGATGTGGGTATTGTCATAAAACAATTTATAGCCTACACTAAAACTCAGTATAACAAAATAATTAAAGTGATTAGAAGTGACAATGAGACTGAGTTTGTGAATAATATTTGCAGTAGTATGTTTAAAGAGTTAGGAATTGTACATCAAACTTCATTCTCTTACTCACCACAGCAAAATGGTGCTGTAGAAAGAAAGAACAGACATATCCTAGAAATAACAAGAGCCTTAAGATTTCAAGCTCATATACTTATCAAATATTGGGGATTATGTGTAAAAATGGTTGTATATATCATAAATAGAATGCCTAGTATTGTTATAGGCAATATTTCACCTTATGAGAAACTGCATAACATAAAACCATCTCTCATACACCCGAGAGTAATAGACTGTCTATGATATGCCAAAGTGGTTCATGAAGATGATAAGCTCAAATCCAGGGCTAGGCAAGCCATTCATATGGGGTATGCAGAATCTCAAAAAGGTTATGTATTATACGATCCTACTAGTCATGTGTTTTTGTAAACAGAGATGTCACATTTAGGGATAACTTATTTACATTCAAAGACATTGAAAACGACAGTGATAGGAGTACTCCCATATTCAACTATACAGGACTAAATACTCACCCTGAGGAAGCACTACAAAGCACACTAGTAATAGACAACATCATGCATATTGAGGATCATACAACAACTCAAGGTGCAAATTGCCACATGCCATACAACCAATACAAGGTGTAAATGATGTAGTTCTAGAACAAGATAATCAAAACCAACAAAATAACATACAAGTTCCACAAGAGCATCCACAGATAATGATCAACCACAACAACAAGACAATCCTAGACAGTCATGCAAGCACAAGAAATCTCATATTTGGATGAGAGATTTTATGTTACTATATGTTTAAGACTCATCCTATGCTATTGCAAATTACATATTCTGTGACAGGGTCAAGCCAGCCTATCAAGCCTATCTCACAAACATGTCTAGCACTACCGAACCTCAGTCATATAAAGAAGCTTCAACTGATCCAAGATGGATTGAATCAATGACAGCTGAAATTGATGCTCTGTAAAGTAACAACACTTGGGAAATTGTAGAACTACCAAAGGGAAAGACACATATAGGTTACAAGTGGATTTACAAGGTAAAATACAAATCAACAAGTGAAGTGAAGAGGTTTAAAGCTAGGTTGGTTGTCAAAGGTTATAGTAAAAAAGAGGGTATTGATTACCAAGAAACCTTCAGTCTATTAGTAAAAATAAAGACTGTTAGGATTGTGTTGTCTATTGCTGCTCAAAAGAATTGGCAATTTCATCAAATGGATGTGTTTAATGTCTTTCTACAAGGTGATCTATATGATGAAATCTACATGGAGTTACCTCAAGGATTTAAGAGTCAGGGAGAGAATCAAGTATGCAGACTCATTAAATCACTTTATAATTTAAAACAAGCACCTAGACAATGGAATGCAAAACTGTCCGAGGCATTGCTTGGTTTTCAGTTTGTGCAAAGTGAACATGATCCCTCCTTGTTCATAAAGAAGACATCAACAAGCTTAGTATTTGTACTTGTATATGTAGATGATATGTTGATTACAGAAAGCAACATTCAAGTAATTGAGGAAACAAAAGAGAAATTGTAGCAGTCATTCAAGATGACAGACTTAGGTGACTTAAAGTACTTCTTGGGAATTGAGTTTGCTAGATCAAAATAAGAAATTCTTATGAATCAAAGGAAGTATGCCTTAGAGTTTATCTCAGAAATAGATTTGAGTAATGCAAAACCTGCAGCTACACCTATGGATACTAACCCTAAGTTAATTACTCAGCAGTACGATAAGTCCATAACTAATGAAAAGAAGGTAATCAATGATCCTACAACTGATCAAGGAGCCTATCAAAGACTAATTGGAAAGCTACTATACTTAACAATGACAAGGCCAGACATTTCATATGGAGTTCAAACATTGAGTTAGTTTCTACAACAGCCTAAAAAATCACACATGGAAGCACCATTGAGAATTGTCAGATATGTGAAAAACAAGCCTGATCAAGGTGTGTTGTTATCAAGCAAACAACATAATACTATCACTGCATATTATAATGCAGATTGAGCATCATGTCCACATACTAGGAGGTTAGTAACATGATATTTGGTATTGCTAGGAGACTCCTTAGTGACTTGAAAATCTAAGAAACAAACAATTATTTCTAGAAGTTTAGCAGAAGATGAATACAGGAGTTTGAAAATTACAGTAACAAAAATTATTTGGCTACAAGGTCTGATTCAAGATCTGGGATTTGAGGTTCAAAACCCAGTAGATATATACACAAACAACAAGTCAACAATTCAACTAGCAGCCAATCCAGTCTACCATGAAAGAACTAAACACATTGAAATTGATTGTCACTTTATAAGGGAGAAAATCACTAAGGGACTAGCGGTTACAAAGTATATTCCTACTCAAGATCAACCAACTGATCTGTTAACCAAAGGGCTCAGCAAAGTCCAGCATTACTACCTCAGTTCCAAACTAGGAGTTCAAAATATTTTTGCTCTTCCTAATTTGAGGGGGAGTGTGATAGCTAGTAATGTAAATAAGTCATCAATAGAAGTTAGTTAAGGTGGTTAATGGAGGTTAGTAAGGTGATTAGCAGGTAAAGATAGTTTAGTAAATAGACAAGATTAAAAAGTTAGTTTCAAGTCCTAAAAGTAGTTGCTAGTAGAGTTGTATACTCCATATATACAACTATGTATCTACAATGTATAACACAAGAAAGAAGTCTTCATTAAAATTGATCAATAATACTCATCTATCGATTCTTATTCATTCTATATTCATTTTACAACAGGATGAACTCAACTCGGATATTGTGATGACACATCTACACTTAAATACTATGGCTACCTTGTCTTTTATTTTCTCTCCAAAAATAGTTGTAATTATGTTACAGTTAGTTTGAGATTGAGGCTTAATTGATGATTATATGTTAGGGGAATATTTGATAACACCAAGGCTACTACAAAATTCCACTTAGAAAGTCATGGCTAGGTGAAAGGAGTTCACTTGAGAATTTTAGGATGTATAGAAGACAATTCATAATCCCAATAAAAACTGTAAGTCATGCTTGTCTTTTTCATCCTTCATTTTACATCATTAATATTAAGAGTTATTTAACTAAATTATTCTTGTCTCTTCTATAAATAAGTAATTAATAATATGCTTTCATGGTGTAATGAGTGCGAAATTGAAAATAATAATTAATGTCTACTTAATTTTCTGAAGTAACAAATATTTTGGAGTAATTATTTTTCTTTTTGATATAATACAGATGAAAGAGAACAAAAAGGAGTAATGCATCATTACATGTCCCATTAGTACAATATTCTAAAAAAAAATATGCTTGCTGATATCAATTTGTTGAATTAGACCAATATGCTTGACAAGATATCTAACAGATGAATCCAATTTTAGACTAAATCAATATCCACGGACAAAATAGAAAAAGCAAAACACATCTAATCAGTTTGGTAATGGCACCATCGACCGACCATTTTGTAATGTCTCAATCAACATTTAACGGCATCGACTTTGAGTGTTCTAATCAAATACTGAACCTTAATTTACTTCATACCATGGACATTGTGATTATTAAGTGAATGTGTATGATCAAGAAGTAGATTTTGGGCCAAACTCAGCTTGAAAAGTTAGCTCGTGAGGTCAGAAATATCTAAAATTATATAAAGAGTCACATAATTATATCTCCACCAATGTGTGACTTAACATCCTCGCATGCTTAGAATTGAACATTTAGAGTGTGAATAATATAAGATTAAACAGTAAATTAGAGCTGGTCTGATTCTGATATTATAATAATAAATTTATCTTGATCCAAACACGAATCCAAAAATTAGCTCGTGATTTTCTGGAAATCCATAGCTAAATAAGATTAGCAACAAATTTTATTATTTAGCTACAGAAATTCTCCATTATTGATTTATGTTTTTATTCCTTTACAGTGATAATCACATCCATATCTATATGGGACTCGACAATGTAAGAATTGTAAGGTTGGACAACGCAATAGATTTGTGTTTTTTCTCGTATTTTTACGTAGTGTTCGATATTCGTTTTAGGACTGATTAATTTGTATTTGCGCCAGGAAATTCCCACTTTGAGGATAAAACATTCTCTACCAAAAGTGTCTTCATTTCTAAAATTCAAATCCAAGATCTTTAATTAACGGTGATAGAGTACTTACCCACCCATCAGTACAACTTTGGTGGTTATAACTCCATCCTTTCCATAGAAACAGTTTAATTTTGACAAATCTTTTACAATTCTTATCTAGGAAGCACTCACTACACACCATGTATGGCAACTGTTTTAAAGACCTTCAGTAGATCAAACTCCATTTAACTGAAACCAATTTAGATCTGAACCACATAAAAGAATGTTGATTAGAAAATTTGTAATATAATATTGTGTAATAAGGAAGTACATTATAGTACCTAAACAGTTAGTAGCATTATATTTTGTCATGATGAAATAGGATTAAAAGATGATCTCATATAAAGATCTAATAAAAGGTTAGATTTAAAAAAAAACTAATTAAAATTAAACTAACGGTAAACATCATCAATTTTCTTTCCTTTTCCAAATGATAAATCAAGGCCAACTTGGGTTGAAATTGGGCTGAGTTGGTTCCATGGGTTGGCTGGTCAAAATGGTGCAGAAATATTGGGCTGCCCAATTGAGCAATTGGAGTAAATTCAATTTTTTCCCCGGGCTGTCCTTCATTTGGCATGGTCTTTAAATTTTACCCCTCAAATCGCTGGTCTATAATTTTTACACCCGCTTCTCATTTAATGTAAATTTGTAGGCCAAAATACCCTTATTCTCTGGTCTACAAAATCAGAGATTTTAGGTTCGATCCTCAGTAGAGTAAAAAAAATAAATTGGCAAGGCAAGATTTACAATTTCGCAAGTTAAGGTTTCATAGAAACTATGTCTTGTTCGGCTAGTTATATAAAAATTATGTTTCGTCTGACATAATTTTTTCTCTCTAGAACTATGCCTTGTCCGGTATAGTTTCTATGTACCTTTGTCCGAATAGACATAGTTTCTGTGAAACCTTGTCTTGCTAAATTAGGTTATAAATTCAAATTCCTTTTTTATTTTTCGATGTCAGGGATAATTTCAGCCATTATTTGTTACTTAAAGTACCGAAGGGCAAAAATTAAGAAGTGCTATTTGAGGGGTAAAATTAAAGAACACCCCAAAAATGGGAAATTGTGCGAATTTGGACAAATGAAAACATGTCATAATTTAACCACAATTTAAATGTTCGGGTCTTTATTAAATATGTATCTATAAAACTTAGTTATTAAAAGGCTAGCATCTTGCAATAAATTTAGAAGAAAAAACTACATTCTACAATCAAAACTATTTTTTTTTTAATTTCCTTTATCTCTTATGGGTTTTTTTTGGCTGAAACGAAGGCCTTTTATAGATAAATTGCAGGAAATAAAATAAATTGTCTTTACAAGGCTGAGATAGATCTAAACGATGCTATCCCTAAAGAGATTGTTCAAAATTGGCATAATAAAATGAGGAGGGATAGTCCAGAAATTAGTTTCTCCGTATTGCGTCCATGCCTTGTCTTCCATAAGTGGCCAGTGCATGCACCACCTTGTTTCCTTCTCGGTAGGTATGGCTAATTTAGGGGCTTCCCAGAGCTTGCAGCAGGAACCTGCAGTCATTGATCATATTTTTGTGAGTTGATTGTGGTGGATCCTTCGCTAGTTGGTCTAGCATTACCTGTGAATCCACTTTCACTACCAGTGGTCGTAGATTCTTGCTGAAAGCTAATTTTAATCCCTGCAGTAAAGCATATAATTCTGTCTGCATGGGTGATTGTCCAATAACTTTGGTTGTGAATCCTTCTATTTATGATCCATTTGCATCTCTAATCAGTCTCCCCTGTGCCTCCACATTGATTGTCGTAATCAAAGGACACATCTGTATGAAGTTTAAAGGAGTTGTTTGTAGGTTTCTCCCATTTAACCATGATGCTGATTTTGTGATCATGTTTTTTTGTGAATTTGGTGATTTCCTAGATGATATAATTCTATGGCCTGACTTGTGATGGTAGAGGTGAGGGTGTTCTTGGATGTGTTATTGAAAATATTGCAATTTCTGGTAATCTAGATATTTCACAGGGTTATGGGTATGACAATTTGTAGTGGTACCATGGTTCCATTAGGAAGTGTGATGGAGTTTGTGGATTGCCATTGGGTTGTCAACCAGTATGGTGGGGAAGATGTGTCGTGAGGTACTTGGATTCCAAATCTATCAGAAACAAGGGACATAATCCATGGAGGTGCTAAGGCGTTTACCTGAGCTTTTGACATGAATTTGTGGTCTGTAATAATGATGGGATCAATCTCCAGCTCTTCACTTTTCCACATGACTGCAACTCCTCCAAAGTGCCCATCAGCTCCAATTTCAAACAGATATGTGAAGTTCACCATATCCCTTAGCTCCTGATGATCTTGCCGTAGGTAAAAGTGTATTAGAAAGGTTAATCAAGAAGGAAAAGTTGAGTCGAGAGATGACTCTCTTTCTTTAAGATAAAATTGCCCCGTATAGATGTTTTTACGGTATTGGACAATAGTCTCCCAAGATAAAACAACAACAACCAACAATACAAAGCTAGTAATGTTGATTACGGCGAAGAAAAAGAATATTGAACAGATTGCAAAGAGAGGAAAGAATTTTCTTGTTTTGTTTATTTTTTCGTGTGTTTGAACTAAACAGAAATGTTCAATTTATAGGTGAAGAAGAGGCGGATTCTGACTGTTGAATTCAGATCCGTTGGTCTGGCGTCGTTTGGAGAAGATAGAGTCGTTGCAACGTTTCTCAAATCTTCAGGGACCAAAGTGTAAAATAAGAAATATTTCAGGGACCAAAAGAGAACTCCGGAAGAAAGCTCGTGACTCGAGACCCGATCCGATCCGAACCTGTAACATCCCGTACTTTTGGGCGATAGGTTAATCATCTAGACATATGCCAATAAAGAGCTTAGTATATTAAATGATGTGGTCCCGAGTTAATTTAGGACTTACTAAGTGGGACAACATTCGTTCGGCTAATTGATAAATCGGCTAATTGACGACAACTATCGGCTAGTTGATGAATTATTAGTGGCGGACAAAACTAAGTGGGAATGATTACGTGTAGCGTGAATAAGTGGCAGCAGGTCCACTAAAGTGCATGCAAAATCGAGGGGGTGTTACGTGTCAGTAGATAAGATTAGGATGACATGCATTAAGTTTGGAGATGACATGTGTCTAGGGGAGGGAGCTTTATCTCATCTCTTAACATTTAATGGGATGAAATCACTTTGCCGCCAAAACATAATTCCATACCAAAATATTCAACAAATGCTCTCTCTAGATAGAGCCGAATTAGAGAAACTCAATCATTAATTTTATGTTAGCACAAGACAAGGTATGCATGCGACCACTTTACTTTATGAATTAATCCCAAGAACATTAAGGAGATTCCAAAGTTAACTAGCAAAGAGGGTCAAATTCATTGACGATAGTAGAATCGACATAGGCATGTTAAGGCAATCCATTTATTTCTTTTGGCATGTTCTGTGTACGAAACGTGAACGTAATATTGTTTCATAAATTATTCTGCTCTTAGTAGCCGAGGATGTTCATGTTATTGATTCCTATGTTAAAGGCATGTCTAAATGTGTTCCTAAATCCTTATTGAGGTATATGGGAAAGATGTTAATGTTCATGATGTTAGTCGAAGGTACAAGGATATTATGTCATCCGATAAGTTCATAACGTTTTATTGTCATTCATGCATTTACATTATATTCATATATTAGCCTGGACCACACGTGTTATATACACTACTATATGGTACGCATTATATATGTAGGGGATGGGAAAAGGGAATGACGTTATATACGCAACACCACCTATAGCTGGTACAAATATCACGAAAAAGAAGATGCCCAATGAGGCCAATATGATATTATGCTCACAAAGGTCGAAATGAAATAATGTCCACAGAGGTTGTAATGGGAAGAAAGATGCCCTTGTGTGGCCAATAATAATATGTATACCGCATTTGCATTATGCATGACATTTAGGCATATGTATTAGGGCCCTCATAGGCATTTACTACTTGTTAGTCGTTTCTGTCGGCTATTGTTGTCAGTTGTTTCTATAGGCTGTTGCTACCGGCTATTTTTGTTGGTTGTTTCTATTTCAGATTATTATGTATCTCTGTTATGATGTTTTTTATGCCTGACATACTCGGTACATCAGTCGTACTGACTTCCCTTTTGTCGAGGGACGCTGCATTTCATGCCGCAGGTTCACATAGGCAAGGCGACGACCCGCGTTAGTAGATTGCTGATTCAGAGGATATTGGACCACTCCCTTATTTCGGAGTGTTGGTCTAATCTTGGTACGATGATTTTTGCTTGTATATACGAGTATGGCGGGGCCCTGTCCCAACCTTTTGATATTGTATACTCTTTAGAGGCTTGTAGATAAGTGTCTTGTGTATAGTAGTCATGTATGGCCTTGTCGGTCTGGGTATGTAAATATATATAAGTTGGGCTTTCTGGTTAAGATTTCACATAGCTTCTTTCCAGTATATTATCTCTATGTGTCGACTAGGTACTGGGTGGCGGTCCTTGTGGCCGAGAGTAATTATGATTAGATGTCAACTGTACGGCTAGGGGTACTCGGTAGGTGAGTCCTAATGCCCGTCGCGGCCCTCCGATTTGGGTCGTGACAAACTTGATATTAGAGCATGTCTGTCCTAGGGTATGTACAAGTCGTGTCTAGTAGCGTCTTATTTATGGGTATATACTTATAAGTAGCAGGCTATATGACATTTAGGGATGGTTTCCATTCTTTCATCTCATAGATCGTGCAGTAGAGTTGAATTATAAGCATTTCACTTCTAACCCGTCTCGTGTTTATGATTCTAGCAATGCCTACAACGAAGAGGAAGTTTAAGAGTATGAGGGCGTTAGATATGGCTGCATGCAAATGTGCTAGCCGAGCGCCGCACGCTAGCGAGGGTTAGAGTGAAACCCACGGTGCGACTCCTTCGTGTGATTCCCCCAGTCCATCATCTATATGGGAGCGTAGAGGGGATGCAGTACCCCAATTTCTCCACTTTATACTCCAGATATGGATCTTGATATGCGAAGTGTTGTACAATTATTGACACGATTGGTGGTCGCTCAGGCCCAACGTCAGATTCCCAGTCCTTCTGATAGAGCTATTAGCACGAGAGCACGGGATTATATCAACTTAGACCTTTCGGTATTCACAAGATCAGACCTGAACGCGGACCCACATAATTTTCTAGATCAGATACGCGCGTACCTTGCGTGTAATGGATGTTACCGATACTGAGTCGGTAAATTTTGCTTCTTATAGACTGCGGGATATCGTGGTAACTTGGTATGAGACATAGGAGCAATCTAGGGGACCTCGTGCTCCACCAACATGATGGAGAGAGTTTTTAGAGGCCCTTCTAACAACATTTTCTGCCGGTCGAACTTCGACGGGGCAGGCATGAAAGGTTCTACGTCTTGAGCAGAGCAATATGAGTGTTCGAGAATATAGCTTGCAGTTTAATTCATTGTCCAGATATGCTCCTACAATTATAGTTGAAATGAGTGACCGGGTACATAGGTTTGTTACTGACTTAAGGCCGCACTTGGTCAATGAGCGTACTACGGCTTCTCTGAATTCGGATATGGATATTGCTCGTATTCATGCTTATGAACAAAATTTGAAGGATCGTAGGAGGCAGCAATGACTAGATCGAGAGCGTGATAAGGGCCAACATAAGAAGGCTAGATCCATAGGTGACATAAGAAAGTTCGGAGGTGGGCTCAGACCAAAGCCTTATAGACGTCCATCCTACTTGACGGCTAGCGCATCGTTACCATTTTCAAGGCCGAGGATTGATCGGTTTGTTCAATCGGGACCAGGTCAGAGTTCACAAGCGTCAAGGTCTTATTATAGAGGTATTCTATTCGGGTGAGGCCACCGTTGGCTCGATGCGAGTAGTGTGGTAAGACCCATACATGGATGTGCCGACAAAGAGAAAATATGTGTTATTCGTGTGGTGAACCGGGTCGTATTAGGAGAGGATGCCGGACAAGAGGCGACAGTGTTAGGGCCCAGCTGGTCGGATCTACAGCTGCTTTATCATATTCAGTACACCCTATCAGGGCAAGATCAACATACATTATCCGGTCGAGGCAGAGGTAGGGGCCAGAACCGCATCTATGCATTGATGGGACGACAGGATCAGGATTCCTCGCCTGATGTCATTACAGGTATATTATTAGTCTTTTTACATAATATGTATGTGTTGTTAGATCCAAGCTCCAATTTATCATATATCACCCATTTCATTGCCCGTAAATTTGATATAAAGCCTGAGTTGATAGGAGATCCATTTGTGGTATCTATACCAGTTGGTGAGTCGGTAGTTGGTAGATGGGTCTATCGGAATTGTGCAGTATTATTTTGTAGCCGTCAGACCCTAGCGGATTTTGTAGAACTAGAAATGGTTGATTTTGATGTTATTATGGGCATGGATTGGCTGGCATCGTGCTACACTAATATGTTTATTGCCGAACAAAGATTGTTAGATTTTAGTTTCTAGGCGAGCCAGTTCTTGAATGGAAGGGTAATACGGTGATGCCAAAAGAAAGGTTTATTTTATACCTCAAGGCAAGAGAGATGATTTCCAAAGGTTGTATATACTATCTTGTTTTGGCTAGAGATGTTAGTGCCGAACCACTACTTCTCAATCAATTCCAGTGGTTAAGAGTTTCTTGATGTATTTCCAGATGAACTTACAGGCCTTCCTCCCTAGAGGGAGATTGAATTCGGTATAGATGTATTGCCAGACACTCAACCGATATCTATTCCTCCTTATAGAATGGCTCCAACCGAATTGAAAAATTAAAAGAGCAATTAAAAGATCTGCTCGAGAAAGGCTTCATTAGGCCTAGTATATCCCCTTGGAGTGCACCGGTATTATTCGTATGGAAGAAAGATGGCTCGTTACGGATGTGTATCGACTATCGACAGCTGAACAAAGTAACTATCAAGAACAAGTACCCTCTTCCCCAAATTGATGATTTGTTCGACCAGTTGCAAAGTGCAAGATGGTTCTCAAAGATCGACCTAAGGTCAAGGTACCATCAGCTAAGGGTCAAAGGGAAGGACATTCCGAAAATAACTTTCAGAATAAAGTATGGGCAATTTGAGTTCTTAGTAATGTCATTCGGGCTTACCAATGCGCCCGCATCATTTATGGATCTAATGAACAACGTGTTTCACCCATTCCTGGATATATTTGTGATAGTATTTATAGATGATATTCTGGTTTACTCTCACTCGGAAACAGAGCATGTATCATTTGCGGATTGTACTACAGACGCTTCAGAATCATAAGTTGTATGCTAAATTCTCCAAATGTGAATTTTTGTTGAATTCAGTGGCTTTTCTTGGTCATATAGTGTCAAACGAAGGTATAAGAGTTGATACTCAGAAGATTGAAGTAGTGAAGAATTGACCGAGACCCACGACTCCATCAGAGGTTCGTAGCTTTCTGGGCTTAGTCGGCTATTATAGGAGGTTTGTAATAGGGTTTTCTACCATATCAGTACCATTTACAAAGTTGACACAAAAGGCCATAAAATTCTAGTGGTCCGATGCTTGTTAGCAGAGTTTCCAAGAAGTTAAATGATAGACTAACATCGACACCAGTCCTCACTCTCCCAAAGGATCCAAAAGGCTATGTTGTGTATTATGATGCCTCGGGAGCAGGGTTGGGATGCGTGCTAATGCAACATGGTATAATGATTGCCTATGCTTCAAGGCAATTGAGGAAACATGAGAAAAACTATCCAACAAACGATTTGCAATTGGCGGCACTACTTGTATGGTGTTCATGTAGATATTTTTACGGATCATAAAATTCTGCAATACATATTTAAAGCATAAAGAGTTGAACTTGAGTCAAAGGAGGGGCTTGAATTATTGAAGGATTGTGATGTGGATATCTTATACCATCCCGGCAAAGCTAATGTGGTAGCAGATGCGCTCAGTCGTAAGTCGATGGTCAGCTCGATGCGGTGCAGGTCGCGATAAAGGAACTAGTAAGAGAGCTCCATCAGTTAACTAATTTGGGAGTTCGACTAATGGATTCGGAGTATGGTGGTTTTGTAATTCGGAATATGTCAGGGTCATCCCTCATATCGAAAGTTAAGGAACGGCAGTGGGAAGACCCCAATTTAAGAAAAATTAGAGAAGACATTCAACAGAAGAAGATCATAACTTTTGAGATTGACGAATATGGGGTTCTCAAGCACCAGAGTCATTTATGTGTTCCTAATGTAGCGGGATTACGAGATAGAATTATGACAGAGGTCCATTGTTCACGATATTCCATTCGTCCTGGATCTACTAAAATGTATCATGATCTCAAAGGTATTTATTGGTGGAACGACATGAAAAGGAGCGTTACATAATTTGTAGCTAAGTGTCCTAATTGTCACCAAGTAAAAATAGAGCACCAAAAACCCGGTGGCTTGACTCAGAACATTGAGATTCCGATGTGAAAATGGGAAATGATTAATATGAATTTTGTTACGAGTTTACCTCGCTCTTATCGTAAGTTTGATTCTATTTGGGTAATTATTTACAAATTGACCAAATCGGCTCATTTTCTGTCGGTCAAAACTACCTACATAGCCGAGGACTATGCGAAGTTGTACTTTAAAGAGATTATTTGCCTCCACGGTGTGCCTATTTCTATTATATCATACCAAGGTGCACAGTTTACAACTAACTTCTAGAAGTCATTTCAAAAAGGTTAGGCACCAGGTTAATCTTAGCATGACTTTCCACCCTCAAACAGACGGGCGGGCCGAGCGTATAATTCAGACGCTCGGTGACATGTTACGATCTTGTGTATTGGACTTTAAGGGGAGTTGGGATGATCATTTACCCTTTATTGAATTTGTGTACAATAACAGTTGTCATGCTAGCATTAAAATGGCTCCACACGAGGCTTTGTATGGACGAAGATGTAGATCTCCTATCGGATGGTTCGAGGTAGGCGAATCAGAGTTATTTGGGCCTGACTTAGTATACCAAGCCATAGAGAAGGTGAAGCTTATCCAAGAACGGTTGTTAACCGCACAGAGCCGTCAAAAGTCGTATTCAGATGCGCGACGACGAGACTTAGAGTTTCATGTGAATGATTGGGTCTTTTGAAGATTTTGCCTATGAAGGGAGTAATGATATTGGGATGAAGGGAAAGCTCAGCCCAAGGTATATTGGGCCATATCGCATAATCGACGAATCGGTCAAGTAACTTATGAATTGGACTTGCCTTCGAGTTGGAGTTTGTTCATCCAGTTTTCCATGTTTCTATGTTGAGAGCATGTATTGGAGATCCTTCTCGGATTGTACCGGTTGATGATGTGATGGTTATAGAGGATTTATCGTAAGAAGAGGTTCCTATTGCTATCCTAGATCGATAAGTCCACAAACTGAGGACTAAAGAAGTAGCCTCCGTGAAAGTTCTTTGGCATAATCGAAACGTAGAAGAAATGACATGGGAGGCGGAAGAGGAGATGATACACAAATATCCATACCTATTCCAGACCAACGCCGAGGATTCCAAAAGAAATATAAGGTGAGTTCTATTTCATGGTATTATAATAAATGCTTAAAGACCATGAGAAGTCTGATGTAGATGTAATGATGTATGTTACATTATATGGCCCGTGAAAAAGGTAGTTGTACTTTATGGCTATATGACGGGGATTAGATATGTCACTCCAACATTCGAGGACGAATATTTCTAAGGGGGGAAGGATGTAACACCCCGTACTTTCGGGCGATGGGTTAAGCATCTAGACATATGCCAATAAATAGCTTAGTATATTAAAGGATGTGGTCCCGAGTTAATTTAGGACTTACTAAGTGGGACAACAATGGTCGGCTAATTGACGACAACGATCGCTAGTTGATGAATTATTAGTGGCGGACAAAACTAAGTGGGAATGATTACGTGTAGCGTGAATAAGTGGCAGCAGGTCCACTAAAGTGCATGCAAAATCGGGGGGGGGGGGTGTTACGTGTCAGTAGATAATGTTAGGATGACATGCATTAAGTTTGGAGATGACATGTGTCTAGAGGAGGGAGCTTTATCTCATCTCTTAACATTTAATGGGATGAAATCACTTTGCTGACAAAACATAATTCCATACCAAAATATTCAACAAATGCTATCTCTAGATAGATCCGAATTAGAGAAACTCAATCATTAATTTTATGCTTAGCACAAGACAAGGTATACATGCGACAACTTTAATTTATGAATTAATCCCAAGAACATTAAGGAGATTCCAAAGTTAACTAGAAAAGAATGTCAAATTCATTGACGATAGTAGAATCGACACATATATGTTAAGGCAATTCATTTATTTCTTTTGGCATGTTCTGCGTAAAAACGTGAACGTAATATTGTTCCATAAATTATTCTGCTCTTAGTAGCCGAGAATGTTCTTGTTATTGATTCTATGTTAAAGGCATGTCTAAATGTGTTCCTAAATCCTTATTGAGGTATATGAGAAAGATGTTAATGTTCATGATGTTAGCCGAAGGTACAAGGATATTATGTCATCCGATAAGTTCAGAATGTTTTATTTTCATTCATACATTTGCATAATATTCATGTATTACCTTGAACCACACGTGTTATATACGCTACTATATGGTACACATTATATATATGTAGTGGATGGGAAAAGGGAATGGCATTATATACGCAACACCATCTGTAGTTGGTATAAATATCACGAAAAGAAAGATGCCCAATGAGGCCAATATGATATTATGCCCACAAAGGCTGAAATAAAATGATGCCCACATAGTTGTAATGGGAAGGAAGATGCCCTTGTGTGACCAATAATTATATGTATACCGTATTTGTATAATGCATGACATTTAGGCATATGTATTAGGGCCCTAAGAGGCATTTACTACCGGTCAGCCATTTCTTTCGGTTGTTGTGGTTAGTTGTTTCTGTCGGCTGTTACTACGGCTATTTTCGTCGGCTATTTTTGTTTTATATTATTATGTATCTCTGTTATGATATTTTTTATGCCTGATATACTTGGTACATCAGTCGTACTGACGTCCCTTTTGTTGGGGACCACTGCGTTTCATGCTCATAGGTTCACATAGGCAAGGCGATGACCCGTGTTAGTAGAGTGTTGATTTAGCGGATATTGGAGCACTCCTCTTGTTTTGGAGTGTTGGTCTATTCTTGGTACGATGATTTTTGCTTGTATATACATGTATGGTGGGGCCCTGTCCCGACCTTTTGATATTGTGTAGTCTTTAAAGGCTTGTAGACATGTGTCCTGTGTATAGTAGTCATGTATGGCCTTGTCGGCATGGGTATGTAAATATATATAAGTTGGGCTTTTTGGTTAAGATTTCACATAGCTTATTTCCAATATATCATATGTATGTGTCGATTGAGGCACTGGGTGGCGGTTCATGTGGACGAGAGTAATTATTAGATGTCCACTATACGGCTAGGGGTACTCGGCAGGTGAGGTCCGGGTGCCCATCGCGGCCCTCCATTTTGGGTCATGACAGGACCGAGGTGGCGGAGGCGGCGCGCGTATGGATTAGCCCCGAACCCAATTTCACCTAGGTCATCTCCCTTCTTAAAACTTGGGTTACCTCTTGGGGCCCAAACCCTTACTCAAAACTATAGTTAATATAGTCCTCAATCCTTTCATATTCAACCGATGTGGGAGTTCTATTATTTTACCAAACCAATCCATATATTTGTGTCTCAAACACATTACTTTATGCATCAATATCTCATTCAATTCTCAACGAAATTTGACGATACTTGTCATTAATATCATCTACTCATTTAGTATATTAGGCATGTGCCAAGAAATGATATTTTCGACATGCGGGGCCTATGTGTTTAAGTCATTAAAGATGGGAAAAACTCAATCTCATATAGTTAAATATCCAACAATCCTCTCTTGAAAGAGAATTGGTGCACACGAGGTGCCAAAGTTCAACAATCTTTCAACGGAAAGATATTGTATCAGGAAATGTAGCTTTCGGCTTTGAACCTTCCTTAGTCGATTACCATCGGATTTACTTACTGTGCGGTGAATGTGATGTCTTGAACCGTCAATGTTTAGTGTAAACCAAGACAATGATATCAACACAATAACTCCCCTTGTTCATTTCTTCTTATAGTTTTATCCGTTGTAGCCATGGACAACTCTTGGATTCTTAAGTGCGTAAATTTGAAGCGGCCTGTCTTCGCACTTAAATAGGTGATCTCCTATAAGGTATCTCGCTATACCCCACTTGCAAGTGTTAGGATCATTAAAAGTTTTAGAAACTTATCATTTACCATATATACAGGTAACACTTAATGTCTATCGCGGGAACAACCTTGGAATTATAAGAATAATAATCCGAACTGCTCTTACTTTCAGTGAAGCACTAAAACTGAACCTCTACAATTTAGTTTTCCCATTGAACCAAAATTCTTAGGTTCTCCAGTCAGTAAGGTTGGGTTACCACCATAAAAATTCTTATTGTTTGGGTTTTAAGCCCATTCCCCTAGACAGACATAATATTTGATCTTTGGATAGGTCTTTAGTTAATGGATATTCGTTATGTTATCCTTTGATTTGACTTAATCAATGGAAATGACACCCGTAGTGATCAAATGCCTAACGGTCTTATATATCCGACAAATATGTCTAGACTTGCCGTTGTACATATTATTTTGTGGCCTTCCTAAAGACGATTGACTATCACAGTGAATCATCACCGAAGGTACGGTTTTATCCCAATAAGGGATATCCTCTAAGAAGTCGTGAAGCCATTCTGCTTATTCTCCTATTTTATCCAAAACAATAAACTCTGATTCCATCATGGATCGAGTGTATGTTTACTTAGAGGACTTCAAAGATACAGCCCCACCACCAATTGTAAAAACATACCCACTGGTGGATTTGGTGTTTTTTATGTCCGATATCCAGTTTGCTCCGTCTTGGTTCAACCTCTGGAACCCCTAAGTTTTGTAGATCTAGAATATTAAGTTTCGGATAGTCAGTAACTTCTGAGTCCTATAGATCTGGAACGTCTAGTTCTGGATAATCAGAAACACCCGGATCTTGTTTATTTTGAGCATTTTGTTCATAACTTCGTTTGCGTGAAATTATTTCTTTTTTCCTTTCAAGGAAAGATTTGTTCAAAAATTCAGCATTCCTTGATTCCATGATCGTACCCTCGTGAATATCAGTAATCTCCGACTTATACACTAAGAAGTGATAAGCACTACTTTTATTTGCATATCCAATGAATAAGCAATCTACAGTCCTTAGGTTCAATTTTGACATGTTTTAGTTTAGGTACTTCGACCTTTGCCAAACAATCCCAAACTTTCAAATATTTGTAAGTGAGTTTCTTTCCTTTCCATGATTCATATGGAGTTTTATCGTTACGCTTATACGGAACTCTATTGAGAATAGTATTAGCGGTAAGAATCGTTTCGCACCACATGTTTTGAGTTAAATCGAAATTAATAAGTAAAGCATTTATCATTTCCTTTAACGTACAATTTTTGCGCTCGACAATACCTTTAAGTGAGGCGAGTAATGAGCGGTCATTTTTATGAACAATGCCGAATTGAGCACAATATTCTTCAAACGGTGGTACGTATTCTCCCCCTCTATCACTATGAATTGCCTTAATCCATAGGTTTAGTTGATTTTCAACTTCTGCTTTGTAACGTTTAAATGCTTCAAATGCTTCATCTTTACTTTTTAACAAGTAAACATAACAATACCTTGTACTATCATCAATGAAAGTCACAAAGTACTTGTTCCCCCCTCTAGTTTGCACAAACCTTAAATCACATATTTCGGTGTGAATAAGTTCTAGAAGAGCGGTGTTTCTTTCGACTGAATGGAAAGATGATTTGGTTAATTTTGCATCTACTCACACCTCACATTTATGTTGAGGGTTTATGTCGAAGGAAGGCAACAATTCCAACTTTACTAACTTTTGAATGGATTTGTAGTTAACGTGTCCTAATCTATGATGCCATAAATTAGAGGATTCAAGCAAGTAGGTAGAAGGCTATATTTCATTATATGAACAGATTACATACAATATTTATTTTGAAGAGGCCATCACACGCGAAGCCCCTTCCGACAAATAAAATTCTTAGTTATTACAAATTTGTTAGACTAAAAAACTAGTCTAAAGCCAGCCTTGACCAACAGTGGCCCTAAAACCAAGTTCTTGCATATGTCAGGAAAGTGCATCACTTCCTTCAGAGTAAGCTCTTTGCCTGAAGTCATTTTGAGGACAACATTTCCAACCCCTTGCACTTCAGAGGTAGCGTCGTTACCCATGAATAACATTTTGCCCGTTATTGAGGCGTAAGAAGAGAATGCACTCTTGTCAGAGCAGATGTGATGGGTTGCACCCGTGTTTATCTGCTATTTCCTTGGATTCTCCACCAGATTTGCCTCCAGTACTATAGCCGAGAAATCCATAATTATGTCGTCAATGTTCGAAGGACCACCCTCGTCTTGTACAACGTTAACCTTGGCCTTGCCATTTTTCTTGGATGTTTCCTTCTGTTCTCGCTTTAGTCTGCGACACTCTTTGATCACATGACCAGACTTTCCATAGTGATGGCAATTTCCTTTGAACCTCTCCATCGGTTGACTTTTGCCGTCTTCCTGGAACTTGCGATTTTTGTTAGCATTTTCTTTCGAATCAACTAGATTCGCTTTTGCCTCCATTGGTTGCTTTCCCTTAGATATAGCCCTTTTATTATCCTCATGTATTTGCAATTTGATGATAAGGTCTTCAAACCCCATTTTTTTGTCTTTAGTTTGAGATAACTCATGAACTCGTTCCATGAGGGAGGCAATTTCTCAATCAAAGATGCAACTAGAAACTACTCATTTGGCTTCATTCTTTCCAAATCCAGATGATGAAGAATCATTTGAAACTCCTGGATTTGGGACATCACTGATTTACCATCCACCATTTAAAATTTCAAAACTTTCCAATGATGAATTTCTTAGTACCCGCATCCTGTGCGCTGTACTTTTTCTCAAGTTTTTCCCACAACTCATTTGCCGTCTTCACGGTGCAATATACAGTATAAAGTGTATCCAACAGACCGTGCAGAATGCAATTTTTGCACATGAAATCACTATTATTTTAGGCATTTAGTGTTAACTTCGCCCACTTCAGTCGTTGTGTTAGACTGAGTGTCTATTGTATCCCTACCATAAGGAGGATCTCCTGTCAGAAAGCATGACAGGTTCAACGTAGTAAGATAGAACAACATC
This sequence comes from Anisodus tanguticus, assembly GCA_034509755.1. Classification (NCBI taxonomy): domain Eukaryota; kingdom Viridiplantae; phylum Streptophyta; class Magnoliopsida; order Solanales; family Solanaceae; genus Anisodus; species Anisodus tanguticus. Next base: position 6,973,667 of record CM067552.1, on the reverse strand, counting down.
TTTTATTGCCATCTCTTGAAATTAGTACCCAAAAACTTTTCTGGGTGTTCGTTTTGGAAATTGGCAGGAGCAGAACCATTGGAAATTGTTGAAGACGACAACTTTTGAACACTTAGAAATATAATTTTGTCTTAAACTATAGGTAAAAGTGTATCATAAAGGTTAATCAAGAAGAAAAAGTTGAGTCGAGAGATAACTATCTTTCTTTAAGACAAAATTGCCCTATATAGATACTTTTATGGTATTGGACAATATTCTCCCAAGATAAAACAACAACAACCAACAATATAAAGCTACTAATGTTGATTCTGGTAAAGAAAAATAATATTGAACAGATTGCAAAGAGAGGAGATGATTTTCTTGTTTTGTTTATTTTTTCCGTGTGTTTGAACTAAACAGTAATGTTCAATCTATAGGTGAAGAAGAGGGCGGATTCTAACTGTTGAAGTCAGATCCGTTGGCTGGCGCCATTTCGAGAATATAGGGTCATTGCAACGTTTTCAAAATCTTCAGGGACCAATGTAACACCCCATACTTTCGGGCGATGGTTGGAGCATCTAGACGTATTCAAGTAGACCCAAGCTTTGAGTAATTTATGTCATATTTACGTATGCTAATAAAGAGCCTAGTATATAAAAAGATACGGTCCCGAACTAACATGGGACTTACCAAGTGGGACAACAATAAATCGGCTAATTGATAAATCGGTTAATTGACAAATCGGCTAATGGATGAATTTTGAGTAGGGGACAAGATTAAGTGGAAATGTTACGCGTAGCATTTAGATGAACCCCCTAAGTGACTAAGGTGATCTAATTCATTAGTGGCATTTTATGGATAGGGTGGAATCATGATAAGTGTAGAGATGGCATTTGTTAAAATGAAGCATTATCTCATTCCTTAGCATTTAAGTAGAATGAATCAACGACTATTCAAAACGTAGCCCTCTACCAAAACACTCAACAAATGTTTCTTCTGTCTCACGAAACTTAGAGCCAAATTAGAGAAACTCCTCTATTAATTTTATGCATAACACGAGAAAAGGTATACTTGTAGCAACGAGATTATAGGAAGCACAATGGTAATGTTAATTTGATATTAATGGGTGTTAGCCATAGCAAGCCAAAAACGGTCTCTAAGTCACATTGAATTCTATTTTTCAAGATGGTTCATCCGTGCTTAAGGTTAGGTACCATACGGACTACCTTGGATGTATTATCAACAAGTTGACGAAGGTATGTTAAGGAAAATCATTTCTTTCTTTTGGCATGTTCCATATAACGAAACATAAACGTAATATTGTCCATAAATGATTCTACTCATAGTAGTTAAGAATGTTCATGTTATTGATTCCTACGTTAAAATCATGTCTAAATATGTTCCTAAATCCATATTGAGGTATGTGGGAAATATATTAATATTTCCAATGTTAGCGGAAGGTACAAGGATATTATGTCATCCAATAAGTTCAGAAAGTTTTATTGTCATTCATGCATTTGCATTATATTCGTGTATTATCCTGGACCCACATGTGTTATATACACTACTATATGGTACGCATTATATATATGTAGGGGATGGGAAAAGGGAATGACATTATATACGTAACACCACCTACAGCTGGTACAGATATCACGAAAAAGAAAGATGCCCACAGAGTCCAATATGATATGATGCCCATAGAGGCCGATATGATATAATGCCCACAAAGGCTGTTATGGGAAGAAATATGTCCGATGACGCCTATATATATATATATATATACAGCATTTGCATTGTGCATGAAATTTAGGCATAGTATGACCCTCAGAGGCATTCACTATCGGTCGGTCGGCTCGATCGTTAGTGTATTCTGTTGTCATTTGTTGCTGTCGGCTATTTCTGTCGGTTGTTTCTATCTCAGTTTATTTTTATATCACTATTATGTTATTGTTCATGCCTGACATACTCAGTACATCAGTCGTACTGACATCCCTTTTGTCGGGGGACGCTACGTTTCATGCCCGCAAGCTCGGGTAGACAGTGGGACGATTCGTGCTAGTAGGTTGCTGGTTCAGCTTATATTGGGGCACTCTATTTGTTTCAGAGTTGCAGTTTGATCGTGGTGTGATGTTTTCCATATGTATATGGGTATGGCGGGGCCCTATCCCGTCCTTATGATGTTGTGTACTCTTTAGAGGCTTGTAGACAGTTGTCTTGTGTATAGTAGTCGTGTATGGCCATGTCGGCCTTGATGTGTGCATTAGCAGGATATTTGGTAACGATCATTGTGGCCATGACTGATTACAGATATATATGTTAAATATGTGATTGGTGGTTCCCAAAAGGTAGGGTTGGGTGCTCATCAAGGCCCTACGGTTTTGGTCGTGACAAACATGGTATCAAAGCATGCATGTCCTAGGAAGTCTGCAAGACGTGTCTAGTAGAGTTTTGTTTATAGGTGTGTTGCGCGCCACACTTATAAACATGAGGTTGCAAGACATTTAGGGATGGTTTTTCCATTCTTTCATATCGTAGATCATGTAGTTAAGCTGAGTCTTAAGAATTTGAGTTTAACTCGTGCCTGATACTATTTCAGTAATGCCGGTTACAAAAATACTTCGGTTAGTTCATATTTGCAACCATTAAATAAATGACTTCTACCAGACGATTGATACGCCAGAAGGACAACATTATGTTCAAAATTTAAGATTGTGAGGAATTGTCTCACTCATATATGAAAGAGATAATAGAAGTCTGGAAAGCAAAATGTTTATTTTGGATACAGAAAAAAAGGTAAAGTAAAGGAGGTACTAAGCACCTGAACGCAAAGATTGTAAGGATTCTCTTTGTAGACCTTATCGTGTTTATGATCACAACAATGCCTTCCTCCTGTAGGGATGTGATTAGCAGGGAGATTGAAGTTGGATTGAGTGTAAATACGAGTAGTATGCTCTCTATGGAGATAGATCCGTTAGAGGATATGAGTAAGTTGTTTTCCCAGGCACGACTTTATCCAAGAGCATTTGATAGAGATATGCCCTTGAGGTGTCAGGGAGTTTATTAATCAGGTATCGCCAATATTTAAAAGGATAAAAAATGACATTATCTTAGGGCAAAGTTGTAAAGGTCGAGTGAGACCGCCCCCACTATCTTGTAGTCAGTGTGGTCGAGTGCATGCCGGATTATGCCGCAAAGGTATAAGGGGTTGATTAGGATGGCATCCATGGCCACAACGTTCGAAGTATCCCAAATAGATGCGCAAAAGTAAGGACAAGATGATTATGGGTTGTACAAATGAAAAGCAGAAGACATAATTGGAAGGTTTAATAGGTTATGGAAATCTACACGTGTTATAGTGACTTTTGCTGATTAGAATGTGGAAATGTGTTATGTACGTGCGACCTCAATGTAATGTCTTACTCATAATAGATTGGGAATTGTCCCAGGACATCATTAACGAGAATTGATTGCCACAATAGAATCATCTGAAGAGTGATCATCAGTAATTTAAGAAGGTCATGTAAAGTGACGTACCCAGAATAGTGAGTCAAGTCATATATAAGGATCGAGTTATCCATGGTAGTGGAAGGAGACATAAGCCTATCGTCCTTGCGTAAAGGGCCATATCGCGTATTATTGAGAACTATATGTATCAATGTTAGTAAGCCAAAGAATGTTATAGGTATTGGACTATGGAGCAAGTGAAAATAATTGTAAGAAATACGAAAATAGTTAATAAGTATGAATGGAATGATATGATCAAGTATCAAGGCAGAAATGCTTTTCATTTAATGACGAGTAGAAAGAAGGATTACGAGAAGAAGGATAAAGGTGAATGAGATGATAGTATGCAGGTTTCATAAAGGTATGATTATTCCAAAATAGCGTAGGAACCAATGGTGGAGGAGGGACAATAAGAACTCTTCGTCCAAAAGTGGTGATTCTCTGATGTTCAGAAAGAGAGTATGAGAGATACTTTGAGATAAGAGATTTCCCCCAAAGCAACTTGAAATAGAAATGTAAAAGTAAGATGAATGAGCATTCGGTCGATGAGAGATCTAATAATGGTAAAACAAGAAAGATGGACAAGTCATGATATCATGGAACATCGTGAATTGGATCTAAACATACGAAGCATCAGTTCCACAACATATGTAGCCACACATATCAGAAGGTATGTGAACGGAAAGTAACAGTGAGTAAAGCTCGAGATTAGCGCCTAAACAGATGGAAATGAGCCAATGACACCTATGGATATAAGGTAGACATTAAAGATATATGTCAAAGAGATAACGACATTATAATAAAGATAAAATGTCAAACAAAGACAGATGTCTATGAGCATTTATGAACTGACCAAAGGTTCTACGAGATAGATAAATTAATGGATTTACAGCTTAACAGGATCAAAGGAATCTTTTACAAAGCGACATTGACAGAGAGTCTTAGCTATGAGGCAAGTGAGGGAATTTGAATCTAAGTATAATGACCAGGTTTGGATATAGTAGGCCAACGTCAAGAAATGTAAATTCTTCAGAATCTTCCACGTACTGAATGAGGGAATAAATTAATAACTCACCTTTTAAGGGGTAGTAACGCCAAGGAGTGGAATCAGGAGCAATGTTTGAGAGTGCGTATGTATACCAGAATATTTTAGAATTAAGACGAGTACGACAAATACGACAAGTAAGAAAATGAGTGAACAAGTAGTAAAGAAAGGAAGTTTTTATAATTACGAGTAATGAGAATGTACAAAATAAAGGTTTCTTTCAAACCTTGAATGAGAGTTAACCACAATGATACGCACACTTTAGATCCGATAATATTATCCATAAAGTGTATACGATTGAGATGCTACGAATGTGATAGTTTTTAGCACACCGTTAGTAAACAAAGCTAAGTTGATAATAAGATCATTCACACACAAGTGGCTTGACTAATGTGAGGACTAAGGAGAGAAGTTGAATTGAGGGAATGCATCAGTTAGCTAAGTGGGAGTCCGATTGGAGGATTTAGATAGTGATAGCCCTATGACTCAGAATACAGCAGGATCATCCCTCATATTGAAGAAAATGAACGTCATATTTTTAGAGAAGATTGGGAAAGATATTTAGCAAAAGAGGACCACAACTTTTGAATATAATGGGAGAGGGACCCTCAGGTGGAAGGTCCATTTGTGTATTCCCAATGTAACAAGATTACGAGATAAGATTATGACGAAGGACCATTGCTTACGATATTCCATTCACTCTAGATCTACTAAGATGTATCATGATCTCAAAGGTATGTATTGATGGAATGACATGAAGAGAACATTGCGGAGTTTTTAGCTCAGTATCTTAATGGTCAGCAAGTAAAATAAAGCACCAAAAGCCCGACAGCTTAACTCGAGAACATTGAAATCCTGATGTGGAAATGGGAAATGATTAATATAGATTGCATTACGGGTTTACCTCGCTCTTATCATAAGTGTGATTCTAGTTGGGTGATTGTTGCTAGACTGACCAAATTATCTCAATTCCTGGCGGTCAGAACAACATACATAGCCGAGGACTACGCAAAGTTGTACGCCTTCATGGTACGCCTATTTATATTATATATGATCTGAGATATGCAGTTCACAACGAACTTTTGGAGATCATTTCAAGAAGGGTTTGGACACTCAACTTAATCTTAGCACAACTTTCTACCCTCACACAGACGGGTAGGCCGAGCGTACTATTCAAACTCTTAAGGACATTCTACGAGCTTGCGTTTTGGAATTTAAGGGAAGTTGGGATGATCATTTACCCCTTATTAAATTTGCGTACGATAATGGTGATCATGTTAGTAGTAAAATGGCTTTATATGAGGCTTTGTGTGGACGGAGATGTAGATTTCCTATCGGATGGTTCGAGGTAGGCGAATCAGAGTTATTTGGGCACCTGACCTAGTCACTAAGCCATAGGAAAGGTGAAGTTTGTCCAAGAATGACTATTAGCGCTCAGAGTCGTCAGAAGTCGTAATCAGATGTGCGACGATGAAACTTAGAGTTTCAGGTAGATGATTAGGTCTTTTTGAAGATTTAGCCTATGGAAGGTGTAATGAGATTTGGGAAAAAGGAAAAGCTCAGCCCAAGGTATGTTGGGCCATATCGCATAATTCGAAGAATCAGTCAAGTAGCTTACGAGTTGGACTTATCTTCAGAGATAGAGTTTGTCCAATTCGGTTTTTTATGTTTCTATGATAAGAGCATGTATTGGACATCCTTCCCAAATTATGCCAATTAACGACGTGACAGTTACAGAGGATTTATCACACGAAGAGGTTCTATGTTGCTATCTTTGATCAATAAGTCCGCAAGTTGAGGACTAATGAAGTATCCTTCGTGAAAATTCTATGGCACAATAAGAATGTAGAAGAAGTGACATGGGAGGTGGAAGAGGAGATGAAAAAAAAATATACATACCTATTTTGGACCAACGCCGAGGTTCCGAGAAAAGTATAAGGTGAATTCTATTTCTTAATGCTTAAGGGCCATAAGAGGTATGATATTATGATGTATGTTATATTATATGACCCCATGAAGCGATGGTTGTGTTTTCTAGCTACGTGATGGGGATTAGATATGTCACCCCAACATTCGAGGATGAATGTTTCTAAAGGGGAAAGAATGTAACACCCCGTACTTTCGAGCGATGGTTGGAGCATCTAGACGTATGCAAGTAGACCCGAGCTTTGGGAAATTTATGTCATATTCACGTATGCTAATAAAGAGCCTAGTAAATAAAAAGATATGGTCCCAAACTAACATGGGACTTACCAAGTGGGACATTAATAAATCGGCTAATTGATAAATCGGTTAATTGACAAATTGGCTAATGGATGAATTTAAAGTGGGGGACAAGATTAAATGGGAATGTTACGTGTAGCAATTAGATGAATCCCCTAAGTGACTAAGGTGATCTAATTCATTGGTGGTATTTTGTGGATAGGGTGGCATAATGATAAGTGTAGAGATGACATCTGTTAAAAGGAAGCATTATCTCATTCCTTAGCATTTAGTAGAATGAATCAGCTACTAGTCAAAATGTTGCCCTCTACCAAAACATTCAACAAATGTTCCTTCTGTCTCATGAAACATAGAGCCAAATTAAAGAAACTCCTCCATTAATTTTATGCATAACACGAGACAAGGTATACTTGTAGCAACAAGATTATAGGCAACACTATGGTCATGTTCATTTGATATTAATGGGTGTTAGCCGCACAGCAAGCCAAACACGGACTCTAAGTCACATTGAATTCCATTTTTCAAGATGGTTCATCCGTGCTTAAGGTTAGGTACCATACATACTACCTTGGTTGTATTATCAATAGGTCGACGAAGGTATGTTAAGACAAATCATTTCTTTATTTTGTCATGTTCCATGTAACGAAACGTAAACGTAATATTGTCGATAAATGATTTTACTCATAGTAGTTAAGAATGTTCATATTATTCATTCCTACGTTAAAAACATGTCTAAATATGTTCCTAAATCCTTATTGAGGTATGTGGGAAAGATATTAATATTCCCAATGTTAGCCGAAGGTATAAGGATATTATGTCATCCGACAAGTTTAGAATGTTTTATTGTCATTCATGCATTTGCATTATATTCATGTATTACCCTGGACCCACATGTGTTATATACAATACTATATGATATGCATTATATATATGTAGGGGATGGAAAAGGGAATGGTGTTATATACGCAACACCACCTGCAGCTGGTACAGATATCACGAAAAAGGAAGATGCCCACAGAGGCCAATATGATATTATGCCCACAGAGCCGATATGATATGATGTTGTAACACCTTTTTTATTCGAGTAATGGTTTGGGCACTTAAACGTAGGCAAGTGGACCCGAACCTCGGAAAATTTATGTTGTGCTTACGTATACTAATAAGGGAATTAGTATATGAAAGGAGGTGATCCCGAAATGATTTTAGATTTAATAAGTTCTATGACGGGAAGTATTAATAATAATTGTGTATCCCCGAAGAGGTTAGAGACTAGTGTCATATTATAGGAATTATGACATTTGGTATAAGATGATTTTTTTATAAGTCGCCGGTATTTAAATGAATTGAGATTGGGAAATTAATTGTGGGATTAATTAATTAAAAAGGGGACAACACTTAGTGAAATATCACGTGTACTCTTATAAATCATTGTGGGGTGACTAAGCCCCAAAGTGGTCGACCGATGGCAGCTCCTCAAGCCTCCAACATTTCTCCTTCTCCATTACTAAGCAAATCTTCATCTCTACAAATTCCTCCATCATTTCAAGCAGAAGGAGTAATCTCGGTTGGTGGGTTCTTTGGAAATTCTCGATCGAATTTGGGGAGCTTCCGCAAACTTACGCTCACCAAAAAGGAGGAAGCAGTCATGATGTTCTGGGCCTTGTTCCATCGAAATTAAACCCTTAAAACAAGCTTGGACGCGCAGAAATCAAGCACATGCCTTGAGTTTGAGAAGCCCTAGCTCAAGTCGATTTTGGGGGTTCTGTTTCTGTGTATCGGAAGTTGTGTGGGGTGACAGATTTTCCGACGACACTCGTCACTGTGTTTAACAGAGGTAATCTTCCATGTTCTTAAAGTTTATACAAGTTCTGAACTTGATTCTGGCCACTAGTTCTAAGACGATTATCGAAAATGCTAAGTTTGGGTTGAGTGTTGTCGTGACTGCCGTAATTGTAAGGTATTGGGATTGCATGTGAAATTATTGTACTGTTTTGGAAATTGTAGCAGTAAAAAGAAGGATTAAGAGGGTTGGGTGTTTCGCTACATGCATAGGTTTCGATATAGAAGGAATATAGGTTATACGCGTACAAGGTGTTCGCTAGAATGTCTCATTGAATCTATTTCTAGTATATTGATTCGATTATGATTTAAATCATCCGTGTGATGTAGATAATCATTCATAGAGCTTACAAGGACCCGCGGAACTTAGATAATTTCGACAACAGGTATGCAAGGCTCTTTCTTTCTTTTTGGCATATTCTACATACAAAGCATAACCGGAATATTGTTCCATAAAAGTACTTTACTCTAAGTAGTTAAGAATGATCATGTTATTGACTCTTTTGTTAAAAGTCTATTTTAAGTATGTTTCGAAGTCCTTATTGAGGCATGCAAAAAAGATGATGATATTCACAGTATTAGCCAGAGGTACAAAGATATAAGGCCAGGATGTGTTATTGTCATTCATGCATTCTCATTTGCATTTCATTTATATAGTACCCTGGACCACTTGTGCTATGCACATTACTATATGATAAATATTATATAAATAGAGGATATGGGGAAAGGGAAAGGCGTTATATACACACACCACCTGCAGTTGGTACAGATTATCAGAAAAGAGCCCTAAGAGACCAATATGATATGATGATGTGATGTGATGATGTGATGCCTTTGTGGCTTATTGAGACGGGTTGCACGATCCGTAATACTAATATATATTAGGACGGGTTGCACGATCCGCAACACTAACATATTTATATATCTATATATATGTCGCATTTGCATTATTCATACATTCGATTACCAGTATATGGTATAATGCCCGCAGAGGCTGTTATGGTAAGAAAGATGCCCGAAGAGGCTGATGTATATGTATACTACATGGTGCATAACATTTAGGCATGTGCATTAGGGCCTCGGAGGCATTTACAAATGTTCAGTTGTTTCTGTTTCAAACTATGATATACCTCTGCTATGATATTTCTTATGCCTGACATACTCGGTACATCAATTGTCGTGACATGCCTTTTGTCTTGGGACACTGTGTTTCTATGCCCGCAGGTCCACATTGAGAGAGTGACGGTTAGCACTAGTAGGTTGCTGGTTCAACTAGTTTTTGGAGCACTCTATTTATTTTGGAGTCGCGATCTGGTCGTGGTATGTTCTACTCTCTAGAGGCTTGTAGATAGGTGTCATATGGTTAGTTGTCATGTATGGCCTTGTCGGGCTTTTAGGTTGAAACTTTATATAATCTATCATGGCTCAGTCCGTATTTAAATATGATTAAGGGTAGAATGTAACTGTGGTGTCCGGTGGGTAGGGTTCGGGTGCCCATCGCGGCCTTCCGATTTGGGTCGTGACAGATTCCCACAAAAGTTATTATTGGAAGGAAGATGTTCGATGATGCCAATATATATATGTATACTATATTTGCATTGTGCATGACATTTAGGGATATTATGGCCCATAGAGGCATTCATTACTAGTCGGCTCGGTTGTTACTGTCGGTTGTTGCGGTCGGCTATTTCTGTCGGCTGTTTTTATCTCAGTTTATTTTTATATCCCTGTTATGTTATTGTTCATGCCTGACATACTCAGTACATCATTCGTAATGACGTCCCTTTTGTCGGAGGACGCTGCATTTCATGCCCGCAAGCTCAGGTAGACAGTGAGACGGTTCAGCTAGTAGGTTGCTGGTTCAGCTGATATTGGGGCACTCTACTTATTTCAGAGTTGCAGTCTGATCGTGGTGTGATAGTTTTCATGTGTATATGGGTATGGCGGGGCCCTGTCCCGTCCTTGTGATGTCATGTTCTCTTTAGAGGCTTGTAGACAGTTGTCTTGTGTATAGTAGTCGTGTATGGACATTGACGTGGCCTTGATGTGTGCTCAAGTAGGATATTTGGTAACGGTCTTTGTGGCCATCATTATTATGGATAAATATATATTATATATATATATATATATATATATATATATATATTTGAAATATGTGAATGGTCCCCTAAATTGAATAGGGTCCGGGTACTCTCTCAATGGCTCCTTATGATCGTGACAATACAAAGTGTAAAATAAGAAACATTTCATGGGACCAAATAGAATTAATCAAATTAAGCTCGAGACGACCTGAACTTATAGTAGCGTGCGCGTGGTCTTAGCCCCGAACCCAAGCTCATGTGTCCTACGTTAAAACACAAATTGAGGCCCAAACTTAACTCAAAACTATAGTTAAATAGTAAAATCCTTTCATATTCACAACGATACCCGAGTTCAAACTTAGACCAAATCAATTGTCTATTTGTGTCTATCAAACACCTTAATCTTTGTGCATCAATATCTCTATCATTCCTAGATTTGACATACTATACATTAATATCATCTACTCATTTAGTATATTAGGCAATGAAGAAATAATATTTCCAATATAGGGGAGTGTTTAAGTCATTAAAGATGTGAGAACCTGAATCCTATATAGTTAAATTTTCAACATTTGCATCCTTTAATGAGGCATATTAATTGTGAGATTGTTGAAGGGATTTTGTTGGGTTGTTGTCACAACGGATAAGGCATTGAAAACTTGTTTAAACCCAGGACAAACGTATATTACGTTTGACTATAGAATAATTTTAAATTAAACATAAGACTTGAATGGTACTTACATGATTACAATATCTGAAATATTTATCAATCGTGGGTGCGCACGCAAATGCCCTTTCGATTGCAAGCTAACTTCAATGTATTCCTCTTTGGAAAGTAGGAAATGTCCAGAGGTTCGAGAGAGTGTTTTGATTCGAGTCTCTAAAACTTAGAATAATGATAAATCAAGTGTAATGAATAATGAATGTAGAGTATTTATAGTTGAAAAATTAGGTCAAACCGATTAGGGTTTGACCAGGCTCCAAAATTCGAGATCATTAGGTCATGGCGCCACGACCCTATGGTGTTAAGCGTTACGTTATACTGCTTGTCTCATTATATCTCACATTATTAATTAAATCCAAAATCCAATTTTGAATTAATTAAAACAATCATATTATTTAAATATTATTCTAAATCGAATATTTAATATTCTTCAATACATCCTTAGATCAAAAAGCCAAAATATTAACAGGCCTTCACATATCGACATTAATCAAATTAAGGTCTACGAATGTGTATAAAGTACATTTGTCCTAATACAGATTGTCTCTAGGACATACATATACTTTCAATCTTTCACTTGGCCTAGAGCCAATCTCCAACATATCTAATGCTCATATTCTTAAAATGATCATTATGCTTGACTAAGCTTAATGGTTTAGTGAATGGGTCAACTAGATTATCGTCTGTGAGAACATAGTATAATCTAATCTATTCAGTCTCCACCATCTTCTACTACTTCGCTGTAACCTTATAAAAAATATGTGGTTTCTGCTGCTAGTATTCAAGGCCTTAGAAATAAAATGTGTAGTGGTTCAACTTCTTCACAAGTTAGCGAATTTGATGTTTATGTTTTGCAGGGTATTGTACCGTACGAATTAATTGCCAATGCTGAAGGACAAGAAGACTTGTTGAAATACTAGAGGGAGAATGAGAAGACATTTCCGACGCTAACAAAAATGGCCTGAGATGTGTTAAACATTCAAGCGTCATCAACAGCGTCTGAAAGCACCTTTTCGAGGGAAGATTTCAAATTGGAGAGCACATACATTCATTGGCGAAGACACATTGGAGATTGTAGTTCTATTCAGAGAATGGATTTGTGCGGAGCGTAGAAGGTGTGGTCAACCAGAGACCAACGAAGAAGAAGACTACAACTATAATGAAATCTTGTCCGATGGAGCAGGAAGAGACGTTGAAGAATTTGACAAACAAATTCCAATTCCAACAGAAGATCCTCAAGACATTGTGAGAAATTCGAAAGAGTATGGTTGAATATGTAATTTTTTTTAATTGCAATTTTACTATGGCATTTGCAACTTTTGAACACCACAAAGTTACAATTTTAAAATTGTATTACAAAAAAATCATATTTCTATTAAATATTATAAGAGGCACAAAAACATGTCAAAGCAAAGAAAAAGATGCCAAAAAAGAGTCTTGGGATATTTTTATTACACTATCTTGTTCAATTATTGAAGTGTTTATTTATATTATTTTTAAAATTAAGTGGCAAAAAAAAAACCGAGTCCCGACCCGACCTAGTTCCGCCGGGATGTGGGACGGGATGGGACTTCACACCGTCCCGCCGCCGGCCCCCGTCCCGACCCTCCCCGTCCCGCCGGGACCCGCCCTGCCCCTCCCTGCCCCGCCCCGTTGGACAACCCTAGTTGAAACTATGACAGTTATAGAGTCGTTGCAGATTGTTGTTCAAAATATAATAGTGATAGTACATGAATCGAAATCAACCCCTTGGATTGTGCAAAGCGTATATTAAAATATTGGTCGCCTAAGGAATAACGGATATAATTCGATTTTCTATATTAGAATGAATAATAATAGGTATAGTCATCTTCTAATTAGATTTTTTGAAGACTTTAGTAGTGTTTTATGGGATGAACAGTTTACTAATGTCTTGTACATAAAACTCGCAGACTCTTTTATTTTGTCAATGCATAAATTAGAAACTTTTCATTTGATGAAAAAAATAATAAGATGGATTATTCTTTAAAGGTTGATGTCCCTACTAAAATATCTTTAAATTAAAGAAAAATGAAGATTATTTTATTTTAGAAGCTCGAATCATGCAATGAACACGCGTGGTACTAAATTAACAGAATGAGAATATAACTTGAAAGCTGTAAATTAATTTTCCCAGAAATCTTTCTAGGAAATGGTACTAACTGGTACCTTTGCAATGCATTCATGGAACTTGAACCTCAATTAAACAAAAGGCAAGTGGCATGAACTCGACCATCTTGGGGTGAAGTACTTGTAGAATACTTAGAAAGCATACACAAATCAAAGGAATAACTTAATCTATTATTTCAATTTCTATTTACAATTGTTTCACTCTTCTTTTGCCTTTTTTTTCCTCTCAAAAGGAATTAAAAAAAAAATAGAGAAATGTGAGTTCCATTTATAGAAATAAACTCGAAAGAAGTCATGGTGTTCAAAATTTAGCTACAACAATTGTTCAATAGCATAGCTTCATCGAAATTTGAGAAAATAGTTTTAGATCCTTTCAACTTAGCATGCACGAATTGCGTGGAAATTATTTTTTCTAATTAACTAGTTAAGAATCTAAGTATGCTCATCTTGTGATATGTAGTTACCGTCGTTAATGATGGCAATTAAATATATCGTGAAGCATTACGGAATAATTTACGTATCACTTAATATGGACGATTTCTATTTTCTGTCGGATAACAATCTTGACCTATAATCAAGCTACGGACATGAGTAGATGGGTGATTAAGGGGAGAGTGAATCGGTAGTGCTTACCTTTTCCATCAATTTTTGGCCGCTCAGTATTACTATTGGTGCGAGTTGTGTGGAATCTTAGTCTCGACTCAAATTGAGGCATCATTTTATTCTCATAATTGAAATAAGTGCATTACAAAAATAGACAAATATACTACGTGCTCACCTAGTCAACTTGCTAGTTGCGACGATATCTGATTTTTAGTTTAAAAGTCATTTGATCAGAATAATTCGAATAATAAATTATCCACATATCTATGTATTTGTAGGAAGAAGAGAACTGCATGAAAATATTTCAAAATTTAAAACCCTAAATTTTAAATCTTAAACCTTAAACCCTAAATCTTAAATTAAAGGAAGCTTCCAACTAGTTCCTAAAGGCGACAACTCCATTATTCATGCATGTAATGTAAAGAGAAAAAAAACATTTGAATGAAAAGTAAAAAAACTTTGGTTGTTTGTTCACCAGAGAATCTCACGTGCGAAGAATGTATAAACTCACTATGAAAGCAAAATAGACATTTTGTGTTCAAATATAAGTACAAAGATGATGATGCATTGAAGTGACACCCCATAACCACCTCGTACGGCGGTGTTCTTCCGCCGGGAATGGATGTAGCTTACAATCCACCACCGTCAAAAAGCAATTATGAGCTTCGATTAATCTTAAATCGCGTTACATCAAGTCAATTAAAATTTGAAGCACACTATTGAGATCTTTTCTATAACCATAATCGTTCACTTTTAATTTAGGGCTTTTCAATTTATAAGTATTTTTAATTTGATCAAGATTTTTCCTATTTTATTTCTAATACTATTTTTCCTAGTTCTCAGTACCCTTCAGAAAACAAAATTCTTATTTCTCTTTCTGTTACATTCTATTTCGTCTAATTCACCATTCTCCTTCGCTAAAAAAAAAAAAAAAAAAAAACTAGCGACGAACAATTTAGGCCGCTAAACAACGAATATCTATTGCTAATCCTGTTTAAAATGAATTAGCGGTAAATTGTTATAAAAATCTACTAGCTATGCGGGATATTTAATGATATATTAGCAACGAATTTCATAGCTAGTTCTTTTTAAAAAAAGTGCTTGTAAACATACTTTTAAGTTCATATTTTTTGTAAATATATAGCTAATCACATTAACAAAAAGTGCTCGTCAACATTGTTTTAATCAACATAACAACTACTTATATTATTATTATCTCGATACTCATGTTCAAATACATGATTGTTATTAGTTAATAGATAAAATTAGTTTGAGCAAGTGAAGTCTATTAGCTACCTTCAATTACCTAGGGCTAACGCGCTCTTCGTCACTTCATACATCTAGTTTATATACTATTTAGACTAGCTTGCATCGGACTTTAATTTCTTTCTGAAGTGTCTTAATCTCAACCTAAATATAAGATCCCAATATGTAACGCAACAGAACTTTAAAAAGGAGGCCCACGTATGAATTTTGTTACTAATTAGACTGTTGAATATGCATCACAAATTTTGGCTTTAATTATTCCCAATCTGTATCCCACCAACATCATTAAAGACCTCCATTTGATCACATTTTGGAAAAGAAAAATGGATTACTGAATATGACAGTGTTGTAAAGAAATTAAAAGATTATTCTTCAAGCCACTTGCTTGATTATAAGAAATGAGAGGAGCAAAAAACTAATATCTTGGGGAAAGGCCACCGTTGTTCCATGTTAGTTAGTCATATTTTGCTTATTGAGAGTCAATTTAATTAATTTTTAAAGTTAAATTAGATTAGATTAAATTTAATATTTTAAAATTATAATTTATATAATCAAAAACTACACAAAAAATATTATATAATTTGTAATTCTTTTCATATCATTATGATGAAAAACTATATCTTAAAGCTGATCAAAGTTCATTATGTTTGATTCTTGAAAAATGAAACATAATGAGTATTATGAAAGTAGTATATAATTGCTTTTAGTAAAATACACCCATTAACTTAAATTTTGTGTCCTATCAATTTAATACACTAAAATTGGAACGAAAAGAGTATTACATTATTTAATTTTTGGCAGAATAGTTGAAAAGCATGAAGCGATACTCCAATATTGGATAAACAACTGTGGGAGCGTCATAAAAACGGAAGCAAAGTCGGTCGTGACCCACAAGAACGGTGGCGCTCTAATTAAGCAGCTGGCACAAAGTCCAATTTCACACTTGTCTGTATGACTCATTTTTTCAGCATAAGTTCGCTACAAAATATATATATAAAATATTTAATTTTATAAAAAAATCATGAGTTTACATACCTAAATTTTCTATCAAAATTGTCCCGGCCTATATCCACCTCCATAACTCACCCCTAACATCCGCACCATTTGTATGTCACTACTAGATATAAAACCCCATGTTATGCATAGGCCCAAAGACATGTAAAATTGTTGGATAATTTTTTTTATAAATTTTGAATTGATAATATAAAATAAGTTTTACTAAACAAAAATGAGCAGCAAAGCATATTATCATTATTTTACTTAAAGATAGTAAAGTTTAATTTTTTTTTTTTTAAGTATAATGGTAATTTCATCAGTAATATCTGCAAATGAAAACACAAAAGATAGTGTTGACACTCAAAAATAATTTAAGTGTTTAGCCGAATTCAGTGACAGCCGAATTGTTCAGAGCCGAATTTACTTCTATATGACAATGTCTACCACTATAATTCGACATTTGCTCAATTACACATATAATTAATTTATTGATCTCAATTCACTTAAATCTTGATGACTTATAAAATCTCCATATATTCAATGTCATAATCGTGTGATATACCATTAGTCCATAGCCTCTTTATGCACATACCAAATATTATTTTCAATCCTCGTCATCACACTTGTTACGTCCAAAATTTATTTCGGGACCGCATCTTTTTATATATTAAGTTCTTCATTTGCATATGTGAATATGACCAAAAATCCTCCAAGGCTCGGGTTTATTTACACACGTCTAGCGATTCAAACCATAGCCCGAAAGTATGGGATGTTACATCCTTCCCCCTTAGAAACATTCATCCTCGAATATTGGGGTGACGTATCTAATCTCCATCACGTAGTCAGAAAACACATCCAGCGCTTCATGTGCCATATAATATAATATTTATCTTTATGTCGGACCTCACATGATCATCAAGCATTAATGATAATGGTCTGAAATAAAACATACCTTATGTTTATCTCGAAGCCTCGGCGTTGGCCTGAAATAGGTAAGGGTATTTGTGTCTCTTCTCCTCTTCCGCCTCTCATGTCATTTCTTCTATGTTCTTATTCCGCCATAGTATCTTCACGGAGGCTATTTCTTTAGTCCTCAACTTGCGAACTTGTCGATCTAAGTTAGCAATAGGAACCTCTTTATATGATAAATCCTCTGTAACCGTCACGTTGTCGATTGGCATAAATCTCTTTAACATACAACTTTGTGTAGTCCTCAGTTGTGTAGGTAATTTTGACCGCTAGAACATGAACTAATGTTGTCAGTCTATCAAGAATCACCTAAATAGAATCAAACTTGTGATAAGGCGAGGTAATTCCGTAATAAAATCCATATTAATCATTTTCCATTTCTACATCGGGATCTCAATGTTCTGAGTCAAGCCACCGGGCTTTTGGTGCTCTACTTTTACTGGCTGACAATTAAGACACTGAATTACCAACTCCGCAGTGTTCCTCTTCATGTCGTTCCACCAATACATACATTTGAGATCATGATACATCTTAGTAGTTCCAAGGTAAATGGAATATTGTGAGCAATGAACCTTCGCCATAATCTTATCTCGTAAACCCGTTATAATGGGAATACACAAATGGACCTTCCACCTGAGGATCCCTCTCCCATTATACTCGAAGGTTGCGGTTCTCTTTTGCTAAATATCTTTCCCGATCTTCTAGAAAATGGGATCTTCATCATGACGTCTTCATCATGACGTTTCTTTCCTCCCAATATGAGGGATGACCTTGTTGTATTCTGAGTCATAGGCTATCGCTCTCTGAATCCTCCAAATAGACTCCCACTTAGCTAACTAATGCATTCCTTCCCATCAACTTCTCTCATTCGTCCTCACATTAGTCAAGTCGCTTGTGGATGAATGATTATATTGTCAACTTAGCCTTGTTTACTAATTGGTGTGCTAACAACTCTTACATTTGTAGTATATCAATCGTAAACACTTTATGAATAATATTATCGGATCTGAAGTGCATGTATCATCATAGTTAACTCTCATTCATGGGCTGAAAGGAATCTGTACTTCCTCATTACTCGTAATTATAAACAACTCCCTTTCTTTACTACTTGTCCACTCATTTTCTTACTTGTCGTACTCCTCTTAGTTCTAATGTATTCTGATGTACATACGTAATCTCAAACATTGCTCCTAATTCCAATCATTGGCATTACTACCCCTTAAAAGATGAGTTGTTACTTATTCCCTCATTCAGTACGTGGAATATTCTAAAGAATTTGCATTACATGACGTTAACCTACTATTATCCAAACCTGGTCATTACACTTAGAGTCACATTCCTTCACTTGCCTCATGGCTAAGACTTTCTGTCAATGGCGTTTTGGAAAAAAGATTTCCTTAATCCCGTTAAGCTGTAAATCCATTACTTTATCTATCTCGTAGAACCTTTGGTCAGTTCATATATGCTCATAGACATCTTAACTTGCCTGACATTTTATCTTCATTATAATATCATTACTCACTGTTACTTCCATTTACATACTTTCTAGGATGTATGACTGCATATGTCGTGGAACCGATGCTTCGTATGTTTTAGATTCAATTCATGGTGTTACGTGATCCAATGACTTGTCAAGCTTTCTTGTCTTATCATTATTAGATCTCCCACCGACCGAGTGCTCATTCGTCTTATGTTTTTTTTCATTTCTATTTCAAGTTGCCTTGGGGGGTCTCTTATCTCAAAGTTTTTCACATATTACCTTCCTGAACATTAGAGGTTCGTCACCTTTGGCGAAGAGTTCTTACTGTCCTTCCTCTCCCATTGGTCTTCACGTTGTTCTGGAGTAATCATACCTTTGTAAAACTTGTATAACTATAATCTCATTCACATTCGCCCTCCTTGTCGTAACCCTTCATTCTACTCGTCATTAAACGATAAAAAATGTTACTGTCTTGATACTTAATCATATCGTTCCATTCATACTTATTAACTATTTTCATATTTCTTACAGTCATTCTTCGATTGTTCCATAATTTTCTTCCTCAATTTCCCCTACAAACTATTGTTATTCGAAGGTTATTTAGAGTTGTAATATACTGCACAATGGAGCTGAAGACCTTACCAGTCCAATACATATATCATGAATTAGCTCACTAATCATTGATACATGTAATTCTTAATCATTCGTGGTATGGTCCTTTACGCATGGACGAGAGGCTTATGTCCCTTTTCACTATCGTGGATAACTCGATCCTTATATATGACTTGGGCTCACTATTCTAGATACGTCATTTTACGTAATCTTATTAAATTTATTGATGGCTACTCTTCCGACAATTCGATTGTGGCAATCTATTCTCGTTAATAACATCCTTGGACCATTCCCGATCTATTCTGGGTAAGACATTATAATGTAGGTCGCACGTACATAACATATTTCCTTACTCTAATCAGCAAAAGTCACAGTAAAACGTGTAGCTTTTCATAACCTACTAAACCTTCCAACGATGTCTTATGATTTCTATCTATACAACTCATACTCATCTTATCCTTACATTTGCGCATCAACTTAGGATATTTCAAAACGTAGTGGTCATAGCTGCCACCCTAAACCAACCCCCTATACCTTTACAGCATAATCCGGCATGCTCTCGACTACACTGACTACAAGATGGTCGAGGCGGTCTCACCCGACCTTTACAACTTTGACCCTGAGATATTGGCATTCTTGTCCCTTTAAATATCGGTGATTCCTGACTAATAAACTCTCTAGGTTATGATATGAGTTCTCTGACCCTTCAAGGGCCTATCTCCATCAGATGCTCTAAGATGAAGTCGTGCCTGGGAAAGCAACTTAATCATATCCCGTGACGGATGGTCTCGATAGAGAACATACTACTCGCAATTACACTCGATCCAACCTCCATCTCCCTGCTAATCATAACCTTATTAGAAGAAGGCATTGTTGTAATCACAAACATAATAAGGTTTATAGAGCAAATCCTTACAATCTTCTGCGTTCCGGTGCATAGTACTTCCTTTACTTTATCCCCCTTTTTTATCCTTTTTTTTTCAAACAACCATTTCGATTTCCAATCTTACATTATCTCTTCCGTATCTGAGTGAGACAACTTCTCATAATCTCAAAACGTTTTACATAATACTGTCCTCCTGGCGTATCAATCGTCTGGTAGGAGTCACTCATTTACGAGCTACGACTATGCACTAACCGAAGTCTTTTTGGTAACCGTCATTACCGAAATAGTACCAGGCATGAGTTAAACCCAAATTCTTAAGACTCAGCTCTACTGCACGATCTATGATACGAAAGAATGGAAACCATCCCTAAGTGCCTTGCAGCCTCCTATTTATAAGTATGGCGCGCAATACATCCATAAACAAGACTCTACTAGACACGGCTTGTAGACTCCTTAGGACAGACATGCTCTGATACCAAGTTTGTCACGACCCAAACCGAAGGGCCATGACGGGCACCCGGACCTTACCTGCCGAGCACCACTCTTCACATACTTACCACCTAACGAAAACCAATCATAGCCACAAGGGTTGTTACCAAACCATTCGGCTGACACATACATCACAAGCGATAGGGCCATACACAACTACTATACATACGACAACTGTCTACAAGCCTCTAAAGAATATGCATGTCACAGGGACGGGACAGAGCCCCATCATACCCATATACATATGCAAAATATCATACCGATACTAGATTGCAACTCTGGAACAAATAGAGTGCTCCAATATCAGCTGATCCAGCAACCTACTAGCACGAACCGTCCCACTGTTTACCTGATACTGCGAGCATGAAACGCAGTGTCCCCCGACAAAAGGGACGTGTCACGACCCGACCCGACGGGCCGCGACTAACCGCCCTAATGACGTCATTATACTTACCTGTCACGCATAATCCAACTAACCCTTAATGAGTCAGAAATCCGGCAGACAACGCCGCAATAACAACATATGCCGGGGTAGGCAAGCCGACAAGGCCGCCTTTACCCCCGAATGCACTGTCTCCTGAGGAGTCACAACTAGCCAACACAACATAACAAGCAAGCCGACAAGGCTGCCACCAGATAGTAACGTATAAACATGGGAACACCCCAGCACAGAATACAATAACATGACTGACCCAAACAGAGTCATAACCCTTACATACGTACAACCCACCACCGTTCTACGGACCTCTATAAGAAGAAGAATGACATATGACGGGACAGGGCCCCGTCGTGCCCCTAAATACAAACGAAGCTCTAAAGAGATTCGGTACCAACATGACAAAGCTCGGATCAAAGGAGCTTTCCAACCCGTCGAGTAGGAACCTAGGCCTCGAGGTCCACCAAACCGAAAACATGTACTGCGGGCATGAAACGCAGCCCCCGAGGAAAGGGGGTCGCACGAAATAATGTACCGAGTATGTAAAACATGAAGTCGTAAAAGAGATCATAAGTAGCCAACGAAACATGAGATCAAGTATAAAAATTAGGATCCAAATCCATCTATGCCATAAACCATAAAAGTCAGTTGTGCCTTATAAACATGAGAGGCAAGTCAAGAAAACATGTATGCCTGTCCATATACATATATATACCGTAACGTAACCCGGCCCACTAATGCGGGACTCGGTGAATCATATCATAACCCGGCCCATGCGGGACTCGGTAAATCATCTCTCATCTATGGATCCATCCTACGTAACCGGCCCCCTAGTGAGGGTCTCGGTGAACAATGCAAGGTGGTGCACGAATCGTAACCCGGCCCGGGACTCGGTGAGGTGAAGTAGTAACACTTAGCACGAGTAGATATCATGAGTGCCATGCAAGTAAAAATCATCATTTGACTCTCAATAAAATCATTACAATAATGTCATAATAAACTCTTTTTTGAAGAATCATAGGCACTTCTCATAACAATCCTCTTTAGGAATTAAACTATATAAGAATTAAGTACGTCCGCCGTACTTTCATTAAAGCATGCCAAAAGAAAGAAGTAAGGGTTTCACATACCTCTTAGACGAATTAATCGACTCAATATTAGCGTACGCCTCGTTTTAGAACTTCAACCTTGTTGTCGAATTTATCTAAGTTCCGCGGGTCCTTGCAAGCCCCTATGAATGCTTATCTACATCATACGGATGATTTAAATCATAATCGACACAACCTTTTAAAAACAGATTCTTAGGGATATTCTAACGAACACCTTAACCGCGTAGAACCTATATTCCTTCTATATCGAAATCTATGTAAGTAGTGAAACATCCAACTCTATTAATCCTCCTTCTTATACTACTAAAATCTCCGAAACAAGGTACCACAATTTCACATGCAAACCCAAAGTAACTCTCGGTAACGACGATCCGACAACACCCAACCCAAATTCGCATTTTCGACAATCGTCTTTAGAACTAATAGCAAGAATCAAGTCTAGAACTTGTACAAACTTAGAGAATAAAGAAGATTACCTCTCTTAAACGCAAGTGACGAGTGTCGTCGAACTCGTCATCCCAACGACTTCCGAAAGAAAAGCGAAACAGAATCCCCAACATTGATTCACCCCGGAATCCTTTCGCATTCAAGGTTTCTTGTTTAGCTTACGAGTTTCTAAGCTCGTTCTTGGCTTCGATTCTACCTGGAATCAAAGCCAGAACACCAAGAATTCTCCCTCGTTTTGGTTATATGGAAGCTCCCGGAAATCCCCATTTTCGACCGCAACATCACGAAACCCATCAACCGAGGCTTACCTCCACCCGCTAGAAATGTGACCCTTTAATCCCTCATGATTCTTGATGAAGTAGAAGATTGAAGAGATGGAAGAAAAAAATGGAGAAAGAAGAAAGAAAAAAAAATGGCGAAGGAGCCCTTACGGGCGATGATATCGTCGACCGGTCGATTTGGGGCTTGGTCACCCCCAAATCGTTTATAAAGTCCCACTTACCAACTCCCACTATAAATTGTCCCCTTCCTAATTAATTAATCCCACAATTAATTAATTATACACACCATTAAACTTCCGGTCTCCAATTATTTAAATCCCGACGATTACTAAAATCCTCATATGTCAATATCATACTTCCCGTAATAAAATACCAATCTATACTCTCTACGGGATACACAATTATTTAAACTCCGTCGTCATACTTACTAAATCCCAAAATTATTTCGGGATCACGCCCTTTTATATACTAATCCTCTTATTAATATATACCAGTACAACGAAATTTTCCCGGGTCCGGGTCTACTTACCTACGCTACGAGTTCAACCACTATCCGAAAATACGGGGTGTTACAGGACGTCAGTACGACTGATGTACTAAATATGTCAAGCATAAACATAGCATGATATGAATACAAGAATAACCTGAAACAAAAATAGCCGACAATAATAGCCGATAGTAGCAGCCGACAGAAACAGTTGGTCAGTAGTGAATGCCTAAATGTCATGCACAATGCGTATACATATATGTTGGCCTCATCGGGCATCTTCCTTACCATAACAACCTTTGTGGGCATCATATCATATAGTGAATGCCTAAATGTCATGCATGATGCAAATGTGATATACATATATATATATTGGCCACACAAGGGCATCTTCATGTCCATAACAGCCTCTGCGGGCATCATTTTATTATCATATTAGCCACACAAGGGCATCAATATTGTCCTCACATGGGCATCTTCTTTTTCGTAATATTTGTACCAGCTGCAGGTGGTGACGCGTATATAACCTTCCCTTTTCCCATCCCCTACATATATATATTGACATGTGGGTCTAGGGTAATACATGAATATAATTCAAATGAAAATGCATGAATGACAATGAAATATTCTGAATGACATATTTTCCTTGTATCTTCTGCTAACATTGGAAATATCAACATCTTTTATGTATACCTCAATAAGGATTTAGGAACATATTTAGACATGCTTTAAATATAGGAATCAATAACATAAACATCATTAACTACTAAGAGTAGAATAATTTATTGAACGGTATTACGGTTACGTTTCGTAATTTAGAACATGTCAAAAGAAGGAAATAATTTGCCTTAACATACCTCGAATCCAAGCTTAATAACTCGAAGCGAAATTATTGGTGGTCGATGAAGCAGTAGCTATTCCATTACCTATTGTCAAATCTTTGCTTGGTTTGTAAAAATAAATTGGTTGTTGGTCGCATTAGTTTTTACGTATCCTTGAACCTCGCCAGATTTGCATTTTATCTCCTCTGTATTACTGCTTCCTGAGATTGTCGTATTTTCTATCTAAAATGAAATGTTGGATCATATGCTGCTTTCTCAACTTACCAAAAAGTAATCTCTTCTATTTAGTCCTTTAACTTTTCTGCATAGTACATTCTAATCTTGGTTATAATCTATGCAAAGGTGTTAAGTTAATATGCTTTAATTTGGTGATCCACCAGGTTGATCCCACCACTGGTGAGGCTGAAGATGATGGTGTTGAAGATTAACATTAAGATTCTAAAACAAAAGGAAACGTATTGCAGTTTCCTTCTCCTTAGACATTCTGTAAAAGAGATACTGAACTAATATGAATTAGTTTAGTAGAACCAAGTGCAATAATTGTACAAAACCTCATTCTTGCTTTTCTGTGAGTCACGGGGTCCTCACCCCCTTTCTTCCACGACTTGGAACAATAATATGTAGAGTGTTACTGCTAATTACACCCAATATAAGTGGTAACCACGTGCAACCCAATACACATATCCCTTGTCCTTATAATCACAACTTATGACAATGCCTTCCACTATAATTCGACATTTGCTCAATTACACATATAATTAATTTCTTGATCTAAATTCACTTAAATCTTGATGACTTATAAAATCTTCATATACTCAATGTCATAATCGTGTGATATAGCACTAGTCCATAGCCTCTTTCTACACATACTAAATATTATTTTCAATCCCCATCATCACACTTGTTACGTTCAAAATTTATTTCGGGACTGCATCATTTTATATATTAAGATCTTCATTTGAATATGTGAATATGACCAAAAATCCTCCAACGCTCTGGTCTATTTACACACGTCTAGCGATTCAAATCATGGCCCGAAAGTATGGGATGTTACAAGTATGAAGAAGGATCTTGGGAATCCTGTAATCTTACCTCGCGAGGGTTTGACATAAAATAATTAGCTGAACCACGGCTTACCTTGTAGGATTTAAATGGTTGAGGAAACCCAAATCATACGTGACACATGGCATAGGCTGACCGCCCTGAGTTCTGAGGCAAGGATAGCCGAGGCATCGCAGATGGAGAACCATGACAGAAGACCAGATCTGGCGGCCAACAACATTTGAGCTGCCGATAGGAATTTTAAGCCTAGATTTTTTTGTCTTTGTTCTACGCTTGTACAAAACTCGAGTGTTATTTAATACCCCGTGTTGTATATGTTTTGTGCAAAGTTTGAATAAACTCGTTTTACAAAGACAAGTCTTAAATGAAATGGGCAATCAGAAACTCCAAATCTACAGCTACGGAGATGACATCCTATCGGTTAAATCTATGGCCAAGATGTAGTGTTGTCCTCAGAAGTTGATATCATTACGAATGTCCAAACTAAACTTTCTAAGTTTGAAAGAATATCAGCAGGACATGTGAATGGAGTTGGGTCAGTTGGATGAAAATCGACTAACAATCATAGAAAGAGTCAAAGCCGGTAAACGTAAAATGGCCAAAGCATACAACAAACATGTTAAGCCTAAGAGGTTTGCCGAAGGAGACTTAGTTTGGAAACCCATTTTTCCGACTGGGATGAAAGATAGTAAATTCGGAAAATGGTCACCAAATTGGGAAGGACATTTCGTAGTAAGCCAACGGATCGCCGGCAACGCATATCGACTAATAATTATGCATGATGAAGAAATGGACAGGAATGTAAACGGCGAGTATCTAAAAAAGTACTATCCTTCGGTTTGGGGCATGCATGAATAAACGATAGCCACGGACCGGCTGCCTGGTCACACAAAATAAGTTAATTCCCTCCGATGGGAGAAGTATGGCTAAATGACAGACACAGACCGGCTGCCCGGTCACAAAATACAGAGAAAGCCATTTCTTTCACACGCATGTGTCGTAAGGTTGGTCGCAATACTCAGGCGAAGAAACGTCATCCCAAGTGGTCAAAGACAATGGCCTATCAAATCTGCGGGATTTATTCTAAATTTGCTTAAGAATGCTGAGAGCAATGCTGAAGTTAAAGGGTGAAATATGGATTCCCACATCCAAGTAAACCAAGCACAAAAACAGAGGCGCCGCACATACCCGAGCCCGGCGTTACAACGGAGATCAAATTCCGACAGTGCGGCGGCATTAAAAGGACCCATGCGCTCCATTTGGCTTCTGTGACCAACTTCACTCGGTCCAACCAATCCGAATAATGAGCGACCTTAGTCGGCCAAGTACGAAGGTTAGACGAACAGCGGCCGTAGGTGAACCAGTCACAAGTAGAAAGAAAGTCATGGTTTATTGGGCTGACATACTGAAACAAGAGAGAATCACCTTGTTCCGGTCCACCGTACAGAGTCAGAACCAATTGTTCATCAACGAAGGCCAAGGCAGGGGTCAGGTCACTATCGGCTAGAATGAATTTTCCTTGATCTTCGAGATAAAAATATGAAGCCATAGTTTCTGAGTGAGAAAAGGGCCAAAGATTATGTGAGAAATCTATGGGGGAAATTCCTTTCCTTAAAAAACCTTCAGATGCGCGGCTGAGATTAAGTTATTATTTTCAAAAGCACGACCGAAAATCATCAGAGCTAATTCGCGGTAATGGAGACGTCTCGGTTAAAGGGGAAACACATTTCAAGAAGTGATCATCATTGCATACACTGGAGACGAGACGACTGAAGTGACATGCGCGGCTGTCAGACTGAAACGATGGCTACTTTCGGATACATCAACTCAAAAGTCACACTCGAGTTAATGTAGGGGGCAATTATGACACTCAAAAATAATTTTAAGTGTTTAGTCGAATTCAGTGACAACCGAACTATTCCAGAGCCGAATTTACTCCTAGCCCTCGACTACAAAAACCCCATCGGCTACTAAGGCATCTTAGTCGAGTTGTCAGTTAGAGGTACGACTGGGACCCACTCAGATACAGATGCCTCAACGACCAAGTCAAAAGGGTTTCAGGACCCCTGGAAGCGGTAACGGCTAACAACAGCTAAAAGAAAGGACTATTATCCGAGCAAGAGGAGTAGAGGGCGAGAAAATCGGCACCACCTCCCCTATAGTCGGCCATTAAACTTAGTGGGTTACTTGATGGCTGACATGGGAGGACCACGTTGTACAATTGTTTTTCCTTTTTTGTACTATAAATATGATCATTCTTTGTATATAAAACACACAATCAATCAAACAACTCAATTTTTATATATCATTATCCTTTACTTTATTTTTCATTTACTGTACTCAGTTGCATTCATGTTTCTTACTTCTTAGTTTACTCATACCGCCGTCCTAACGCTTTCTAGAGTAGTTTGGGAACACATTGCTGAAAATTAGAGTTTTGTTTTCATCCCAAATCGCTTAAGTTAAGGAATCAATTTGTCATTCAATTTCGTCGGCCGATAAAACGGCAAACACTTCGGACGGTAACATATAAAAAATAAAAAAGAATTATAGACTATAGTAGAGACCACCCCAAGTAAATCCACGGATAGCTAAGTGTGAAATTGAAACATCAAAGAGGGCCCTACGTGGTCAGGAAGCAAGTTTCAAAAATGCTGTAAATGGAACGGGTGGAAAATTAAAGTGGGACCAACATTTTCATTGAACAAGAAGGCAGCAGAAGCATACATGTTGACGAAGTGCTGCTTGCTTGTAGCCTCTTCTAATAAGTAGTAATAATATATATGGAGTACTCATGTCTTATCTTTTTTATATTCCCCCTCACATGCAATTTGGTCATAAGTCAATATCATTATTCATTACGTGAGAAGAATTATAAGCTAACTGGTCCAACACAATGTGTTTGACCAATAAAAAATATGGCTTTTGTCATGCCAGAAGTTGTATGCAAGAAGCATCCAGATTGATAGTGAATCTATATATTGAAAACATATTTTTTAATTAATATTTAGTGTAATTAATATAAAATAAAAAAATTAATTTTATTAAAATTATAATTGTATATTCTATATATATTATATTAATAAGAGGACTTCATGAGGGAGATTTACACTATTCTACATGGTATCAAAAGTCTAAAAACCCTAACCCTATTCGCCCCCCCCCCCTTTTTCTTCTTCTCTTCCGACGACAATTACTACCGGAAACAGCTGATATACACACTATATACGGCTGATATACATTGTACCTACCACCATATACAACACATTTGCAGTGATTTACAGCCACCGTAAGGCGTATACAACTGATATACCATCTCTGCCATCATATACTACTCGTATACAACGATATACGTGATCCCTTAGCCGATATACACCTCGTATATGGATAATATATCCTCTCTGCCATCATATACCATCCCCGTATACCTCTGGTATACTGCTGAAATACAACAGTTCTATACCCTTTTATTTCCCTATCTCTTCAGCAGGTTGTATACCCCTGGTATACAATTGATATACAACACTTATGCTCCCTTTTACTTCTCTACCAAATTTCGAATACCCTTATGGCATCACCCGAGGCCCACGTGTCTTCTTTCGCTTCCTCTTCCTCAACACCCGATGTCACAAATCCTCCTCGTGGAAATTGGGCTAACAATACATGCAATCTACAACAGGCCCAGCAACCGCAATAGTGGATCGGCCCACTGCCCTGGCCACTGTCCGGTAACTGGACTTGCCCTTCCAACAACGTTCCAGAGGCCCAAAAACAGCAATTTCAGTGGGCTAAAAAATAGCAATTTCCTGGGAGCCCATCCAGAAGCTCGCCAGGCAGGCCCAAACCATCAGGCCCATTACACATCAGCCCAGCAGCACGATGATGCATGGTATATGAATACGGGAACCACGTCTCACCTCACCAACAATTCGGATAATCTTCTTCAACTGCACAATTTAAATACTCCTCAATCTATTATGGTCGAAAATG
Source organism: Anisodus tanguticus (assembly GCA_034509755.1). NCBI lineage: Eukaryota > Viridiplantae > Streptophyta > Magnoliopsida > Solanales > Solanaceae > Anisodus > Anisodus tanguticus. Next base: position 6,944,166 of record CM067552.1, on the reverse strand, counting down.
GTCATCGCATTCAATTCAAGGGTTTGGCCACACACTAACTTCACCATCGCAACCCTACTACTACCTTAAACACATCCTATATGCCCCTAACATTATCAAGAACCTAATATTTGTTCGAAAATTTGCCACTAATAATTCTGTATCCATTGATTTCGACACGTTTGGTTTTTTTCTGCAAAGGACCTACATACGAGGAGACTTCTTACGAGATGCAATAGTATGGGGGACCTCTATCATTTCCTATCCACGTCGTTGCACATGTCACTCCACCCACCACTTTAGCTGTCATATCTCCATCAACGTGGCATAGTAGACTTGGTCATCCGGGAGCTCATATTTTTTATTCTCTTAGAAACCGCAATTTAATTCAATGTAATAAAGGGAAACTTTCTCATAGTTTCTCCTCTTGTCATCTAGAGAAATATGTTAGACTTCCGTTTACGTCTTCTTTAAGTATTACTTTCTCTTCTTTTGATATTATTCATGCGGATTTATGGACATCTCGTTTAACTAGCAACCTAGGTCATAAATATTATTTGGTATTTTTGGATGACTTTTCTCACTTCCTTTGGGTCTATCCGCTTAAACTTAAGTCTCATGTTTACTCCAAATTCTTTGAATTTCATACATTGGTTAAAACGCAATTTGAAAAAGACATCAAAACATTTCAATGTGATAATGGCCGTGAGTTCAATAACTCCCTTTTTCATAATTTTTGTGCGGCTAATGGCATGGTTTTTCATTTCTCCTGCCCTTATACTTCCCCTTAAAATGGTAAAGGTGAAAGAATTCTCCGCACCATTAATAATATGATTCGTACCTTTCTTTTTCATGCGTCTCTCCCCCCTACCTTTTGGGCATATGCATTAAAAATGGTAAAACACATTCTTAACATCTTACCTCCCGTACGATCCAAAATAGGACACCCACCTAAATTATCTTCCGTCAAATCCCTTCCTATGATCACCTTCGAATTTTCGATTGTCTTTATTACCCAAATTTGCCAATATCCAAAAAATTGAGTCACTGATTACGGTTTCCTTGATGGACTCGAACTCCTCCCCTCTACTTCAAAACGCACTATATTGGCCAAATATCAACCCGTCACTGACCCACCGCCCAAAATTACCCCACGGCCCGGTCTCTTTACACCGCCCCCCCACTTTCCGGCCTAGTCCGTAACCATCAAACAACCGCTCTCACCCGATCCAGCCCCTAACTCACCGTATGGAAAGTTGTGCACAACACGGAATTTTCAAACTAAAAGTCCACTTTAATTTTTCCACTCAAACCATCTCCCGCTACCTAAAAACCCAACCTTAGCCAAATTTGACCCGAATTGGAATGCGGCCATGCGTGAGGAGTTTAATGCGCTTACTTCACAGCGCATTTGAGATCTTATTCCGCGACCTAAGGGAGTGAATGTAATCCGGTGTATGTGGCTATTTCATCATATGTTCAGAGATAATGGTGACATTGAACGTCACAAGGCCAGACTTGTGGCAAATGGCACAGGGCAACATGAGGTGTTGATTGTGGTGAGACTTTCAGTCCAGTGGTTAAGCAAGCTATCATCCGCAGAGTTTTGAGCATCGCTTTATGGGGAAGAATTGTCCATATTCACTAGCTTGATGTAAATAATGCTTTCTTACATGGGAATTTGAAAAAACCGTTTATATGCATCAACCGCCAGGTTTTGTGCATCCGGAGGCTCCTCATCATGGTTGTTATCTTCGTAAGTCGCTATATGGGTTGAAACAAACCCCTAGGGCTTGGTATGAGCGGTTTGCCACTTATATCATACAGATCGGCTTCGTGTGCAGTAAGAGTGATCATTCATTATTCATTATTCATTTTTCATCGAGGTACTAACACAGCTTACCTTCTGTTATATGTGAATGATATTGTACTGACAGCTTCTTCAGATGGACTGAAGCACGAGATCATTGCTCTAGTCAAGTCCAAATTTTGCTATGACTAACTTGGGTAAGTTGAGTTATCTTTTGGGGATATCAGTGACCAGATCAACACATGTCATATTCTTGTGTCAACGTAAGTATGCAGAGGAGATTGTCTACAGGGCTAAAATGGGAAATTTCAAGATTATGGCCACTCCTGTCGACTCCAAGTCCAAACTCAATGCAGATGACGGGTATTCGATCAGCGATCCTTCTCTTTATAGGAATCTCGCAAGTGCTCTTTAGTATCTCACATTCACTCGGCCAGATATTGCATATACGATTCAGCATGTGTGCTTGTTAATGCACGCTCCTAGGTAGCCTCACTTTACAGCTCTTAAGAGTATCATTCGGTATGGTAAGTGTACTCTTGACAATGGACTTCATTTATATCCCGTCGCACCGACTATATTTCTCTCTTACACAGACGCAGATTGGGCAGGTTGTTCGGACACTCGTCGTTCTACATCCTGCTATTGTGTATTTTTAGGGGATAATATTATATCGTGGTCTGCCAAGCGGAAAGCCACGATTTTCCGTTCGAGTACAAAAGCAGAATATCGAGGCGTTGCGAACATTGTTGCCGAGCTATGTTGGCTCCAAAATCTCCTTCTTGAGCTTCATTGTCCCATACGTAAGGTATTTTTAGTCTACTGTGATAACATATATATTGTTTACTTGTCTCATAACCCGATTCAGCATCAGTGAACCAAACATATTGAGATGGATATTCACTTTGTTCGTGAGAAGGTTGCAATGAGTCACGTTAGGGTGTTGCATGTTCCTTCTTCGTATTAGTATATATCTTCACAAAGGGCTTCCTCGACAACTGTTATTTGACTTCAGATTCAGTCTCAGCATCCGACATCCTCCCGCTCCGACTAAGGGGGTGTGATAGTGAATATATTCCATATATATTCACAATATATTAAGTAATTAATATTTCGTGTAATTAATATAAAATAGAGATCTTAATTCTATTAGGACTACAATTGTCTCTATATATTACATTAATAAGAGAACTCCATGAGGGAGATTTACACTATTCTACACAGATCATAAGCAGCAGCTGGAGTATGTTCTTGTTGTCTTAGAGAAAGACTCATTAAGCTTTCTACTTCAACACGAACAATAATGGAAATTTCTTAGTCCACTAGGGCATAGTTGGATGGCAAAGGAGGGGAACTTAAAATCCAGCTGGAGGCCTACAATGTGGGTTCGAACCCTGGTGGAGCAATTTTCTCTCTTCTGGAGTAGGACCTTGTAGGTGATATCAGTTACTCTGTTCTCAAATCTTGGTCATTCAGGCACATCCCGCGATTTACTGATACTAGTGTTGAGGGACCGAAACTACTATCTAGGAATAGTCTGAAGTAAGCCGGAAAGCTGGATATAAAAAAATGGCAATTTCATCATGTACCTATTCTTCTTTATCTTCCTCTACATTTTCTTCCACTTGTAATTCTTCCGGAGGTGGCGCTCACCACCGCCGGATCACCTCTGAGTCCCTTCTTTTTGTGAGCATCATCAGTTTGAAGAAGAGCAGATCAATAACTTTTTTGAAAGAGAAAAGAAGAAAGAAGGCTTTTGGTCAAAGCTAATAAGGTCAACGGGTGATAAGACCAAAAGGGTACTTGTACACTGATATCATATTCTATTAAATAAATGAATTTAACTCGTGTACATTGAGAGTATAAAAGATATTTACATTTAGTGGTGGATCATGAATTTATTTTCACTCAAGGGGTTCAGAAAATAAAAATATTAACGTGTTATCCCTTTACAATGTATCAATCTAGAATAAACTTTAAAATAATGTTGTTGCTGAGAATTAAATTTTGGACATTGGACATATTTTGAAAATACTGAATATTGAGCTAGTCTTTTGCATATTATTCAGGATATTTAAAATTAATATATCTTCATAAACGCAGAGAATCTACCCTATAGATCTATATATACAATATAATTTTTTGTTGAGGTGAACACCCTCCATGTCCTCCTAAATCCATCTATGTTTACATTATCAGTTAATCTTTTATCGGCTAGATACGTATTTGGTCTTTCACTACTAATTTTTTTCATTTCGATTCAGGAGGATGGGCTCAATCTTGTTGGATGTAGCCCTTTTAATCAGTGTTGACCTTGAATTCGATAAATCGAAGTCTTTCTTACCATCTAATAAGCCCTTTTAGGGATTCACTCTTTCTAATCCTCTAAAAATAATGATCACTCACTCATATATACTTTCGTGGGAACAGGGAACTGAAATTTGTTGTTGCTAATTCAATCTTTTTATTTTTGGGTGTGGACAAAAAAAAATACGTCTTCTTAATCTTCACCTTTTTAGATGATATTTTTAATCAACTTTTGCAGATTATCAGGTTGTACTTACTACAAAACAATTACGTTATTTTACTGTTGACTTTTAAGTAATTTGATAGTGTAAAAGTTATTTACAATGTCAGAAGGTATGTATAGTTAAACTCTTCAATAAAAGTTTAGGCAATGAATTAATAATAATACTTTTAAGACTTGGAACTTGGAGTTAAATATATATAGTTATGTACCATGAAAGAGGAGCTTAATTAATCCTTTAAGATTTATCAAGAATTAATTGCAATGATTAATTAGTTCCAAGATTTGTGTCTTTAATTTATTGCATTGCGTGATAATTAGCACAAGCCCTAAGTCAAAAATAAGAACAACATGAAGAAGCAAAGAAGGATAATTAAGACAAGAAAATACTTTATATCCATCAGTTGTACATATGTGCAATGCAATTAAGATTGTTTTATTTCAGAAGCTCGATTCATTCAAAGAACCGACTAATTTCGTTCCCAAAAAACAATTAAGACAAGAAAATACTTTTACAAGTATTAATTTTTTCAAGTATGGTGAATGTTAAACTCTCTCCAATGCGTTTGAGCTTAATTTAGAATTTATATATGTTGTTGTACAACTAATGATCTTGAATTCAACTAGCACGAATAGATGATTTAAACTCGTACTCCTTGAATCATGATCATTTGAACCTCCCTCTTGACTTTGGATTTGAATGTTTTATCTTGAACTTGAACTTTTTGGGTATTGATCAAAGCTTGTAGTGAAATTTAATTTGCGACACTTGATCCACAAGCTCTCTATTACTTTTTATTATGAATTTTGATATCTTTCTTATTTGTGAGACCTCTATTTATTATAAGAGCAATTGTGATGAAGACAAACATGTTTTCTTTGATTTGGTTGGATGACTTGATCATTGGCCAAACAGATTACAGCAGTGACAAGGCAATATTTGATTGACCAGAATATGTCACTAGTACACATGATGCATTTTTATGCATTTTATTTGACTTGTATGTTATGTCTCTAACGTGTGACATGATTCTATTGCCTTTTTTATTTAACTTAGCATTCCACGTCATTTGACACGTAGCACCAATCGGATCTGTTGACACTCAAAAATAATTTAAGTGTATAGCCAAATTCAGTGACAAACGAACTGTTCCAGAGACGAATTTACTCCTAGCCCTCGACTATAAGAACTGTTAGAAATTTGCTTTTGGTGGGGAGGTGCGTCCACCCATATTTAATGACTTAAACACTAGGGTTCCGTAGGTTGGAGGCTTTGTCTCTTCACACGTGCATAATCTACTAAGTGAGTAGATGACCGTAAGGCCAAGAATCGTCAAATTTCATTGAGAAATGAAAGAGATATTGGTCCACGAAGTAAGGTGTTTGAGGCATGGAAATATGGTGTGGGACAAATCTACACATCGATGGGAAAATGAAGAATTGTTCTCTTTATAAGTCTCAAAATTGGCTAAGGGTTTGGGACCCCAAGGGGTAACCCATGTGTTTGAAGGAGGTAGGACCTAGATGTGCTTGGGTTCAAGGCTAAGCCCACACACGCGCCGCCGCCGCCCGCCCGTCCCGTCCCGTCCCGTCCGGGCTCGGGTCATGGGTCGTGGGCTTCTTCTGATAGACTCCAAATTATTTAATATTTATAGTTTGGTCCCTGGAGTTTCTGGAAAGATGAAATTGGGAACAACGGAAGGCAGAAAGTTTCTGCCTACCGTTTGGGTTGGTTTTTGGAACGTTAAAACCATTAATCTGCACTTAATCATCTCCCTAAAAGCTCATTCAAGATGTAAATTAAATCAGTCATTACTTGGCTGATTAACTCCCTCCATAAACAGCCATTACTTGGCTGATTTATTCCATCACTAATGGTCATTACTTGGCAGTTGAGAAGTCCATCCCCTTATGTTATATATATTGCAGCCTTTTGGCTCAATTGTGGAGACGACAAGAGATTACAATATACACACAGAGACAAACAGAAGAGAGACACAAATTCTGTCCAGAAATAGTGGACAAAAATAGAAACTCTTCCTTCCTTTTCCATTCTTCAGCAAGTCGGTTCGTGTTTGTTTTCTTCGTCAGAATCAACCTATTTGCTTTGTAGTGTTGATTAGTTGTTGTTTTATCTTGAGAGACTATTACCCATTAACGTAAAAGCATATATACGGGGAAATCTTGTCTTAAAGACAGAGAGTCATCTCTCGACTCAGCCACAGTTGTAACAATTCAGATTTAGTGTTTCTTGATTTCAGGTTATCAAGATTCAACACTCAACAAGCTTGTGATAGTTCTGAATATTGGCTTATTTGTTTATCCTTTCGAACACTTGTAATATTTATTTACTTCTCGTACTGCTTTACATATCCATCAATTTTAAGACAAAATTTGTATTACTGTTCGAAAGATATCGGTCAAAAGTTGTATGACCAAATCTGGGTATGGTTGTGATTTTCTGGTTGAAGAGAGTTTTAGTTATGCTATTGAAGGTCAACGTGTTCATGGTGTCACCGCTCCCGAGAGTGGTAGGAAAAGCACCCACGAGAGGCTGAGGATGTCAACTGGGACAAGAGGAGAAGGCTGAAGATGTGGTTCTATCTTGTAGCAGAAGGTCTATATTTGTCTCAGACAAAGGATCCGAATTATGGTAAGGAGGAAATGGACACTCAGTCCGATGAAGTGACTGAAGTGGACCAGAATCCAAAATTGGGATAAGTAATTTTCCTTCCTTGTCAAAAATAAGATTAAATGATGCCTGATTAAAAATGGCTTAAAGTAAGGAGGAATATGAAAATATTTTCACGAAATAATTTATATTCCTTATGCTTTAACATCAGAAGTTTAATCTCATCTTCCTTTCCGTTTAAAGATTGGATTTTGTAAACGACTTAAAAAGATATGTTCTTTTAAGTGTAATTATTAAAAGTGTGTAAAGTATATTCGCACATACGAGGGAGGAAGATCCACTGACTGTGCGAAAACTGTTACCACTCTTAAGTAAGCGCCAAGAATTGTCTGGACACCAATCATAAGGGAAGAAGACTAAAACCTAAATACGTTGAGCCTATCACACTATTTGGCAGAAGATCCTTCATATGATGATATTGGACACTCAGTCATGCAAAGCCTACGGGCGACTGGAATGGGGCTAAAATTCCATTGATAGGATGATATTGGACACTCAGTCATACAAAGCCTACGGGAGACTGGAGTGGGGCCAGAATTCATTTCGTAGGAAAAGAAATTGGACACTCAGTCTGCCAAAGCAACCGGAGTGGGCCGGTGTTTCCAGGTCTTAAATGACCTGAAGGCCTAAAGAAAGGCAGAAAAGAAATTGGACACTCAGTCTGCCAAAGCAACTGGAGTGGGCCAGAGTATCCAGATCACATATGATCCTGTTACGCCCTAACCACGGGCAAGAGGTTGTTCATGAGAAGCAACGCCACCTCTAAAGTAGAAGGGGTTGGAGAGGTTGTCCTCAATAGGACTTCATGGAATGGGATCACTCTCAGATGAGGTGATACATGTCCCAAACTTGGTTTAAGGAACGCTGTTAGTCAAACTGGTTTGAGACTAGTCCAACAGGTCTGTAATAACTAAGAATGGTACAGTATGTCTGTAGCCAAATGAATGACATATATGTAATCCTTGTATCTATGTCATCATAGATTAAGACACGTTTAATAGAAAGTCATTCAAAAGCTAACGAAGTTGAGATCGTTGCCTTCTGTCGACGTAAACCCTCAAAATGAATGTGAGGTAGACGAAGAGGCAAATTCATCTTTCCATTCCATCAAAGGAATAGCGAAAGAAGCACCACTCTTTTAGAACTTAGTCACACCTACTTGGGTGATTTGAAGTTTATACAAAATGGATGGGGGAGACAAGTATGTTGTAACCTTCATTGATGACGGTACAACGTATTGTATCTTTTGTTTGTTAAAAAGCAAAGATGAAGTTATTGAAGCGGATAAGCGCTACAAAGCAGAAGTTGAAAATCAACTAAGCCTACGGATTGAGGAATTCGTAGTGATAGAGGGGGAGAATGTGAAGCATCATTCATCAAATGACTGCTCATTACTCACCTCAGTCCAACGGTGTTAGCCAAGCGCAAAGCCGTAAGCCCAAAATATGTGGGGCAAGGCAATCCTTACCGCTAATGCGATTCTCAATAGAACTCCGAAGAAGGATAAGGATAACCCTCCGTGTGAGATATGGAAAGGATCTCACATACAAATGTTGTGATGTGAGGTGGCTTGGTAGAAGTTGGAATACCGAAACAGGTCAAGTTGGACCTAACACTGTAGATTGCATATCCACTGGATCTGCAAATAACAGTAGTGCTTATCGCCTCTTGGTGTCAAAGAATGATGAATTCTTTGAGGATAACTTTCCTTGAGAAGGAAAAATAAGTAATTACTCGAGGTTAACAATAACCCACGAGGGCCTGACTGTCCGAAACTAGATGTTCCGTATCTACAGGACTCGAAAGTTGTTGTCTATCTGAAACTTAATATTCCAGATCTACAGAACTCAGGGATTCTAGATGTTGAACCGAGACGGAGCAAAGAGGGGACAAAGACTTGTTTCAGGCCTTCTAGCTTGTATGGTTGAGAACGAACCATGGACAATTAACAAAGAATTGTCATCTCCAAAAGTGCTGCTTTGGAAAGAAGTTAAAGAGAGAAATAGATTACATCATAATGAACCATACTTGTGTAATGGTTGATCTTCCTCCGGGAAAAGAACCTTTGGGTTGTGAAAAAGAATACTCAAAAGTGAGTACAAAGTAGATGGATCTATTGACGAGTATAAGGCCTCATCTATTTGTACACGTGCTTCCCTGTGAATAGCTTAACATCCAGGGCCATTGCAGTCTTGCGTGGCATGGATGTTGAAATAGCCTTCCTAACCGGAGAGTTGGAAGGGGAGAATCAGAGTTGGTTTGCTGGACTGTTGGGCTTCTTCCTGAACTTTCATTTTGGTCCCTAAAATGTTTACATTTTGGTCCTGGAAGTTTCAGATAAAACAGAAATAATGAATCTGACCACAAAATTATTGACTCTGAAGTTAGAAAGCCAATAGTTGGAAAACCAACAGTCTGAGAGTGGAAGTTATATTGAAACAAAAGATATGGGTATCACAGATGACATCTTAGGAATTGGATTTCTAAGACATCTAATGGACGGTCTAACTCCAAACTCCGTTGTGAGATAGTTGGCCAGTCTCGTTGAAGCCACCAATGGATATAAATCATATAACTGATTGAAATCATGGTGCACCCATATACAAAGAGCGATATGCGCAGGTCATATGTAGTTCAATGTATGTTACACACTACAACCGACCTGGTATAGGCCTACAAAGTAGATTAGTTGAACTAAGGTTCACTGATGATTTTAATAAATGATCAATAGAAGGCGTTGAGTCGGATATGACGATGTCTGAGGTATTCGCTTATCTACGGATTATGGTATTCTGGATGTCCAGCGGTTCTGGGATAACACAGTGATGCAAACTGGACATCATATGTGAAGAACACCAAAGCCACAAGTAAATATGTATGGTGGGTCTTGGAAAATCCTCTAAGCAAACTTGCATCGGCCGATTCATGATGGAATCGGAGTTTATCACTTCATACAAAGCATGAAAGAAGTTAAGTAACTTCACGACTCCTTAGAGGACGTCCCTTATTGGGAGAAACCCGTGCCTTCAGCAGTTATACACTGTGGCTAGCCGGTTGGCTTCAGGAAGGACACGGATGACGGCGTCTGGACATATCTGTCAGGATTTGTCGGAGACATAAGACCGTATGGTAGTTGATCATCACGGGTGTCACTTTCTTGATTACTAATCAAAGGATATAGCGGACCCTTTTAACTAAGGGACTACCCGAAGATCAAGTGTTCTGCCTGTGTAGGGGAATGGGCTTAAAACCCAAAAAATACGAACCTTTGCGGTGGTAACCCAACCATACTGATTGGAGATCCCAAGAATTTGGTTCAATGGAAAAACTAAGCTGCAAAAGGTTCAGTTGAGCGCTTCGGTGGAAGCAAGAGCACTTCGGATGATGATTTCTATGGGGAAACATGAATCCAAAGTTGTTCCCGCGATAGACATTAAAGTGCTACCTGTATGGTGGGTAAAGGTTAAGCTTCCAAACCTTTAACGATCCTCAAACGGTTGAGGTTAAGGTTGGAGAAACTTTTAATAATTCCTAACACTTGTGAAGTGGGGTATAGCAGGATACTTTGTAGGAGATCACCTATTTAAGTGCGAGGACAGGCCGCCTCAAATTAACGCACTTAAGAATTCAAGTGTGTCCATGGCCACAACGGACAAAACAATAAAAAGAAAATGAATAAGGAGAGTTATTGTGTTGGTATCATTGTCTTGGCTTACACTAAACACTGACGGTTCAAGACATCACGTTCACCGCGTAGTAAGTAAGTCCGGTGGTATTCAACTAGGGAAGGTTCAAAGCAAAAGCTACCTCTCCTGATGCAATATCTTTTCGCTGAAAGTAGGCACCTTGTGTGTGCGCCAAAATCTCTTTCAAGAGGGGATTGTTGGAAATTTGCCTTTGGTGGAGAGGTGCGTCCACCTGTATTTAATGACTTAAACACTAGGGTTCCGTATGTTGGAGGCTTTATCTCTTCACACGTGCATAATCTACTAAATGAGTAGATGACCGTAGGGCCAAGAATTATCAAATTTCATTGAGAAATGAAAGAGATATTGGTCTACGAAGTAAGGTGTTTGAGGCATAGAAATATGGTGTGGGACAAATCTACCACATCAGTGGGAAAAGGAAGAATTGTTCTCTTTATAAGTCTCAAAATTTGCTAAGGGTTTGGGACCCCAAGGGGTAACCCATGTGTTTGAAGGAGGGAGGACCTAGATGTGCTTGGGTTCAAGTCTAAGCCCACACGCGCGCCGCTGCCGCCCGTCCGTCCCATCCCTCGCTGCAGCCTTTTGGCTCAATTGTGGAGACGACAAGATACTACAATATACACACAGAGAAAAACATAAGAGAGACAAATTATGTCCAGAAACAGTGGACCATTCTTCAACAAGTCGGTTCGTGTTTGTTTTCTTCGTCAGAATCAATCTATTTGCTTTGTAGTGTTGATTAGTTGTTGTTTTATCTTGGAAGACTATTGCCCGTTAATGTAAAAGCATATACATGGGGCAATCTTGTCTTAAAGATAGAGAGTCATCTCTCGACTCAGCCACAGTTGTAACAATCCAGATTTAGTATTTCTTAATTTCAGGTTATCAAGACTCAACAAGCTTGCGACAGTTCTGAATATTGGCTTGTTTGTTTATTCTTTAGAACACTTGTAATATTTATTTACTTCCCGTACTTCTTTACATATCCATCAAGAACTTCATCGGCTACTAAGGCATCTTAGCCGAGTTGTCAGTTAGAGGTATAACTGGGACCCACTCTGATGCAGACGCCTCAATGACCAAGTCAAAAGGGTTTTCAGACCCCTAAAAGCGGTAACGGCCAACAACAGCTAAAATAAAGGGCCACTATCTGAGCAAGAGGAGTAGATGGCGAGAAAATCGGCACCACCTCCCCCATAGTTGGCCATTGAACTTAGTGGGTTACTTGATGGCTCACATGGGGGGGATCACGTTGTACAGTTTTTTCCCTTTTTGTACTATAAATAGGATCATTCTTTGTATATAGAACAGACAATCAATCAAACAACTCAAATTTTATCTATATTTAGCTTTTACTTTACTATACACAACTGCATTCATGTTTTTTACCTCTTAGTTTACTCATACCACCGTCCTAACACTTTCTGAAGTAGTTGGGGAACCCATTGCTGGAAATTAGAGTTATGTTTCCGACCCAAATCACTTAAGTTAAGGAATCAATTTGTCATCCGATTTCGTCAGACGATAAAACGACAAACACTTCGGACGGTAACAAATTTGGCACGCCTAGTGGGACCATAGGTGAATTAATAGCAAAGTTTGATTCTCCAAGTCAGAATCATTCTTGGCGTATGCGCCTAACGTCTGGTAAAAAAATGAACCCCGAATCCAGTTCACATCCTAAACAAGATCCTCCCAGAAGGAACAACAAACCAGCATCCTCCTCGGGTATACCTATATCGGTTGATACCTCTCCACTTCCTCCATCAACCCAAGATGTGGGAGAACCTAGCCAATTTGAAGGTCCAACCATAATGACCACGTCTTTTATTAGACAACAGATCGACTTTGGCATCCACGATATTATGTACCAAGTTTCTAAACAGTTAGCTGACATTGTGAAGTTGATGGTACATAATGAGGTTCAGCAAGCGAGGGAGATGGAAACCAATCGAATGCACCCAGGAAAATGTTCGGCTAGTTCTGCCATCCCTCTGACGAGCGGTGTTGTTCAGCGTGAGACCATGACTCCCGGTGTTTTTCTCTATTGCATGTGCATTAGCTAGTACCTACTCAAGGTGCAGCCGATAGCATACCTAGGAACACAAGCCCAATCGTCTAGCAACCAGCACATGCATGGTCGTCGCCGAACCTTGGGGGGGAAAATATGCCACTTGACCAAGCGAGTCTGTAGTATAGGCATATCAACATGGCTCGTATACCAGTTCAGGCTCCAGGACACTTTGGATTGCCGTTCGTTATGCCGTACATTTCTACGAATGGCCCTACGATACAGGCGAACAATGTTGGCCAGCCAAATTAGTAGTCGATGGCCCCTGGCTATGACTTAGATCGGATATCTGGTGACGTTGTTTACAGTGGAATACAATTCCAACAGTCATTGCCAGTATACAATCCCTACCTTCCAGGAAGCGTAAATTTTCTAAGAACGGCCGACGTCCGAGGAGAGCAGCCATGGAATACTGTTCCACCTTATTCTCAGGCTTCGTTAGACGTTCCAGGAGCTTAAGTTGTAGGCTTTGGTGGCCATACCCAATAGCAGCAATGGGGCATTACCCCATCTATTGGTAATGGCCAGCAAACCACCTACAACCTTCAAAACCTTGTCCAACAAAGTGCAGAATAGAGGCCGCCAGTACAGAACGCCTACCAGCCGAATCCAGTCGAGAATCGGCAGGGGACGTCACAACTGATAAACCCGGAGATTATTTCTAATACCATACGGAGGTATTTCGGCATCCAACTAAAAACTTTGGGCAGGCCTGTTTATAAGAAGCCTTACCCCAATTGGGTAGATCGAATAGCATATTTTCCGAGGGGCTTCAAAACACCAGTTTGCCATCTTTCTTGGTGACGACGACAAATCCACTATCGAGCACATTGGTAGATTTATGCGGCGAGCTGGCTAGAATGAGTATCACAATTTGCAGCTATTTCCTCTCTCTTTAATGGGCACAACCTTCGCATGGTACTCCTCTTTGGCTCCTGATTTCGTACAGAGTTGGGCTGACATAGAGGGTTAGTTCCATGATAGGTTCTATTGGCCCCAACCTCAGGTTACCATGACTGATCTAACGAATCTCAAGCAGCAGATCGATGAATCGACTGTCGATTTTGTCGAGAGATTCAGAAAGAAGGTTGCAGAATACACTGTACACTTCCCCGAGTCTGAGTGTGCACATATGATAATCAACAACATGCACCCTCAGTTAAAGAAGAAGTTGGGGGACAATCTTGTTCTGACCTGAGCTAGTTAGCCGAAAAGGCTAGCCAAATAGAGCAGTACGTCTAGAAGAAGGAGCAGAGAAAAGCCAGTCGAAATCGAGGCTCCCACTTGGCATCCATCATTGAAGCGGATGAATCCGACTCAGAGTCAGCCGACTGCGTGGCAAACACAATAGTGCCCGAGATTGTTAGGGGTAGGGTTTACTCTTGCCCAGCCTTAAAAGTTGTAAAAGGCAAAGAGACGAGTTCATCCGATGACAGAGTCGGTTACTCGTATGACATCACAAAGACAGATTAGATCTTTGATCATCTGCTCAAAGATAAGCAGATTCGACTGCTTGATGGTCATAGGATTCCGCCTGTGGAGGAACTCAAAGATAAAAAGTACTGCAAGTGGCATAATTCATACATTCACTCTACTTCTAATTGTGTGGTCTTCAGAAAGACGATCCAAAAGGGCATCAAAGAGAGGAGGTTCAAGCTAGCCGACAAAAGTATGGCCGAAAGGTCCATTGATACTGACCCCTTTCCGCGGTACCAATATCTATGGTATCTTTTGCTAAGCTCGATGAGTCAAGGGACACCAAAGAGAGACAACCAATGAAAAAGGTGTGGGTCCCAAAGAAACCTACCGAATGGGAGAAGACCACAAGACCTCTATGTTTGACCGGTTAGGCAGCTTACATGACAATTGTGATGACGGGCAGCCAACTAGGAGCAGTTTTTATGGCCGCCCTAAGTACTCGAGGGACGTTGAACGAGAACTTCAGGAACAAACCATGAGGTTCAGAAGGGTCCCTATCAGCGTCAGGCATAGGCTTGAGGGGCAAGTATAGACGCCAACCTACCGGCAGTCGAGCATGCCTCGAATAGATGAAGAACCACTCCCTGAAACCAAACAGAGGGTGGTCGAGTTTAACATAAAAGAGGGTGTTTTGTCCTTACGTATCACGGTGAGAAATAAGGACCAGACGAGACCCCGGAGAATGATTAAACCAGCCGCCAACACAAAAGAGGGGAAGTGGTCTATCAATCAGGCTCCCGAAAAGAAAGAGGCACCACCGAGAGTCGCATCCAAGACTCATAAAAGAATGATGTAACGTGCCAAGGCCTTGAGTAAGATGCAACAGACATTGCATCTAATTTCCAACACCAAGGCAGCCGAAAATCATGAGATTCCTGAGTCTTCCATAGTCGTGGCTATCGAGAGGGCATTCGGCTTAGTTACTTCAGGGGCAATGTCGCTTGAAGAAGAGACGTCGGATCAACCAGAGTTGGGTGAACAGCCTACCGACAATCCAACGGAGGAACCCCGGCAAGAGAACGTGGCCTCGGATGGACCTCTAACCGAGGCAATCCCACATATCATGCAGAGGATTCAGTCAAAGGATACCTAGTCAATCCTTATTTATCTCCAAGAAATGGAAGAAATGAGCTTCTGGTCAGCCGAAGTGGATGAAAGAGGGAACTTCATCCTCGATTTATTTAGCCATGACCTAGTTGAAGAGATGTGGGTAGACATTG
This sequence comes from Anisodus tanguticus, assembly GCA_034509755.1. NCBI lineage: Eukaryota > Viridiplantae > Streptophyta > Magnoliopsida > Solanales > Solanaceae > Anisodus > Anisodus tanguticus. The sequence goes on along the minus strand of CM067552.1, from coordinate 6,928,681 downwards.
AAATAGTCAGCCTAATCCCATGTGAGTTCTGGGCCAGCCGCTCCGCGCTGGATAGCCTAAAAGGTGATGATTGCATAAAAGACGTAGAATGGGAAACAATAGACGATACCCCGGCTAGGGACACTTTGAGCACCGTATTTGGTGCACCTACAGAAGATATGGTTAAACACCTCAAATCCCTTTATATCAAGGCTTACATTAATGGCAAAATTATTAGTCGGGTGTTTGTCGACAATGGGGCTATGCTGAATGTGATGTCGTTGCTTACCTTGAAGGGTCTCAACAAAACAAAGGAGGATCTCATCCCAACTAACATGAAAATAGCTAGCTTTATGGGAGAAGCTCTGAAGCTTTGGGGATTCTAGTAGCAGAAATCATTGTAGGTCCTAAGATGGTCAAGTTTGCCTTCTTTGTAATAAATGACAAGCCATCCTACACCATTCTGATGGACATGGACTGGATTCATACCAGTCGATGCCTTCCTTCTACCATGCATCAAAAGCTCATCTTTTGGGATGGAGACAAAATAGAAATTGTCCCAGCGGATGATAACCCGTTCCGACCAGGGGTTTAGAATGTAGAGGCTATCCTCTACTCACCCTATGTGGATCCCATAGTCATCACGGAGCAATATGAAGAAAGAGCTTGGGAATCTTGTAATCTGACTCGCGAGGATTTGAAATAAAATAATTGGCTGAACCACGGTTTACCTTGGACGATTTAAATGGTTGAGGAAACCCAAATCATACGTGACATGTGGCATCGGTTGACCGCCCTAAATTATGTGGCAAGGGTAGACGAGGCATCGCATATGGGGAAACCCAATTCAGAGGTAATCATCATTGCATGCACTGGAGACAAGACGATTGAAGTGACATGCACGACTGTCACACTAAAACGATGGCTACTTTCGGATACATCAACTCAACAGTCACACTCGAGTTAATGTAGGGGGCAATTGTTGACACTCAAAAATATTTTAAGTGTCTAGCCGAATTCAGTGACAGTCTAACTGTTCCAGAGCCGAATTCACTCTTAGCCCTCGACTATAAGAACTTCATCGGCTACTAAGGCATCTTAGCCGAGTTGTTAGTTAGAGGTACGATTGGGACCCACTCCGATGTAGACGCCTCAATGACCAAGTCAAAAGGGTTTCCAGACACCTAAAACTCCCCCATAGTTGGCCATTGAACTTAGTGGGTTATTTGATGGCTAACATGGGGGGGATCACGTTGTACAACTTTTTTTCCTTTTTGTACTATAAATAGGATCATTCTTTGTATATAGAACAGACAATCAATCAAACAACTCAAATTTTATCTATCTTTATCATTTACTTTATTGTACTCAGTTGCATTAATGTTTTTACCTCTTAGTTTACTCATACCACCGACCTAACATTTTCTAAAGTAGTTGGGAATCCATTGCTAGAAATTAGAGTTCGTTTCCAGCCCAAATCGCTTAAGTTAAGGAATCAATTTGTCATCCGATTTAAAACGGCAAACACTTCGGACGGTAACAGGGCCAAATAGCTAAGATGACATCTTGGAATTAATAAAGTGGACTCCTCATTTGAAATTCAAATAAAGGGACTAGCCCACCAAAATTAAACTCTTAATTAAATTCATACTTATTGGACTTAAATATTATATTAATCCATCATATTTGTCTGCTTAATTTAATTATTATTTAAAATATTTTATGAATTTAAATTCAATAAATTTCAAAAGCCTGCCGTACTAAATTAACCCAATGCGAATATAACTTGGAAGTTGGAAATCTTCCCAGAAATCTTTCTAGGAAATGGTACTAAATAAAAACACAAGTATAGGCTGGAGGACTGATACTATAAGTAGGACAAAGGCCTTCAAAGAGTAATGAAAGGATTTTTTGAGCATTTTTCCACTTCACCTCCCTCTTCAACTATAAAGCGATTTAAGGAGTGCCCTTCGCATCTTACTTTTTCTTTTAGTCCGTATTTCAAGTATTCAATATGCCAGTGCCTATTTATTCTCTTGCCCTTCCTTCTCTTGTGTCGGGAGTGTGATCGATTGGAAAGCTCCTTCCCCTCCCCCTTCTATGAAGTGAAGCAAGCGAACCTGTTGAGTGACGTTGTCCTCGTTTCCGCCTTTGCCCTATCCCACCATTATATAGTGTAAATGCGTAGAGAAGGCATATCCTAATCGTACTACCCTTTTGAAGACTATGTCTTGCTAGGTGATAGATATCCTAATCACCGATGCAAGAGTGGCCCAGCAGTATATAAGATTTTATCTTGTTTTCATTTTATTTATTATTCGTGATCTAGAAGTAATCTTTTCTTTTCTTGGACAGTACTTTTTGTGAAAGATTCTCCATTGGTAATTCAAAAATAAAAAGAATATAAATAAATCTCTCCAATAATGCATTCAGGGAATTTGTAACCAGAAGACAAAGTGACATGAACTCTATCAAAAAAATTTATCATGGTTGAGGCACAACCAACAAAAGAATGTGTGAGGATCCATTACACTTTTGACACATGGATTGTGGGCCCTGCTATCTACTTTTACAATGAAAGGAGTAAACAGGAGAGAGAAAATATAAATCTATGAATGTATTTCTTTTACTCTTTTCTTACTCTATCATTGTTTATATTTGTGCAATCATCATCTCTTAAAATGAGAAATTACTCATCAATTAACCTTATTTTGGTACATATTTATCATCAATATAAATATTTTATACGTGACCTGTGAGCAAAATGTTACTTATTTTGTAGAGAATCGTCTAAATTGTGCTGCCTGAGAGCACCTTTGCATTATTTTTTTGCTCTACACCTTTGCATATTTATTCATTGGTGACATGCATGACGTTCATCACTTTGGAAAAACCTATCAACATAGAAATATTATTTCCTCCCTTTTAATTTATGTACAGGAACTTGACTGATACAAGATTTAAGAAATGAAGAAAGATATTTAATATTTGTGATCTAAAATATATCAAAGATATTTGTGATTATAAATTATTTCATTAAGGATAAAATAGAAATTTTATAGTTAAATTGTTACTAAATACGGAAAAATGTCATTTTTTTTACTGACTAAAAGAAAGAGTCACAAAAATTCAAACATAGAGTATTTACTACTCCCGCGTTTCAAATTATCTGTCGTGAATTCTAAAAATAGTTACCTCAAATTATTGTCATTTTAGAAGTTCAAGACAATATTAATTATTATTTTATTCTATCCTTAGTAGTGATTGTTCTAGAAGACTACAAACACCTCAATTGTGGCGAGATAACACATAAATAAAGTAAATATATAATGAATAAATATTATATTTCAAAAAAATGATAAAGTAATCAAAAATCTCATAATTAATATTTTTTTATGAAACGTGTAAAAGAAAAATATGAAAAATAATTTTAGATAGAGGGAGCAAAGTAAAAATAGGATCAATATAAAAACTTGGTACAATTTTTATCCAAATAACGATTCCAATAAGACTATATTCAAAACTAATGGCTGGTCACACATATTCTAAATTAATACTAATATTAAGTAGAGACTCAAAACATTACAAATAAATAAAAAATTATATTTCCATATATAAGGTAGCTTTTGGCAAGAGGCGGTCTTAAATGGTGGAGTATAATTTTTCATTTGTTTATATTTACTTAGAGCATGTTTGGTCAAGTGGTTAAAAATTATTTTTTTGAGAATTGCTTTTCAAAAAAATATTTATGGTGAGAAGCCGTTTGTGTTTGGCTAATTCATTTGAAAAATTCTCTTGATAAGTAGATTGTATTTGACTAATCTTCTTAAAAGGTATTTTGAGTGTCAAATTACAAAAAAGGACAAGTATCAATAAACATTTATTATTAAGATTATTTTATAGATATAAATTATTCTATATAGAAAGACTTTGATTAAATTTTTACCTTTATTTAATTAAAATTTTAAAGTTCATATTAAAATTTTCAATTACTATAATACATAGATAAACCAAAAAATATACTATTAAATATTGATATAATATCAACATGGTGATTTAAGTATACTAAAAAACACCAATCAAAATAAAATTTAAAATTATTCCACAAATTAAAATTCAACATAAACATACAATGTAAAATAAAACAAAGGAGTATTAATTATAAGTTAATGAATTAATGAGAGATATACTTTGAAAATATATATTTATGATATGGATATTTTTGTCTAGAAGAAAATAAATTTTTGTTTCTGCTTCTGCTTTTATCAAAAAGCAGAAATTTTCTGCTTCTCCCCAATTGCAGAAAAACTGTTTCTGCTTCTACTTAAAAGCAACTTTTCTAATTGGTCAAACACCTCAAATAATCAAAAAATATTTTTTCTAAAGGAAAATCTCCAATAGGGTGTAAGTGGATTTACAAGATCAAGTACAAGGCAACATGTGAAATTGAAAGGTTGAAAGCTAGACTAGTGTCAAAAGGAGGGAATGTATTGATTATCAGAAAACTTTTTCACCTGTAGTGAAAATGATTACTGTGAGATCCATTCTATCTATTGCATCTTCTAGACACTGGTAAATACACCAAATAGATGTATATAATGTCTTTTTGCAAGGGGATCTACATGATGAGATCTACATGGACCTTCCTCAAAGATTTACCAGTTAGGGGGACAAACAAGTATGCAGACTGATTAAATCCTTGTATGGGCTTAAACAAGCTCCAAGACAATGGAATTTCAAACTCACAGAGGCATTACTTCAAATGCAGTTCAAGCAGTCTTAATATGATCATTCCTTGTTCATAAGGAATATTAATAAAGGGATAATTTTGGTGTTGGTCTATATGGATGATATGTTAATAACCGGAGATCACATGGAACAAATAGAAGAAACAAAACAAGATTATCCTTGTATGGGCTTAAACAAACTCCAAGACAATGAAATTTCAAACTCACAGAGGCATTACTTCAAATGTAGTTCAAGTAGTCTTAATATGATCATTCCTTGTTCATAAGGAAAACTGATAAAGGGATAATTTTGGTGTTGGTGTATATGGATGATATGTTAATAACTGGAGATCACATGAAACAGATAGAAGAAACAAAATAAGCTTTACAACAAGCTTTCAAAATAAAGACTTGGAAGAATTAAAATACTTTTGGCTTAGAATTTGCAAGATCGGACAAAGGAATTCTTATGCATCAAAAAAATATGCTTGGAACTTATTTCTGAGCTTGGTCTGGCTGCTGCTAAGCCTATTAACACTCCTATTGATTGCAATGTGAAGTTGACTTCAAAAGAATATGATGATTATATTCAACAGACTCAAAAAACAGGAAACAAAAAAAACTAAGACACAAGATGCATTGCTGCAGGATATTAGCTCATATCAAAGGCTAATAGGCAAGCTTCTTTACCTCACATTTACAAGGCCAGATATAGCCTACAGTGTTCAGACACTTAGCCAATTCTTACAACAACCAAAGAAGTCACATTTTGATGTTGCACTTAGAATAGTCAGGTATATCAAAATTCAACATGGACAAGGAATACTTCTATCTAGCAAATCACAAGAATCAGTAACAACATATTGTGATGCTAATTGGGCTGCATGTCCTCAAACAAGGAAGTCAGTTACTGGATATATTATCAAATTTGAAGACTCACGTATCTCGTGGAAATAAAAAAAAAACAGTCTACAATATCCAGAAGTTCTGTTGAATCTGAATACAGAAGTCTAGCAAGAACAGTTGCAGAGTTGACATGGATACTTGGCATATTAGAAGAGATTGGGATCAAGATTGACTTACCAGTGACAGTGTATACAGATAGCAAATCAGATATCCAAATAGCTGCAAATCATGTGTTTCATGAAAGAACTAAACATATAGAGATAGATCTTCATTTCATAAGAGAAAAAATTCAGAAAAGACTTGTGAAGACTGAATATCTCAACACAACAAACCAACCTGCTGATCTTCTTACCAAAGGGCTAAATAGACTTCAACATCAGTATCTTTGCTCCAAGCTTGGATTACTGAACATATTTACAGTATCCAGCTTGAGGGGGTGTATTGAAAGAAATCATGAAGATAACAAAGTATGAGGGGCAATCTGATAATTACAGTTACTTCAAGAGAGTAGCTAGAAAGTTAGTTAAGAAAGAGTTAGTTAACCTAAACTAACTTAAGAAACTAATAGAGAGATTATGTGAATACAAAAATGTGTGTAGTATATAAATACATATTCATGTATTGCATTAAGTGGTTTTTTTTAATAAGAAAAAAAAGAATCTTCTCTCTACAAGAATTCATCTTCTACCTCTCCTTTCTTCTTGTTCTGCATTGATGAATGCTTAATTGTGTCATGGCTGATATGAAATTCAACAGTAACTTCCTCAAAATTCAGTGAATAAATCTCAACCACCAATTTTTTCAAACAAACATTGAAATAACAAAATTCATTTTCAAGTTTTTTTATTTCAAGCTTCGAACTCAAATAATGGCTTCCATAGGAGTTCACAGTTTTGGTCCAATTTGGTATAATCTCTATTTGGTTTGTTGGACGAAGAGATTGAGTTTTCTATTCTGATTTGATAAATCATACTACTCCTTAGGGTTATTCTTGCAAGTGCTTGTTCTCTGTGCTCATAGAGGTTTAACTTTTAAAAAAAAATATTTCCAGAAAGAGGTTGAACTACAAATTTTTCAATCCATATCTGAAATATCATCACAGTCTACGAGAAGTTAAATAGATGAATAATATTCTGAACTCTTTTTATGGTTAGCATGTTAAAGCTCTTTGAAGAAAATGACGATCTTGAGGTTGAGCTTGGGATTCGGGATTGACATTACAGTGTTCTAGCAGAGGTTCGAGCACTGCCATGTTCCAGAAAATTGGGTTTATTTCTTTTTCATTGTGTATAGTTGAAGATTATTTGTAGATTTTATATTTGTTTAGTCTGTAATGTATTTTCATAATTGGCATATGTGATTTCTTAGCATGCCTTTTTTCATACAAATGAGTTTTGTTAGAGTTTGAAGCTTGCAAAATAATAATTTGAAAATAAGTTTTACTGATTCAATGTTTGTTTAAACAAATTGGTGGTTGGGATTTATTCATGGGATTTTGAGGAAATTGCATTTCGAATTTGGGCTTATTTGATTTAGAATTGAAGGAGATTTGATCAAATTTTTTTGGGGAAGAAGATGAAACTGGATCCGGGTCGGGGCAGGTCAGGGATTGAGTATTTTTTTTTATCGGATAATTTAATTTAATTTGTGATTTTTCATCCAAATAGGTGTACGAATGTAAATTTTATAAACGACAGAGATATATTTGTTCACAATCAATAACAGATGATAAAATTAACTAATAAAATAAAGTAGATTGATATATTCGACCTTTTTTTCATTATAAAAGAAACTCCAATGGTATGATAATGACACTCCTTGTCACAAGGAGTTCCTTTGCTCGCTCGGTTAGACACTACGGATAGCTTGGTTAGGTTTGTTAGTTCGAAACCAGCTGCCTACCTTACATACTATTTTAGAATCTTTATCGGCTAGAATTTCAAGTGTCAAAAATATAGTATACAAATTAGACCAACTATCAAATTGGAAAACTATTCATCGTCACTGCAATTTGTATTAGACGTGCTGACCCATTTTAAGTTGTATTGCTATTTGTTTTTTTTTATATCCAGTTTTCCGGCTTACGTCAGACTATTTCTGGAGATAATAATCCCGGTTCTCAGCAATACTACCAGCGATATATTTGTTCACAATCACTAACAGATGATAAAATTGACTAATAAAACAAAGTAGATTGATATATTCTACCTTTTTTCCCTTATAAAAGAAACTCTAATGGTATGATAATGACACTCCTTGTCACAAGGAGTTCCTTTCCTCGCTCGGTTAGACACTACGGATTGCTTGGTTAGGTTGTTAGTTCGAAACCAGCTGCCTACCTTACATATACTATTTTAGAATCTTTATCTGCTAGAATTTCAAGTGTCAAAAATATAGTATACAAATTAGACCAACTATCAAATTGGAAAACTATCCATCGTCACTGCAATTTGTATTAGACGTGCTGGCCCATTTTAAGTTGTATTGCTATTTGTTTTTTTTTTATATCCAGCATTCCGGCTTACGTCATACTATTTCTGGAGATAGTAGTCCCGGTTCCTCAGCACTACTCAGTAAATCGCGGGATATGCCTGAATGATCGGGTTTGAGAACAGAGCAACTGATATCACCTACAAGGTCCTAACCCAGAAGAGAACAAATTGCTTCCACCAGGGTTCGAACTCACGCTGGAGGCCTCCAACTGGATTTTAAGTTTCCTCCTTTGTCATCCAGCTATGCCGGGTACAATTTTTCTTTCATATTCCCTGACGATGAAGTTGAGTAAACTAGATATGTGAAATCAAATGAATAATTATTAGTTTTGAGTGGTTATTTGGTGTCCTAGTAAGATTATTATGAATACATGTCAAAAATTTGAGAACTTACTGGACTTGTATTTTTTTTATTAATATGATTGAATTTATTATATTATGATGTATTATAGTCATTGTTCATTTATTCACTTTTTAACAGCTAATGTTGGAGCAATAGTAATCATTATGGGTCAGTAAAACTTAATAATATTCATTCAAATTTTATATTTGTGTTAAAAAGTTCACTAAATATATATAAATAATTTATTCAGAATTCAGTAAGCTAAAAAATGTTGTCTAGAACTCATAAACTGAAATTTCTGATTTCGTCTCTATAAACAACACCGCTTATAAAAGATCTGCGTACACTCTGCCCTTTCCAGACCTACCTTGTGGGAGTATACAGGATATATTGTTGTTGTTATTATTGTTAATTTTCTCCCTCTTCTTTAGATCATTCCGACAATACATGCACGAATTGCATGGATATTATTTCTGATTCCTTTAAAATGTTATGTTACTCTGACCATGAGATACTTTTAGAATTATTAAAAAGATATTGTTATATATACATTCCTAATTAACCAAATTGAATTAACAATCAATACATATCATGTTGTGCCCCCGTTAATGGTGGCAAGTTTTAATGAATGTAGCAATTTGCTACCAGTTCAGCCTAATCGAACACTTTCCATACAAAGAAAATTTATGTAGAAATTACTGAAATTTAATAATAGTTAAATCTAGAATTCATGATTCCAAAAGTTTAATAGCCTAACTTTTACTGAACATAATTTTAAGTTTAAATTCTGAATAGATGCGTCTGACGACAAGTAAGTAAATATATTTAATTTAGTAGAATAAAAAAACATAACTTAAATAAGTAAGAATTGAACTCTATACTATTTTTTTGCTAATTCGTTGTTAATATAATTTCTTTTATAATTCATCGTATACACTAATTATGGAGAATAATACCTTGAATAATTTTTTTATTGTTTAACGATGGAAATTATCTTACGCTATGTTTTTTTCGGTCGCGGGATAAACTTCTTGGAACAAGAAATGTGCATGAAGATTTTCCAAAATCCAAGGTTGTCCATTATAGTGTCAACAGCAGAGGTAGCAAGTGTGCATGGAAGAGTAAACCTTATAATGAAAATAATCAAGGTATTATTCTTTTTCATGGTATCAACAGTCTAGGAAAAACTTTTTCCTTCTCCACAAAACCTTCCGCCGCTCTATTTTCCTTTGGCCATCCACCTCCCTTCAAATTTTTTTCCGAAACCCTAATTCTCCTCTTGTTCCTCAATCATGTCTAACACAAATAATAACTTTCATTCTGTCCTTGCAATCTCCAACATCAAGAATAACATCCCCATTGTTCTTGAAATGGAGAACGTCCAGTATGCAATGTGGGCAGAACTCTTTAAAATTCACGCAAGGTCTTATAGAGTCCTCCATCACATCGTCAAACCGGAAAAAGACAAGGAGAATGTGCCTTCCACTGATGATGAAATAGAGTTGTGGGCAACTCTTGATGCTACGATGCTTCAATGGATTTATTCCACCATCTCTATGGACCTCTTACATATAATTATCGAACCCGACACCATGACAATGAAATCTTTGAATAGGTTGCATGATATATTCCAAGATAACAAAAAATTCCGTACTGTGACCCTTGAACAATCTCACATAAATATGGAGGATTTTCCGAATGCCTCAATCTATTGTCAATGGCTCAAGGAGTTGTCGGATCAACTCAAGAACATTAGCGCACCTGTCACGAATGATCATCTCATTCTTTAGATGGTTGCAGGCCTCTCCGAGGCGTATAATGGGGTTGGAACTCTTCTTAGCCAAAACAATCCTCTCCCACCGTTCTACCAAACACGTTCCATGCTCACCTTAAAAGAAGTAGGATTGGCTAAAAAGGCGGCTACCAGAGCCAATTCCGCCATGATGGTGGCCACGTCTCGCAGACGAGGAGCTGACAGTGACGGTCAGCAGGGAACCGGGCCACAGAACCCCTATCATTGCATCCGGTATTTTTGTTCCAACAGTGTGATGAAGAGTAGATCCGAGAAAGAGATTTTCATTTCCAGTCTCCTATTATTTTTATTGAATTTCCTGGCAGCAGGCTTGGGCCGCTTGGCAGTGGCCCTTTTTGCCCTGCCCGTTCCTAGCACCAAACTGGGCCAGGCCCAGTGGACAGCAAAGGCAGCAGTAAGGCCAGCCTGGGCCACAAAATACCTCATCCTGGCAGCAGCTTGGCCTGTTTGGGCCTCGACCTCAGCAGGCTTTCGCTGATGCGGGTCCACTCATGATGTCGACCCATACGGATATTGAAGAGACAATGCATACACTTGGGTTAAATCCTCTGGATGCAAATTGGTATATGGACACCGATTCTACTTCTCATATAACATCTGCGCCAGGTAATTTCTCATCTTATTTCAATTTAAGCAAAAATCGCATCATAATTATTGGTAATGGTAATTCAATTCTAATTCGTAGTTATGGTCACACAAATTTATCTCCCCTGAACCCAACTTTAGCCTTGAAAAATGTCCTTCATGCTCCTCACTTAATTAAAAAATTTATGTTTGTTGAGAAATTTACAACTGATAACTGTGTTTCTGTTGACTTTGACCCTTTTGGATTTTCTGTGAAAGATTTATCGTCGGGGATACCTCTAATGAGATGTGATAGTCTGGGCGAGCTCTATCCCATCACCACCACCACCACCACTACTAAACAAGTCACACTATCAACGTTTGCTGCTTTAGCACCTTCCTTATGGCATGCCAGTTTGGGTCATCCGGGAGCGTCTGTTCTTTCCTCCCTTTAAAACAATAAATTTATTGAGTGTAATAGTACTCATAGTACTAATGTTTGTCCTTCATGTCCACTTGAGAAACATGTTAAATTGTAGTTTGTTGCCTCCAGTTCTAGTACTTTGTTGTCATTTGATATTATTCATAGTGATTTGTGGGCATCTCCCATTTTGAGCTCTTTGGGCCACCGTTATTATATGTTATTTTTGGATGATTATTCTAATATTTTGTGGACGTTTTCGTTATCTAAAAAGTCTCAAGTTTATTCCACATTTCTATCATTTGGAGCATTTATCTGTACTCAATCTGAATGAGAAATTAAGAACATTCAATGTGATAATGGAAGGGAATTTGATAATGGGTCATTTAGAGAATTTTGTAAGGATAATAGTATGTTTCGATTTTCTTGTCCACATACGTCCTCACAAATGGAAAAGCCGAGAGAAAAATTCACACCACTAATAATATTGTTCAAACATTACTAGCACATGCTTCATTACCACCTTCATTTTGGCATCATGCATTACAAATGACTACTTACCTTCTTAACATACTCCCTAGAAAAGGATTAGCATACCAATCATCACTCAAAATTCTTTATCACAAAGACCCTTCGTATTATCATCTTGGGATGTTTGAGTGTTTATGCTATCTTTTTTTCCCTCCACTACAATAAACTAACTTCAAGCCCGCTCTACCGCGTATGTATTTTGAGTTACCCGTCTAATCATCGTAGTTACAAATGTTATGATTTATCCTCTAATAAAATCATAATTAGTCACCATGTAATCTTTGATGAAACCCAATTTTCGTTTGCTAAGTTACATAATTCCGTGTCCAATTCTTATAATTTTTTAGATGATGGGCTCTCATCGTATGTTGTCCACCATTTGGTCTGGCCCACACCTCTGTATTTGGACCAGCAGACACCGGCAGACCCACTGTATGCTGGCCCGATCACTTCCCGTCATCAAAATATGCCAGCAGGGCCACTGCCTGATGGCCCAAATACTCCGCTTTCTCTAAATCTACCAGCATTCCCACTGCCTGCTGGCCCACATTCAACCATCCCTGAGCTTCTGCCAGCAGGCCCACTTCGCTGGCCCAACCCAGTCCAGCCATCACCGATCCACCGTTCTTCCAACTTGAATCTAGTCCGACAACGTATTTTCTATATTGGGCCAGCCCACGTCCTCCACTCCTATCCAGCCCATTACCACTCCGGGACAGGGGCCCGTTACTCATAGCCAATGGGGCATTTTTAAACCAAAGCGCCAGTTTAACCTCAACTCTAGTAGCACTAAATCACCCCTACCACGTAACTCGTGTCTACCCTTCGTGACCTGAATTGGAAAATGGCCATGGATGACGAATATATTACTCTTATTGAAAATAAGACATGGGAGTTGGGGCCCTGTCCACCTAGTGTTAATGTGATTCGTTCTATGTGGATTTTTGCTCAGAAGGAAAAATCTGATGGTTCTTTGAGAAGCATAATTCTCGTCTTGTAGGTGATGGCAAAACTCAATAAGTTGGCATGGATTGTGGAGAGACATTTAGTCCGGTGGTCAAACCGGAAACTATTCGCACTGTTCTCAGTCTAGCACTCTCAAAATCATGGATCATTCATCAACTGGACGTGAAAAATGCATTCTTACATGGCGAACTCAAGGAAACTGTATACATGCATTAGCCCTTGGGTTTCAGGGACCCCACTCATCCTGATCATGTGTGATTGCTAAAGAAGTCCGTGTATGGGCTAAAATAGGCTCATCGGGCCTGGTGCAAAAGGTTTGCAGATTATGTGTCTACTCTTGGATTTTCTCACAGCATGTCTAATCATTCTCTGTTCATCTACCGTCACGGTTCTTCTATGGCATACATTCTGTTATATGTGGATGATATTATATTGACTGCTTCCGCTGACAAACTGTGCAAGTCTATCATATCTCTTTTCAGCTCCGAATTTGCTATGAAGGACTTGAGGCCGTTGAGTTATTTTTTGGGTATTGATGTCACTCGTCATGCATGTAGTCTATTTCTCTCTTAGAGGAAATATGCAGCAGAAATTATTGAACGGGCTGGCATGTCATCTTATAAGTCATCTCCTAAACCGAAGATGAGTGCTACATCTAGCACACCATACGAGAATATCTCCCACTATTGTAGTCTTGCGGAGGCTCTTCAATATCTCACATTTACGAGGCCCGATATTACTTATGTAGTGCAGCAGGTGTGTTTATTCATGCATGATCCGAGGGAAGAATACATGCACGCTCTCAAACGCATTGTGTGTTACATTCAGGGCACTCTTGATTACTGTTTGCACTTATATCCATCATCTGTCTCTACTCTCGTGTCTTATACAGATGTTGATTAGGGTGGATGTCCAGATACTAGGCGTTGGACGTCTGGTTATTATATGTTTCTTGGTGATAACTTGGTCTCTTGGTCAGCTAAACGTCAGGTTACTTTGTTGCGATCTAGCGCAGAGGCCGAATATCAAGGGGTAGCCAACGTGGTGTTTGAGTCCTGTTGGTTGCGTAATCTCCTCTTAGAGCTTCATTTTCCTATTCGGAAAGCTACCTTGGTTTACTGCGATAATGTTAGTGCGATATATCTCTGAGGGAATCCTGTCCAACATCAGCGCACTAAACATATCGAGATGGATATTCACTTTGTTCACGAAAAGGTAGCTCGTGGACAAGTACGTGTCTTGCATGTCCCCTCACGTTATCAAACTGCTGACATATTTACTAAGGGTCTTCCCTTAGTTCCGTTTGAAGATTTTAGGGACAGTCTCAGCGTACGACGACCGCCCGCTACGACTATGGGAGTGTGATAGAATATATGGAAATATATTCTTTTGGTATAATTAGTGATTTTGTATATCTGTAATTATTGTAGCAAAATTTTATATTAGTTAAGAAAATATTTATTTTTTGTCATTATAACCTAGAATTACTATTGTATATCATGTATATAAATCATTTACAATCTCACGTGCACAGAATGTTATATAATTCCTCGAAATGAAGCAGACAAATTTGTCAAACTATATATCTTCATTTTTTTCCTTCAGAAAACATTAATTTATAGTATTGTACGTTGTCGGTTCTGATTATCAACCGGCATTTACTAGCTAGAAATGAGTAGCAAAATGAGTAAATATAAAGTGAAAGAATTTATTAGTATGAATTAAGGCTGGCCAGTGGGCCGGAACGGCCCGACCCGACACCGCCCTGACCCCGAATATAAAAAAAATGATAGCGGGACTCGAACCGAGACGGGACAATGTCTTGTCCCGAGCTCGCCCCAGGCCCGCCAAACCCGACCCCGCCCCGATCCCGCCTGAAAGCCCCCCCTTCACAAAAATAACTGTTGCACCAACGGCCATTTTAGATTTTGGCCGTTGGGCAACGGCCATTTTTTGCCTCCCCCAACCCCCCCTAGCCCCTTAATATTTATTTTTAACCCATAAGTTATTATATTTACACTTTAACCCAATTTTTCAACTATAAATAACTTATTTTCTCTTCATCTTTCTCACAAATCTTCCTACAATCTTTCTAATATATCTCTCTACAAGTCTACATTGTTTACTAAATATTCAATTTTATTTATTCATTTGGGAATTGGGAGTGAAGTTGGCAACTAGCTTGAGGATCTTCCATCGAGCAAAGTTTCAATTTTCAACCTCTCGATTACACGTCGACGTTAAGTCGGCGTTTGGTACATTCGTTCCTTCATTAAATTATTATTGTTTGTTTATTATTTTATTTAGCGCACTTAATTTTATTATCTTTAATTATTTATTATCATAATTAAAATGGAAGGATTAAGAGGTATGTTTAAGGGTAAGGGTAAGTGTGCTTCTTCTAGTAGGGACAACCAGGGCAAGGGTACTTCTTCTAGTCATCCTATTCCTACACAGGATGATTTTGTTGATACTCAACATTTTCCTACAATACCATTAGATTTAGACGATGAGCTATTTTCTGGAACTCAAGAAGACTTTAATTTAGACGATGATCTAGATGATACACCCACTAATGTTGATGACAACACACCCACTAGTGCACCTTCAACTGAAATGCCTCCTATTGCCCCTAGTATGAGACGAGGTCCAGCAAAACGACCATTAAAATCAGATGCGTGGATATTTTTTGATAGGGACGTAGAGAATCTAGTGGCTAGATGTAAAATTTGTAAAAATATTTTAAAATTTAAAACTGGAAAAGGTCACGGTGGGACGAGGGGTTTAATTATACACGTAGTAAGTGCTCATCCAGCTAGGTATGCCCAATATCAGGATTCAAAACCGGGTGCGCAAACACCCGCTCCATCGGGACAAGGTTCACATACTGATACTGTCCCGTACCAAGTACAGGGTCAAATTAACCCTATGACGGGGGGAATTGTAGGCCCTAAATACAATAAACATAGAGATAGGGAAGCAATATCAAAATTAGTTGTTGTGGAGGGTTTGCATTTTTCATTTCCTTCATCTCCCGGTTTTATTCATTACATTAGAGATATATATAATCCTGCTTTTAACGGTTTTCCTACATCAACTGTTAAGAGAGATGTATTTAAATTCGCACATGAATATCAACAATATTTACGTTATTCATTATATCATTTTAATGGCAAAGTATCTATCACGTCTGATATGGGTCGTAGTACTAACGGCCATGATTATTTAACGGTAACTTGTCATTGGATAGATTATAAATGGTCTATGCAAAAACGTATCTTAGTGTATAGATATATAGATGATAGGCACACTGGTACTTTTATTGCATAAAATATTTATCAAGTGTGCCATTATTATGAAAAAACCGATAAAATTATGACTATTACATTAGATAACGCTTCTTCTAACAATTACGCTATTACAATTTTAAAAAATAGTTTAACTCCATCTTTTCCAGATCATTTTCATATAAAATGCGCGTGCCATATATATAACTTAATTGTAAAGGATGATCTATCACTTTTTGAAAACATTCTTAGTAAAATACAATTTGCTATAAACTTTATTTTTAAAAGTAATAAAGTACAACGAAGAAAAGAATATAAAAAAAAATTGTCACGATTGTGGACTACCTTATAGAAAAATTCCACAAGAAGTATCCACTAGGTGGAATTCTTTATACGAGCAACTACTTGTTGCTTATGACTATAGAAAACCTATAACTTTATTTTTTAACTCTCATAATCAAAATTCAGCTGATATGATTGTAGATAGTGATTGGGTAAAAATTTCTGAACTTATTGTATTTTTTGAGAAAATTTTTCAAGCAACAAAAGAATTTTTCGGTATATATTATCCTACTATTTCAACTATGTTGTTTTATATAACTCTAATATTTTTATTACTTAGTGAATATATGGAAAAATCAGCTTATATGGTAGCTATTAAAAAAATATTTTATTCCTATTCCCACTATTTATATTATTGGTGTTGTATTAAATCCGACTATTAATATAGACGGTACTAAATCACTTATTGAAACTATTTACGATTGTATAGAAGTACTATCACCTCCAAGTCCAAAAAATCAAAATCACCCACCACCTATTGAACAAACTAAAGAAGAAGTGTTGTCTAGCGTAGAAGACCAATGCAAAAAAATATATAGGTTTTACCAACAAGAAAATGCTAGTAACTTACCGGCCTCCATACCATCTTCTTCATCTTCAACACAACCTCACAAAATACATGTTGTTTCTGTGGCTAGTATTGAAAGTCTCAGAAATAGAATGTGCGGCCGTACCTATACTACTAACCAAATTAGTGAGTTGGATATTTTTATTTTGCAGGGTTTTGTACCGTACCAAAAAGTTATCAATGAAGATGGACATGAAGACTTGTTGAAATACTAAAGGAGGAATGAGAAGACCTTTCCGACACTTTCATTGATGGCCCGAGATGTTTTGAACATTCAAGCGTCATCAACTGCGTCTGAAAGCGCTTTTTCTGCCGACAGATATCAAATAGGAGACCACAGACATTCATTAGCCGGAGACAGCTTGGAAATTGCAGTATTATTCAGAGATTGGATACGAGCGGAGCGGAGAAGGTGCGGTCAATCGGAGATCAACGAAGAAGAAGATAAAAACTACAACGAAATCTTATCCGAAGGTGGTGGAAGCGACGTAGATCAATTTGACCAACAAATACCAATTCCAACCGAAGAACTACATGAAATTATCAAGCAATTAGAACCGGTTTTTTTGAGAATGTAATTTTTTTTAATTGCAATTTTATTAGGTAATTTGCAACTTTTGGACAACACCACAAAGTTGTAATTTAGACAATTGTATTTGTATTACAAAAAAATCATTATGTCTATTAAATAATATAAGAGGCACAAAAACAGCCTTGGGATGTTTTTATTACACTATCTTGTCTTGTTTATTGAGTTTTTTTATACATATGTTATTAAAAAAAAAAAAGGAAAACCCGCCGGAACCCGCCCCGATCACGACCCCGACCCGACCCCGCCGCGCCCCGATTCCTGACGGGATCGGGATCGGGACGGGACTGGAGCAAGTCCCACCAAACCCGACCCAGCCAGACCCCGCCAGACCCGACCCCGCCCCCTTCGCCCGTCCCGCCCCGACCACGCCAAACCTGGCCCGCCAGACCCGAGCCCGGCCACTGGCCACCCCTAGTATGAATTTAGATTAAATATATATTGCATGTCATTGCGCTTAAACATATTTTCAGTTTGAGCACAGGGTCGGTTGGTCTATATATTAATAGGAATACATCTGCCCTTTAAATTTACTTGTAAATAAATTTTATTTAAATACTCGAATTACGGTCTATTTTAATTAAGCATTTGAACACATGATAAATTATTTCTATTAGACATTTCTTACTCAAAATTTGAAAAAATGTTTGTGCATGTTCTCAAGCGTGTATTATATAAATAAGTTAACGACATAAAATATTACACTTTTTTTAAAAAAAAAAAAAGTATACACACCAACGTAACCTTAATAAGAACAAGCCTGAGGTTTTACGGCTTATTGAGCCTAATGCGTATAAATAAAGGAGGTGACATTTACGTTTTAAATAATTAACTTATCTACATAATGGGTGTTAGAAAACACACACAAAAATATTTCTAAAATTTATATCGAAAGTGTCTAATCATGAGAAACTTTTTATCATTTGTTCAAGTAATTAATCATATTAGTACAAACTAACTTGAAAATCTAAATGTAATTTATTGATAAATTTAAAGGATTATTGATATATTCCGTCACCAATTGATAATGAAGTGCATGAACGTGTCCAAAAGAAACTACAGGTGAAGATTAATGTTGGCGGAAGGAGTAGTACAATAATAATTAGGTATTGTCGGCCTCTAACAATATCCGTTACTTATAAATAATCATATCGAATAATTAAATTACCAATCATGTTGTCATTGATTTGACGATCTCCTATCATGTTGAGGTGGAATGGTAAGATTATTTCACCATTAATTAGAGGTCTCGATCAAGCCTTTTGATACGAAAACTAAAATCCTTACAAGGATCACTTCCTCTTTTTAATAAATTCTACAATACGAATACCTTACATAGGGTGGAACACCTAAAAAATTAACTTTTCTCTCAAAACCTTAATAGGTATAGTTTCTAATTTCAACGCTTCATATTCGGAAAATGGTCTTCTTCAATTTGTTGATAGGGAGAAGATATATGTTGAATTTGAATATTTGCTCACCAAGCAATCCCAGTTATATATGATTAAATTTTCATCTTAAAGGAGAAAAAAAAATCATGTATTTGTCTTATGATTGTAAGCCGGTAGTATTCTTTGTCAATTCTTACATCTACTTTACTAGTTAGTGATAGAAGATATATTCTTAGGATTATTATTTATTATTGTATTTAAATAATAATTACTATAGAATATTCCAGATAGCTAGTCATTAGTATAGAATCACATTTGTATGGAAAGAATAGGATAGATGAGGAGAAGATTAAGGCTACCAATCTTCTACCATTTTTGTATATATTCTTATCATTTGTAAATGGCAAAGATGAGGAAAATATTCTACTTACCCTAGAATTTTTACATGGTATCAAGAGCTTAAGGAAAAGATCCTAATTGTTTCTCCTACCATTTTTCGGCTCTTATTCTCCTCCATTCCAACACTTGGCCGAAAGAAAGAAACAAAAATATACTAGGTTTACCCCTCTTCATCTACTAAGTTGTATTTTTTTCTCCATTAATCATCCAACCAAATATACTAATGTCCGACTCCAAATCATCCTTCCACCCAACCCTCGCAGTTTCAAACATCAAAACGCATGTTTCCATCACCTTAGAGATGGAAAATGTTCACTATGCAACATGGGCGGAACTTTTCAAAATTTGTTGCCGCTCTCACCGGATTCTTCACCATATCATTCCCCCGGAAAAAGGAAAAAAAAGGTATTAACTACGGACGCGGACAAAGAATTGTGGGACACACTAGATGCCACTGTTCTAGGTTGGATCTATGCAACAATTTCTACGGATCTTTTGCATACGATAATGGAGCCAGATTCTAAAGCGGTTGATCCTTGGAACCGTTTGCAAGATATTTTTTATGATAATCAAAATTCTCGCGCCGTTACTTTGGAACAAGAATTCTCCACAATTGACATGGAGGATTTTCCAAACGCGTCGGCTTATTGCCAACGCCTAAAAGTGCTAGCCGATCAATTGAGGAATGTCGGTGCCCCGGTCACCAACAATCGCTTGGTTCTTCAACTTGTCGTCGGACTTACGGAGGCATATAGTGGGGTTGGAACACTAATACAGCAAAGCAACCCTCTTCCTTTATTTTATCAAGCACGCTCCATGCTCATCCTCGAAAAACAAGGTTTTTCCAAAAAGGCTGCCACCGTCAACAATTCTGCCATGCTTGCCACCTCGACAAATGAAGGTAATGCTAATTTTAATCAAAATAATCGAGAACAAAAAGGGAGTAATGGAAATAATAATAAAGGTGGATATCGCGGTAACAATAATAAAAATGGGGGCCACCGGAATTCCGACGGCACCGCAAATTCCGGTGGCAGGAGCAACGGTGACAACCGGTCCAGTCCGGCCGGCAGCTCAGCAGGGGCAGACTGGGCCTGTAATCTGGGCCTGGCAGCAGCCATACTGGGTAGCCCCACCAACGAACTGGGCCAGGCCAACGGCCCAGCAGTGGCCATTTTTCATTCCAGGGGCAGCAAAATAGAACTGGGCTAGGTAATTTTCAGCATGCCCACTTCACTCAACAGGCAGGGAGCAGTTTGGCCCAACAACAGTTCAGCCAAACCAGCGAATTTGGACATCAATCCACCGACATTGAGTCTGCGATGCATACGCCATGATTAAATCCACTGGACGACAATTGGTATATGGACTCCGGAGCCACGTCTCATATGACGTCCTCCCGAGGTAATCTTTCATCCTATTTTAATTTGAGCAAACCAAATGGTATTATTGTCGGAAATGGCCATTCAATTCCAATTAAAGGTTACGGCTCCACCAAATTGTCACCACCAAACCCTCTACTAGCCTTAAAAAAATGTACTTCATGCCCCACATTTAGTTAAAAATTTGGTGTCTGTTAGAAATTTTACTACTGATAACTGGGTATCCGTAAATTTTGACCCTTTTGGATTTTCCGTAAATGACTTTCAGACAGGGACGCCGCTAATGAGATGTGATAGCTAGGGGGATCTCTATCCAGCCACTTCACTTTTCCACCGGGCCAAGACACCTTTTACTTTTGCTGTGTTTAATTCTAATTTATGGCATGAGCGTTTGGGACATCCGGAAGAGTCTGTTTTGAACTCTCTTAAACGCAATAATTTTATTTCATGTACAAGGACTTTTCATAAGTGTCAATCATGCCCATTGGGTATGCATATTCAACTGCCATTTGTTTCTTCTTATTCATGCACTCTTATGCCATTTGATACTATCCATTGCGATCTTTGGACATCCCCTATTTTGAGCTCTTCGGGGCATAGGTATTACTTGCTCATTTTAGATGATTTCTCTAATTATCTTTGGACATTTCCTTTATCGAAAGAATCACAAGTTTTTTCCACATTCTTGATTTTTAGAGCATTCATCCAAAAACAATTTGAAAGGGATATCAAAAACATTCAATGTGATAATGGGAGGGAATTTAATAATAAGCATTTTTGGAATTTTTGCAAAATAAATGGTTTAAATTTTCGCACCTCTTCACAAAATGGAAAAGCGGGACGCAAAATACGAACCATAAATAATATTGTTAGAACATCCCTTGTTCATACTTCCATACCCCCCTCGTTTTGGCATCATGCACTTCAAGTGGCCACATATTTATTGAATATTCTACCAAACAAAAAATTGTCCCATCAAAGCCCACTTAAAGTCCTATACCTCCAAGATCCATCATACTCTCACTTGCGGGTTTTTGGATGTTTGTGTTATCCCTTATTCCCCTCCACCACCATCAATAAACTCCCGTCACGGTCTACTATATATATTTTTTGGGTTATCCTTCACGTCATAGATGTTACAAATGCTATGATTTATCCTCCCATAGGATGTTCATTAGTCGTCATGTCCTCTTTGATGAAACAACTTTCCCGTTTAACAATATTCACGAGCCTAGACCAACCACTTATGAATTTTTAGATGATGGAATAGTGCCATTTTTAACACAAGCAAAAGCCACGGTTACACAACTCATCACCCAACAATCCTT
Organism: Anisodus tanguticus; assembly: GCA_034509755.1. Taxonomy (NCBI): domain Eukaryota; kingdom Viridiplantae; phylum Streptophyta; class Magnoliopsida; order Solanales; family Solanaceae; genus Anisodus; species Anisodus tanguticus. The sequence continues at coordinate 6,906,653 of CM067552.1, read as the reverse complement.
GGCCCAACCCCCTAGTGATCAGTCTCAGCCGACTGGGCCCTTAACATCAAGCCCCAATTTACAACACTTAGCCTCCCCACCAGGGGCCAGTGGCGTCCAGTCCACGGGCCCAATACCCACCTCCCGACACTCTCGAAATGAGGCCCAGGCTAGTGGTATCCAGCCCACTGGCCCACCCCCTGTTTTTCTCTCTGACCCGCCACCCAGTGTAAGTCGCCCAGTCACCCGAAGTCAATATGGTATTGTAAAACCCAATGCGAAATATAGCTTACACACCCAAATCACTAAATCGCCATTACCCCATAACCCTGTGTCTGCCCTACGTGACCCAAATTAGAAAATAGCCATGGATGATGAATACAATGCTCTTATTAAAAATAGGACGTGGAAATTAGTACCTCGTCCATCTAATGCTAACATTATTCGGTCTATGTGAATTTTCAGTCACAAAGAAAAATCTGATGGCAGTTTTGAGCGGCATAAAGCTCGTCTTGTAGGTGATGGCAAGACACAACAGGTTGGTGTGGACTGTGGGGAGACATTTAGCCCAGTAGTGAAACCAGCTACCATAAGGACGGTACTCAGTCTGGCCCTCTCCAAAGGATGGTCACTTCGTCAGTTAGATGTCAATAATGCTTTTCTTCATGGCTATCTCCATGAAACAGTTTATATTCACCAACCTTTGGGCTACAGGGACTCCAGATTTCCAGATCATGTGTGCTTATTCAAAAAATCCTTATACGGATTAAAGCAGGCACCTCGGGCTTGGTACCAAAGGTTTGCAGAATTTGTATCCAAAATGGGTTTTTCCCACAACCGGTCGGATAATTCTTTATTCATTTACCGTCAGGGTACTCATACTGCTTATCTACTTTTATATGTAGATGATATTATACTAACCACCTCATCCGATGATCTTCGGAAGTCTGTCATGTCGCAGCTCAGTTCGGAGTTTGCTATGAAAGATCTTGGACACCTGCATTATTTTCTCGGGATTGCTGTGACCCATCATTCTGGTGGTTTGTTCTTATCACAAAGGAAATATGTTGTAGAGATTGTGAAGCGGGCTGGAATGTCTTCCTGCAAATCGTCAGCTACTTCGGTGGACACTAAATTCAAGCTGAGTGTTGTGCCTAGCAAGACATTTGCAGATCCCACACTCTACATGAGCTTGGCTAGGGCACTTCAATATTTAACATTTACCAGGCCGGATATCTCATATGATGTGCAGCATGTCTATCTCTTTATGCACAACCCTATGGAAGATCATATGCATGCCCTTAAACGTATCGTGCGATATGTCAAGGGCACACTAGAATTTGGCTTACACTTATATTCCTCCCCGGCATCCAAATTGGTCTCCTATACCGATGCAGATTGGGCAGGATGTCCAGATACCCGTCGCTCCACGTCCGAATATTGTGTATTTTTTTGCGACAATCTAATTTCCTGGTCCTCCAAACGACAACCTACAGTCTCTCGATCCAGCGCTGAGGCAGAATATCGGGTTGTGGCAAATGTCGTATCTGAATCCTGCTGGATTAGGAACCTGTTGCTTGAGCTTCATTGCTCAATGTCCAAGGCCACACTAGTCTACTGTGATAACATCAGTGCGATTTATCTCTCGGAAAATCCAGTCAACCATCAGCGCACAAAGCATATAGAGTTGGTTATTCATTTTGTTCGTGAAAGTATGGCTCGCGGACATGTGCAGGTGTTACATGTTCCGACACGTCATCAGATAGCGGATATCTTCACTAAAGAGCTTCCGCTGATTTTATTTGAAAACTTTCATGACAGTCTCAGCATCTATAGTCCTCCCGCTTCGACTGAGGGGGAGTGTTAGAAGATATATTCTTAGGATTATTATTTATTATTGTAAGCTCAAAGCTTTTTTTTTTTCGATTTCTAAGTTCCTCTCCGTCTCCCTTTGCCAAATAGAGACTTCAAGAAGCTTCTATTTATAGAATCACATTTGTATGGAAAGAATAGGATAGATGAGGATAAGATTAAGGCTACCAATCTTCTACCATATTTGTATATATTCTTATCATTTGTAAATGGCAAAGATGAGGAAAATATTTTACTTACCATAGAATTCTTACAGTTAGATATATTTCACACTTTCAAATCTTGGCTCGCAACATATTTTAATTAAAATCAAAATATTGAAGGTGAAATTTCCTTTTTTTTTGGCAATGATTAGAGTGAATTACCGAATAAATGACTATGGCACGAAACATAAAGTACAAGAAAGAAATTTTAATTAAACTTTGATTCTAATAATGTTGTCTTACTCTTAATCCCAAACCTAATGTAAGGTCCCAACGTGTAACGTTCGTAATCTAGGAATTTTCTTTTAAAAAAGTATCGAAAATGACGGGAAAAGTAGAAATCAGAACAGATACAATTTGGTCAACCAAATCCAAAAATTAAAAACCTCCATCTGACCAAAATTTGGAAAAAAGAAAATTAAACCATAGAAAAAGGGTCCACTAAACTAACATGTAACCCCTTTTTTTCTATCTTTATGCTTCGATTTATGTTGCATGAATATGATAGTCTTTTTTATTGGCTAGAGAAGAGAAACTAAGAGATTGTAATACTTGATTGCTTTTAGTAAAATAACTTGACTAGCTTAAGAAAGGTTATCTAAAAAGTGATAACTGTGTGTGAAACATTATTTATTTTTTGTGTGAATATATCATTGATTTATTCCAAATGCTTGTAAGATTTAGTATTAAAGAATACGTATACTAAAGCACATAGATGTTCTTTTTCTTTGCATAACAACTACTCCATTAGGCTATTCTTTCCGATACATCAAAGTATCGAACATTAATTGGAGAGGTAAGTAATAGATTTAATCTAACTCTTAATTACTACAATAAGTTAAAAACTTTAGATCACATTTTCCTTTTGTGGGTACATTTAAGGCATTGAGCGAGATTTAATCAAAATATAGAAATAACATTATGTCCGGAAAAACTTAAATTATATTGATATTGCAAAATTTTCTTATATAATCACTTTAGATAACTTAAATCCATTGAAAAAAATTAAAGAGCTTAATTAACTCTTATTTACTGACAAAGTAAACAATTTTTTATGCTATCAATTCACCTAAACGATGATTAGATATATAACAGTCCCTAAAAGTATGATTAGAAACTTCAAATGAGGCATATATACGAATTTTTTGTTTTCTTCACCTTCTCGTGGTGGGACCCTTAATTAGATATTTCAAATTCAAATCTTAATAGTTAAAATAATCTTAGTATAGAGTGTTTTCTGCTTTAATAAGTCTTTGGTAGACGTGAATTCAAATTAGTTAGATATTTAAAATGGATACTAACAGTATATGAGAAACAAAAACAAGAACTGTTGGAGGGATCACAAAAACAGAAACAATGTCGGTGATGTCGTGAACCACACGGTCCCCATACATCTACTTCCGTCTTCCACTTAAAGAAGCTACCAATTGCAATTTTCATGCTGGCCAATAACTCATTCTTGACACACGTTCTTTTGATTTACTGGGCCACCGATTTTACAATACATGTTATGGGATCGATAGAGTTCAATAATTTTAGTCCAAATTTTATATTTATGTAAGGAAATTCAATTAGTATATACCGTAAGATTGGAATAATTTTCCTTAGAGATTTCTTTCATTAATCATAATATATATATTTGTACAGAGGTTGATTCCTAATACAATAAGAATATTAAGTTACCTTAAATATACATCTATCATACTTACAAAATATAATGTGAATATTCGCTAATACTCCCCCTCAGTCGGAGCGGGAGGAGGCCGAACGCTAAGGCTGGATCGGAAGTCGGTGAATAGCTGTCTCGGTAGTCCCTTTGTGAAAATATCTGCATACTAATAGGAGGAAGGCACGTATAATATTTTGACCTGACCAAGGGCGACCTTCTCACGCACAAAGTGAATATCCATCTCGATATGCTTGGTCCGCTGATGTTGGACCGGATTGTGAGACATATAGATGGCAGATATGTTATCACAGTAGACTATAGACGCGTTTCGCATTGGACACTTGAGCTACAAAAGAAGATTTCGGAGCCAACAGATCTCAGCAACGACATTAGCAACTCCGCAATACTCTGCTTCAGCACTCGAACGGGATAGTGTGGCCTATCGCTTGGCGGACCATGAAATAAGGTTATCCCCTAGAAATACACAGTAGCCCGAGGTGAAGTGACATGTGTCCGGGCATCCTCCCAATCTGCATCCGTGTAGGAGAGCAACTTGGTTGGTGCAGAGGGGTAGAGATGTAGTCCAAAGTCAAATGTGCCCTTAATGTATCTGATAATACGCTTGAGGGTAGCAAAATGAGATTCTCGCGGGGCGTGCATAAACAGACACATCTGCTGAACGGCATATGCAATATTAGGCCTAGTGAATGTAAGATACTAAAGGGCACCTGAAAAACTCCAATAGAGGGTGGGATCAGAAACTGGCGCACTATCATTGTCACTAAGCTTGGATTTCGAGTCAACCGGAGTTGGCATAATTTTACAATTTGCCATCTTAGCCCTGTACACTATCTCTTTCGCATATTTGCGCTGACACAGAAATATAGTAGCTATAGATCTGGTCACGGATATACCCAAGAAATAACTCAGCTTGCCCAAATCAGTCATAGCAAATTCAGTTTTGAGTAGAGCAATGATTTTATTCTTCAAACCGTCAGAGGAGGTAGTAAGAACAATGTCATCTACATATAATAGCAAATAAGCAGTAATGCTACCTCGATGAAAAGTGAAGAGAGAGTTATCACACCTGCTATATATAAATATGATCTGCATAATATAACTGGCAAATCGATCATACCAAGCGCGGGGTGCCTGTTTCAAGCCATACAACGACTTCCTGAGATGACATACATACTACGGGACTGCCGGATGAACAAAGCCAGGGGTTGATGCATGTACACAGTTTCTTTCAAATACCCATGAAGAAATGCATTTTTGACATCAAACTGATGAATCGGCCAATGCTTGCCCATAGCAATACTGAGAATAGTACGAATAGTAGCCGGTTTAACAACCGAACTGGATGTCTCATAACAATCAATACCCTCCTGCTGATTAGTGTCATTAGTAACCAGTCTTGCCTTATACCGCTTCAAGTCACCACTGTCTCTGAACTTGTGATGAAATAGCCACATATAATGGATAACATTCACGTCGTCCGGTCTAGGTACCAAATCTCAAGTGTTCTGCTTGGTTAAATTATTAAATTCCTCGCACATGGCCGCATTCCAATTAGGGTCCAGTTTGGCTAGTTTTGGATTTTTGGGAATAGGTGATATGGTTTGTGTGGAGAGGTTGAAGTGAACCTTGGGTTTGAAAATCTCGTGTTGGGCACGAGTTTCCATATGATGGGTAGGCAGTGGTGTGTGGTTCATATTGGGTGTGGTCAGTGGCGGCTCAGTTTCGGGGTCAATAGTCGATTTCGGTTTCTAGAAGTCACCGGTGATGGGTGGTTGAGGAGACTGGTTGGGGTATTGGTTGGTTGTCAGTGTTAGTGAGTTATGTGGCAAGGTGGTGGAGCTTGGAAGTACAGGCATTGGTATTGGTTGCAGGATTCCAATGTGAGTGTGGGTCGGCGATGTGTCGGTAGAGGGTTTCTGGACAACCGATCGGGTGTTTGGTGGTGGAGGTGGTTGTTCGACCGTGGGAATGGGAGATGGGGACCTCTGTGGTGCACGGGCGTTGTCGGTGATGGTCACTGGTGGAGGTGAGACAACCGGCGCCGATGACGTTGACACGTGAACAATGGACGGAAGTTGGAATAATAATTTGACTGGCGGTGACAGATATGTCTCATCAAGAAATGTGTCCATGGTTTGAAATTTCCGAAGATTGGAAAATGGAAAACATGTCTCGTCAAATGTGACGTGGTGGGAGATAATGATTTTATGAGTGGACAGGTCATAACACAGGTAACCCCTATGATTAGACGCGAGACCAACGAAGACACAGGGCGTAGTTCGTGGTGCTAATTTGTGAGGGGCAGTGAAGGCTAGATTGGGGTAGCATAGGCAATCAAAAATTCTTAGTTGGTCATAGGACGGGATCCTACGATATAAAATTTCGGTGGGGGTCTTGTTTTGAAGAGTGTTAGTGGGTAAAATATTAAAGAGGGATTCTACCATTTTAACAGCATAGACCCAAAAAGGCGGTGGAAGACAGGCATGAAACAGAAGGGTGCGAACCATGTTATTGATGGTATGTATAATTCGTTCAGCCTTTCCTTTTTGGGAGGAAGTATAGGGACAGAAAAAATGGAAAAGCATGCCTTGTTTAGAGCAGAAATTGTGAAATGCCAAATTATTAAATTCACGTCCATTATCACATTGAAAAGATTTTATAGATTTTTCAAACTGTGTTTTATTGAATTTTTGAAATTCAATGAACTTGGCAAAGACTTCAGATTTGAATTTCAGTGGGTAAATCTAGACAAAATGTGAAAAATCATCTAAGAATACTAGATAAAATTTGTGACCCAAAGAGCTAACAACCGGAGATGTCCACAAATCAGCATGAACAATATCAAAAGGAGAAAAAGTAACACTGTTTGATGACATAAATGGAAGACGAGTATGCTTGCCAAGCGGGCAAGAAAAACAGTGTTGGGCAAGTTTCCCATTATTACATTGAATACGCTTAGTAGTCCTAAGAAAATTAAAAACAGGGTCTCGGGGTGTCCGAGTCTGTTATGCCAAGTTGACGGAGAGATAGCCGCAAGGGATAGAGGTGATTGCGGTCTGACAACAGAAGATTGAGTGAAGGGGTAGAGGTCTCCCATACTATTGCAGCACGTAAGAATTTTCCCCGTATTGAGATCCTTCACAGAAAAACCAAAAGGGTCAAATTCGACAGACACAGAATTATTGTGAGTGAATTTTCTAACAGAGATTAAGTTTTTAATGATATTAGGGGTGTAAAGGACGTGATTTAAGGAGAAAGGCGGGTGGGGATGTTTGGTATGTGTGTTACCGTAACCTTCAATTGGAATGCGATGAACATTGCCAACAGTAATAAATTGAGGACACTGTAACCGAAGCATTTGAGATAAATTACCTGACGACCGGGTGAGGTGAGATGTGGCTCCGGTGTCCATGTACCAATTATCGTCGAGTTGTTGAAGGTTCATGGTGTTGAAAGCCTGGCCCAAATCGGTGGGGGCCAGGCTGCTGACTTGCGGGTGTTGATGGGCCTGTTGTGTGGGCTGGTGGGCCTACCGATTGGCTGGGGCAGAGCCCAAGAGGCCTGGCTGCCAACCTTGCTGGAATTAGGCCCCTGATGTTGGGTAGGGGCATGCAGGCGAGGCCCAATCCCCGGTATTGGGCCAAGAGGGCTATCCAGCCCACTGAAAGTAGGGAGCTGGGCCTGGCTGTTGGTTCATTTGGCCCTTGTCGTGGCCCTTCCCTTTGTTGTTGCTACCACGGCCTCTGCAGCCACGTCCGCCACCACGGAACTGCTACTGGTGGTGGTCTGGCGGTGGTGGCTGGGTGGTGTTGGTCGTCGGTAGTGTTGTGCTTTCAATGGCTAATGCCTTCTGATTGTGCTCCTCTTGTTTAGTACGGCGGGTCTCTTCCAACAAAAATTGTGAACGCGCCTTGTTAAAACTTGGTAGTGGGTCGGCTTGTTGAATCATTGTCGCAAGTGTATCATATTCACCTTTCGGTAAATCAACAACTAGTTGAAGTACCATCTTGGTTTCTGAAACAGATGTCCCTACGTTGAAAAGTTGGTCGGCTATGATTTTCAGTTGTTTACAATATTCAGACATGTTGGTAAAATTCTCGAGACGTGTATTGTTAAATTGCTCTTCTAAATACATGGCCCGAGTATTTTTATTATCTTGAAAAAAATCTTCTAACCGTACCCAGAGTTCACGTGCCGTAGCACCTGTTTTCATGATAGTACACAACAAATCCTTTGAGATAGTGTCGTATATCCACTGTTTGACGATGACGTCAAGGCGACACCATGTCGAGTCTGCAACATCAGTGGGATGAGGAACAAAATCATCAATATGATCTAGCACATTATACGCACAGGCATGAATATAGAACAGTTCTATCCACATGGAATATTGACAGTCTTCTTGGTCAAGAATTATAGGGATAAAATTCTTGATGTTGGTAACGGTGAATGCCGGATGAAAAGAAGAACGTGAACGTTGAGGGGGGTTGTCAAAAGTGTCAGTGGAAGAACCGGAATTGGTGGGGGAAGTAGGGCGAGACATGGTGGCAATGGTGTTGCCGTCGGCCGAGAGGAAGGGAGAAGACTTTGGGTGGTGGTCGGCGGCTTGGGAGAAAGAAAAGAGTAGGGATTAGGGTTTGGCTTTTGATACCATGTAAAATTGGAATAATTTCCCTTAGGGATTCCTTTCATTAATCACAATATATATAGTTGTACAGAGGTTGATTCCTAATACAATAAGAATCCTAAGTTACATTAAATATACACCTATCATAATTACAAAATATACTGTGAATATTCGGAGAATATTCACTAATATATATAAATAAAATATTTATCTCAAGCATAATAAGAAGAAAAAAAAAAGAGCTGTAATTTTATAATTCATAAATTTAAAATCCCAAATCCCCCTCTCTCTCACTCTGCTTGACACACGTTCTACTTGACTAGTACTTCCCCCAACTTCCACTCTTTTTCGTATATATATGGCATATCTTTGTATTCCCTCTCATGCAATTGGTTATTAGTCACATTATTTTCATTATTTGAGAAGGATTATAATCTAGTCCAACATAATATCTTATAAACCAATCAAAAAGTATGGCTTTTACTGAGCCAGAAATTATATGCAAGAGGCACCCAAATCACAAGCAGCAGCCTGGAGTATGTTCTTGTTGTCTTAGAGAAAGACTCATGAAGCTCTCTACTTCAACACCAACAATATCACTAATTTCTTCCTCATGTACTTACTCTTCTTTATCTTCCTCTACATCTTCTTCCACTTGTGATCCTCCCCGCGGTGGCCGTGGCCACCGCCGGATCACCTCCAACGCCGTGGACCCCTTCTCTTTCGTGAGCATCATTGGCGCCGGCACCGGAGGAGTATTGAAGAAGAGTAGATCAATAGCTTTTGTTGCTAGAGAAAATAAGAAACAAGGGTTTTGGTCAAAGCTGATAAGGTCAACGGGTAAAAGATCCAAAAGTGTTCTTGTACATTGATCATGATAATCCTATGTTCAAGAAAGGATTTAACTTGTATAAGTTGACAGTACCGTAAGAGATTTTTATACTCTTACTTGATGTAACAAGTTGTATACTCTATATATCATCTTTTACAAAACTGAAGGATCACATGGATAGTTGATAATTTGGTTGTTAGCTAGATTGGCTGTTCTATCAAACATCTTTACTGGCTCAGAATCACCTGTATAAAAAAAAAAAAAAAAAAAAAGAATTTTGGAATTTTAGGGAAAGAAAGTCAACTTAAAACAGTAACTAGTCTTTTGCCTAGTCTCAAGTTCAACGTATCTCTATGTCCCTTATTTATTACTTTGATGACCAAAAGTATGCTTGCTGTCATTCCTATAGTCTTTTGCCTAGTCTCAAGTTCTTTCGCATATCAAGATAATGAATAAGGAAAAAAGCTTTTTTACTTGAAAGTATGAATAAGCAAACCAATTTATGCTGGCTATGAAAGGTTATATGTAATTGACTTTAACTTTAGGTGATATGGTAGTGTACAAATTATTTACATTTATTGGTTAGTGTGTACTAATTAAACTTTCCAAGAAAAGGTAAGACAATTAGTTTGGTAATATATTGTTTTACTTGGTGATAATTTGGAATTAGGTTGAATAATTGTGTGTATTCTACTTGTTTAGTTTTTGTAATTATCAGTGACGGATATGCACGAAATTGTCAAGAACTTTCAAGTGGTAGTAGGGAGGAATTGAACAGCCACTTGGGCATTTGGGTATATAACTTAGAAGGTGTCAACTCAAGTTAAAATTTGCAGTTTCCATCGAACTATATTAACTTATCGTGATACGTAGTACTAAGTGCAAATACATTTTATGTATGTATTAATCAAACACTGAGTTACGGATAAATTTTTCCCGTATTTTAGCCTCTATAAATACTGTTTAGTTCTATAAATAAGCTCCATTGTAGTATAACTTAGGTATGTACTGATCACTATTACAAAGGAAGAGTGTTTTTTCTTCTTTTTAAAGAGAGAAACGTGTAGTCAAAACAAGCTAAGGTTACGTGCTGAAGTTATATTCTTTGTATAGACGGACAAAATTAAGTGATATGCATGTCACAGTCATAAATTAAATGGGTTTAAGTAATACGCTATTAATATAAAAATAATTATAATTATTAGAATATCTACTAATAACTTTTTAAAAAATATGAGACTTATAATCTTAATACTAAACCTGGTCAATTTCTAAATATAAAGAAGGTTTCCTTTTAGCACCCTTTTTAATGGGGAGAAGTTTAAATAGAGACTTATCTTGATTGGCATTTATGTAAAGGAAGTAAGGAACTTTGTGATGGTAGTAGAGGAATTGGTGGATGTGGTAAACATAGGCGAAGTTTTTCAATTTGCTAATACTGCTATTAGAAGGATTAAATTAATCTAATACAAATTAAATTTAAAATCAATTGCGTATGTAACACAAATATAAAGGTCTTAATTGAAAATCTATTGTAAGAAATATGGATAGAATTGCGAAGTTTTACATCCAAATATGGGTATATCAAACATATATGCCACTCTATGTTTTGAACTTTAATAAGACCACCTTCTAGCCAGTTATTGTAGGATTAAATTTTAAACTTTTTCTTACCCGTTTTATATTGAGAAAGAACGGCTCTAAAAGGTTTAGACACTCCACTCACTATATACTAAACAAGTGTTACAGCGAGTGAGTGAAGCCCTCAATTTAGTGGTTTTGGTCATCCTATTCTTTCATATCCGTTTAAATTACTTTCATTTCCACTTTAAAGTTTGCTTGGTTTGTGAGAGGCTGCATAAGATGTGCTAGTGCCCAGTGAAGGTATAAATATTCCTACCCTTTTTTTTTTGGGGGGGGGGGGGGGGGGGGGGGGGAGTAATGCATTATCATACAGTTTTTCTGTCTCTGTCTACTTTCTCCATCTAACGTATAGAAATAAAGAGTAAAATAAGACTGATGTTTGGAGATTAGTCTGTCAATATTATACTTGAATTACAAGATGTTGGTCAAAGGAAGCAATATCTACTTGTTTGATGGGTTTATTATATTTACAACTGTAAGATTAGGACATTGAAAGATCGCCCTAAGTGTCTTCGTTGGCTCAACTTTGTCAATGCCTCATTCATATCTCTAATCTTGACTATTCAAAACACCTAATAGCTATGGAATTAGGGTTTAGTATATCAAAATATCTACTTGATCTTGTTCTCTCTTTGTTTCTTCTTTTTTTTGGGGTGGGGGGGGGGGGGGGGGGGGGGGAGTTGAGAGCAGGATATTTGGTTTGCAGTCTATTACAAATGTTACTTGTAAATAATTAATAGCCGAACAGGAGATCTTTATCGGATTATTTTCTTCTATTTGAACTGAAAACAGGTATGATATCATTTACCCCTTGCTTAGATATCTCGTATATACTTCCCCATCTTTATTGAATAATGATGAAGCCTGAAGCTTACATTTTCACTAGTAGAAGATCTAGCCTCAGACAGTGGGTTCAGATGCAATTGGCACTTTCGATTCGAATTGAAATATATAGTTGAAACATTTTCAACAACACAAGTTTAAACTTAACTACTATTAAATTTTGTACCTGTTTTAAGGAAGAGTACTATTGCAAAATTTTGGCTCTGCCGTGCTTTCAAGAAACATCAATAGCAAAAAGAAAAGTTTGGTTACCTATTTTAAAACTTAAAAAGTTGGAAAAATGAATTGAAAACAGAAAAATTATAACTAAGAAAGCACTAATACTCATAAACACTTCTTTTTCCTAGAAAGTTGGCCAAAATTCTCAAATATAAACACTTTTCTCAAACACAAAAAGCAACAATTTTAATTTAGCAGAAACTTGGACAATCATGTTATATATATAACATTTCACTTGAACAGTTTGATAAACTTCAATCTAACAGGACATGCTACATTACCTGAACAAGAGGCATAAAATTCTGTGTGGACTTCATCCAATGAAATTCAAGTATCTACGTGTAATAGAACAATTTTTCTCGGCATATAATTCTCTTGAGATATGTTCTATCCAAAAAAATTACACAACCACATCGAGCTGTGACTACAATTTAAATCTTTTACTAGTCGATCTCAGATAACAACAGGCATTTTCATGCTTAGGTATCCATGGATTTTATATCTAAACTTTTCTGTCAATAAACAATGCGCCAGATCAAAATTTTATATAACCATTCTGATAGAATATGTCATCGACACCCTGCCCCTAAAGACACAAACCCTCAAGATTTAGCAGTTCATGAATTATACAAGAATCAACTTATACAAACTGAATTCACTGACCTACAGAATTTCTCTTCATCAATGTGGATTGAATTTGTATTTCAGCTTTCCTATGACCTACACTTCTGCCATGAGCCGTTGCACGATCTTGGAATCACTTCCTGACCAGTTGCTTGCCTCCTATCTTTTCATACACAGCCCTTCAACTACATCAAAGGTCAGCTGGAAAGAATGAGTAAGCAGCCGATAGTTTCTCAGAGATCTGTACACCTTGTTGGTTCTTTTCTTCCTGATTTCTACAGTTATCGACAAGTATATTCCATCTAATGAAAAGCAATCTACAGTATCACCTCCTGGGCAATCTCTCATCGTCCTCATCACTGTAATTTCCACTCTCTGCAGCTGGCCGTTTTAATTTCTGGAATATGTCATCAAGAGATTCGGATGAGGAGGCACGAGAGACGTTGGTATCCTGAGCTTGACGTAAAGGAATGAATTCACCGACTTGGCGTAGTGGAATTAACCTTTTTGCTTCGATGTTTGTTTTGAAGTTCTGGAAACCTGCTTTCATTGATGCCCATCTTCCAGCCAAACCTGATGGAGCTGCTACTCTGCCGCCAGAGTGAGAGCTAGCAGAATCAAGTAAAGATACCTTAGTAGAGCCGATATCCTCCATTGGCTTCACATGAGATGTTAGCTTGCCCTGTTCTCTCAAGGCCGCATATTTGCTGCTAATTGCTTCCTTGCTCCCTGAATACCTACGGGCCTCATCTTTCAAAGGTTTTGAAGAACTTCCTCGGTCCTTGCTTGATTCCATGGATGCCTTCGATGCAAAATCACTTGTATCCTGAAAATTTTAAGTGAATGTAACTAGACCGAAACATGAAAGTTACTGAGATATGACTAGATAACTTGACAAGACGCGGTCACGGATATTGATTATTAGAATAAATTTTACATGCAAAGAAAAATAAAATTTACATGCAATTCTCCTCATGAGAATCGCATGCACCGGTTTATCTCAACACTTAAAAACAGAAGAAATAGCATACCCAAAGCATGTAGTGATGAACTATATGAACCTTATGAGTATGAGTTCGAAATTCTATCACAACCCACTCGATTCACTTGGTTCGAAATTTATATTTAGTACTTACAAGTGGATTTTTTAATGCACACACAGGGTACGAACCAAACCACTGGGTTCGGATGAAGTAACTTTTAGACTAAATTCGCCCTTGTGATGAACACTCAAGGAAAAGACAACAATAAGAGGTATCATTTGTTGACAAAAAAGGAAAGGGAAGTGGTACAAAGATAATATTGTTGCCTTTTTTTGCATTTGGGAAGTAGGAAATATATAGAAATACAAAATTAAAGGTTTCCCTTAAGATAGAATTTCTTTCAAATTAAGTTCCTGCTGAAGTTAATAAACTTTTGAAGGAAAGTTGAAAACAGCCACTGTCTTCTTTCAAAACCTTCATTTTCCATTCAACTTAAGCATGCAAGGAAATGCCATCTCTCTTCCTTTCCCTTGCGAAAATTTCTAAATGCATATTTTGAGCTACTTGATATCCAAATATAGGTTGAAGGTAAATCACATACTATGGCATTGCCATCAGACTCCAGATCCACTACCATAGAGTTGAAATTCCTTGCCAATGGCAAAACATGTTCACCAAGTTTGCGTCCTTGTTCAAGCCAGGTTCGTTCTGCAAATATTGAAGATAGGTGCATCAAAATTGGCAACATATTCAGTTCATTGTTGAAAAAGCTGCCGCAAGTCACTAGCAAAACAGGTGTTACTTCCATTTCAACACTACTACTCCAATATCCAGATGATTAAAACATTAAAGCGATTAACAGCTCAGTTCCAGCTACTCAGTGGACCACAAACTTGCATTCCAACTAAAATACTACAGAAAAGGAACAGATTAAAATAATATTTCCAGTGACCTGCTTACCTTTCTGCAAGATCAGTAACCCTGATGGATCAAAACCGTCCATATCGTCTGTATCTGACTGGAATCTAAATATCTTCCAGTTCCCGAAAAAACTGATTATCCGGTCAAAGAAATTGCTTGCAACTAGCAATGTATATACAACCATAATAAGTGGATAAATTTTGTTGAATCCTTGACCAAAGAAAGGAACAGCCTTGTCAACAGTTCCCATTCGCTGCAATCATAAGTAAAGCATAAAGCGTAAAGGGAGTGATATATTTAAGGAGATTACGTGTCACCAAAAAAACTCATTTGTTTATTGACAAATCAAACCCCATACAGATATTTCATGAAAGAATATCATATGGGAGAGAATACTCCCCCCACCATTCTGGTCTCTATGGCCAGGACAAAATCTTTTACCTTCCCAGAATGAAGTCCATTCACTTAGTTTTTAAGTTAGAAATACAAAAGCATCATTCAATAACAACAACAACATACCCAGTGTAATCCCATAAGTGGCGTCTGGGAAGAGTGGCGCGTACGCAGCCTTACCCCTACCTTGTGAAGGAAGAGAGGTTGTTTCCGACAGACCTTTGGATACAAAAAGCATCATTCCCAGTTTGAAAATACAGAGTTCCCTTTGGCACTAAAGAAGTGGTATTTTACAACTTCATACTCCAATTCACCCGGGGGTGGGGGTGGGGCGGTGAGGATAGGTCCAATTAAATTACCCAAATTAATATAGCAAAGGATGATTTACAACTCAACTTGACTTTCTCCTTTATACCTTTTCTTTGGCATTATTGTTAATAGGTGAGTTCAGAAAACAAAGATCAGGAGATTTGCGCAATAACATCTTGATGAAACTCGAAGGAGAAGCCTATGCAATTGTGGTAAAGTAGAGATGATTTCTTCAATACCATATTCACATTGTTAAGGTATCAGCTAAACAGAAAACCATGCAAATTTTAGTATCAATAAGAATCATTTAGATATTATTCTAGACCACCAAATGAAGGATCAGAAAAGTGTGCATGCGGACTCGTATTGTTAAAAGACAAACCGAAGACTGCAGTTTTCTTCTTCGAGAATTGTTGACCATCATTTTTCACGGATAATAAAACTGAGGTTGACCATAAACTCACCTTCTCAAAAATGGTTTTCTTGTTTTCGCCTAGACTAATAAGGTTAAGGAAATTGTATGAAATTGGAGGTGCATAACGAGCAATCATCCTGCAAGATACACAGAGGAAACACTAAATTAATACAGGAAACCAAAATTGATTTTACTGTAATAAGATTACTAGGAAACACTTACGAGCAAATCATTAACAAGCTCACTGAACTTGTTTGTCTCGGTGTCAATGAGTAAAACATATACATTCCAGCTTTGAACAGCGAATAGTAAGTGCAGACACACATATACATAAGCGGCAGAAAAGCAAACACCTGCAAAATAAGGACGGATTGGCTTGAAAGCTGAAGATTGTATTTAACGTTCAACATTCATAAAAAGACATGCATAGGTAGAAGAGCATAGAACATTGACAAAAGTAGGATGACTCCTTATAAAAACCAAACATCCTAGTGTCCAGGAACTGTAAAATCAATTAAAAATGATACAAGTAATCACTACAAAGACATTTTTTTATAAAGGTATATTCACTAAGACATCATAGGTGCTCCTTTTGTTATATTAAACAAAGAGCACCAATACGTCTTTGTAGCAATTATAATGACTATATTATCAAGTTCTTACAACCTCCTTAATGAGCAATTTTGCTACTCTTTAACAATTAGTAGAATCTCATCAAAATAATGATACAAGTATAGCTATTGCAAAAGCAATCAATAAACTGTAAGAAACGTGACTTATTAAGCAGTTAACCCCAAACCAAAATTTCATGGTACCGTGATTAGCATGTAATGCCTCATGATTATCCGATAAAAGATGCTAGAAACACTAGAAACATTCCTGAGCAAGTGTAGAACTTTCATATAAGAACAAAATCATCTGAAAATACCTGAACAAGAACCTCTTGATCTCCAACAGACTTTATAAGAATGGAAAATAGAGATAAATCAACTCCTCTTGGCAATAGAGTTGCTTCAGCTAATAAAATAGCAGCTGACATACAACCAAGAATTACAGCTGAGACTTTCTGTAATTGCTTCCGCAGGACACATCGCCATATTAATTCTGGAAAAGAATGTAAACTTTTACTCCAATAGTGGAGAAACCAAATACAAGCAGATCTAATATGACAAATCTAATAGTTCAAAAACTAAAATACTTGAGTACATATTAATCAGCTATGACTCAGAATAAACAACCAACCAAGACACCATCAAAGAAATCATTAGTTGGATAATCAACAAGTTGTGATAGAGGCATAGTAGCCGTTGTTGTTTATAATCGATACACTCTGCAAGGCATGTGTCCAAATCCTTCTATTCATGTGGGTTAGAGGGTATCCAAAGCTAAGGACGTCATTAATGGTATTGTCCTCAATCCTGAAACTTTGACAGAAGACTGACCAATGATCAAATAAAAAACTAAAGCATGAACCATCACTCCTATTGCCTAATTTGTACTCTATTTACTAGAGTATAATTGCAGTTAGTTAAACGGCGAAGCACATTGGTATCAGTTCCTAGTGCTTTTACAGCATGCTTGTGACTAGTTTACTTTGCTTAGGATAACATTCCTGCCAACTTTGTAAGACCAGTTCTTGGTAACAACTCAATGTATTTATCCTGATTACCAATGCAATATTGTTGTCCCCCGGGACTTTGGACTAGTGGTAAGAGCTAAACACGTTATCTGTGGTTAGAAGCACGTCAAGCAAAGGGACTCATACGTCTTCTCTTTTCCTCCTCCACTGGTTCTCTTGGTATAACATTGTCTACTTCAATTGGAGAATCTCAACCAGAAAAGAAAACTCAATTATATTATGTCTATATGATGCCATCATCAAAAAATTCAGTTATGCTTGTGTTAGGGTGATGTGGACTACTATGAGTGATTATGCTCCTCATCGGAATCCATCTACCGCAGTAATATAAACTAGAGAATATGACCGCTGAAAAATACCTGTTGTGTCAAAGAAGGAACCCAATGTTCCACCCCTTTCAGGTCTCAAGGTTGAAACAAATTTCCTGAATAAATTTTAACACTAAAGTAAAAATGTTGCAGCAAAGGGACTAGAATTTGATCAAATTACTGCATAAACTTGAAGTTTTAAACTATGAGCAAATATGTCAAGGACTCAAAAGCAAAAGGCAGCTAAAGCAGAAGAATAGGGAAAAGAAAAGAGAGTAGCAAAGGCAGAAAATATATTTTTTTAAAAGTAAAATATAAAGGTTTCAACTAATGCAGAAGCTTGGTGTTTTCTATTTGGTCATATCTTCTTGAAGTTTTGAGCCATGTCTCTTGGATTTGATGACTTTATTTCCAAATATATGAGAGTTGAAAATTCAAGTCCTATGATTACCTCAAAACCCTTAATGAGAAGATCATAAAATCGAAGGTCCCAGTCAATGACGAGTCGACAAGGAGAATGTCGTTTTGGAAGATCTCGACCTAGGTGTAGTTATCGTAATAGGCTTGGACACATTCGTGAAGTATGTTATATTTTGCATGGTCAACCATTCAAGAATGCTCATGTTGCTCAGACTAACACTATATGTAATCAGCAGGTTTATTTATCTGAAGAAGAATATAATGAGTATCTTCAGTATCTAGCAAGTAAGCAGACATCTCCACAAGTAGCCTCAATCACACAGTCTAATACCCTTAAATCGTGGGTTGTGGACTCCGGCGCTTCTGATCATATTTCTGGTGATAAATCACTTTTGTCAAACACTGTTTATCCACATTCTATTCCCGTTGTTACTTTAGCCAATGGGGTTCAAACAAAAGCTAAAGGAGTAGGACAAGCTAATCCTTTATCCTCTGTCACTTTAAATTATGTTCTTTATGTCCTGGTTGTCCTTTTAATCTTGCATCTGCCAATCATTTAACTCGTTACCTAAATTGTGTTCTAGATGATTCTTTTGTTATACAGGACCGCAATACGGGACAGACGATTGGCGTAGCAAACGAATCGTACGGCCTTTACTACCTTATCTCTTCTAATTCTCCTATAGCATGTTCAATTACAGATCCTCCAGACTTAATTCACAAACGTTTGGGACATCCGAGTATGTTCAAGATACAAAAGATGGTGCCTAGTTTGTCTGTCCACATTAGATTGTGAGTCGTGTCAACTTTGGAAACACACTCACACTACCTTTCCACGTAATGTTGAGAGTCGTGCAGAGTCTGTTTCCTTAGTCAATTCTGATATTTGGGGTCTTAGTAGAGTCAGTTCAAGCTTAGGATTTCGTTATTTTGTTAGTTTCATTGATGATTATTCAAGATGCACTTGGATTTTCTTAATGAAAGATCGTTTTGAGTTGTTTTTTATATTCAAGAGTTTTGTGGTGAAATACAAAATCAATTTGGTGTCTCTATTCGTACCTTTCGTAGTGATAATGCCTTAGAATATATGTCCTCCGAGTTTCAGCGATTTATGACTCACCAAAGAATTATTCATCATACATCTGACGTACACTCCTCAGCAAAAGAATAGGACTTGCATGCCAACAACAACAATGCTGCCTCAATTGAAAGCTAACAGAAGAGGACAACTTGCTCACCAGAAGAAGAAAACTCATTGTGAAATGAAAGGAAGCAAATCGAGAGAAGCAGAAGACAGAAGTAGTAAAAGAAAAGCAGTCGTAAACCAGAGAAGACGAACAAGGTTTGCAGACCAGAGGCGATTCCTAATTCTCAGATAGCTACCTGCATACTTTTTCCTCATCTTTTTCTATTTTTTTCCAATCTCAGTTTAAAAAAAGTGATCGCTTCCTGCTGCTTTACACCTCATTATCCAAAGTGTGTGTTTTTTCAAGTTGCATTGTTTTACCCATGATAAACAACAACCAATCGCTTCTCATCGCTCCTTATCACTTTCATAACATCATCGAAAATTATGTATTACTATAGTTTCTAAATGCATCTCCTTTGTACTTCAAACATACAGCAAAGATATTTAGGTTGGGGACTCCTGCTTGAATCATTTTCCTAGTTTCTATTGGAATCCAGAGGGGAAGCAGGTTAAAACAAAACTGGCAGATAAATATAGAACAGCTACCAGAATTCAAAAGTAGAATAATAACACATACCAACCACCAGTTGCATCGCGCTGCTCATAATTCTTTATAGTATCCTCCAGTTCAAGAGCCTCTGTTACACATGTCAAATACTCACTGCATGTTATAAGATAAAGTTATCAGTTGTCCCCTGGAGAAAGCATTAAGTTTCTACAGCCATAAGATAATGAGACCTTCACTAATATGTTGCTGAAACATACTGAGGAAAAACTTTGGATATAAAAGAAAGTTCTAGAAAAGTTGTTAAGATAAAGAGTTTTTTGTAATCGACGTTTCTCAAACACGGATATAACAATAAAAATATGAGCTAGTGAAGGGCACAAATAACCAGGACAAAGTGATTAGTCACACGCATCAAAAGTATAATTCTAGCTTCATTCAGGAGCTTAAGAACAGAATCCATCTTTAGGCCATGATGTATAAGATGTTTTAAACTTAAAGGGAAAGAACTATAAACAAACAGTACAAAAGGTGAAAGCCAGGACAAAAGGACAGCTTTCCACAAAAATCTGTACTAATGGGTAGGCATTGTGAACTCCAAAAAACTATAAGAAACAAAAGACCATTTAAAGTCTAGTACTCCCTCCGTCCCAATTTATATGAGGGTGTTTGATTGGGCACAGAGTTTAAGAATGAAAGGAAGACCTTTGAAACTTGTGGTTTAAAAAAAGCTATAGATATTTGTGTGGCTATAAATCATCTCATTAAGGGTAAAATGTGAAGTTTAAAGTTAAATTGTTACTAAATATAGAAAGGTGTCATTCTTTTTGGGACTGACTAAAAGGAAAGAGTGCCACATAAATTGGGACGGAGGGAGTAATAGATTTCATTATGGAGGTAACATACAGTTGTTATCAGTAGGAACTAGTAGAGATCATCGAAATGGATTCTGTGCTCTTTGACATTCTACGTGACCTGCTAAATTGGCATACTACAAATCTATAAGGAATAACGAGACCTGGATCTGACGCTTATTCTTGAACTAGTGGATATTAACTTTCGTTGTATGAGGATCTTTTTCTTGATGAATAAAGTATAGAAGAATAGGTTCACATGAGCAAGCAGTGCAAAAAGGCACAATAAAGTTGGTGTATTGGAAGTAGCAACTTGACATGCAGCATTGACTTTACCTTTTGTATCTATAGTACTCCTCTCGAGCTATACGAAGATTACGCCTAAGTTTTGCCATTGATTTATCATCTGTATCATAATCCATGTCATCTTCCCCCAATTGACCCCCTTGAGGTTTGAAAGATGGATCCTCCCTGAACTGTAAATGAAATGAAGTATCATGCATGTATTTAGAAAAGAAAGAGGAGAAGTAGAATAGGTCAGAGGGAATGGAAAAGGAGAAGTACCATTTGAACTAACATATTATCAATAACATCCATATAACGCCTCAAAGGATCACGCTTGGACATCTGCTTCGATGTAGCCTGAGCAACCTGATTAAGTTCACCATGCCCAGTAACTCATAAGTGCATGAGAAGAGAACCAGTTAAACTGATGTAATTTATTTCCTGTTCCTATCAAATATCCAACGAGTAAAACATAACTTACTGGGCACACATAAGAGTAACAAACAAAAATCTTTTACAATACCAATTTGCAAATTATTTGGCAATCTATGAACATTATTCAAAAATGGGCAATCTCAATTACATGTCAAATGCAAGCTGTACCCGAGTACAGAAATGAGCCCAAAGCCACAAAACAAGGTAGCAAAGCATATTCTGAACTAAATTGCAAAACTTACCACAATAGCATTTGATAATTCTTGATGGGCATCATCAAGCTTCACAGCCATTTTCGCAATTTTATGAGAAAGCACCTTCTGACGAGTAGTCCAATCTGCATTTTTCCACATGCTCTTTGGAATTTCGCTCATACCAAAACCAAGAAGAAAAGCACCAGTCACAAGTCCGAAAGTATTTGAGCATGCCATGGCAAAACCCAGTGCATTACCATCCCTGTCATTGAAAAATTATGGACAAGGAAATTATCTACTAAAATGATAATAAAACAGAAGATACAATGGTTGAGACGTTGAGTTGCTTCTTTAACATGCTGACAAGAGATTCAGTCACTAATCCTTCAAAAAAATAAGCAACAGTCTATACAATTTGGAATCTGTTTGTTCAAAAATGGATGTCAGGAGATGATAAAGGCAACGAAAGAGAAATCTATGATAAAGCCAACAGGGGTTAAGCCGTTATGTCTAGTTTGGAGAGAGTAAATTAGGAACTGGATAAACAGCCCGTCTCTCCTTCCATTTTCCCCTCCTTTCACCCTCCTTTCTCGTGTCCCCCCAGACACATCACCCTTAGTTTCTCTCCACTATTTCTTAACATACATTCCCCTTGTTACTTCATTACATAAACCAATGTACTGCTTCAGTTAGGACAACAACTTCATTCAAGAATTGGTAAAGCGGCGAAAGAACAGAAAACTTCAATTTGGGTTAGAAGAAACTGGATTAGAGTGAGGAAAGTGCAGTGAGTAAAATGTGCTGGTCTCAAGTAACAAATCCTAGACCTCTTGTTGAGAATGGAAAAGAGAAGTGTTGAAACCTGGAGGAAACTAATTCCACTATCAAAAACTCAAAAGGGAGGAAATAATTGAAGATTTGGAGTTCCACATCAACTATAAAAGTAGGACAGGCAGCAGAGAAGATAGGAAACAGAGTTGTAAAATTTTGCGACAAAGATGAAAATGCTAAGTCGGAACATACGACGGTTTAATGACTTTTCCAAACCTAGGACTGTTAAATTCTTGATGCAAAAAATGGAAGGCTGATTTGTTTGTTTGTACAACAAAATAAGAAGGCTAGGTGGCAGAATAGAGAGGTGAGACAAATCCGGGCAAGTGGATGAGTGGAATACAAGGCTTTAGACGCGTGCTGTATTAGACGTGGAGTAATAGTCTAATGGGATAAAAGGAATTGAAAAAGGGTCGATTGCCTTAAGAGACAATCTTCTGTTCCATGCTAGTTTGAAAAAACACAGACAGGATATAATTGGCAACTAACAGGAATTCATGCACCACATAACAAGAAAGGAAGAAAGGAGGTATGGATGAACTAGCAAGAATAAGAAATCAAGAAAGGACCTTGGTTATATGTGGTAACTTCAATGTGACAAGATACACACATGAAAGAAGCAACAATCAGAGATTGTCAAGGAGTATGGTAGATTTTTTTTCGTTCAAGATTTTGGAACTGGTTGATCCTCTCAATATGGGTGAGATATTACGTGGTCAAGAGGCAAGTCACACATAGCATCAAGAATAGCTAAGTTCTTATTCTAGACGAATGTGACAAAAAATTCAAATACATAAACAATCTTTGCTTCCAAAAGTAGTTTCAGACCATAGCCCTCTAATGTTGTATTGTGGGCAGTGGGAGAGTAAAAGGACATTAAATTCGAAATATGTGGTTGGAACATGAAGGTACTATAGACATGGTAAGAAGTTAATTGAATCATATTGAAGTAACAAGGAGAACGGACTTCAAACTGGCCAGCAAAATCAAGATGTTAAAAAGAAAGCTGATTGCGTGGAACACACACGTCATTGGCAACATGGAGAGAAGAAAATCAGAAGCAGTAGAAAACTTCTTGGAATTGAAAGCATGACAAATTCCTTGGAGACAGAAATCCAGAGTTGGTGCAGAAATCATACTTTATTATGGAAATCGAAGAGATAGCAAAGTATTGAAATTTCTTGGAGACAGAAATCCAGGAGCCTTTGGTTACATTTTTTTACAGCGTGGTGACAAGAACTAATTAAGACTGTCTCATATGTTAAGGAAAATAAATTTTAATTCAGCAACCTGAAACAAGTCTTACAGTTGGGTCTATAATATTCCAAGTGAATTATACATCCCCAACAACTTAAGCACTAACTAGATGAGCTTAATATGGATCCCTTTCCATCAGAATAGAACTTTAGAAAACAATGATGATACTCGCTAACCCAAAAATAGAGTGTTCATGCAGTTGGAACAGCAGCCAATTGCTAGATCAATCCAATCTAAGTCAGGTCAAAGAATGAGAGACCAAGCTCTTTCATTCAATTCAAATATCTAAACCAAGTACAGCTCAAAAGAAATCTGTAGTAAAGGAACCCGCGTTTATGATTAACTATTAAAATGTTTAGAGAAAAAGAATGCACCAAGTTTTCCGCATGGTAATGAGGAGAATAAGTCCAAGAAGACCAACAACCCCCAAGATGGCATAGAAGACCAAGTTGGCATGTATGCTTGTCTTCAATCGCTCTACAAGTGTAAAGTCTCCAGCATCTTCGAAACCTTGAATGAGAGGAACCACGAGCCTATTCGACAATATAAATATATAAGTGTTAGGAAATGCACGTCATAGAAATGTGAAACCGGAGATCGCTCCCAAGAAAAAACTGGAAAATATTGCCTTCCAGCTAATAGCAAAAGAGAATGTTGTGTACCTAAGACACAAATATTAACACAAAGCACTTTGTAACAAACTACAATGCAAAAGGTTAATTGAGGTAATCTAAAATCTATGTAATTCAATTTTATTTTAGACAAGCTACCAAATTCACATTTTTTTGGGAAGATTACACTACGTGGTACCGACCAGTCAATCAATCATATTAGTTAAGGTTGGTTATATTGCAATAACTGGTCGTGGAGATAATTAACTGTCCAGGCAAACTGAACTAAAGAGCATCCGAATACATATATGAGATGGCACAAAAAGTTTAAGCATTTGCTAGCTCAGCAGATCCACATCCAGAAGTGAACAGATTACCATGTGAGTAGGAATGTACTCCAATATGACCAGCTCCAAAAGAATGATATGCCTCCATTACCATGCCCAATTATTGTCTGAACAAAAAGACTAAAAAAATCAGCATAAGTAAATATCATATACTTTTGTATGAGCATTTATATCAAAGACAACATATTTACCAATCATTAATTTCACTAAACTTCTCGGGGGGGGTGGAGGAACATGGTTCTAGTTTAGAGTACCTTGTTTGCTCCCTCTTCTCCTTACCAATATTATTATTATTATTATTCTATCAGTATCTTATTCTTCAATTTATTACTATTGTTGTTTCTTTTACTTTGGCTATCTTTACTATTTTTGTTGTCAATACTTTTCTTTTCCTCAACATTTCCATCATAGCTTTTTACTCTTGATACAGAGAGAAAATCCATACACGGGGGGCTTGCCTAGTTATCTCTCCGGTGTGGTTTGCGGGCTTTTGCACAGGAGCAGGGTTTACTCTGTGCGCACCCGAAGGGTAGCGGCTGCAGGTTCCCTTGTCATAAGAAAAAAGGTGGTTAAATATGTTCTTTCAAACATCAGCTAACGCACTAGTTTGATGAACAAACTTGTTCGTGGCCATAATGAGTCAAGGCTATTCAATAAATTAGTACAAAGATTATAATTAAAATTGTATACAAAACATTTGATGAGAAAGACGATCATAACCCTCAATGGAACTACCTCAGTGACTCGAAAGAGCTTCCAGTTCCACTCCACACACAACCCCCTGGTGGACCTATTTCATTCCAATACTCAAAATTCATCTTTTAAGACAAAAGCAGAGGTGCTCTGAAGTGTACCAACAACAACTAGGCTTTACAACAACAACATACCCAGTGTATTCTCACAAGTGGGATCTAGGGAGGGTATAGTGTACGCAGACCTTACTCCTACCTAGTAGAGATATAGAGGTTGTTTCCAGAAGATCCTAGGCTCAAGTAACACATAACAAGGCGGAAAAGACAATATAGAAGTAAAAAAGCATAGCAAATAAGACATAACAAATACTCCTTCTGTCTCAATTTATATGACATGCTTTCCTTTTTAGTCAGTCTCAAAAAGAATGACACATTTTCTTATTTGACAATAATTTAACTTTACCTTCTACGCTTAACGAGATGATCTATAACCACACAAATATCTTTGGCTTGTTTTAGACCACGAGATTCAAAAGTCTTTCCTTTATTTCTTAATCTTCGTGTCAGCCAAACTACATCGTATAAATTGGGACGGAGGGAGTAATAAATAAAGCGTAACATAGCATTCCGAGCAAATAATGCAATAACCGAAGCATAAGAAACAACAGATAGTAGCGGAAATCTAAGGACAAGAAACTACTACTAAAATACTACAAATACTAATTCTTATCGCCCATATAAATCCTTAGTTTCTATCGCATTCTAATTCCACGTGAATTCCTAGATATTCTAGTCTTAAAAACTAGGGGTGAGCACGGTTACAGGGTACCCAGATACCCGACCGGAACCGACATTAACGGGTAGGTTCTGTGTAGATATATTATAATAACGGGTAGGTTCCGGGTAGTAAAATTAGGAACCGATCAATGTCGGGTCCGGTTCCGGTTCCGACAAATAGAGACAGGGTACCCAGACCCACAACCGTTATCCGGAACCTATGAAATATTAAATATTTTTACTTTTTTAATTCCAAACCTATCAAGATAACACTTTCCCTACACGAGATGGTCCAAAAGTTAGTGAAGTCCTTGAGGCTTGAGGAGAACCGATATAGTTTTTCACTTTATATTGGTAGACAGTTCTTACTAGTTCGTACTTTCATAGGAGCTTGTAAGATTCTTAATAGGAGTTCTTCAGGCACCATCAAACATAACGGTTAAAAGATGATATTATATATGTATTGTTGCAGAATCCTTTAAAAGCTTCACTGTTTATTATCAAGATAGTTGCTTAGGCAGAGAGTAAGGCAGTTCCTTATGTAGTGATTGATTAGTATGTTTTGTAGAATGTTAAGCACTGATTGAAGAAAAGCATTGATGCTCAAATTTTAGTTCATTGGTTCGTTGATAAAACTAGAGGGTTGTGAGTTATGTAGAATCATGTAATATAGTTTGAACTATGAGTGGAATTGCTATTCTCGAGATTCGTATGCTGTGAAGACATCTTAAGAAGTTATTTCTTTACAGGTACCCGTGAACCTACCCGGAACAGTAGGTTCCGGGTAATGATTGTTACGGGTAGGTTCCGGGTAGTAAATTTAGGAACCGATCTTTTACTGGGTAGGGTTTGGATAGTTCAAAAAAGTTAGGGTACGCGGACCCGCTCACCCCTATTAAAAACAACTAGTTTTAGGTTTACCTCGATCCTTGCCAACTCCAAAAACAAAATTAAAATGCATAAACGCACATTAAATAAATAAATTTAAACTAAAATGGCGTTTTAAAAGAAGAACGATAGAAACGTACCGTCCAAATGTCGGCAGGCACAAGGATAATAACGGCGATAGAGCAAAACCAGGTATATCCAACTGTGAAGAACACGTAACGAGGTACTTCTGGTCCAGAAAAGTACTTTAGAGTCCAAATCACCATGCCTAGGGTTAAAGGCAACGAGATCAAATAAAACACCCACATTTTAATAAAATTCTAATATATGAAATCGCAATTGATATTGCAATTGATCGGGAAAGTGATCAGAAGGAAGTGATCGGTGATCGGCGATCAGCGATTGCGAGTTTTTATGTATTTGTTCTCCCTCCTGATCGTTTGCGATTTTCCAATTTGGTGAAGAAGTAAAGCGGTACTAACTAACGTGCGCCAATTGACTCTTCCTTACGTTTGGTCTAAGTTTTACTAACGTGAGCACAGTGTGACGTGCGCGTCGTCTTGAACAAACTTTTGGTAAGATGTTGTGTTGGTTAGTGCTTTGTGGATTCACAAACCATAATTCGGATTTCGGGAGTATCCTATAGTTATACTACCTAGTACATGATTTGTACAAAAAAAAAGTTGTTTCTTAATTATAAAATATTTGTACAAATAGTACGATAAATAGAAACGAAAAAATTACGTTGTATATTAATTAGGGTAACAATACATCAAAATTAACTCACTTTTTTTATAAAAAAAATGACTCACTCCCTCCTCTCTCTTTTTGCCCCATTCTTTTTTTCCTCCACTCTCTCTTTCTCTCCCTGTCCCGTTCTTCTTTCTGTTGCTCCTCTATGAAACTGACGTTTGCAATCGGTGTAGGTGTTGCAGCCGATGGAGGTGGGTAGCAAGAGGTGGTGGTGGAGGTGTAAATAGTGGCGGAGCGCTCACTGGTAGAGGAGTAGCCACATGTGGTGGAGATGACACATCTGGAGGAGGTGAACTTGTTGCAGGTGGCGGAGATGAAGTTACCGGTGGTGGGAAGTCGCAGGAGGTGGTTGAGTCGGCGGTGGAGAACCGATAGGTGCAGGGGTAGTGGGTGTTGGTGGTGCTGGACGACAAGTGGGTTACGTTGACCGGAGCTTGGCAATATTTATATAATTGTGTATAGATGTGTGTAAATGTGTATAAGTGAATATTTTTGTGTATAATATTGTATAATTAGATTTTTTTAACAATAGCAAAGACGTCACCTCTCTGAACCAGATTTATGTTTATATCCACTTATACAATATTGTTATAATTGTGTATAAGTCTGTATTTTCGTATATAATATTATATAATTATATTTTTTAGTGTATATACCTACACATTATACACTTTCATACACCTAAATACATAATGTACCCGTCGTCTTTGTATATAAGTGTATAACATTGTATAAAAGTGTTTTTGGACTATATTTTTGCAATGTAAGTTATGGGCTATATTTTTATAATGCAAATCAGCGAAGTGTACTTGACTGAAATTTCACCAATAGAAATTGTCTTTATATAATGTTTTCGTAATAATAAAACATTTGTACAAATACTTACAATAAATAGAAATTGTCTTTAAATAATGTCGAACGAAATTATAAACGAAGTACATTCAATTACCTCAACTGCATACATCATTGTACTTCCTCTTGACATATATCATTGTAACATCCCGTACTATCGGGTCACGGCTTGAACTGCTAAGCGTATGTAAAATCGCTAGGCATGTGTAAATGGATCCGAGCATTGGGAAAAATTTTGGATCATATTTACGTATGCTAATAAAGAGTTTAGCATATAAAAGGATAAAACCCCGGAATAATTTTGGATGTAACAAGTGTGACAACGGGGATCGAAAATAAATTTGATGTGTGCATGAAGAGGTTATGAACTAGTGTCATATCACAAATTATGACATTGAGTATATGAAGGTCTTATAAGTTATTAAGATTTAAGTGAATTGGATGACAGAATTAATTATGTGTGTGATTGATAAATTATGCGGAGGCAGGTCACTTAATTATGTGGTGCAAGGGGGCGTGAAATGAAAGAACCACCGCCCCTTCCTAGTAATTAGTGTTGTCCCCCACTTGCTTCATTCCAAAGTAATTATCATTTCAAAGACCAAATCATAGGGAAGACAAAACTTATATTGTTAGATCAATCTTCTATTCAGCTAAGTAATCAGCCACTTTAGCTAAAATTATATGCATATGTTCCAAACTTCTCTTTCTATGGATCTTGATAGCATACAACAAATTAGTTAGGAAAAGTTCTTTTAGTTACGGAGAGTTAACAAAACGTGAAGCAGTATTTGGAGTATTTAATCACGCCAAGAAATGTTAGCGAAGCAGTCCATTTCTCGTTCCAGTAGCAAGAATTGTTCTTAGCAAGTTCATGTATGTTAAGGCAAATTATTTCTTTCTTTTGGCATGTTCCATGTAACGAAAAATAACAAAGTATTGCTCCATAATTTATTCTGCTCTTAGTAATTAAGAATATTCGTGTTATTGATTCATATGCTAAAAGCATGTCTAAATATGTTCCTAAGTCCTTATTGAGGCATACGGAAAAATGTGTTGATATTCACAGTGTTAGCGAAAGGTACATGTTAAATATTTCCAGTGTTAGCCAAAGGGGCAAGGATATTATTGTCATCCGATAAATTCAGAAAATGTTATATTGGCATTCACGCATTTTCATTTGCATTATATTCATATATTACTCTGGACCCACATGTGCTATGCACATTACTATATGGTAAATATTATATATATATGGGGAAAGGGAAAGGCGTTATATACGGACACCACCTGCAGCTGGTACAGACTATCACGAAAGAGCCCGAAGAGGCCAATATGATGTGATGCCCTTGTGTGGCGATATAACCTGATGCCCACAGAGTCAGTTATGGGAGGATTCTGTGTGGACATTAGTATACCGCATTTGCATTATGCATACATTTATTAATCATTACATGATATTATGCCCACAGAGGCCGACATGAAATGATGCCCACAGAGGCTGTTATGGTAAGGAAGATGTCCAATGGGGCCGATGTATATGTATACCGCATTGTGCATGACATTTAGGCATATGTATTAGGGCTCACATAGACATTTACTATTGGTCGGTTGTTCCTGTTTCAATTGTTGTTATATTCATGTTATACTATTGTTCATGCCTGACATACTCAGTACATCAGTCGTACTGACGTCCTTTTTGTCGGGGGACTCTACGTTTCATGCCCGCAGGTTCAGTTAAGGAAGGTGATTGTTCATGTTAGTTGATTGAGGATCCAGCGGATTTTTGGAGCCCTCCTCTTGTTTGGAGTGTTGGTCTAATTTTGGTACGGTACAATTTTGCTTGTATATATGGGTATGGCGGGGCCCTGTCCCGACCTTTGATGTTGCTACTCTTAGAGGCTTGTAGACAGGTGTCATGTGGTTAGTTGTCATGTGTGGCCTTGTCGGCCTTGGTATGAGTATGTGTATATATAAGATGGTTACCTGATTTTCATAATTTTCTTTCGACTTAGTCCGTAATGAATTACAATTAGATGTTAAATATATGAATGGCGGTACCCGACGGGTGGGATCCGGATGCCCGTCGCGGTCCTCCGATTTGGGTCGTGACAATCATATAACGGCCTTACGTGACCTCTCTTGAATTTTCAAAAAAACTAATGTCAATCTATCATTATAGAGGCAAATTAACCCTTATTGTCCCGAATGTGCTAGGAGAGGATTTTGAAAGTCAAAAGAGTAGAGGATTTACCTTGAGGTCAGCTTATTACTTTGGATGATTTGAGCACTTATCCATTCCGAACATTTAACGTTTACTATGGACACGATAACTTGTACATCAGAAGTGCATCATTATCCTCTTATACTGGGAAAATGTCATCTCAATGATCTAACGCTCATATCAGGTCTGAATTGAACTGTCACACGATATTTTGAGCCCGACACAAATATCTCTTTAATCGGCGAATAACACAACCCTTAAAATATACTATAGCCCAAGCGGCGAAGAGCTCATATAGAGATGCAAAACCTTTCCATAGATGTGAACTCCCAGGCTTGTACTAAGCTTTCTTCTACTTTTATTTTTAAATGTGATCCCTTTCGTTTAATGTCCTATATTTGACTAGGCAGAAACTACATATAAGAAAGAAATACAATAAACTTTCAACACACATAAAATGTCTTTTTGTTTAAAATATGTCATGATATTTTTATAACTTTCTTTTAGACTTGGAAATTAGCCAATGGAGATGTTGCTCCTAATTTGTAGCACTATAAGCATGCTTTTGCATCTATTTCAGCACCCTGTCTTAGATTGTTCTAGAAAAATTATATTGTAGAAACAAATGTGTTGGAAATTTGTCTTTGGCGGGGAGATGCGTCCACCCATCTTTGATGAATTAAACACTAATGTTCCGCATGTTGGAGGATTTGTCTCTTCACACATGCATAATCTACTAAGTGAGTAGATGACCGTAGGGCCAAGAATCATCAAATTTCATTGAGAAATGAAAGAGATATTGGTCCACGAAGTAAGGTGTTTGAGGCATGGAAATATGGTGTGCGACAAATCTACCACATCGGTGGGAATATGAAGAATTGCTCTCTATATAAGTCTCTAATGTGGTAAAGGGTTTGGGACCCCAAGGGGTATCCCATGTGTTTAAAGGAGGGAGGACCTAAATGTGCTTGGGTTCAAGGCTAAGCCCACACGCGCGCTGTCGCCGCCCACCTGTCCGGTCCGGTCTCGGGCTCGGGTCACGGGTCGTGGGCTGTGGGCTGTGGGGACTTTCTGATATTATCTTTTTGGACCCCAAATTGCTTAATACTTAATATTTACAGTTTGATCCCTAGAGTTTCTGGAAAATTGATTTTGGGAGTGACGGAAGGCAGAAACTTTCTGCCTACCGTTTGGACTGTTTTTTAGAGCATTAATCAGCCATTACTTGACTGTTAACTACTCCATAAACAGTCCTTCTTCAATGACCATCATCAACCTCCTTCAAGACCATAAATCAGCCTCACTAATGGCATTAAACCTGTCATTTTCAGCCTCCCTAATAGCCATTAACAACCCTCCTAATGACTATTTACAGCCATGTTTGTGGCAGTTGAGGAGTCCCTCCTCCATGCTATAAATTGATGCCTCCTTTGACTCAAAAACGATATAGAAAATAGCACAAAACAGTGGCGAAAATCAGAACAAAACAGTGGCAAAAATCAGTGCAAACAGTGACAAAAAACAGTGAGCAAACCCACACATATACACAAGATATACACAACAGAGACACACTATATACACAGAGACAAAACGAGAAGAGTAAACAGAAACTCTTCCTTCCTTTTCCATATCTTCAGCAAGTCGATTCATATTTGTTTTCTTCGTCAGGATCAACCTATTGGCTTTGTAGCGTTGAGATTAAAGTGTTGTTTTATCTTGGAAGACTATTGCCCGCTAACGTAAAAGCATATATACGGGGCAATCTTTTCTTAAGGACAGAGGGCAATCACTCGACTCAACACACAACGTTGTAACCATCCAGATTTAGTTGTTTCTTGATTTCAGGATATCAAGATTCAAGACATAACAAGCTTGCGGCAGTTCTCAACATTGGCCTTGCAAAGTTATCAAGATTCAAGACACAACAAGCTTGCGGCAGTTTTGAAGATTGACCATTTATTTATCCTTTCGAACACTTGTAATAATTACTTACTTCCGTACTGCTTTATAAAGTAGAATAGAGTACCAACAAATTAAGACAAGATTGTATTATAAGAGTATTAGTGTTCGAAAGATGTCGGTCAAAAGTTGTGTGACCAAATCTGGATATGGATGTGGTTTTCTGCTTGAAGACAGTGATGATGATATTGTTGAAGTTCAATGTATTCATGGTGTCACCGCTCCTGAGAGTGGTGGGAACAAGCGCTCACGACAGGCTGAGGATGTCAACTGGGACAAGAGGAAAAGGCTGAAGATGTGGTTCTATCTTGCAGCAGAAGGCCTATATCTGTCCTAGACAAAGGATCCGAATTATGGTAAGGAGGAAATGGATACTCAGTCCGATGAAGTGACTGAAGTGGGCCAGAATCCAAAATTGGGTTAAGTTATTTTCTTCCTTGTCAAGAATAAAGATTAAATGATGTCTGATTAAAAAGGGGCTTAAAGTAAGGAGGAATATGAAAATGTTTTCACAAAATAATTTATATTTCTTATGCTTTAAAATCAGAAGTTTAATCTCTTCTTCTTTCCCGTTTAAAGATTGGACTTTGTAAACGACTTAAAAAGATCCGCTCTTTTAAGTGTAATTATTAAAAGTGTGTAAAGTATGTTCGCACATACGATGGAGAAAGATCCACTAATTGTGCGAAAACTGTTACCACTCTTAAGTAAGCGCCAAGAATTGTCTGGGCACCAATCATAACGGAAGAAGTCTCAAAGCTAAAGACGTTGAGCCTGTCACACTATTTGGCAGAAGATCCTTCATAGGATGATATTGGACACTCAGTCATACAAAGCCTCCGAGCGACTTGAGTGGGCCAAAATTCCTTTGATAAGATGATATTGAACACTCAGTTATACAAAGCCTCCGGGCGACTGGAGTGGGACAAAAATTCCTTTGATATGATGATATTGGACACTCAATCATACAAAGCCTACAGGCGACTGGAGTGGGGCCAGAATTTATTTCATAGGAAAAGTAATGGACACCTAGTGTGGTGGGCCAGAGTTTCCAGGTCTTAAATGATCTGAAGGCCTAAAGAAAGGCAGAAAAGAAATTGGACACTCAGTCTGCCAAAGCAACTGGAGTGCGCCAGAGTATCCAGATCACATATGATCCGGTTACGCCCTAACCACGGGAAAGAGGTTGTTCATGTGAAGCAACACCACCTCTAAAGTAGAAGGGGTTGGAGAGGTTGTCCTCAATAGGACTTCATGGAATGGGATCACTCTAAGATGATGTGATACATGTCCCAAACTTGGTTTAAGGGACGATGTTGGTCAAGCTGGTTTGAGACTGGTCCAACAAGTCTGTAATAACTAAGAATGGTACAGTTTGTCTGTAGCTAAATGAATGATATATTTGTAATCCGTGCATCTATGCCATCATAGATTAAGACACGTTAAATAACAAGTCATTCAAAAGCTAACGATGTTGAGATTGTTGCCTTCTGTCGACATAAACCCTCAAAATAAATGTGAGGTAGATGAAGAGGCAAAATCACCTTTCCAAATTCCGTCAAGGGAATAGCGAAAGAAGCACCGCTCCTCTAGAACTTAGTCACACCTACTTGGGTGATTTGAAGTTTATACAAAATAGAGGGGGAGACAAGTACTTTGTGACCTTCATTGATGATGGTACAATGTATTGCATCCTTTGTTTGTTGAAAAGCAAAGATGAAGTTGTTGAAGCGGATAAGCGCCACAAAGCAAAAGTTGAAAATCAACTGAGCCTACGGATTGAGAAATTCGTAGTGATAGAGGGGAGAATGTGAAGCATCGTTCATCAAACGACTGCTCATTACTCACATCAGTCTAACGGTGTTAGCCAAGCGCAAAACCGTACGCCCAAATTATGTGGGGTAAGACGATCCTTACCGCTAATGCGATTCTCAACAGAAATACGCATAAGGATAAGGGTAACGCTCCGTGTGAGACATGGAAAGGATCTCACATACAAATGTTGTGATGTGAGGTAGTTTTGTACCTAAGACTATAGAATGCATATCCACTGGATCTGCAAATAACAGTAGTGTTTATCGCCTCTTGGCGTCAAAGAATGCTGAATTCTTTGAATAATTTTCCTTGGAAAAGGAAAAAGGAGTAATTGCTCAAGATTAACAAGAACCCACGAGGGCCTGACTGTCCGGAACTAGATGTTCTGTATCTACAGGACTCGAAAGTTGCTGGCTATCCGAAACTTAATATTCCAGATCTGCAGAACTCAGGGATTATAGATGTTGAATCAAGACGGAGCAAAGAAGGGGACAAAGATTTGTTTCATACCTTCTAGCTTGTATGGTTGAGAACGAACCATGGACAATTAACAAAGAATTGTCATCTCCAAAAGCGCTGCTTTGGAAAGAAGCTAAATAGAGAAATAGATTCCATCATATAGAACCATACTTGTGTAATAGTTGATCTTCCTCCGGGAAAAGAACTTTTAGGTTGTAAAATGTGCTCCCCTGTGAGTAGCTTAACATCCAGGGCCATTGCAGTCTTACGTGGCATGGATGTTGAAACACTTCCCAACCGGAGAGTTGGAAGAAGAGGATCAGAGTTGGTTTGCGAACTGTTGGGCTTCTTCCGAACTTTCATTTTGGTCCCTGAAATGTTTACATTTTGGTCTGAAAGTTTCAGATAAAACCGAAACAATGAATCTAACCACAGAAACATTGATTCTGAAGTTAGAAAGCCAACAGTTGGAGAATCAACAGTCTGAAAGTGAAAGTCATATTAAAACAAAGTCTCGATATGAAAGATATGGGTATCACAGATGACAGTCTCGTTGAAGCCACCAATGGATATGAATCATATAACTAATTGAAATCATGGTGCACCCATAGACAAGGAGCGATATGCACAGGTTACGTGTATTTTAATGTATTGTACACACTACAACTGACCTGGTATCGGCCTACAAAGCAGATCAGTTGAACTAAGGTTCACTGATGATTTTAATACATGATGGGTAGAGGCGTTAAGTCGGATATGACGATATCTGAATTATTCGCTTATCTACAGATTATAGTATTCTGGATGTCCGGCGGTTCTGGGAGAACACAGTGATGCAAACTGGACATCAGATTTGAAAAACACCAAAGCCACAAGCAAATGTGTATGGTGGGTCTTGAAAAAACCTCTAAGCAAACTTGCATCGGCCGATTCATGATAGAATCAGAGTTTATCGCTTTATACAAAGCATGAAAGAAGTTAAGTAACTTCACGACTCCTTAGAGGACGTCCCTTATTGGGAGAAATCCGTGCCTTCAATAGTTATACACCGTGGCTAGCCGGTCGGCTTCAGGAAGGACACAGATGACGGCGTCTGGACATATCTGTCAGGATCTGTCGGAGACATAAGACCGTATGGCAGTTGATCATCACGAGTGTCACTTCCTTGTTTACTAACTAAGGGACTACCCGGAGATCAAGTGTTCTGGCTGTCTAGGGGAGTGGGCTTAAAACCCAAACAATTCAAACCTTTGCGGTGGAAACCCAACCATACTGATTGGAGATCCCAAGAATTTGGTTCAATGGGAAAACTAAGCGGCAAAAGGTTCAGTTGAGCACTTCGGTGGAAGCAAGAAGCACTTCAGATGATGATTTCTATACGGAAACATGAATCCAAAGTTGTTCCCGCGATAGACATTAAAGTGCTACCTGCATGGTGGGTAAAGGTTAAGCTTCCAACCCTTTAAACGATCCTCAAACGGTTGAGGTTAAGGTTGGAGAAACTTTTAATGATTCCTAACACTTGTGAAGTGGGGTATAGCAGGATACCTTATAGGAGATCACCTATTTAAGAGTGAGGATGACCGCCTCAAATGAACGCACTTAAGAATCCAAGTGTGTTCACGGCCACAACGGACAAAAACATGAGAAGGAAAACGAATAAGAAGAGTTATTGTGTTGGTATCATTGTCTTGGCTTACGTTAAACACTGACGGTTCAAGACATCACGTTCACCGTGCAGTAAGTAAGTCCGATGGTATTCAACTAGGGAAGGTTCAAAGCGGAAGCTACCTCTCCTGATGCAATATATTTTCGCTGAAAGACTGCTGAAAGTAGGCACCTTGTGTGTGCGCCATAATCTCTCTTTCATAGAGGGGATTGTTGGAAATTTGCCTTTGGCGGGGAGATGCGTCCACCCATTTTTGATGAATTAAACACCAGTGTTCCGCATGTTGGAGGCTTTGTCTCTTCACACATGCATAATCTACTAAGTGAGTAGATGACCGTAGGGCCAAGAATCGTCAAATATCGTTGAGAAATGAAAGAGATATTGGTCCAGGAAGTAAGGTGTTTGAGGCATGGAAATATGGTGTGGGACAAATCTTACAACATCGGTGAGAATAGGAAGAATTACTCTCTATATAAGTCTCTAATGTGGTAAAGGGTTTGGGACCCCAAGGGGTATCCCATGTGTTTAAAGGAGGGAGGACCTAGATGTGCTTGGGTTCAAGGCTAAGCCCACACGCGCGCCGCCGCCGCCCGCCCGTCCAGTCCGGTCTCGGGCTCAGGTCACGGGTCGTGGGCTGTGGGCTGTGGGTGTGGACTGTAGGGACTTTCTGATATTATCTTTTTGGACCCCAAATTGCTTAATACTAATGGCATTAAACCTGCCATTTTCAGCCTCCCTAATGGGCCATTAACAGCCCTCGTAATGACTATTTACAGCCATGTTTGTGGCAGTTGAGGAGTCCCTCCTCCATGCTATAAATTGATGCCTCCTTTGACTCAAAAACGATATAGAAAATAGCACAAAACAGTGGCGAAAATCAGCACAAAACAGTGGCGAAAATCAGTGCAAACAGTGACAAAAAACAGTGAGCAAACCCACACATATACACAAGATATACACAACAGAGACACACTATATACACAGAGACAAAACAGAAGAGTAAACAGAAACTCTTCCTTCCTTTTCCATATCTTCAGCAAGTCGATTCATATTTGTTTTCTTCGTCAGGATCAACCTATTGGCTTTGTAGCGTTGAGATTAAAGTGTTGTTTTATCTTGGGAGACTATTTGCCCGCTAACGTAAAAGCATATATACGGGGCAATCTTTTCTTAAGGACAGATGGCAATCACTCGACTCAACACAACGTTGTAACCATCCAGATTTAGTTGTTTCTTGATTTCAGGATATCAAGATTCAAGATACAACAAGCTTGCGACAGTTCTCAACATTGCCTTGCAAGGTTATCAAGATTCAAGACACAACAAGCTTGCGACAGTTTTGAAGATTGACCATTTATTTATCCTTTCGAACACTTGTAATAGTTACTTACTTCTCGTACTGCTTTATAAAGTACAATAGAGTACCAACAAAATGTTCATTTGACTCTTCATAATTCTTACAGAGAATGCATTTTGTATCCACCTTCAATTCCTTATTTAGCTAATCTATCCATTGCCAACATTTGTCATGGAATCTGGCTTTTGGTCTTGCGACATTTTTGTGAGTGAAGTTTAATTTATGAGATTTCTAAAACTTCTAGTTACATATTTCAAGTTTGAAGTTGAAATAACAAACTAATGTGATAAATAAATACTTACCCAAATATTTTTCAAATATTGATTCAAAATTTTGAAACAAAATTATCGACAAACTGAATATGACACTTTTTGAATATTGAATCTAACTACTAGCATCGGTCCCGGAAAAGACCCCTCTATGCGAAAGAGCTAGGTCGGTAGTTTATCTGGGACAAAATCCTACTTACTTTTCTTAGTAACGGTAACGAATATATGCCAAGGGAAGCTCGGCCAACCTATGTCTCAATAGTTGCTCGAGAAAGGACCACTCAATCCAGACTGGTTCTCGCAACTGCCATTCAAACAGGACCTCGAGAGGCAAGTCATGAAAGTACCGCTAGGTAGGGTGTGAGCTCCTACTTCATTAAATGTCTGATGAAAATGAGAGCTTCCAACTGAGATTCACGAAGAGAAGAGAGGACCCGACGTCACAATCTGTGTCGAGCCTATGAAAGAGTATGCCCGAGTGGAACTGAGAAGATCAAATGACCCGACGGAGCAGGAAGTGACCAAATACACATGACTACAGAACCTTCCCTTTACCGTCGTTGCTAAACAAACAACCAAAGCTTTCCTGTTGATTTCACAAGCAGCCAAAAATTCTCAAGGAAATCAAACAATTAAAGTACTTCAATAAGTAAAACGGAAAGACGCATACTTTTATAGCTAAAGAAATGTCATGACGATTTTAAGTAAAAAATTCATGGAGTGATCACTTGCTATTTGAGTTCTATACAACTTTTTCAGAATATTTAACTTAAAGCTAGTGTTGACAAACTTCAAACAAACTACTCTTCATCTTATCGTTCGTCAATAATCTACATTATTCCTTTTTAGACCAACTTCAGAAATCTAAGTTTGAAGTTATGTTTGGTAGTTCGAATTGTAAAAGCAATATGCCAACTTCAGAAATACATGTATGAAGCTAAACTTTAACATGCCCAATTTTAAACCCTTAAATATGAAGTTTTTGAAATTCAACCATATGAATTTGAAATGGACAAATTTACAGAAAAAATATAATTAGGCTCTTTTTTAAATAGAGGTCCTCAAAGCTGTTATTTATACATATTTTTCGTTGTTACATTATTTAATAGTACGATTTTCCCTTCAAATGGGTTGGTCTTTAATTTTTGTCCTTCAAATGGGTTGGTCTTTAATTTTAGCCTTTCAAAATCAAATTTATCTCTATACACATAAGTTCTTTAAGAGTAATGGACAGAAATAGACATAACTTGTGTGATATTATAATGCAAAAATATAAAATTACATCTGCTTTTTTTTTTATTTGAGGGGAAAAATTAAAGATCAGCACAAAATAGAGCAAAAGTGCAAATGACCCTACATGAAACAAAGAGACTAATAATGTTGTTACCTTAATAATTGCAACAAATTGAAGATTACTAAGATCCTAATTGCAACAAACTCCATCCATCCATATCAAAGGAAAGTTATTACCGGGGTCTAAAGTGTAATGTAAACTCAATAATTTTCAGCCAATGAGAATCAAGCATTGAGGCCTCTCAATCCAAAGTCCAATCTCACCGTCCAATCTTTTTCAGAAAACACAACTAACACATTTAATAACCGTAGATACTGGATTACAAAAGCACAATGATAATCATTATGAACCGTCAGATACACACGATCTCCGCAGCCTTAAATATATAATCCTTAACCTCCATTTATTCTCAACTTTTTGCAACAGCAAAACAAATAGTTATTCTAAGAAGGTGAGTTAATCTTTTTATTTTCCCTCATATATTTTTAAAATTTGAATGTGTCTTGTGTTTTGATATATTAAGATCATGATCGATTATGTCTTTGTTTGCTTTTATTTTATTTTTTGAGGCTAGGGTTTCTGATTATCTCTCAAACGGGTTTTCTGTATTACTCTCTCCATCTCAATTTTCTAGTTTTACTGTGCACGGAGTAATCTTATATTTTAAAACAAGTTAAAGATATTTATGTGATTATAAATACAATAACATACTCAGTGAAATCACACAACATGGGTCGTTGAGGTTAGAGTGTACGCAGACTTTACTTTTACTCGGTTGTTTCCGAGTGACCTCAACACATAGCATAAGCTGTGTGGTTATAAATGGTAAGCGTAAAAGTTACTAAATTTTAAAGTTAAATTGTTATCAAATAAGGAGATGTGTCATTCCTTTTTGGGACCGATTAAAAGTAAAGTGTGTCATATAAATTGTTTGGGATCGAGGGAGTAGTTGAATTGTAAATGTATGATCATAAAGCTAGGGTTTTTATGGAATGCTGAATTGATTGAATATATAGAGATTTGACTGATTTTCTATTTTGAGCCAATCTTTTGAGTATTTGAATTTGTCTTGTATTTTGATATAATAAAGACCATGATTGATTATGTTTTTTTAAAAAAAAATTAAGGGCTAGGGTTTTTTATTATCTCTCAAAAACTAGTCTTTTGTGTTTTATGTGGTAGTTGATTTTTTTTTTTTTTTGTAGAATTGTTAATGTATGCTGTATAAAGCTAGGGCATTTACGGAATGTTGGATTTTATTGAATATTTAGGGATTTAACTGATATTCTATTTTGATTACTTTAATAGTTTCGGAATTCGTTGTTTTATTTTAGGGAATTTGGAGTATTTGGTGCAAAGTTGAACATGGATTTCTCGTTGTTTCTCCAAAGAGCTACTCCCACTAGTCCATTTTACTTGTCCTTCCTACTAAAAGGTCTAAAATAGTTAGTCATTTTAGATGATCAATATACAATTAATTCTTAGTTTCCACCTTTACCCTTATTCAATAAATATGGAGAGAGATTAATATGGTGAAAGAGAGTATTAATTGATGAAATTATCATTTTAGTTAATGTTTTCTTAAGTGTGCAAAAAAAAAAAAACATGACAAGTAAAATGGACAGGAGGAAGTATTGTTATGTCATTCTTTTTTTGTGAGAAATGAGTATAGAAAGAAGCAATCTTAGGTTTTTGTGTGTCTGGTTTATCATCAACTTTAAATGGTTGTGCATTTGCTTCCCTCCTTAAATTTAGTACAACAACCACAACATCCCTACCTTTGTGGGTAGAGGCTGTTTCCAACAGACCCTCCTTGAATTTAGTGCAAAGTTGAAATCCTTCATTAGGATTTCTTCTTAATTTTTTTGAAATTATGGGCTTGCTTCTTGTGTAATTGCAAAATTGGGTCTTTCTCGTGTCTTGATTTCTTTTGAAAATTTGGGATGATGTTTTCAGATGGCTCGTACCAAGCAAACTGCTCGTAAGTCAACAGGAGGAAAGGCTCCTAGGAAACAACTTGCCACCAAGGTCTCTTTTTGCTTTTAGTTTGTTCTTTTTCTCCATTAAATTATATTTGTATGTACTAGTTTTTAACTGTCTAATATGTCCATTAGGCTGCACGTAAGTCTGCTCCTACCACTGGTGGTGTGAAGAAGCCACACAGATATCGACCTGGTACTGTTGCTCTTCGGTAAGTACAACTGATTTCTTGTAATTCAACATATATCGCATATGTTTTACTTGGTCTTTAAAGTAAATCATGCTTGAACATACCATTATATGCATGTTATTGATTGGGATTTTACATTTTGCAGTGAGATTCGTAAGTACCAAAAGAGTACTGAGCTCTTGATCAGGAAGCTTCCATTCCAGAGGCTTGTCCGTGAAATTGCCCAGGACTTTAAGGTAAGATTCGCGCATCATTAATTTCTTTTTGGTTCTAAATTGATGATATTGTTTATGGTAACAAGGATGTAGCCTCTGGTTTTTTGGGTATCTGATTGGTTTGCGTTTTGTGTGTTCCTTTTCTTTCAGACTGATCTGCGTTTCCAAAGTCACGCAGTGCTGGCTCTGCAAGAGGCTGCTGAGGCCTATTTGGTGGGTCTCTTTGAAGACACTAACCTTTGTGCCATACACGCAAAGCGTGTGACAATTATGCCAAAGGACATTCAGCTGGCCAGGCGAATCAGAGGCGAGCGTGCTTAGTTTGATCACTGAAGCAGTAGCTTTGTTGTTCGTATTTTTACTGTTTTCTTGTTAGACAGAGACAATTAAGGAAGCTAGTATTAGGGGGGCAATACTCTTCGATATTTGTTGGTGGTTTGTTTTGTGTAGGGGTGAAACATGGTATTTATTGTTTTGTGATGACACCAATGGTGTGGAACAATGTTCAGTGTTTTCATCTATTGGCTAGTCCAAGTTATTGTAGATATTATTTTGATTATATTATGCTCTTCGCTAAATTAGGATAAAGTTGTCCCATTTGAGGATGGCTGGGATTTTGGTGTTGAAAATGTGGATTAAGGTAAAGAATATTACTTCAATACCAAACCAACTAGTGAAGCGTTAGCTAAATGAAGGATATGTCCTTGCCTCATAGAGTAACTTGAAAATCATTAAAGAGTGTCTGCCGGTTCTTGGATAGAGCGACTCTTTAAAATGTTAAAGCATTTCCCTCATCTGGAATAGCTAGCATACAAAAGATTCTTTGCCCATTAACCATCAACTATATTTTCCCCTTTAGATACCTATCTAAAGCTAAAATTTAGAACTACTCATCCCACTTAGTCATTATGTAGGTCATAGTAAGTAAAACCTAAGAACCTATCTACTGGCACCAGATTGACTAGGTGCTAATAAATTGACGAGGCTGTCACTTTCAAGAAAACTCTGAAAAGCTAAACTAAAGAAGACTGTTTTTGCAACATAGGTTTCGCTATGTCTTGAGCCTGTTATAAGTGTAGAGAATAAATCTCCAGTTTCTTATCCTATTCCATTCCTGTGGACAAAACTCAAAATCAAGGATTCATGAAAGAACCTTATTCAACTAAAGTTGTTTTAGATGCATAAAAAAAAGGAAGACTTTCCAAACAAGGTTATATAGTGCGGGTTACACTTGTATGCCAAATCCGGCAGAGAAAAATTCTGGCAGGTTGGGTATCTTGCATGTAACAACATTCTGTCACATGTTATTCACATTCTATTCCCCTACCAAGCAACATTCTGTCACATGTTATTCACATTCTATTCCCCTACCAAGAAACATTCTGTGACATGTTATTCACATTCTATTCCCCTACCATCCCTTCATTATTTCTCTGGTAACAATTATAAAAATTATGAACCAATCTCCATCTTGTGTGCTTATTCTATCTGGCTGTTTACCCTTCAAATTTATATGAATAGCAGTTATACTTCTTCATAAACTCAGATTCACCTGATAGCATTTACAGATGCAACTCTGAGCAGACTTTGTATATCAGACAACAAAAGCACCAACTAACTAAACAGTGCAACAACCAAACTATGGATGGATTGGTTCCAAGACTTGACACCCATTGCAACAACATACCCAGTGTAATCCCACATTTGACACACTGCATACTTTAAATCAAACGGCAGACACTTGGCACTTTTGTGCTCTTGATTCCCGCTTTTGAATTTCATCATTTCCCAATTCAGCAAAGATTCGTTCAATAGCTACTGAAGCAATTAATTTTTACTACTATATCAACTTCACAATATTCAACCTCAGAGAGCAAAGCGTTTATGTCAAAACTGGATATGAAAGACAGATATCGTAAACCTAATTATTACCAAATCAACGCGCTGCATTCAGTCCCAGTAGCATGTTCCCCTGTTTGGGCAAGTAAGCCACGTTGGGAGTCCTAGATAAGGTCGAAGCAACCTCCCTCGAAGCCTCAATCCTCCTAAGCTCAATCAAACCCATACCAGCAGCTGCAGTTGCATCGGAAATCAACTTAGCGGACTCACTCTCTC
This sequence comes from Anisodus tanguticus, assembly GCA_034509755.1. NCBI lineage: Eukaryota > Viridiplantae > Streptophyta > Magnoliopsida > Solanales > Solanaceae > Anisodus > Anisodus tanguticus. Next base: position 6,862,716 of record CM067552.1, on the reverse strand, counting down.
CTTCGGCCCTAATGATTGCCGCCCTCCGTTCTTGGTCAGCCTTCATCACTACAAACTTTGACCTCTCTGCCTCCTGCTGGGCAACCTGCTTCTGCTCCACAGCCTTGGAAAATTCAGCACCATATGATAAATGTGTTATCGCCACATCATCAAGCTCGATGTTGAAATCCTTCGCACGACGAATCAAACTCTCCCGAACTAATGCAGACACCTGTGGACGCTCCGTGAGAAGCTGATCCGCGTTGAATTGTGCTACCACAGCTTTGAGAACTTCATTGCCGATGGAAGGAAGGACCTTCTCATCATACTGTAATAGTAAAATGAAAACATTAATCTTATATACTATACATAAATCCTTATATACAATCAAATATTAAATACAGAAAAAGAAACTAAATATACGATTATATACAAATATGATAGCATTAATCTTATATAAACTGAACAAAATTACTAATATAACACTTCAATATGAATTACAACAAATGATACATCAGATACAAAATTACTAATATAATACTTAAATACGAATTACAACAAATGATACATTAGATACAAAATCTTTATATACAATAGTAATGTAGAAATAGTTTGAGAACGTCATTGCGGAAGGAAGGACCTTCTCATCATACTATAGTAGTAACATCAAAACACTGATCTTATATATTATATATGAATCCTTATATACAATTAAATATTAAATATGAGACTATATGCAAATACGGATAACATTAATCTTATACAATTCTACACAATATTAATATGTAACACTTGAATACGAATTACAACAAATGATATATTAGATACAAAACCTTTATATACAATAGTAATATAGAAAGGGAAAATTAACCATTCAGCTATCTATTTTACAAAATATGTACACTATGATCATATACTATTATATACAAATACCGATAATAGTGATCTTAAATATTCTATACAAAATTACTATTCACTTTACGCTTGATCTATAACCACACAAATTATTTGGCTTGTTTTAGATCACAAGATTCAAAAATATTTCTTTATTTCTTAAAATCCATGCACAGTCAAACTACATCACATAAATTGGGACAGAGGAAGTATATAACACTTAAATACGTAGTAATATAGGAATAGTTATGTACAAGTACTTATACACAAAAATATGCAGCAATATTTAGATACAAATGATGTAAATGCACAAACCTCGAGACCTAGGGTTTTGAAAATGTCAGGAAGACGAGAAACTTCTGGTCGCGACAGAACACGGAGGGTAAGATTGACCATTTGTAGATCTTTAGTACCGGAAAACGACGAAAAAGTATGAGGTTTTGTACGGATATCAAAGATATAAGGTTGTTGAACCCACGGGATCAAAAAATGAGTTCCTTCACCAACAGTTTCGTTGATTACTCCTCGAAATCGATCGAAAAGTACGGCGCGTTGACCTCCATCGACGGTGTAGAGCGTGGAGTTGAGAGCGGTTGCGGTTGCGCCGATACCTGATGCGGCGATCGCTAGGTTGCGTAGAAATGATAATGCTGCTTGATTGCTACCCATTTTTTACAGTGAGTTTTAGGGTTTTGGTACGAAGAATTAAAGGAGAATTGGGGGTTTTGGTGGATGAATGGAGTGTTGTTCAAAAAAACCCGAAACCGAGAAATGTGTAAGCTGATAAAACCGGGTCGGATAGGTTTGAAGCCCAACGCATTTACATGGGGGCTCCATTTCCAAAATGCAAGTCACGTAAATACTTGTTACACCAAATGAAATAATTTAATCATAGTTAATAATGTTAGTGAGATAAATATGTGTATAATTTTGTATGGATATCATGTGTGCAAATATTTTTTATGGAATGATGTATATATAGTACTTAGTAGGGTAGAGTTTGGTAGGTTATTGAAAATCTTTGAGTGAGAAATCTTATAAGTTAGGTCCATCGGAAACAATTTATTTACTTTACATAAGGTAGGGTAAAGTTTGTGTCACACTCTAACCTTGGTGAGTTGTGGCTGGCACCCGGTACCTTGCTAGGTCCGAGCGTACCAAGCTGAACATGCAATTTGAGTCTAAAGACAAACAAGTTAGGTCATTGGGGTCATACTACAAACGTAAGGCTATACACTGAGATAGTTGTAAATAAAGAACAACCTGACTGGAACGGGATTGTCCCCACACATCTCTATACATGATTGGGCGGCCATACGAGGCCTACCCTAGCCCCTGCAAGCAGCAAAACCCAAGACAGACTTTATATCCAATGGCCGACTAGACCACCAAATTGACATTACTGATTGTACAGGACATGTCTACAAGCCTCTAACGAGTCATAATTGTATCATGATTGGGATAAGGCCCCAGCCTACCTATGATCTGTGAATACATAAAACTAGACCTGGCAATTCCGGATGATCTGGAGCTTACCACAAAAGCTGGTATCTCGGCGGATCCTACTGATGTGATCCTTCCTGCAACCTGTCCGAACCTGCGGGCATGAACACAATGTCCCCAGACAAAGGGACGTCAGTACGAGATAATATGTCGAGTATGTAAGGCGACTGAAACTGAACTGTAAAGCAATTCAAATATAAACTGAAGAGCTACTAAAGGTGCAACGACTATGTTAACTTGCCTCTGTCGTCTACTAGTTACACAAACTAACATCCATTACTTTGCCTCGTATAAGAAACCTAGACGTAGATGAATAGCCCCGAAGGCAATCTGTATGGTCAATAGCCCTGAAGGCAATCAACATAGCCCTGAAGGCAACTATCATTGCCCAGAAGTCAACAATCGCGTCTACACGTTTCATAGTCATGCTTTCTATTATTCCAACTATTCAGCTAAACATGGCTAGCTATGACTTAATCCCGACAAGGGAGAACTACCAGAATAGGGTCATGATAACCAAAAAGCGATCTATAGGACTAGCACGTCTCTGTGCGATGAAATCAAAACTAGCTCATTAAGGAAATCGTGCCAAAACCATGAGAAGGATAGCCTTCACATACCTTAGCTTATCTTGTCTCAACAATGCGATGTAACCGGTCCGCAACACACTTCAATCTTGAGGAATTTGAAAAACTTCAACCACCACTTTCTTTTAGCTTGAGACAACACCCAACCACCATACCACACCACACTAATAAAGATCATTTTCAAGCTTGCATCAACTTTTAGGAGTTGAATCTTACTCAAATTACTTAGGATATCTTCTTGAACCTTGAAGAACAACTAGGAGACTCTTAGGAGGGTTTGGGGACTTAATTTGGTCGTGCTAAATGAAGAAATGAGGCTGCCACCTCTTTAAATGGGTATTGCACCGCCTCACCGCTTCAGGGATGCGACTCCTATGCGGGCCCATATGCGACCGCATCTTCTCCCAGAAACTTCTCGATTTTTGGCTTCCGTTATGCAGCCCCATCCGTGGGGCAGACCTCATCAACGACTCGAAAAGCTTAGCGTATCACTTTAATTTCATCGAACTTCATCGAGGAGTGTTGTATTCAATCCCAATGGCCTATACACCTCCCGACACCTTCTCGATGCTCTCCTAAGCAATAGATATCCATCGGAAAAAGGCTCAAGTCACCATAGTCTATATCAACCCTCATCGCACCTAAGCGAACGTAAAAGAGTAGAGTTGTCCCGATTACTCCCCTAATCTCAAAGGAAATACTCCTTACTTCTAACTTTACTTAACCAACTCATTACGAATCCCACGCACAAACTTGCGGGGTGTAACAGTTTGTGTACACTTACCATTAAAGGATGTGGTGCGGCGGATGGGCCTACTCCTCTCTTAATCAGAGGTCTCGGATTCGAACTTTGTACGGAAAGAATCTTGGGAGGTAGCACTTCCCCCGAACTTGCCTACGTCCGAATCCGAATATAATTGAGCTTCAATATGAGTACCGTGTACTAGATGAAAAAATAAAGTTTGTGTACACTTATTATTCTCCCTAGACCTCATTTAAAAAGTTTGATCTCTATCTTTCAGCAACTGAACGGAAAATAGTTTAAGAATAAGAAAGACTGATGAATCGGATGCGCTCGCCCAACAAGAAAAGCCCAGAGGCTGCCAACCAAGTATCAAAAAGTGTGATCACGGGATATGTTGTTGATATTAGAATTCTGTAAGTTAATGAAAATTTGGAGTTTAGGAGAAGATAAAATTTAACATATTATTTTATGAATTTTATAATTGACCATCAACTGTATGATCCTTACTTTAATTGACGTTTAGAGAAATATTTATGTAGCAGTTTTTATGTTGATTTTATTTTGTAATGCACTTTGGCACGATGTTAATTCCCTTTTGCAAATTTCTTATTGAAGGGTAATATTGTCTTGTAAATAACAAAAAGTTCAAATTGTTGGAATATTTCTAGTTCTTAGTCAAATAGTATACTCCTTCTCACTAAGCATGTGCATCATTAATTGTCCTAATAAGACAATTCAATCAATCCCTTATTTTCAAAAAAGTTGTTCAAAAATCAAACAGTCCCTTTTCTTTCTACTTCATATAAATAAATTTAATTCAGAGTATAATTTTTCACAAATTTAATTTAAAAAAAAAGATTAGTTCGATAGAAATTTAGTTTTAGACTCAAGGAATAGAATGACTTATCTCTTTATTGAAGGATATTGTTGCACAATAAAGAAAGAGTTACATTGTTAAGATAAGAGTGTAAGTGCAGAGTTACATTATTAACTAATATTCATATTTTAAAAAGTATATTTAAATTTTGGGTGAATATAATTGAATTTCTTAATATAGAAGGGTATTTACACAAAAGATATTGTTGGTGAAAATAATTAATTTTCTTAAGATAGAAGGTTGTTTGCACAAAAGATATTATGATAGGTAAAAGTATAATTTGTTACAATTAAAATTCTAGGAAAAATTACGCTATCTAGTATGGCTGGCCAGTGGGCCTGGTCAGGTCGGTCTCGCCCCGAACCCGACTTAAATATATATATATATATATATATATATTTGCGGTATCGGGACTCGAATCGGGACGTGACATGGTCTCGTCCCGACCCGTCCCGCCCCAATCCCGCCAGGCCCGACCCGATCCCGGTCCCGTCCCGATCCCGCCCTCGATCCCACCAAAAACCCCCCATTTGCACAAACAATTATTGCACCAACGACCATTTTACATTTTGGCCGTTGTGCAACGGTCATTTTTGGCCTCCCCCAACCCCTTAATATTTATTTTTAACTCATAAGTTATTATATTTACACTTTAACTCAATTTCCCAACTATAAATACTTCATTTTCTCTTCATCTTTCTCACAAATCTTCCTACAATCTCTCTAATCTCTCGATCTATCTCTCTACAAGTCTACATTGTCTACTAAATATTGAATTTTATTTATTCATTTGGGAGTGAAGTTGGCAACTAGCTTGATGATCTTTCATCGAGCAAAGTTTCAATTTTCAACCTCTCGATTACACGTCGATGTTACGTCGGCCTTCGTACATTCGTTTATCCATTAAATTATTATTGTCTGTTTATTTTTATTTAGCGCACTTAATTTTATTTATTTTAATTATTTATTAATATAATTATAAATTTATAATGGAAGGATTTAAACGTATGCTTACGGGTAGGGGTCAGACTTCTTCTAGTAGGGCAACAAGGGCAAGGGTACTTCTTCTAGTCATCCTATTTCTAGACAGAATCCTATTCCTACGCAGGATGTTTTGTTGATACTGAACAGTTTTCTACAATACTATTAGATTTAGACGAGGAGCTATTTTCTGGAACTCAAAAGACTTTAATTTAGACGATGATCTAGATTATACACCCACTAGTGTAGATGACAACACACCCACTAGTGCACCTTCAACTGAAATGTCTCATATTCCCCCTAGTATGAGCCAAGGTCTAGTAAAACGACCATTAAAATCAGATGCATGGACATTTTTTGATAGGGACGTAGAGAATCAAGTATCTAGATGTAAAATTTGTAAAGATGTTTTAAAATTTAAAACTAGAAAAGGTCACGGTGGGACGGGGGGTTTAATGAGACACGTAACAAGGGCTCATTCAGCTAGGTATGCCCAATACGAGGCTTCAAAATCGAGTGCGCAAACGTTCGCTCCATCGGGACAAGGTTCACATACTGTCCCGGACCAAGTACAAGGTCAAATTAACCCCACGACGGGGGAATTGTAGGCCCTAATTACAATAAGCATAGAGATAGGAAGCAATAACAAAATTAGTTGATGTGGAGGGTTTGCCTTTTCATTTCCTTCATCTCTTTCTTTTATTCATTACATTAGAGATATGTATAATCATGCTTTTAACGGTTTTTCTAGATCAACTGTTAAGAGAGATGTATTTAAATTTGCACATGAATATCAACAATATTTACGTTATTCATTATATCATTTTAATGGCAAAGTGGCTATTACTTCTGATATAGGCCGTAGTACTAACGACCATGATTATTTAACGATAACCTATCATTGGATAGATTATAAATGGTCTATGCAAAAACGTATCTTAGCGTATAGATATATAGATGATAGGCACACTGGTACTTTTATTACAGAAAATATTTATCAAGTGTGCGATTATTACGGAATAACTGATAAAATTATGACTATTACATTAGATAACGCTTCTTCTAACAATTATGTTATTACAATTTTAAAAAATAGTTTAACTCCATCTTTTTCAGATCATTTTCATATAAAATGTGTGTGTCATATATATAACTTAGTTGTAAATGATGGTCTATCACTTTTTGAAGACATTCTTAGTAAAATATAATTTGCTATAAACTTTGTTTTTAAAAATAATAGAATACAACGAAGAAAAGAATATAAAAAAGCTTGTCACGATTGCCAACTACCTTATAGAAAAATTCAGAAGAAGTACCCACTAGGTGAAATTCTTTATACGAGCAACTACTTGTTGCTTATGACTATAGAAAACCTATAACTTTATTTTTTAACTCTTATAATCAAAATCCAACTGATATGGTTGTAGATAGCGATTGGGGAAAAATTTCCGAACTTATTGTATTTTTAGAGAAATTTTTTCAAGCAACAAAAGAGTTTTCCGGTATATATTATCCTACTATTTCAACTATGTTATTTTATATAGCTCTAATATTTTTACTGCTTAATGATTATATGGATAAACCAGTTTAAAGCAGCTATTAAAAAAATGTTTATCAAAATAAAAAAAATTATTCCTATTCCCACTATTTATATTATTGGTGTTGTATTAAACCGACTATTAAAATAGACGGTACTAAATCACTTATTGAAACTATTTACGATTGTATATCAGTACTACCACCTCCAAGTCCCAAAAATCCAAATCACCCACCACCTATTGAACAAACTAAAGAAGAAGTGTTGTCTAGCGTAGAAGACGAATGCAAAAAAATATATAGGTTTTACCAACAAGAAAGTGCTAGCAACCTACCGACTTGCATACCATCTTCTTCTTCTTCAACACATCCTCACAAAAGACATATTGTTTTTGCGACTAGTATTGAAAACCTTAGAAATAGAATGTGCGGCTGTAACGCTACTAACCAAATTAGCGAGTTTGATATTTTTGTTTTGCAGGGTTCTGTACCGTACAAAGCAGTTCTCAATGAAGAATGACGTGAAGACTTGTTGAAATACTAGAGGGGGAATGAGAAGACCTTTCTGACACTTTCAATGATGACCCGAGATGTTTTGAACATTCAAGTGTCATCAACGACGTCTGAAAATGCTTTTTCTGCCGGCATATATCAAATAGGAGAGCACAAACACTTATTAGCCAGAGCAGCTTGGAGATTGTAGTATTATTCAGAGATTGAATACGAGCGGAGCGGAGAAGGTGCAGTCAACCGGAGATCAACGAAGAAGAAGACGAAAACTACAACGAAATCTTATCCGAAGGTGGTGGAAGCGACATGGAGCAATTTGACCAACAAATACAAATTCCAACCGAGGAACCACAAGAAATTATCAAGAAACTAGAACAGGTTTTTTTCAAAATATAATTTTTTTAATTGCAATTTTATTATGTATGCAACTTTTGAACAACACCACAAAGTTACAATTTTGACAATTGTATTTGTATTACAAAAAAAAATCATATGTCTATTAAATAATATAAGAGACACAAAAACAGCATTGAGATGTTTTTATTACACTATCTTGTTTAATTATTGAGTTTTTTTTTTATATATATATGTTATTTTTTAAATTAAGTGCAAAAAAAAAAAAACACCCTGACCCGATTCCGACGGGATCAGAAATGGGACGGGACGGCGGTGAATCCCGTCTGTCCCGACCTGACTGACCCGATCCCGGCCCACTGGACACCCTTAGTATCTAGTCCATCGAATTTGGCCGAACTTCCGTATCCTTACAGATTTAGCCGAACAATTTGTTGTCGTATAGTATTGTTAGATTGAGTTACTAACTTCCTGGAGTATTACTTTCTTCCGGTAAAGAATGGATCTTGGGTAGGGTGAGGATTGTTCAAATCCATATACGGAATCCATGTTCCTATTCCTCCATGTTCTCATTCCATTTTCGATGTGAGACTCTTAACACTCTCCCGTACGCCCAGACCTCGTTAACTGGAGCGTGAACAATATAATTTGGGGGCACAATATCGGTGAACAAAGAATTGAAATGGGCCTGACTCTGATACCATGTAAAGAATGTATTTTTGGGCCTAACTTAATCCCAAAAGCTAGTTTGTAGGGTAAGTATTGTCCAAGTCCATATAAGGAATCCATGTTTTCATTTCATTTCGATGTGGGACTCTTTTAACACTTCTTGCGGTGGAAAGTGTCTTAAAGCAGTGATATATGAATCATTATCTGGGAAAAGCAACAAGTTTCTTCTGGTAATAAATTTGAAATACTATCGGGAGAATATATTACAGCGTTGTTAGGAATAATGAAGGTTAATTTTGATCGATCTCAATTTGTTAGGAATTGACCCATAAATATTTTTTGTTTAGAAGGTTAACTAGACAAAATTAATTGATAATGAGTAGAATTATATAACTCAAACTCAAAAAAGAAAAACTACCACTTCTTATGTTTTTTTATGTGTCACAATCCATATTTCAAAAGTCAAAATTGTGTATTTGGATAAATTTTTTATTTTTTAAAAATATAAAAATTAATATGTTTGTCGATATACCAATCAATGGTGAAACAAGATTAGGCCATTCGGAAGAGGCGAACTTGAGAAGAGCATTAAGCGTTCAAGTACTGGTGCTATGACCTTAAAAGTGGAAGATCCTCTCCAAACTACGTAAAATGTATTATAATTTATAAGTCACAATAATTGATAATTTAAAATACATATAGAAATAACGAAATTCGTTTGAATCTCGAAATCTGAAATATGGCGCTTAAATTAGGACGGAGGGAGTAATATATGTCAAGTTTGAGTGCACAATGTGAACATTTGCTTCCTCTCTTCAAGCTTCTCTGCACTTTTGTCTGTCTCCTTCCATTTGTTCCTTTTAATACACCAATATAACCTTCATTATCAGATGACTATATGATGTCTGTTTTCACCTCTTCCAAGTGTACCCATTTCTCTACCTACCAGCAATTTATACACATATACGGTCAACTAACAACAACAACAAACCAACTGATTTTTAGAAGGTTAGAACGAAGACTTTACCCCTACTTTTATGGGTTAGAGTGACTGTTTCTGATAGACTCTCAGCTCGAAAGAAAATAGCTTCAACTACGACCGGAATATATGTTTGAAACAAAGTAGTACGAGAATAGTAAATAACTATTACAAGTGATTCGAAATGATAAATCATAAATATTACAATAGCAACAAGCTTGTAGTAAATAAGAATTGTGACAACAACAAGCTTTTTGAGTTCTTGAATCAGTCTTGAATCTTTATACCAAAAAGCTCTTTGAATCTTGATAACTTGAAATCAAGACATACTAAATCTGGAAGTGTTACAACTGTGCTGAGTCGAGTGACGACACTCTGTCTCTTAAGACAAGATTGCCCCGTATATATGCTTTTACGTTAGCGGACAATAGTCTCCCAAGATAAAATAACAAACTATCATTTGTGCAAAGCAAACACAAGTGATTCTAGCGAAGAAAACAAATAACAAAAGATTGCTAAGAGAAGAGGATTTGCAACAGGAATTTAAGAATTGTTGTACTTGAAAAGTGTGTGTAGAATTGAGTCAAATGCCTCAATTTATAGTAGTGTAAGAATTGCCTCTTCAAGTGCCCATGTAATGACCATTTAAATGCCATGTAATGGCCCTTTAATCCACCAATTAATGCAGCCAAATAATGACTGATTTATGGAGAAAAAACCATTTTAATGCTCCAAAACCTCTCCATAATCAGCCAAACTTTTGGAATTCCGTCTGGGTGGTGCCGCGGCCCTTTCCGATGCCGTGGCATCTTACACTTTGCACAATCCTTCCTTCGTTTACCGACGTGGAACACTTGTTATTTAACCAATAACCGTCCATTATTCTATGTCTCAAACATTTACTTACGTACAAATATCTCTTTCACTAATGAAATTTACGATACTTGGCACAACGAGTGCACGTGTGTGGAAACGACGTTTCCGACGTGCGGGCCCCAATTGTTCGAGTCATAAATAATTGGATAAACTTAATTCCACGTTAGTAAATTTTCAACAATATCAATGTCACAGAATAACATTATCCTTTCCATTGTAAACCAACTGAAAATATGTTCAACTACAAAGCAACTCCAATCCCTATACTCATCAATGCTAAAAAATGGTGCAACCAAAGATTGTTTCTTGATGAACCAATTCATTTCCACATGTTCAACACTTAACACATATTTTGCATCCCTTGCATTTTCCCGCATGGAAAATCCCAATATATTTATTTACAACTCATTAATAAGAGCTTATATTCATTGTCATAACCCAATTAAAGCTTTAAACTTATATATAGACATGTTAACAACTCAAAATATTCCAACTAGCTATACATTTTCGTCGATAATTAAGGGTTGTACTTTAATATATGGTTTAAGATTAGGGGAATGTGTACATGGACATATTTGGAAATATGGGTTTGGATCACATGCTTATGTTCAAACTGGTTTGGTTGATTTTTACTCTAATTTAGGTAGAGTTGATTTAGCACGACAACTATTCGATGAAATGCCTCAAAGAGATAATTTTGCTTGGGCTGCTATGGTTTCAGCCCATGTGAATGCTGGTGATTTGAGTTCCGCTAGGAGTTTGTTTGATGGAATGCCTGAAAAGATTACTGCTGCTTGTAATGCTATGATCAATGGGTATGCGAGAACTGGGGACGTCGAGTCAGCTGAGCGATTGTTCGAGGATATGTCCAGGAAGGATTTGATTGCGTGGACAACGATGATTAACTGCTACTCTCAGAACAGGAAATATGGACTAGCTATAGAGGTTTTTTATGACATGAGGAGTAACTTGATCACTCCTGACGAAGTAACGATGACGACTGTTATATCCGCTTGTGCTCATCTTGGTGCTCTGGATCAAGGAAAAGAGATGCATCTTTATGTTATGCAAAAAGATTTTGATCTCGGAGTGCATATGGGGTCTGCGTTAATTGACATGTATGCGAAATGCGGGAGCTTGGAGAGATCACTCTTGGTATTTTATAAATTAACGGAGAAAAACCTTTTTGTTGGAATTCTGTTATCGATGGACTGGCAGTTCATGGTTATGCAGAAGAAGCGTTAGCTCTTTTTAGCAAAATGGAGAAAGAAAAAGTAAAGCCGAATGGTGTAACTTTCGTCAGCATTCTTACAGCTTGTACTCATGCAGGGTTAGTTGAGAAGGGTCAAAAGATTTTTCTAAGTATGACTCAGGAGTACGGCATCCTTCCTGAAATGGAGCATTACGGATGCATGGTCGATCTATTGTGTAAAGCCGGTTTGCTAGATGAAGTGTTAGAGGTTATAAGAAGTATGAGAATAGAACCAAATGCTGTTATTTGGGGTGCTTTACTTGGTGGTTGCAAGCTTCAGAAGAACTTGGAAATTGCTCGAGTTGCTGTTGAAAAGTTGAGCGTTTTGGAGCCGAACAACAGTAGCTATTACACCCTCATAGTGAACATGTATGCTGATGCGAATAGATGGAATGAAGTCGCGAGGAACACGGCGATTTTGAGAGTGTTAGGAGTAGGAAAAGAATATCCGGGTTCCAGTTGGATCGAAATAGAGAAAAAGATCCATCAGTTCGCGGCTTGTGATAATTATCACCACTCTTATTCCTTACTAGATGGATTAGATGGGCAACTTAAGCTGGCTGGCCATGTTCAGGATCTTGGATTTGTTCTCTAATGACAGGGCAAAACCGTTGTTGACAGCATAGACTACATAGTCAAATTGGCTAAATATTTTGTATTTTGTTGTAGTGAATTTAAAGCGGGAACTGTACATTCGAAGAGGCAAAAGAAATGCAATTTTGTTCGAGTAAATTTACCTATATTAATTTACTGGTTCCTTTCTGATGCATAATATATTCTAATCAGGTTTAAGTTATATACGTTGAATACTTGACAGATTAAAGTTTTTTCTTCTACGATTAATGTAATTTAACCTATTATAGAAGATTATATAAACTTTTTACTCTCAAACATGAATTCGAGTGAAAGCAACAATGCAAATATAACATAGTGCAACGACCAAATGCAAGGTCCAAATTACAGGGTACCACCAATTCCAAGATTTTGAAGTCGATTCATTTACCTCAACATATTGTGAGAGGAAAAATAACGAGGTCGGAAGGGGAAAAGATCAAGCGAGTAGATTTATACCATCAATAGGTGCGGTGGAATAATTGAGATCCCTCCACCTTTAATCAAAAGTTTCGGGTTCGAGTGTGAGAATGAAATATTTTGATATGCAATGCCTTATCCCCGTTATAGACCTATCCAGCTCGAATCTAGATTAGTCGGATCAGTAAATTTCGGATACCAGATACCTAAAGTAAAAAAGAAAAGAAAAAGGAGTGGGTGTCTTCTTTTATGGAATCATGATATGCATCCCCCTCCTAAGTTCAGCAGACATTGCACATATGACCTTATTGAATAGGAAATGAGCCAATCACTCAAAAAGCCATGTTTTGCTAAGAAAAACTCTTTACCTATTTGTATATGGAAAATCTTTTATCTTAACATTTCCAGCTAACCCTTAATGGCATGACATGTTCAAAGATATTTAAAACATTAAAAACACTTATATTAAAATGTATAGGTGTCAAAAGTTCGGTACACTAAGCTTTCGCTATGCGCGGGATCTGGGAAAAGACCGGACCACAAGGGTCTATTGTACGCAGTCTTACCCTGCATTTCTGCAAGAGACTGTTTCCACGGCTTAAACCCGTGACCTCCGGATCACATGACAACAACTTTAACAGTTACTCTAAGACTCCCCTTCTAGGTGTCAAATTATTTATTTTTTAAAAATCTCGTGTTGAGTGAAACAAGAAGGGAGTAGGTCCTTTAATTTGCATTCTTGGAGACTATGATCTATTTGAGCATGTTTGGAGGTAAATTGCAACATATCAGAGATTGTTGGCCCATCTGTACACATGGGGTCAAGGGTCCAAAATATTGTGTAGAAATAACATCTAATAGCCACTTTGGTCCTATCTTTAAAAAATAACAATTATACTGATGTATCAAATTTTACTAGTGAAACTTCAGGATGATGTTTGTGTATTTGATTGATTACTCTTTTTTTTTAATGGGGATATGGGAAGGGAAAAATGAGGGAAGGGATTACAAGGTGGTATTTTTACCAATTACATCTCTCTGGGACAACTGTTTAATAAATGACTCTCTTTTTATTTCTCTTGCAGCTTATAAATCTTTTAGATCACGATCTAAAAATTCCCTTTTGAACATACTGAAAACTTTCATGAGAAAACATTAAAGCACGATCTAAAATTATGTAAGTTACTGCAAACATTAGACAACAATCTCATATACACGACCAAACACTAGACCACATTCTAACATTGTTTTTAAGAGTAATTTCTTATAGGTTATATTTGCACAATATTTAAAAATTAGGAGAAGAAATAATTTCATAAATCAACAATAACAACATAGCTAGTATATTCTCACAAGTGGGGTCTAGAGAAGTTAACATGTACGCAGAACTTATGCTATTTTTTGTGGGATAGAGAGACTATTTTCAATATAGCCTCGACTCAAAAAATAATTTTATAAATCAACTGCTATTATTTTTTTCAATTATTAGCTGAAAAGCGGCTAATTGTGAATTTTATCCCATGAATGTAAGCCTTGGATAATTCTTCAAAGTGGGCCTTGACCAGATTTCAAACCCAAATCATCTAAAACCCAGCCTAAACCATTCTTCAGTTCAGTTTCTGTTACTCCCACTCTTCCTTCCCCTTTGCCCCATCATCTCAGATTCTCAAATCCCTGAGAGTGATTTTTCAGCATTCAAATTTGCAGCAGCAATGGGTGGGAGAGGAAGGTCAAGAACTCAGAGAAAACACTTCGCTCAAAGCAGAGAAAACAACTGGAAATACACGAAAAATGGCTCTGACCACCAACAAAATGCTACCCCTGATAATAATAATAATAATAATATAGAAACTAGTAACCCTACTTGGAAACCCTTTACTACCCAAAATCTTGCATTTGAAGAATATTACAAGGTATTCCCTTATTCCTAATTTTCTTCAAACCTTATCTGACATTCTTTGTTATGTATTTTCTTGAGCTAGGGTCTTTCGGAAACAGCCTCCCTACCTCTCAAAGTAGGGGTAAGGTCTGACGTACACTCTACCTTTCATAGACCCCACGGTATGAGAATACACCGGGTATGTTGTTGTTGTTGTTGTATAATAGCATTTTTGGTCCCTAAATTGTAGGTATATTTTGATTTTGGTCATTGTGATATCTGACGAAGCATATTTAATCTTTAATTAATCAAAATGTGTTTTAGTCCTTAAGAAATATGTTGTGTTTGAACTACTTTAGAACTATATACCCATTAAATATGGAGTAACAGTACAAACTTAACATAACACATGGATAGTTAAGTGGTGGAACGACCAATAATTATGGTAAATTTGTGAAAATTCATAAGCAAAGGGATCAAAAGTGCACATTTTAATTAATTGAAGATTAAATATGCTTAGTCAAATATCACTTTGATCAAAATTAGAATTTACCAATAACCGAGGGACTGAAAATGCTATTAACTCTAGATTATTAGTGAACATGAAAGAGATACTCCCTCTGTCCCAACTTATGTGACATTTTTTGCTTCCCGAGATTCACACTATGTGAACTTCGATTAACATTTTAAATTGCAATTTTTCATCATATTGACATAAAGAAGAATTGCATCTTATAGTACTTTCCGTATAGTTTTTGAATATCTAAATTTTAATTTTAAGATATTGAGTTGATCTAATCCAATTTTAGCTTTGAAGAATAGTTAAATTGACTCTTGATATCAAGCGAAAAGTATCATATAAATTGGGATAGTGGGAGTATTAAGGTATGATGGAAACTTAAGTTCGATACAATATAAAGAAAACAACATATCAAGTTTGATATTTGAATGATTTAATGAATTTGAATTCTTGAAAGTTGTGAAATTTGTATAGAAATAGATTGGTGTCAAATATTTTGAGACAGCCAAAATGGAAATATTGTCGTATAAGTTAGGGGTCGTTTGGTAGGGTGTATTAGGTAGAATAATGCTGGTATTAAATTTTAGTACAACGTTTGGTGCAAATTTAAGTGTAGTACAACTAATACCGTATTACCTATACACCATATTCAGTACTATTCTTATACATAGTAAACCATGACATTAACAATACCAGTATTATTCTTATACTTATACACTATATTCAGTAGTATTTTAGAAATTGTGCAATGTATGTTATTGCTTTGCTCTTGCTTTGCTTTGGCTTTTGTTGTTGCTTGTGCTTATGCTCTGTCGGTCTGCGTACACTCTACCCTACCCAGACCCCATGTTATGGGATTTCACTGGGTATGTTGTTGTTGTTGTTGTATGCAATGTATGTTATTTTAGTACAACAAACCAAACAGTCGATAAGAAATAATACTAGCATAACTAATCCCAATATAACTTGTCTTCAAACGAAATGACTCCTTAGTGTGATATGGTATAAATTTGGATGGAAGGAGTAAGTTTTCTTTTTATTCGGTTTTCATATACATGCAATGGGTATATACCAATTTATGGACTTGGGTGATAGTATGTGCATATCTGTAGGAGCAAGAGATTGTGCGACCAGAAGAATGGAATACTTTTATGGACTGTCTTCGAAGTGAATTGCCTGCCGCTTTCAGGATTAATTCAAGGTCTATGTTTTTTCATTATCATTTGATAACGTTTTTGTTTATTTGCTTCACAAACTGTTATATAACATAGCAAAGATGTCGCACATCATAGAAATTTTATTTGCGCATTGAGAAGTGTGATCTAAAAGGGCTCATAAAAGAGCAAACCTTTCCTCTTATATGCTTATTTAGATTTTAGCAAGACTGGACTTTGTATCCTTGTATGTGGACTCAGGCTAATTCTGCTGTGTGTTACAAAAATGTTCAAAAACTTGTTTGTACAATAAATTTCTCGTGCAGTTTCGAGCAGCTATCTGTCATGTAAAAACTTTCACAAGGTTTAAACTTCTCACTAGTTCCACAACTTATACTGTTTGTGTTCTGGATCATTTACATTAGTTACTGCAGTAGTAGTATATGCCCATATTTCCTGTTTATTTACAAGTTAACCTTGTTCAGAGTAATGCAGACTGAATCAAATGCAAGTAGTATGTACATGCTGCGATAACTTAATGTTATCTTTAATCATTGTTATAAGAGGTGCAGTTTTAGAAATTTCAGATTAAGTTAGCAGGGAATCAGAACAAAAAATATTCCTTTAAACTTCGGGTTAAAATGAACAAAAAAAATAACTTCAAGTTCCAAATTGTAAGTGAAAACCAAATAAACTTGCTTATTGTGAAAGTTCACATTGCTCTAATTTCTTCAAAGAAATGAACAAATTTGAGCTAATTTATTACATATTCATCATCATGTTGTAGTTGTTGTCATCATCGTTCTTGTTAATGTTGCAGTAGCCAATGCTACTTGGAAATTCAAGCCAAGTTGGAGAATGATTTTATGAAGTCTCTGCAAGAAGAGGTTCATCAGCTGATTATGATTATTTTTTCTTACTGAATTATGAATTTCCTGATGTATGTATGCAGCTTGTAGCTCAGACCCCTGCTATTCAGTAATCTATTTCCAAAATGATATTCAGGGGACAGATGGGAGTGAGGTTGTGGCAATAAGGTCATTACCTTGGTATCCAGAGAATCTTGCCTGGCAGTCAACTTTTTCTCGCAAGCAGTTGAGGAAAAACGAAATACTTAAGAGGTTAGAGATGCAGTTTCTGCTTATGATGTAGCTTTTGAATATTGTGAAATAACTTCAATCTGAAAAAAGATCATACCTAGTTTCAAAAAAAGAAAAAGAAAGATTATACCTAATCTATTATAGATAATACTCCCTCCCAATTTATGTGGCAATGTTTGACTATTGAAACTTGTGGTCTAAGTAAGATAAACTTTTGGAACTTGTGGTCTAAAAAAGAAAAACTTTTGAAACCTCTAGTCTAAAGCAAGCCAAAAATCATCTCATAAGGGTACCATGAGAAGTTTAAGTTAAACTGTTTCTAAATATAGAATGATGTCATTCTTTTTGAACAAACTAAAAAGGAAAGTGTCATAGGGGCAGTTTTTGTCACGCCCCGAACCATGGCCTGAGCGTAACACGACACTCGGTGCCTGACTGTATGTGGTCGAGCGAACCGCATGGCTGACTGAATCAACATGGGACATGTAGTGATGCGGAACGTAATATATAAACATACTGAGTTGCTGAAAAGTCTAATTGAATAATCATAAATGCGAAAAAAGTCTGAAATATAAAAGCGTAGCCAACATGGCTAACATAAAAGCCTGCTAAAACTGATTGACTGCAACTCTAGTCTATGAAGCCTCTAATGAATACTGAAATACTGACTGTTTACCGGGATAAGGCCCTCGACATACCTGACTATCTAATATGATTGAAAGACTGAAAATACGATAACGCCCCGAAGGAAACTGGGGCTCACCAAACAGTTGATACGAGAATCCTAGCGAGCAGATCCGTCGTCCTGTAAATCGTTACAGGCATTGTGAGATGCAGACCCCGATCAAAAGGGACGTCAGTACATTTGAATTGTACTGGTATGTAAAACCGACTAAAAGAATAAATAGCTGTGGGGTGCTCGGAAAAGGGCAGGCCAAATCAATAATATGAACATGCTGAAACAGAAACATACTAATAGCTGAACTAAACAAGAGAAGTATAGTCATAAGTACTCCCTGTTCTGAATGTGAAATCACGTATTTTTACTGAGTTAATAATCTGTGGCCTCATGCCCAATATAAGTGCACAAACATGTGGCCTCAGGCCCAAGTATACGTATACATAAACGGTGGCCTCAGGGCCCAAATACAAGTGTTCAACATTCAACAATTTATATTAAGGTACTGAGAATCATACTGTAATGCATAACACTGGGATACTGAGTATTACTATGCCGAGACATGTATTATTTTTAGACTTGTAATAGTTAATCTATATATCCACATGTATACTACATCAAAATATGTAGCCCCCTCCAAAAAGGGTACATTTTACAATATTGATCTCTACTATTACTATTCTTGCTAGAGATCTAAAACATTAAAAATATCTTCTGTCTGACCTAAAACTTCCTGTTTACACCAAAAATAAGAAAGAGATAAGCAATTCATCTTGAACTTCTGTAAATTGTTCTTCTTGTTCTCAAAACATCTCTGATTTATCTCTTGCCAAACAGTTCACCTGATGCATGATGGTACAATCTTCCATCTCTCCTCCTTTCTTGATACATTTCCATCCCTATTTCAACATTTTAACACTCCTTCTATGTTCCCAGGTTTCACCCATCTGATATTCCTCAGGCAAATAAACATCTTCCACAGTTGATTTGTCCACTTACAATGTAAGAAAAAACATTTGCAATGTAAGAAAAGATGGTTGATTGTCTCATTCTGATTCCCACACAAAAACATCTAGAGCATAGTTGAAAACCTTATGTATTCATGAACTGATTATGGAGTTTAAAGCATTAAATGTTCATAAGCATATTGAGTTTTCATGACTGGGACTCATGGGATGTCAAACACGAGTCTATACTGATTACGTACTGAGTTCACGATAATCAGAATGATAATCATGAACGAATTATGAAACTATATCGTCTAGATAGTAGAAGTCCTGAAGCTTCCCAAGAAACTAAGGCACAACTATATTTCTGAGGCAATTCATAATAGTCGTAAAAGAACGTGGCTTGGGGAGATCCGTTAATATTCCCACACGTAGAGAGTTAGCCTTACATACCTCAATTCCGGCCTTTTAAGTGTGTCACAACATTCGTCTTCTCTTTCAACATTAATCTATAGCAATACTAGTCAAAGGAAATCAATATTAACATTCTTGCTCATATTTTGGTCACTTAGGCATTTTGTCAGACACCTTATGAGCATAAAGCTTCATAACCCTGATTAATGGTGTTTCTAAACCCAATAACCCATTCTCTTGCTTCTAGGCGGTTCTACAATCTCAAATAAATATAATCAACATCATTCTTCATCACCCATATGATTATAACAATTCTAAATCAACAATCCAAAATCCTACCATAATTCATATGATTCTCTTTATCAAACCCATCAACTAATATCTCAAGAACCTATGGTTTATAATCATTAATCCAATACTATGATTAATTAAAGGGTAAAGATGATACCTTTTTGATGTTCAAGCTGCTTGGATTCGAATACTAGGGCTCTCTCCAACGAAGAAGACTCAATCAATATCTAGGGATTTTGAAGGGTTAAATCATGTTAATGAGATGTTGGGGAATTGAAATTTACTAGAAATCATCATTAAACTTACCTTGGAGAGTTCTTGAGGCTTTGGGACGAGTTCTCTTGTTCTAGGGTAATTTTCGTGACTAGGGGTGTTAGGGAAATAAATCCCAAGCTTAAATATAAGTTAGAATACAAAAATCTGAAATTTGACCCGAAACCCGACGTTTTCGCGATGGGCCCGTGACGCATGTTCATCGCGGGACCCCTGCAGTTCAAGGTTCAGAGAGTGTGATTTTCCGCGTTGGGCCCACGAAGTGGGGCCATTGCACGCGCCCCCACGCGTGACGCGTAACCATCGCGGGTGGCTCGTGTCGGCTTCTGCAAAGTGTTTTTGTAACGCGCATAACTTCTTGTACAGAGTTCCGTTCGGCCTCCACAATATATCGTTGGAAAGGTATTTCAAAGATCTACAACTTTCATGTTTTAAGTTTTCTCAAATTCTCAACGAATTTCACGAAATTAGGCTGGAAGGCAGACTTGCCGTAAACCTAGCCAATTCTGTCGTATCTTAACCACTCACTACTCGTCCTGATTTCAAAACAACTATTTCCACCCAAACTCATCCCGATAGCACTTCACATGTCTAAAATGTCACATTAATACTCATTTAAGACATCCACACTTAATCCAGATTTACGGAGTGTTATAGTTTTTTTAGGCTCGATTCTCGCCCGAGGTTCGTCCACTGTGCGGCAATCAAGTCCTTAGCTTGACTCAGCCTTCAACAACACTTAAACTTATTTGGGACTTAGATTATTTTGACATAGCAAAGTAAAGGAACACAATCAGGGAAAATTTCCAACCCTTGTACTAATATCAAAACATACAAAGGACACCCTCACTTGTTATGACCACAAGTCGGCCACAACCCACTTCAACTTCGACTAGGCAAGATCACTAGTTGATCACTGTTCTAGGAACACTTTTCAGAAACCCTCACGTCTCTTTCTAGTGTTCTTAGTGGAATCCCTCATTTCTTACTTCTTTCTCGCATAAATTCGTGTAAGAACGAGGTTGCATATTTATAACACATGTGCCAACCCTTGGTTTACAACATTTGGTGAAATAGGCTTTTGACGCTTGTTGAGTTCAAGGCCAATCCTAACTATGTGGTGAGGCGAACTATGATAAGCAAGACCATGGATGATCCTAGCCAAAGGGAGAATCTTTTTCATTCTAAATGTGTCATCCATCAAAATGTGTGTGCCATGATCTTTGAATATCCCTGAGTTGTGCAAATGTGGCAAGCACGACGTTGGTTGACTTCTTCAAAATTCCTACAACCAACCATAAACATCCTTGTAAACTCTAATGGCTAAATGAATGTGGTGAATTAAAGGTGAATCGACAAGCAATGATTAGGTTCAAAGTGGGAAAGTACTAAGATGAGCTCCTATGTGATGTTGTTCCCATGCAAGCTTGTCATCTCTTACTCGGAAGGCCTTGGAAATATGATAGGTCCACCAAGCATGATGGGAGGACCAACCGGTATACACTTGAGCACAATGGCCTCAAACATGTTCTATCTCCTATGACACCCTTGCAAGTGAATGAAGTTTACCAAAAGATGTGAGAGTTGAAAGAGAAGCACAAAGGTGGGGGAGGAAACAAGGAAGTGAGTGTTAGGGAAAGTAGTCTTCAAAATGAGGGTGCTAAAAGGAAGGAGTCACGAGGAAAGGCTAAGGTGACCCTTTTGCAAGTTTAGGAGAGATTATGGAGGAGATGGAGGAGCGATAACCGGCAGTCGTTATCACGCACATGGACTATTCTTTGCACACTAATGAACTAACCTCTTCTTTTCCTAGTTTTATTTCTCTTTTGCAGGACTATGATGATGTGTTCCCCACGGAACTCCCAAAGAGATTACCTCCCTTAAGGGGAATTGAGCACCAAATTGACTTTGTCCCGGGATCTCAATTGTCAAACAAATCGGCTTATAGAGCCAATCTGGAGGACACCAAAGAGCTTCAAAAACAAGTGGATGAACTTCTTGAGAAGGGAGTGGTACGAGAGAGCATGAGTCCATGTGTCGTACCGGTGATATTGATTCCAAAGAAAGATGGAACATGTCGCATGTGCATTGATTGCCGAGCCATCAACAAGATCACATTAAAGTATCGCCACCCCATACATAGACTTGATGACATGTTAGATGAATTAAATGGTTCATGTGTCTTTTTAAAGATTGATCTAAGGAGCGGGTACCATCAAATCCAAATGAAACCCGGAGATGAATGAAAAACCGCATTCAAGACCAAATTTGGTCTCTATGAATGGTTGGTGATGCCATTTGGTCTCACTAATGCTCAATACTTTCATGCGCTTAATGAATCATGTGATGGAGCCTTTCATTGGAAAATTTGTGGTTGTTTACTTTGATGATATTTTGGTGTATAGTAAAACCATGGATGAGCATGTTGATCATTTGAGATGTGTGTTTGAAGTGCTTAGGCAAGAACAACTTTATGCTAATGTGGCTAAATGCTCTTTTTGTGTTGATGAAGTTGTTTTCTTGGGTTTTGTTGTGAGTTCAAGGGGGTTGAGGTTGATGAATCCAAAATAGACGCTATTAAGAATTGGCCAACTCCTAAATCCTTTGGTGATGTGAGAAGTTTTCATGGATTGGCTAGTTTCTATAGGCGGTTTGTTACAGGATTTAGCACCATAGCCGCTCCTTTGACCGAGGTAATCCGAAAGGATAAGCCATTTTCTTGGGGTGAGGAGCAAGCAAAGTCCTTTGAAACTTTGAAACAAATGCTTAGCTCCGCACCGTTGTTGTAATTGCCCGATTTTGATAAAATCTTTGAGATTGAATGTGATGCTAGTAAAGTAGGTATTGGTGCCGTTTTGATGCAAGGCCAAAAATCCATTGCCTATTTTAGTGAAAAGCTTAAAAGGTGCGACGTTGAATTACTCCACCTATGATCTTGAATTGTATGCTTTGATTAGAGCTTTGGGTAATTGGCAACATTACTTGTGGCCTAAAGAGTTTGTCATTCGGATCGATCATGAGTCCTTGAAGCATCTCAAGGCCCAAGGAGAGTTGAACAAAAGGCATGCCAAATGGGTTGAATTTCTTGAAACTTTCCTTTATGTAATTCAATCCAAAAAGGGGAAGGATAATCTTGTGGCGGATGCCTTATTCCGCAAACATGTTTTGATTAATACTTTGTCTTCCAAATTGATGGGTTTTGAAAGCTTGAAGACATTGTATCCCGAGGACCACGACTTTGCCAAATTCTATCCAGATTGCGAAGAGCGGGAAAGGGAATGTGGGCTTAAGGATAAACCTTCTACTTTTTTTGCCAAATTTGATGGTTACTTGTTCAAGAACAAGCGACTATGTGTGCCCATGAGCTCTTGGAGGGAATTTTTTGTGAGAGAGGCACATGATGGGTCATTTTGGTATTGATAAAACCATAGGGATTCTTGAGGAACAATGTTATTGGCCTAAAATGCGTAATGATGTTGCAAGAATTTGTGGTCAATGTATGGAATGTCAAAGTGCTAAGTCTAGACTTCTTCCCCATGGCTTGTATACCCCTCTCCCCACCCCTGAAAGACCTTGGCTTGACATTTCTATGGATTTTGTGTTGGGCTTCCCAAGGACAAAAAAGGGGAAAGATAGCATTTTTGTTGTTGTTAACCGATTCGCAAAGATGGCTCATTTTATTGCATGTCATAAGTGTGATGAAGCATCTCATTTTGCATCCTTGTTTGTTGAGAATGTGGTCAAGTTGCATGGTATTCCCAAACCATAGTGAGTGAGAGGGACCCTAAGTTCCTTAACCACTTTTGGAAGGAATTGTGGGGACGACTTGGAACTAGATTGTTGTTTTCTACTTTTTGTCACCCACAAACCGATGGCCAAACCGAGGTTGTGAATAAGACTTTAGGTTCTATGCTTAGGGCCATGGTTAAGGGGAAATTAGCATCTTGGGAAGATCAATTGCCTTTAGTTGAATTTGCATATAATCGAGTCATTCATAGTATTATTGGCATGTCACCATTTGAGGTTGTTTATGGTTTTAACCCACTAACCCCTCTTGATCTAACCCCTTTGTCTCAAGATGTTTTGAGTTTAGATGGTAACAAAAGGGCCGAGGCCATGAAAACGTTGCATGAGAAGGTGAGGCTTTGCCTTGAGAAGAAGAATCAAGAGATGGCCAAAAGAGCAAACAAAGGCCGCAAGAGAGGTACTTGAACCGGGTGATTGGGTTTGGGTCCATTTTCGCAAGGAAAGGTTTCCCAACAAGAGGAAGAACAAATTGATGCCTAGGGGAGATGGTCCATTTGAGGTACTTGAGCGCCTCAATGACAATGCATACAAGATTGACCTACCTCCGGAATACCAAGTTCATAACACCTTCAATGTGTGTGATCTCTCTCCTATGGATGTGGTTGATGATGCCCCCTTAAATTTGAGGACAAATTCTTTTCAAGAAGGGGAGAATGATGCAAGCAAAGTGCATCAAGACTTTTCACACGGAGGCAAGCTCATGAGCTCTAAGTGCTTCAAGGTTTGTTCATGAAAAGAGATGCACTTGAGTGCATTATGGAACGTCCCGGGGATGCCATGTGTTCATGATAGCTTGGGAGGATGGAAGAAAGGATGAGTCACAAGATGGCCATGAGAGTGAAGGGGATGGCCATGTATGCAAAGTAGCTATCTCTTGAATTTCAAGATTTCACCACCAAGGAAAACAACCAAACAAGGCCCATAGTTGTCTTTCTTTCTATCCTAGTATAAATAGTAGTATTTCTTATTTCCCTAGGTAATATTTCCTTTGAGTGTTGGAGAGCTTGTTAAGCTCTTAATTGTGTGTTGGTTGAGAGAGTTGGTTGCTTGGGTACTTGATTACCCTTGAGGTCACTCTAAGAGATTGGTATTTGACTTAATATTAATTTGGAGGTTTTGACTAATCTAGAGTCTTAATTGTCAAATTATGTCGGTCTTAAGTCAATTTAGTTATCTTCTTTTTGTTGCTTGTTAGTTTCTTTGTTATTCCTTTGTTTCCATATCCTTTATTATATCAAATGGGTAGTGACATCCCCAACTGCTTAGTCTATTCAAATTTCGAATTTCAAAGTGCTGCAAGACTTGAGTGAAATTGCTACAAGCAGTTACAAAAAGGAAACCGCCCAACCGCTCACATGTGTGCTGCATGTGCGTGTGCTGCCCATCTGCGCGCCCAAGACCAGCTATGTGCCTAGCCTTGGTGACTTTGACACTTTCTCGTGCCACTGCCATTCCGGCGCATCTTCCGCCTCCGACTTTGCCACATATGCCCACGCTAATGCCACTGCCGTGATAAATCACATGTCTTGGCCGCATTTCAGTTTTGTCATGCCAACTCTTGTTCCACTCGTGTCATTCCTTAGCTTTCAGCTTACTGTGTCTTGCCTTTCCCTTCCTTAGCCTTTGCCATTAGCCCGCCTTGATTTGCCAACACTTAGCCCGACCTTGACAGATGTGATAAGCTATAGTGCCACTGCCCTTGCCGCCGGCACCATGCCAAGAGGCAAAATTACTCTCATCATAAGGTTGTGGCGGTTCAGGAGCTTTCCCTTTTGAGGCCCGCGAGCTTTGTCCTTTTGACGTGCTTGCTTTCTTTCCTGTGTAATTACTTGGTTGTTTCCGCTTCCTGGATGAGGCCATTGATTCCCTGCAAGTTATCATGAAAATTTAGCATCCATATGACCTTGAGCAATCACAAGAAGTAAACCATCTTTTTGGGTACTCAGACTTCCCCAAATTTTTTTGGTTTCATTCTTATCACCTCACTTTCATGTCATATTCATCACCAAACTTCTTGCCCTTTTCTTTTATTGGCACACATCAATTATTTATAACTCCATAAGAATGAGAAAATTTCATCAACTTGCACCATAAAGAGAATTTTTCATTGTGACATTTTTTTAAACACGTATGGTGCATACAATTTTTGTACCCCATACACATCAATTGAGCATGTCTATGTACCCAACAATGAAGAACTCAAGAAAGCTTTAGAGGTAAAATAATTGCCTCCCTTCAAGAAATCAATCACACAAGATTCTACTCACATTCACAAGGAAATATGAAGTAAAAGTTGAATTTATTTCATCTCTTTTCTATTCATGGCTATGTAAATCTCCAAAAAGAGAGTAAAACCAAAAGACATAGAGGGTGAGAGAGAGAAAACATACTTTAACTTCGAGTGGAGATGGAGAGAGGAAGAAAAGCTTGGTCACTAATGGAGAAGAGTGGGGGAATGAGGGAAAGGAGAAGATGGCTTAGGGCTTTTCTTCTTTCTTAACTTGGTAGTTTAGAAGAAGAAGTGAAGCAAGGAACGGATTTAAGAGAAGAAAAAGGGTGTGGGATTTAAAACCAAAAGAAAAGGGGATTTAAAAAAAGGAATGTCTCTTAAGTTTGATTAGATATTGCTACCTTTTACTTTAAAAGAAAGGGTTTGTTAGAGCTTGCGTGATAGTATACGGATAAGTGTGAGAATTAGAGATAATCTCTAGCTTCAGAGAGTCCTTAATTTGTCCTTAAAGAGAAATTATTCAATGGTGGAATGAACGGGTCTGATGGAGTAGAATAGATATAGAGGACTCATATAGCCGGTGTGAACTACTCTAGGATTGACGTAGTTGTTGTATAATTATGTTCGAATTGAGAAAATGCACATCTCGCAGAGAAACTTGTATATCTAGAAGTCCATGTCCTGTTCCCCTTTTTTGATATAAAAAATCTTACACCCGTCCTGGTAATTCTCCCTACCTCAATAGAAAGTTATGCAATTCTTTTTCCTAGAATCTGTAGATAGTCAAGAAATTTACGGAATTATAGTTGAAGACAACTTTTAATTGTCTTTGGTATTGATTTTTGTCATCACATAAAACATTCAGGTTCCACGAGTTCTTGAAGCTACAAAATGAGATTGGTAACATTACGAGACAGGAGGCTGTTAGCATGGTGGGCCAATTATTGCTATGCTGATTTGTTTGGTCTATATGAATTAACATTGTGCCCTTTATTCATTCTGTGACTGCTTTGACTCAGGTTCCTCCTCTGTTCCTGGATGTACGGCCAGATGATTTCATTCTTGACAGTAAGCTATTCTTTAATACTCTGTATCTAAGTTCATTTTGCATCCATTAATTTATGAATATCAAACTTGATAAATAGAATCTTTACTGTCCCTTTATCCTGCAGTGTGTGCAGCTCCTGGTTCGAAAACGTTTCAGTTACTTGAGATGATACACCACTCAGCTGAACCTGGATCATTACCTGGTGGAATGGTCTCCCTTTTTCTTCATTTTCTCTCTTAAAATTATTGATGTCAATGCAACTCTATCCCTAGTTCTTTCATCCTCTTTGTTGGCATCATATACACTCTCCGCATCCATCCTTGCCAAAATATATTATCTGGATCCTTGTAGCATATTTAATGTTTCTCTTTGAAATGCTTCGTTATATAGGTCTTAGCAAATGATGTTGATGTTCAAAGGTGTAACCTTCTCATCCATCAAACAAAAAGAATGTCCACTGCCAACTTGATAGTCACGAATCATGAAGCACAACACTTCCCTAGCTGTCATTTAGACAGAAGTCATGCAAAAGGTTCTGAGCCACGAGAAGCGAAGGAACTTGATATTGATCAACTTTTATTTGATCGTGTCTTGTGTGACGTTCCATGCAGTGGTGATGGCACTTTACGCAAGGCCCCTGATATATGGAGAAGATGGTAAATATTTATGAACTACTAGTACTTATCACTCTCATTTTGCATTCCGTAATCGATACTGTCTTGTGTCCCCCTCCACATGCGTCATTTTTTCGTCCGCACAGGAATGCAGGAATGGGTAATGGTCTACATGGGCTACAGGTTCAGATAGCAATGCGAGGTTCGTTATACCTCCTCTCTCTCGCTCTCTCAATTGTACATTAGTGTTCTAAACCAAATAAGCTGACCAGCACTAACCTATCACGCAGCAACTTATGATTTTAGCCGGCAAGTCACCTTTGAGTTTGTGCTTAAGGATGAGTTTGTTGACTCCTTCAGAGATTTACTAACGTGAATGTACCAGTGGTGATACTTCAATGTATTCCAAGTCTTTTTTCCATTATGGGCTCAAGATACATCTTGATATCCAAGATCAAGATTGAAAAATGTTAAAAAAAGATCACACTCGTGCAAGTAACACAAGCATAAAACAAGATAAGGTCGTTTGAGATGATTTAACCATGTCCTATGCAGACCTCCAGGTCTTCCGGTCCATAGGTATGACATTATAATTGAACGTAATAAAAGGTACGAGGTAAACCTAAAATTATATAGAGGGAGTTGTCTCAAGAGTTTTATACATCATAAAGGTGAAGTAGTAGTGGTTATCTCATCCCAACAACCGTAGCATCTGTTTAGGCATATGGGTACCTATATTTAGATAGACCATATATTGTTTCTTCCCATGTGAAAGAGGTCCAAGTCCCAACTAATGGAGCACAATAGCAATCTGAGGGTAGGAAACCCCTGTCATGACCAGAATTTACGAACTTTTTTTTATGCCACCATAGGGCAATATTATATGGTAGTGAATGCTGGGCTGCTAGAGTCCAATATATCCACAAGATAAGTGTTGTAGGGATGCGGATGCTAAGATAATGTGCGGTCATACCAGATTAGATAAGATTAAGAATGAGCACATTTGCCGGAAGGTGCAAGTAGCACACATTGATGATAAAATGCGAGAAGGTTGCTCGAGATGGTTTGGACAGTTAGAAGGGGGATAGGGTAGACCTAAAATCACATGGAAGGAAGTTGTCTCGAAAGACCTATAAATGCTTAGTATCAATAAAGACTTAGCTAAATATAGGGCACAATGAAAGAAAAAGATTAATATAGGTGATAGCTACTAGTTGAGGATAGGTTTTAACAATAATAATAATTATTATTATTATTTACTTTTATTATTATTAAAGGACAGCCCGGTGCACTAAGTTCCCGCTATGCGCGGGGTCCGGGAAAGGGCTGGTCTATTGTACGTAGCCTTACCTCACATTTTTGCAAGAGGCTGTTTCCATGGCTTGAACCCATGACCTCCTGGTCACATGGCAACAACTTTTATTATTATTTACTTTTATTATTATTATTATTATTTATTATTATTATTATTATTATTATTTACTTCTATTATTATTATTATTTATTTATTTATTTAGTATGATAATGATATGAAATGAGCTTAAATGAAAGTGGGGATTCATATAGCCGATTCCAATTTGTTTAGGACTTGGGCGTAATAGTAGTTATTGTTGTTTTATCCCACAATAGCACCAAACAAATAAGAAATGAATTTTATATACACATCAAAGAGGAATTGCATAAACAAGCTATTTCAATATGCTTGGTTAATTAAAAGATTCTGCCCTTCCAAAGTACGGACAGAAAGGAAAAGATTCTAGTTACTCGAACAAGATGGATTAGAAGACCATAAAAGCTTGAGATGAATTGTATGTCTTTCAAGAAGCAACATCAGTTGAACTATAATTTAGTTACCCGGATTGTTGCAGAGCCCTGGCTATATTTTCCCTGCTAGGGATGTTGTTCCTTGAGCTATATAGAAGAGAGAAGCTTAAGTCTTTAGGAGAAGTTCTGTGAAAGTCTGAGCTTGGAATAGATGCTGGTAACTGGACCGACATGAAAGGTTGCTGAAACACTTGAGGGGATAGGACTTTAGAGCGCTATGCGATTTCTTCTATATAAGATCCCTCTTTCTTTATGAAAATCCTTCAACTGACACATGGTTGTTCATAGTATATTTCAGGCATGTCTTTGCTTAAAGTTGGTGGAAGGATGGTTTATTCAACTTGCTCAATGAATCCCATTGAGAATGAGGCTGTGGTTGTCGAGGTAATCTCAGAAAGAATGCATCACATATTGTAGCTTTTGTCACAGAATGAAAATTTTGCTCAGTTTTAGCTTCCCCAGAAAGTCAATGAGTGATACTACCAAAAGTAGAAAAAAACAGAAAAGAAATTATTGAGTATAGTTCTTTGCTCGATTGCGGTACGGTGGGAGAGCGGAAAAAAAGATAACCCCTTAATGAGCTCTTGAATCATTGTAATGGCTGCATATTCATTAGCTGTATTTTCTTATTTATAGCCCTCCCTTTATTCTTCCTCCTGTCTCGACACCCGGGTTTGTCTGAATTATGTATGCCTACTCTTCTTCGAACTTAACTTATATCAACAAGTAGGCTCATGTGGTGCAAGTATTCTTGCTCTTTGATTTCCTTGTATGTTTTCCATTGCTACGTCAACTACTAATCCATTAGTATATTGGACACAATAGTACTTAGTTTATATATTATGGATTTCATGGAAATTACTTGGATTTCTCTCTTCAATGTTGAACAGAACTGTCAAGATAGTAGCTGAATGTCAGCCTCTCTGTCCCTAGTATAACAATTGTTCCACATAGTTACTTTTTTTCTGCTGATGGCGTAATCATCATAATTCTCCTGAACAGAGAGATAACAATTTTGATATTGCATTGCAACTTTATAAATTCTAATTCCACTATTCCTTCTCATAAAACCTGACTGTTCTTGTTTCTCAGATTTTGAGAAGGTGTGGGGGATCTGTTGAGCTCGTTGATGTCTCCAGTGAACTTCCTCAGCTTGTTAGAAGGCCAGGTCTGAAAAAATGGAAGGTTTGTGGTTAATTTTCTTGGTGCTCATTTTGATCTCTACTCCATGTGATGTTTGGAGATGACAGATTTTGGTCAACTTGCTTTGATGGGGGTTGGGACATTGACGTTCAATGTTAAGGTTACAATAGAAAATGAAAAATAGGGGGGACTTCTACTGAGGGTATTTGCCTATCTCGCGCGGGATCTTGCTTTTCGGCTTTTCCATTGTTAGTATGGTTGTGGGATTCGTGTCAAATCAAATTCAGATACTATAAGACTATATTTGGAGTGGGCATACCCTTTCAATGAGAGAGTAATTGTGAAGACCTAATATTTCAACAACAACAACATACCAGTGTAATCCCACAAGTGGGGAGGGTAGAGTGTACGCATACCTTACCCTACCTTGGAAGGTAGAGAAGCTGTTTTCAATAGACCCTCGGCTCAAGAAAAGCATTTCAAAGCAGTTCGGGAAAAGAAATAACAGAAGTGAAGAAGCCACGACAAAATACTAAGATAGCATGACAAAGCATCCTGAAAAAAGGGCTACAACAGGATAATACGCTAATCGAAGTACAAAATAACAATACATAGTAACAGAAATCGAAGAGCAAGAAGCTATGAGAGTAATACTACGACAACTAGTACAGAAGGATAATCTAGACAACGCTCAACTACCTACTAGCCTTCTACGAATATGCGTGGTGGGTAGTTAGTATTGGCATTATTGTTGTAGATTCATGTCCTTCGATTTCTGCTACTACCTGTTGTTTCTTATGATTCGGTTATCACATTATTTTGCTCTGAATGCTATTTTACGCTCTCCCTACTATTTGCTATACCTTATTTACTTCTGTATTTTCTTTTTTCAAACTGCTTTGTTTAAGCCGTGGAAACAGCCTCTTGCAGAAGTGTAGGGTAAGACTGCGTACAAGTGTTTAAAGAAATGAAAAAACATCCATCGTTCAGACAAGTTAGAATGTTAAATCAGATTTTATGGATGCATAGGAAGATAAAGAAATTATTAATTGAAAATAGGAGTAGAAATAAAATAATAATTGACCACCAAGATAAGTGGATAACAGAAAAAGAGAAGCCGACATAAACGTACCAGAATTAGGATATACTGACAAACAACTAGAACTAATAGACCAAGTATTAGAAGAGAATGCTCAAGCTTACGAAAGATTAGTAGAATTAAATACACAGATATACCAAGAAAATGAATTTATAGATGAAATAAAATCAGATTTAAGAATGGAAATAGAACACTATGGATGAAAACAGATTAATTGAACAACAAGAAAAGAAGGTACAGCTAGAAAGAATAAGCAGAAAAACCTCTTACATATAATAGAGATATAAACCAACATATTATAAGTTGTAGAATTGGAATAGAAATAATTGAGGAAAAAGAAAAACAGTTACTAGAAAATCATATAACAATAAACAAACAAGAAGAAAAAATTATATTTTTAAGAAACTTATCAGCTCTAAGAGAAGAAAGAATTAGGCAGAAAGAAGAAGAAATCGAAAAAATAAAGGAACAAAAATTAGGAGAACAAATAAAAAATGAAAATGAAATAAGGGACTTAAAAGAAATTATAAAAGAACAACACAGATATATTGATCTATTGAAATATGGATAAAGAAAAGGAAATAGTAACAGATTCAAAAGAAGTTTATTATCAAATGAATACATATGAAGGAGGAACAAGTCAAACACTAAGTTTTAAACCTGATACATATCAGAAAATTCAAGACGAAAAAGAAGAGTTATCAGTAAAAAAGATATTTAAAACAAAATGGTTTGAAAGAAATAAGGAAATAAGATATATTATCCGGAAACATGAAAATATAATTGATACTATGAGTACAAACGGAAGAACTAGGATAAATTTGATTACTGATGAACTAATTAAAAGAGAATTAGCCAAGCTATCGACTAAAGAAGCAAAGAAATATAGAAATATTTACTTTGAAGGAGTAGAATTCACGATTAAAGCATACTTTCAGAAGAATATTGATACACCTATACAAATTTACGTATTAGATGACAGAATATTAGGAAATTTGCAAGATGCATTAATATCAGTGATTAAAGGAAATTTAATATATCAAAAATTAAAATTTATTGTACAACCAGACTTTAGCATATCGTTAAAAGATGAACATAAAGATTTAGCTTTAACTTTATATTACAAACTAGATGGAATAGAAATGCCACCAGGAAGTAAAGTGATTAGTATTGAAACAAAAATGATTTATGCCTTAACAGGAAATCACCATGTGAAAAAACAGCATGAAATGAATATCATAGTACCCAAAATGTATAAAGAAATACTCGAACAGATAGAACATAAAGAGAACTCTAAGATTACCATAACAGAAGAAATAACTATGAATTTTAATACTCGAACGATTACACCATCTAGAAGATTAATACCGAGAATAGAAGGATCTAGATTAAGTATAACTAGAGAATCATTGGTAACGCAATAGAATAGCTTACCAAGAATAAAACCCCGAATAATAGATTTAATAAATATAGACAGTAGTAGATTAAAAATCAAAGTAATAATATTTAAAGATATGATAACTATAGAGGGAATAGCAGAAATAAACACAGGAGCAATTAAAAGTTTTATACATATGAGTAAAATAAATGAAAACGAGTGTAATATAGTAGAACCACAAACTTATAATTATCCTGAGAATGAAAGGGAAATAATAACTACGAAAAGCATAAATTTAAGATTCAAGATCCAAGACTTAGAATATAAGATAAATATAGGAGTAATAGAATATGATAGCGTAAACGAATTATTATTAGGAAGTGATTTTTTAACTATGATAAACTATAAAATAAATAACAACGGAATTGAAATAAAAGATCAAGGAAAAACCAGATTTATAAATAAAATATGAACATACAGTTAAAAATAATAAAGAAAAAACAAAAATTAAAGACTATAAGGACGGTCTTATCGGGAGAAATATATTCCCAACTAAAATACTTAGAGTACAGCGCAAAAGAAATGAAATTAGAAAATGACATAGAACAACTGGAAAAACAATGTGAAAAGTTTAGTTAAATATGGATAGACATGGGTAATGGATGGAAAAAACGAATAAACAATCCTGACTAATCCTAGCGATAAAATAGATGAGTTATGGGAAGAAATAATATTAAAAGAAAAGATAAAGAGCGTTTTATCACTAATGGATGAAATAAAAGAAAATCAAACTAAAACACAACAAATGATAAGAGAAGAATTAACCAACCTATGAAATGTATCTGAGATACCAACGTTTAAACTAATATTAGAAAAACTGAATATGTTGTTAGAAGAGAAAAGCAAAGGAAAACAAAAAGAACCTAATGACGAAGCTAGTACGAGTAAAGAAACAACTATAGCACAAACGACTACCCATAAACCGGAGATAGTACCAATAGATGCTTGGAGAAGAAGTAAAATACCTATAATGGTAGACATAAGCAAAGATAAAACCAAAATTACCAAAAGACGTAATAGAAACTTTAGACGGATTAACCAAACTGAATAAAGAAGGAAAATTCTAATGGAACCAAGTGCGATTACATTCTTAAGGACTCATGGAAAACAGATCATAGAAAAAGAAAGATACAAATACAAACCTATGAGATCAAAACCAATAAAAGAAGAATTACCAAAAGAAGAAAGATTACCCGTAAAAGAAGTAGAAAAAACAACCTACGAATATCTAAACTTAAGAATAGAGAAACAAGATCAGCAGATAAAAGAATTAAAAACAGAAAATCTAAAGTTAAAATCAAATGATAATGCAGAATGGTATGACAAATATAAAAAATATAAAAGAAAACATAAGGATACGAAAACCCTACTGAAAGAAACTAAAATAGAACTGAAAGAAACTAAAGAAGAACTAAAAGAAGTAAAAAAGGAACTATTAGAACTTAAAGAAGAAATACAAATCCTAACAGAACAATTAAAAAGATTAAAAGGAAAAAAGAAAGTACGAAAGGTAAGATTAAGCGAGGAAACTACTTCAAGTAGCAGTCATACAGATGAAGATAATGCCGAACAAGCAAATCAAGAATTACAAGTAGTAGAATTTATAGAAGAAGAAAATTTTGAGGACATAGAAATAGTAAAAGAGAACAACCAAATAATAGAAGCCTTGCAAAATATGAAAAGGGTAAATGCGATAATAAAAGATGAACCAGAGAGTGATATAGAAGATGACTACAATGGACAGATAGAAACCGAGATTGAATCAGAAAATATAATCAATGAAGATGCAGATGATTATCCCGAAGAAGAGTTAGAAGACCCTAATCTAGAAGTAATAACTAGAAGAAATACAAGATTACCAAACCACATACCTATAGGACAACAAGCTGAATTGAAAGAATTTGTAGGATCAATGACTCAAGGAGTAAATTATAATGGATACTTTCTAGATTTAGACAATGTTTATGATGAACAAGAAGTAGGAATAAGAATAACAGACTGGAATTTAGGAATGTATATAGCATTAATGAATAGCATACAAACAGAAAACCTAGATTACATGTATGATTTAATATCAAAAACTCTAATTGGAAAAGCAGCATACTGGATAGAATCAATAGCATATCAGCTAAGAGGAGAAGTACTAAGTTATGCGACAGATTGGAAATCAATGTTAATGATATTTGATTTACTGTTAAAAAGAGAATTCTTAGGAGAAAAATGGTTAGTAGCCAAGGAAAATGTATTAGCTGAAAGAAAAACTGAAATAATAATGAATCTAAATAACATGAAATGTTGTAAGATAAACAAACTACCAAAATATACAATTAGCTTTAGTAAATTCTTTTATGAAGCTAGATTCCTACCAGAAGAAGGAATAGTTTACCAGCAACTATATTATGACCATTTACCAGTACCATATAATATCGAAATATCCAAAGAATATGTCCAGTTAGAACCTAAGGAAAATACCCTAGGAGAAAGAATAAGAGTACTTAGAGCATATCTAATGAGAAAAAGATAGGAATAAAAAGATTTCATTACCATTTACTACCAGTAAGATTTATTGTTAGAACAGATAACACTCAGAAAAGTAAATCTTACTGGTAGTAAATGGTAATGAAATATTTTTATTCCAAATTTTACTGCCAATAATTCTTTTTTGTTGATATGGTAATTCTTTTCATTGGGTTTCCAAGTTCCACCTCCGTATCCACAAATTAGTCTTTTTTCTTTATCAATATCTTCTTTATCATATGCTATTAGAACGGCTCCCCATCCTATGTCGCTAGCATCTGTAAAGAGTTCTAATTGATCTTGATCTGTAGGTACTCTGTGTTTTGGTAATGATTTTACCTTTTCTTTAATCTCGTTAATTGCCTTGGTGTGTTCTTCCTTCCATTCAAAGGTTACATCTTTTTTAATCAAATCCTGCAGTAGTTTTCTCAGATATGGTAAATCTTTTATATGATCTGCGGCATAGTTTATTACACCTAAAAATTGTTGCACTTCTCTTTTATTCTCTAATCTTTCTTTAAAGTTTTTAATCTTTGTTACAACATGCTCTTGTAACTGTATCCCTTCGTTATCTACGATATATCCTAAAAATTCAATACTATTCTTAAATATCTCAGATTTCTTTTCAGATAGCAGTATTCCGTGTTGGTTTACCGTTTCAATGAATTTCTCTATATGTTTTATATGATCGTTTAAATCATTGCTGTAAACTAATATATCATCCACATATATGATACAGAAGTCTGCAAGCTTTCTAAACACTTGGTCCATTCTTCTCTGAAATATTTGTGGTGCATTTTTTAATCCCATAGGTAACACATTCCATTCATAGTGTCCTTGAGGGGCACTGAATGCTGTTAAAGCTCTGGATTCCTTAGTCAATTTAATCTGCCAAAATCCGCTTTTACAGTCGAATTTACTAAACCATTTTTTGTTTCCTAATCTGTTGATAAGGTTTCTTTTATAGGGTAGAAAGTATCCATCAAAAATAGTCTTTTTATTCAATTCTCGGTAGTCAATTACCATTCTGGCTTTTCCTCGTTTTAGTTCATTATGTTTTCTCACTAAAAAGGCTGGGCTACTATGTGGACTTTTACTTTCCCTTATCACTTTCATTTCTAATAATTCTTTAATCTGGATTTCAAATTCTTTCTGATCTGTTGGGCTATATCTTATAGGTTTTGTTCTGACTAGATCGCTTGGATCTATCAGTTTTATCTCTCCATATATCTTTTCTTTTCCCATAGTTGCATCGGATTTTCTCCGAAGTTTCTTTTTAACATGTTTAAATATTTTTCTTTTAATAACGCTAGATTATTATTTCTTTCCATCTTTATAGTACATAATCTTATGGTATTCACTGGTAATATTCTTTTCAGTATAATCCATTTGTTACAAGGGGATTGTAGACAAAATGTGTTCTTATTAATCACTTGAGTTTTGAAGTAATCTAGGAAGTTATTTCCTAATAATACTTGCTGTTTCATGTTATCCAGTTGATATACTATTGGTAGTCTAAAAATAGTTTTTCCTAATATAATTCTCATATTTTCTGCTATTATATCTAACTCATAGCGGGAGCTTAGTGCACCGGGCTGCCCTGCCCTTTAAATTGCTTTGTTTTGCGTTACTTGAGCCGAGGGTCTTCCCCAAACAACAGAGGTAGGGGTAAGTTCTGCGTATATTCTACCCTCCTTAGATCCCACCGGTGGGAATACACTGGGCATGTTGTTACTAATTGAAAAAGAGATTCTTTTGGTATGATAGTCAAAGACCCATTGTGATAATTAAAAGTAGAGTAACAAATGCAATACTAGGTAGAATAATTATTTTGGTGGTGATTGTACATATGGTGTTGGTGACTTTGAGCAGTGGCAGAAGAAGGGTTGGTGTGGTGAGTTGACATGTCATTTTGGCTAAAACGGATGGAGTTAACAGGGGAAGGGCAAATTTGAGCCACTCTTATAACATTAAGGGCATATATGGACCGATAGTATAACGGAGGGCAATATTAAACTTTTTTCAATAGTAGAGGGTCAAATATGACCCTTTTCCCTATAATGTAATTCAGCTGTATAGTTTTTGCTGGTTTCAAGACTTGAAGGATGAGAATTACGTCACTGGAACTAGTTAAATATCAGAAGTTCTTTGTATTTTGTTTCATTTTATTAGACCTGGAAGGCTTTCAGTGATCCTGACTTTTGTTATGAGTTCCACTTATTAGTGACTAGTTAAATATCATCAGTTCTTTTTATTATGTTTCATTTTGTCAGACCTGGAGGGCTTTCAGTGATCCTGAATTTTGTTATGAGTTCCACTTATTCTATATTCGCCTGTTACTCTGTTAGTAGTACAAGCAGGAGCAGATGTAAAACTAGTACGGAAAAGGGTCATATAAACCCCTGTACTATCCCAAAATAGTTGAACTCATCCTCCATTTCACTTTTCGATGATATCTACCCCTGCCGTTAGTGTTTTTAATATATTTACCCCCACGTTTAACGGCTCCATTTTCAGAGACATGTGGCCTCATCCTAAACGCCCCAACCTTCTATTCTTTAATTTTAATTATTTCTTGGATCAACTAATTCTTTTAACCCGAACCCTAACCCGACCCACGACCCCCAATTCTAATTCCGCTTGAGTTAAACTTAAAAGACAAAGATTCATCAAATGCGGGCAATTGATTCAACTCCTTCACCTGAATCTTCACCACCCATTTTCAGTCATTACCACCGGAAAATTCAAGCGGAAAATATTTCCGGCGACAATCCTGTTTTTATCATCTTCTTGAGTTTCTTCTCCAATTTAGGCAACAATTAGCCACAAATTTCACACCACTGCACCATAGAACATGACCGTCGCTGAATTCTTCCCACCAATACACAACCAACAACATTTCAATTCCCTCAAATCCACAAGAAGTATGTAACCTGCAAAACACACTGAAAGTACAATCTTTGATTACTGTTGCTGATTCATTTCTCACAAACAAACACCCAACTCGTAATACCCTCAAGACCCACAAAAGTACTCTTTGACCTGAATCAAAAATCAACTTCGAAATACACCAAAGGTCAATATTCGATGACTGTTAAGTGAGTACCTCCACACAAACAAAAAGGCAACTTCCAATTTCTTGAAAACCCACCAAAGATGACTTGATGGGTATATAGAACCAATGATATTTATGCAGTTGAGTATAATTTTTATGACTCTATGAGTAATTGGGTGGTATTGAAGAACAATGAGCAT
Organism: Anisodus tanguticus; assembly: GCA_034509755.1. Lineage (NCBI taxonomy): Eukaryota > Viridiplantae > Streptophyta > Magnoliopsida > Solanales > Solanaceae > Anisodus > Anisodus tanguticus. Next base: position 6,823,710 of record CM067552.1, on the reverse strand, counting down.
TTTTAGACCATGAAGTGAGAAAATTTGAAGTGTTGGGTTCGGGATTTGAAGGATAAAAGGGCTGAGAAATTGTGGGAATGAGATATGGTGAAGAAGATGGAGAGCAAGAGAGATAAATAGAAGATTTTAGAGAGAAAGGGGTTTGGATACAGAGGCTACCATTCTTTTTTCTTCCGTGGAGTGCTCTGTTTTTCTTTTTCCTTTTTTGTGAGAAGTTTTGAAACAAAGAGAAGAGGATGAATAACCACGGGTATGGGTCGTGGATGCGGGTTATAAAATATGGGTAATGAAATTGGGATTTTGGGTATTTGAATTAAATTAAAAGAATAAAAGGTTGGGGCGTTAGGATGAGGCCATGTGTCTTTGAAAACGGGACCGTTAAACATGGGGGTAAATATATATCAAAAACACTAAAGGAAGGGTAGATACCATCGAAAAGTGAAACGGAGGATGGGTTAAACTATTTGGGATAGTATAGGGGTATATATGACCCTTTTCCGAAACTAGTATCCATCCTTAAATTCTTAATTCCATTTATATTACACTGGTATGGATGCTTTACGCTGCTTCATTGAGTTTGATTTAATATTCATTCTTCTGTGCATGCAGGTTCAAGATAAAGGGATGTGGTTGACTTCTTACAACGAAGTTTGTGATTCTCGCAGAGCAGCAGTTGTTCCTGGAATGTTCCCCTCTGGCAAAGGCTATGTTGATGCACAATTGCCTTATACTGGGAGTAATTGTAACTCTCAAAATGGTAATGGGATGCTGCAGGATCCTACAATTCCTACTACAATTTTGGATGAGGAAGCTTCAACTCTACCATTGGAACGTTGTATGAGGATAGTGCCACATGATCAGAACAGTGGAGCCTTCTTTATTGCTGTTTTTCACAAGCTTTCTCCTTTGCCAGGTGAGATAAAACGTCAACTATTTGTCAGAAATAGAAAATTGGGGCATTTAACATTTAACTACAAATGATATGGCTAGTTCTAATAGAACATCTGCACAGCTATATCTTCTTTTGTGGTTCAAGTTTAGAAATCCAGATTCGAAACTTGAAGAACAAGAACTCAAAACTTCAACAATGGAAGAAGTCTTTTCTTTTTGTGACTTTTAGATTATAGAAAAGCAAAGACCAGGGATTTTAAGAACAATTCTGATACCAAATGATAGCAATCAAGATGCGAAAACGAGGAAATAGAACAAGTAATGAAGAAACTAGATAGAACACAAGGATAGAAGTAAATTAGTTTGGGGTTAACAGAAAATTAGTAGACATAAACGAGAATTCCAACAATCAAATAAACATTTAATTACTAGAATAATCCAAGGGGGAAGAGAGTTGAATTTGTACCTGGATCCATAGCAAGAAGAATTCCAAGAAGTTTCAATAAAGAGATAAAAACAATCACCCAGAAGAACTTGCTAGCTTTCCAAAAGAGGAAACTAAGATATTCATACTAGGTCTAGGAATAAGCTAACAATAGTAAAAAAAATATCCCTAAACTAGGCCTTCACTTATACAATCAGCTCCACGTTTGATAATCGTGCCGTTTCCCTGTGGTGATCCATTGCCTCCTTTGCTGCTAGGCTCCATGTTTTGAAATGTGGAGGCGTTTTTTGGTCCACGTTTCTCTCCTCTTTGTGCTTCTTGTTTTCCTTGGATACATTTGACTTGAAAGCTTAGTTACCATGACCTTTTGTATCACTCCAAGGACTTGATGTTGATTGGGCTTGGACGGTTACTTTGGATCCTTGGTTTAGTTGTCTTTGTCTCCTCCTTTTAAATAATCGCATAAGTACATTATGGATCTTGAGGTATTCTTTCCATGCTCTCTTAAAACACTTTAGGCTCTGAATGTTACAAAGTTGGAAGTCGCCAATGCCATGATTGACAATTCGTGAGCTATCAGGGGCATGCGCCCTTGATCTCATAATACAATTTTCTATCTTAATTTTGAGCTGGTGTAAATATTGAGATTCTGTTCTTTATGACTTTGCAGTCATACAAAAGAAGCCTTGCTGTCATCCAGGGAAAACAACTTCCAGAGGCAATTTCCAAGCACAAAGTTTTACTGAGGTCAAAGATATAACCGCTGATGAAGTTGAGCAAGTGGATTCTGTAGGTAACCAGCTATCTGAAGCGACTATGGATGATGCTGATATTCTTGAAAATGGAGAGGATGAAGTTCCACTGGATACGGATACTGACCCCAGTGAAATAATTGAAGAAAAAAGGCCGGAGCAGATTGAACCTTCCCGTGATGGAGGGAAAAGAAAGTTACAATTGCAAGGAAGATGGAGAGGGATTGACCCAATACTATTTTACCGGGAGGAGGAAGTTGTGGGTCAGATAAAGGCCTTCTATGGCATCAAGGAATCCTTTCCATTCAAAGGTCATTTGATTGTAAGGAATAGTGATATCAACCATGTGAAGAGAGTTTATTATGTATCTAAATCTGTGAAAGAAGTTCTTGAACTCAATTTTCTAGCTGGTGAGCAGCTCAAGATAGCTGCCGTTGGGCTCAAGATGTTTGTAAGTCGCTCAAATTTGACACTTGAAATTTCTGTTCTTGAACTCAGGTCATACTATAGTTTAACGTCCATCTTTTACGAAGTTTTTTTCTTTCAGAAAAGAACTTAGCATCCTATTGAATGACCCTTTTTGTCATTCTTTCCCGGTGACCTCTGTCCATTCAAATATTAGATAAGCGAAGTCTTCTCTTTTCAATGTTGCAGGAGCGGCAAAAAGATGTTTCTGCACAATGTGTATTCCGCATAACATCTGAAGGATTTCCATTGCTGCTGCCACATATAACCAAACAAATAGTGTATGCATCTCCTGTAGATTTCAAGCATCTTTTGCAGTACAAGAGCATTAAATTTGGTGATTTTGTGGATGCTGAATTTCGGGAAAAGGCTTCAAAGCTGCAGTTTGGCTGTTGTGCAGTGATTTTGAATAAAGGTAATTAGATGTGATCTGGTATCTTCATTTTAGTAAAACACGATTGGTTTGTTTCTCTGGTAATCTTTGCTCTCTATTTCTTTTAGACAATAAGACCTTGTCGGAACCTCAAGTGGATGCATCAACTATCGCTATAGGATGCTGGAGGGGCCGGAATAGCATCACAGTGATGGTGATTGCACTTGATATCGAAGAACTTCTAGAAAGGATGTTGATGTATTTGGAGGAGGATTCAAATTCCTTATTGTTGGAAAACAAGCCATTGATTGCTGCTGAGGCAGATAAAATAGTTAAAGCAGATTAAGCTGAATTGAATACATTGAAAAACAAAGAGACAAGTCATAGGTGTTTTAACAATTTTGGAAGCTGTTACATGTGTACCATTACAGGGAAATTTGTAACATGATGTTTATTTGTTGGTTTATTCTGTTTAGGCAATTTCTACAACTATAGATTTCAGATGAAAATAGCCTTAAGTCAAGTCAACTTATTCAATTCCCATCTACTTAATTCAAAAAAGAAAAGAAAAGATAATGCTGATCCTAGTACGTAGTGATCGATGTTGAAAAATGTGGATAGTGCGTCAGATAATTCACCAAGAAAATGTACTCTTTGGTAGTCTCCATAAATGGAATTTAATAGGAGGTTAGACAAGTCCTTTATTCTATGACATGATCAACTCGGTCAAAGAATGAATCAGGTGGTCTCGCCGATATTTATGGCCTAAGACCAAACTTTAATATAGAGCCTAAATTAAATAAAATGTATACTTATACTTGGGTCAAAATCTATTTTTTCAGCCTTTTACTTTGCCATGCTAAGTTAGTCAATTTTTATGCCAATAAAGTTGAATTTTTTCTTAAAATTACTCATAGAAATGAAAAATTAAGAAATATATATTATTAATAGTAAAAAAATGGGGCTCCATAAGTCCATATCAATCATCTTATGGTAAAAAGGAAGAAAATTCGCACAAATGCCCTTCTTTCGGGGTGCTTTTTAATTTTGTCCCTCAAATCGAAAATTTTTAATTTTTGCCATTCGCCTAAAAATCTCTGGGTTCTGGGTTCGAACCCCAGCTCAATCACAAATTTAAAATAATTCGCAAGACATATTTGAACAAACTTTACCTTAAGGCAGAGTTTCACACTCGCAAATTATGCCTTATAGGGTAGGCGTGCAAACTCTACATGCCTTTAGGCATAAGACAAACTCTGCCTTATAAAGTAAAGTTTGCAGACAAATTATGCCTTGCGTATTCGAACTCTACTTACGATTTTTTTTAATTTTTGACTGAGCAGGGGTTTAAACCCAAAACCTTAGGATATTTTTAAGCGAATGAAAAAATTAAAGACCAATAATTTGAGGGACAAAAATTTAAAGACTAGTGCTTTTGAAGGGAAATCCACACAAAAAAATGAAAAGGAAAAGCCTTCATTCATTTTTTATGCCAACAACTTGATTTTTTAAAAAATATTCAAAATACAACAAAATAACACATAATATATGCATTAATAAGTAAAAGTGGGCCCCTCATTATATGGGGCCTAAGGCGTATAGTGGCCTTACGGGAGAGACGCCCCTGAGAATGATAAGGACACTTACAAGAAAATTTCGAAGAAAAACAACGTTGCAACTTGTTAATTACTAACTTCTAACGTAGGAAATGTTGACGTGGACGTTTTAGAAATAAAGGAAGACTTTTGAAATTTGTGATATAAAATAAATTATAAAAATTTGTGTGGCTAGAAATTATTTAATAAAGTTGTATTGTTACTAAATATAAAAAGATGATTGACTAAAAAGAAAAAAGTGTCATATAAACTGAGACGGAGGGAGTACTAATTAAGTATTTAAGAAGAGTTGACGAGACCACCAAAAATTATAATGAAGTGGGTTACTTTTCATTTTTAATCGGAAAGTGTCGAGTTTGAGCTTTAAACATCGAAAATGTGATCGCTTTTGATAAAAAGTGCTTTTATATATCTCCAAAGTGAATTCTTTTAGTTAAATTCGAATTAATCGAAACCTAAGTTCAGCTGGAGGTATATATGTTGGAAATTATTGTCTTTGAACGACTAAATTCCAAACAAAGTAAATTGAGAAATAAGTTGTTTATTATCTTTTTCCTTCGATCTATATGAATAGTATCTTTTTGGTTTTATTTCAATTTTCCATAACCATTTCAATCTTAAGATCTTTACACATTAATTTATACATTTTCAAGGACAATACTTTGGCAATGACAAATTTATCAATCTAATTAACTAAATTCTTTTAAATTTACCCCAAATGGTTGCCGGCCATTAATATTAAAAAATGTGAAATAGTCATGTGATTTTATATTAGTACATAGAAGTTTAGTCTATGTGAAACATCAATGATACGTGCAAAAGGAGTCAGAATAATTTACGAAGCAAACAGATTATCTATGTGAATTATTGAATAATTCTGATCCCAAAGAAAACATGCATGGCAGTTTTAGACTTCTATGTATAAAAGAAATTACGACCAAATTAGAATTAGAGAAATGTGACAGCACATATTCAATTGTCAAGATATTGTCTGTTTTGGCCCGACCTCTTGCTGAGCCACCTTAAGACTTACGAACCTCAAGAATTTGGTCCTTAGGCTTTAACTAAAAAAATAAATCAGATATGTTATTTCTTACGCATTTCTTTCCATTAGCTCTCCAAGCTTCCTATCTTTCCGAATTTTGAACTCACTCTTATATAATTCTTAAAATTCTCCTCACATTTCGAGCAACAACACCCCTTGAGAAGTGACAAGAAACCTCAAATAATAAACCAAAATTATGTGTTAGATAAACTTTTATAAGTTACATCATACAGGTAAGGAAATATGAACTTATTCCAACTTTCAATACTCGCAAAAGTAGGTAAAAATATCGACCAACAAGGCATTGGCCTTGAATACAACTTACAATAAACTTTAATACACATTTTATATCAACAACAAAATATAATTAACACACAATAATAATAATAATAATAATCTTTCTTCAAGCATCTGGATCTTCAGCATGAGTTGGATTTTTAGAAGAACGAGCCATAAATGCTCTAATCATAGGTTTAACTTTCTCCACAGTCTTAATTATTCCCAAAAACATGAACCTGTAGAGTATCACCATTCCAAATACTATTGCAACATCCACCCATTTTGAATATCCCATTTCCACTTGCCATACATTTCTCAATATTTCATCACCACTAATTATTGATGGCCCTCTAATTTGCTCATTAGGGAAATTTAATCCCAAGAACTCATTCTTGTAAAACCCTTGATTTGCATATTTGTGAAATGCAATGTAATACATTGGGTACTTCCAAAATGGCTTAGGAAGATCATCTGGCAATCTGAAGAAACCTCCATTAAGCATCATAACACCTTGAATTCCAGCTCCTGTTATCAAGGATGAGAAAATTAGCCCATGAAAATATGACCCGCCCAATTATTTATTACTAATTCAGTCTATTTTGACATGTATCAGCGTATTTTGACCCGCCCAAAATTCAGTCCTACTCATTAATTTGATGCACTTACCTGTTATGATTCCCATGAGGAAATCTGGAACAATGCTAGCGACAATCATCATCAGGCTTTCGACTAACATCATCGTTGCGAATAGCATTAGTGCAAAATAGGCGAAGTGATCGATCCCTTTTTGTAATCCAACGAGGTAATAAGCCATAGCACCAGGTACTACTGAGATCAATAGTAGGTAAGGGATGGAAGAAAATGTATTTCCAACCACAAATGCAGCCACACCATAGTGCCCGTTTAGTCTTTCACGAGTGAAAATCTAGTTAAGAAAAAGACATACAATTAGTATCATTGTCAATATTGATAATGTATAATGTTTTGTAAATGAAACAAATTATCGAGAGATAGTTACAATTAGTGCATACTTTCATATCCTCAACAAAAGAAGGGAATCCACCAATTGCCATAAATGTTAAGAAGGCAGCAACAAACATCAGCATTGATCCTCTAGCCTGCAAATTAACGTATCAAGGGGAAGAGAAAAAAGTGTTACACGAATTAAATTGCATCCCAGTACACTAACATTTCACCTAAAAGATAACTACATGCGACTATTTATATATATGTTATTTGAATAAATTCGCTTTATCTACTAGTGCATAGATATAATTTCTTTCTATGCAATTTTACTTGACAAATCACTATTTAGTGAATCAAACAGTTTATTCTTTTACTACTCCTATAATTTTCTTAATCTAAGAGAAAACAATTAGAAAGTTCAAATATTTACCTGAATGGAGCCAAAGTCGTGGCCAATGTCATGAAAAATAGTACCAACACACAAGCACAAAGCTATGTATATTGCAAAACGTAGCCAATAATAGCCAAGATCACGATACATGTTCACGAATGACCTTCTTGTGAGAACCATGCACTGAGTAATGAAACTTGCTTGGCTTCCTTTCTTTGCCTCCTCTCCACCATTCTATACATGGACAAACATTCATTAAATTAATTTTAAGTAATATAAGATCAAAAATACCATTTTATGAACTGTAAGACTAATGTACAAACCTGTTGGCAAATCTCCAAAACTCGGTGTTGAACTTGTTGACAACCCTGTGAGGTCTTGTATGACTTAACCAGAATATTTATTGCTTCTGTTGCAGTGGCTTTTCCACTAACTCCTTTTTCAATATCCTAATTAACGAACGAGACATGCCCTCAATAATTAAATTATATGCAAATAATTTGATTTTAAATGAAGAAGGAAGATATTGGATACTTACAACATCAAAGTCCTTGTTGATTGTCCTTAGGTAGTGATCAGATGGATTCCTCATTGTTGGACATGGGAACCCATTCAAAGCAAAATACTGAAAAAAAAGATCAAGATATTATCAAAGAATATTCATTGAATATATTGAGTTGGGGGTGTCAAATTCAGCCCATGAAAATATAACCGGCATAATCGGCCCCCGGCCCCAATTAGTCCATCTAAAAGCTTGAGCTAATTTGAGCAGCCTACGTAGCTCAGATTAATCCGTAAGTTTGGCTGGTAAGATATAGTCATGATAAAGTAAAAAAAGAAACTTATTTTGAGTTATACGGGTCGAGTTATGATTTATTGTTCATTCAAACCCTCCTCTCGCTAGAAAATCAAATTATATATAGAAGGTTATGTATTATATACACGTAGAGCTGAAAAATCATACCTTTACCACTAAATATAGTTATTATTTAAAGAACGTAATACTGTATAAATTTCCATGAAAAGAATGTGATATACCTGATTTGCATCGGAAATGGAACCAAAGTATACAGTCCTACCAGAGGACAAAAGACAGAGATTGTGAAAAAGTTGAAAAACTTCACTACTGGGCTGATGAATAGAGGCCACAACAGTCCTTCCATCTTGTTTAGCCAATTGGACTATTCGATTCATCACATGATAAGACGCAGCACTATCAAGCCCACTTGTTGGCTCATCAAGAAATAAAAGCTTGGGCCGTTTTAAAATTTCAATGCAAATACTGACTCTTCTCTTTTGTCCACCACTCAGCCCTTTAACACTCCATCCACCAATTCTTGTGTTAATTGCATCTTGTAAGCCCATTTCTCTTATTGTTGCTTCAGCCCTTTCTCTCTTCTCTGATCTTGACATTGAATCGGGTAATTGGAGTTGCGCTGAGTAGTAAATTGCTTCTCTTACTGTCAGTGTTGTCATCAACGTCTCATCTTGTGTCACATATGCCTTTTTTAAAAGAAAAGAGTCATTTAGAGCCCGTTTGGATTAGCTGATATAAACATAAGTGTTGAAAATTAATTTTAAATTAGAATTTAATATTTATCAAACACTTAAATAAACTATTTTGACCAAAAAGGTGAGATATTTTATCATACCGAAGTGCCAAAAGAAAGTGATTGCCTGCGACCATTGATGAGGATTTCTCCGGTTTGTCTTGTGTTCGAGTCCAATCTCCCTGCAATTGTATTAAGTTATCAGATTTACAAACTCTGTTTTATTGGAAAAAGAATTTTATTTTTATTTTTGATGTATCTGAAAGAAACCATATACACGGTCATATATACAAAACTTTGGCCCAATATACATAGGATATACACGTGTATATCCTGTGGATATTTAACAGTATCGACTAACTACCAACTACCCGGGTCTCTTTCTAGTACCATTAAAGATTGTGCTTCATCTTTAACAAAAAGTTCGAGTTTTAGCTTACAGTGAAAAAATCTTAGTGAAAGACATTTTCTCCTTTTAATTAGAGCCCAAAACACTCTCTCGAACTTCTGCCGGATTTCCTAGCTTTCCAAAGGAGGAATACATTGAAACTTGAAGCTTGCAATCGAAAGGTTCGCGTGCACACCCATAGTTGATAAATATTTCAGATATTGTAAATATGTAAGTACCATTCAAGTCTTATATTTACGGTTTAAATTACCCTATAGTCAAACAGTTCTACATTTGTTGGGTTTAAAATAAGTTTTCAATATCCGCGCGTACAACAACCCAACAAAAACCCTACACATATATCAATTATATGAGACAATAACTTTCAGCGGAAAGTTCTGATAACTACCCATTAGTGTTTTAGGTATTCTTTTTAAAACAAATTAAGATACATAAATTAAAATAGATAATACTTTTAATCAGGAAACAAATGTTATTAATTCCATAATCTTCTGTTTTTCTTAAAATGTTTTAATAAGGACTAGATCGACAACCACTGAGGAATGTAAACTCTTTCTATAAGAGAGTAACATATTCAACACAATTTAGATATCAGATGATTAAAAGAATAGTTATAATACCTGCTAAAGTATCAAGAAGAGTGGATTTGCCACAACCAGAAGGACCCATAATGGCCAAAACTTCACCAGGTTGAACATAACCAGTAAGCCCTTGCAATATAGCTCTCCTTCCAGTATTTTTGTCAGGCACAGTCACCCACAAGTCCTTCCATGTTAAATAAATTCCTTCATTAACAAATTTTCCACTCAAAGGCATATCATCATATCCAATACTAATTTGTGGTGGTGCTTCATAATAATTTTCCATCTCTAAGGACCTTTTTATTTCAGAATCAACCCTTAGAGATGGTGCTTCAATTGAACCAATATCATGAGGTGGTGGTGCACTACTAGTAGTACTACTAAATGGGAAATTTTTTGTTGGATTTTTGTTGTTAATAGGAATGTCTTCTTCAGAAATAACACTTTCATTTGCCTCGGATTCATGACGTCTATGTGGTGATCTATTGGGACTAGGCGTCCATCTTGGAACATAATTAGCTTGTAACTCCATTTGCTAATATATATTTTTTTCTGGCTTTGTGTGTGATTTTGTGCTAGTTGTGGGAATTCGATATAGGAGAGAAGAAGAAAAAAGAGAATTAATGCATGGAAGAGAGTGGAAAGAGGGTTGATATTTATAATGGCAGTGAGGAAGGTGTTTGGAAATTTAGAGTAATGATTTATGTAGTTGTATAGAATAGTGGCAAATAAAATAGACTAGATTGACTTCCAACAAGGCAAGGAATTAAACAAAGAAACAAACGTGTATTATTAAATTAATAGTATCACCTAGAAATAAACTAGATTGAGTTTATGAAATGTAAGCTTATTGAGTTTTGAATTCTTGATAAACTATTTATATATATTCAACGAAATTTTAAACACAAATTAATACAACTTTTGGTCAAAAGTACTGGTTATGCCGAATTCATAGCTAGAAGTTTAGCTCTGATTTTGTCGAGAGGTATGGTACGTAGGATGATTGAGAATTGAATTTTTTTTTATCTTTAATCAGAAATTTCAATTTCAAGTCATCGGAGAAAAGAATCGGAAATACTTTACTTTCATTAATATGCCACATGCTCCAAATTAGTCGGGCCAACAGACTTTGTGTTGGGTATTGATATTGGTGAATGAGAAATGATTGGAAAGAAAAGTGAGAGTTGTTCCACATCGGTAGTGGAAAGAAAAGTGGGAGTTCCCTCTTGCTTTATAAAATAAGCATTTGTCCCACATCGGTAGTGGAAAGAAAAGTTCTTCTACTTATAAGTAGAATTACTCCTTCTTGTCAGTAAAAGGGTTGAGGGGGCAAGGACCCCTCGCGCCGTCGTCGTCGCTCGCTCGGCTCGGCTTCGGCTTCGGATTTGATAATCTTTTTGGACCAAATTTTCTATAATTTTTAATTAATTATTATTTAATTAAATTAATTAACTTATCCAATCCTACCCGTTAGTGACCCTGACCCGCGATCCGGCCGGATCCGCGTGTCTGACCCGCGACCCGGTTTCTTTTCATAATTAAATTTCCCACCAGTTTTCAGTGGCTGTTCAGAAAGGTTGCAAACCTTCAGAAACAGTACTTCCATGGCTATAAATTCGTTTGATTCCTCAGAATTTTACATACTAATTTTCTGAACTACAAAATCTTCTTCTTCTTCTGCACGAATAAATTCTGTGTGATATACTACTGTTGAGTGGTTCGCCGCTACCAAAGTTTGGAGTACTACTATTCTGGTAAGATAATCGTTCTATCCTGGGAGGGGATATTCCATCAACCTCGAGTACTGTGAGGGGAATAATTTCCTTAAGGACACACTTTGAACTAAGTGGGCTCGATTATATTCGAAAAATTATTCTTATTTTTTCAACACCGATTCGTTTATTTTCGGTGTTTATTGTTTACTGGTTTTTTGGAATACAGATTAATAACAATCTTAAGGAAATTATATTTTTAGATTAATCTGTATTCTGTTTTGGAGACTAAAACCTGTGTGGTTTTCTACTCCGTATGAAATTTCATATTCTGATTTGAAGACATAAAAATTTCATTGGAATATTAAAGTTCATACTTGTACAACGATTTGAAGAACATAAAAACTTCATCGTTTTCGTATTCAGTTTGGAGATTAAAACTTGTGTAGTTTTCTACTCCATATGAATATTAGTATTCTGACTCGAAGATATAAAAACTTCGTTGGAATACTAAAGTTTCATAATATACTGCGATTTGAAGAAATAAAATATTTATCGTTTAAGTCTGTGATTGAATTGCTATTTTGGTTTTATTAACTAAAACAGTTTGTCAATTTGACAGTGACAAACGAATAATGGCAATTGAGACCGGAACTACCTCTGCGAATACCGCACCGGCGGTTACTCCTACAACCCGTACCGCCGTGCCACCGGGCTGAGAAAACTGCGAAGTTCACCGGTGCCAACTTTAAAGGATGGCAAAGAATGTTCTTTTGACTTACCACCCTTGGTATGCAAAAGTTCACCAATGAGGACCTCCCGTGCTGCCGCCGACATGCACGACAACCAACCGTTCATGGTTACTGAGGCTTGGAAACAAAGGCTAATTTTTTGTGCAAATGCTACATTTTGAGTGCCTTAGAAGATGACTTGTACAACGTCTACGGTAAGTAGAGACCTCCAAAGAACTATGGAGTGCACTTGAAAAGAAGTACAAAGCGAAGATGCTTGCTTGAAGAAGTTTGTGGTTGCCAAATTCCTAGACTACAAAATGGTGGATGGAAAAACCGTTGGAACCCAAGTTCAAGAGCTTCAACTTATCTTCCATGACATTATTCTTTGAAGGTATGGTAGTAAATGAAGCGTTCCAAGTGTTGCAATGATTGAGAAGTTGCCGCCCTCATGGAAAGATTTCAAGAATTATCTTAAGCACAAAAGAAAGGAAATGAAGTTGGAAGATCTTGTGATTCGTCTCAAGATCGAGGAAGATAACAAACCGCCGAGAAGAGGTACCGTAAGACTTCACCAATTGAAGGAGCAAACATCGTTGAAGATCTTTGCTCGAAAAAGAACAAGAAAAGGAAGAGGCCTTCTGGAAAGGAGAAGGATTCCAACAAGAAAAAGTTCAAGGGCAACCGCTTTAATTGTGGGAAAGGCGGCCACAAAGCCCCGATTGTCGTCTCTCGAAAAAGAACAAGGAAAAGGACAAGCCAATATGGTGGAAAAGAATGATGATATGGATGATCCGTGTGCAATGCTATCGGAGTGCAATTTGGTTGGAAACCCAAAGGAGTGGTGGCTTGATTCGGTGCCACTCGATAAGTTTGCGCTACAAAAGAAGCATTTGCAACCTATGCTCCCATTGGACCCGAAGAGGTACTTGTTTATGGGAAATACTTGCAATGACCAAGGTTGAAGGATATGGGAAGATACTTCGAAGATGACTTAGGCAAGGTCCCGACTCTCAACAATGTTATGCACGTTCCAACAATTCGGAAGAATTTAGTTTCAGCCGGACTACTCGTCAAAAACGGGTTTAAATGTGTGTTGGTTAGTGAGAAAATTATAATAAGTAAGAATGATTTGTTCATAGGAAAGAGCTACCTCACCGAGGGCCTTTTCAAACTCAATGTAATGGTTGTTGACAGTATTAATAAGAATTCAGCTTCGTCTTACTTATTGGAGTCAAATAATTTATGGCATGTTCGTTTAGGACATGTTAACTACAAAACCTTGCGAAAATTGATTAATTTAGAAGTATTGCCTAAATTCGAGTGTAATAAATCTAAATGTGAAATCTGTGTTGAATCTAAATTTGTTAAACATCCATATAAGTCTATTGATAGGAATTCAAATCATTTAGACTTAATTCACACAGATATATGTGATATGAAGTCAATACCATCTCGCGGTGGGAAAAAGTATTTTATAACTTTTATTGACGATTGTACTCGATATTGTTATGTGTATTTGCTTAATAGTAAGGATGAAGCAATTGATGCATTTAAGCAATACAAAAACGAAGTGGAAAATCAATTGAATAAAAAGATAAAAATGATTAGAAGTGATAGGGGTGGAGAGTACGAATCTCCTTTTGCGAGAGATATGTTTAGAATATGGAATTATTCATCAAACTACGCCCCTTACACACCACAATCAAATGGAATTGCGGAAAGGAAAAACCAAACATTAAAGGAAATGATGAATGCCTTACTAATAAGTTCCGGTTTACCGCAAATCTTGTGGGGGAAGCTATCCTCATGCCTAACCGAATACTCAACGGGGTGCCCCACAAGCAAAACACAATCTATTCCATATGAACTATGGAAAGGAAGAAAACCCAACTTGAAATATTTCAAAGTGTGGGGGTGTTTAGCAAAGGTCCAAGTTCCTTTGCCCAAAAGGGTAAAAATCGAACCAAAAACTGTGGATTGTATTTTTATTGGTTATGCTACAAACAGCAAAGCTTGTCGGTTTTTGGTTCACAAATCGGACAATCCCGAAATTCATGTTAATACGATAATTGAATCGAGATAATGCTGAATTCTTTGAAAACATTTATCCGTATAAAATCGAATGTGAGTCATCAAGTGAAAGATCTAAACGACTGCGGGAAGAACCAAAGGAAAATACACCAAGTAAAGCGGATGCAAGGCGTAGCAAACGTCAAAGGACATCTACTTCCTTTGGACCAGATTTTGTGACATTCTTGCTTGAAAATGAGCCTCAAACATTTAAAGCAGCGATGTCTTCTTCTGATTCAGCATTTTGGAAAGAGGCAGTCAATAGTGAGATTAAATCAATTTTGAACAACCATACATGGGAATTGGTTGATCTTCCTCCTGGAAATAAACCTTTAGGATCAAAATGGATTTTTAAAAGAAAAATGAAAGTTGATGGCACTATTGACAAATATAAGGCAAGACTTGTGGTCAAAGGTTATAGACAAAAAGAAGGCCTTGATTACTTTGACACATACTCGCCGATAACAAGAATAACATCTATTCGGGTGTTAGTAGCACTGGCGGCCGTATATGGTCTTGAAATCCATCTAATGGATGTCAAGACAGCTTTCTTAAATGGAGAATTGGAGGAAGAAATTTACATGGAACAACCTGAGGGCTTTGTGGTTCCTGGTAAAGAAAGGAAAGTGTGCAAACTTGTTAAGTCACTTTATGGACTTAAACAAGCACCCAAACAATGGCATGCGAAATTTGACCAAACAATGTTGGCAAATGGATTTTAGATTAATGAGTGTGACAAATGTGTTCACATTAAAAATACTCCAAATCATGAAGTCATTGTTTGTTTATATGTTGATGACATGTTGATAATGAGTAGAGATATTACCGATGTAAATGATACGAAGCGTATGTTGGCTAGCAAATTTGATATGAAAGACTTAGGAGTTGCTGATTTGATCTTAGGCATCAGAATTCATAAAACTCCACAAGGTCTAGCATTATCGCAGTCTCATTATATTGAAAGAGTACTTGACAAGTTTAAGTATTTAAATTTCAATGTTGTAAAGACTCCAATTGATGTAAGTTTTGCACTTCAAAAGAATAAAGGTGAAAGTGACTCACAATTGGACTATGCACGAGTTTTGGAAAGTTTGATGTATATTATGAATTGTACACGACTAGATATAGCATGTGCTATAAGCAAGCTGAGTCGATTCACGAGTAATCCCAATCAAACTCATTGGATGGCAATGAAACGAGTCTTGGGGTATTTAAAACACACCCAAGACTATGCTTTGCATTATAACAAATATCCCGCCGTGATCGAAGGATATAGTGATGCAAATTGGATCACCGGATCATATGAAGTTAAATCCACGAGTGGTTATGTTTTCACAATTGGGGGTGGATCAGTGTCTTGGAAATCATCAAAACAGACATGCATCGCCCGCTCTACAATGGAATCTGAATTTATAGCTTTAGACAAGGCCGGTGAAGAAGCTGAATGGCTCCGGAATTTCTTAGAAGATATTCCATTCTGGCCCAAACCTTTGGCTCCTATATGTATACATTGTGACAGTCAAGCAGCAATAGGTAGGACAAGGAGCGTAATGTACAACGGAAAATCTTGTCACATACGACGAAGACACAATACCGTTAGACAACTCCTCTCTAGTGGCGTTATCACGATTGACTATGTAAAGTCAAGAGATAACGTGGCGGATCCGCTTACAAAAGGCTTATCTAGAGAGGGAGTTAGTAGATCATCAATGGGAATGGGGTTAAGGCCGAGGACAAGTCATCATGGCGGTAACTCTACCTAGCACACTGGAGATCCCAAGAGCTAGGTTCAAGGAGATCAAACAAAGTTGTGGATCGACGGTTCAACATTGTCAAATAACTCAACCCATTCTCGGATGAAGACAATGTTCAGAAATAAGGATAAAACCTTATGGCTTGTTAATGAGTTAATAAAGCATTAAGGTTCTTTAATGATTATCTAAATATGGCAGTGTATGACCAGATAATGTGTCTATAGGACCACATGCTTAGAAATCACCTATGTGAGTGTTAAGTGTAAGCCGCTTTAAAGGGGAATGACAGTGAAGGCCCATTCTCTACGCACTCATGAAACCGGGATGTGTTCATGTAATTTGAAACGAACACAACCGTGAGAACCATAAACGGTTGAGGGTTGATTATGTGACTTATATTGTCTAGGTATACAACAAAGTTCGACGGTTCAAAGATATCAAATATACCGATTGTATTTGGATTTGGATTTGGGAGGGGATATTCCATCAACCTCGAGTACTGTGAGGGGAATAATTTCCTTAAGGACACACTTTGAACTAAGTGGGCTCGATTATATTCTGAAAAATTATTCTTATTTTTTCAACACTGATTCTGTTTATTTTCAGTGTTTATTGTTTATTGATTTTTTGGAATACAGATTAATAACACTTTGAATATCAAATACCCACACCCGATGTTTACACCAAACCAATGTTTACACCAAACCAATGGATGTATGATATGTGTTTGAATGTATATAACTATCACTTAACCATGATTAATTTATGTATAAATTCACTTTATTAAATCACTTAATCATGATAAATTACATTGATTTGGTATATATATCTGGTGTGAATTAGTATTTGTCGTTAATTAGTTGTACTAATTCTCTGATGGTCATAGGCATTCGTTTCTTTTCCAAATCAATTCCCTATAATTATTTTCATATGCGAATAATTCCCCCTTGAGAAGTCTATAATGTCAGGATTAAGAAAATGATTGTTGAATCCGCAAATCTAGTGTAGGGATGACTTCCAATAAAAGACGAAAAAAAGAATATTGTGTGTTGTTTTTTCAATTTTTCTTCCCCCCCCATATATTAATGGAAGTCAGCCGCCTCTAATTCGCGGATTCAACAATTGAATTTGAAATAATAGGATCAAATTCTAAGTACCTTTTTTTTTTCATGTTTAAATATACATTTTACAAACTTTAACCAAATCATGTTCAAACGGTGGTTAAAATTTTAACCTTTGTACATCGATGTGTAATTTTTTCACTATCAAATTATTGAAAAGGTAATTATAAGTAATTATTCAGAATAAGTAGAATTAATAATAACTTGAAAAATAAGAAAAAATACTTTATAAGTAAAACTTTATTGCATTATCGATAAATAAAAGTTAAATCAGAAAACTAATTATACTTACGAAGTTGAATTGCAGACGGAGAGTTTGCATTCTAATCTACTACTCTCTATCTATTTTTTGTTGATTGTTTAATTATTTATTATTAATATTAGAAGTAAATCATAAAATCGAAGCATTGAATGAAAATTACTACTACATTTTATATGTCGGGAACAAACAGCATTGGCTCGCCCCAAACCTCATGTGCGTAGCTTCTATTGTCAGCCTCCAAATTTTGATGAACTCATTAATAGCAGCATTTTAGGCTCAGTTTTTCATATTAAATTAAAGTAGAATATAGTAGGGCTACGGTAACTCCACGTCTTACGCTCATGATGAAGGGCGCGCCATTGATAGGCTTTCAAGAAAAGGTGCACATGGAGAGAAATAAAAATGAAGAGTTTTATAAGACATAACATAAACTCACATGACATGTGCACTTCTGGCCTCATATAATTGTGTAGCATAATGGACAAATTCATAAAACGCGTTGAACTATAAAAAAAACAAAATATGTCATGGATTTGAATCTGGGACACCATCAACTTGAGCTTATCTCAATGCCAAGTCATGGCCCAACGAAGTGGGAGGGTTAATACAATAAAATTAGTTAGTTATGATGAATTCTTATATTTTTCTAATCTCAAGTAATTTGTATTATATTCTTTTCTTATATATGCTGTTTCTCAGGACTTAGTTATCAGTTTGAGAAAGCATATTTTTATTTATATAATTTTGTGTTTAATAATTGCCCTCTCACATACATACCTGATTTCTTTTTATGAGTCTAATAAGTAAAAAATCTTTTTTGAATATGAATTATGGTAAAACTCAAACCTAAAACCTATATCAACTCGATATTGAAGTGTACGGGCATCATATCTAAAAACTAAGTTAGAGACCTTACACATTTCTTTACTTCGTTTGTCTTCAATAGAGATAACCACTTTGCACTAATTTTAAAACCATAATGAATTTGCTATTGTTTTGTCAAGCAGGTAAGGGTACGTAGTGGAAACTTTTTCTTTTGTGGGCTGACCGTGTATAGATTATAGGAAAAAAGGAGCAAATATACTCGTAAATTTTGTGATATAGAACATATATACTTTTATTAAAACAATGATGTAAATATACTCATTGTTACGCAAAGAGTGCATATTTATCCTTTTCATTAACATATCCATATTTTTCGAATAAAAAATCATTTACTCCATTTTTAAATTAAAAATGTATTTTTTACCCCAATTGAAATATTAGTCAAACATTCATGAAGCACTCTGCTCCACCTCCTTGCCGTCACTACTTTCACCGCCACTACTTTCACCGCCATTACCGCCATGTCCTCTGCTCAACCTGTAAGAATTCTTCCCCGAAATACGAAATTCACATTAACTTCCATTTCTAAACGGTTAACGAAACGATCCTTATTTCCTTACAATTCCGAGGCAGCCGGAGCAGTGGCCGGAGAAACCTCTAAAACCGTCCTTCCGGCGAACGAAATGAACAAGACAGACTCTCATTTCAATTCTGTTCGTGACCAATCGAAACTTCCTTCCATCTCCTAATTTTCGACCTTTCCGACCTAGGGCACTAACGCCGATCCATCCTAATCAAAGAAAGGGGGTAATTCATTTTAAAAAATATTGTAAATGATTTTTAATTCGAAAATAAGGGGTCTGTTAATAAAAAGGATAAATATGCATACTTTGTGTAACAACGAGATATATTTTTAACCAGGAGTATATCTAATCTATATCGCAAAGTTGAAGATATATTTATCTCTTTTTCCTAAATTTTATTAGCACTCTTCCTTTTTCGTTTGTATGATATTTTCATTCTTTTGTGTCGAAATGACTTTTAGATTAGATGTGAATTTGACCTTAAGGATGATGGTTTAAATTCTACGATAGTATTTAGTACTATAACATGTATTTCCTCCGTTTCAAAAAAAATATCTTATTTTTTTATTAGTTTGTCGAAAAAAGATTGACACATTTATATATTTAGAAATAATTTAACTTTATAAAATGATTCGCAACCACACAAATATTTAAGGCTTGTTTTGGATCACACATTTCAAAAATCTTCCTTTATTTTTTAAACTCAATACTAAATCAAACTAAGATAATCTTTTTTGGGACTGAGGGAGTTAGAGATTTGTTGCGTTAGACTTCGTTTTACTCTTTCATTTGGTTTTCTTTGCCTAAGCATGAGCTTAAACTTTGTTTGGAGAGTGAATGAAAAGTATTAGCGAATATTCTTCGAATATTCATCGTATATTTTGTAATTATGATAGATGTATATTTAAGGTAACTTAGGATTCTAATTGTATTAGAAATCAACCATTTAAGGTAAGTTAGACCAGCTGGTGTGAATGTTATCCGGTGTATGTGGCTATTTCGTCACAAGTTCAGAGACAGTGGTGACTTAGAGAGGTATAATGCAAGACTAGTTGCAAATGGCACTAATCAGCAGGAGGGTATTGATTGTGGTGAGACATTCAGTCTGGTTGTTAAACCGGCCACTATTCGGACTGTTCTCAGTATTGCTATGGCATGCATTGGCCGATTCATCAGCTAGATGTCAAGAATGCATTTCTTCATAGGGATTTAAAAGAATCTGTATACATGCATCAGCCCCCTGACTTTGTTCATCCGGCAGGTCCGCAGTTTGCATGTCGTCTCAGGAAATCCTTGTATGGATTGAAACAGGCACCCCGCGCTTGGTATGATCGTTTTGCCAGATATCTTCTGCAGATTGGTTTTCTATGTAGCAGGTGTGATAACTCTCTCTTCACTTTTCACCGAGGTAGCAGCACTGCATATTTGCTATTATATGTCGATGACGTCATTCTTACTGCATCGTCTGATGGTTTGAAGAATGAAATCATTGCTCTACTCAAAATTGAATTTTCAATGACTGACTTGGGCAAGCTGAGTTACTTTTTGGGTATATCGGTGACCATATCTGTAGCCACTATGTTCCTGTGTCAGCGTAAGTATGCAGAAGAGATAGTGTACAGGGTCAAGATGGCAAATTGTAAAATTATGCCAACTCCGGTGGACTCAAAATCCAAGCTTAGTGCCACTGACGGTGCGCCAGTTTCTGATCCTACTCTATATCGGAGTCTTGCAGGTGCTATTCAATATCTTACATTCACTAGGCCTGATATTGTATATGCCGTTCAGCAGGTGTGTCTGTTTATGCACGACCCCCGAGAGTCCCATTTTGCCGCCCTCAAACGTATTATCAGATACGTTAACGGCACACTAGACTTTGAATTACATTTATACCCCTCTTCCCCAACCAAGTTGCTAGCCTACACGGATGCAGATTGGGCAGGATGCCCCGACACACGACGCTCCACCTCAGGGTACTGTGTATTTCTTGGGGATAATCTTATCTCATGGTCCGCCAAGCGGCAGGCCACGCTATCCCGTTCGAGTGCTGAAGTAGAATATCGCGGAGTTGCTAATGTCGTTGCTGAGATCTGTTGGCTCTGAAATATTTTTCTGGAGCTCCATGTCCATTACGCAAGGCGTCTATAGTCTATTGTGACAACATATATGCTATCTATATGTCTCATAATCCAGTCCAACATCAGCGAACTAAGCATATTGAGATGGATATCCACTTTGTGCGAGAGAAGGTTGCCCGTGGTCAGGTCAAAATTTTACACGTGTCTTCCTCTTATCAGTATGCAGACATTTTCACAAAGGGACTACCGCGACAGCTCTTCACCGACTTCCGATCCAGCCTTAGCATTCGGCCTCTTCCCGCACCGTCTGAGGGGGAGTATTAGCGAATATTCTCCGTATATTCACCGTATATTTTGTAATTATGATAGATGTATATTTAAGGTAACTTAGGATTCTAATTGTATTAGAAATCAACCATTTAAGGTAAGTTAGGATTCGTACCATGTTAGGAATCAACCTTTTGTACAAATATATATATTGTGAATAATGAAAGGAATCCCTAAGGGAAATTATTCTATCTTACAAAAAGGAAATTAATGAAGACAATGACAAAAAGTGCATGGGTTTCATTTTTTTTTATATCCAGCTTCTTGGCTTACGTCAGACTATTCCTAGAGATAGTAGTATCGTTCCCTCAACACTATTACCAGTAAATCGCAGGATGTGCCTAAATGACCAGGGAGAAAGGAAAAAATACGAATACATATTATCCGTTTAAAAAATATTGACGTGACAGAGTTCAAAATTACGATGGTCAAATCATTTTTTAAATTTCATTTAAACAATGAGTTCATATTCTTGTCAGGAGTAAAATATACATATTTTCAAACTATAAAAGGTATTACAAATAATTTTTTATTATTAAAAATGTTTCAAGAATTCATAAACAAAAAAAAGAATAGTTAGTATCATATATAATGATGGGATAGATATGGAATTTAGTCCAACCCTTAGAGTTAGGAAAAACAACACATAATGATGGAGTCACATAATTAGGAAAAAATATAACCCAAGAGAAAATACAGTAGACGAATAAATCTTCTTTTTGAGACACCACTATACTTAAAATAAAAAATGGTTCCATGTAACAAAACGTTGACCAATGATTAATTATTACATTGAAGAGACACCTAAAATCATTTATACCAAAAGTAGTGGGTTAATTTGTATGGTATTTTGTTGACTTAAGACTCTATAATCATGCCTCTCGCAGTGGAATAACTTGGCGTCCTAAAATATAGGTTCATATTGGAAATAAAAAGTAATAATGAGAATATTCAACCAGAGAATTATATACATAGTGGAGAAGAATAATTACACTAGTGGATATATATTGCAGATTTAATCATGTTAGAAGCAATAATAAATCTTAGTTTCTAAGTTAATGTCCAAATGTGTTACAGTAGCAAGTGGGGAAAATTAGCCCCCTAATTCCTTGGGCATATATCTTCATTGTTCAATGAATCTTTTGTTCTCGCCAATTAAGTAAGAATAATCAACAATGGAAGCAAATTGATAATAATACCATCTTGTTGAACTATTGAAGTTGTTGAAATATAATATAATTAAGTAATTAAAATGTATTTTTTTAATAGTTTAAGGTTTTAGCTGATCTAACCGAACTTATGTATAGTATTAAGGTATGCGGAGGCCGGATCTGAGTTATGAGTCTCACCATCACATATTATCAAAAAGACCTTTCACGTGTGTTTTGTCCATTAAAAGGCAGACTCACACTTGAGGGTCCATGTTGAGACATAATATAATTAAATAATTAAAGTGGGTTCTCCATTACACTTAAACTTTTAGATGGAATGATGCATAATTCAATAGGAGTAGATTGATAGTTTGCTTAAATTCAACTAACATGCACAGACTCTCTAAATAACTTTTACGCTATCAATGTATTAATTGTTAATTAGTTATAACATGTTTCCTGTCTTAATTCCTAAGTTATTAATTACATATGCTATTATAACAGTTACATATAAGTTAATTAAACTTATTCAACAAAATACAAATAAAACAATGATGGTATCCTCGAATGACCGTAATCTCCCAACATGCATGGATATTGACATTAAAATGTCAAAACTTTTGTTTTAAGATTCGTGAATCCAGTAAAAACAAAAAGAAAAAAAAAATATAAATACCCAAATGTTTACGTCGTTGCATGCATCATAGTGTTATGAGTTAGTGAGTAATGGGAATCTAGGAATTAGGGTTTACCTTTTTTTTTTTAACTCAAATTGTTGGCAGCAGTATTTCTTGACTTTAATAATGAAATAGCAAATGGTAAGGTTCCCTTTAATTTAATCTACTTTTATTTTCAACAACAATATTCACTACTTACAAATAGAAAAAGTTAGATTCTTTTATTTTCCCCACTATGTAGACTTGACGTTCATTTTATTTTCCCCACTATGTAGACTTGACTTCATTTTATTTTCCCCACTATGTAGACTTTGACTTAGTCTTGTGAAAATAGTCTTTCGACTCCCTCAAATGATATGTAAACAATGGTTTTTATTTACTCAAGTATATAATAAGTTACTTTAATATGTATAGATTATTAGATATATCAATGTATATACATTCTTTTAAAAGTTAGAATCGGCTCTATATAATTTTATTGTTTGTATTAACATATATTACTAATAATATACTCCATATATTTTGTAATATTTAGTGTTATATAATTATGATAGAAATATGATCCACATTGTACTAGGATTCCACATTGTATGCTTTATTTAAGCCATTTCATTCTCAGAAATATTTTCAAGTTGGATTGTGAATGATGTAGTATGCTTCTTTGGATATATTATATCCTTGATGAATTAATAGATGAAGATTTCAGGAAAAAAAAAATCTAATGCCAAATAATTTGACTAGGGACAAAACACCTAAAGCATGTTCAAGTAACCATTTCTTAAGAAATTGCTTCCTCCGTTTTAGTTTGTGTTTTGTTTTTCTTCATAAGCTGTTTCAAAAAAATATTATTTTCTATATTTAGTAAATTTTTAATTTTAATTTCCACATAGCATGTATAGGACTACAATATTTAAAGAATATTTTCATACATTATACAGTAGGGGCGAGCGGGTCCGGATACCCTAACTTTTTTGAACTACCCGGACCCTACACAATAAAATATCGATTTCTAAATTTACTACCCGGAACCTACCCGTAGCAATCATTACCCGGAACCTACCCGGACCCTGCGGTCCGGGTAGGTTCCCGGGTACCCTGTAAGTCACTAAGAAAAATATAAGAAAAATAAGTCACTAAGAAAAATATGAGGAAGGCAAAGGCTTCTACGTTTTCCTATCAATCAGCAAAGTGTTTTCAAAAGAAAATCAAACAGAACACAAAAATATCACCATAAATTAAATAACTAGAAATTTATGTGATACACAGAGGCAATGTTTAGTTGCTCAACATCACAAACAACTATATTGAGAATAACCAAAAGGCAGAAACTTCACAACTGCGGTTAAAGCAAGAAAGACAAATGTTGTCCAACACGCAAGTATACATAAAGAGGTTGATAAAGCAAGAGTAAGTTTCCAACATTTACATGAACAAGAAAAGCTGATCCTTTCTCCTCATTATTGCAAGGTGCAGAGCTACGAATGCCATCTTCATTTTTGTTACACCTCGTAAGATTAAGACGATAATTAAGAACGTCATTAAGGAAGTAAGATTCAGATATTGAATATAAGGGACGCTTACATATGTTAATACGGGAAATTAGTGTATAAACGGATGTTATCCCGGAATAGTTTTTCTTTAGTGCTATACACGTGATGACGAGAATTAATCCTAGTAGTTGAATTTATTCCAATGGAGTTATGTAATAATATTGTATTATAAAATTATGACATTGAGGATATGAGGCTTTATGAAATTCTCGGGAATTAAAAGAAGTGGGTTTGAGATTTATTAATTGAAGAACTTGGGGGCCAAAGTGAAAAAAAAAGAAAATTCAGATTTTTTTTTAAAACCTACACTCTTCATCTTTCATCTTCTTCATTCCAAACTTAACACAAACTCTCCTCTCCTCCCCATACCCTAGCCGAGAACCCCCCCAACCCCATAGCCAAATTTGAGGTTTTTTTCTTCTCTTCCTATACTACATTTTTCACCAAAAATTAGAAGCAAAACAACACAAAAAATAGTGGCAAAAACAGTGGCAAAACAGCCACTGCTTGGCCGAAAATCTACCAAGAAATTTGAGATTTTTGGGATGAAATTTTGAAAGAAAAACGTGTAGGGATGATGGTTTAACATTGTAGAACACTTGCATGTCAATTGGAGTTGAAGAAGTGAACAAAAAAGAGGAGAAAAATTACAAAACAGTGGGGATTTTCGGACAAACAGTGGGCAGAAAATTGCGGACTGTTTTGGAAGAATTTGAGGTATAAAAATTCTTCTTTTTATGATATAATTGGAATGTATGTTGTTAGAATTAAGGTAATGAATTTGTGTTAAGGAAGAATTGGAATTTAAGCATTGCATGTGACAATTTTGGGCTAGTTGCCAATTTGGGACAGATTTTGGTGTTGTTGGATTCGTTGGTTATTGTTGTTATTATTATCACTAATTGCATGATGAAATTGAAAGGAAACATTGAGATTTAGTTGAAATTAGTTATACGGAAGTATTGAAATCCGAAATTGGATTATAGGAATTAAGATAAGAATTATGGAATTATGACATGTTGTGGCCAAGAACTTGCATGAAATTGTTGGACATGTTGTGATGTATATGGACTGTTTTAGGGACTGATTTGTGGTGTTATAATTCTGAAAATTTAGTCACCATTATGCATGTTTAAGTGTGGTAATTGCTAAGGTAAGTCCTAAAGGAATAAGGGTGTAGAAAGGCATAGAAAGGCTTCACATTCTACCCTCGTTGTTGTTGGAACATGGACTATTTTGTGGGCTGTTTTTAAGGTGGATTAAGAGGCTAAATTTACATGAGAAGTGGATGTATAAATTCCCTTTATTGCTGTTTTGGTTGTGCCCTTAATTGGTGCTTGTTTATTGATGTTATTAGCCTCGTTTGGAAGTTGTGGAAACATGTATAAATAGGGGAAGTGCTGCCCGAATTTTTATAGAATAAGAAGTCGTTATTCGATATACAGTATGCTAGTGATCATAGAATTGACGAACGTATTACCATTATTATAGGTTGAAGTTCTAAATCGAGAAGTACTCTAATATAGAGTTGATTAGTTCGTCTAAGAGGTATGTGAACTATTCCTTCTTTCTTTGGCATGATTTTTATTTAATGAAGATACGGCGGACGTACTTGATTCTTATACAGTTTAATTCCTAAAGAGGATTGTTATGAGAAGTGCCTATGATTTTTCAGCAAAGAGTTTATTATGACATTATTACAATGATTTTATTGAGAGTCAGATGATAATTTTTACTTGCATATGGTTACTCATGATATCTACTCGTGCTAAGTGTTACTACTTCACCTCACCGAGTCCCGGGCCGGGTTACGTTCGTGTACATCCTTGCATTTTTCACCGAGACCCTCACTAGAGGGCCGGGTTACGTAGGATGGATCCATAGATGAGATATGACTTTACCGAGTCCCAGTATGGGCCGGGTTATGATATGATTCCACCGAGTCCCGCACTAGTGAGCCGGGTTACGTTACAGATATATATATATGTATATGGACAGGCACTCATATTTTCTTGACTTGACTCTCATTTTTATAAGGCAACTGACTTCTATTGTTATGGCACAGTTGGATTTGAATCCTGATTTTTTTATACTGATCTCTTGTTATCCATTGGCTACTTATGATCTCATTTGCAGTATTTCATGTTTACATACTCAGTACATTATTTCGTACTGACCCCCCTTTCCTCGGGGGGTTGCGTTCATGCCCGCAGGTACAGGTGCTCAGTTTGGTGATCCTCCGGTTTAGGTTCCTGCGCAGCTGTTTGGAAAGCTCCTTTGATCCAGAGGTTTACCATTTTTGTACGGAACCATATCTTTTTGATTTATGTATATTTAGGGGCACGACAGGGCCCTGTCCCGTCATATGTCGTTATCCTTCTTGTAAAGGTCTGTAGACAGTTGTGGGTTGCACTGGTGTAAGGGTCGAAACTGCGTTTCGGTCAGCCATATTATTGTACTCTATGTTGGGGGTGTTCCCGTGTATATGTGATATTATTTGTTGGCAGCCTTGTCGGCTTGCCTGTTATATTGGGTTGGCTAGTTGTGACTCCTCAGGAGGCCGGTACATTCGGGGGGTAAAGGCAGCCTTGTCGGCTTGCCTACCATGGCATATGTTGTTATTGCAACGTTATGCTGTCGGATTTCAGACTCATTGAGTGTTAGTTGGATTATGTGTGACAGGTTAGTATAATGACGTCATTAGGGCGGTTAGTCGCGGCCCGTCGGGTCGGGTCGTGACAATTTTGCATGTCAACTAACCCTGCAGTCTTTCGTGATATCATCTCATCTTCAAGTAGATTTGCTCTATCTAAATTACTGTTTCGTGTTTAGTCTCAGATTAGGCGGGAGAGACGTAAGTGGTATGGCCTTTTTTTTATTAACTAAAAAATAATGGAATTAAAAAAGTAAAAATATTTAATATTTCATAGGTTCCGGATATCGGTTCCGGGTACACTGTCTCTATTTGTCGGAACCGGACCCGACATTGATCGGTTCCTAATTTTACTATTCGGAACCTACCCGTTATTATCATATATCTACCCGAAACCTACCCGTTAATGTCGGTTTCGATCGGGTATCTGGGTACCCTGTACCCGTGCTCACCCCTATTATACACATCTATATATTTCTCTTACTTTCATAAATTTCGTACCTGATCAAATTAAGATATAAGTATAAAATAAAGACTCAGCTCCAACATTCATTGCATGTTTGATAATAACTGAAAATGACCGCTTGATTTGATTGCCCTAGTAAACATCCACACAAGTATTGATTTTTTTTTTGATATCCTAGCTTCCCGGCTTATGCCAGACTATTCCTGGAGATAGTAGTCCCGGTCCCTCAGCACTACTACCAGTAAATCGCGGGATGTGCCTGAATGACCAGGGTTTTAGAACAGAGCAACTGATATCACCTACAATGTCCTACCCCAAAAGAGAGCAAATTGCTCCCACCTGGGTTCGAACCCACGCTGCAGGCCTCCAGCTAGATTTTAAGTTCTCCTTCTTTTCCATCCGGATCTTGTATTTGAGATCCTATGATCCGACCCGAGGAACTCCACACTAGTACTGATTTCTTCTACCACAAGTATATGGTTTGAAAAACTTCTTTCTTCAAAGAAACTCCTTTTGGAGACTCATAAATAGGTCCTAGTTAACATCCACATTGACTTGTAGCACAAGTATGGTGTATAGTCAAGTATTTATTTAACGGCATCGTTTATCTAGATATTTTTTTCAGGGAAAATGACATATGCTACCTACTTAAGACTTTTTATTACAAAACATAACGAGATTTTTCCTTATTTACAAAACATAACAAAAAAAATTACAAAATATAATGAATCTTCATTTTCATACTTCTTTTAATTTTTTTTTTTAAATAGTTCTTTTTTTAAAGGTTTTTTTCGCTCATGACTTGAAAAATTTCACTCATTTTTTTTTTTTGTGTATAAAAACTGTATGAAATGTGTATATGTGAGTGAAATTTTTAATACAGTTTTCATACACAAATTTTGAGCGAACTTTTTAAGCCTTGAGCAAGATATACACATTTCATACATTTTTCATACACAAAATTTTGAGCGATTTTTTAAGCATTAAATATTGTATGAAAGTTGTATACAATGTTGTTGTAGTTGTATTAATTTTCTAGAAACCTAACATGAACTTTATACACAAAAAATGCGAGCGGAATGCTAAGCCTTGAGCGAAATATACATATTTCATACACAAATTTTTAAGCGAAATTGTTAAGCCTTGAACCATATATACACATTTCATACACAAAATTTTAAGCGATTCTTTTAAGCCTTGACAAAAAAAATAAAATTTAAAAAAAATAAATATATTTTTAAAAAATGAAAAAATATTTTTTAATACAATACTACTCCCTCTGTCTCAAAAAGAATGATTCACTTTCCTTTTTAGTTTGTCCCACAAAGAATAACATAATTTCTTATTTTTACAATAATTTAACTTTAAACTTTACCTTTTACGCAAAACGAGTTGATCTATAACCACACATATATCTTTAGCTTATTTTAGATCATAAGATTCAAAAATCTTTTTTTATTTCTTAAAGTATGTGCCAAATGAGAGTACATCACTTGGGACAGAGGGAGTATTGTTTAAAAAAATAAAAAATAAAACTCTTTTGAAAAAAAAAAAAAAAAAATTAAAAAAGAATTGAGCTAAAATTTCGTATATATTTTGTAAGAAATCTATTTGCTATGGTTTGTAAACTGAAAAGTTTTGTTATATTTTGTAAATATCTTTCTGATTATGTTTATATAGGTCAATCACCCCGTATTTATTGTTATAGCGAGATACTGTTAATGGTATAAAAGATTGAGAAAGTTACATGTTTAGCCGTTCATCGAAGACAATTTCAATGGCCAGTCAAATAAAAATATTAGTTATGTATAAATATCTATAATACACAAAAGAATTGTCAATTATTATTTTCATGGACGACTATTTAGGATAAAAACTCAGCTTTTTAAAAATGTATGTAAAAGAAAACTAAAATTTTGAAAAGAAAAAATTGTATGTAGTTTGGTAGCGTTCCTTCACTCTCTTTGTGGAATGAATTTGAGAATCTTGTACCTGCTCCAGGCTGTTACTGCCCTAAGTCAAAAGATTTTATGTTATTTCTACAAAGACAAAAGTTGTATCAGTTTCTAATGGTCCTAAATGAGTCATATCAACAGGCCAGGAGCCAGATTTTGTTAATGAAGCCTCTTCCAACGGTTAACTAAGCATATGCAATAATTGTGGGAGATAAAGAGTAAAAAAAGAATGGCTAGTAGTTCAGGTAGTTCTGGAGTAAATGCTACTACTACATTGAATAATATGAATACTTATGAATTTGTTGCAATGTATTCAAAAGGAAACAACAACAATCAAAATAAGATGTTCAAGAAGAACTATAACAATAGCTACAATTTGTACTATGACTTTTGTAAACTAAAAAATCATACCAGGAATGATTGTTGGAGGCTGACTGGATATCCACCTGATTATAAATCAAAGAGAAAGGCTAGTGGAAATGGTAATGGTAGTAGTGGTGTTGTATATAATGTCTCAGTAAATGATTCAATGTCTCAAGTCAACAATATGAATCAGTCTCATGTGTATCCTCAGAATTTCAACTATGGGCAATTTGAAATGCAAACTCAAAATTTTGGGACTGATATGTTCACAATAGGAAACAAAAGTCTGAGAGTGAATGCTTATCAACAAGCTGGTTCTTCTACTCAACAGGGTCCAATAATACAACTTGGATGAGGTTTCACTCCTGAGCAATATGCACAGATCAAACAGATGTTGCAACAATCAACTTCTACTACATCATATGTGAATGTGGCTAATGCTACATGTACTGATTTTGATTTAGTACCTACTGAATCTGTAGAAATAGCTAAAGTAGTAGATAATAGTCAAGTTTTGCTAGCTGCTAATCAAGAAGAATAGTGGATTATAGATACTTGAGCTACAAATCACATAGTGTCTGATATCAACATGTTAAACAAGTCTAGTATAACTGAGAACAAAATTCCGAAACAAGTGTGTTTACCAAATGGTGACATTACTAAAGTCACTCGTGTTGGTGCAAGTTCAATTTCAAGTAGGAACACTGTGACAAATGTGTTTCATGTGCCTCAGTTCAAGTACAACTTATTATCAGTCTCCAAGATCATAAAAGAACTAAAATGCTCAGCAAGTTTCTTTCCTGATTTTTGCATTTTCAGTATCTCTTCAGTGGGAAGGTGAAGGAGATTGATAAAGAATATAATGGGCTATATCTACTGATTAATGAGTCAAGCAAGCACAATTATCAAGTATCTCTTGTTGCTGATGGAGGAGTACAATGAAGAAAATCAATATTGGATTATGGCACAGAAGATTAGGTCATACTTCTACTACTGTTTTACACAAAATATCTCCTTTAAATAGACATGATATTCACGCTGAGATTGGCAAGTGTATTGTTTGCCCTTGTGCAAAGCAAGCCATATTACATTTTCCTTCAAGTAGTATAAAGACTGCATGTTATTTTGAGATGATACATGTTGATTTGTAGGGGGGGGGCTTATAAAGTGGCTACTTTTGATGGTAATAAGTTCTTCCTAATTATTGTAGATGATTACTTCACGATGACTTGGGTATTTCTTCTCAAACTTGAGTCTGATGTGTTTATTTTCTTACAACAATTTTTGAGTTTTGTTCAGACTCAATTCAACAAAACAGTTAAGGTGGTTAAAAGTGATAATGGGATAGAGTTTGTGAATTTCATTTGTGATAACTTGTTTAAGTCCTTGGGGATTATTCATCAAAGAACCTATCCATACACACCCCAACAGAATAGGGTGACTGAAAGAAAGCATAAGCATATCCTAGAGGTTGCTAGGGCTATGAGGTTTCAAGGAACAATTTCTCTAAGGTTTTGGGGTCACTGTGTTCTATCTGCTGTGTATCTTATCAATAGGATGTCTAGTGCAGTTATTGGTAACTAATCTTCTTTTGAAAGATTATATCATAGGAAACCATCCCTGGGCCATCTCAGAGTGTTGGGCTGTTTGAGTTATGCTAAGATCCTTAAGGAGCATGACAGCCTAGGACTAGAACTGTTGTTCATATGGGGTATTCAGAAGTCCAGAAAGGTTACATATTGTATGATGTTGATAACTATAAGTTTTTTGTAAGCAGAGAAGTAGTCTTTAAAGAGACCAGTTTTCATTTGATAAGGATTACACATGAATAATAACACTGCTGCTCCTATGCAACAATCTAGTCTATTTTTGAAAGAAATAATCCCCTTGATTATTTTCATTAATTGAAAGGCTATATATACAAGTTACATATTTCCATAATAGGAGAATCCTATTCCTATTCTATTTCTAAATCCTTATTCTACCATAATTCTAACTATACAATTGTGGTAAGTGTATAACACTAATTAAGGTAACCTTTACACTACAATATACTACAAATATATATACCATATATACAAGATTGTATTGTCATCAATCTGTGGCCACTGGCCGAGGCCCACTGCTGCCCAGTCCACTGCTTTGCCTGTGATATACACTGCTGTATATTGGGTGTATATCATATGTATATTACTCTGTTTAACACACCCCCGCAGTCATAGCGGGCGGTTTTCGAACGCTGAGACTGTCCCTAAAATCTTCAAAGAGAACCGCTGGTAGATCCTTTGTAAAGATGTCTGCAATTTGATAACGAGACGGGATATTGCATACACGAACGTGACCCTTTGCAACCTTTTCACGGACAAAGTGAATGTCCATTTCGATATGCTTAGTGCGTTGGTGTTGAATTGGGTTACCTGAAAGGTAGATGGCACTAATGTTATCGCAATATACCAAGGTTGCCTTCTGAATGGGACAATGAAGCTCCAATAGGAAATTACGTAGCCAACATGATTCGGAGACCACATTCGCTACCCCTCCATATTCTGGCTCTGCATTTGAGCGTGATAGAGTTGCCTGACGCTTTGCCGACCAGGAGACCAAGTTGTTGCCAAGGAACATACAATAGCCAGAAGTCGACCGTCTGGTGTCGGGACAACCACCCCAATCAGCATCCGTGTAAGAGACAAGTGTGGATGTAGATGAAGGATACAAGTGCAACCCATAGTCCAGTGTCCCCTGAATATACCGAATGATGCGTTTGATTGCATTCATGTGCTCAACTCTGGGATCATGCATGAATAAACACACCTGTTGAACCGCATACGTAATATCCGATCTGGTTAAGGTAAGATACTGGAGGGCCCCTACAAGACTGCGATAGCGGGTCGGGTCCTCTTATGGTGCACCTGCTGTGGCACTCAACTTGGGGTTTGCATCAACTGGCGTGGAAGTGGACTTACAGGATGACATCCCAGCCCTCTCTATGATCTCAGCAACATACTTTCGTTGAGACAAAAACAATCCACCTGAATGACGCTTCACGACAATCCCCAAAAAATAACTCAAAGGCCTTAAGTCTTTCATAGCAAACTCAGAAGTGAGCATGGTCATGATAGACTGGCGCAAGGCATCGGAAGAGGCAGTCAAGATGATATCATCCACATACAACAGAATGTAGGCCAAGGACGAACCACGGCGGTAGATGAACAAGGAATTATCTGACCTACTGTGAGTGAACCCATTAGTCGAGACGAAGTCAGCAAATCTCGTATACCAGGCCCGTGGAGACTGCTTAAGCCCATATAAGGACTTTTTCAATAAACAGATATGATGCGGACGGTTAGGATCCCTGAAACCCAACGGCTGATGCATATAGACTGTTTCTTTGAGGTCACCATGTAGGAAGACATTCTTGACATCCAACTGATGAATAGGCCAAGTCTTTGAAAGAGCCAAGCCAAGCACCGTGCAAATAGTAGCCGGCTTAACCACCGGACTAAACGTCTCACCACAATCTATCCCAACCTGCTGAGTCTTACCATCACCCACAAGTCGCGCCTTATGTCGAGCAAATGATCCATCTGAATTCTCCTTATGAGCAAAAATCCACATAGACCTGATAATACTAATACCATATGGACGGGGCACCAATTCCCATGTCTTATTAGCAATAAGAGCATTATATTCATCAGTCATAACAATTTTCCAATTAGGGTCATTTAATGCGGACACAGGATTGCGGGGCAAGGGGGATTTAGAGACATCAAAATGTAAATTAAAATGTCTTTTAGGTGTAAATATACTCCGCTGACTACGAGTGACTGGTCTATGACTCGAGGAAGAATTGAGGGTATTTTGGGAATTTTCTGGGGTCGGGACGGACCGGCCAAGCGAGCGGTGGGCCTCGCGGCCCAAATCGGAAAATCTGGATCATCAATCGACTGGACCGGTTCCAGAATTGGGCTGGACTTGCCCAATTCCGGGACCGATCCAAGAATCGGAGCTGCTGCTACTGGCTACTGTGCCTCCAGCGGGCAGTGGGCCCGCTGGCGGATTTTGGGTGCGGGAGATGTTCGAAAAATTCCAAATAATATACGGGGATATTTGTTTATCCAAAAAATTATACGACCGAGGCTCGGGAGTCTGAACTTTCGCAAAAGAAAATTGGGTTTCATCAAAAAGGACGTGACGATTAATTATGATTTTATTTGAGGATAAATCAAAGCATTTATAACCACGATGATTAGACGGATAACCCAAAAATACACACGGGGTAGACCGAGCCTGAAGTTTGTTAATTGTGGTGGATGGGAATAACGAAAAACACAAGCACCCAAAAACCCGAAGATGAGAATAAGAAGGGTTCTTATTATACAGTATTTGGAGGGGGGAAGAATATGTCAGACCTTTAGATTGAATTATAATAAGAAGATATGTGGCCATTTGTAGAGCATGGTGCCAAAAATATGGAGGTACGGAGGCATGAATTAAGAGAGTTCGGACAATGTTATTTATGGAACGAATTTTGCGTTCGGCCTTCCCATTTTGTGAAGATGTATGAGGACACGAAAACCGAAAATGGATCCCATTATTAGCACAGAATTCCCGAAACTTCCTATCGTCATACTCTTTCCCATTATCACATTGAATATTTTTTATTTCTCTCTTGAATTGAGTACGAATGAACGCTCTAAATTTGATGAAGACGGAAAACACTTGTGATTTATTCGCAATTGAAAACGTCCACAAAAATCTAGAATAATCATCTAAAAAGAGAACATAATATCGATGACCCAATGAACTAAGAACATGAGATGTCCATAGGTCGCTATGAATAATATCAAATGGCATTGGCGTATGAGAATTGGAGTCTACAAAAGGCAACTTAACAATTTTTCCTAATGAACAAGACTGACAAAGTGGAATACGACTCGTACCCTTACAAGAAATAAATCTATTTTTATCTAAAACTGATAAAATAGAAGATCCCTGATGATCCAGGCGAGCATGCCACACGGAAGGAGAGATGGCTGCAAAAACTGACGGCAAGGTTGGACTCGATGGACTGAAACTGGGCATGATAGGATACAGATCCCCCCTACTATCACACCTCATGAGATGGTTCCCCGTCTTGAAATCCTTCACAGAGAAATCAAAAGGATCAAATTCAACGGAAACCGAATTGTCAGTTGTGAACTTTCGGACATACACTAAATTTTTAATCAATTTAGGAGCATGTAAAGTATTTTTCAAGAGAAGGGGTGGATTGGGGGGAGACAATGTCTTCTGACCATACCCTAGGATTGGAATAGAACTTCCATTACCAATAATTATCCCCCGAGGGGTGCTCAAATTGGAATAAGATGAGAGAGTACCTGATTCGGAAGTCATGTGAGTTGTGGCACCGGTGTCCATATACCAATTTGGGTCCAGTTGAGTTAACCCCAATGTGTGCATCGCGGCCTCGATATCGGTATGAGTGGGCCCCACTGCATGATGGGCTTGCGGAGGTCGGGGCCCAAGAATTTCTGTCCGTGATGGAGGTGAGCCGGGCCATAGCCGCCATCGCCTCTTCGCCGGGCCACCGCCGCCATCGCCACCGCCGCCGGGCCACTGCTGGGTGTTGGGCCTGAACTTTTGGCCAGCCCAATGGCCGCTGGAATTTCCTCGATCGATAAGGGCGCTAGCCACAGCCCACGACCCCATCGCCCCCCCCCCACCGCCATGGGCCCCACCGCTGGGATTAGGGGGTGGTGGGCTCTTGTCTCGGATGGGGCCCACTGCCTGCTTGCTGACCACCGGAACCGCCACCAGAACCGCCGCGTTTGCCCCCGCAGTTTTTGTTATTATTCTTACGATTATTTTTGCCGCCACCATGAGTATGGTTTTGGCCCGAATTATTAACAAAACCCGAAGAACTTGGAGAGGACGCCACCATGACGACGGGGTTTGCTCCGGTAGCCGCCTTTTTTGCCAAATCGGCTTCTTCCAAAGTAAGTATGGAGCGGGCTTGATGAAAAGCGGGAAGAGGGTTGCTTTGACGTATGAGAGTTCCAACGCCATTATATGCCTCTGAAAGGCCGGCAACCAATTGTAGAACCAGACGATTATTGGTGACAAGTGCGCCCACATTACAGAGTTGATCTGCCAACTCCTTAAGTGTCACGACCCGACCCAACGGGCCGTGACTAACCGCCCTAATGACATCATTATACTAACCAGTCACATATAATCCAACTACCACTTAATGAGTCTGAAATCCGGCAGCATAACGCCGCAATAGCAACATATGCCAGGGTAGGCAAGCCGATAAGGCTGCCTTTACCCCCGAATATACCTGTCTCCTGAGGAGTCACAACTAGCCAACACAATATAACAGTCAAGCCGACAAGGCTGCCAACAGATAATATAACAGGCAAGCCAACAAGGCTGCCGACAGATACTAACGTTTATACATGGAAACACCCCAAATCAGAATACAATAGCATGACTGACCAAAACAGAGTCATAACCCTTACATAAGTACAACCCACCACTGTCTACAGACCTCTATAAGAAGAATAATGACATATGACGGGACAGGGCCCCGTCGTGCCCCTAAATACGAACATAAGTCTAAAAGAGATTCGGTACCAAAATGACAAAGCCCTGGATCAAAGGAGCTTTCCAACCTGCTGAGTAGGAACCTAGGCCTGAGGTTCACCAAACTGAAAATATGTACCTGCGGGCATGAAACGCAGCCCCCCGAGGAAAGGGGGGTCAGTACGAAATAATGTACTGAGTATGTAAAACATGAAGCTGTAAAAGGGACCATAATTAGCCAACAGAAATAGAAGATCAGTATAAAAATAAGGATTCAAATCCAACTGTGTCATAAACAATAAAAGTCAGCTGTGCCTTATAAAAATGAGAGTCAAGTCAAGAAAACATGAAGGCCTGTCCATAAACATATATATACCTGTAACGTAACCCGACCCACTAATGCGGGACTCGATGGAATCATATCATAACCCGGCCCATGCTGGGACTCGGTAAAATCATCTCTCATCTATGGATCCATCCTACGTAACCCGGCCCTCTAGTGAGGGTCTCGGTGAACAATGCAAGGCTGTGCACGAGTCGTAACCCGGCCCGGGACTCGGTGAGGTGATGTAGTAACACTTAGCACGAGTAGATATCATGAGTAACCATATGTAAGTAAAAATTATCATTTGACTCTCAATCAAATCATTGTAATAAAGTCATAATAAATTCTTTGCTGAAAAATCATAGGCACTTCTCATAACAATCCTCATTAGGAATTAAACTGTATAAGAATTAAGTACGTCCGCCGTACTTTCATTAAATCATGCCAAAAAGAAAGAAGTAAGAGTTTCACATACCTCTTAGACGAACTAATCGACTCAATATTAGAGTATGCCTCGTTTTAGAACTTCAACCTTGTCGTCGAATTTATCTAAGTTCTGTGGGTCCTTGTAAGCTCTATGAATGATTATCTACATCATACGGACGAATTACATCATAATCGAATCAACACATTAAAAACAGATTCTTAGGGACATTCTAACGAACACCTTGAACGCGTAGAACCTATATTCCTTCTATATCGCAATCTATGTAAGTAGTGAAACATCCAACACTCTTAATCCTCCTTCTTATACTACTAAAATCTCCAAAACAGTACCACAATTTCACATGTAAGCCCAGCAACTCTCAGGAACGATAGTCCAACAACACCCAACCCAAATTCGCATTTTCGACAATCGTTTTTAGAACTAATAGCAAGAAAAGATTTCAGAAAATTGTACAAACTATTAAGAACAAGGAAGGTTACCTCATTAAACACATCGACGAGAATCGTTGGGAAACCCTTTTGCCCGACACAGCTTCCGACAACCAGAAACAGACCCCAACATCGATTCGCGCCAGAATCCTTTCGCATTCAAGGTTTCTTGTTTAGCTTCTGAGTTTCTAAGCTCGTTCTTGGCTTCGATTCTACTGGAATCAAAGCCCAGAACACCAAGGATTCTCCCTCGTTTTGGTTATATGGAAGCTCCCGAAAATCCCCTAATTTTTGGTCGAAATTTCAGAAAACCATCCATTGAGCTTACTCTTGTTGCTAGAAATGAATTTGGTAAAGGAGTTTGGTAGAGATGAAGAGAGCACATTAAAGGATGGATGGTGGAAGAGATGGAGTTGAAGAATTTGAAAAAAAAATGGAGAAGAAGCCCTTATGGGCGCTGATATCGTCGACCGGTCTATTTGGGGCTTGGTCACCCCCAAATCGTTTATAAAATCCCACTTACCAACTCCCACTATAAATTGTCCCCTCCCTAATTAATTAATTATACACACAATTAAATTTCCGGTCTCCAATTATTTAAATCCCGACGATTACTAAAATCCTCTTATGTCAATATCATAATTCCGGTAATAAAAATACCCGTCTATACTCTCTTCGGGGACACACAATTATTATTCAACTCCGTCGTCACTCTTACTAAATCCTAAAATTATTTCGGGATCACGCCCTTTTATATACTAATCCTCTTATTAATATACACAAGTACAACAAAAATTTTCCCGGGTCCGGGTCTACTCACCTACGTTACGAGTTCAACCGTTACCTGAAAATACGGGGCGTTACATTAAGTTTCTTGCAATAGGCAGACACGTTAGGAAATTCTTCCATGCGAACGAGGGAGAATTCTTGCTCAAGTGTGACGGCACGTGAATGTTGGTTATCTTGAAATATGTCACGCAATCTATTCCAAGTAGCCATAGCCGTGGTATCCGGCTCAATAATCGTTTGCAGAAGGTCAACTGAAATATTGGAATAGATCCACTAGAGAACGGTAGTATCAAGCGTTATCCATAATTGAGGATCCTCCGCGGGACGAGGTGTAGTGGGAGGAATGATATGATGGATAACTTGATGGGAGATAGCGTGTATTTTAAACAACTTCGCCCACGTCGCATATTGGACGTTTTCCGTCTCAAGCACAATCGGGATACAGTTCTTGATGTTGGAAACCATGAGGGCAGGATGATAATTGTTCTTAGACATCATGAAAGAACAAAGAAGGAAGAGAAATTTAAGAGAGGTTTTTGAGAGAGGAAGACGAATTTTGGAAGAGAAACCCGAGGGGTGGGGGGGTGGGGTGTCTCAGCCGAAAACAAGGAGAGGACAAAAGTTGGGAGAGAAAAACTTTTGTTTTAGACCTAGTCTCTTGATACCATGAAAGAAATAATCCCCTTGATTATTTTCATTAATTGAAAGGCTATATATACAAGTTACATATTTTCATAATAGGAGAATCCTATTCCTATTCTATTTCTAAATCCTTAATCTACCATAATTCTAACTATACAATTATGATAAGTGTATAACACTAATTAAAGTAACCTTTACACTACAATATACTACAAATATATATACCATATATACAAGACTGTATTGTCATCAATCTGTGGCCACTGGCCGAGGCCCACTGCTGTCCAGTCCACTGCTTTGCCTGTGATATACACTGCTGTATATTGGGTGTATATCACAGATATATTACTCTGTTTAACAGTTTTCTTCTCCACCTCCTTATTTTTCAAGTGACTTTCTCCAAGACTATGATAGAGTCATTCCATGTGAACCACAATTAGCTCATCAAGAGGTTGATTTGGTGACCAACCACATAGAAAACAATATTACACATGCTCCAATTCATACTTCTACTGACCTCCAAACTACTCATATCAGTTCTAATTCTGCACCAAGCACTCAAAATGATACCAATCATGTTACTCAAGATCATCCAAAAAATCAAATTGTTCCAATGTAGTATAATAATACACCTATTCCACTTCCAACCAGAACATCAGGAAGGGATAAGAAGGCACCTGTGTGGATGAGTGCTTTGTGTCACTAAATATCCATACAGATGTCCCTTATGCTATGAACAAGTTCATCTCATATCACAATCTGCCTACAAATTACCAGGCTTACATAGCAAGTCATGATCGCCTAGAGGTAGGTACATGCATGTTCCTTTTCATTATTTAATAAATAGCTTTTGGATAATAGTATATTTCATGATTTTTAATGCATCAGTACAAGTTTGATTAACGATTCCAGTCGACTCAAGCGCTCTCTCTCTCTCGTTTGGAAATTGAAGTAGTATTAGATAAATACTGTAGATCAATTCATGCAATGTAATTTGGATCAACTTGAACTAGCTTTAAATTATATCTATTATGAGTGTTAGTGTTGAATGATTTGATTTTCGGTTGTAAGATACATATGATACCAAGGCCGGCTTTAGGGGAAGCCCCTAAAGCTTGTGCTTTAGGCCCCGTATTTGGGGGCGAGGGAGGCATTTTTATCAATAATAAATTAAGTAGGTTAATTATTTTGGAGAATAATGAGTATACCTTTAAGTAGAAAAGTAGATTTTTATATAGAAAAGGAAAAATAATTTTTAGATGTGTGACTAGTTGAAGTGATGTTTTGAGCATAAATTTGATAAATATGAATCAATTTGCAAACCTTTTATGTGTAAAACTTGGTAAATAAATCTAGCAATCCACTCATCAATTTTTTGGTTAATTCTATTCTTTTAATTTTCAAGTTTTATTTTTATCACAGATTTGTTATTTTTATTATTTTCACTTTATAATTATACATTATCTTCCAATCATTTATTATAATTTAAATATGTCGACAATATGAATCCGCTTATTCAAAAAAATTAAAAGTTAAAATTATAATATAACCCTTAAAAAGATTATTGGAGAAATCGATTATAAAATGTTACAATAAATTTGTATTTCAAGATGTTAGGAGATTTCAAATGCTCTAACATTTAGCCATTTTAAACAAAATCTAAGGTCTCTCATTAATATTGACTTTAGGTCACAAATATGCTTGAGTTGCCCCTATATGATACAAATCATTTAGAGCAACCACATGCATGAACAAAGAGTTTCGTGACTACTACAAACTTAAAGCCAGCCTAGGCAAAAAATATTAGTTGTTTTTTTCTTCTTCATATGATTAAGTTTTCGTGGATATATAGAGTTACTAGGTATTTGTATCAGTGGAGTAACAGACATCTCATAAAAATATGCTCAAATTTATCTGAACACCACGATTATAAAAAAATTCTCCCTCCGTTCACTTTACTTGTTCACTACTGACTTTGCACGTCCTTAATTAAGAATTAATAAATGAAATATATATTTTACTATAATATTCAAAATAATTGGTGTATAGTCTCAATAGACTTGAAAATTTGTTTTTAGTATAGTGGGCAAGTAAAAGTGAATTGAGAAAATATCTATTTGATGTTGACTTAATAATTTGATTTTCTTGTATCTTTGCTTGGTTAAGAAATTAAATACCACATTTCACCAAGTATAAAAACGAAATTCTAATCTTACATATTCTTCGATTATATCTT
Source organism: Anisodus tanguticus (assembly GCA_034509755.1). Taxonomy (NCBI): domain Eukaryota; kingdom Viridiplantae; phylum Streptophyta; class Magnoliopsida; order Solanales; family Solanaceae; genus Anisodus; species Anisodus tanguticus. The sequence continues at coordinate 6,782,212 of CM067552.1, read as the reverse complement.
TATAATTGTCCACAGAAAGCACATATACAGAAATAATATATTTGAACGCAAATTCTCGACTTTCAGTTCTCTGTGTTAGACGAATGAGTCTATATATTTGAAGTCATGTCATTTTACTAATGAAAATATATAGCAACACACACGTACACATTATAATCTAATAGAATTTGCACATGTAGTATTTTTTTATACAAAGAATATTGGTTTGGACCAAGCTTATTGTATTTACGTGCTTCCTCCTCCGGTCTATATAAATTACACTATTGATTTTTTATGTTTATAAACAACCTTATATTCATATTGAAACAAACAAATTTGTAAAGCGACAAACTTTTTGGTGGTTAAGCAATTACAAGAATCAATAGACAATACGAATAACTACCAAAATTTATTACAGTTTAGTAATATTGGTGAAAATAATAAATGTGGATTCAATTCTCACTATCTTCATTTCCTTTTCCTTTCCGTGATCTCAAAATATAATATAGAAATTAAAAATATATAGCCAAGATGAATGATATTTTTGAAGTTACGGTCAAACATATTTGGCTACAGCTCTAGCTGCTCAATTTGCAGTCTTTGATGTGTTTTATGTTATCACTTTTCCTTATTCTTTTTCTTTCTATGTTTTCATGGTAGTCAACTCCGGCTAGATTTACGGATTCAACACTGCTTTCAAATCATGACATGAAAGACTTCTCGAAGAACATTTTTGACTGAGTTTAAAGTTATACATATTAATATTATTAAAAAAATATATATTATCGATATTTACGGATAGTTCTTTTTAAAATATAATATTTGTAATTTTAAAGATAAAATATATTAGTATCTATTACAACATGTAAAATTGATTTGATAATATAAAAATTCCTAACACTAATGTGTATATAAGTTAAACTAGTTTTAAATAGGTAGCTAATAGAAAATTGAGGTGGAAAGGAAATGTTTATCATGAACATCATATAGTATCTTAGCAATTGATTTAGCTTATATATATATATATATATATATATATATATATAATTCGGTTTAAAGTTATTAGTCTAAGTTTTATATATATATATATATATATATATATATATATATATATAATTCGGTTTAAAGTTATTAGTCTGACTAATTATCTAAATTTACGTCGGATATACAAACCAACTAAGGGATACATTAAATTGCTCCTTATTGGAAAATTCTTCGTTATTTCCATAGTTAGTGGTGACATTTCACACTGTGAGACCACCGCGACCCAACCCCACCGTGAGACCACCTCCACCGCGACCCCACCCGCACTGCGAGCCCACCCCCACCGGCGTCAACACCGTGACCCATTAACTTTAAGCATTGCTCGCTGGCGCTGCCACATCATCGACGCCACCGCTAACCACTGCAGCAGGTAGTCTCCGTCGGTCTCTCTCTCTCTCTTATTTTTTTTACAGGTATCACTAGATTTGCGACGTCGTCTGGCGGGGAAAAGTGGTTTCTGGTAGGAACAGTGAGCTTAGGCAGTGAATAGTGTTTTTCAGCGCGTGACCAGCAATTGCCGGCGTGAGAACAAGTTTTATCAGCATGGAGTTGGTACCTCCAGTTGTTTGTACTCAATATTTGTTCTTATCCATGTTGTTCAATTTTGCGTGTTGCGTTTTATTGAATCTAGACTTTACATTCTTGCTTGTATTCTTGTTGCCCTTTGTTTTATCATTCTAATATGTAGTAGCCTTACTTACCTCTAGATTCTTGCTAACTTGTGCTCTAGTATTACTTCCCGTGTGTGTTAGCGTTAACCTTGGATTAGTATTCTTTGTGTCTTTGGTCTAATGGATTTGGTAAATGATGGTAGACTATGGTCATGTTCTCGATCAGGGACGGGGGCACGGGGTAGGGGTAAGTGGGGTAAGAGAGATGTTAGGCTGAGAATAAGGTCTTGGAGTATTGGGACTTTAACGGGAAATGCCATAGAGCTAATTAAGATTCTTAAGAAGAGGAAGATTAATATAACATGTGTCCAAGAGACCAAATGGGTAGAAACTAAGGCTAAATATGTAGACGTGTATAAGTTATGGTTCTCCGGTAGGTCAAAGTATAGGAATGGGGTAGGCATTTGGTAGACAACGAACTAAGGGATCAGGTGGTAGAGGCGAGGAGTGTCAATGACAGGATGATGTCAATTAAGTTGGTAGTTGGAGGGTTCACTATGAACATTATTAGTGTTTATGCGCCACAAGCGGGCTTGGACGAGGAGGAGAAGAGACACTTTCGAGAGGATTTAGACGAAGTGGTGGGAGGTATACCACCCACTGAGAAGTTATTTGTAGGAGGGGATTTCAATGGACATATCGGGTCACTTCCAGGGGGTTATGACGACGTGCATGAAGGATTTGGACTCGGGGTCAGGAATGGGGGAGGTGTCTCACTTTTGGAGTTTGCTAGAGCTTGTGGGATGGTGATAGCCAATTCTAGATTCCTGAAGAAGGAGAAACACTTGGTGACTTTCCATAGTTCGGTGGCTAAGACTAAAATAGACTTTTTGCTCCTTAGGAAGGTTGACAAAGGTCTTTGTAAAGACTGTAAGGTTATTCCGAAGGAGGATATTACAACCCGACATAAGCTTTTGGTGATGAATTTAGAGATCAAGTTGGAGAAGAAGAAGATGGTTGTGGATGACATGTTAAAAATCAAATGGGGGAGTTTGACCATGGCTAGTGCAAAGATGATGGGGGAGAGGTTGATGGCCGATGGGGCTTGGGGGAGTAGTGGGAATACGACCGGTATATGGGACATGATGGCCAGTTGCATTCGTGAGGTATACAGAGAAGTGTTAGAAGTCTCGCGGTGTTATCGTGGTGGACATCGAGGGGACTGGTGAAGTTCAAGAGAAGGTGGAATCGAAGAAAGCGACGTATGTGAAATTGGTAGAAAGCAGAGATGGGGTGGAGAAATGGACGAATAGAGAACTATATAAGATGGCGAGGAAGGAGGCAAATCTAGCAGTTATGGCGGCGAAAATGACTGCTTTTGAACGCCTATATGTGGAATTAGTAGAGAAAGGTGAGGATACAAAGTTGTACAGACTAGCCAACACAAGGGAGATGAGGGCCCCTGACTTGGATCAATTGAGGTGCATCAAGGATGAGGACGATGAAGTACTGGTGGAGGAAGCGCATATTAGGCGGAGGTGGCAATCTTACTTCCACAAACTCTTGAACGAAAAAGGAGATGAAAACATTGTGCCGAGAGATCTGGATCATTCTGGTAGGCACAGGGATTTTGGGTACTGTAGAAGCATTAAGGTTGAGGAGGTTACAAGTGTTATTTGCAGGATGCGCAAGGGACGAGCGACCGGGCCTGATGAGATCCCAGTTGAATTTTGAAAGAGCGTAGGCATGGCTGGTTTGGAGTGGCTGGCTGAGTTGTTTAACGTTATTTTTAAGATGGCAAGAATGCCTGAAGAATGGATATGGAGTACAATGATTCCCTTGTACAAAAATAAAGGTGATATCCAGAATTGCAACAACTATAAGGGTATCAAGCTGCTGAGCCACTCTATGAAAGTTTGGGAAAGAGTCGTGGAGACGAGAGTGAAGAGAGACGTGTCTATTTCCGAGAACCAGCTTGCATTCATGCCGAGACATTCGACTACCGAAGCCATTCATCTTATTAGGAGGTTGGTGGAGCAGTATAGAGAGAGGAAGAAAGACTTACATATGATTTTCATTGGCCTCGAGAAGGGATACGACAAAGTCCCTATAGAGGTTGTATGGAGATGTTTGGAGGTTAGAGGCGTACCTATGGCGTACACTAGGGCGATCAAGGATATTTATGATGGAGTCAAGACTAGAGTACGGATAGTAGGAGGAGATTCGGAGCACTTTCCATTGATGATGGGGTTGCACCAAGGATCAACTCTTAGTCAATTCCTATTTGCCTTGGTGATGGACGGACTGACGCGACATATCCAATGGGAGGTACCATGATGTATGTTATTCGTAGAAGACATAGTCATGATTGATGAGACTCACAGCGGAGTGAACGCCAAGCTGGAGGTTTGGAGACAGACTCTAGAGTCTAAAGGGTTCAGGTTAAGTAGGACTAAGACATAATATTTGGAGTGCAAGTTCAGCAACGGGAGAGACCCTGAGACAAGCGTGTAGGTAAGGCTTAGTACTCAGGTCATTCCAAAGAAAGGAAGCTTCAATTACCTAGGGTCTATTATCCAAGGAAATTGAGAGATTGATGACGATGTCACACATCGTATTGGGGCAGGGTGGATGAAATGGAGGCTCGTATCTGGAGTCTTGTGCGACAAAAATGTGCCACCAAAACTTAAAGACAAGTTCTATAGAGGGTGGTTAGACCGACTATGATTTATGAGGCAGAGTGTTGGCCAGTCAAGACTTCACACATACAAAAGATAAAAGTTGCGGAGATGAGGATGCTGAGATGGATGTGTGGGCATACAAGGAGAGATATGATTAGAAATGATGATATCCGGGAGAAAGTGAGAGTGGCCTCGGTGGATGATAAGATGCGGGAAGCAAGATCGAGATGGTTTGGGCATGTGCAGATGAGAGACACAGATGCTCCAGTGCGTAGGTGTGAAATATTGTCTATGAACGGGTTCAGGAGGGGTAGAGGTAGGCCGAAGAAGTATTGGGGAGAGGTAATTAGATAGGATATGGCGCAGGTGCAACTTACTGATGACATGACCTTAGATAGGGGGTTGTGGAGGACACAAATTAGGGTAGAAGAGTAGTAGGTGCTCGAGCGTAGTTTTCTTATGCTTATAAATTGATAGTTGTAGTGTTATTACTGTAGACCCGATTAGCCTATCACACTTATAGACACATTATTATTTTATAATCCACTGTAGTTTGATTTCTGCTGCTATGTCTTCTTTAGTGTATTTTGTTTAGCTTATTTAGTTGTGTTAGCTACTGCTCCCTTTTGTTTTAATGCACTTTATACTGCTTTAATTCCTTATCTGAGTCTGATTGCTTTACTTGCTTTACTCTTTACTCTTGCTTTGTTTTGATTGTCTTGCTTGTGATTATGCTTTGGTTTGAGCCGAGGATCTCCCGGAAACAACTGCTCTACCTATCAAGGTAGAGGTAAGGTCTGTGTACACTCTACCCTCCTCAGACTCTCACGGTGTGAGATTTCACTGGGTATGTTATTGTTGTATTTCCATAGTTAGTAGTAAAGTCATATTTTTCACTAAAGTGATACAAATTATAAAGAAGTTAACGCACAAATTAGCCGATGTAATTCAACATTTACTATATATACATTAAAAAGATTAACCACATTATATAAATTACATAATTTTTTGACGAAACAAATTCGAATAAACCTCTTGCGACTAGCTCTGCCCCTCCACATACCCGAAACATATATTAATAAGAGCCAAAAAGTTTTCAACTATCCTACCATACATTTATGGTGGTGTTATCAATTAACATACCACTTAAAATGGAGGAGGAAATAAGAAGTACAAAAATCAACTAACAAATTAAAAACAAAAAATGAAGATGCTAAGCAATTTCCTTTTCACACAATTCTGAAGATGAAGAAGTCCAATCAACCTTATCACTTTAGGAAGTAGTAAATGAAGACCTATATAGGCAAAATAAAAATATCTAGTTTCATACTTCATTGAATATATACCACATTTATTTCTTAGCTTTCATCTGTTGGAAGTCAATCTAGTTTATTTAATATTTTCAACTTGTTTCATAGTACAATTAGATATTAGTATATTACTCCAACTTCCCAACCATTTTCCTTTTTGCCATTATAAATATCAAGCCTTATTCCACTCTCTTCCATGCATTAGCTCAACATAATCTAAGCTATTTCTATACCTTCCTCTTTTTCTTCTAACTCTTCCTACATTGAATTCCGAGCTATTAACTAGCACAAAATCACACACAAAGACAGAAAAAAATATATATTAGCAAATGGAGTTACAAGCTAATTATGTTCCGAAATGGACACCTAGTCCCAATAGATCACCACATAGACGTCATGAATCCGAGGCAAATGAAAGTGTTACTTCTGAAAATGATATTCCTATTAACAACAAAAATCCAACAAAAAATTTCCCATTTAGTAGCACTACTAGTAGTACACCACCACCTCATGATATTGGTTCAATTGAAGCACCATCTCTAAGGGTTGATACTGAAATAAAAAGGTCCTTAGAGATGGAAAATTATTATGAAGCACCACCACAAATTAGTATTGGATATGATGATGTACCTTTGAGTGGAAAATTTGTTAATGAAGGAATTTATTTAACATGGAAGGACTTGTGGGTGACTGTGCCTGACAAAAATACTGGAAGGAGAGCTATATTGCAAGGGCTTACTGGTTATGTTCAACCTGGTGAAGTTTTGGCCATTATGGGTCCTTCTGGTTGTGGCAAATCCACTCTTCTTGATACTTTAGCAGGTATTATAACTATTCTTTTAATCATCTGATATATAAATTGTGTTAAATATGTTACTCTCTTATAGAAAGAGTTTACATTCCTCAGTGGTTGTCGATCTAGTCCTTATTAAAACATTTTAAGAAAAACAGAAGATTATGGAATTAATAACATTTTTTTCCTGATTAAAAGTATTATCTATTTTAATTTATGTATCTTAATTTGTTTCAAAAGAATACCTAAAACAGTAATGGGTAGTTATCAGAACTTTCCGCTGAAAGTAATTGTCTCATATAATTGACCTATGTGTACGGTTTTTGTTGGGTTGTTGTACGCATCGGATATTGAAAACTTGTTTCAAACCCAACAAACGTAGAACTGTTTGACTATAGCGTAATTTAAAAACCGTAAACATAACTTACATGTTTACAATATCTGGAATCTTTATCAAATGTGGGTGCGCACACGAATGCCCTTTCGATTGCAAGCTCCAAGCTTCAATGTATTCCTCCTTTGGAAAGCTAGGAAATCCGGCAGCGGTTCGAGAGAGTGTTTTGATTCTGAGTCTCTAAGACTTAGAATAATGATATGAAAATCAAGTGTAATGAATAATGAAGTGTACGTCTGTATTTATAGGTGAAAAATAAGGTCAAATCGGATTAGGGTTTGACCCAAAAAATTTCAGCACATTCTTAATTAAATCCAAAATCCTTTTTTGACTTAATTAAAACAATCATCATTCATTTAAATATCTCGATTCTAAATCGAATATTTAATACTCTCTCAATACATCCTTAGATCGAAAAGACAATCGACATAGTGTGACCCTACATGCCTTCACATATCGACATTAATCAAATTAAGGTCTACGCGGAACTCCTAGACGGCGCCGCAAGACGAACTCAACATGTGAAGTACGTTTACACGAATTCAGTAAACTTAATCTCTATGTGGTAAGATAAAATCCTTTCATTCACGACACACCCGATCAAGCTTAGGATTTGCCAAGTGTCTATCCAAATGGCTTAATCATTGTATCTCATCTATATTAGTTGACAACTAGACCATATTCTAAATATGTCTATTGCGTTGGCCAACGACTTAGTCAACCTAATATCACTGAGAAGTTGAGTGTTCTCTCGAATATACATTCGAGGAATGAATCCTAATATTGGCTCAACTAACACCTTTAATCCATATTGTAATGTACCCAATACAAGCCGTATCTCAACCTATAAGGCATTTGAGCTTAGGACAGGATCAAAGTATATTACTTTGTAGACAAGGTGCGCATTGACCTCAAGTCTATGGACTTCTATCTCCCACACGCTGATCATACTTTAGACAAGTATAACAAACAGTATATCAGCAGGGTATACCAATACTTTCAAAGTATCCATGTGTCCATCACGAGTAGACATTACTCGCAGCTGGTGAGACATACTACATCCTCTAAGGATGTGATGCAGACCATATGTCGACTTATCACACATATCATCGATATCTCATTCTTGATGATCATTAGTCGAGGCTATTTTAAGAGTTACATTATAATATTAATATTTCACATTATTAATAACAACGTAACCTCTAGGGATGCATATTATAGAATATTATAAACAATTAACTAATAATTCAATAATTGCAAATGCCAAAATATTAATCTCCATTAATAATAATACGAATATGTATAAAATATATTTTTCTAATACAGATCGTCTCTAAGACATAAATATACTTTCACTATGAACAACTACCTCACATACTAAAAGGATGGCTAAGTGTCCACAGATTTTGACGCGAAACACCACCGAGTTGAGAATCTTCTATTAGGAAAAAAGAATGTTTCAGTCCCACTAGAAAGCGATTTTTTATTTGTTTTTTCATTCGATATTTGGTATCAATTTTGGGCTCTAATTAAAAGGAGAAAATGTCTTTCACTAAGAGTTTTTCACTGTAAGATAAAACCCGAACTTTTTGTTAAAGATGAAGCACAATCTTTATTAGTACTAGAAAGAGACCCGGGTAGTTGGTAGTTAGTCGATACTGTTAAATGTCCATAGAATATACACGATATGCATGTGTATATCCTATGTATATTGTGCCTCGATTTTGTATATATGACCGTGTATATGGTTTCTTTCTGATACATCAAAAATAAAAATAAAATTCTTTTTCCAATAAAACAGAGTTTATAAATCTGATAGACTTAATACAATTGCAGGGAGATTGGACTCGAACACAAGACAAACTGGTAAAATCCTCATCAATGGTCGCCGGCAATCACTTTCTTTTGGCACTTCGGTATGATAAAATATCTCATCTTTTTTATCAAAATAGTTTATAAGTGTATGATAAATATTAAATTCTAATTTAAAATTGATTTTCAACACTTATGTTTATATCAGCTACTTTTAATCAGCTAATCCAAACGGGCTCTAAGTGACTCTTTTCTTTTCAAAAAGGCATATGTGACACAAGATGAGACGTTGATGACAACACTGACAGTAAGAGAAGCAATTTACTACTCAGCGCAACTCCAATTACCCGATTCAATGTCAAGATCAGAGAAGAGAGAAAGGGCTGAAGCAACAATAAGAGAAATGGGCTTACAAGATTCAATGAACACAAGAATTGGTGGATGGAGTGTTAAAGGGCTGAGTGGTGGACAAAAGAGAAGAGTCAGTATTTGCATTGAAATTTTAAAACGGCCCAAGCTTTTATTTCTTGATGAACCAACAAGTGGGCTTGATAGTGCTGCGTCTTATCATGTGATGAATCGAATAGTCCAATTGGCTAAACAAGATGGAAGGACTGTTGTGGCCTCTATTCATCAGCCCAGTAGTGAAGTTTTTCAACTTTTTCACAATCTCTGTCTTTTGTCCTCTGGTAGGACTGTATACTTTGGTTCCATTTCCGATGCAAATGAGGTATATCACATTCTTTTCATGGAAATTTATACAGTATTACGTTCTTTAAATAATAACTATATTTAGTGGTAAAGGTATGATTTTTCAGCTCTACGTGTATATAATACATAACCTTCTATATATAATTTGATTTTCTAGCGCGGAGGGTTTGAATGAACAATAAATCATAACTCAGACCCGTATAACTCAAAATAAGTTCCTTTTTTTACTTTATCATGACTATATCTTACCAGCCCAACTCAAAAAATTACTTATGGATTAATCTGAGCTACGTAGGTTGCTCAAATTACCTCAAGCTTTTAGATGGACTAATTGGGGTCGGGGGCCGATTATGCCGGTTATATTTTCATGAGCTGAATTTGACACCCCCAACTCAATATTAAGAAAAAACCTAGGATTCAATGAATATTCTTTGATAATATACGATCTTTTTTTCAGTATTTTGCTTTGAATGGGTTCCCATGTCCAACAATGAGGAATCCATCTGATCACTACCTAAGGACAATCAACAAGGACTTTGATGTTGTAAGTATCCAATATCTTCTTCTTCATTTAAAATCAAATTATTTGCATATAATTTAATTATTGAGGGTATGTCTTGTTCCTTAATTAGGATATTGAAAAAGGAGTTAGTGGAAAAGACACTGCAACAGAAGCAATAAATATTCTGGTTAAGTCATACAAGACCTCACAGGGTTGTCAACAAGTTCAGCACCGTGTTTTGGAGATTTGCCAACAGGTTTGTATATATACTCATGTGAATCACAAAATGGTATTCTTGATCTTATACTATATGATAAATAAAATCACCTACTAAATTGTTAATTTAATGAATATTTGTCCATGTATAGAGTGGTGGAGAAGAGGCAAAGAAAGAAAGCCAAGCCAGATTTATAACTCAGTGTATGGTTCTCACAAGAAGGTCATTCGTGAACATGTATCGTGATCTTGGCTATTATTGGTTACGTTTTGCAATATACATAGCTTTGTGCTTGTGTGTTGGTACTATTTTTCATGACATTGGCCACGACTTTGGCTCCATTCAGGTAAATATTTGAACTTTTTAATTGTTTTCTCTTAGATTAAGAAAACTTTAATAAAAGAATAAACGTTTTGATTCATCATAATTAAAATGATATAGAAAGGACTAGCATATATGCACAATAAATATATATATATATATATATATATATATATATATATATATATATATATATATATATATATATATAAACAACTTTGAATTTTGAATTAGGCCAGTAATATATAAACAATCACCTCACACTTGTACGTAGTTATCTTTTAGGTGACATTTAAGTGTATATATTGAGATGCGATTTAATTCGTCTAACAACTTCCTTTCTTTCAATTGGTACATTTTGCAGGCGAGAGGTTCAATGCTGATGTTTGTTGCTGCCTTCTTAACATTTATGGCCATTGGTGGATTCCCTTCTTTTGTCGAGGATATGAAAGTATGAACTTCTAATTATATATCAACAAGAAGAAGAAAAAAACTTTGCATAATTATTCGTTCATATATTATACAAAAATAATAACGATGATATATGTATGTCTTCTTTTTTAGATTTTCACTCGAGAAAGACTAAATGGACACTATGGTGTGGCTGCATTTGTGGTTGGAAATACATTTTCTTCCATCCCTTACCTACTATTGATCTCAGTAGCACCTGGTGCTATGGCTTATTACCTCGTTGGATTACAAAAAGGGATCGATCACTTCGCCTATTTTGCGCTAATGTTATTCGCAACGATGATGTTAGTCGAAAGCCTAATGATGATTGTGGCCAGTATTGTCCCAGATTTCCTCATGGGAATCATAACAGGTACGAGTGTCAAATGAATGGGTTGTGCTGAATTTCGAGAATTAAAATAGAGTGGATTAATAAATGGACTGGTCAATGACTCGTCCAAAATTATTTGAACTGGATCAAAATGCGCTAAACAATGGGTGATAAGCCAATTCACCTTACTCTAACTAAAATTTTAATTTCTTAGTTGGTTTTCTTAAAATTTTGTTTAATTATAGAACATAATATTTTTCTTTATATATTATGTCTTTATATAACAAATTAAAACAAAAAATTCTTCAAGTTTTAAAAATATTTTGACAAAGTTTCTCATTAATCAGTGTGGGCTACATATCAGCCCAACTTTTAGATTGGTTGAATTGGGCGGATTAAAATGGGCAAAAATAATAAATGAGTAAATCATTAACCCGTCCAAATTCTATTTTCATGGGCTAATTTTCTCATCCTTGATAACAGGAGCTGGAATTCAAGGTGTTATGATGCTTAATGGAGGTTTCTTCAGATTGCCAGATGATCTTCCTAAGCCATTTTGGAAGTACCCAATGTATTACATTGCATTTCACAAATATGCAAATCAAGGGTTTTACAAGAATGAGTTCTTGGGATTAAATTTCCCTAATGAGCAAATTAGAGGGCCATCAATAATTAGTGGTGATGAAATATTGAGAAATGTATGGCAAGTGGAAATGGGATATTCAAAATGGGTGGATGTTGCAATAGTATTTGGAATGGTGATACTCTACAGGTTCATGTTTTTGGGAATAATTAAGACTGTGGAGAAAGTTAAACCTATGATTAGAGCATTCATGGCTCGTTCTTCTAAAAATCTAACTCGTACTGAAGATCCAGATCAGTTTTAGTTATACTTTGTTGTTGATGTAAAATGTGTACTAATTAAAGTTTATTAGTAGTTGTGTGTTAATTAAAAACCAATGTCTGGTTGGTCTTCTAATTTACCTACTTTTGCGAGCATTAGAAGTTGGAGCAACTTCGTTTTCCCCTACTTGTATGGTGGATTAATATTATTATCTAATTAAGAGTTTATTTAAAAGACTCCGGTTTGGTTGATTAATTTGTCATTGCTAAAGTAATATCCTTGATTGAAAATGTAAATTAAATTAATTCTTGAAAGAGGTTATGGTTAACATGGTAATGCGAAACTGAAATAAAACTAAAATAAAGAAGTTACCATTCACCTAGATCGAAGAAAGAGATAACGAACATCTTATTGATAGAATTCATGAAAGTCTTTTATTCATAACATGAATTCTTACAAAGCAATGACAAGATAATAAAATAATATTATTCTTGAGAGCTAAAAGTGCAAGTAAAAAAAAAGCAAGTAAAGCCCTTTATATAGGGTCTATTACATGGGATACAAATATGTTTTTCCAATGTGGGACAAAAGCAAATGCTAATATCTCCTCTCAAACTCGCGATGGTGTAGACAGAAGCATCGAGAGTTTGCCAAGAAAGAACTGGTGACGCTTTAAGGTATGCGCCTTTGTGAAGAAATCTGCAAGTTGCATCGAAGATGAGACAAATGGCAAGGATAGAGTGCGGCCGTCGAAGATGATATCGAATAATATGACAATCAATCTCAATATGCTTGGTACGTTCATGAAAGATTGTGTTGTGCGCAATATGAATAGAACTCTTATTATCACAATACATAGGTGTTGGTGAAGAAAGACAGACACCCATATCAACCAATAACCGACGTAGCCATACAATCTCACACGTAGTAGAAGCCATAGCACGATACTCTGCCTCAGTTGAAGAGCGAGAAACCACATCTTGTTTCTTACTTTTCCATGAGATGAGTGAATCTCCTAAAATACACAATAACCAGTAGTTGATTTCCGATCAGTTAGGTCACCAGCCCAATCTGCATCCAGAAAATGCACGAAGCTCCAAAGATGAGGTCGATGGAAACAAGAGACTCGATAAATCGTTCCTCGAAGATAGCGAAGAATACGCATAGCGCTGCCCAATGTACGGATGTAGGAGAGCAAACAAACTGACTGACAATGTGAACAGCATATGCAATGTCAGGGCGAGTAATGGTGAGGTACACCAGACTCCCTACAACTGAACGATATAAAGTGGGATCAGGAAGAGGATCCCCGTCAGTAGGTGTATATCGAACATTAACCTCAAGAGGAGAGTCAACTATACGAGTATCTGTGAGACGGGCCCGCTCAAGAATATCCGCGGTGTACTTAGGGCGAGAGAGAAGATATCCCTCTCGAATAAGCTACCTCAATGCCTAAAAAGTAACGTAGATGACCTAAATCTTTCATCTCAAAACGGCGAGATAAAGTAGATTTTAGGTTTGCAATACCATCAATATCATCACCTGTAATGATCATGTCATCAACATACAACAAAAGCAAAATACAACCTGCAGGGGATGATTTAACAAATAACGCCGAATCATGAAAGCTGGAAATAAACCCAAGAGATGATACTACAGCGGAGAACTTGTCGAACCAAGCTCTTGGAGCTTGTTTGAGACCATACAGAGCTTTCTTAAGCCTGCACACTTGTCCTGGACTATGTGAAACACCAGGTGGAGGGACCATGTAGATTTCTTCTTGAAGATCCCCATTTAAAAAAGCATTTTTAACATCCATTTGTGAAATATGCCAATGACGAACAGAGGCCACTGCAATAAGAACCGGACAGATGTCATCTTTGCAACGGGTGCAAAAGTCTCTTCATAATCCATACCATATTCTTGAGCAAAACCCTTTGCAACCAAACGAGCTTTATATCGCTCAATAGAACCATCAGACTTTGTCTTAATCTTGTACACCCATCGAGAACCAATAGTTTTCTTACCAGTCGGTAGAGAAACCAAATCCCAAGTACCAGTTTTGTTCAAAGCAACCAGTTCCTCATTCATAGCCTCTTGCCAAAGAGGATCACGAGCTGCCTCAGAGTAGGATGTAGGCTCGCGAGAGAATTAATAGAAACTAGAAAGGAAGCGAATGATGGAGCATAGCAAGAATAATCAAAATCGGATACCGAGTAGATCGCAGAGTGCGTTTAGGATAGCGAGGTGGATGCGGATCTACAACCACAAGAGGTTCGAAATAGGCGTAGGAGGGGGCCGAGTATCAATATCATGGGACCCGCCGAAAGGCGAGAAGGAACAGATGATATAGATGTAGAATCAGATGGACAATCAGCATCAAAGGGATCAATATCAATAAGGTCAGATTTTGTCATACCATGTGAGGTAGGTGGGATGGAAAAGAAAGGAACATGCTCAATAAAGGAAACATTACGAGACACATACAATTTTCCGTAAACCGGATCATGACAACGATAACCTTTCGCCCAACCCCATATCCAAGAAAAACACAAATGGCGACACGAGAAGATAACTTAGTACGCTGCGCATGTGGACGTAGAACAAAACATGTAGAACCAAAAACTCTCAAATGGGAATATAGTGGGGTGTGACCAAATAGTCTAGCATACGGAGAAATACCGAATTATGAGAGGTAGGGATCCTATTAATAAGATAAACGGATGTAAGGACAACTTCTCCCCAAAATTCACTAGGTACACTTTGGCGGACAAAAGCATGGATCTAGCTGTCTCAACAATATGCCTATGTTTTCTCTCGGCTACCCCATTTTGTTGTGGTGTATCAGTACAAGAAGACTGATGTATTGTACCATCAGCTTTGAAAATACCAGAAAGATCCCCACTAGTATATTCACCTCCTAAATCAGCCCGAAAACATTTAATAATGGCAGAATGTTGAGTTTTCACATAGGCTTGAAACTCAACATAAGTATGAACAAAATCGAGCGTCTTTTCAACAAATAAACCCAACAATGACGAGTATAATCATCAATAAAGGAAACATAATATACGGAGCCACCCTTAGTAGGGATAGGTGCTTTGGCCCCCAAACATCCGAATGAACTAGATCAAATGGTGCGGAAGAAGTAGAAGTACTAAGATTAAAAGGCAAAGCGAGAAAATTTTCTAAGTTTACATCCACTACAATCGAAATATCATCGGATTGTAAATCACCAAGAACACCAAGTATTACACATAAAACGCAGCGAGAACCCGATACATGACCAAGTCTAGAATGCCACAAATAAAACTTCGAAGAGGAATGTGTTAAATGAAAAGAAGACAGATTAACGAGCATAGTTCTTTGCATGAGTAGGAAGATGCGGCTCATCCAAAACATATAGACCTCTCCCCTTTCTACGCCTGTCCCAATCACTCTCTTGGATTTTAGATCCTGCACATAACAAGAATTAGGGAAGAGTCCAATAAAACATCCGAGTCACATATTTGACCGGCAGAAGCAAGATTTATATGTAATTTTGGAATGCAATAAACATCGAGGTAATGATATAGTGGATGTATGAATGGTGCCAAATACTGTCAATGGCATAGGTGTGCCATCGCGATCACAACAGAAAGTGGAAGGGGAGTCGAAGACATAGATACAAAGACGGAAGAATCGGGAGACATATGATTTCCGGCTCCGAGTCCAAGATCCAAGAAGGCGAAATGATACATGAACCAATAGATGGTGATGAGCGGAATGAACAGAAAGAGCATAAGGCGAGAATTCTGTTAAAGCGTTGGAAGGCGAGGAACTTTCGAAATTGGTCGGCTACGAGAATCGATCTTGTGACTCGCGAGGCTCCCGAAGCTGGGTGATCAAGAGGGCACAAAGGCGGCTGAATCGGTGGATACAAGTTCGGAATTGACCCCCGAATATGGCTTCGTTGAGAAGGCACGTCCTTGTCCCGAATGTGGAGGCTTAGAACCCGACGTCTTCCGTAGCTCGGGACATTGATTCTTCCAGTGTCCGGTTTCTTACAATAATTACAATTACCTACGATAGATGTTCTATCTTGGTGTGTAGGAGCGCAAGGACCGGTGTAGACGAAGGAGCTGCCAAGTACACAAAGTAGAAGCCTTATGTACCCCTTTTAGAGTCTTCAAACATGTTTCTTCTTGACCATAAGTTCATTTACCACATCTTCAACGAGATGGTAAGGGTTTGCGGTGCAATAAGCCGAACGGCAATTCTCAAATTTCGACCGAAGACCCATCAATAGGCCGAACAAGACGATCTTCATCTCTCGCATTTTATATAAGCATCGCATGCTTGCAATTCGATAGATTCTGTCATAGCTAATCGATCCCACAAAGTGGTCATTGCACGAAATAATCTTGAATGCCCAAGTCATTTTGTACTAGTGCACGAATTTCATATTGTAATCGATATTTAACAACAAAATTATTACGCACAAACAATCTTGACAAATAATCCCAAATCTCTTTAGCGAGTTTTGAACTTAGCCAATTGAACACCAATTCTTTGTTCAACGAGTTATTAATCCAAGTAATAATCTTTGAATTATTGGTCTCCCAAGTCCTAAATAATTCATCAAAATTTTCATCTCCAATTTTAGGACATTTGGGTTTTCCGGACATATAATCCCAAAGCCCTTTTCCCTTCGAAAATTTACCATGACATAGCTCCAATAGGAATAATTTTTTCCATCTAACCTAACACCAATAGTTTGCAAAGAATCATCACCTCCGGCCATTATGAATTTTAAACGAGAAAATCCCAAATAACAAGCAAGCAATCCCAAATAACAAGCGACAATCCCAAGCAACAAAATAAAAAAAGGGCGGATCTCACCAATCGATGCGGAAGCCAAAAAGACAAAACCCCGATGTGGAAGCCAAGATCAGAACGAGCACGAGCTTCCAAAACAAGCCAAAAAAATTTTTAACTGATACCAGGGGCGTGCTGCATACGAACCCCCAACTAACTCACCGCGAAGTTGAATCCGTGATCGAGCTAAAAATATTAACTTGTGCTCTTGGCTCTGATACCATGATAGAATTCATGAAAGTCTTTTATTCATAACATGAATTCTTACAAAGCAATGACAAGATAATAAAATAATATTATTCTTGAGAGC
This sequence comes from Anisodus tanguticus, assembly GCA_034509755.1. Lineage (NCBI taxonomy): Eukaryota > Viridiplantae > Streptophyta > Magnoliopsida > Solanales > Solanaceae > Anisodus > Anisodus tanguticus. The sequence continues at coordinate 6,765,045 of CM067552.1, read as the reverse complement.
TAAAAGTGCAAGTAAAAGAAAAGCAAGTAAAGCCCTTTATATAGGGTCTATTACATGGGATACAAATATGTTTTTCCAATGTGGGACAAAAGCAAATGCTAATACTTATTAATTATTTATTTGCTTTGTTACCTACATTGGATTATAAATCTTTCAAAGAAAATAAATTTCCAATAACATATATACCTCCGGTCTTTACGAGATTTTCTTTATTAGTTTACTTTATTGTTACGTAGTACGTTTATTCTTGTCTTAAAAGGACATACGAGAAATATTTAATTATCATGTATATTCCTCCGGTCAAGTCTTCTTAGGAGAATATAAATTCTCAAACGTCCTCAATATCGTTTTCTAGGTTTAAAAATATATTAGTATAAATTAGTAATTACTACAAAGTTGCAATGTAGTTTTCTTAATTATATTACTTTTTCCTTCTCAATATTCTTTTACCAAGAGTTGATCTTGTCATAGAATAAATAAAGTGATATCCAGGATTTGTCTAACCTTCTCTTAAATTCCATTTATGTGGACTCCTAAAAGAGTACATTTTCTTGGTGAATTATCTGACGCACTGGCCACATTTTTCAACATCGATCATTACGTACTTGGATGTGCATTATCTTATTTTTGGAATAAAGTAAACTGACTTGACTTATTGAGAATACTATTTTCACCTTGAGAGTTGCTCCAACGATAAGTTGTGGCGTAGAAATTTAGTAGCTTGGTTGGTTATTTGAATTTTCACTTTGTGAGGATTTGAATTTTCACGTTGTAATTCTCTCTCTTATTTCTCCTTCTCCTGCCTTTTATGTAAAAAAAAAAAGAAAAATGATAACCCGTGGTAGCAACGCCGCAACTGTCTCACTCTCACTGTTTATCTATGTTTTCTTTATTCTATTTATTTACTGCAAGTTTGTTTGATTTTGTAAAGATCTAGACATTTGTGGTTCTCCGACAATGTTCTACTGATTTGTATACTTAAAACGTGAAGAAAGTGTAGAAAACACCTTTGACAGCAACTAAAGCTTTTTCGTAGCTCAAGTCCAAAAATTGAGTAGCCGCAAATAAGCTCCGTTTTGAGTGGATGTTATTTCAAAAGATCAAAAATATCTTGAGAAGTTCATATCTAAAATTTGGGTTGATTTGGTGAAAATTTAAGATGGATTCGTTAGAAAATTCAGATTTAGGTTGAAGATGAACCTCATTTCCGGATATTGCAAAAACAACCACATTTTGCTATATAATTTCGAAATTAGAATACGTTAAAGAAAAAAATAAAGTACAAGAAAAAGAAGAAAATAAAATACAACAAATCAAAGAAAAAAGAGAGAAAGAGAAACCAAAGCTTCTAGTTTTTTGCTGGAAATTAAAGCGAACGTACGAAATGATGAATAGCAAATTGACGAAAATGTAAGTGAATAAAAAAGAAAAAAACTATAAAAAATATCTAAAATTTGTGATATATGCATGTGGAGGTGCGTATAGATCACACATTCAACTCAAATTTGAAAGTGGTCATTCAATGAGGTATATATTTCAGTTTAAAATAGGTTCAGACGATAATAACCCACCGCAAAATTTAGATATGTTACGAAAAAATTTGATCATAATTATAGGTGTCATTTTAGCCATTTTTCCATTATAAATTTTTTGATAGTAATTATTTTTCAATCATAGAAATTAAAAACTGGCTATTTGAATTTCATTCTTCCCAATAGCATATAGTTATAAAAAACATAATCGATATCTATATTATTATAAAAGCATGAATAATAATATTGGTTGATCAAAATATCCTTCAAATATTGAACGACTTTTATATCCTTTAAAAAATAAATTCTCTCTTCATAATTGATGTACAAAATCGTCAAAATATTTATAATAAATTACAATTACCATGAAGTTGACATTGATCACAACCTAATTAAATTATCCTACCCTGTTTTCTTTCCTTTTAAATAAAAAATATACGTGAGCATATGAAGTATAAAGAGGCATACTCCAACTAAAAGTCTTGCTAAATGGTAAAGTGTCCATGGAACATGAACGAACGGAAATACTACCTCGGAAGACTTCTTTTATAATTTTTCTTTTTTAAATATTCTTTTCTCGAATAAATTACTTGGTACCTGTTCAATAGGCTAAGTACTGATATTTATCTGCAATACTTATAATTTTTTATTACAAGTATCTAAAAGATAAAGATCAAAATCAATGAACTAACATATCATGAACTTTTTTAGATTAATAATAAACATAATATGAAAATCGATTTAAAAAAATGTGATTATTATGATAAAATGTTATAGAGGATAGTTGTTATAAATCAACGGTCAAATGTACTATAATTTACAGGTGTTTTGAGAATGAGAGGGTCATACGTGGTTAAAGAATATGTGGTGATAATCAACAATCTAAAAAATTTGATGTGAAAATTGGAATGGATAATAAAGCTATAGGTTATTCGAATATGATCTGCAAAAGGATATGAAAATGCAAGAGGTAAGGATCTAATTTGACCTTTAACTTTTGTTATCAAATAATATTCTTTTGTATATTTAAAAAAAGAAAGATGTGTGTTAGGTATTTCCGGTAAAAGTACTATAAAGAATTTTGAGTTCAGTCTCAATAAATACAACTACCTGTCATTTACTTTCAGCTACATTTTTTGAATAAAATATAAGATGAAATTATTAGATTCATCAATTAACTTGATTATTTTTTAATTAAATAACCAAATTTCAGAATTCTGATCGACATTATCTGAATCAGAAGAATCTCCGGCTATTGTCAGTTTCTAATCTTGGATGATTCTGTAGCAACAATGAAAAAGTGCTCCAAATCTAATTCAATTAGAGTATATTAAAAGGATTTTAAGTTTTATGTATTAGTACAAGGATAATATCATAATACATAAAATACCTTTCAAAGTAATAATTTTTTTCTTTTCAGTTACGAAGGAATTGTTTGGTTGGCGGGATAAAGAATAACAATTTTGGATAATATATAAGATTTTTTTTACCCCTTTTGGTTTGTAGGATAAGGGCTAACAATCCATCAGATTTACTAAAATGGTGAAATTAGCTATCCGATATAGAAATTGAGAAAGTTAATTTCATGATATATCGATCTATCTCATCCCGCATACCAATGAGTCAAGCTTAAACTACGCGGGTTTCTAATATCACTGGATAAAAAACATTGCTTAATAACATAATCTTAGCCGTAAAAAAATGTTATCACGTTCGTTTTTAAAATTGGGATTGATCGAAAAAAGGGCTCTTAATACCGCTTTAAATTAGTTCAAGTGGTGTTAGGATTCTCCATAATTTAAGATCGCAATTGGAAAATAGGACTAGTTGAGATAATAATGTATTTCCTTCATTTCAATTCAAGTGTCTTAATTTTCTTTTTAATACTCCTATGTTTGAAGAAGTATATCTCTTTTTATATTTGGGAACTATCTAATTCTAATCTTTTACATGACTTGTTTAGACTAAAACATTCAAAATAAATTTTGATACATTACACACATCTTTAATTTAAATAACAAAATTTAAAAGTTGTTGGAAATTTGTCTTTGATGGGGGTTGCGGCCACCCATCTTTAATGACTTAAACATTCGGGTTCCACATGTGGGAGTCTTTGGCTCTTCACACGTGCATAATCTACTAAGTGAGTAGATGACCGTAGGGCCAAGGATCATCAAATTTCGTTAAGAAATGAAAGAGATATTGGTCTATTAAGTAAGGTGTTTGAGGCATGAAAATATGGTGTGGGACAAATCTACCACATCGGTGGAAAAAGAAGAATTATTCTTTTTATAAGCCTCAAAATTGGATAAGGGTTTGGGACCCCAAGGGGTAACCCATGTGTTTGAAGGAGGGAGGACCTAAGTATGCTTGGGTTCAAGGTTAGCCCCAGACTCACGCCGCCGCCGCCCGCCCGTCCCGTCCGGGCTCGGGTCGCAGGCTTCTTGGCTGCTTCTGATATTATCTTTTTGACCCCAAACTGCTTAGTATTTAAAGGTTGGTCCCTGGAGTTTTAAAAAAGATAAAATTGGGAAGAGGCTCACGACGGAAGGCAAAAAGAGTTTCTGCCTCTTAGGCTGGTTTTGGAGCTTTGAATCTCCATTACCTGGCACTTGAATTAAGTCATTATTGGCTTATTGTAACCCCTCAATAAGTGTCATTACATGACTATTGAAAGACATTAGTTGGCTAGTTGAGAGGTCATCCTCCTAAACACTATATATTGAGACCTTACTCTTATTTGAGGGCAACAGAGAGAAAAAGAGAGAAAAGAAATTGAAGACACAAGTCTTGAACAAGAACAATCCATTTCTTTTTTTTCCTCTAAATTTACACTCTTCAGCAATCGTTTCATGTTTGTTTTCTTCGTCAGAATCAACCTATTTGCTTTGTAGTGTTGAGTAGTTATTGTTTTATCTTGGGAGACTATTGCCCGCTAACGTAAAAGCATATATACGGGGCAATCTTGTCTTAAAGACAGAGAGCCATCTCTCGACTCATCCACAGTTGTAACAATTCAAATTTAGTGTTTCTTGATTACAGGTTATGAAGATTCAAGACTCAAGAAGCTTGCGACAGTTATAATCTTGGTTGTTTGTTTATCCTTTTGAACACTTGTAATATTTATTTACTTTCCGTACTGCTTTGATTCCAACATTTTTAGAAGAATGGAAATTTTAGAGAAAAAAGAAGAGCTGGATTGTTCTTGTTCAACACTTTTGTCTTCTATTTCTTTTCTCTTTTTTCTCTCTACTGCCCTCAAATAAGAGTAAGGTCTCAATATATAGTGTTTAGGAGACAAGATTGTATTAGTGTTCGAAAAATGTCGGTTAACAGATGTGTGACCAAATCTGGCTATGGTTGTGGTTTTCTGGTAGAAGACAGTTCTGATTATGTTATTGACGGTCAATGTATTAATGGTGTCACCGCTCCCGAGAGTGGTGGAAACAAGCGCCCAAGAGTAGCTGAGGATATCAATTGGGACAAGAGTAGAAGGATGAAGATGTTGTTCTATCTTGTAGCAGAAGGTCTATATATGTCCCAAATAAAGGATCTGAATTATGGTAAAGAGAAATTAGACACTCGGTCGTACAAAGCCTACGGGCGACTGGAGTAGGACAGAGTTTCCACGTCTTAAATTATCTAAAGGCCAAAAGATTGGCAGAAAAGAAATTGGATACTCAGTCGTTCAAAGCCTATGAGCAACTGGAGTGGGCCAGAGTTTCCAGGTCTTAAATGATCTGAAGGCCAAAAGATAGGCAGAAAAGAAATTGGACACTCAGTCTGCCAAAGCAACTGGAGTGGGCCAGAGTATCCAGATCACATATGATCCGGTTACGCCCTAACCACGGGCAATAGATTGTTCATGTGAAGCAACGCCACCTCTAAAGTAGAAGGGGTTGGAGAGGTTTCCTTAAAAGGGACTTTATGAAATGGGATCACTCTAAAAGGAGGTGATACATGTCCCAAACTTGGTTTCAGGGACGTTGTTGGTCAAGCTGGTTTGAGACTAGTCCAACAGGTCTGTAATAACTAAGAATTGTACAGTATGTCTGTAGCCAAATGAATGATATATTTGTAATACGTGCATCTATGCCATCATAGATTAAGACACGTTAAATAGAAAGTCATTCAAAAGCTAACGAAGTTGAGATTGTTGCCTTCTGTCGACATAAACCCTCAAAATGAATGTGAGGTGGGCGAATAGGCAAAATCACCTTTCCATTCCATAAAAGGAATAGCGAAAGAAGCACCGCTCCTCTAGAATTTAGTCTCACCTACATGGGTGATTTGAAGTTTGTACAAAATAGAGGGGGGAGACAAATACTTTGTGACCTTCATTGATGATGGTACAACGTATTGCATCCTTTGTTTGTTGAAAAGCAAAGATAAAGCTGTTGAAGCGGATAAGCGCTACAAAGCAGAAGTTGAAAATCAACTAAGCCTACGGATTGAGGAATTCGTAGTGATAGAGGGGGAGAATGTGAAGCATCGTTTATCAAACAACTGCTCCTTACTCACCTCAGTCTAACGATGTTAGCCAAGTGCAAAGCCGTACGCCCAAAATATATAGGGCAAGGCAATTCTTACATCTAATGCGATTCTCAGAAGAACTCCACATAAGGATAAGGATAACCCTCCAGGTGAAACATAGAAAGGATCCGACCTACAAATATTGTGATGTGGGGTAGCTTGGTAGAGGTTGGAATACCGAAATAGGTTAATTTGGACCTAAGGCTGTAGATTGCATATCCACTGGAGCTGCAAATAACAGTAGTGCTTATCGCCTCTTGAAGCAAAGAATGCTGAATTCTTTGAAGATAACTTTCCTTGAGAAGGAAAAAGAAGCAATTGCTTGAGGTTAACAAGAACCCGTGAGTGCCTGATTGTCCGGAACTAGACGTTCTAGATCTACAGGACTCGCAAGTTACTGACTATCCAGAACTTAATGTTTCAGATCTACAGAACCCAATGATTCTAGATGTTGAACCGAGACGGAGCAAAGAGGGGACAAAGACTTATTCCAGGCCTTCTAGCTTGCATGGTTGAGAATGAACCATAGACAATTAACAAAGAATTGTCATCTCCAGAAGCACTGCTTTGGAAAGAAGCTGTAAAGAGAGAAATATATTCCATCAGATAGAACCATACTTGTCTAATGATTGACCTTCCTCCGGAAAAGAACCTTTGGATTGTAAAAGTGGATACTCAAATTGAGTACAAAGTAGATGGATCTACTGTCGAGTATAAGGCCTCGGCTACTTGGACATGTGCTCCCCTGTGAATAGCTTAACATCCAGGGCCATTGCAGTCTTGCGTGGCATGGATGTTGAGACAGCCTTCCTAACCAGAGATTTGGAAGGGGAGGATCAGAGTTGGTTTGTTAGACTGTTGGGCTTCTTCCTGAACTTTCTTTTTGGTCCCTGAAATGTTTACATTTTGGTCCTGAAAGTTTCAGGTGAAACAGAAATAATGAATCTGACAACAGAAACATTGACTCTGAAATTAGAAAGCCAACAGTTGAAAAACCAACAGTCTGAAAGTGGAAGTCATATTGAAACAAAAGTATCGATATGATATATATGGGTATCACAGATGATATCTTAGGAATTGGAATTTCTAAGACATCTAACGGACTGGTCTAATTCCAAACTCATTTGTGAGGTAGTTAACAGTCTCGTTGAAGCCACCAATGGATATGAATCATAGAATTGATTGAAATCATGGTGCATCCATATACCAGGAGCGATATGCGCAGGTCACATGTAGTTCAATGTATTTTACAACTACAACCGACCTAGTATCGGCTTAGAAAGTAGATCAGTTGAACTAAGGTTCACTCGTGCTTCTAAAAATGATCGATAGAAAGCGTTAAATCGGATATGACGATATCTGAAATATTCGCTTATCTTCGGATTATGATATTCTGGATGTTCAGCAGTTCTGGGAGAACACAGTGATGCAAACTGGATATCGGACTTGAAGAACACCAAAGCCACAAGTGGATGTGTATGGTGTGTCTTTGAAAATCATCTAAGCAAACTTGCATCGGCCGATTAATGATGAAATCGGAGTTTATCGTTTTAAACAAAGCATGAGAAAAATTTGAGTAACTTCATGACTCTTTAGAGGACATCCCTTAATGGGAGAAACCCGTGCCTTCGGAAGTTATACAATGTGGCTAGCCGGACGGCTTCAGGAAGGTCACGGATGACGGCGTCTGGACATATCTGTCGGAGACATAAGACCGTATGGCAGTTGATCACCACATATGTCATTCCCGTTGATTACATCAAGCATATATACGGGGCAATCTTGTCTTAAAGACAGAGAGTCATCTCTCGACTCAGCCACAGTTGTAACAATCCAGATTTAGTGTTTCTTGATTTCAGGTTATCAAGATTCAAGACTCAAGAAGCTTGCTGCAATTATAATCTTGGTTGTTTGTTTATCCTTTCGAACACTTGTAATATTTATTTACTTTTCGTACTGCTTTGATTCCAACAATTATATCCAACAAAAGTCTCCCTTTTTTAAAAAAAAAAAAAAAAAATCGTACGTAATCACACTAAGTTGCTTAAACTAAACGGAGTGAGTATTATCCTAAACTATAAACAGTGAGGGGGGGGGGGGGGGGCTGGGCTTAATGGCCCAACAAATTCTCATCACAATCCACTTAGTGTTGGCTTGACCTTGTAGGTCAGTGTTGATTAAGCCATCAATGGGCCTAGTAACTAAAAAATGAATGGACTGGTTGTTTGATAAATATTAAATAATACACCACTACTGTTTGAACAAAATGTGTATATCCTATTGAACTCATGGACAAAGTGCACGGATATTCAATTTTGACGCCGTCATTTAACTTGTGTGTGCTTTTCAAATTTTAGTTGTATGTGTATCTAACTTTGGACAATTTCAAACGGTGTCTGAAGTTAATCTAGATACATTTTTATTTCAAATATAATATTCAAATTTTTATATAGTTGAAGTTCAGTTATTTTAGTCTCACTTCAGCCATTTTTTGTTTGATTCAGTTATTTTTATGTATATCCGAATTTTTGTTTGATTCAGCCATCTAAAGTTCAAGCATATATGACTACTGTTCAAGCAAAAATGAATAAAATTAGGCAAAGATGAATGATAAAGTTCATGTAAAAAAAAAATGATTGAAGTCCAACCATTTTTGTCATATCAAACAAAAATACATGAATTTCACTCATATGTAACTTCACACATTTTGTATGAAGTTAGGTCAGAACACCGCATATAAGAGCGGTATATGTGCAAATTTTTAGAAAGGTGGATACAGATTAAATACCGATTTAAAATAGGCTGCCGCTTAAAATTTCTAGTGAACTCATTGTGCGTGTGTGTGTGTTTCTTTTACATGTTTCACTCTGTTTTGTGTGTTTGAGGGAGAGAGAAAAGGAGAAAAAATAGGAAGGTGTCTGTGTGAAAGATGTGTTTGATTGACCGATGATAATAGGGAAAGAATCACCAATCACAGCAACAAATCTGGAAAGCTTCAATCCCAAATGTCTCAAATTTCACGTCATAGCTTTATGCATTGCTGTTCACGCTTTTAATTTGCTGCATATGCCTTAATTTTTAATAATCACAAGCAACCAAAAAAGAAAGGTAAAAAAGATTATTAAAAGACTATTCAAGAAATAATAGGGAAATTGCAATGAAAGTTGAGATTCAACTCAATGTTAGTAATTCTTAAGCTATCGGAAAACAGTCTCTCTACCTCCCAAGATAGGGGTAAGGACTACGTACGTTCTACCTTCTCCGGACCTCATTTTGTGGAATTTTACTAGATATGTTATCGTTGTTAGTCATTCTTAAACTTTGCTTTTTCCACTCTTCTGGAAAAAAATTCAGATCGCATGTGAGGTGGTGTGGTGAAAATTGAGTTTGACTCAATGTTGATTGCGAATATGGTAAATTGGTACATGATATTAAATTGTCAGTTATGTGAAATATGGTTACAAAGCAGACATATGTTCTGGTATTAAATCTCACCGCCACTTATTAAAAAAAATTACACGTCGTGATTGACTCATAAAAAGAATTAGATTGTACAAGAGGGGTGTGTTGAGAATATATTTAAGTAAATAAAAGTATGATTTCTCTAACAATTTAATCTTTTGGATGAAATGTTCAACGTTCAATAATATTAAGAAATTGATGATATAGGGGAACTTTGTTATCAATCATTGTTATCAGAAATCCGACATGGTAACTCATATCTTGGCCAATTGGTCAATGACTAATATAGAGAGAGTTGTCTTCACTGTATCAGTAGTCTTACCTAGGCAGGTTAGAGCCCTAATGAAGATGAATTGAATTAATCTACACCTATTTTTATAATCAGACCAAAGAAGATAATTAGCATTCATGGATACTATCTATACCCTATGGTCTTTATTGAGATCATTGATGCTACAGCTTCTTCATATTGCTATGTGCATTTGTACATGAATGTTTTTGTTCATTCTCTAGGACTAAGAGATTAGGGATAAAGTCCCCCTCTTTTTTGTACAACTTTTGAGTTAGTAATATACTAGCAAGGGTCTGCTGACCCCTCCCCCCCAAACAACTCAATTTTAGTCTTTCCTTGTGTCATCAAAATCTACCAAAGGTTTATATGGAGTGGTAATTATCTCCTCTTTTTTTTTTTTATCATCAGTGACCTAGAAGTCGATCCATGTGTATGAAGTTTTCCTTAGTAGGGAGCTCAACGCGAATTTGAATTAATCAAATCTCAAAGCGAGTCTTATATACATGATGACAATTTAAAAAACACATGATGAATTATAAAACAGTATGAACTAAATAGGGGTATATTCAGTATTAGATTAAGAAAACATTCTAAGTTGTCTCAATATATTTCATTTTTTGGAGTTAGATTTGAATATGGGATATCCGGGAGAAAGTGTGAGTGACCTCGGTGGATGATAAGATGCGGGAAGCGAGGTTGAGATGGTTCGGGCATGTGCAGAGTAGAGACACAGATGCTCCAGTGCGGAGGTGTGAGAGGTTGGCTATGGACGGATTCAGGAGGGGTAGAGGTAGGCCGAAGAAGTATTGGGGAGAGGTGATTACACGGGATATGGCGCATGTGCAACTTACTGAGGACATGACCTTAGATAGGAGGTTGTGGAGGACACATATTAGGGTAGAAGAGTAGTAGGTACTCGAGCGTAGCCCTATTTATGCTTACAAATTGATAGTTGTAGTGTTATTACTGTAGGTCCGATTAGCCTATCACACTAATAGACACATTATTGCTTTATAATCCAATGTAGTTTGATTTCTGCTGCTATGTGTTCTTTAATATATTTTGTTTAGCTTATTTAGTTGTGTTAGCTATTGTTCCCTTTTGTCTGAATGCGCTTTGTATTGCTTTAATTATTTATCTGAGTCTGACCGTTTATCTTGATTTACTCTTTACTCTTGCTTTGTTTTGATTACTTTGTTTGTGATTATGCTTTGTCTTGAGCCGAGAGTCTCCCGGAAACAACTGTTTTACCTACCAATGTGGAGGTAAGGTCTGTGTACACTCTACCCTCTCTAGACCCCGCGATATAGGATTTCACTAGGTATGTTGTTATTCTATTTGTTGTAGATTTGAATATGGGATCTATTTTAATCTTAAAGTTTAAGAAAAATAAAAAGCCCCCCCTCCGCAAAACTCATCATAAAGCAAATGAAGCTCTCCTCAACCCAATTTCATTTACTATTGTACCTTCATTATTTACTACCCCTGAACCATGTTGTACTTTGTTGGGGCAATGAAGAATATGATGCTTGCACTTGCACATGCTTCTACATTTAACAAGCACTAAATTAACCAACGTACGTATGGTCCAATATATTAACCCCCCACTCTTATAAAATAAATTGGTTAGAGTTACATTAGTTTTTAGCAAATAAAACAGTTTTGCAAAAAATAATGGTTTTCCAATTGTTATTTTATTTTATTTTTTACAAACTCTATATGCCATGCCTATTTTTTGGACTTTTTTCTTTTGTCAAACGAAATCAAACAAATATATTGGCTAGACCTTCATTACTTTAGCCAAAATAATGAAGTTTTAAATTTTATATATATTTCTTTTTATTTCATCTTCAAATGCAACGACATTTATTTTGATTGTGTATTTTTTCTTTTTTGGGCTAATATATTTAAAAGTTATTTGGGTGAAAACTTCATTATCTTTAGCCAAACGAAAAAACATAGCATAAATAATTGAAAGAAATAATCCCCTTGATTATTTTCATTGATTGAATAAATATATATACAAGTTACAAACCTTCTCCTACCATAATTCTACCTATACAATATGGTAAGTGTATATCCTAATTATGGTAAGTGTATAACCTAATCTAGGTAACAAATATATTACAATATACACACAATATACTTTCCTTAATACTAAAGATTTTGGCACCAATCTTGACGTGCTGGGCTGTTTAACAATAATGAATATCTAGACATTTTGTTTAGTAATTAAGCCGATAACATGATCAAAAAAATTTAAAAGATAAGAATATATTTTATATGTAAAAGTTCCACGTAAACAAAAATATTCATGCGACAGTGATTTCATCAAACTCCTTTGGCTGAGGTCATTTCAGGCGGTGAAAGCTACAAAATAATTACATATAAAGAGTAATTATAACCAACATAATATAGATAGACATCGAATAAACGATATTATGGCTAGATCTTTTCATATTTAAGTAGACTATAATGTATAGACTCTATTGACTCGTACAAGCCGGAGCCGAGCTAGGTAGGTTGGGTGTTCATTCGAATTTTGAGTCCTCTTCGATCGAAAATCATATTATATATATGATTAAATTTATTTTTATATATATATATATATTATATGTTGAATTTTTTTATCTTTTTTTTTTATATTTACTTCTTCATATTTTAGAGCCGTGTCATGGCTACATCTAGGGGTGGGCGTATATCGGTTCTGAACCGAATAAAAAAAATTTAAAAAAACCGAATACAACTTTTTTTTAAAAAAAGAAAACCGATATGTTCGATTTATATTGTCAAACGTATCGGATTATATCGATTTTTTCTAGTGGGGCGGGTCGGCTCGGGTCGAGGATTTTTTTTAAAAAAAAAAATTGAATTTTCAAACTGAAATTGACATTCACACCTACACTACCATGAAATTTCCACATTGAAATCTATTGTGTATCGTGAGATGTTTACTAAAGAAAAAGAAAAAGAAAAATTAGAAACCGATTTGGGGGAAAACACAAACTGATTGGGAAAACGAACGTTTTCATAAAAATTGGCTGCGCCAAACCTCCTTGTGGCTGTTTGGGCCGGCCCCGTCTCGAAAAAATACCCAAAATAAAAAAAAATCGGGTAAAACGGACATCCGAGCGCAAAGTTATGACCATTTAAAGTTTCATCAATTTACAACTACTTTCTCTCCCTACATTTTATGTCAATGCTTCCGTGATATGTTAATCAAGTTCATGCCGTATTCGACTTCCATAAAAGCTTCATAGATTGACTTCAATGACTATGATTCAAGAGATAGTAGTAGCCTAAAATAAAAAATAAGAATAATTATATATTTAGTTCATTTTTTTCGATTCGGTTTGTATTCAAAATTTAAAAATCAAATAACTAAATCTTGTTCGGTTCGATTTTTTCGGTTCTCGGAATTTTTTGCCCATCACTAGCTACATCTTATGTATAACAGTAGAAGCCTACAGTTCAAAACTCTTAAGAGAAAAGAATATACTCTTTATATTTTACTACTATTTAGTACACCTAGGTCATAGTACATAATTTCATATCCAAGGAGCTAATCGACCCTATTCTTTTCTTCTGATCATATGTTCAATCAATCAGAGTCAAACTTCATGACTACCCAATTTCTCTTCTGATTCTGCAAAACCTGAAAACCAAAGTCTCTTTTTCATTAAATGTTTACTTATTTGAATTAATTTATGGAGTATATATTAACGGTATAAAAACTTTTTATATTATTAAAGTATTGAAATTCACCATTCCAACATTTTATTTACTTTGTTTATGTTACCAAAATTAAACTTCATTATAGATAATTACTTCCTCTGTTTCAATTTATGTAAAAAATTCAAGCGTCAAACGAGCTTCTTCTATCGCAATTTCTCATGGCTTTTAAATAATTTTAGTTATTAGTTATGACTTATAGCACTTTTTACGTATATTTTTAAATATGTAAACTTTATTTTTAAAAACGTAAAGATCCCATGTTCGCATTCACGGTAAAAAAAAATTCAAGTAAATACATGTTCAAACAAAACTTCAACTTAAATACTACTCCCTCAGTCCCAATTTATGTGACACTATTTTCTTTTTTAGTCTATTCTAAAATGAATGTCACATTTCCTAATTTGACAACTTTTTAATGGCACCATCTATATTTATCCTTGGGGTTTCACTTAATCTTGAAGATATACTTATGGTAAAAAAAAAAGTCAACTGAAGTAAGTACTAAAGTAAGAACAATTTGATAAACATAACAAAGTATTTTCTCATTATTTAAAATTCGTGTCAGGTCAAATAATGTCACAAAAATTGAGACGGAGAAATACCATTTTTCAATTTCAACTTCAAATACATTATTTTTCAAAAGAACATTCTATATTACGCCTTCTATATATAAACATATAAAAATTTATGTGTTTGTATAAAGGAGAGATGGTTGGCATCTCCCCGATAGGGACGAGAACAACCTTCGAGCTTTACCGGTTGTCATACACATCAGGTCAAGGCTAATCACTTCAACAGACCTCTCCACCTTTAATATGATGTTTTATAGATCAGCAAGTGTTGAGTATGAAAAAAAATCTTGATAGGGAGTACTTTTTTTTAAATAGGCCTACCACGACGTGAATTTGAATTAGGCAAGAATTCAAATACTAGACACAAGTTTTTTTTAATATTAGTATTGTGTTATAGCTTAAATTGAGCATATTAATAATGAATTTTAACTAGTATTAATAGGTTCCAAAATCCCCCTATTACTTTCTCTCCTTTTCCCATGACTTGTTCTTTTCACTCTACTTGTTTTTTTCCTCTGTAATTATTTTTTTTTACAATAAAAACTCAAAGTGATGGAGCCCTCACTCTGCAACTCTTGCACCTCTTAATTTGTTCTCTATATTTCCTTCTCTTTAAAGCTAAAAGATTTCAACATATTCTTCATTTCTTCCTCTCCCCACTCATTCTTTTTCTTCTTGAGGCAATTGGGGTTTTAGTTATTTTATCTCTTAAATTGCATTTGTTTCTTACTTCTCTATGATGGTTAATTCTTTAATCATGTGAAGTTATATATGAAGAAAATGCTACAATGGAAATGAGTATAACTTCACTTATTTACTCATTAATTTTCTCCATCAAAGAAATAGTGATTGCATTTCTCCTTCTTCTACTTCTCTCTCCTAATTCTTATTCCTTAAGCCCTAAACATGAGACCCTAGACTCTACAAAGGTAAGCCTCTTTAATTTTCTTCATATAATCTTTTCTATGTGTACTTGTAGTAGTTAATGATACATGGATGCTTATATGAATTTCTTTATTTAGTAAACTAAGGTGGCGAATTCAAAATTTAGAGTAAGTTAGTTCACTCAGTGTAATATATTATATATTGATATTTGAAAAATATTTTTAATACGTTTGTATAAGTGATTCGAGTTAAAAATAATAGGTTGAGTTAAACTCGTCGAACCGCTCTAGATTTACACATGTTAGATATGATCTTTGATTTTTTTTTTGTTTGTTTTGTGTTTTTTTTATATAGGATGTTTTAGTTGAGGAGAAATCAAGGTTGGGTTCAATGCCACCAAGTTGTTACAACAAGTGTAACCAATGCCATCCATGCATGGCGGTGCAGGTCAGTGACGTACCTAAAAAATTTCAATTAATTGTTACTGTTTATTTTAATTTAACATCCTACTTTTAATTTTCTATTTCAAATTAAATAATTTAATCCCAAATAAATTGGAATCGAATTCAGCTCAATATATGTCACTTTAGCGAGTAAGTTGTGTTGGATGACACCACTTGATTCTAAATGTATATGCCACGAGTGCAGGTACCGAGCCTCCCGAGTCACAATAGATTCGGACCAAATGGCGATGTGACTCGAACCCAAGTCTGGTCCATGGACTACAATAATGTAGAGTCGTCGCTTTCACCTGCAGGGGCCAACAGGTACTCAAATTACAAGCCACTTGGATGGAAATGCAGATGTGGTGGTCACTTCTACAATCCTTAGCTACTACCATAAATTGTCTAATTTTAAAAGAATTAGGAGTAAGAATTGCAATTAACATGTGGAATATGTAATTTTTTTCCCGATGATTAGAATATTAGTAACTTTTTATCTACAATATTTTTGTAAAAATTAGGGGAGGTGGACAATACATTAAATGAGGCTGTTAGGCAGCATTTACTATGGTGTACGTGTTGACTAAATACTTATTTACAGAAGGTATTAATGTACTGAGGCAGGTTTTGAATATGGACCAGGTAAAAGATTTTTGTTATAAAAGGTTATTATTCGATCTTACTAATTACATTATTTTCTCCATTTCTTTTATTTGTCCAGTATATTAATTTCCTTTTACTTGTTTATTTTTAAAAACTTAAAGAATATTTTTTTCCCTAATCATTAATTAAGTAACCATTTATCAAACTTATTGAAGTATTAATAATCAAATTTAAATTTTTAAAGCATAATAAATATATCTAATTTAGTAAAATAAACTACATATATTTATTTAAAATTGTAAATATCCTATTAGGCTTGATATAAAGAATTACTTGTTATATTATGTTTGCTTAGCTTGATACTGTAAAAATTTCTAGACATTGTCAATACACAGTATAAGATCTCTTTGAATATATATAGGAAATCTTTTTCTTCTTTTGTTTGAATTTTTTTTCAGTACCAGGCACATATGAGCACAGTAAATTCCAACTGTCATGGCAGCCCACAAATTGGATTCTAATATTTTTTGGATGATTCTTTTTCCTTTGTTTGGACAGTCCTTTCTTATCTCCTCTTGGGATTTTCATGACCTTCTTTGCCAATTTTTGAAGAAACTGTCATTGTAAGTATCCCCATGCATGTGTTAATTACCAAAAATACCCTGAAATTTGTGTGCATGGAAAGGACAAAGGTGAGGTTAGAAGAGTCAATTATGTAAGTAGGTAAAAGATTTTATGGTAGTCTATCAGAGAAGCAGAAGAGGAGAACAAAAATGAAAAATAGTTGTTGTAATGTCTCTTCATATTTCAGTCTTTCACCAGTGTCCATACTTGCCTGTTACCCATTGTAGTGGGCATTTTGGTTTGTTGTGTCTACACAATTTCACATGCATTATCGATATATAAAGAAATGAAACTTCAATCTAATTCAATTTTAAAATCTAGCTTAAAAAGTGAAGATTGTCCGCTATTATCATATAAGAAGATCGAACACTCATATTATACTGATATGGGACAATTCAACATCTCCCTTCTCCCGCACACCCATGCCTACAAGCTGGAACGTGCACAACATGACAATTATTTTTTCATATCAACTTGAAAAACCCTCAACTTTTTAGCTAGTTTTTGAATTGAATTACACCTAAAGTTCATTTTCTTATCATAGTATTAGAGGTTGTCCGACCTAATTCTTGTTTCACCCGAGGTTTAGTCTCTATATTATCTTGTTTACACTCCAGTCACCGGACCTGGCTTGCGAGGTTGTTAGTAGTCCTATATTGGTGGGTGGAATGACAAATCACTTTCTTATATGATTTTGATGAACATTTTCACCTTTTGAGCAAGCTTTTAGAGTTGAGTTAGACCTCAAGTTTATTTTCTAATCAACGATCGTGCTAGCTTAGCGGCCGGCCACCACGAGTTGCAGTGAGATGAATAAGATTTTTTCACTTTTTAATAGAGGTCTTGAGTTCGAGCACCGAGAATAAAGAAATCCCGTTAAGGAGCGCCCCCCCCCCCCCCCGCCCCCTCTTCCCCCTTTACACTTATATTTATTTGTTAATAATGTGGTATTAATATCAGATATGTTCTTTCTGAATATAAAACCATACGCAAACAGATTTGGACACGGCTAAACCTCTGACTAGCTCAGTTGGTAGAGCGGAGGACTGTAGTTGCTGTTGAAATCCTTAGGTAGCTGGTTCGAATCCGGCAAGTCGGACTTTTTGTTTTTCTCCCTTTTGGATACCTTTTGCCAGTAAATCTAGATGATAAATTAAATTCTTCAATTTGGATTCATAAATGACAATCTCATGAATTTGGGCCTTAAATGGTGCAAGTAGATCAATGGATACCTGATATAAAATGGTCAAAAATACCTTTCTACTTTGAAAAAAAGTTAAAAATATCCTACGTTATGAATTTTGATTAAAAAAAAATACCCCTTTTGTCACCAAAGTTTTCAAATATAACTCTTAACTTAAATCCCAAAAATAACCCGATTTCAATTTTAAAACCCACTCTATTATTTAAACCGACCCAACTAAATTAATAACACATACAATCCCCTTATCCCCTCGCAACCCAACAACCAATTCTGTAAAATTGTAGCGCCGAATTTGGTTACAAACAACTTCATCTTCCTCTTCTATATTCAATTGTTTTTTGATCGACAGATGTTGATGCTTTCAATAAAGTTAAACAGTTAATACACACATCTGGATAAAATCTTCTTTTCTTTTTGGAGTTACTACAAATGTAGGAAATTAATTCCATGGTAAGACCACCAGAACACCAGTTAGTAAACCCTCCCACTTCCTTATATAGGCGTATGTTCACTTAGATCCATCTGTCTATCTCCAAATAATTGAATATAGAAGAGAAAGAGGAAGCGGAAGTTGTTTCGTATCCAAATCGGCGCTACGACTGACAGAATTGGTTATTGGGGGGGAGGGGGGTTTATAAGGAGATTGTATGGGTTATTAATTTAATTGGATCGGTTTAAATAACGAGTGAGTTTTAAAATTAAAATCGGATTATTTTGGGGATTTGGAGATTTCGTTAAGAGAGGTATATTTGAAAACTTTGGTGATAGAAGGGGTATTGTTGACCGAAATTCGTAACAAAGAATATTTTTAGTCCTTTCTCGAAGTAGAGGGGTATTTTTGATCTGGTTTGAAGACAAGTTATGCTGAGATTGATTATTCTAATGTTATTTTTTATTAATTATTTGATTTGTTGTATTAAAAGTAATATGTATTGCAAAATTTCTAAAAAAATTGTCTGATTACAAAAATACCTCCACCTTATTTAGTAGAAAAAGATTTTGAGGAACCTCAAGGCTATGTTTGTCTTTTCATTATTTTATCTTGGTATAACTAATTCTGGGATTGTTATTTCACCCTCTGCCAAAAATAATTTTTCCTAATACTATTTTTAATCCTGAGATAATTTATTAGTAACCAAACAAAGAATAAGACGATACTAAAATTTTATCCCAAAACTATTTTTCCTTATCCCTCCTATCAAACTACCCTTAAGTACTTTTAGTTCGCATTTGAAAGAAAAATTCAAGTGCTTCAGCTAGGCTAATTTTAATATACCAGAAACAAACAAAACAAAAACTTGATTTAGAAGAAATGAGTGTCCAACAATGATTGAATAAAGGACTTTACTCGATCAACTACATTATTTATTTGATGAGTAATGAGGAATTAGATTTTCTTGTAACATCTATAGTATAAATAAAAGTTCATATCCATAACCAATATAAAGATATTTTCACATTAATCTCAATTATATAAAAATATTATGGCATACAAAAATCAAATACTTCACTAGAAAAACTACATTATTTTTAGACAAGTAAAAAGCAATCAAATTTTCTTGTAGTATTAATAATATAAAATGATATTCTTTTACTTCATCAGTATATGTTATATAATGATATTTTCACATTAATCCCATTCATATAATAATATTTTGGCATACAAAAATCTTCAGGATACATGCCAAAATATGAGACAAGCAAGTTATGACCTATCCGATTAAGAGTAAGGCTGACCAGTGAGCCGGGTCAGCCCGGTCCCGCCCAGACACCGCTCTGATCTCGTATCGACCCCGATATTTAAAAAAAAATTGTGGTAACGGGACTCGAACCAGAACGGGACATGGTCTCGTCCCGGCCCGCCCTAGTCCCGTTAGGTCCGACCCGGTCCCAATCCCGCCCCGATCCCACCCTAAACCCCCTCTTTGCACAAATAACTGTTGCACCAACAACCATTTTACATTTTGGTCGTTGTGCAACGATCATTTTTGGCCTCCCCTCCTCCCCCAACCCCCTACCCCCTTTAATATTTATTTTTATCCCATAAGTTATTATATTTACACTTTAACCCAATTTTCCAACTATAAATACCTCATTTCTCTTCATCTTTCTCACAAATCTTCCTACAATCTCTCAATTTATCTCTCTACATTGTCTACTAAATATTGAATTTTATTTATTCATTTGGGAGTGAAGTTGGCAACTAGCTTGAGGATCTTCCATCGAGCAAAGTTTCAATTTTCAACCTTTCGATTACACGTCGACGTTACGTCGACGTTTGGTACATTTGTTCCTTCATTAAATTATTATTGTCTGTTTATTTTATTTAGCGCACTTAATTTCATTTACTTTAATTATTTATTAGTATAATTATAATGGAATGATTTAAGCGTATGCTTACGGGTGAGGGACCAGTTTCTTCTAGTAGGGGCAACAAGGGCAAGTGTACTTCTTCTAGTCATCCTATTTCTAGATAGAATTATATTCCTACACATGATGATTTTGTTGATACTAAACATTTTCCTACAATACTATTAGATTTAGACGATGATCTATTTTCTGGAACTCAAGAAGACTTTAATTTAGACGATGATCTAGATGATACACCCACTAATGTAGATGACAACACACCCACTAGTGCACCTTAAACTGAAATGCCTCATATTCCCCCTAGTATGAGACTAGGCCCAACAAAACGACCATTAAAATCATATGCATTGACTTTTTTGATAGGGACGTAGAGAATCAAGTAGCTAGATGTAAAATTTGTAAAGATGTTTTAAAATTTAAAACTGGAAAAGGTCACGGTAGGACGGGGGTTTAATAAGACACGTAGCAAGGGCTCATCCAGTTAGGTATGCCCAATACGAGGCTTCAAAACCAGGTGCACAAACGCCCGCTCCATCGGGACAAGGTTCACATACTGTTTCGGACCAAGTACATGGTCAAATTAACCCCACGACGGAGGGAATTGTAGGTCCTAATTACAATAAACATAGAGATAGGGAAGCAATAGCAAAATTAGTTGTTGTGGAGGGTTTGCCTTTTTCATTTCTTTTATCTCCTGATTTTATTCATTACATTAGAGAAATGTATTATCATGCTTTTAACAGTTTTTCTAATCAACTGTTAAGAGAGATGTATTTAAATTTGCACATGAATATCAACAGTAATTACGTTATTCGTTATATCATTTTAATGGCAAAATGACTATCACTTCTAATATAGGCCGTTAGTATTTAACGGTAACCTGTCATTGGATAGATTATAAATGGTCTATGCAAAAACGTATCTTAGTGTATAGATATATAGATGATAGGCACACTGGTACCTTTATTGCAGAAAAAATTTATCAAGTGTGCGATTATTACGAAATAACTGATAAAATTATGACGATTACATTAGATAATGCTTCTTCTAACAATTATGCTATTACAATTTGAAAAATAGTTTAACTCTATCTTTTCCAGATCATTTTCATATAAAATGTGTGTGTCATTTATATAACTTAGTTGTAAATGATGGTCTATCATTTTTGAAGACATTCTTAGTAAAATACAATTTGCTATAAACTTTATTTTTAAAAATAATAGAATACAACGAAAAAAATAATATAAAAAACTTGTCACGATTGCCAACTACCTTATAGAAAAATCCAGAAGAAGTACCCACTAGTGAAATTCTTTGTACGAGCAACTACTTGTTGTTTATGACTATAGAAAACCTATAACTTTATTTTTCAACTCTCATAATCAAAATCCAACTGATATGATTATAGATAGCGATTGGGGAAAAATTTCCGAACTTATTGTATTTCTAGAGAAAATTTTTCAAGCAACAAAAGAATTTTCCGGTATATATTATCCTACTATTTCAACTATGTTGTTTTATAGCTCTAATATTTTTATTGTTTAATGAATATATTGATAAACCTACTTATAAGGCTGCTATTAAAAAATGTTTATCAAAATAAAAAAACATTTTATTCTTTTTACCACTATTTACTCTATTGGTGTTGTATTAAATTCGACTATTTAAATAAACGGTACTAAATCACTTGTTGAAACTATTATGATTGTATAGCAGTACCACCACCTCCAAGTCCCAAAAATCCAAATCACCCACCACATATTGAACAAACTAAAGAAGAAGTATTGTCTAGCGAAGAAAACGAATGCAAAAAAGTATAAAGGTTTTACCAATAAGAAAGTGCTAGCAACCTACTGGCTTCCATACCATATTTTTCTTCTTCAACACAACCTCACAAAAGATATGTTGTTTCTGCGGCTAGTATTGAAAGCCTCAGAAATAGAATGTGCGGCCGTAACACTACTAACCAAATTAGCAAGTTTGATATTTTTGTTTTGCAGGGTTCTGTACCGTACCAAGCAGTTCTCAATGAAGAAGGATATGAAGACTTGCTGAAATACTGGAGGGGGAATGAGAAGACCTTTCTGACACTTTCAATGATGGCCCGAGATGTTTTGAACATTCAAGCGTCATCAACGGCGTCTGAAAGCGCTTTTTCTATTTGGCGAGATATCAAATAGGAGAGCACATACACTCATTAGCCGGAGACAGCTTGGAGATTGCAATATTATTCAGAGATTGGATACGAGCGGAGCGGAGAAGGTGCGGTCAACCGGAGATCAACGAACAAGAAGATGAAAACTACAACGAAATCTTATTCGAAGGTAGTGGAAGCGACGCGGAGTAATTTGACCAACAAATACCAATTCCAACCGAAGAACTACAGGAAATTATCAGGAAATTGTGTGATAAATTCTCATTTTTTAATAAATTTTTATATATAAGTAAAATAAATATATAAAATAAAAAGCTTCGGGGGTGGTGTGGGAGGGCAGGGGAGTTGGGGGGTAGAATATTTTTTATATTTTAAATAAATGTGGGAGGGATTGGGGGGGAGTTGGGGGGTAGAATATTTTTTATATTTTAAATAAATATTTATAAAAGTAAAAAAATATAAAATAGAAATCTGAGAATGGGGTAGGTGGGGTTAGGGTGGGAAGGGTGTGGAAAAGAAATTTGAAGATGGGGTGGGGGTGGAGGGCGGGGGTGGGGGTGAAGGAGGGATAGATGGGGGTAGGGGTGTGGGGTGGGGTGAAGTAGGCAAGGTAGGGGCAGAGATGTGAGGGTGGTTTAGTGCTTGGGTGGGGGTTGGTGTAGTGGAGGGGTGTGGTGCATGGATAGTGTGGTGGGTGGTTGGGGTGCGTTGATGTATTTTTATTGTTCCGAAATAAAAATGAATTTTTGAAATAATTATTTAAAAATAAAAATCTTAATCCACAGTGGAGCTCTAATCGTTAAAATTGAGCATTTCCGTGGGTCAAGTTTGAGCATTATCATGAGTTCATTTGGGTTGTTGATTTATGATGGGTCAACTTGGACTAGCCCAAACCAACTCATTATCAAAATCACTCTTGCCCAAACTCATGAACCTTAAGCGGATTGGGCGGGTCATTTAAGTTTGAGCTAATTTTACCGCCGCTACTTCTATACAAACTATTACATGAACGTACGTATTTTGAAAACTGACGTTTCCAGCATTTCGTTTTTTATTGTATAGTCCGCCACTCCCTCCTTACTTTTCATTAAATCCTTTCCCACAAAAAGCCCCAAATTTCAAAACTACTTTTCCCAGTTCTTCCCCCACGTTAACACTTCACAGAAGGGAAAAAAGAAGTTATTTCCTCATTTTAATTTCTAATTCATCTTCTCTCTTTCATTATTCTATTCTCAATTTCTCAAGAATCACTTAATTAGAAACATCACCCACCATTAAATCCATAACTTTATAGGTTTAATTTAATTAATAGATGTATTATCTTATCCTAGACCCAAAATCTTATCATATTCTTAAATTTGAGATTTTTTAATTAACAAAGTTCCAAGTGAATAATATTTACCATTTATTTAACAAGTCCAATTAACTTAAATACTATAAGTGATTTTTTTTTGAATAATTGTTTAGCTAGTTATTTGGAGAAGGAAGTATTTGCAACTATAAACATTAATGTTATTATTAACCATTTTATAAATATGAAAATGCGTTGAATTCAAACATTAGTGGATGATGTATTTTTGTTATATTAGTGTCAAATTAATGGTATTCGATAATATTGAAGTTCATACTTCGCAATCATAATTATTACTTAGTAAGTTTTTAAGGGTTGCACGTTGAACTTTATCGCTAGTAATTGGCGTACTAATTATAGTAGTGCCCCCGTTATGCTTATATCATGGGTCCGCCTCTGCTAACATGTCTGTCAAAATACTTGATTAACAAACATAGAAGGAACAACTAATATCTTCATCTTTTCAAAAAGCTACTTTTTTGCCCCTCCTTTGCTGAGAGATTAAATGACCATGTTCTGTTCCCTGTAGTTTTGCTTTAGCTCTGTGTTTCCTAGCTTTCCCATCAATAATATGCGTTCAGAGATAAAAGCATGGTAAAGAATATGACCATATTTTAACAACAATTACCTCTAGAATCAGAATTAATTTCCAGAGGTATTAGTTTGCTTTCCCAAGCTATTTTGAGGCCCTGCAAAATGGCTAACAGTACAGTTAAGTTGTTAGTCCATTTAGGAAATTTTTGTTTCGTCTATACTCAAAACAATATTCTTAAATATGATTAATCAATGTATGTCTTTACTTTATTAAATTACTTTGTCATGGTAACTTAAAATAATATTCTTAAATATGCTTAATCAATGTATCTTTTTACTTCATTAAGTTACTTTTGTTGGATCGAAATAATCAAGGCATTATGCGGAAGCTTAGAATTGCAAATCTTGGTGACGATAAATCATACGACACAAAAAATATACTAAAAGAAGCATAATATTAATATTGTTTGGTCAAATGACCTACATATTGAAAAACCAATATTAAAAAGCATAAGACCTATTGAGAGAAAAATCTCTCCCTAAACAAATGATACGATACGGGATGACTCGAGGGTGATTATGAGAGCTACAATTCGTGATGGAGCTCGACCTCAAACCCATGATGGTCCATGGAATATTTGCACCATATTTGGGGAGCTTCAAGGGACCTCAAGTGTATATCTCCACGCTACACAACCATTGATGATAGATGGTGATCCTTTGAAGGCCATTGGAGACACATGTGTGAGGAAGGTCAAGTTATGAGAGATAGCATGGAAGCCTTTAGAGACCATCGAGTACTCACGGATCAAGCAATGGGAGATATCATGGATGATGCGAGTCGACTTGGTTATTTGTGCAAAGAGAAGGTCGCTATCCCCATTTTGCATATTGAAAGGAAGCGTAGAGAAGTGTGACCAATGGGCCTTCTACTACTCTGAAATGAAACTGGTATGATGAAATAGACACCGCCTTCATGCAAACAGACTATCCTTTAAATTCAAGCTATCATCCATGAAGAAGACTCAAGAAGGCCTTTATTTCATTAAAAGTATAATTGTAATAGCCATAGTAGTCGTCTTAGCTTAGTAGTATAAATACTACCTTTATTATTTCATTATGAAGCTTTGATGAATATTGAATGAGAGTGATTTTCTTAGTATCTAGATTGTAGTATTAAGCTAGTGCTCCTAGTAAGTGTAGGATTAGTATAAGAATTAGTCCTTGATTTCTTCAATTGGACATCTCTTGAATATATCCAAATTGGTAATTCAAGCATGAGTTCAAGTCTCTTCTCCCTTGGGTTGTGATCAATTACTTGATTTCAATCCCTTCTTTCTTCTATTCTCACCTCTATTTTTCTATCAAATCTATCTTATTTTGTGTTTTTAATTTCCGCATTTACCCAAGTCAAATCATATCATTTGGTATTAGATCTTGGGCTAAAGGATTGTTCCTATAGTTCTTAATCCTAGATTCTTCTTAATTTGAAAATCACAAAGAAATTAAAAATCTGAAAATTCAAAAACAATTGTATCAATCTTTGTTTGTTGGTTGGTTTCAACACTAGATTCGAATTGACTAGTGTTTTTAAAGTCTAGGTACGAAATTTCAAGTTATTTGGAGTTGAATTGAAGAATCCATCATTGTTGGGTTTGAAGAATTTAAGAACAAGCAATCTGAGATTTATTGATTTGATTTAAATTGGAGTTCAATTGACATTGGAATTTGTTCTCCATATCATTAGGAGTTCAGATCCGAAATTTGGAAGAAATTTGAGTTGAAATTGAAGAGTTCAAGTTTTAGAGTTTATAAGTGTTCTTGTGGTCTTCATAGCTTGAAGAAAAAGAAGCTACAAAAGATGTCAATTGATCCAAAAAAGGTTTGTGAAAAGAGAAAAAAAAGTATTTAGGTCCAAAAGGGAAAATTTGCTGAAGAAAATCAAGGGACAAGGTCAAATTTGACATAAAATTCGAGGAACAAAAATGAAACTGGAAATCTGACAATTCGGACAAAGTTTGCGGCCACATTCTCCACTTGCGACGCCGCAAGTCGATCGCAGTCCCAAAACAGAAAGTTAGCAAATTTTCAAAGTTTGCGACCGAGTTTGCGACTTAAAGAGTAAATTGCAGATGTCTAATGCGTTTTTATACTTCCTCTTATGCCCCCGCATCAGCCTTTTGCAAGGTCGCATTTCATGCCATATACAACCCATATGTGAGGTCGCGTCATCTAATTCCATTTGCATTTACCCAAAACTGAATTGCAATTTCGTGCTTCAATCCGGTTTCATTTCATCTTCGTTTCTAAGTTTTTTCAGGTTCTTGTTAATTCTTTCTTAGCTAATTAACACTAGTAATCAATCTTACTTAGTTGTTAATTAATTCTTGTGTCCATATTTCTTTCGTGTTAATTATTTTCATACTTTTCTCTTTTATTTCATTGTGAATTTTATTGATCTCATCCGTTGCTTTGTGTATCCGTTCTTTGGTGTCACATAACTTTCACTCCGGACTTATGTTTGAATACTACTAGGATATGATTTAAGAATATTGGTTCTTGATGAGTTTAAGGATAATCCATTGAGAGAGAAAAAGACAAGAGCGGTGAGAACATTCGAGTGGTGCTAGCCAAGCACAAATCAGTGCAAACACGAGCGTCGGGGAGGAACTCATATTACTAATATTTTTTGCTCGTTTTGTAGGTACACGAAGAGGGGACATAAGAAAAGGCGACATAAGGAGTCATGTCATCCATAGCTTCGGATCCTTGTGATGATGACATGAAAGGTTATGCTAGTGATAGAGGTTATGACCATGATGATGATGGAGCTTATGTAGTCGATGGTGATCAATATAGCTATGGACAATATAGTGGTGAGAACTACTACTCCGGAGATGACTATGAGGCCAATGGTTCTCATAGGCTTTATGATGAAGATGTAGGAGTAGGAAAACCGTATGAGGATGACTATTGTGAAGATGAAGGTTCCCATGCTATACACCATGACTATGAGAGCAATGTGAGGTACAACACTTTTACACATGTCCTTTGTAAATCCTATGGTGTTGAATTTTATGGAAGTGAAAGTCGTGGTGAACTTGATAGTTCTTATGCTTATATGCCTTGTGAGGGGTATGTCCATGAAGGTAGTGATCTTGCATATGTTGGCTATGAGAGACCTTATAACAAGTATTCATATTCATTATCTTATACTATATCGTATCCTAATCAAGATGGTATGCATGCGTTTGTTAGAAGAAATGAAAGTAGCTCTAGGCGAAGAGGAGATTTTACATTGCCTACTTGTAGTAGTGAGACGTTTTGTGCTTCGTATTTCTCATGCCAATGCAACTTACTCTCAATATAATGGTGGTCTAAAAGGGGATGTCAAATAAGGTGTGACTAGTTATGAAGTCTTTGGTAACAATGAAGTGCCTTGGTGTGATGGTGGATTGAGTGTTGTGATCACGTGTGACCATTTTGTTGAGCATCATGAGTGTAATGAAATGTGCATGGGTCAACTCATGAAATAAAGGGAGAACTTGTTCATTGCAAGGTGCAAAATTAAAGATAAGATTGGCTCTATGGTCATTGACGAGGATAGTGTCATTAATGTGGTAAGTTCTATCTTGGTAGAGCAATTAAAGTTGCTAACTCGAGACCATTAACAACCCTATAGGCTTTTAACATTGAAGGATTTTGTTGAATCGAAGGGTTCAAAGCAAGCTTGGGTAAAGTTCCAAATTGGCAAGTACTATGATGAAGTACTTTGTGATGTGATACCTATGGGAGCTTGTCACTTTTTACTTGGTGGTCCTTGGAAGGTTGATAGGAGAGTTATACATTATAAAAGGACTAATGAGTATACCTTCTCTTTAGGAGTCCAAAGTCATATTCTTCGGTCCTTGACACCTTTGCAAGCGAAAGATGATTACTCATGCATGCTAGAAATAACAAGGATTGGAAAAAGGGTAAAGAACGAGAAGCAAATGCAAGTGCCCCACTGCCTAGAGTGAGTGATCTTGATCTTTTAAATTATGATAGGATTGAGGAAAGCATTTATAAGATAAGAAATGTTCTCCAATGAATGGTTGTTCAACGTTTGGCCAAGGAGCAACCAACACAAGAAGGGAAGGTTACCAAATGAAGCCAAATGGAAGATTGAAGTGAAAGGTCATCCTAACCCTTCGAAAGGAATCTTGGGATCTCATACCTCTTTTAATGAACATGAGAGATACAATATTGAGAGGAGTAAGGGAGAGCCATATGACAGCTCTAGAGTGAAAAAAATGAGAGGTTGTGTTGAGTGACATGAGGGAGTTGTCACAACTTATTTCTAGTCCTTCTAACCTTTCTAATTATTCTAGTTGTCTTGGTCCGTTTATAGGTACTCATGAGGAAGAACACTCGAAGGAATCCCAAGTTTCTTTGGAAAGTGAGCTTGAGCTTGACATGCTACCAACTAGTGTTGATATTTGTGTTGATCGACTTGATTGCAATGTTAATTCACTATTCGAGGAACCTTGTGATATGCTTAATGAACCTCCGATTAGTGATTATATTAATAAAGTTGATCCTTTAAATGAGTATGACACACCACCCATATTTGACACCTATGAAGATGAGTCATTTGATCTTACCTTGTTGATTTTTGATGAGACTCAAGTTTGTGATAGTGTTATATGTCATGTAGAGAGTCATGACATCTATTCTTTTGAGAGTGAACTTACATGCTTTCACTCACCAATTTTAGATGATTACTCTTTTCGTAAGTATAATGTTTTATTTGATAATGACATGATTGTTGATGATGATGTGCATAATTACTTATCTTGTGGTGTGGTAGATGCCGCCACATTTGGGGGTTATAAAGTCTATGGAAATTCAATGTGGAATGATAATGCTCTTCCCTATGATGAAGATCTTCCTTTAGGGAATGATAATACATTTGCGGGGAAGGAGTGTTTGAAAAGGGAAGGTGAAACTTGTTTACAAATTTCTAATTCTTCCTTATGTGACCAAAATTATAGAAGCATGCTTAATCTTGTTCTTGAACATAATAGTGAAGCTACATTTGAGGACACCATAGTGAAGAAGTTGTTTTGAGTGGCACATTTCTTTATTATCTATTTACATATGATGACACTCATGCTTGTGTTGGAGGTGCATATTATGTTGGGAGGGGTTTTATTGGGGTATATCTTTGTCTTATTGACCCTCCCCTTGTGATAGGAACCTCCCCCTAAAGGGACATATATCATTTGTTGGGAAAGATTGTTTTTGAAAAGAGATTGATGCTTGATTGCTTATTGACACTACTTCTTTGTGTGTTCTAACTTATAATCATATACTTGAATATGATCTTGAGTCTAACGGTGATCTTACTTGTGAGGACCCTATAGATGAAGTTGTTTTGCATGTCTCTTTCCTCTACTATCTATTTACATTCTATGATGCTCATACTTATGTGGGAAGATTGTTCTTCCTAAGAGTGGTTGATGCTTGGTTATACCACAAGTTTGTGCATCCTTGGCACGTTGGTTGTTGTGTTTATTCTTACACTAACTCTCATGTTTTGAGGTTCTTGTTTTTGTATTTTCTTCTTATGGTTTTGCAAGGTTCAGATTTGACGTCGAATCATTTTCAAAAATGGGAGGATGATACAATACGGGATGACTTGAGGGTGATTATGATACGATACGAGATGACTCCTTGTTTTGTATCTTCTTCTTATGATTTTGTAATGTTCGGATTTGACGTCAAATCCTTTTCAAGAAGGGGAGGATGATACGATACGGGATGGCTCGAGGGTGATTATGAGAGCTACAATTCATGATGGAGCTCGACCTCAAACCCATGATGGTCCATAGAGCATTTGCACCATATTTTTGGTGCTTCAAGGGACATCAAGTGTGTATCTCCACGCTACACACTCATTGATGATAGAGGGTGATCCTTTGAAGATCACTGGAGACCCATGTGTGAGAAAGATCAAGTTATGAGAGATAGCATGGAAGCCTTTAGAGACCATCGATACTCACATATCAAGCTATGGGAGATAACATGGATGATACGATTCGACTTGGTTATTTATGTAAAGAGAAGGTGGTTATTCATTCAAAGAGGCTATCCTTTAAATTCAAACCATCATCCATGAAGAAGACTCAAGAAAGCCCTTATTTCATTAAGGATATGATGGTAATAGTCATAATAGTCTTCTTATCTTAGTAGTATAAATACTATATTATTTCATTATGAAGCTTGGATGGATATGAGAGTGATTTTCTTAGTATCAAGATTGCAATGTTAGGTTAGTGCTCCCATTGAGTGTAGGATTGGTCCTTGATCTCTTCAATTGGACCTCTATTGAATGTATCCAAGTTGGTAATTCAAGCATGAGTTCGAGTCTCTTCTCCCTTGAGTTGTGATCAATTACTTGATTTCAATCCCTTCTTTCTTCTATTCTCACCTCTATTTTGTCATGCCCCGAATCATGGTCTGGGTGAAACACAGCACTCGGTGCCTGATTGCATGTGATCGAGCGAACCACATGGCTTGCTGAATCAACACATGGGCATCAAAGCAATAGCAATGATTTAAAACATGATACTGAAAATATAGTCTAAAAATATGATTTGTGGAATAATCTGAAAACATATTAAGTTTGAATACTGGACATCTGACATGACATGCTAAACTAGTCTATGAAACCTCTTAACATAAATTTGACTGCTAAAAATCATTTACTAGGACAAGGCCTTGACATACCTTTACTGCATGACATTACATGTAAAATACATAAACTAACACTCCGAATGAGATTGGGCTCACCAATAGCTGATACTGTAGAAATCCTAGCGAACTGATTTGTCATCCTGAAACTTCGTACCTGCACCGTGAAGTGCAGGCCCAGGCAAAAAGGACGTAAGTATATTTGAATTGTATTGGATGTAAAGCAACTGAAAGAATAAACATGCACATGAAATAATAGGGACTAAAACTGTAACTTGAGCATCACAATGTATAATATCTACCATGAAGATAATAAAATGTGACAATTACTTAAAATTGGAGAGCTTTAGTATAACCGACATGTAACCACCACGTGAGAATGTGACGTCTAATCTTTACCTGATCAGCTAAGCCATCTCATACCTTGCAAGGGTATGAGACATGAACATCACATGAATCAATCCAATAACCCGTTGTGGGTAACATGAAGGAATCATCCTAACTGGGAGGCGCGATCCTTATCCTATGTTTCCATATGTAGTTAAAGGATGTCTGAGCCTTCTCGGTAATATGTGCAACTTTCAAACATAAACATGAAATATACTTGGCTAGAAAGCCCATGGTTTGTATAATCATGACTTGTAAGCATGGTTGATAAGTATAAGATATATAATGAACATAAATACATAATATACTTTACATAAAATATGAAAAACATATAGATTTCATGAAATTGATTAATATGGGTTCATGACTTGTGTTTAAAAACCCATGGAATGTAAGACATGGGTATTCAAGGATTATAGACGAACTCATGATAATTAAAGTGATATTCATAAATACAATAATGAAAATATGATTGGTTTTAACAATACATACATGAACATATATAACTTGTTTTCAAGGGTTTAACATGAACTGATACATAACCTTCAATTTCTAGGAATTTCATGGATTATCGTGGTGTGGGGAAGAACAATGATATTCCCACACATGAATACAAGCTCTACATACTTGTGAATGCTCCAATTCAATGAACTAGGTTTCTTTCCTGACGAAAAACACTAAAATCCAAGCTTTGAATCGCTTGAGAAAGATTTACTTGGAAATCCTATGTTTTGTTTAAGAATCGTGCTAAGAATCATGAAACTAATGCTAGAATTGATTAAGGATCATAGTAATAATCTTACCTTGGTGTAGGAGGTTGAGGGGAGAGGAAAATGGTTGCTAAGGGTTTTGAACAAAGTGGGAGAAGTTTTATGAAGTTAGGGGTATTTAAAATTCAGAAAAAATCATTTCAGGCAAAAAATGTCATGGCGCGTCGCGCTTGGTATATCTTTGACGGGGATCAATTTTTATTCCTATCCCTAGAAATTTGACCTGGTGTGGCACGACTCGCGTATCGGGCTGCCTCACATACGACTATTTTTCTGTTGTTCCGTAAAATGGTCATAACTACTAGCATAGATCTCCATTTGGCCTCTACCTTATATGGATGGAAAGATATTTCAAAGGACTATGAACTTCATGAAGGAAATTTTCCAAAATCTATTGTACCAGTTTGACGGAGAGATTGTTGCTAAAGCGATGGGACAAGAGACTTGGGCAGTTAGAGATGTGGGAGGGGAAACACTGGCAGCGGATGCAGATAGGAAAAGATAGAGTTCCCCTTCACTATCATATCTCGTAAGGAGTTTCCCGGTACGTAGGTCCGTTACAAGAAACCCAAACTGGTCAAAATTAATTGAGATGGAATTCTCTGTGGCAAATTTTCTAACAGAGATTAGATTTTTGATAATATGTGGGGGCATACAGGACGTTATTTAGGGAAAAGTGAGGATATAGTGGTGGGGTCAGCGTGTGGCCAAGCTCTTGAATTGAAATACGATTACCATTTCCAATCATAATAGACTGCAAAATATTTAAGTTTCGCAGTTGAATAAAGTTACCAGAATTGTTGGTGAGGTGAGACGTGGTGTCTGTATCCATATACCACGCGTTATCGAGCTGTCGAGGAGTCAATGTGGCGAAATCCTTGCCCAAATTAGATTGGAGAGGGCCTGGAGCGGACTGCTGGGCTCCAAGAAGTTGGGCTTGCGTGCTGTGGCCCATTAATGAGGCTCCTTGTCTGATGGACCATTGTTGGGCCTCACAAAATTGGACCGGATGATTAGGCCCATCGACTGGGCTGGGGCCTGCGTGTTGTGGCCTGCTGATGGGGCTGCCTGAAGATGGGCTTATTGGTTGTGGCCCATTGACTGTGTGCCCAGGCAATTAGATGCCTGCTGCCACCAGTGGCTTGCCTGAGCCATTCTGCCATCACGGCCTCGGTGGCTACTGCCAAACCCAAGGTTGTTCTCTGCCATGGAGTCTATCGGAGAGGAGGCGAGAGATAAGAAAAAAATATGGGGGTCGAGACGTATAGATTTGGGGTAGTATCGGCCATATACGGGGTGTATAATGGCTTAAGAAAGTTGTATATTGACAATATATAGTGACA
The DNA here is from genome assembly GCA_034509755.1 of Anisodus tanguticus. Classification (NCBI taxonomy): domain Eukaryota; kingdom Viridiplantae; phylum Streptophyta; class Magnoliopsida; order Solanales; family Solanaceae; genus Anisodus; species Anisodus tanguticus. The sequence goes on along the minus strand of CM067552.1, from coordinate 6,731,515 downwards.
GAAAGGGTATAATAGCCGTACATAGAGTATTTATCGGCGTGTATGGGTTGTATACAAGGGGTATACGGCCTGTGATAAAGATAGGGAATAAGAAAGTGTTGTATATCAGAGATATACCAGATGTGTACAAGGTTGTTTGTAGAATCGGAGGGCTGGACAGCTGTATATCAGTGTATATCGGAGGTATACCATTGGTATACTGGCGGTTTGGCGCCGGAAATAGCAAGGTAAGGGCGGCCGAACTTCAGGTTTTAGGTCGGAAAGGATTATTGACTCTTGATACCGTGTAAGAATGTATTAATCTTCCTTGGGGAGCCTTTCTCATTAATACAAATATATATAATGTACAATGGGGAATCCTCATACAATAAGGATCTTATATCTACCATAATTATACATCACTAATTATTACATAATATATGACATATATTCTAATTATGATAATGATGTACACGGTTAATAGTATAAGAATTTTATGCATTATCAGATCACTCAAAGGATATTTGCTGATAAATGTCCTCAAAATATATAATTTGTGATCTTAGAATAAGACAAGTTACCTGCTACAACAGTTAAAGATGATACAATAAAGCAAAAGTTCTTACAATCCCGATTAGAAAAAGAATGTATTGCAACTATGAATGTGGATATATACTTGTGAAATTTATAGATAGATGAACGGTCTACTGATTCCTTCTTATAAAAGTCGATATCTTACTTTGGAAAAAAAGTTTTGATAGTGTATACCTAGCTCTAGACCTGGACTAGTCACTTGCTAGAGGGGAACCGACTTATCGAAGGAAGACAACCGAGAATGTTACGTAAAAAAAGAAACAAAAAAGTGTGTTTATAACTTAAACTCAATTACGTATACCTGCAAGATTAGGGAGGGCTCTCCAACTGCCATGACCATGTTTATTGATATAACTGGTGAGTTTTTCATCTTCTTCAGGAGTCCATGGCCCTTTCTTTAGACCTCTCTCATCACAGCAAGGAGACTTTCCCATTTTCTAAGAGTGTAATATAATTAATTCCCTCTGAATTTGGTTGCATCCTTCAAGTCCTACTAAAATAAGTACTCAAGAAAGGTTGATATGATTACTCTTATATATAAGAAATACTTTGTCCTTTATGCTGTACAACATGACTTACGTGGGAACTCATTATTTGTCTACACATTGAAGTAGTTTCATGCCTATTTGGAACCCTCAAATTTCGCACCTAGTCACTACATTTCATACGTGGTACTCCCTCTCTCAATTTATGTGACATATCTTTTCCAATCTGAGATTCTCTTTTTCATTTTCTCCGGTAGAGGAAGGTTCTCTCTTTATTCTCTTGAGGGACAAGAAAACATCCAGGTACTTGATAGGAAAACAAGCATTTTTGATTCCTCTTCAATGATCTGGAATTTCTATTTGAAATTTAAGAAATAAAAAAAAACTTTGTTATATATATTAAATTGTCTTACATGATGTCAAATAAATTGGGACGAATAGAGTATTAATAAAGTCATTAAATTATATTTTTTCTCATTGAAGTTACCGAATTTTACCTATTGTATTAGTAAAGTCACACAACTTCATTTTTTGGTGTCAAAAAATTGACTTTGTAATAAATTGTATTATTTTGAACAACTAACACATAATTTAGTAAGTTTAACAAGACAAAGATACTTTTGTATACAACATGAAAAACTTAGTGATTGCAATATATAGGCCAAAAAATAGTTTTGTAATTTTACTGATATGACAAATAGAGCTTAGTAACCCAATTTATGCTCCATTTTAATTACTAAAACTTGTTAAGAAAGGGAAATATTTAATTTTGGTTTATTAATTGGTGTTTTGGGAAATGAGATTCATGTCAAACGTAGAGTAAGAGGGAAAGAGAACTCCATCACATGAAGATCACTAAGCCACTCCAACCTAGAGTTAGAAAAATAGTCCTCCCTCTGTTTTAGTTCATGTAATGATATTTTATAATTTATTATAAAAAAGAATAATATTTTTTAAAATTTGAAAATAATTTAATTTGAGCTTCCTACTTTTCCTTTATGATAAGTTTCATAGCCATATGAATATCATGACATGTTAAAGATTATAAATTTTAAAAGCCTTATAGTCGTAGAAACGTTATGACATGTTTAAGATCTCATGCTTCAAAAATATATTTTTTCTTAAACTTCTGCGTCCAATCAAATTATGTCACGTGAGTTGAAATGAAGAAGTAACTTTCACTAGTTTCCTCTTCCAAAAAGTACTCAATCAAAATCCACTTTCTTTTTCTTTCTTATTGCTGCCGGCACAAATTTTACTCTTAAATTAAGGAAACCCCAAAGAATTTTACCTTTCATTTAACCCCTTCTTCACGAAAGTTAGTTTTTTTTTGGTCCTAGAAAGCAACACTGAATTCAATTTTAGTCCACATAAGATTGCTTCTTCCACAAATGTTCTTTGTCTGGTCGACCAACTTAGATCACATTTTATTGAGTTAAAAAAGGTAGAGTTTTAATTAATAAAAAGGAAGTATGGATTAGTTTAAAGAGGAAGTGATGTCACTTGAAGAGAATTATTTTATTTAATTAAGGTGTTAAACAAAGGTATTATACCTGTGATATATACTGAATATAATGTATTATACCTGTGATATACACTGAATATACAACAGTATATATCACAGGTATAATACCTTTGTTTAACATAAGGATTTCAACATATTTTATTACTGTCAGCTAAACAACTTATTTGCTTGCTGGATTGGTTCACCCAATACTGCATCTAAATAATTAGAATTTTGTATGATTCTATTTGCCACGTATCTACGTTCATTCCCATGCAGAGACTCATGTATTATAAACTAAAACAAAATAAAAAGCTTATATATACAACAAAAAAAAGGTTATATACATATATAATACAATGTCAGTATGTTAACCGGGAACGCAGTTAGAAAGTAACACTACAAAATAAATATATAATTAGCTTAGAAATTCGTTGCTAATTTATCATCAAGTATCCCGTAAGGTCCAAGATTTTATGATAGTTCTTTAGGAAATTGTTCATTGCTAATTCTTTTTTCCCCCAATAATATGGTCTCTCTAAATGAATTTAAACTCCTAAGAGATTAATACACAGAGTTCTACAGAGTACTATTTGATCAAGTCTTTATTCCAGAAGATTGGGTTGGTCCAATATATAGTGGTGTAATTTAATATGTTATAGCAAGTTATTATTTTATTTTTCAGGTTAATATATAAGATAACTTGTTACAAACTGTGTCTACATTAATTTATTGTGATTAATTTATTGCGATGTATAAAAAACCTATACAGTATGCAAAGAAAGAACTATTAAACTTATTGTCGAATCTTTTTTTTTTGGATTTCTCACTGGTGTACGATATTCGCATTGAAACCCGATTATATTATCGAATCTAATGGTATGTTACCTACGTCTAAATTAAGATAGAGTGTGTATAGCCGTATATATATACATATATTAAACCCAAATAGTATGTAATTATGTAAGTCATACTATTAGACTTACAATGTATACATCTTTTCAACCCAAATATGTTGAAGCAAGAGGGCTCCATCCTTGTTAGTTTTAGTCTCCTTTCAATAATATATCCAGCAATTTTTTTCCACTTACTTTGAGCTATTCATAACATACGTATTCACTTTGAAATAAGAATCTCATGGGGCTTTGCAATTAAAAACGCCATAGATAGACATCTTAACTTGAACTCAACAGACAAGTAAACATGCCAATTTTGATAATTCACATTTAGACACCTCAACTTGATTTAAGTTGACCCGGTAAATACCCCAATTTTGAAAATGCACGTCTAGACAAGAGTAATTTTAAGTTGTCTAGATGTTCATTTTCAAAGTTGGGGTGTTTGCGGGACCAACTTAAACCAAGTTGGAGTGTCTACATGTTCATTCTCAAAGTTGAGGTGTTTACTTGCTAGTTGAGGCCAAGTTAAGGTACCCATCTATGTATTAGACCATTATAAACCGGTGCTAATTACATTTTCATCAACTTTTCATGTACCTGCTTGAAAATTAAATGGCCATAATAAAGTCAACCCTCATTAACTTTTAACAGAGATAACCTTTTAATTGTAGGTGACCTGCTTGTTACTAAACAATCAGGCTCTTGCTTGATCTCTGGACCTAACCTATTTAGATATCTGTTTTACCAATTCTATGTACCACCTATATTGTCTTGCTGATTTTAATTCCACTACAAGTAATTTTATGGGTAAAAATAAGCAAACATAGAGCCAACTATGAGAAAAAGTACTCAAATTCGTATACCATCATATCACTTTTATATATTCTTAAGATCATAAATTTCACCTTTTATAGAAATTATTTGTAGATATCTTTTGTTGACCTAGTAGTGTTGGTTACTTTCGACATCAATGTAATACACTTCTATTTATTTAATTAATTCACCTATTACACTATTTACAACTTAGGTTAAGACACTGTATATCCCTATCAATCTATCTATAACCAAGGGTAGATCTAGTGCAATATGGTTACTGATTCACGTGATTAAGTAATTCTGCATTATGTATTTATATTAAAAATAATTTAATTAATGTATAAGAATATTTAGTTCGGAACTCAGTCTGTCGGTTCAATTATTATTATATATTAATTTGACATCACTAGATAAATTACCTATAAATTTAAAATCTTGAATCACATATGTATATAACCAATCAAACACGAAATTCAAATTATGTACTCCATCCGTCCTCAAAATACTTGTCGTCCTTACTAAAAATACTTGTCTCATTATAATTGTCATTTCATTTAACCAAGATAAAATTAAGTAATTTTTTCTAATTTTAACCTTGTATTAATTACAACATTTAAGAGGGAGTACATATTCTTTATGGAGTTGTCATATATAGATAAGTAAATATTTATTGAGAATAGATAATATGATCAAAACTTATAAAAGAGTAAAACAGTCAAAATGCTACCCTTATAAATGATTTCTTTAGGGTCGTGTAAATAAAAATGCGACAAATATTTTAGGACGGATGAAGTATCATCTATATGATTGTATATAATCCTTTTTTTGAGCACATTAGTGTCGCCTTCTTTCTTTTTTTGGTAATTAGGCTTTCATTAATCACCAAAGTAAGAATTACAAAACTTAATCAGACACCATATCTGATTGTCTCAAAATTGCTAAATTCCATGCCTTCTAACTTACCTACTCTATAAGATGAACTGCTCTAGGTATATCCTACATGCAGGAAGAGCTCTAACATTACAAATACACGCAATTTGTCTGGCTAATACATTCTCATTGTTCTCCCTGTGCTTAAATACACTCAGATTTCTCTCAATCCACACAACAAGAATATACTCAATATGCACCAATTGCATGACTTTTGCAGCCTGACTCTTGCCTTTAGTTTGAGTAGCCAACCACTGTTGGTGTTGTCCCCATGTCTGTCTTGTTGGATGTTCCACTCCAAGCCATTGCAATAGTCTATACCACACCTTGCTCGAGAAAGAGCATGTAACAAAGAGATGATCTCTGGGTTCCTCCTCAGATTTACACAACACACACATCTTGTCTATTTGTATCTTCCACTTCAATAACCTATCTGCAGTAAACATTCAACCATGAAGCTGCAACCATAAAGTGAATATGGCCTTAGGATTGGCCACATTCTTACTTATCAATCCTTTCCAGCTTACTTTTGGGAGCATTGACACCATCTGCAAATAACATTGTCTAATAACACTATGTTTACTTCCCTATTGCATCTGAATGTATCCAAGCCTGTGTCTTGCTTCCAGTTGCGAATGTTTGTAGGAGCGGAGGGGAGCCGTGGTATACCTCAAAAAAATTAGAATTTTTTTTATATACTACTACTCAATCCACAAACAAATGGGCCATATTTATTTTTGGGTATTGAGAGATATTGGGCTTCATCTAATAATTGTGGCTTTTTGCCCTCTCTAGAAAATGACTCTTCTCCCAATACGACTCTCATCTCTCTCCTGTGCATTCCAACCTTCCCCGGTTGCCCTAAATTCACTGTCGCCTTAACACAGGTAAATTTTCTTCTCACTCACTGTAATTTTCTTATTTACATGTTTTTAACTGTGGTAAATCTTCTATTTAGCTTTATGTTGGTAAAAAAATAATTTTTTTTGGAGAGGAAAAGAAATTGCTACCATCAGTAAATGATTTTTGGGGTGAATAATAGAAATTTAGCTGTCTGTCACAGTGTCACTACACATTCTTTTAAAATTGATTTCAAATGCTGAGTGTTGTGCTAGTGGGTTCCATCCCCACCGACCACCACCACATAAAGACAATTAATATTTTATTACTTATTTTGACAATTCAAGTGGATTGTAATTTGTTTTAATATATAATAATTGTTTTTTAAAGGATAATATGTAATTGTTTTAAAATATAAGTTGAGTTGAAACTGTCTAAAAAAGTATGTTAAAATGTGATAAATTGATTGAGATCTTTCATCTTTGATAATTAATTTATGTATTTTTTTAGGAGTGGTACGATGGTCAAACTTAAGAAAATTGGTGCATTTTTCAAGAGGAAAGCTTCCAACAAAGATGAAAATTGTATAGCTTTAACATCGACACTTGAAAAGCACCATTCCGATAATCAAATGGTTCAACTGGATGAGCAACCTTGCAAGATTCAAAAAGTCACCATGGATGAATTTGATGTCAATTGTTTAGAACGTGAAGCGTCCCCAAATTTGAGAATATCCAGTGAATCGAAGAGATGAAGTTCAAAGAGCTTATCTTAATTGGGGTCCCTATCAATGTCAAGGTTGAAAAATATCCCCTCAATAGAGATAAGCATCCAAGGTGATTTCAAGCATCTTGGTTCAAAATTTTCCCTTCATGGCTGAAGTACTCACCGACTAATGATGCTGCTTATTGTTTGCTTTATTACTTGTTCAGTAAAAAGTACTAGAAAAGGATTTAAAGCATGGAGAAAGGTCAACCCTGGGAAGAGTTGTGTTTTGCTTAATCATATTGGTGAGAGTCCGTGTTCGTCTCACAATAATGCATTGAAATCTTCTCAAGACTTGTTCAATCAGTCAATGCACATCAAAACTGTCCTTAACATGCAGAGTTCGGATCAAATTAGCAAAAATAGACTTCATCTCAAGAGCTCTATTGATTCAATTTGTTGGCTCACGTTTCAAGCTTGTGCTTTTAGAGGCCATGACGAATCACTAGGATAAAAAAAAATAGAGGTAACTTCCTTGAAATGATCAAATTCTTAGCATCATACAATGATGAACTTGCAAAAGTAGTGCTAGAGAATGCTCCATATAATTCAAAGTATACTTCTCATCTAATTCAAAAGGAAATCTTGCATATCATTTCTAGTAAAGTGAAAAGCTATATCCGAGAAGAGATTGGTGATTCTAAATTTTTCATAATTGTTGATGAATCACGTGATGAATCTCTAAGGGAGCAAATGGCTATTATTTTGAGTTTTGTTGATAAAAAGGGTTGTATACAAGAACGCTTTTTTGATCTTGTGCATGTTAAGGACACTATGGCTATCACTCTTAAAAAAATGGTTTGTGATGTTCTTTCTCGGTATCGACTTGATGTTTCAAATATCTGTGGGCAAGGTATGATGGTGCTAGTAATATGAGAGGAGAGTGGAATGGATTGCAAGCATTATTTCTCAAAGATTATCCTTATGCTTATTACATACATTGCTTTGCACATACATTACAACTTGTTTTGGTTACTGCTTCCAGAGAAGTTCTCCTTATTCATGATTTCTTTTCAAACTTGACTTTTGTTGTCAATATTGTATGTTCCTCTAGTAAGTGTCATGATGAGCTGCAAGCTGTCAAATTAGAGGAGATATCACTTTTGCTAGAGATTGGTAAACTTGATAGTGGTAAAGGACAAAATCAGATGAGCACTTTGAAACGAGCTGGAGATACTCGTTGGAGCTCACATTTTTCTTTTGTTTGTAGTATGATAAATATGCATGATGAAACTTGTGTGGTTCTTCATAATATAAGGAAAAATTGATCAACTTACTCTCAACGAGCGGATGTTAATGCTGCTTATAAGATTATGAATTCATTTGAGTTCATATTGATTTTGCATATGATGAAAGAGATTATGGGAATTACAGATTGTCTTTGTCAAGCTTTACAACAAAAATCCCAAGATATACTTAATGCTATACATTTAGTCAGCACTGCAAAAACATTAATTCAGAAGTTGAGAGATGAAGGATGGGATCAATTATTGAAAAATGTGATATTATTTTGTGAACAACATGATATTGATTCTCCTGATTGTAATGATGTTTATATAGAGCGTCAAGGGCGTGCTCGTCATCAGAAGGATCACATCACAGTGGGTCAACATTTTAGAGTGAATCTCTTTTGTGTTACAATTTATCAACAATTGCAGGAATTGAATCACAGGTCTAATGTGCAAACAATGGAGCTTTTGAGCCTAAGCAATAGTTTGATTCCTAAAGATATTTACAAAGCATTTAATATGGATGATATATGTGCTCTTGTAGAAAAATTCTATCCAGTGAATTTTAATGAGCAAGAGAAAACAAATTTGAGATTTCAACTTCAACACTTTATCTGTTAGTCATCCATAATTGAATAACTTGTCAACTATGTCTGAATTGTGTGAAGCTTTGGAAAAAACAGGGAAGGCGAATACATATTACTTGATTGACCGGATAATCCGCCTTATCTTAACTCTTCCAGTTTCTACGGCTACTACAGAAAGATCATTTTCAGCAATGAAGATAATCAAGACAAGGTTGCGTAATAAAATGGATGATGAATTTCTTGCCGACAATATGATGGTTTATATTGAAAAAGAGATGGCTGAAAGCTTTAGCTCTGATTCAATTATTAATGATTTCAAGTCTTTAAAAGAACGAAGGGCAGCACTTTAATTCTAGGTATGTCTTTTCTTTTATATATTATATTTTTATTGTGTTGATGTTATTTTGAATCTTTAATAAAATTATATTTTGTTCTTATAAATTTCAATTATAATATTTTAATTAGTAGTTACCGCCCCCTTAATATTTTGGGCAAGTTCCGCCACTGCTTGCTTCTATAATATTCCGGACCATCCAGCTTGCCTGTTTTGGTATACTCATAGTTTCCAACTCTTTCCCTTTTATATAGAAACTACAAATCCATTTGATCCATAATTTGTCTTGTTTTCTATCTAAGTCCCAACACTGCTTTGTAATAGATGCCTTGTTCCATATCTTGAGGTTAGTAAGATTCAAACCACCAGCTGCTTTTGGAGTACAAATTGTGTCCCAGGCTACTAGTGCTCTTCTGGTAATGACATTAGCTCCTGACCAAACATAACTTCTACAATATGCTTCTATTGCTTTCATTACCTTTGCTAGAATTATGAACATCTGAGACCAGTATGCTTGTACCTTAAATACCACTATTTTGACTAGCTGCAACCTACATGCATGTCCAAGAGGAGATCTTTGCTACTATCTTCTCAATCAATGGCTGCCATTGGACTATTGTGAGTTTCTTAGTGGCCAAAGGAATACCCAAGTATCTAAATGGCAACTCCCTTTGACTATAACCAAGAGCCTGTTGAATCATAGCCTTGTCTGCCTGCGGTACTCCCCCATATCCAACCTTTTGCACTTAGGATGATACTTAAACTGCTTGTCCTGTTTTAAGTCCTTTAACTGTCTACTCAAATACTCCATTGCAATTGCAAATAGGAAAGGGGACATATGGTCCCCTTGCCTCGGGTCCCTAACAGCATCAAAAGGGGTAGTATATTCTCCATTCACCAATATTGAGTAGTTCACAGTTGTAACACATACCATCACCCAATTACTAAACTTGCTAGGGAACCCAACCCCTCAAGCATCTATTCTAAGTAGAGTTCCAATCGAGTGTGTCATAAGCTTTTTGGATGTCTACTTTGATCATGCATCTGGGAGAGATGTGCTTTCTATTATAGTCTCTGACAAGTTCATGGGCAAGGATAACATTATCTGATACTTCCCTCCCAGGCACAAATCCAGCTTGAGTCTCAGAGATTATAGAACTTATCAATTTTTGGATCCTTCTTGCTAGCACCTTTGCAATCAGCTTATATAACATTGTACATCAAGCTATTGGTCTGTATTCTTTGATATTTGTTGGGTTTGACACTTTAGGCAACAAAGTAACTGCTGTATAATTTTTGCCCTATTCATCTCACCAGCGGTGAAGAAATCCTGGACTGCATCACATACCTCCTGTTTTATCATAGCCTAAGTCTTTTTGAAGAACAAAGCATTGTAGCCATCCATCCCTGGGGTCTTATCATCTACTATAGTGCATAACCCATCATAAATTTCAGCCTTAGTAACCTCTGCACAAAGCTCTAGTTGTTGACTATGAGACAGTACTGGTCCATTCTTCATGATAATTTTACTTACTGCTCTTAGTTCATCTTCATTTGTTCCCATGAGGGATTTGTAGAAACTAAGTACTTCATTCTTGATATCCTCTGGTTCCACAAGCTTTCCTCAGTTATAGCATTTAATACAAATGTCTTGAGTGCTGGCCTTAGGTTCTTCAATTTCATTCATAGATTTGCCATGTTGTTCTTCTTTCTTTGAGTGCTCCAATTTGCCTTTACAACTGACAGAAACTGATCATGTTGAGCCCATACATTAAAGAACTTAAAAGGTGTTCTAATCTGGTTTCAGTATCCCTCATTACCAATGTCATAGGAGAATGATTAGATATGAATGGCATCTGATAGTCAATGACCAAATGCCCAAACTGCATCATCCAGTTATATTTCCCTAAGGCTCTATCCAGTCTACTAAATATCCATCACCTCCTTGTTGTTTGTTGGACCATGTATAGTAATCTCTTCTCCAATTAAGTTCTGTCAACACTAGGTTCTGTACACAGTCTGCAAAATCTTTCATTTCTCCCATTGTTATTTGTGACCCATTCCTTATGTCCTGATTAGTTAGCATAGAATTATAATCACCCCACAGCAGCCAAGGTTTAGTAACATTCTGAGCTAGAACTTGTAGATGACTCCATAGAGCTTTCCTTTGGTCAATAGTATTGAACCCATATATCAACGTCATGGTAAAATCAATCTTTTGATCCATACTCTTGACTTGACAATGGTTATACTGAGCATCTTGAGCCTGCATCTCCACACTGAACACTGCACTATCCCATAGTATCCACACCCTACTAGGGATGGCAGTGGATCCTGGACCCGGTCCGGATCCGGTGGATCCAGATCCGTTTTATAGGATATGGATCTTCAAATTTTGGACCCGACGGATCCGGATCGGACCCGGATCCGTTTCTGACGGATCGGATCTGGATCTGGATCTTGTATTTGAGATCCGTATCCGGTCCAGATCCGACCCGTGGATCCGTTTTTTATTAAATATATTCATAACCTAGAATATAATTTTATAAGTATTTTCTTAAAATTGCTAAGCACATCCATGCAAGTTTAATTCACAAAACAAGTTTAATTTATCCCCGTGTTAACTCAAAAACAAAAAAATAAAGAGGTAACTTCGATAATAAAATCAATGTTATATCAGTGAATGACTAACATCTCCATAGACAAGTAGTTAAAATTATATTCACTTCATTTGTGAAGATTTCAAGCACATGCAAATTCTGCATTGTGAAAATACTAGTAAGCATTTTCTACAACTATTGTCATTGTCCAACATTTTTAATTAATAGCTCACAATCAAAACGAGACAACGAGCAAAATATCTCATATGAACATTTCAAAATTAAAACACAGTAAATTGTTAGCTAAGTAAAAATCGTTTGTCAGTTCAAAAAAATATTCTTAGCAATGCAAATTTTTTTACATGTGGATCCAGATCCGATCCGTGGACCCTGTGGATTCGATGGATCCGGATTTGGATCTGATTTTTATGGACCCGACGGATCTGGATTCAGGTATGAAAAATGGATCTGGATCTGGATCTGGATCTAGTAGGATCCGGTCCAGATCCGATCCGTTGCCATCCCTACACCCTACCATTACTTGCATTGCCATAGTTATGAACACTCTGCCACCCAGGAGCTATTTTACTAGCCATCTTCATAGCATTATTCTCTTTAACTCTAGTTTCTACTAAACCTACTAATTTAATATGCTTTTCTTTGATATAGCTACTTAGCTCTCTCTACTTATACCTCTTATTAATACCTCTTATGTTCCAAACTAACAGACTCATTGAATGGTGAAGCCTCCACCAGAATCAGGAGACATGATTCTTGCAACCAAGACACATGTTTGCAAGTGTGATGACCCATTTCTCTTATTCAGATTCAAAGAATGAGCATATCTATTTGCTTCTGCAGGGGTGGGCATTAGGGGGGTATCCATAGCTGTTTTGCCTTTGGATGCATATTTCTCAGCATCAGTCATTGGAGTATTGCTTGGTGTAACCACTGGTATTTTCTCCACCTGATGCACCTGCTATACCTCTATAGGTTGATGTATTTCTTTCACCTGTGGTTGCTCATTGGTAACCTTCTGAACTGCATTACCTTGTTCACCACCCTTCACTCGTTGATCCTGTTTGGCTTGCCAGGCTTGAACCATTTTCTGTGGCACCCTCTTCTGTACTGGTTGGTCTTGTTTTGTGGCAGCATGTTGGTTTTGGGGTTTATTCTTATTCCTTGTCTGCTTAGCACAGTCATGCCCTACCTTCAAACAAGTGCCACAGTAATCGGGCTTTCAATCATATTCAATCTGTTACTTGAATATCTCCTCATCTGAATGCATAATTGTAACCTCATGTGGAAAGGGCTTATAGACATTAACTTCAATCAGCATACGTGCATACGAGATACATGTTTGTTTAGCCGTGCATTCATCTGCAAATTTTGGAATTTCAATTAAGCTCGCAATGCGACTCAGGGATTCTGTACTCCAACATTTCATTGGCGACTTAGGAAATCGTGTTGGGAGTTTTTGCTCTATGGTACTTTATAATGCAGTACGGGAAATATATTACTATTACAAGTATTCGAAAGGATAAACAAAAGATTGAATAATTCAACTAGAAATCCGAAATTACAATTGAACCACAAAATTGAAATTACAATTTTGTTGAAGACGAAAAAATGGAAACTGTTTTTGCTGAGTCGAGTGTGGCACTCTGTCCTTAAGACAATATTGCCCCGTATGTATCCTTTATACGTCCTGGACAATTTGTCTCCTAAGATAAAACAACAATGGAACCTTTGAGCAAAGGAAACTCAAGAGCTACCGTGAAGAATATTGAGTAACGAAATGATGCTTGGAAGTTGTAGGAAGAAAACTGTTTGGTTGTGTATTTTCGTGCACTGTTCTTAGTGTTATTCTTAGTCATTCTTGGTGCTCAACAATGGTGTAAGGGGGTGTTTATATAGGTGAGGGAGGGGCTGAAAAACTGCCTCCATAATAGCCAAATAATGGCCATTATGGAGGTAGTAAAGCCACCAACATAAATGGTGAAAGACCAACGGATTTGGCCATTATACGAGGAGTAATTCAGCCAAAATAAATGGCTGAATTGAGTGCTTGGCGTTTCTGCTCTTGACTGTCCAAATTCTGACGTTCTGGAAACTTCAGGGACCAAACTGTACATCTGAAAGAATTCTGGGATCAAACTGTATTTCTGGCAAAGTTTTCTGGCCCAAAAAGATAATATCAGAACACCCCACGACCCCGAGAACCCGGAACTCGGAACCGGACCGGCGGCGCGTGGTCTTTCCTCGAACCGAAGCACATCTAGGTCATCCCTCCTTTAAACACATGGGATACCCCTTGGGGTCCCAAACCCCAAACCAATTTCGAGTCTTATATACACAACAATTCTTTCTTCCTCTACCGATGAGGGAGAATTACACACAATACCACACTTTCCATGCTTCAAACACCTTACTTCGTGAACTAATATCTCTTTCATTTCTCAATGAAATTTGACGATTCTTGGCCCTACGGTTATCTACGTACTTAGTAGATCATGCATGTGTGAAGAACCGAATTCTCCAATATGCGTAACACTAGTGTTTAAGCCGTTAAAGTTGGTCGGTCGCAACTCCCGCCAAAGGCAAATTTCCAACAAATCGCACCCATAATGGTATCTCCACTAGGAATTCTTTGCTAAGATCAAATTGAGCAGGCCATTGTTTCAGAATCAATGATCGTATGTTTATGCTATATGGGCCAGAATAAAGTATCTCCTGCATATTCTCTAGGAATCGAGCCACACAATAGGCATCTTCATGATAGTATAAGTCAGGTGTAGCAACATTCGACCACATCTGCCCAATATGCCTCTTCATGAAATAGTACCCAGGGGGATCTCCTAGTACGTATAGAATGAGAGCTTTTTGCCACTTCTCCTCCTCTTTGTCTTCTTCTCCTCCTCCTACAATTTCCCTACTGGCATACCGTCAATTATTGTCGGAGGAATATAGCTCAAATAAATTTCATTGCTAGACTAACCCAAGGAACTTCTGTAGTCGCATCTTGTGGCTCCGTCTCCAGTTCCTCACGATTATCAATTTCCTAAATCAGTGTTGGAATTTCCTCTACCGGTGTTCTTACATGGCTCATATTTGGAAATTACTTCCCCTTTTGCCGTTTCTGGGCTAACACTTGCATATCTCAACTGGTGAATTACATTAGATGATGTCCCAGTGTGATCAGTACGATTCCCCGATGTCGAAGCTGGGGTACACTGTTTCCCAGCCGTATCTACCTTTCCACCAGTCACCTTAGCACTTACTGAACTTTCGATCGTCTGTATTGTCTCATTTCTAGGTCGGCCACGGCCTCTCTTCACCGCCATATCCTCGATCGATGTAGGTTAGCTTAACCTGTGCTGAGAGCGATGAGAGAGAAACCTAAAAAAAATACTACCCTGCCTATGTTTCTAAGTTGCAACATAAGGGTACAAATAATTCACAAGTTCCAATAAATTTTTCCAATATTAAAGAGAATATTAATAAGAGGAAAACTATTTATCAAAACTATGTCACATATCTTTTTCTATAAAAATGTGTGATATGTTATGGAATCGAAGGAATTAGAAGAAAAAATTGAAGAGAGAATAAATAAATATTCTTTGAATTAATTTATTACATTGTTTCTTGTATTGAAAATAAAAGACTATATCATTATTTATAGAAAATTAAAGCGAACAAAATAAAAGTAAATATATTATTTTTCTTATAGATACTAAACTAAAAGAAAGCTATTTTTTTTAATTAATGTAGATGCTAGATATAGAAGTAAACTAAATATTCTAAAATATTTCTAGTTAAAAATAAAGTAAATATTCTACCAGTAATGTAGATCATAAAATAAAAGGAAAGTAAAATTTTAACAATCCCCTCAAACTCAAGTTGGTGTATTCAATTTGAGTTTGAACACTTGATTCTTCTTCTTGAACATCTTGTAAAATTATTTTCTAACTTCATCTCCACGGACCAAATTTGATAGTTTCTCACCAATGAATATTTCTGTGACTTTCAAATAAAAATATTGATGTTTATCATGGTTCAAAATAGATATGCGTTAAAATGTGTAATGGTTAAAAATTTGATATTGGTTGAAGAGGATCATGCGTTGAAAATAAACACGAGTTAAAATTGATATTGGAGCTCATGCATTGAAAATAAAAGCAAGGGTTAAAAATAAGTATATGTTAAAAGTGGTTGAAAGTAGTTCTTCTTTTTCAATGAAATCACAAATCCACTGAGATCGATGAACCTGACGTTGATACCACTGTTATGAATCGAAGGAACTAGAAGAGAAAATCGAAGAGAGAATGAACAAAAATTCATTGCATTAATTCATTACATTTTTTCTTGCATTGAAAATAAGGACTGCGTCACTAACAAAATAAAAGCAAATATGTTATTTTCCTTATAGATGCTAAATTAAAAAGAAGCTAAATATTCTTTAATTAATGTAGATACTAGATTTAGAAGGAAACTATTTATTTTAGAATATTCCTAGTTAAAAATAAAGTAAATATTTTATTAATGTAGATGATAAAATAAATAAAAAAGTAAATTTCAACCTGATAATGATAGTTAGACACTAGGCTAGACACTTTTAGGTAATAAAATGAACTATCAAAGTCCAAATATTATTTAAAGAATGCAAATCACAAATTTGAAGCACATCATATACACGTATTACGTTGAAAATAATCAGTTCCTTACATTTAATTTCACGTGTATTCTTAGTAATAGTACAAAGTTTGATGCTCTTTGTGTTGATCAAATTCAAAAATAGTCCAACAACTTTGGTTGAGACCCGTAATAAAAATAAAGTATCTATGATAATTTCATTATATCTTCACCATTTCAACAAGAGGAAAATCTAAAAGAAAATTATAAAAGATTGCTCTACTCTTAATCATAAGTCTACATGTTCGAGTTTTGTGAATGATACGGTGGAGTCAACATAGACCAAGCAGTATCCGGTGACACTACTTAAATAACTTGTAAATAGAAAGTAAGAATAAAATGTTTTTTCATGTCTTAATGAGGACAAGATATCTTTAGAATTATATTTTTAATGATGTTGAATATAGTGAAAACATTTTTAGAAATGAAAACTTGTTCAAAAATGTTGTAGTAATATACTTAAATCGTGTCTTATTAATAATGTCGGAATAGTACTTAAATGTTCACTTTTGATATAATACAATTATTTGCCAAAAAAATAATGTTGGAATATTATCTTCTATTTGTTCATTTGTTCGCTTCTTTAAATATTAATACCACGTATGAAAACTTTTACCTACGTCCCAGTAAATAGAAAACCTCTTAGTATACTAAAGGGAGTACTTTCTTCTTTTGGTAAATTTACTCGGCATGAATCGGGATAACATTGTAAGACTTTGCAGTGATTTATCAAAAGTTTCAAACGAAGAATGCTCAAATTTTCTCCAACAAACTTCATATATAAAAATAAACTCTCAAGATAATTTAATTAAGAGCATATTGTAAAAGAACATCACCTTATTAAGATTATAATTTGTTAAACCTTTAAAATTAAAAATCATATCTACATTTGAAATTGAACCTACTAGATCATTTCTTTCAGCCATCATTCCACTGTATATCCTATTTCTTGGCTTAAATTCAGTAGGCACTGACATCAAGAACAGCTAATATATATTTGACACTGAATAAATCTGGTGACACTGACAGTTAATAATCGATTACTAAAGCTAAAACTTGGCCTAACAGAGAATAATTAGCTAATTTAGCTGTATTTGATATTTAATATAGTGGTTTCATTACGAAGAAAATAAAAGTAAAAAGAAAAGAAATTAGTACTCCCTCCGCCTAAAAAATTATCTTAATTTGACTTGACACAAAGTTTAAAAAATAAAGGAAGACTTTTTAATATTTGTGTGACTGTAAATCTTTTCATAAAGTTAAATTGTTTCTAAATATATAAATGTGTCAATTTTTTGGGACAAATTAATGAAAAAGTAAGACAATCTTTTTGGGACGGAATGAGTACTTAATAATCACCATATCCTTTTTTTATTTTTAATTACTTTTCAATAGCTTTGACAAGTTCAAACATATTGCAAGTGAGATTAATTTACTTTCAAAAGGAACTTGTTAATTTGACTCAAATATAGCCCTGGCTCCATAAAATCTTTGATTTCATGATGCAATACAAAATCCAAGTTTGCGGTTAAAAAACAATTTGACTTTCCATGCTGCATTAAGATATCTACAAAATGAATTCCATAAGGATCTAAAAACTCAATCTGTACCAAATAATCTTTAGTTTCACATATAAAGTTGATAGTAAGTTAAGATTATATATCAATCATAAATTGGTAGTTAGGATATAATTAAATGCTTCAAGTAGAAGCCTACACATATTTTCTTGTCTAAACTGAGACAGACATTTTACCCCAGAAAAAAAAAGCATTTACAGAAGAATGTAGTAAAAATTTATTTTCAAAAGATATTTCAAACATAAAAACGTTAATAATTCTAATATGCGACAAAATAGACATGACATGATATTTGGTACCTTTTCCTTTTTTTATAACTTAAGTTTCAAATTGATGATTTTTTTCCCTTTACCCTCTTTCATAAGATGCTAAGTTAGCTGTTAAATTCAGTTGATATGACTACTTGGTGAAGGTTAGGTTGGAAAAATCTTTAAGCTTGAAAATGACTATTTGAAATTGGTTTAGATGGTTCCTAAGGAGAACCTTTTTTTTCATTTAACATTCAAAATTAGAACAGTTTACTTGAGATCAGGGTCTATTGGACTAGCCTCTCTATCTTCTCAAAGTAAGGTTTCGTACACATCACTCATCACTCTCTTCGGATTCCAGTTATGAAATTACACTGACTATATTGTTATATTCAAAATTAGAGCATTTTAGAAGAATCAGAACAGTTTAAGGCATCTTCTTTTTGTGCGGATTGGCCTTCAAAGGCACTGGTCTTTAATTTTCCCCCTCAAATTTGGAATCTTTATTTTTTTTTCCCTTCGCTCAAAAATACCCGAGGTTCTGGGTTCAAACTCTTGCTCAATCAAAAATTAAAAAAAAATCGCAAGATTGAATTTGGATTTGCAAGGCAGAGTTTGTCTTATACCTGAAGACAAACTCTGACTTTAAGATAGAGTTTGCAAACTTTACCTGCTCTTAAGGTAGAGTTTGCTACCTTAAGACAAACTTTGCCTTAAGGTAGAGTTTGAAATTCTGCCTTGCGAACTCCAAATTATGTCTTGCGAATTTTTTTTAATTTTTGTCTTAGTGGGTATTCGAACGTGGAACTCAGGAATTTTAAGCAAATGACAAAAATAAAAAAATTCAATTTGAGGATCAAAAATTAAAGATCACCCCAAAATAAGAGGATTCCAGCGAATTGCTCTTAAGGCATTGTATATGGCGAAACCTTCACAAAGTGGCCCATATGTACCCAATTGTTCAATAAGGCCCAATTAATAGCCCAAATTGCAGATACAATGATTTTCTTTTGGGGAAAGAACACCCAGGCCCAATAAACACAAAATAATTATTCTTTCATGTCCCCCTTACTTTCATATCCCCAAACTATTTATCCTTTCAATCCATTAATAGCTTTTATTACAACTTTACAAGTAATTGTCTCTTCTTTTTTTTCTCGTCTTGTTTTTCTTTTCCCTCCATTTTTGTTCATTTTTTTTCAACTCATACTATTTTATTTTATTTTTCACCATAATCTAATTCCGTATCTAATTCTAACTCTCCTTTCTTTTCATTTTTTTCTATTTTTTTCTTTTTCTAATGTCAGTTATTTGTTTTTTTCCCTTTTTTTTTTTATCTCCATCATCTAATATCATTTATCTTTTTCGCTATTATTTATTTATTTCTTATTTAATGTCTGGTGGGTTTCATATTTTCTCCTTTTCTAATTTTATTTTTTTCCAAGTTTTTTTTTCTGTTTTTTTTTCATAATCTAATTTACAAACCTTTTGGTTCCTTTATTTTTGTTTCTTCTTATTTTTTTAATAAATCAATAAAAGGATAATTGATCTATTATTTTATTTTATTTTTCCTATATGTCAAAAAATAATTTATTCTAGCATATAGTATATCAAATCAGTAGCAGTTAAAATATATTGTTGCAGTATATTATGATACTCATGTGGTATATATCATATATTGATAGGGTATCAGTACATGACTGTTCCTTCAAGAAAAATACGCAGTCTCTATGATATCAACCTGATATATATCATATACTAACAGAGTATCATAGAGGATTGATTCATCCCTTCAAGAAAAACATAACTCAATCCTCTATGATACACACATGGTATATATCATATACTGACAAGTATCATAGAAGATTAATTCATTCTTTCAAAAAATATTACTCAGCCCTCTATAATCCTCACATGGTATATCATATACTACTAGGATATCATACAGGACTAGCAGTGTATTCCTTCAAGAAAAAAATTCAATACTCTATGATACCATCCTGGTATATCTCATATACTGATGGGGTATCATCATTGGCAGATTAATTACAATATTACTCAATCCTCTATGATTCCCTTACGGTATATATCATATACTGACAGAATATCATAGAGGACTAGTTCAATTCTTCAAGATAAACACTCCACAATCCTGTATGATACCATCCTGGTATATGTCATATACTGATAGGATATCATAGATGGAAGATTGATTAAATATTACTCAATCCTCTATGATGCCCCAACGATATATATCATATACCGATAGATTATCATAGAGGACTAGTTCATTTCTTCAAGAAAAACACTCTTCAATCCTCTATAATAGTCACATGGTATATATCATTTACTATATACTAACAAGGTGTCATAGAGGACCGGTTCGTTCCTTTAGAAAAAAACACAACTAAATTCTCTATGTTACTCACATGGTATATATCATATACTGACATGGTATCATAGATGACTAATCCAAATGATATATCATATACCCACAAGATATCATAGAGAACCGATTCATCAAAGGCTCCGTTATCTATCATACACACGTGATATATATCACTTACTAACAGGATATCATAGACATTGGTTAATTCCATAAAAATAAAAATAATTTTTCGGAGTCCTCTATGATATGATATATATTATATACAAAGAGTGTATCATAAAGGACATGTTCACTCCTTCAAGAGAAAATTCTTTGTACTTTATGATATCCACATAGTATATATCATATACTAACATGATATCAGAAAGAGCAAGTTCATTCCTTCAAAGGAAAAAAAGTTAACAAAAATACAACAATAGAGTTGAGCTTAATTTTGATATTTTAATTTTTATGTAAAAAAAAATTACAAGAAAATAAAGTCATATTTTAGATATAAATTTTGTTTTTTTTGCAAAAGAGAGAAAATTACAAAAATATATTTTCTATTAATTTAGATTTTGATAAATCTAGTACCCCTCCGTCCCAATTTATGTGATATAATTTGACTAGCTACGGAGTTTAAGAAAGAAAGGAAGAATTTTGAAATTCGTGGTCTAAAAAAATCATAAATATTTGTGTGATTATAAATCATTTCATTAAAGGTAAAAGGAGAATTTTCAAGTTAAATTATTTCTAAATATAAAAAAATATCATTCTTTTCGACACAGATAAAACAGAATAGTATATCACATAAGTTGGATAGGAGTAATTTTTAATATTTTTATTTATTTCTTATTAGCAGATAGACCCAACTGAATTCAAAAGGAACTAAAGCCCCAAATTCCCCAACAGACGCCGCAATACAAGCATGTGACGCCCGTGGGTGTGCGGGTAATATTTTTACTCCGTTGGGGCAGCACAAGTAATTAAATTTCATGGGGGCAAATTCGGGTAAATATTTAGTCTTTAATGGGTATTCCGTGTTGTTTCCCCTTTTCTTTTTCAAAGAATATATATAGACATTGATTGGGTCAAAATGTTCAAATAAGCCCTATAGAGAAATTAGGCTGAAGATTTTGGTGCCAAACAAATCAAAGGACCTCATGTATTGGGCCTACAAATGAGCATAGTGTTTCATGCTTGTAGAAGAGGAAAGTTCACTATGAGATTGAAGTACCATTTCCCTCTTTGAGTTGGCCTATCAGAAAGAAAAAACGAGTGAATGCGCTAGATGTCTATCGTCCGACATTGTCATTGTATACTCCCGCGGGTCGGAAGGCGGCGGGGGAAGGAGGGGGACACTGGGCGAGATCTATCAGCAGCGAATCTCCTCTTTGGTTTAATTCATATTCAACTTTCTCTAGCGGAATTAGACTTTCATTTCTATTTCTTCAAATCCAGCATGACATGTGTCAAGAAGCGAACCCATCAAAGAAAAGTTCAAAAATCCTGTTTTGGCAAATTCAATGTTTCCATATAGATGACCTTCCCTCCGGGCAGGAAATCACATATTGAATAGAGGGTACTCCACCTCTGTAGAGGATACAACACATTGAAATAAAGGAATTGGGGGATTCTTGGCTAGAGAAAGGTTCTGTGACATGGACATCCAGCCCAACTCGGTCGGTCGGTTGGCCCACCTAACAGATGATGAGATTCTCGATCGATTTGATCGAATTTCATTCTTTCTCACTATTCAGAACAGTGGAGCTTTCGATCTCATTTTTCGGATCTGATTGTAACAATGGAGAAGTAGGAAGACTTTGGTGATTCATAATAGAAGGGGGTATGACGAATATCTATGTCCCAGAACATAAAAGACTTTTCGGCCGTAATCCCGTGCTTTACCAACGCATTTAATGGACTCCACCATGAACCGGGAGCGGGCGAAGACATGCAGCTTCCTTTTTCGGGATTCAACTACTGTTCCACCTAAAATATTGGTAATTTGTTTTCCAATTTTTGTTGGTTTCCCATCCAGTGTACAGTTTTGCGCCAAAAAGTTTCACATTAGGAGGGTAAGACGCTCACTACCAAAAGCGGCTTCATATTCCCAAGGCTTAAACCTAAAACCTCTGCATGAACTTGCCTCAACATAGTATCAACTATCAAGGAGAAAAAAGAAAATGTTTCAGCTTGTACTCTGGCTCCAACTGGAAAATAAGAATCTCGTATTGTTTCCGTACATCATCTACTCGTAAAAATATGATCCCACACAAAAAGGCCGTTACCCTAGGCTTCTGCAGAGGCAAAGTTTAAATCGAATGGCATTGTCGTCACCTCTAAGCTATTAATCTAATTTCACCATCATCCACAGAATGCTTGCATCATATCACATATACATTTAATAGATACATTAAGTTCTCAATATTGGTTCAAATATTTAGAGATGGACAGAAAAGAAAGAACTTGATGTGCTTATGGAAAACAAATTCCTTGAACCTACAGTTGCCTAAACCTTCCGGTCATTATCAAGAGCCTAAAATACAACCTGGCTATGTTTGGTTATGAGCTATCTCCAACTCTACAATATACCTTTTTTTCTTATCCAAAGAAAAAGACGCTTATGTTATTTCTTTGTTTTCTCCCCTTTGATTTATTGAATGCATCTTACAGCTGACAACCTCAGTAAAAGGAAGAAAGTTTAGGTTAGTTGGTGCTTTGATGCAAAAGCAAAGGTAAAGATCTAAACCAGCTGATTTTATGTACACAGGTGCGATGTGCCTCAGAAGTTCATAGTTGAATTTCATCTAATACTAATCAAGTAGGAAACAATAAACTTAAGGACTTCCAAAAAATAGTACAAGATTGATTAGAACCTGCTCGGGCTAGCTGGAATCATCTACAGTAGTGTATCAAACTCCTGATTTGGAGATATCAGGTTCTAGTTAGGATAGCTGATAAAAAACTTTTTACACAGATTAGTAAGAGAGTATTCATGTTTTGCCATAGCCGTGAGTGTTGTGTCAGCTCAACTTTTCTCTACATTTAGAACATTTTTACAAATAGCAACACAATCCATATTTAAACAACAAAACAGTTCCAGACGACTAACCAATATGCAAATTATGAATCAAATGTATTTCCTGATAGGCACTTTCTTCAAAATGAGTATTGGGATTACTTGAAATAGCTGATGATGAATCATATAATATCTGAAAGTATGGCTGCACCCATCAAAGAACCAGGTAAGCTATACTACATATATTTAACGAAACCCTTGAGTTATATACTACTACAATTAACAAGTGAGAGAAACGAACTCATGGTACTCTTCAGCTGATGCCTTCCCCATTGTAAAGAAGAGAAACTCCTAAGGAGATACCAATCTCTGTAGTAAAAATTTTGACTTGGCAAATATGTCTCTCTCTACCTTCAGTCACTGCGACCCCCCCCCCCCCCCACACACACACACAAAAGATAAGCCATGCCATAAAACCTCATCTCTATCCTAAAAAGTTTCTATTGATACTCTGCTAAATATAACTCGTATAGAAAAATACAATCTCCTATTCCTTTTTAGTAAATCTGCAGTAAGCAAATGTTTACCAAAGCATAGGAATGTAGCATCAGTCCAAACCATCCTCACTCTGGACCATAACAGATGGTTCAATCAAAGTATGTAGTATTTTTTTTTATAATGCAATCAAAGTATGTAGCGTTGATCACAAAATCACAAAAAGCATGGATATCACTGCTAATAGCAAATAGAAATTGATAAGTAAACAGAAACATAATGAAATAAAGAGAACTTGCAAAACGTCACAACTTTTACTGGAAAGCAATACCTTCAGCATGATGTTTTTGTTCTATTATACTTAGTTCACCTCTTAAAACAGAAGAATAATAAGTAAAATATTTAATCAACAAAAGCCAATGCATCCTTGTACCTCTACAAATTCAAGTAAACTTAAGAAGATAACCAAAAAAAGTTCTCCTTTACACAATTAGGATTCAACATACTAACCAATCATCAAGACGAAAGATTTAATTTTTTTTGGAAAAAGTTATCTCCTTTACTCAATGAGGATTCAACATACTAACCACACAATCAAGAGGAAAGATTCAAACTTTTGGGTCTCGATTTGAAATATCCACTGTGCCAATGCATTCATTTTCCGGCAAAGTTGACCAATTTGGAGACTGCACTGCTCTTAACCACTTAAAATCATCCACATTCGACCAATTCCCAGTCTCTTCACCAAGATTAGCTTCCTCAAGATCCCTTTCAATCCCGTCATACGTTAAGCAATACGGTGCAAACCTTACACCTTTACTATCCTCAATTATTGGCCTACTCCTCGCTCGAAGATAAAAATCACACCCTTTAGCTTGATGAATCCGAATCTGATGTGACGCCATCACGAACACACAATTTGTTACTTCTTCAATCAACACAGACCCGAAAATAGGCCCAACATATACCTTGCAATCAATCAGTTTATTCACAAATAATGCCCTAACACACCCCATTAATCTCACTTCACAACCTGTTAAATCCGATAAAATAAATTCCCTAATCTCTTCAAAATCATTACCCTTATTGAATTCCTTCACTAATACCTCATTTCCTTTTCCCCTAAATCCTGGTGAATCCAAAACTCTAAACCCTAAACTCTTTGATTCCACACTGACTTCTGATACGGTGTCGTTTTGAGTTGTGATTTTCTTAGTTGATTTGTTCTTAAAAGAGAACTTCTTCCTTGGGATTACTTCACACGTAACCTGTTGATGCAAGATAGAATTTTAAGAGAAATCTAGCTAAGAATTAAGCTAAGCTAAAACTATACTAAGAGAGCTAAAAGATAATTTTTCATTGATAGCTTACAAATGAGTACAAAAACATGAAACATATTCCTACAGAAATGACAATATTATCCTCTAGTAAACTACTCCTCTGTCCCAATTTATGCGATATTTTTCACTTCACGAGATTCAAACGCATGAACTTTGAACAACATTTTAAAATGTATTTTTTCATCAAATTAATATGAGAAAAACTGCAACATATAGGGAGTATAAATTAGGGTGCCAAGGAAATAGAACAGAAAAATTAGGACTAACTGTAAAGGATAGAACTATGTAAAAAAGCATATTACCTGTTCGACGAATTGTTTTAGATCGGTTATGGTTTTAAGGCATGTACGGACTTCGTATGATGGTAGGGAGAATGTGTTCTCCGCGACGAGCTTTTCGAGATCGGCGATGGACATTGAGACGTTGTCGAGCTCGGATTTGAGTGTCGGGTCGGAATGCGGGTCGGGTGATTTACGGATGCGGGAGAGTGTGGATTCGATTGAGTTTTTGGATTCGGAGAACCGAGAAAGAAAGGAACTTGTGGAGGTGAACGTGGAGTTCGATTCCGGGTCGGGTTTTCGGGCCAAACGAGATTGGTGTAGGTTCGAAAGGCGTTCGATCATCGCCGCATGCTTCCGTTGGATAGCGGAATCCACAAGCTCGGAATCGGCGGCGGCGGTGATGGTGATGGTGATGGTGGCGGTGAGATGATCGTCTTCTTCCATAGATGAAGAAGTTGAGCACAGTGCTTTGTTCAGAGCTTCACTTGACTGAAAGTGAACGTCATGGAAAATACATGTACTGGACCACTGGTTTAGATTGTTGCATTTTGGTCCCTCTAATTGTGGGAGGGCATATTCAAGGGAAAAAAAGTTAATTGACTCTAATACCATATAAAATACTATAGGTAAGTATACATGAATGTTAGCCTCCAGCACACAGTCGAGTCGGTAAGTGACAAGGTGATTGGGGTATAACTATTTCGACGTCGCGGGTTCGAATCCGTATGATGACAGTCTTTGCTGAAATATTGCAAGGGTTGTTGCTGAATTCGTGTCCCGTTGGTCCTCTCTTTTGCAGGGCTGCCACTCGCGCATTTTCCTTGATTTACATCCCACCTGACCAAAGAGCCTGTGGTACGGTGGGGGATTCGGCTTCGGGACTTTCCCCTTCACAAAGTATACATGAATGTCCACTGAAAATAAATTATTCGTTGATGTCACTTAAAATATTTATGTGTGCTCTTATTTTTCATTTTCTTTTTCAAGTTGACGTCATCATAATGTAATTATTGCAGTCAATTTTTTCTTTTTTTAGATTAATCTCTGCTGCAGTACTTTATTGCTTTTTTTTTCTTTTTAAATCTTGTTCTTTTTTCGTTACTTTAAGTTTTTGTAAATTTTGTCTTATCTTTTTATCTTTTCGTTTTACTTTTTAAAAATAAAATAAATATATTAGCTAACTATATTTAAACTAATAAAAATATAGAAAAATTAGATAACTAGACTACAAAAAAAATCTTATAAAATTAAAGCAATATAAAACAAGAAATATAAATAAAGATATAGAGAGGAGATAAGAATTTCTTCTTATTTCAAATATGTTAAGTTTTTCATTCACCATGTAATGTTATTTATAATGTACAAAAACGTCTTTCAAACTGCAAGAATTAATGGTCATATTTAATTGATACATGAATGGCCAAGAAAGTGTACAGAAGGGACATCCATAGTCAGTTGATTTCCAACACTCTCCTTTGGATGTTCATATATAGTGCCTCATTAAAATCATACTAGAAAAGTGAAAGAAAAATAATACACACATCTTATAATACACATTGAGAGCTGTCTCATTAAAAATCTTACCGAAAAATTTAATTGGACAAAACCTTATTTAAAGAAAAAAGAGTGCAATGCATTTATTACTCACTAATAAGAACATCATTTGATATCTCTGAGATGACACACTTCAATCTTGTGCATCAGCTTCTCAAAATTGACGTGGTATTAGGATGTCTTAGTGAATAAATCTGTAATATTATCACTCGAACGGATTTGTTGAACATCAATCTCACCATTATGTTGAAGATCATGTGTGAAAAGAATTTTTATGAAATGTGCTTTGTAATTTGAGATAACTAGATTTCAATTTTAGGTGATTTTGGGTG
The DNA here is from genome assembly GCA_034509755.1 of Anisodus tanguticus. Lineage (NCBI taxonomy): Eukaryota > Viridiplantae > Streptophyta > Magnoliopsida > Solanales > Solanaceae > Anisodus > Anisodus tanguticus. Next base: position 6,704,044 of record CM067552.1, on the reverse strand, counting down.
AAGTGTCCTCTTAAATTCGTAATTTGAGACAACTAGATTTCAATTTGGGTGATTTATTATTCTAGGGTATGCAAAACTTAATTCTTAATTTGAAACATGGAAGAAGAAGGAATCAGGTGTTAATAACCTGATTCGTAAAATGTGGAAGAAGAAGAAGAAAAACAAACCCAGAAGATCAGAAATTGAGAGGAGAAAGAAGAGTGAAAATGGCTGATGAACCCTAATTTTGGAAGGTTTCTAATCCACTGGAGTCTTTTTTAGACTTTTTAATTCGAATGGATTGGGTGATGGTTCGCGTAATGGCACGGGTATTTTAATTGTTTTAAAAGTTGGGTAGGAATTTAATAAAATAAAAAATAAAATACACTGGGGCCGTTGAGATTGAAAGAAATAATCTCTTGATTATTTTTATTAATGAATGCGTATATACAATTTATAATATCCATAATATGAAAAATCATATTCATATTCTATTTTCAAAACCCTATTCTATTTGTACAAGACTTCTACAATTATAGTAAGTGTATAATGCTAATTAATTACAAATAATATGGTATAAAAATAGTCTCCAAACCGTGATATACTTACCATGTATATCACAGATAGTTTGGTAAGTATATCACGGTATATTATTTATCACACACCCGCAGTTATAGCGGACGTTCTTCGTACGCTGAGATTGTCCCTAAAATCTTCAAATAGAACTGAGGGAAGACCCTTCGTAAAGATGTCTGCAATTTGATACCTGGAGGGACATGGCAGACGCGTACTTGTCCACGAGCTACCTTTTCGCGAACAAAGTGTATATCCATCTCGATGTGTTTAGTGCACTGGTGTTGAATCGGATTACCAGAAAGATAGATGACACTAACATTATCACAATAAACTAAGGTAGCTTTCTGAATGGGACAATGAAGTTCTAAGAGAAGATTATGTAACCAACATGATTCAGAGACCACATTGGCTATCCCTTGATACTCGGCCTCCGCACTAGAGGGTGATAAGGTAGACTGTCGCTTCGCAGACTAGGAGACCAAGTTAGTACCAAAAAACATACAATAGCCAGACGTAGAGCGTCTGGTATCTGGACAACCACCCCAATCAGCATTTGTATACGAGACAAGTGTAGAAGCCGACGAATGATAAAGATGCAAGCTATAGTCAAGTGTTTCCTGGATGTAGCGGATAATGCGTTTGAGCACATTCATTTGCTCAACCCTAAGATCATGCATAAACAAACATACATGCTGTACTGCATATGTAATATCCGGTCTCGTGAAAGTAAGATACTGAAGAGCTCCGCCCAGACTGCGATAGTGGGTAGGATCCTCGTAAGGTGAGCCAGCCACAACACCCAGCTTGGGTTTAGCATCAACAGGAGTGGAAGTAGACTTACATGAGGACATACCAGCCCTCTCAATTATCTCAGCGGCATACTTCCTTTGTGATAAGAATAACCCGCATGCATGACGAGTGACAACAATCCCCAAAAAGTAACTCAAGTGCCCCAAGTCTTTCATAGCAAACTTAGAACTGAGAAGTGTCATGACAGACTTGCGCAAAGCATCAGACGAGGCAGTCAAGATAATATCATCCACATATAATAGAATGTAAGCCAATGAAGTACCACGACGATATGAATAATGAATTATCATACATGATGTGAGAAAACCCAATAGATGGAACATAGTCTGCAAATCTATTATACCAAGCTCGTGGGGCCTGCTTAAGCCCATATAAGGACTTTTTCAATAAACAGACATGATGAGGATATTGGGGTCTTGAAAATCCAAGGGCTGATGCATGTAAACGATCTCCTTAATATCACCATGTAGGAAAGCACTATTCATATCTAACTGATGAATTGGTCATGCCTTAGAAAGAGCCAGACTAAGAACAATGTGAATGGTAGCCGGTTTGACCACCAGACTAAATGTCTCACCACAATTCACGCCAACATGCTGAGTTTTACCATCACCTACAAAACGATCCTTATGTCTCGCAAAGGATCCGACATAATTATACTTATGAGTAAAAATCCACATACACCGAATAATATTAACACCAGAAAGACGGGGCACTAACTCCCACGTCTTCTTGTCAATAAGAGCATTATATTCGTCGTTCATAGCTAATTTCCAATTCGGGTCATTTAATGCAGACACTGGTTATGGGGTAGTGGGGATTTAACAACATTAGAATTAAGATTAAAATGTCTCTTCGGTTTAAAAATACCCCTTTGACTACGAGTAACATGCCCTTGACTCTAGGTGAAAACGGGTGGATCTGGGTTGAAATCTAGAACAGTGACGGACTGGCCAGCAGGTTGTGGGCCTGCTGGTCTAACTCGGGAAATAACAACTGGATTGGGACCGAATTGGGATTGGGTTGGGACATGTAACTGGGCAGGCGGCCCACCTTGGAGCGAAGCGGTTTCGATCGGGTCGGGCAACCGCCCAATCGCCGAAAAATCAAGGTAAAAAAGCGGTGGGTTGTGGTGGGTCACTGGAGTGGCCCATTAAGTGGTGCACGATGTACGGGGAGACGTCGTCATCCAAAAAATTATATGAACTAGGCACGGGACTACTCACTTTAGGAAACGGAAATTGAGTTTCATAAAAAATAACATGGCGACTAATGATGATTTTATTAGATGATAAATCAAAACATTTTGTAACCATGATGATTAGATGGATAACCCAAAAATATACAATAGGTAGAACGAGCTTGAAGTTTGTTGATAGTAGTTGACGAAAAAAATGGATAACATAAACACCCAAGAGGACTTTAAGAGGAGACGCATTTGCCAACCCTTTGGTAGGAAGTATGTTAAGAAGATAGGTAGTCATTTGTAGAGCATGATGCCAAAAGGAAGGGGGTACGGAAGCATGGATCAATATAGTTCGGACAATATTATTAATGGTACGAACTTTCCCATTATTTTCACAAAATTCCCGAAACAACCCATTATCATATTCTTTGCCATTATCACATTGAATATTTTTTATTTTCCGTTCGAATTAGGTACGGATGAATGCTCAAAAATTTAAGAATGTGGAAAAAACTTGAGATTTTTTCGCTAACGGAAAGGTCCATAAAAAATTAGAATAATCATCCAAAAATAGAACATAATAACGATGGCCCACATAACTTAAAACGGGAGATGTCCATAAATCGCTATGAATAATATCAAATGACATTAACGTACGAGAAGTATAGGCTACAAATGGTAATCTAACATGTTTTTCTAAAGGACAGGATTGACAAATTGGAGTACTATGTGTACCCTTACAAGAAATAAAATTATTTTTATGCAAGGAAGAAAAAATGGACGATCCAGGGTGACCCAAGCGTGCATGCCACAAGGAAGGAGCTAAAGCTGCAAAAGTAGATGGCAAGGCTTGACTCAAGAGTCTAGATGCGGGCGTGATAGGATAAAGATCTCCTCTACTATAACATCTCATGAGAGGTATCCCCGTCTTGAAATCCTTCACAGAAAATCCAAAAGGATCAAAATCAACAGAAACCCAATTATCAGTGGTGAATTTTCAGACGGACACCAAATTTTTAATTAAGTTAGGGGCATGAAGGGCATTTTTCAAGACAAGAGATGGATTGGGGGAGACAACGTTGTATGATTGTAACCACGAATTGGAATTGAGTTGCCATTACCAACAATTATGCCACGATTTTTGCTCAAATTTGAATAAGACGAGAGAGTACTTTGGTCGGACGTTATGTGAGAAGTGGCGCCAGTGTCCATGTACCAATTCTCGTCTGGAGAATTCAATCCAAGTGTATGTATGGCGGCTTCAATATTGATAGGTGTCGAAATCGGATTGGGGCCCGTATCATGGAAAGCCTGCGGGGGCCAAGGCTCAAGCAGGCCACCTTGTTGTCCAGGCCCAACACAGTTTCGGTAACCACTGGACTGCTGTGAATAATTGGGCCTGAAGGGTTGCTAGGTGGCCCACTGTCCAGGGAATGGAGACGCTGGAAAATATTGGTTGTTGGGCCAAGGGCCACTGGCCCAGTTCTACGACAAGGAGCCCAAGACTGGGACCAGGCGGCCTACGGCCCAATGCCACTGTTCCGAGGTCCACCCCCGCCGTTGTTACAATTCCGTCGGTGGTGACACTATTTCGGCCGCCCGTGGTGTTGTTGCCACCGCGATTCTTGCCATTATTTTTTTGGTTTTGACCCTTCTTGCCGCCACCGTTGGTGCGGTTTTGGCCTGAATGGTCAACAAACCCATGAGAGTTAGCAGATGAAGTCATCATCGCCACGGAATTGGCGCCGGTAGCCATTTTTTTCCCAACCCGGCTTCTTCTAACGTGAGCATCGAGCGGGCTTGATAAAAAGGTGGAAGCGGATTACTTTGACGGAGGAGAGTCCCAACGCCATTATAGGCCTTGGAAAGGCCTGCAACCATTTGTAGAACATGCCGATTACTGGAAATAGGCGCCCCAACGTTATGGAGTTGGTCCGCCAATTCCTTGAGCCGTTTACAATAAGCGGAAATATTCAAAAAATCTTCCATGCTGACTTGGGAGAATTATTGCTCAAGAATGACAACTCGGGAATGTTGGTTATCCTGGAATATATCACGTAATCTATTCCATGTAGCCATAGCTGTAGTGTCTGGCTCAATAATCGTCTGTAAAAGGTCGGTAGAAATAGTGGAATAAATCTATTGAAGGACGGTAGCATCAAGAGTAATCCATAACTGAAGATCCTCCGCGGGAGTAGAGGTAGCGGGAGGAATTATATGATAGAGGACTTGATGTGAAATTGTGTGAACTTTGAACAACTCTGCCCACGTCGCATACTGTACGTTTTCCATCTCAAGAACAATAGGGATGTAGTTCTTGATGTTGGAAACAGAAAGGGCAATATGAAATACATTCTTAGACATAACGAAAGAACAAAAAGTGAAGAAGGGATTTAGACTAATTTGGGAAGAGAAGAGAGAAGCCGGGCACGGAAACCGAGGGCAGCGGAAGACAAATAGATGAGAGGTATGAAAAACCTAGACTTCTGATACCATGAAAGTAATAATCCCTTGATTATTTTCATTAATGAATGAGTATATATACAATTTACAATTTCCATAATATGGAAAATCCTATTCCTATTCTACTCCCAAAATCCTATTCTATTTGTACAAGAATTTTCTAATTATGGTAAGTGTACAATGCTAATTATATACAACAACCTATTATCAAAAACCATAATATATACGGTGTGTATATCGTGTATATCACGGTCTCCCAATTGGGGTACAACCATTCCGACGTCGCGGGTTCGAATCCGTATGGTGACAGTCTTTGCTGAAATATTGCAAGGGCTGTTTGGGTTCGTGTCCCGTTGGTCCTCTCCCTTGCAGGGCTGCCACTCGCGCATATCCCTCGATTTACATCCCACCTGGCCAAGGGGCCTCTAGTATAGGTGAAGGGTTTCGCCTTCGTGACTTTCCCCTTCACAAAAAAAGTAAAGGGATAAATATGATGGAAAGTTACCAACACGTAATATAACTCCATTCCCACACGTGTTTGCCGTAAAAAATATCAAATCTAAGGATTCGGCGCTTTAAGCATCCCGCGATCTCAACTCCTAATACACCAACCCTTTATCTCAAACTTTTTGCAAAATTCGGCTTAGTTAATTATAAATAGAATGGTTGTGAAGGTGTAGTTCACTTTGGGGTGGTGGAAGAAGAAGAAAGGGTGGTGTGTTGAGTTGACAGGTCCATGTCGGAGACAGCGGGGCAGTCGTTACACCATTCGTGCAGGTCGCTACTTATTCGACAAGGAATTTCCTTATGATAAGAAGTTATGTCTCATTCATGTGATGAGAAAGCTGAGAATGAAAATTAGCAAATTTCACATCTACGGCAGATTCTGTGCCCCTCTCCATTGGGTTCGTAGTGTTCACGTGATCGAAATGCATTGGATGTCTGCTCGGGCAATTCAAAGATTTCATGTATGTCCTCATAGGAGCCCTTCGTGCTCGGGTACCTTAGTAGAACAATATGCTATGTAACTAATTCAATAGATGCGGTTAATAGAGGATGGAAAAACTTCAAAACCCCTTTGAGCCGTGACAAGGAGTGGCGAAACACAGATTTAAAGACAGATAGTGAATTTGCCAGCTTTTTTTTATAACTTTAGAATATATATGGATTGATAATATAACATTAGGGATATATATAGGCTGATAGTATAGCATAGGGTAATATTAATTATTTTTTTTAATAATAGAAGGGGAAAATGTGGTGTGTTCTCTAGAATTATTATGGTTATCCTAGCCGTAAATACGATAAAACAAAATTATAACTGATTTAACAAATCATTTAACGTTTTACAGTTTGGATTAGTTCATAATACATATGCCTGACAATTTTTCAGATAAGCAAATGATTATTGGCAAGATCAACTAGAGAGCATTCTCATTATAGTTATCACATAAGACTGACAAGCCCAAAAGCATAACCAAGTTTAGGGCGAGCATGATCATCATTCATAAGGAGCATCTTTTGAGCTGTTACGGCAGAAAAATAGAGTTCTAGCTAAAGAAAATATCTATTAAGTTTAAAATAAAATGATACTTCATCGGTTTCACTTTGTTTGTCTTATTTTGACTCGCAGAATTTAATAAAATAAAATAAACTTTTTAATCTTGTTATCTTATACTAAAATGTGTCTAATGTACTAAAATATCTTTTGAATTTTGTGGTCTTAAATATGTCACGTATGAAGTTGGGTATAAAGAATTACTACTAAATAAAGAAAGTAACATTTTTAAAAAAAACAGATTAAAAGAAAAGCACAAACAAATTGAAACGGAAGATTACATGTTTAAAATTCAAAAAATTGCGTGGATTGTCCTTCATACGGGCTGATCTTTGATTTTTAACCCTCAATTCACTGGTCTTTAATTTTTATTACTACTTCTCATTTAATGAAAATTTGTGGATCAAAATACTCTTTATTCACGGGTCTACTAATAAGAGGTTCTGGATTCGAATCCTAGCAGAAGCAAAAAAGAAAAAAAATTCACAAGGCAAGATTTTCATAAAAATTATGTCTATTCAGCCAAAGTAAAATAGAGATAGTTTCTATGTAACTAGCCGAACAAGGCATAATCTTAATTTTTCAATGAAACTTTGTCTTCAGGCATAGTTGCACGGAAACTATGCCCCTTAAGATATAATCTCTATACAACTTTGGCCGAATAGACATCATTTCTATGAAATCTTGCCTTGCAATTTTTTTTCCTTTTCGACTCTGTTGGTATTCGAACCCACAACCTCAGATGTATTTTCGAGGCATAATTACATAGAAAATATATCCCTTAAGGCATAATTTCTATACAACTTTGACCGAATAGGCATATTTTCTAATGAAATCTTGACTTACGATTTTTTTTTTTGACTCTACTGAGATTCAAATCTACAACCTCAAAGGTATTTTCAATTATTTTTTTAGCGAAGGGCTAAAATTAAAGACCACCCTAAAACAGGTACAATCATGCGAATTGCAGAACTGTAATTACGTTGGAAAAATAAGACTTCCGGACAGACTTTTTTTGTTAAAGTTCCAAAAATAGTGATCCCAAAATAGGCGAATTTAAAGAAGAAAGAATTTATTTAATTTACTTAGAAATGCCAGGTGCTAAAAACTTGTACGTGTCTGACGTGTGAAAAATACCTCCACCAAATTATAGTGCAGGATTAATCAGTCACCTTATCCATTTGATATGCATGTCTTGTGGACAATTTGAGCCTTTAAAATTGAACAGAGCAGTTCAATAACTAGCCAGTGGTGAAGAATTTTAGTTCCTACAGAGACTTTGGATGCAGAGTACAAATCTTCTGCAATAAAAGTTGCAGGTAAGTGTGATTTTTCTTTAGTGTTGTATAATTGTGAACTTTTTGTTGTTTTTTGATGATGAGAATGTGGAAATGATCGATGAACCTGCTGTTTATTTACCACGCTAATCAGATGAGCATTTGACTTATTATAGCCCTAAAATAAATGAATACTATCTTGATTTTTTACTAACGGATTAAGCTCAACTCTTAGCCGAGGGTCTATCGGAAACGGTCTCTCTATCTGCTAAGGTAGGAGTAACGACTGCGTACACTCTACTCTCCCTAGATCCCATTTGTGTGATTACACTGGGACCGGGTATGTAGTAGTAGTAGTTGTTGTTGTTATTGTAAGAAGTACTCTTCCTTGATTATTTCATTCCAAATGGGTAATATATATACCAAGGTAATAAATTATCCTAATCCTAGGTACTTAAGGTAATGAATTTGACTAAATATACACTTACCATATATAAAATATACACAGTTATGACTAATTATATTTTTTCTATTCTATCACACCCCCTCAGTCGAAGCGGGAGGGCGGTGTATGCTGAGACTGTCTCGAAAATCTTCAAACAGAATCAACGGAAGACCTTTCGTAAAAATATATGCGATCTGATAGCGTGACGGAACATGTAAAACACATACCTTCCCACGAGCAACCTTTTCACTGATATGTGGTTGTAGTGATTGGATAAAGCTCGCCCCGACTATCACATCTCATTAAACGCATCCCCGTCTGAAAATCCTTTATGGAAAACACAAAATGATCAAATTCAACAGAAACCCAATTATTAGTGGTAAATTTTCTAACTGAAATCAAGTTTTTAATTAATTGAGGTGCGTGAAGGACATTTTTCAAAATTAACGGTGGGTTTGGGGGAGACAAGTTTGCAGTACCATACCCACGAATTGGAATTGAATGACCATTTCCGAAAATTATACCACGATTATTGCTCAAATTAAAATAGGACGAGAGATTACCTTGTGAGGACGTCATATGGGACGTTGCCCCGATGTCCATATACCAGTTTGCATCGGGTGGTGTGAGCCCAAAGGTGTGCATCACAGCTTCGATGTCTGTCCGAGACGCCACTGCCGAATGGCATGCTGCCACTAGTTTGGCAGTGGCCCAAGAACTGAAGGTTGCTGCTGCTGGCCGTGGTTTAGCCCAATTGCCAGCGGGATATGGGCAGGGAGGCACGACCCAAGGCCACTGCCAGGCCCACGGTGCCGGCCCATTGCCCCATTTGGCTCTCGGCTGCCACTAGGTCGGCTGCTGCAGCTGATCGCCGCCACGTCGGTGGCTGCCACCCTTTCCACCACCGCGGCCGTCGCCGCGATTTTTACCTCTATTATTGTCATTTCGTCCCTTTTGACCACAGTTAGGTGGCCCATTATCAAATTGGGAAGAATTATCGTCGGACGGAGCGACAACCATGGCAGAATTGGACACGGTGGTCATCTTTTTGGCAAAACCCGATTCTTCTAGTATGAGCATAGAACGGGCTTGGTAGAATGGCGGAAGAGTGTTGCTTTGGCAGATGAGTGTACCAACACCACTATATGCATCTGTAAGACCGGCCACCATCTGTAAAATGAGCCGATTGTTAGTGACTGGCGCACTGATATTCTTGAGTTGGTCGGACAAAACCTTGAGCCGTTGGCAATATGAGGATGCATTGGGAAATTCCGCCATGTCAGTAGTAGAAAATTTCTGCTCAAGTGTGACAGCCCGAGAATTTTTATTATCCTGAAATATGTCACGTAACCGATCCCACGCCTCCTTTGCCGTAGAGCCGGGCTCAAGAATTGTATGCAACATGTCACTGGAAATCGTGGCATAAATCCATTGGAGAACCGCTGCATCATAAGGTCACCCATAATTCCTTTTCATCATCGATTTTTGGCACCTTTTCCATGCCATTCTCCGGGGAGATGATGTAATGAATAACTCAGTATGACCTACAATGAATTTTGAAAAGTTATGTCCACGTCGCATAAAGGATGTTTTCCAGCTCAAGAGTGATAGAGATGTGAGACTTAATATTGGAGACCGCTAGGGCTAGGTGAAAATTTGATTTAGAGTCTAACATGGCAGACAAAACAAAGGAGAGCAAGGAAAAAGATATATGGTCGGCAGCGAAAGAACTCAGCTGATGGTGATCGGCGGCGAAAGAACTCGGCCGACAGTGATCGGCGGCGAAGAGGTGGGAGGCCGACGAGAGAGAAGGACAAATTTAGTGTTTAGGATTTTTTCCTAGACTTCTGATACCATGTAAGAAATATTCTTCCTTGATTATTTCATTCCAAAGGGGTAATATATATACCCAATAATACAATCCTAATCCTATGTATATAAGGTAATAAATTATCCTAATCTCATGTACATAAGATAATGAATTTGACTAAATATACACTTACCATATATAAAATATACACAATTATAACTAATTATATTTTTCCTATTCTATCAGTTATTAAGCTCAACTCTTAGTCTATGCTGACCTGTGTGGTCGTGTTAGATCCTCCAAAAATGCACTCCAAATTGCACCCATCGACATTTTTGAATAGTGCAACATAACTCTTGGTTGAATTGTTTCACACAACTAAACATTGTACCACTTAACCGATTATCGATTTAGCATGTTTACAAACCGATAAATCGATCCAATAACATTCAAACCCTAATCGAACCGATCAACAAACAGCCCCCAGTACCAGCGCAAGTTTCAAGTCTCACAACACACATCAAGAGAAGTACTCTAACGTGTATGGCCTCAAAAAATTAAGTAGGTCTCAATGTGAATTGACTTGTTGCATACCTCAAATATAGCAAGTAAGAAATCTCTTCTCTAATAAGCTAAACCATAGAAAAAACTGTTCACACAATTCACCAGAACTAAATGGAGAAAGATACAAAAGCTTCATCAATTTTCCTCCTTTTAAGAGATACTACCAAGGAAAAGCCTAATTGAAAAGAAATTTCTCTAGTACTTCCTAAACGAGATGTATTATTCCTACTGTGTTCATCAGGCTACATAATACAAAAAAGCCAGAAATTTTCCTTGAGATTAACTTGTACACCATTTGTCAGCATCAATTTATATCACTCCTCGACATGAATGGACTTGAGCAATCACGATCTCAAATTTATTCTACTTTCAGAACTATCTTCATGAATTCATAAACGAAATAACTTATTGCAGCTGATGGCAAAACCTGAGGAGCACAATAGAAAGAGACATTTTGTTATATGCTTAATTCTTCTTAAAAAGTACAGCTAGCAGAGCAAAGAAACTCTTCTAAACAGCCAAACTGGAAAAATGTATCACAATATTAACACAAGAAACCACCACATCCTGGATACCGCCATTAAATCTAATATAGACAAAAAGAGAACATGAACCTGTCCTCTGCATTCAAAATATGAGCTACATTGACAAAAAAGATGGCGTTAACAGATGGCAACAACCTTAGTTTTGGGTTTCGAGAGAAAGGCAGCCTTTGGGCTTTAACATACAACTAATTGTTGTCAGTCTGGAACTACTATTGTCTATGTGTTGGCTCTTACTTGTTGATCAGCAGAAGACTTATAATCATGGCTGACAAGCTTATGTTACCATCAAAATATTGAAGGAAAAAGAATACAAATGTATCTAAACTATACTAGTTCTTCGAAATAAGGTAACTGTATGTGCCGCTCATCGAATTTTTATCCCACCCCAAATTGTTGTCTAGGCAATCACATTTCAGGGTGTATATTTATCATCACTTTCTACAGTAGAAAATTGATGACTTTATCCATAAATCATATCCAAGGACTCTTTCTTAATCTTTTTTTTCTAAAGGTGGATTTCACTGGGTATGTTGTTGTTGGTGTCCGGGGCCAGCTTGCGCGCACCTCGACTAATTCCATGGGTTACCTGCTATTCCCACCAACAAAGGTATCAGGGAACAGGCTTGAACAGACTTGGACAGATGGGGAAAAATTCCCTAATGTTTTTATGCCTCCGCTGGGATTTGAACCTAAAGACCTCATAGTTCTCAACCCACTTCATTGACCATTAGGCCACACCCTTGGGTACATATCCAAGGAGACTTTCTGAAACAGGGTCCTATATATCTACTTCATATGATGGAACAACAGTCAACAAGAAATTGTTTGTTTGATGTACCTGTAATAAGCTGGGAGTCAATCCTGCATAGAGGGCAGGAATACCGCCTTGCTCAACTATCTTCATGCTAGTTGCCAATGCACTCATCTTGGTTGCCCGGACCTGCATCTGAAGCTGTCTTCTCACAACTTCAAATGGGTATGTAGCGGCTTCAGAACAAGCACCGGCAATTGCTCCATATATCAAAGTTCTAACTGTACCTAACTCCAGTTGATCTAATGCATTTAGATCTTCACCTTCTTTCATATTTTGTAGTCTTCTCCTCCCTTCTGGTGAACGCAAATAAGCTGATTTTAATATATCATAAACTCCGTAAAAAACTGCGCCTGAAGGTGCCATGCTTATGATGGAAGGAACTAGGCCCTTGTAAAGAGAGAAGAATCCTTCCGTGCGAATCATGTGGTTGAAAGCACCGATTAAGCCTCCCAATGCTTCTCCCCCAGGTGCTACCATTACCGTCCTAATCTGGAATATTGACATGTTCCAAGAATTTCAAAAAAAAGGAAACATGGTCAAGATCATCATCGAGCCGGTAGAACTTGATGTAGTTCTTGAATGTAGCCACAAGGAGAGCCAAAGACTAGTATTTTGTATACTATAGGACTCGCAAAAGAAAGGTTATAGCACAGGATTAGAAGTCCAGTGGCATGATAATATATCAAGGCTAGAGCAACAATATGATTCTGTTATCCAATTCATCAAAAAAAAAAATCAAATGATTAAATTAGCTGAATTCGTTACAAATTGAATCGTCGATGGAATTTCCCTAGCTTCTTGATTAGACAGAGTCTCCAGCGATTATGCTAGTGGCTTTTTGAGTTTAATTAAGCCCCAAAATCACATTCTCTAACTTGTTTAGTTCCTCTGAGTTCATTCAAATCAGTGACATAGAGTCAAAGCAATCAGCATGACCATGAAAGGAAAACCGAGAAAATTTTGTATGACTAAGCAGAGAGTGCTACTTGAAGAAAATAGTTTGTCAAGCTAAGCAGTCTGAAAATGTTAAATGGGTAAAGCAAAATTTCAAAAGCCAGTATCAACTTGCATTATTTTACAAAGTAAATTTTCAAATTCCAGATACATATCCAACTCAGTGGAGTTCAACTCGTTATGCTTCTTAAAAAGAAATTGTAAGAGTAAAAAGATTGAATATACTAAAATATCTCTTACAGTGTCCATAGGTATGCAGAGCACAGTGGCTGTAATTCCTGCAGCAGCACCAGCAACAAATCTTTCGAGATTAGTTGCCTCCTCATTACCAGTTAATTTGAGCAGATGATCCCTGTATTTTTCATACGCATAGAAGTTGATAGACTTAAACGGAGCTGTGCGTAAAATATTGACAAAATTTCCTTTCCAAAATCCCTTTATGCCTTGAGTGGCTGCAATCGTCTTGATGAGCTCCAAAAGATGCTTCTGCTCACCACGAACTATATACTCCAGCTTTAATCTCTCAAGAGGAGCAACAAAAGTTCTTAAACAAAAAAACAGTTCAGGAAAATTTCAAACCGTTAGAAAGTCCACAAAGAATAACATATTACAGGTTATATGTACAGTTTATTGGGAACATAACCCAACCAATGCCACTAAAGTACAAAGCTTCAAGAAAGTATTGTTAGTATTCACATTGCAAAATCCAAAGTCACAACCCAGAAAGAAGACTCTTTTAGCATATGTTTCGTTCCTAATGCGTCAAACTTATTCTGCTAAGATATGGAATCACATTGATCCATGTCACAACCAAAAAGCAGAATATGCCTGGCTCAAGTAACAAGAGTCTAACCATATATTTCAACGTTCATGGTTAGATCCTTCCTAATAACGGATATCCGTTACACTCAATTCTTCCCATGTGGGCTTCTAGAGTTCTTGTTACTTTGCAGTAGGTTTAGGGTGGACTGTATGGAAGGAAAAAACCCAAAGATACTTTGAAGGAAAAAAGGAGAATATTTCCAACTTAAAGCATAGATGTATTAGCCATTTGGCGTAAAAATGAAAATGTACAGGAAGTAGATAGAACGATTAATTTTCCTTAGTTCGATTCACATGTAGCTATTGTACTAATATGCATATTGCAAATGGTTGTACTGCTCATCATTGCACTCTCTGGGTGCTATTTTTTAATTAAAAAAATTCATTACAATTCCGATGTTACTTTGCAGTATGTTTAGATTTCTTACTTTGTGTATTAGACGATTTGATGTACTCTACTTGATTCAGTCAAAAGAATTATAGCCTAAGTTCCCGAGTTGGAGATAAGCGGACTCGAACTGCTGACATCCGCCGCAGGGTAGAGAAAAGATCAACATGGTAGTATTCATATCTAAGCAATTCAATATTTCTACAATTACGTAGAATTAGAATCTTCAATTGTTTGTTTTTTCTATTTTTTAGTTAAATAAATAAGGTAAGGTTAGGAACCATATCTCTCGGGTTCAAGTCATGAAAATAGTCTCTTATAGAAATGCAAGGTAAGGTTGTCCCCCTTGAATGTACCTTTTCCTTTGAGCTACGCTTTTTATTTATATAAATAAAAAAACTAGCCCTAGGCACCTCGCCTAGTGGATTTGCTTTAAAAGAAATGTGGTACGGTCCTTCTCCGGGCATAGCGGGAGCTTAGTGCATTCGCTGCCCTTTTTAAATTAATTATTAACTGATTTAGTCCCTTGAATACCAATAATGCCATGAATATATACACCAGGCAGTTATCCTTCCAAGTTAAATGACAGAAAATTCTCTATCAGATAGTCCAAGCATGTCCATGCCAAACCAATTAATCCTCAAATAATTAAGTAATTTGAATTTTCAATAGAACAAAATAGGCACTATTTTCTCCATACCAAAGAATTCTACCTTACCACAATGAAGCATTTGGAATACGAAATGGGCCAAATAGAAGAAAATAGAATCAATAAATTCATATAGCTGACTTCAACTAGTTTGTCATTGAGGCTTAGTTGATTGATACAAAAAGGCATTTCAAATAGCTCGATTGACCTTAACACAAAATCATACCAACAGAGGCGGAGCTAGGATTTTGCGTTTATGAGTTCTGGATTCTACAAAAGGAAGCTTACTAGTTAATAGGTTCCGTCTCAAATTATTTATACTCCCTCCGTCTCAAATTATTTGTCGTGGTTACTAAAAATAGTTGTCTCAAATTATTTAGCGTTTTAGAAGTTCAAGGCATAATTAATTATTTTTTTCCATTTTACCCTTTGTCATTAATGAAGATAATACATAAATAGAATAAACATTTAATGGAAAGAGATTATAACTTAAGACATAAATAAGGGTCAAATACTCCTCTTAATTAATATTTTTTAAGAGAGGTGTAAAACAAAAACAAAATCGACAAATAATTTGAGACGGGGAGGATATGTTAAATGAAATTTTAAACTTAAATACAGTATCTGACCAAAGGCACAGAGTTCTGCCAAACACGCATAGCCAGAACTATAGCTCCGCCCTTGCATACCATCAACAAAAACTAAGCCTTAATCACAAATTAAATCGGTTAAAGTTGGCTATATGAATCTTCTATATCCATTCAGCTCTATTCAGACTCATTCATTTCAACACTACAACAACAATAACAACATACCCAGTGTAATCTCACAAGTGGAGTTTGAGGAGGGTAGTGTAATCTCACAAGTGGGGGTTGAGGAGGGTAGTGTAATCTCACAAGTGGGGGTTGAGGAGGGTAAGATGTACGAAGACCTTACGTAGAGAGATTATTTCCGATACACCCTCGGCTCATCATTCATTTCAACACTAGTAAACAAATATGTTTTTTGCTTGTTGGCTATATGAATCTTCTATATCCATTCAGCTCTATTCAGACTCATTCATTTCAACACTACAACAACAATAACAACATACCCAGTGTAATCTCACAAGTGGAGTTTGAGGAGGGTAGTGTAATCTCACAAGTGGGGGTTGAGGAGGGTAGTGTAATCTCACAAGTGGGGGTTGAGGAGGGTAAGATGTACGAAGACCTTACGTAGAGAGATTATTTCCGATACACCCTCGGCTCATCATTCATTTCAACACTAGTAAACAAATATTTTATTTTACAAGCAAAAAACTACTGATCAAAACCAATTCAAAACTGAAAAAAAAGGTCATATTTGTTTTACCTTGAAACTGCAGCAGCAATAGCACCAGCCCATAGATGTTTAGTAGTATTAAAAGCAGCATCTCCACCACTTAGCACCTTCTTCTCCTCCACCTTTTCAACTTCCCGACACACCGGAATTTCACTCTCCGCCGTCGTTTCATTACCTCCGCCGTTGATCGACACCGTCACCGACAAAAACCGCCGGCCGGTGCCGGAAACCTCGAATCCGATCGCTCTCCGTCGATTTTTCCGAACATATAAACTCTGGTTGTTCCCAATCAACGATAAGAATGATCTAGGAGCCGAATGTTCTAGAAACAATCCATTATTACAGTCATTAAAGCTAATCGCATTCAAACACAGATCATTACTGCTCAAACTCGAAACCCGAACCCGACCCGGATCCGATTGAATCACTAAATTATTCAACCAACTTTCCATCTTATGTATTTACACAGTGTAGCAAATTGGAATTTGAGATAAAGGGATTTTTTAAAAGAGAAGAAAAAATGGGATAAATGAGAGCAAATGGAGGAAAAAAATGCATTGATTCCATCGTCATGAAGAAAAAAAATATTCCTCTTTTGCTAAGGACTAGAGAAGTTTTTTCAGTTTTTTTTTTTAATTTCAGTTGGAGGGTTTTTTTATTTTTTTTTGTTTGATTGTGGCATAATGCCAAAAAGAAAAAGAATGTTATTTTAATGTTTTCATGAATTGATGGTTATAGTGACAGGGAGCTGTTATCTATGTAGTTATATTTTGGTTGTTTCATATTTCTATAATTGTGTTTTTTTTTTTAAAGATATACAATTTGATAACAGAGCAACTGATATCAGTCTTAGTTCAGAAAAAAGTAAAATGCTCCCATCAGAATTCAAACTCACGCTGCAGGCCTCCATCTGAATTTTAAGTTCACCTCATTTGTCATCCAACTATACTCGGGGGACAATTGTGTTGTTTTCTACTTGGCTAGTTTGTAGATCTTCTCCAAATTATTATAGATGGCACAAGAAACTATTATCTTTTTTGTCACATGCTCCCTCTATTCCAATTGATGTAATATTATTTTGTTATGTGACGTTCATACGGGAGGACCGGTAATAAAGGACTTTCATACTTTTAGGTTGATAAACTTTTGAAGAAAGTGATGTATATGATATTTTAGGGATTGGACGAATTCCAATTGGAATGGAAAAGGAAAGTGAATAGGTTTATAAGATAATACAAGTTCACATGGTATGTGTAGTTTTGACCTCGATGATGGCGTAAGCCAAGGAACAAATTTGTGAGGATTGTTGGGCAAAAGCGGATAATATGTATCATGGATTCGGATTGTGATAAATATGATATCATGGTTGGTCTCCATCAGTATGGTAGTGGAGCAAAACTCGATGAGGACGTCGAGTCCTAAAGTGTGTGTATGGGGGGGGGGGGGGGGAGAGAAGGTGGCACACTCATGATGGAGGGCATGTGCTAGGCTGGCAAGCTTATGAAGAAGGGATGCACATGATGTCTTAGGCGAATCCCATGTCATAATGAAAGAAAAAAGTGAAGACTTAACAAGGCATGACACTTCACATGGCACGCGATGTGCATCTTGAGAAGTCAATCTCAATTCAACACCAACCATTTTTTGCAAAAATGACTTGGAGTAATATTTATAAGGTTAGGCTCTTAAAATGGCATCTCAACATGTTACAAGGCCACTAACATTAATTTTTTATACCAACAAGGGTTGTGGTACAATGATAAGTATTCTTTCATCCTAATTAGAGGTTTCGAGTTTGTGCTCTAGGTATAGAGTCACCTTTGTTAGGAAGCGTTTTACCTTCTAATGTGAGACTTTCTGGGGCACGAATTTAAATTTAGTTTGACCCAATATTAGGTACTAAACATCAGGTGAAAAATAAAGGAAAACATTAACTTGCTTATGTGGGGGGGGGGGGGGGGAGAAAAAATTTGCATTTGGAGAGAATACTTCTTAAAAGTTCCTTACCTCAACTTGTTGAAGATTTGCAAGAGAATAAGCTAAGATAATTCTATTTAAATACCATATTCCTTGTGTGATCTCCATTTCCAAGAGCAATATTTGCCTTCTTTCACATTTTCTCACCTCCCCAATGAGGCTATGAGGAACTTGTGGAATGAATAACGAATATATCTTCATAGTTCTTAGCAAGTAGGGTAAAGTTCTTTTGTTCAATGTTTGTTAATGTCATTGAGAACTCAACTATGCATTTTACATGTTTTGGAAAATTAACACTCTGATTTCCACTAAAATCAAGCTTGGCATCAAATGATAAGTCTTTTGAAAATATTTCAAAGTTTCATAATTTTCGGCATGGTGTGTTTGTATATATATATATATGTAAAAATTTACTAAAATTTCAACCAAGATTAGATCAGAACCCATAATTTTAACAGAATAATGAATTCAATGTTAAAAATCTGAAAGATTGAACTCATTACTTTTGAATCCTGGATCCGCCTCTGCGCGCCCCCTGCTACTTCAGTTTTTACCAAGGAACTTGAGCTTATTTTGACATAAGGATGTATTATAACAAATTAAAATAAAGGTCAACTACAAATACCATCTCATCATACTATATATTCTACTCAGAGAATGGGAAAAGAAAAGATTCCTGAACTAGGAATCACATCACATAATATATAATCACAAGTTTTAACAGTACCAACTGGATCTTTAATGATTTTCAAGAGCACAGAGTTATCAGCTACCTCACCACAGAATTGAAAGAACTTGTGGTACAGAACAAAAAAACAAAATTGTTCCAAACCTCATAATGATCTAACAAAGTGAGCTAATTGAACATCTATATATATAATGATATAATTGGATGCAACTGCATCTTTGTGTATGTCCAACTTCTTATCTCTCGTGTTACGTACAAAATTCTAGCACGCGCAACCTCCACCTTGCTGCTCCATGTGAGATGAATTTGTGGTAGGCTTCAAATTCACATCCACCATACCTTCTTGCTTCGTGGACGAAAGGGTTTCCATGCCTGGTAAAGCAGCAGCAATCTTTCGGAACAGAGGCTGTAATGTTCATCATTTCACATATTAGGGTCATCCTAATTTGACTACTAATCAGTCAAACAACTACGAAAAGCTAGAAGTCAAGTCTATGTTAATATTAAGTGAAGAAAAGGAGACTGTACCTTAATATTAAATCCAGCTTTAGCACTGGTTTCTATAAACATTACGTTAAATTCACGAGCCTTGGTTTCTCCTTCTTCGATGGATACTTGCCTGTTTAAACATCATCGTCCAAATCAGAGAAATAGCGGAAAAGATTGACATCATATTATAGCAGAGTTAAATCCAATTCCGCTTATTGATAATCTTTTAAAAAACAGGTTTTATTTTTCTGAAAGAAACCAGGAAGAAAGAAGCAAATTAGGATGAGACCATGCCCAAAAATAAAGTCTAGGCTCAAACTCTCTCCAGCTGCAAGCTCTCAACAAAATTTGAGGTCCTTGACTCTTCGAATATAATATTCAAGAGCGGAGCATGTTACATAATCACATACCAATACGGATGCTGAGAGCAAAACTCTAGGCATGACCATGAATCCGAAAGAAACCAGATACTAATTTTACTAGGCCTAACCAAAAACGAAGAAGTCCATAGTGTAAATCATGCCAATGTTAAACAAAATCAGAAAAGGTAAACCACGAAAGATACAGCTCTGGATAAGTGGCGAAGCAATTGCTGAAAGAAATTATCAACTAAAGAAGCAACCATCTGTAAACCCCACCTTTTTTCAACAAGATCAGTTTTGTTCCCAACAAGAACGATTATGACATCAGTTCCCCGTTCAGTACGTACTTCCTCAATCCACTTTGAAGTATTTAGAAATGATTGACGGTCTGCAAATAAGACGATTAATCAGAAAAATTATATCATGGCACATAAAAAATAAATGAATAATCAAAGACAAATACCATACTGCATTGGATAACCAATAGGCTGAATTCCTTAGAAACTTCTATTCTCAGTTTCCTCACCAATCCTAAAGTTGTTGAGTAGGCCATGAAGGGCACAGATATATGTAGAAACATTCTTTAAAGAAATATTCAATCAATTACTCACTGGCAACATCAAACACAATTACGGCGACAGAAGAATCTCTAATGTAGCTCGGAATAAGACTCCTAAATCTCTCTTGACCAGCAGTATCCCTATATACATGAAGAAATTACATTAGTAAAACAATGAAATGAATGGTTAATAAACAAATTAAATCAGTCGGTAAAATGATTACAATGCAAGGTGCAACAGCATCTACAAAATCACAGCAGAATGTCAACAGTTCCTAACTGACTTCAATGTTATTCGAAGAACAGATCTAGGTCCACAAAATCCTCCATCTCCCCCATCAGGTGCATTAGTTTGTCTAGGCATGATGTTCTAAAGCATTTTATCTCTACCATACTCAATAGATTTTTTGGTTCTAAGACTAGAAGGATATTGTATCCTAGATAATCCAGTTTTTTTTATGGGTAGATAATCCAGCTTCTTAATTGTGACATGTATGAACGTCAAAATAGTCATCTTGGACAGTATCTATGAAATATTCATGCATAATTGAAATTATTCGTCTTTGTTTCTCCTAAACCCCAAAAGATAGTAAACAAGGTTCACAAATATATTTTTGTATACTTGTTTGCTGTTTAAATGTGGCAATAAAGGTTCTTCTAGCTAAGTATCCAATTCTCAGTTCCCTTTCACATTTTCAACTATATTGTTAGGCAACAAATCTGAAAATGAATGGAAGTGCAATTTTAGTCAAGAGAAAAATAAAATAGAAGAATATGACATCCAGCGTATCTAAACCAAAAATTTTAGAAAGACGGGCCTACCAGAGCTGCAAGCGAACTGTTCGATCTTCAAGGTACATTGTCTTCGACAAAAAATCAATACCAATGGTAGCCTGCACATTTAGAAACACGGTAAGCAAGAGGTTGATACTAATTCAATTGACCAGAATTTTAATTTCCCACATTACTTATTGCAGTGAGAAATTGTCACGTCAAGACCAAAAGGCATCACGGATCCACATAAATACAACAACTACTACTACTATGCCTCAGTCCCAAGCAGAGGCTACAATTGAACCCTTTGCACTTCTTGCATCAAGTTGTTTGCAAGGGCCAACTTGATCCTCTTCCCCGGAGATCTCAGATGAGGGAACCCTGGGAGAGCCGCCGACTCCAACTACCGTCTATGTACGATCCATAAGATCTGACCAACTGCCCATCCTACCTCCTCTACGTTCTTGACAGTCCATCTAAATCATGCGTTCATAGTTTAGTATTTAGAAGAAGTTAGTGATTTTTACATATATTTGTATACTCTGAATCAAAATTACTTGGTTCAAGCAATTTGGGGTCGACTATATGAATCTTCACTTATCATGTTACTCCATTTAAACTCATCTCAGACTAATATTATATAACTAATCCACATTAATGATTGTAAAAAAAAACACCATTTTTCATGTTAAAACTGCTATAGCTACCCCACGCCTAGATAATAAAGGAGGGTTGTGTTAGGTTGATAGCCACCAAATTAATAGAGTGGAGTATATATAAAGGATTCATTAAGTTGGCTCCAACTAAATTGTGATCGATCTAAAGATAAAATGTCAATATCCTCATGTATAGAGAGGATCTATATAGTCAACCCTAACTAATTTATAATTAAATCTAATTGATTTATATAATGTCAAAATCATACCCCAAAACCAACGAAAAGATACAATTTTGACAATGATCTCGGAGAAAATTGAGAATCAAATTAAAAAGCATCGTCAATAAGAAAAAAGCACAATGGGGAGAAAGTTGTCAAATACGACCAAAAAAATTTGAGGTATATTTTGAGTGTAGAGTTATGAATTCTAGAAAAAGACAACTTATTGAATTCTGGATAAATTGTTAATGGATTTTAAAACACAAATATTATGTCTGGGCCAAAACATACTGGATTCTGCCAAACCCATAAGCCGACCTATAGCTCCGTCCCGGGATCCAATGTCAAAATCATAGTGATAAAGAAAAAGACGACGAAAAGGGAAAATTTTGATAAAATTGAAAAGGTAAGAACTATAAAATTAAACATTGATATTACGAAGTGTGGAGATCGGGACATTAACCTGATAGGTGGTGTCGAATTTATCGTACATGAAGCGAGTAATGATGCTTGTTTTTCCAACAGATTGATCTCCCAAAAATACCAGCTTGTACTTTGCTAATGGCGATACGGCCGCCATTATTATTCAATTATTCTCTTCTTCTTCACTCTCTCAAAAATGAGATCTGGATCGGTTGAATGAGAGGAAAGAGAGAGAGAAAGAAGAGAGAAAATTGAGGCAAGAAAAGGAAGGAAGTGAACAACGTTTTTGAATTGTCAATTTGTAGTGTACAATGTACATACAGAAAGAGAAACCGCCAACCTTCTTAGGAATGTGTTAAAAGACATTTTTGCCCCTAATATTTTTCTTAATGACCTTCTTGTTATGAGATTGAGAATCGCTAAAATTAGACCAAATTATATCTAAATAACACGTTACATTTGCAAAATTTGTAAGTTAGTCACTTAAATCTAACATAGCTAGTGAACAGATAGACATTTTAACTCGACAGAAATGTGTCTTTTAAGTACACCATTCAAGGCGCATGAAAATTATCTCTTCTCCACTATTATCACTATCAAAGTGGTTCGATTTTGCCCTTATATGCTACTTATAGCCGCTAGAGGGCAAATTTAAACTAATCACAAACTCCAAGAACAAATTTGATTTTTTTCTCATTTTTCCAAGATCTTTTACAAGCAAGTCATATAAATCTAATTGAGGGTGTGTTCGGTATGGAGAAAAATATTTTTCAATTTTTTAATGTTTCTTTGGTCAGAATTTTAAAAAATATTTTTTTTTAGAAAAATAAATTTCTCAAAAATGACTTCCCTAATGAAAGTAGGAAAAACAAGTCTCACAAGTAGCTTCCAACCAATTAACCCACTACCACCGAACCAAACCTCAACCACTCCTACCACCCTATGCACCCCACCCCCCCACACACACCTACAACGAACCCCCTACCCCCCACACACACACCTACAACGAACCCCCTACCCCCATAGTTTTTTTAAGAAAAAAGTTTTACATTTTTTTTTGGTTTTCTACACCACCGCCACCCCACCCCGACCCCCGTCCACCCCACCACAGTTCAAAAAAAATTATTTTTTTTTAAAAAAAGTTTAGAAGTTTTTTATTGGTTTTTTTACACCCCTGCGACCCCATCACCCCTCCAAAAATAATAATTTTTTTTTAAAAAAAGAGTTTTTTTTTTGTTTCCATTAATTTCCTCCGCACTCCCTTGTCCCGCACCCCTACCCCTCCCGAATTTTCTAATTCATATATATTATTTACTTTTATAAAAAAATGAAATTTTGTGTGGTTAAAATTGGTGATGGGTGAGTTATGGGGGTGGGGGGGTGGAGAGGGCGGAGGTAATTTTTTTCTATTTTTTTATAAAAATTAAATATATGAAATAGAAAGTTGGGAGGGGTGGGTGGGTAGGTGGAATGGTGGGGTGGGTGTGGTGGTGTGGGGTAGGGGTGGGTGAAGATGAAGTGTGTTCGAGGGTGGTGGGGTGAGATTTTGTTGGGCGGTGGGTGGGGCTTGGGTGAGTATTTTTTGAAAAATATTTTCTACTAACCAACCGAACATGAAAAAAATAAGTAAGAAATTCACTTATTTTCTAATAACCAAACGAACATAAAAAAAATAAATAAGAAATTCATTTTTTAAAAAAAACTCATTTTCCAAGAAAATATATACCTCGGTACCGAACACACCCTGAAGGTAATAAAGTGTACTAAGTAAATAATCTATAAAAGAGGATGAATACGTGTCGAAGTATATCTATTTAAATTAAACGTATGAACTCTTTTTTTATGCCACTAGTAAATAAAACTTTAATCTTAACTTAATTATGATTTTTATTCTCCTACGTCGTTATTTACTTGGAATGATTAATTTTGTTAAGTGCAATAATTCACTTAACAATCACAGGTGCAATTATTAAACTTGGAAATTTTGCAACTTTCTCGACTCATTTTCACAATGAATGCACATTTTAGTCGTATCGCCATTAGCAAAGTAATTAGATAAAAAATGAATTTTAGTCAAAAAGTTCTATATTGACAAGAAAATTATGACAAAAATTGGCCAAGGCAATTGGCTATCAATTTATTCTTTCTATTTCACTTGATTCTCTATTTAATTTTAATCTCTCTTGCTTGCGGTTATCACATGTTTTTATTAGAAGATATATTGGTAATTATGAGCACATTAAAGTATGATTGGGACCATAAGCTATTTTTGCTGAAAAATAAATGGAGAGAATATTTACGATCTTCCAAATTGAATTAACTACAAGTAAAGTATGTTACTCATATCAAACAAATTCCTATTAATATAAACAAAGTAAACGGCAATTTTGGACAACTTCACGAATCACATAGGCAAATTTGGACTTTTTTCTTCTTTTTTATTTCCATTTTGTAAAGTTCCCATTAGCTGAGTTGGCAAATAGAAATAAATGTGTGTCAATTTTATAACGGCTTAGAGCATAATTAACCTCAACTATAAATGGATAAAAATAAATCATTTTGCAAACCATAAAGCTGAAGGAAGAGAGGATTTTTTTTTTTTTAGACATGCATGGCATTACTTTGCATGGTTACTAATCAATCAAGTAGAGAGATGCCTACCACCAAAAGTCAAACTAGTATTAGTTTATTTAAGTTGTTAAGCTTAATAATTACGAATACTACACGATACACATTTCAAATTATGCTATCAACTTTTGAAATGTCAAATTTTATGAACTTCAGCAAAATGCACTTTGCTTCATATTTAATTTAGGTTTCATGTTATGTTTATCAAAAGCAAAGACTTCCCTTTAATTGTAGAGATGGTAATTGTCAAGTATTCCTAGGCATCATTTGGCAAAACTACCTCATGATTATGCTTTGCAATTTATATATAGTAAGGTCCATGATTAAAGAATTTTTTTTAGAAAATTGAATATTAGTCCTTAAAGCATAAAAACGAACTTTAAAGTGCACTCCTAATCAAAAATAACTTTTAAAAATTGTTGATTTTACCATAAACATTAGAACTTTTTAAAAGGATAATGTTAGGTCCGGATATGCTATGGAACAATAAAAACAAATTGGACATAAACTAACTCGAATGTCAAATCAGTTTCCGAATGTCGGCGATAATGTCGTTCGGCACCAGTGATAACACTTTAGTAAAAAACATAAAACTTTAAAGAGCAATGTGGCGGAAAATTTAAAGAATACAAATGTTTAAAATTTACATAGATTATATATATATTATATAACCTATGACAGTCAATGACCGAAAGTATTGTATATATTTATTATATACAAAAATTACAAATTCCTTTCTTTACAATTTTACAAGGTGAAATGGAAAGGAATTAAATGTTGAAGTCGCAGATGAGTTCTGCCTGAAAAATCTAACTAAGTAGACATAGACAACCTCTCATTACAATCGCTCCATACAAAACTAATCTAGAATCTAAACATCAATTGTAAGGTTGGACAGAATGGTGTCGACACACTCAGGCAACACTTGTGATCCAGATTTCTGAGTTGAAATCCCGAAAGCTCTCTTGGTATTTTTGCAATCTAATTCTAGATGTTGATTCACTTCAGTAGTCTCTATATTTATAGCATAGAGTCTTCCTTAAAAGTCTCATCGATCGGTTGTGAAAGTTGAGGGAAAGGTGGGCGGCTTGTGGTAGATGATTAAGGAGTGAAAATCTCAACAACTTTGACTTGTTCCTTACTCGACTTCTTCCCCAAGCTTGGACTCTTTCTCCCACGTTTTACACAACTCCAATTCACCACGCCTAAGTCATTTTTACCTCACAGTAAAATATTACTGCTTACCGTGAAGTAAGACAAAACTATTCTAAAAATGTTGATCCAAATGTTGTGACATTTGTCCCAACACTTTTATACATTCAAATCAGTACTTCAAAAGATATGTTGGGTCAAATGTCACAACACCAAACCCAACATTAACAATCTCCCCCCTTTTTGCCTTTCTTCACAAAACTCTTACAAACCTAAACAGGCTTAGGATATTGAGACAAATGTTTGTCCGACATTTGTGATCAATAATATCAATGTTATGCTTCCCCTAACCTGCGATGGCTTTCAAGTAATCATGCGTGTACTGATTCATTGGATTAGAAAAGAAGAAAGATGTTAGCACATATATACATATCATCCACTTATATAAATTTATATACAGACCATAAAAAGAAATATTCAATTGTCCACATAAATCAATATTCATCATGTCGAACAGTTAACTGCTCAGTTTGAGCAACATTCACGACCCTCATACAGTATCAACTCCTCCTAACTCATCATGCAACAGCAACAACTTCCAACAGCTTTCTACTCTTGCGTAACTGCTTTTCTGCATAGAACAACAGTCTCTAGCCTTCTTCCTCAGCTCCCCTACATCAACACTTCCTCTGCTTCCCTCGGCTTCAACAACATCATTTTCTCCCCCTTTTTGTGAAGAAAATAGCAACATGAAATGGTCTCTGGCTTGAATCAGAGCATTCCTCACAGCATCAACCTCAGATATTTGTTGGTTGATCTTTACAATTTGATTCACAAGTCATTCAGTTGACAGTGGAGACTGTCTTGGACCAGTGTTATCAAGAATGTTGGTGACATTCCTGTTAACATCTGCACTATTTCCTTCCATTTTCCAGGGTAGATCGATGACTCTGTCTCTACTCTTCAAAATTGCTTTGTTTATTGTGTACAGTTCAGGAGCCTTCTCTAATGTGTCCTCTCTTTTAGTCTTAAGACCTTGGGTAGTTAAAACTTTGTATATCAGAGAGGGATAAGAGAGGATTGAGGTTGATTCTTTTTGTGCCAAGTTGACAACTTGATGCAAGATCAATTTGCCCAGATCAACTCTCAAATCTTTCCCAATTTTATACAGCATGGTGGATTGTTCTGCAGTTACAATTGACTCATTCATTGAAGGAAACCAATTGTGTATAGCAATTTTGTAAATGGTGGCAAACAAGGCTGTTAATTTAAAGGTTGGACATCTAGAGATCCACTTATGCATTATACCTCATGTGGGGTACTCAATTACTTCATCTCTATTGTCCACTGCAGGGTCTGCTTCTCTAACATTCTCCTCATCATTTAATCTCATACATTGGTTTTTAACAGCATGTGTGAACAAAAATACTCTGTTATAGAGATGTACCTTACCAAATTTCTTAGAGGAGATATCCTCTATAGCAGAGCTCAAATTAGCACAAAATAACCTGACTATTTTATCAACATACGGTTCTTTCTCAGTAACAGATCCTAGGAGTTTTCTTTCTTTTAATAACAATACCAAACCATATTCCGAACATGAGGCAATGTCTAACACTTTTTCAGACCTAATAACTCTATTCTTGTACTAGTCCCAATTATCATAATTAGTTTTAGAATATAATTTGTCTGAGTAGATAGATACCTCAATGTCTGAATCAGATTCGGTTTTGCTGGAGGATGTTAGTATTTGTGTCTCTTTTGATGTTGACTGAAATGTTGCCTGAGATGTGGCATCAGTGGTAACATTCGGAGCAGCAGTCGATTTAGCATATCTGGGAATTCCCTTTGGAAAGAATTGCTTCAGTGGAGTTTAATCAGGAACTTCCTCGTTATCTTGAGACACATTTTGCGGTACAGAAGCAGTTGGTTCTTCTTCACTCTCTTCAGTTGAGAGCACAAAGTCTGTGTCGTCACTGTACAAAAGTAGTGTGCATGGAGAGGATCTTCAAATCCTTTTGGTTGTTCAATTTAGACAACATGCAATGGCAAGTAGAAGTCTAATTGACTCAATTCTAGCTACAAGTGCGAAGGTTTCGTCATAATCAATTCCTTCAGCCTGAGTATAGCCTTGAGCAACTAGACGAGCTTTATTTCTAATAACAGTTCCCGATTCATCTGACTTCTTTTTAAAAATTCACTTGGTTCCAATTACATTTGTATTATATGGGCGTGGAACTAAGTCCCAGACTTCATTTCGAGAGAATTGTTCAAGCTCTTCTTGCATTGCTTGAATCCAAAAGTTATCATTAAGTGCTTCTGAAACATTATTAGGTTCTAAAGTAGATATCCTCTTGGTATATGGTAGACATACACACATACCTTACCATATCTTTGTAATTGAGTGGTTCTTTCCCTCTGGTTTTAATTCCTTCAAAAACTTCCATATCATCTAGCCCATGGGATGGTTCTTCCTAATCCTTGATGAGGGGTCCCTTCGAACTTGATCTAGCAATTCAGCATTTGACTCCTCATACATGGCCTCTGTGATCTTTGTTTTAGGTTCAGATGTTGCTTCAGGTGTGGCAACATTTGGGGCAACATCTGACTCTTCTGCAATGTGCTTATTTTCCACTGAAACTATAACGTTATTTTCAGTTGTATCTCCTGTAAAATCAGAAAGATCATCAAAAATAATATTTACAGACCCTTGTATAGTTTTGGATCTCAGATTGCATACTCGATAAGCATGACTATTTTGTGAATAGCCAACAAAAATTCATTTGTCACTCTTAGAGTCAAACTTTGTCAAATGATCTCTATCATTTAAAATGTAACAAATACACCAAAAAACATGAAAGTAACGCAGGTTAGGTTTCTTTCCATTTATAATCTCATAGAGTGTCATCTTTTTTCCAGGCCTTAAATAGACTCTATTAGCAATGTGATTAGCAGTATTCAAGGCTTCTGCACATAAACATTTTGACAAATGTTTAGACCTAAGCATCACTCTAGCCATTTCTTGTAATGTTCTATTCTTCCTTTCTGCTACCCTATTCTGTTGAGGAGTTTTGGGAGCAGAAAACTCATGAAAAAAATTCTTTTTTCTCATAAATTCTTTTCGATGGTCGGATCTGATCCGAAAAATAAGAGAATGAAACAGATTCCTTATTCTAGAGTGCAAGATTTTAAACATGTCAAAAGTTTGTGATTTTTTTTTTAAAATTATATCCATAAATATCTAGAAAAATCATCTACAATCACTTCGAATACCTCATGTCTCCTAAAATGTCTACCTCAATTGGACCCATAAGATCCATGTGCAATAATTAAAAACAGTGAGACGTACCTGAATGTTGTCCGTCATAATGAACAACATTATGGGAAATACGGGTTTGAAAAAAAAAGACCAATCAAAGCCCTATCTAAGTAAAGCTTCGTCTGTTATTTTTCCGGCCCTAGGGGAGTTCTTCACCTAAATCGCTGCGTACACACTTACGCCTATCCCACAGTCTTTTTTGCTTAACTCGCATGTAATCTTCACAGACTGTTTTACTTTTCGGATTCAGTTTGGGAATGCCTCTTACCGCTTCATATGAGATCAATCTTTCTAAATTACGGTAGTTGACATGCCCCAACTTTTTATGCCACATTGTTGTGTCATCGATCATAACATTATTGCATGTTTCTTGTCTTGCAACAAGATAGAAATTGTCACATGTCCTTGTACCTGTCATGATAAGTTAGCTTCATTCGTAACTTTACAGGCCTTCTTATTAAACTTTACCTCAAGATTATCATCACACAGTTGACTTATACTAATCAAATTTGCCATTAAGCCCTCAACGTGTAAGACATTTCTTAGTGCTGGAAATCCATGAATATTCAAGATCTATTTTTCAATTATTTTGCTTTTACTGCCACCTTCATAAGTTACATTACCTCCATTGAATGACTCATAGTTCTTTAGAAACTCCTTTGTACCTGTCATGTGGCGAGAACATCCACTATCAAAGTACCAAGAACCTAAAATGTTATTTCTTAATGCAGTTATAGCAACAATACATGTTATATCCTTTTTGGGAACCCAAACTCTCTTAAAACATTTTTTACCTTTCGGCTCAGAAATGTTGCTTCGAATGTTATTCGAAATGTTGGACAACTTTTTAGACAACATTTTGCTCACATAATCTTGAAGTTTGAAACAATATAGTTTTAATTGTTCAGGGGAGTTACAGTGATGACATACAAACTTCATATTCTTTGACATATATGAGAACCTATTATTTATTTCTTTTTCCTTTACAAAGCAAATCTTCTCATTTTTATCAAAGAGATTTGAGCATTTCGTTTTGAGAGGGTTTTTGTACCCAATTCCTGCATGTGAAGGCTTACTAAAGTTGAGTATTTCATTCAATTTTGAAGTTTTCGTGTTGAGCTTACGGAAGGTTGTTTCGGCTAAATCTAATTTTGCACTAATCTTACTAAATTCAACGTCCTTTTTGGTAAGCGCAACCTCTAGTCGGGTTATTGTGCCTTTTGGATCTACATTCTCACGAGTTAAAGATTTTACATTTGTGTCAAGATGATTGGATTCTATGATTAAGTCTTTACATAGATATTGCAATTCCTTAATCATATCATCTTTGGAATCACCTTGATTCTCACAATCAGTCTCACTAGTAGAAATAAAACCACTAAAACAATTAACGTCAGAATAGTTAAAGAATTCATACTTATCGGATGTTGCTGGGGATGTAGATGTCGTTGCTGATATTGAGGCAAATGTTGTGACATTTGAGACAACATTGTCGGTGACATTTACATTGTCCGATAAAGACTGTTCGAAAACAATAGCCAGCATTGCTTGTGTTTCGACTTCTTGATCTCCTTCCTCTTCTCCTTCGTCGTCACTCAGAGAAACCCATAAACTCTTACCAATTTTTCTCAGAGTATTTGCACATTCATTAGCATAATGCCCCCAACCCGAGCATGCATGACATTGCACGGATTCAAGTTGTTTGGAATCAAATTTGGAACGATCTGAGTTGGTTCTCTTCAGCTGATTTCCTCTTTGAACAATTGGAAGGGGTTTGGTGGACTTTTGATTGAAGCCTTGGTTTTGATGTTCTTTGAATTTGAACTTATTTCTGTCATTGTTAAACTTCCTCACCATTGAATTGAATTTTCGAGTGAGGAGGGCAACATTAGCACTGTCACCAACTTCTTCAAGGTTCTCATCCTCTTCTTCGATTTGATTCTCCAAGGATTGGACTGGAAGTGCTACGCTATTGTTCTTGTACAATTCCCTTTGATTCTCAATGTTCATCTCATAGGTTTTGAGAAAATACTCATTAAGGTATGAAGGTCCATTGTAGCAAGATTTTGAGCTTCTTCAATCGCACAGGTCTTTATATTGAACTTTTTAGGAAGTGAACATAGTGCCTTTTCCACAAGTTGAGTGTTAGTTAAAGGAGCACCAAGCACTTGACATTCATTAGAGATCTCAATCAACTTTTCAAAATAGGATTTTATGTCCTCTGTTTCTTCCATCCTTAAACGTTCATATCTACCCATGAGCATGCGTAGCTTCGTCCGATGAACACTTGAGCTACCTTCACAATGAGTTTGTAAAGTATCTCATGCGTCTTTAGCCGTAGAGCAGTTTTGTATGAGTTTGAACATCTAAAGATCAACCCATCCAAAAATTGCATTTAAGGCTTTCTCGTTGAAACTTGCATTATTGGTTTCTTCCGCAGTCCATTCGGATTCAGGTTTAACAAGAATGTCACATTCCTCGTCCGGTGGCAACATAGGAACAACATATCCATTGGTTATAGATCTCCATGCTCTAACATCAATTGATTTTGATATGAGAATTTAGGCGGATCTTCCAATAGGCATAGTTTGAACCATCTAAAAGGGGAAGCCTACTAATCGTTGGATTTGCCGGATTCATAGCTTTAAATAACAGGACCAATCACTTATTGTGTTAAGTGTTGACTCTGATACCACTTGTTAGGTCCGGGTATGCTATGGAACAATAAAAATAAACTGGAAATAAACTTAACACGAATGACAATTCAGTTTTCGAATGTTGGTGATAATGTCGTCCGGCACCAGTGATAACACTTTAGTAAAAACAGAAAACTTTAAAGAGCAATGTAGCGGAAATTTAAAGAACACAAAGGTTTAAAATTTACATAGATTATATATATTATATAACCTATGACGGTCAATAACTGAAAGTATTGTATATATTTATTATATACAAAAATTACAAATTCCTTTCTTTACAATTTTACAAGATGAAATGGAAAGGAATTAAATGTTGAAATCGCAGATGACTTCTGCCTACAAAATCTAACTAAGTAGACATAGGCAACCTCTCATTACAATCGCTCCATACAAAACTAATCTAGAATCTAAACAACAATTATAATGTTGGACAGAATCTTGATGGATGCATGCACGCAACACAAAATGAAAGGTTGCCTCTGAGAATCGTTATCCAGGTAAAATCTTCCTTTGCAACGTGATTTCATGTGTGTTAACCGTTTGATTGAATCGATTTATGGTACAAAATAACGCAACTGACTGCAATCCTAGGTAGATTACATGACTTCAGTTCTATGTTGCTCCGACTCTTTAAAAATGTTGTTGGGTGCATGTTGGATCCTTAAAAAATAGTGCATTTTTCAAGAATCCGACAAGGGTACAACAACATTCTTGAAGAGTTCAAGCAAAATAGCTTCAGTTTCCAACTTAGCGTCAAGTATAAATACCATAGCCTCCTTGATATCTCATCATACTCATTCCCTTGTACATTGCGATACTAAAACGATAAAGATCACACAAATTGCTATTATTATATCTAATGTGCCACGAATATCCAGTATCAAAACAATATATCAGATCTTGAGGTTGAGGACATAGTGGAATCTCCCATAGCCAAGAGTGTGGCATGTTGAAGTAAAAGTTCTTTATCGAAATTACACTAAAAATATAAACAATGATCAATGAAATCATTCAAGAAGCCTAGCATGGATTTTAAAAACCATGAAAAAAGGGTTCCGTCACCGAACGTTGCGAATGAATACTACTTAAAAAAAACAGGAATCAGCGATGGATAGATTGATAGTTGAATAGCAAAATCCATCACTAATCCTATTTAGCGATGAATTAGTGACATATTATCAAAAAATTCTATTAGCTACGAGTTATTTAGCGACGAAATTCGTAACTAATTCCAGCTCTTTTGTAATGCATGTATGAAAAAACAAGAACTAGTGACAGACAAATGATGTAAACAACAAACTCCATCGCTAATTCTATTCCGCGACGGATTATTAAAGAATTATGTTAGCGACCAGCTATTTAGCGACAGATTAAGAATAGAAGCATAAATACGAGTACACCTAAAACATTATGGACATGCTGATATACTTCTGAATTTCGAAGAGAATTTTGCAGGTTTTTCTCTCGGAGCAAGTGAAGATGAGGGCTGCAGTACAAGGGAAGGATATTACAGCGAGTGACGATAATTTGGACAAGGAAAAGAGCTGGTCATCGACGAAGAAGGAGGTCACGTCCCTTAAAGAAGAACTCGAAAAAGTGAAGATGCAAATGACAGCTTCAAAGGGACAACTCTGAGCTGCAACAAGAATATGAAAAGGTGAATAACAAGCCTAGAAGTTCGTGGAGTTCCGGATATTGGAGGAGGGTGAAAAAGTCTGCTCTTTTTAATAGAAAAATGGTCGAGGATGAAACTCAAGAAGGCGAGCATAGAGTTAAACCAGCAGGCCGCAGAGCCAGCTTCCATCGAAGGCAATCCATATCTTAAGTGCTAATATTATACTTGTTCTTATGTATCTTGTTGATGAACTGATAAAATTACCAACTCTTGTCTAGACGAAGGCTAGTTTGGCATAGATGGAGTTTGGATACAGATTGTAACCTATGTTGCTCGGATTCTCCAAAATTGTTGACACACTTATGTTGGATTCTCAGAATATTCACTACTTTTGAAGGATCCGATATGCACCCATTGACATTTTTAAAAGTCTGGGCAATATAGATTGTAATATTCATCCATCCTGCTGGTAAAAAAATGTGCAATGTAGTAGAATTGAATTGCACTAGCAGCCTTTGTACTTCATATCACAATTAGTCTCTTCTATAGTACAATTTACGATTACATACTAGAGTCTCATCATTTCTGTTTTTAAGTTGATATATTATATCCCTTTTTTCTGGTAAAGGTTAGTTTTGAATCATTACATTTCCAGTATATATCTGATCAATCAATCTATTACACCTCAACCCCAATTGGGGTGCGTAATGGATGCTACATGGGATTTCGGAGTCATCCAAGCTTAATTAGAGGTCACAATTTAAATTTAAATTATGACATTAAATTTTCATTAAATAACCTTGTATAAAATTCTTGGTGTAGTGGTGTTGACTGTTTAGTTGAATTAACGCCACTTGCATTTGTTGGCCAATCTATGCATTTCTACTCGTTTTATGGTTTGGTAAAGGGTTCATATATGATATATCGGCTAAGACCCATTAAAGAAGAAAGCATTCCCTACCAAAAAATTTCAAAGTTTCGGCACTTCATCGAGACCCATATGACCTATGAGTAATTGAAGCAACTACTAGGGATCGTTTGGTTTGTTATATAAGAAAAGTAGTTCCAACATATAATTTTTATATTATTATCACAATATTCGGGTCTCACGTTTAAAGTTTCCATTACTAAAATACATTGTCATAATTACATCTCTGAATTAGGGATCGTCCATACGTTGGTAAAGTAAATTACATCTCTGAATAATAATATGACGTGATATACAAACTAGATGATGATCTTACCAAATTCAGCTTCCACCATAAATAAGACGGCTAGGGGAATTGAGACAAAGGAAGTTGACAGGGATAACCACTCATAGCTTTTTTACTCGTTAGGTCTTAACTCATCTCTTTGTATGTGACACAGCAAATATAATGTGCAGAAACAATAAAAGATAAAATAAGTAAAGTATACAGAAGAATAAAATGACAAGACAATATAGCAGAAAAGCATCTTTTTCTTTACATCTGAATTCAAGCTCAAACTAAATGTCAGCTCGAGGCTTCAAACAACTAGCTGGTAATCAGTGCACCACTTATCTTTCCCAGAAAGGCCGATTGCACATATATCTCTCGAGGCGGAATCATGCTGAACAAATCCATATACATCACATGCAGGTATATCTACTAGAAAGATTTTTACTCAATGTCCAAGTTCTCAGGTAGAGTTGACCTCAAATAGTACCTGTCAACTCTAAGCACTCTTTTCCCGTTAGATAAGTAAAACCAATTGCCATATTGACAAATATACTTAAAGAGTCTGTAATATGGCGTATTCAAGATTCACACTTGCTTCTTCTTAACACGATATGGAAATTTTTGGTGTATGCTTATGCTAATCATAACCAAAGGAAGTGCCACAAGGCAGTATGGCGAAGGAGGTTTTCCATCAAACATGAACTGGAGCAGAGCAGTGACAAGAAGTGCAGACACAATGACAAATCCCTGCGCGCAATTTAAGACAAGCAGGAAGAAATAACATTGTCAAGAAAAGGATGGTAATGTAACAGTTACAGAAAGTACCGCATGATATACTCTATAAGGGGAGGGAGTGCAGGGATTGAACTTTTCCAGAAGGACTATGGAAGAAAAGGAAGTGATGATTTGATCTTCAAGCAGCACAAAACTTCTATGACCTCATCTTAATGTA
This sequence comes from Anisodus tanguticus, assembly GCA_034509755.1. Classification (NCBI taxonomy): domain Eukaryota; kingdom Viridiplantae; phylum Streptophyta; class Magnoliopsida; order Solanales; family Solanaceae; genus Anisodus; species Anisodus tanguticus. The sequence goes on along the minus strand of CM067552.1, from coordinate 6,668,171 downwards.
GACCAGACAAATCTTTTAAAAGAATGATTAGACCATATATTTAACTGTTTCACTCCACCATGAATTGTCAAGATAATATGTAACGAATTAGGAAAAAAGACAATATTCTAGGACTCCACTTTAAGTGACATAGTGATGTGCCAGAGCTACAAATGCTGGAATCCAGGGACAACCAATGAGTGGCGGTCATAATAAAGTTTACTAGTCATTTTCTGATGTAATTGAAGGCAAAGAGGGAAGATTTCGTGAGACTCTGCTTGGCAAACGAGTCGACTATTCAGAACGTTCTGTCATTGTCGTGGGTCCCTCACTTTCATTACATTGATGTGGATTGACTCATGAAATAGCAAATCAAGGGGAAAGGCACAAGAAGGCGAAGCTATAACAGAGAATAGCAACAATATTTTTTCAAGCCTATTTTATTTCCGCGCAGCTTGTAAACCATAAGAAGTTTAGTAGACACTTACCTTCCTAACACCACCGGCATATGAAGTCACAAGACCCACAAGAATACCACCAACTGCATTTAAAATAACAGGGATCTGGAACAAAAGAAGTAAAAAATATCACGTAAAAATCATGAGTTTTACCTAGATAAATCTGCCTCATTTTCCAAAACAAACAAGGAAAAGAAAATGAATCCAGACGATCTTGATTTTCTTTATAAACAAAAATTATGTAAATTACCAACTCACGGAACGATTTCTTATCCTCAACAAAACAAATTTAAAAGTGAAAGTTGGATCTAACCAGAGGATAAGATGCATATGACAACAAAACCTCGGGCAAATTAATAGAAGACATACCAGATAGAAAACTAAAAAGTTTTTTCAGGAAACCTCCACATTCATGGCGGTTCTTAATCCTGGATGTTTTTTACTTGCTATACCAATTTAACAAGCTCGCATGATATAAAGGATTAGAAAAAGAAATTGTATATTGACAAAGTTGATTTACCAAGGTTAATGCAGTCCACCCATAGAAGAATCCATGCTGTTTAATAGCTTCTCCATCTGGAGACTTGGAGGTACTACTTATCAAGCAAAGACTCCCAATAATGGACATCTCAACAGTCATCAGGTAGGATGAGTGTTTCTTAACCTGTAATAGACAAGAAGCATATCAAAATGGAGTAAATGCAAAAGACCTTTCCATAAAATAACAGTGTTTACTTGCCTGAGATGCCCATTGACACAAGGCAGATGCCAGACCAGAAAGCACAGACGCAACCAAAACTGGTACAATTCCATAGAATAAGATCTCATCAGGGTTATTACTACTGGAAGCTTTGCTGGAGCCTTCACCAACACTTAAAAGGACAGCTGCCATGATTAACAAGAAAAGAGCCCCAATTTGTTGAATGGATTGCTTCTGCCTGAAAAAGCATAAAGGATTTTGGGGGAACAATGCTATCAGGAATGCCCGATACACAATTAGTGTAACTAACAAGAATACTTGCTGGATATTACAGCTATGGACTGTTAATTGCTAAATTGTTTAAACAATTAAAAGAAAAACAAGAGTTGGTTGTACCAACACAGAGATCTAGAGTGTCACAAAGTTCCAATTTAAATGACAAATGTTGCAACTAACCAGCTAAGTGAATCATATGATGTAAGAACAGCTTCTATAAAAACAGAGAATGATGTTAAAAATAGTTTCTAACAGAGAATGTTTACCAGTCTGTTTGACAAGATCTCATAATAAAATGTTACCATATCAAGTAGGTACCATCTGAGACACTAAGGGGTCATTTGGTTTGCAAACAAGTTATACCGGGATTAGATAATGACGGTATTATAGTGGATATACTTTTATTGGTAGATGTTCGGTTCATTGGACTAAAAATGGGTATGATATAAATGTTCGGTTTAAATTAGATAAACTTTATATTTTCAATTTTAACCTTGGCTATCTTAAAAGACTTTTGGAGAAAAGCTTTAGAGAAGGGCAAATGTATCGTTTTGTTTCTTTATCCCGGATTAGTAATTCCGGCTATTATCCCGTATAGAATGTCCTTCACAAAGGTAGGGGTAAGGTCTACGAACACACTACCCTCCCAAGACCCCACTTGTGGGATTACACTAGGTATGTTGTTGTATGTGGTACAAGAATAATACCACAATTATGGTTTAAACAATCCTGAGATTGCTAATCCTGGAATTAAATATTCTACCAAACGTGGGATAAAATAGAAGGCAACCCAAGGCAGTGAAGGCACGAAGCATCCCCCTTTCACGCATGGTCCGGGGAAGGACCGAACCCCGAGGGGGTGTGATGTAGGTAATCTACACTGAAGCAAATGGCTCAAACCCGTGACTTATAGGTAAGAAACCCCATGTCTTATCCTCGGGATTATAATCCTTATCCTTGTAACCAAGCGACCCCTGTCAGCCTAAGCACTAGCACGGTTTTCCAAAGGTAACCAAAACATACACTTGGTCAATAATCTCTGCTAAGCAAGGTCTAAGACAAAGAAGATAATGATCAATAAAAAGAGAGTACTTTCAACAGATAGACAACATTTCGAATCAACATACTAACTTGCACGGTCACCCGGCAAAAGCATACCTCAAAATTATGTAAGTAAAGAAGGCTGTGAAGAACAATTTTGTCTGGTTCAAAATTGAAAAGGTGAGTGAATCAAGATTTTTATATGAGATCTGCAATAAGCTGTTTTGTAGTGCATAGATAGCAGCAGGAAGTCCAGATGCAGTCAAAGAGTCAAATAAGGTCCACTCCCTGTATATTTTCTTCAAACTGCCTTCTTTTGCCATGAGAATAAGAGCACAAAAAACCTGCAAAGTCAGAAGGTATATGTAGTAAGTAAACATGTGGAACCATGGAGTGAAAAACAATGCAGAGAAAAAAAGGAAATTTACCTTGACTACTTCACATGTCAAAACAGATGAAGTAACTATCACTTCACGCCTGTAGGAAGGACAGAACATGAAATCCTGATGTCATATAATACTATAAATCTTAACAAGGAATACGGCAGCATTTATCACCAAACAATTTATGTGAAAGAGTAAGCCTACCATTTCCTTTACCAAGATAGTCAAAAGTAGCAAAATAGACTTAATAAAAAGCATCTTTGAGATAACGAGGAAACAAGGTAAAGGTGGAAACTCAAGCAAACCATAGGTGCTTGTCCTAATTTTTTTTCTTTCGTTTATATATCCTACTTTATCAGCCGTGGAAACAACCTCTTGCAGAAATGCAGGGTAAGGTTGCGTACAATAGACCCTTGTGGAACGGCCCTTCCCCGGACCCGCGCATAGCGGGAGCTTAGTGCACTGGGCTACCCTTTTATATCCTACTTTATCAAAAAATGATATTATTTGCACACAGTTTTACTTGCTCATTGAGCCGGCCCAACTAGATGTGGGACATCCCCACCCAACCCCTAGCTAAGGAGTTGACCCCACACCTTCATAAGGTTGAGCCAGTTCTTTGCTCCTGGGACCGGAGGCGCTAAACCAGTTCAAGGCACCTATTTAGGGCTGATTCAAATAAAAAAAGCAAATAGATATAACTAAGGCTGGTAGTAACATCACAACCAATACGATCTTCTAATTTTAATGAACTTAATTTTTATTTACAACAACATGATATTTGATGCATTGCTTTAGACCTTCTGGCATATTGGAAAGCAAAGGCAAGACAATTTTCTTATGTTTTCCACCATGGTACATGATATGGTAACCATTCTAATATCTACTGTTGCTTCAGAAAGTCCTTTTAGTCAAGGTAAGTTGCAACTAAGAGAGAAGAAGTATGCTATCTGGACCTAAGTGGGAAATGCTCATGTGCTAGAAGTATTGGGTCAAACCAGAAAGAAGAGCCCGAGGAAATATTGAAGAAGGGGTTCAACTCCCAATAAGAATTCAACCTGACAGATGATGAAGAATGGTTCAAGAACAAGACCAACAAAATATCTATTTTTGTATATATCATACTTCATTTGGTAAGTTCATAACTGAAGAGCCAGTGTCAACAGTATGTACAAGTTGTTCATATGACTCAACCTGGATCATCCATTGGTATATATGAGTTTGCCAACTATTATATACAACACTGTATTATTTCTTTACACAAAAATACAGGTGAAAAAAATGATATTTTAATTCTTTCCATATCATTCTCAGTATCTGAAACATTCTTCTATTTCATTTATTTCATAAACAACAAAATAGACATAGTGATGATGTTTCCAGGCTGCCTCCTTTCACTGCCAAGTCTTGAGATATTGTTATCTTCCCTTCGAGGAGAAAATAATTGGAAGATGTCCTACAATGGACCTCCCTTTCCAAACAACAATTCTCAAAACTTTTGACAACAATGTAACTAAACTTATAATATGGTTGTTCTATACACATACTAAACATCAATTAGAAAAGTATGGACAAATAGATTCCATGATTATCCAAGTTGAATGGTAAGACCACCCAATAACTCAAACACAAGGTACTAGGACAACATGAGGACGAGCCTCCTGGCCCAATGTTAGAATTACCTCTTACTCCTTTAATGGCCTGTAGGTCATGGGTTGAGTATGTGGCATATGGTATACATCACATTCCCCCTACTTCATGCACAAAGTAAGCCCTTGTTGTACCTTTTCTCCGGAAATTTTCGATGTCTTACCTTAAATGGGTGAATAAATTTGCCAAGGATGTCTTACAAGCACAACTACATTCTAAATCGACAACACACCTCAACCACTTAGCCACTTACTTGTGCCACGTACATTCACGCGTTCAAGAGGCATTTTACGAAAATCAAGTACTATAAGTAATCTGGTGCTGCTACTGTTCACTTTTTATGAATGATTAACAATAATACTAATTGCACCATACATTTCTCCCAAATTTCTCAATCTATTTCCTTAACCCCCTTTTTGAATGGTTGTTTCCCGTGGTTAATTATTGTATTGGTTTCTGTGAAACCATGTTTGTTTCCCTTGTACTTAAAATTATATTGTCGGGTGTAAACCCTTTTTAATCCCGTGGTTATATAACCATGAAAAAATCTAATTTTTGAAACCACGGATTTGATGATTTTTGCGTGGTTATTTATTTTATTCACCCATTATATCTCCCACTCCTACCCCACCCCACCACCCACGACACCCACCTCCGCCACCCGCCACCCGCCACCCACTACCTCACCACCCACCACCCCACCACTACCCAACCACCCCCTCAACCACCCCCCATACTATACAATACCATATGTACATAATGAAACCATGGGTAACGACCATCCAAACAGAGGCTAAATGCACGAACAAATAATGCTTTAGGATACAGTACATCAGAACTATCGCAAACTTCACATTTGAATTGAAATTGAAATACACATTAATATGTTCAGCGAATTTAATTGCATTCTACCAAAATACTGAAAAATTAAATTAAAGTGAAGGGGGTATAATTTGAACCTAACAAAGCGTTTGGATATGAGCGGCTGAGCACCGTACTGTAGGGTGAGAAGCAGGGAATAAAACCACACGTTGCCGCTAGTTTTTGCCGTCGTCGGGTTCTCTGAGTTCGCTTTCGGACCTTTTTTGGATACCGTAGCAGCCATAACGGGTGGACCCGGAAATCAGTAACCGGATCGTGCTATTTCTATCGGATCCTTCGAAAAATTGCTGTGATTGAACAGTCAATGAGTGAAGGCTTTTTCTGATGTTTGGCTATGGCGTTGGAAATGATGTTTACGACGTCGTTCCCGTTGAACTGAGTCTTTTTTACGACGTCGTTCCCGTTGAACTGAGTCCTTTTTACGACGTCGTTTGTTGGAGATGACTTTGAAACTGACACTACTTTTGTGGAGTCTTCTATAATGGTTCAAAGACTTTTCTTTGCCTAAGGAAGGAATCTTCCGATTGAATTTGAAAAGATTTTTAGTGGGGTTTGGACATTAAAAAGAAGTGAAAATTTAAAAAATTAGTATTTAAAATTGAAGTTGTGTTTGATTATGAATATAATGAGGAAAAATATTAATTTTTGTGAGTGATTTAGAGTGAAAAAGTTTTTTTGAATCGATGATCTATCGGCAATAGCCTCTCGACCTTATAAGATAGGGATAAAGTGTGCATATACTTTAAATTCCATCTTGTGTGATTATTTTGGGTATGTTGTTGATTTAGAGTGAAAAATATGAAAACATGTATTTAGAGTTTTTCAAGAAATTGAATTTCGGAAAATTATTACAATTTTATGTCCAACATTATTCGGAATAAAATTTTGTAAATATTCATGGCCAAACGTGCCCTTGTTTTTTGGATTTAATTTTGTTTTTCATTTCAAAATAACAGCAGTATCCTTTTTTAAAAGATTTGAATCTGGGTAATTGCTTTTTACAAGTGATTAAATATGGTCGGAGCATTTTGCTTTTTATAATAAGGTTTTTTTTAGTGTGAATCTAAATTAATAACAATAATCTTTTAATATTTAAAGAAAAAAAAAGGAGAATAACTATATTCGTTAAAAAGGAGAAAGACAAGACAAGTGATTAGAGACATCACTTTTGTGCTACGAGAATTGTACAAGGACTTAATTTTAATAATCAAAATTATTTTACATAAATAAAATTTATTATGGGATGTGAGGAAAGAAATTGGATGCTTGGTCCGAGGGGAATGAAATTGGATGTGCCAGGTTACGTTGCATAACCGAAGGAAGGGTTATACAACAACAACCCAGTGAAATCTCATAATGTGGGCTCTAATGAAGATAGAGTGTACGCAGACCTTACGTACAGCGGCTGTTTTCGAGAGACCATCGGCTCAAGACAAAGCATAAGCACAAGCAAAACAAGAGCAAACCGAGAGAAACGGTCAGACCTGATCGAAAAAAGTTAAAGCATTATGAAAATGCTGGTAACAAAAGTGGATACGTCATGTTAGCGCATTCTGAAAAAGTAAGCAGTAATTAGCTCAGGTAGATAAGCTAATCAAAGTACACTAAAGGACACATAGCATCAAAAATCAAACTACATGGGACTATAAAGCAATACTGTGTCTATTAGTATGATAGGCTAAGTGGACCTACAATAATAACACTACAACTATCAGTTTGCAAGCGCAAGTAGGACTACGCTCGACTAACTACTACTCTTCTACTCTAATTCGTGTCATCCACAACTCCTATCTAAGGTCATGTACTCAGTAAGTTCCACCATCTAATCACTCCATATTTGACGAAAATATAGTGGTAAAAGTATTTCAAATACATCATATACTTCTTACATAAAAGGACTAAAACACACATTTCGATTCATTGAATGTTAAATGTGCTTCGTCAGATACCAGAAGGATCAAAATTAGAATATACCTATAACTTAGGGACTAAAAATACAATTATGAGGAATAATACTTTACCTCTTGTATCCGAGAACAGTTCCTCTAGTATAGAGTAAATTCACCACTACTCTCTATATGTCTTCTTCATCATGCTCCTTCTGTTTCTTTTCATATTCCTTTGTCTTTTTTTCAACCAGTGAAATGGAGTTTTGTTTCTTCGAATCATGCTAGTGCTAAAATCGATCACAAGAAGGGATCAACTACATAGTCTTCTTCAAGATTTTCTAACAAACAAGGAGAGATCCACGTTTATTGTCTTGCTTGTATGTTGTATGCTTAATTGATTAAGCATAATTCTATAAAGGAAAAAGGATAAAAAAAATACCTCTCTGCTTTTATAAATTAACTATTCTTACCCTTCATTATAAATTGGGGCAAATCTACCCCTCCCGTTACAAGTTTAGGCCAAATATACTCCTACTGTTAGCAAAGTATCATACTCACATAAGCAAGTCTAGTCATTGGAATTGGGTGACATGGACGTCACATGACATTTAACTTATTCTATGTGGTGCCTGTGTACAATTTTTTTAAAAAACAATCTAGAAAATTGATTTTTCTAAAAATACATATGAAAAAATGGCTTTTATTAAAAATTTGACTTTTCTTATTTTATAAAACCCGTTCTTTTAAAAAATATTCTGAAAATTTGGATTTTTAATTAAAAAATCTAGAAAATATTTTTTTAATCTAGAAAACTGTAAAGTATTTTTTTTTAAAATGTCCTAAAACTATTTTTTTTAAATCTTTGAAAAAAAAAACTGAAAAAATGATTTTAAAATAAATTATTTTCCAGATTTTTTAATAAAGAAAATCCAAAATTTAAGATTTTTTTTTAAAAAAATGGGTTTTATAAAATAAAAAAATAGATTTTTAATAAAAGTCATTTTTTCCAGATTGTTTTTCAAAAGAATTGTCATGTAGGCACCACATAAAATAAGTTTAATGCCATGTGACGTCCACATCACCAAATTCCAATGACTAAGCTTGCTTATACGAGAATATGTTAGAAATGAGGGGTATTTTTTAATATTTTTCTAACGGTAGGGGTATATTTGACCCCAACTTGTAATGGATGGTAAAAGTAGCCAATTTATAAAAGTAGAGAGGTATTTTTGACCAGCTAGACAGTAATGAAAATTCAGTCAAGTGTATAGAAGAAGAGAGCGACATAAAGTTTATTATCAACAAATCGAATGAATCCAATGACTGTACAAACCTCAACCTTTATACCCTTATTATCCACATGCAATGATTATCTTTATTATTTCAGCTGCATACTTTCGTTGAGACAAGAACAATCCATCGGAATGACGCTTGACGACAATCCCCAAAAAGTAACTTAATGGCTCTAAGTCTTTCATAGCAAACTCAGAGCTGAGCATGGTCATGATAGACTGGCGTAAGGTATCGGAAGAGGCAGTCAAAATGATATCATCCACATACAACAGAATGTAGGCCAAGGACGAACCACGACGGTAGATGAATAAGGAATTATCTGACCTGCTGTGAGTGAACCCAATAGTCGAAACATAGTCAGCAAACCTTATATACCAGGCCCGTGGAGACTGCTTAAGCCCATACAAGGACTTCTTCAACAAACAGACATGATGAAGATGGTTGGGATCCCTGAATCCCAATGGCTGATACATATAAACTGTTTCCTTGAGATCACCATGTAGGAAAGCATTATTGACATCCAACTGATGAATAGGCCATGCCTTTGAAAGAGCCAAGCTAAGCACAGTGCGAATGGTAGCCGGCTTGACCACCGGACTGAACGTCTCCCCACAAACTATAGCAACCTGCTGAGTCTTACCATCACCCACAAGCCACGCCTTATGTCGAGCAAATGAACCATCTGAATTCTCCTTATGAGGAAAATTCCACATAGACCTGATAACATTAATACCAGATGGACGGGGTACCAACTCCCACGTCTTATTATCAATAAGAGCATTATATTCATCAGTCATAGCAATTTTCCAATTCGGGTCGTTTAAGGCAGACATGGGATTACGGGGCAAGGGGGATTTAGAGACATTAGAATATAAATTAAAATGTCTTTTAGGTGTAAAAATACCCCGCTGATTACGAGTGACCGGTCTATGACTTGAGGAAGAATTGAGTGGATTTTGGGAAATTGCTGGGCTCGGGACGGACTGGCCAGCAGACAGTGGGCTTGCTGGCCCAACTCTGGAAGCAAAAACTGAGTCGAAAACAGGAACTAGACCAGTTCCAGTGTTGGGCTGGACTGACCCAATTGCTGAAACTGGCCCAGTGAAAAGACTGGGCAGAGATGACCGAGACGGGCCAGTGGGACCAGCGAGTAGTGGGCCCGTTGGAGAATTTTGGGTGCGGGAGATGTCCGAAAAATGCTAAATAATATACGGGGATATTTTTTCATCCAAAAAATTTTACGAACTAGGCACGGGAGTATGACTTTTAGCAAACAGAAATTGGGATTCATCAAAACTGACATGGCGATTAATGATAATTTTATTTGAGGATAAATCAAAGCATTTGTAACCACGATGATTAGCTGGAAAACCCAAAAACACACACGGAGTCGACGGGGCCTGAAGTTTGTTAATTATGGTGGATGGGAATAACGGATAACACAAACACCCAAAAACCCGAAGATGTGAATATGAAGGAATTTTATTGTATAAAATTTGAAGGGGGAAGAATATGTCAAACCTTTGGAGGGAGTTATGTTAAGCAGATATGTAGCCATTTGAACAGCATGATGCCAAAAATATGAGGGTACAGAAACATGAATTAATAGAGTGCGGATAATGTTATTTATGGAACGAATTTTACGTTCGGCTTTCTCATTTTGTGAAGATGTATGAGGACAAGAGAAACGAAAATTTATCCCATTAGTAGCACAGAATTCCCGAAACACCCCATTGTCATACTCTTTTCCATTATCACACTGAATATTTTTGATTTCACGGTCGAATTGGGTTCTGATGAATGCTCTAAATTTTAGAAAGATGGAAAAAACTTGAGATTTCTTCGCTATTGGAAACGTCCATAGAAATTTAGAATAATCATCCAAAAAAAGAACATAATACCGATGACCCATAGAACTAGGAACAAGAGACGTCCATAAGTCGATATGAATAATATCAAATGGCATTAAAGTATGAGATTTTGATTCTACAAACGGCAACTAAATATTTTTTCCTAAAGAACAAGATTGACAAATTGGAGTACGACTCATACCCTCACATGAAATAAAACTATTTTTAACTAAAGCTGACAAAATAGAGGACCCCGGATGACCAAGACGAGCATGTCATAAGGAAGGAGAGATGACTGCAAAAACTGATGGCAGGGCTTGACTCGATGGACCGGGACTGGGTGTGATAGGATAAAGATCTCCCCTACTATCACACCTCATGAGAGGACTCCCCGTCTTGAAATCCTTCACAGAGAAATCAAATGGATCAAATTCAATAGAAACGAAATTGTCAATAGTGAATTTACGGACATAGACTAAGTTTTTAATCAATTTGGGGGCGTGTAGGGTATTTTTCAAGATAAGAGGGGGATGAGGGGGAGATAATGTTTTATGACCATAACCCCGAATTGGAACAGAATTAACATTACCAACAATTACACCACGAGGGTTGCTCAAATTGGAATAAGTTGAGAGAGTACTTGAATCGGATGTCATGTGGGTAGTGGCACCGATGTCTATGTACCAATTCCGGTTAAGTCAAACCCAGTGTGTGCATCGCGGCCTCAATATCGGTCTGAGTGGGGCCTGCTGCATGGTGAGCTTGCGGAGGCCGGGGCCCAAGAATTCCAGACCTGGACTGTCTTGGGCCGAAACTGCTGGAGCTGGAATTACTGGGCTAGTGGGCAGTGGGCCGTTGGGGCTGCTGGAAAGCCCACTGGCCAGACGCTGGGAATTGTTGTGGAGGTGGGTCGTAGGGCCACTGTCCACTGGTCCAAGCCCACGGCCCAGAGGCCCAAGGTTGAGACCAGTGGGTCGGTGGCCCACTGTAACCGGGATAGGGTTCACTGCCACTATTTTGGCCACCGTGACTGTTGCCGGTGCCGTCGCGTTTGCCCCCGCAATTTTTTCCATTATTTTTTCGGCCATTCTTATTGCCCCCGTGAGATCGGTTTTGGTTCGAATTGTTACCAAAATTTTGAGGACTAGTGGAGGAAGTCATCATGACCACGGGACTAGCATTAGTAGCCGCCTTTTTAGCCAAACCAGCTTCTTCCACGGTAAGCATGGATCGGGCTTGATAGAACCTTGGAAGATGATTACTTTGACGAAGGAGAGTTCCAAAGCCACTATAGGCCTCAGATAGGCCAGCAACCATCTGTAAAATAAGACGGTCTTCACTAACTGGCGCACCAACGTTGCGGAGTTGGTCCGCCAATTCCTTCAACCTTTTGCAATATGCTGAAACGTTCGGGAAATTTCCCATGTTGACGTGGGAAAAATCTTGTTCAAGGGTAAAAGCTCTGGAATTCTGATTATCCTGGAATATGTCATGCAGTCTATCCCATGTAGCCATGGCCGTAGCGTCTGGCTCAATAATCGTCTGCAATAGGTCGGTGGAGATAGTAGAATAAATCCACTGAAGGATGGTGGCATCAAGTGTTGTCCATAACTTAGGATCATCCTCGCGTTTAGGGAACTCCGTATCATCAGGATCCGCAGGGATTATGTGATGGACGACTTGATGCGAACGAGCGTGAATTTTGAACAACTCAGCCCACGTCGCGTACCGGACGTTTTCTATTTCAAGAATTAGAGGGATATGATTCTTGATGTTAGAAACAACAAGGGTAGGGTGAAACGTGTTCTTTGACGTAGACATAACGAAAGAACAATATGTGATAGAGGGATTTGGAAGAGAGATTTGGAGAGCGGAAGAAACAAATGGCAAACCCGCGGGGAAGGTTCGGTCTTTGGCCGAGAATTGTAACAAAAATTCGAGAGAAAAGTTTTGTTTTGACCTAGACTCTTGATACCATGAAAGAAATAATCCCCTTGATTATTTTCATTAATTGAAAGACTATATATACAAGTTACATAATAGAAAAATCCTATTCCTATTCTATTCCTAAAACCTTATTCTATACATTTATGGTAATACACTAATTATGATAATACACTACTAATTATATTACAACATTACCTAAACTAGGATACTAAATATTTACCATAAATTATATTGACTAAACAACCAATTAACAGCCAATTTCGAGAGTCCTAATAGGCACAAATCCAAGACCAAATATACACAATATACACATGTATATTATGTATATTTAACAAGGATGAAAGTGAAACTGCTTGTTCTGCTTCAAAGTGTTCAACAACCTACTCAAATATTCCATACCAATGGCAAATAAGAATGGTGACATTGGGTCACCTTGCCTTAGTCCTCTAGCAGCTGGGAAAGGTACAGTTGGCTCTCCATTAATAACAATGTCGTAGCTAACACTAGTAACACAATCCATTACCCATTCTATTGAATCATAAGTCTTTTGAAGATCTATCTTTATCATGCACCTAGGTGAAATATGCTTTCTGTTGTACCCTTGAATAAGTTCATGCCCCAATACCACATTATCACCAAGTTTTCTACTAGGTATAAACCCTGCCTGTGCTTCACAAATCACACTTGTCATCACTTTTTGCATTCTATTGGCCAGCACTTTAGAGATCAACTTATACAACACAGTACAACATGCAATAAGTCTATAGTCTTTATAATTGCAGGGTTGTCATTCTTGGGTACTAGTGTTATAGAAGTGCAGTTAATAGGTTTATACATTGTACCTTGATGAAAGAACTTCAGCACACCAGCAACAACCTCTTGTTTGAGAGTATCCCAAGTTCTTTTGAAGAAGACTTCATTATACCCAACGTGATATTACTTATACAAGATTTAATACATAATTAACTTACCTTCTGCCCCTCATGATAGAATTATAATGGATATGTTGTTGTATTAACTTGCAACCTAACTAGCTACCAAACAACTCCAATAAATTTTAGTCAAATTATGCCTCATAGGCCATAGTTAATTTGTGTTGGAAATTAGCCTTTGGCGGGAGTTGCGACCGATCAACTTTAACGGCTTAAACACTAGTGTTACATATGTTGGAGAATCCGGTTCTTCACACATGCATGATCTACTAAGTACGTAGATAACCGTAGGGCCAAGAATCGTCAAATTTCATTGAGAAATGAAAGAGATATTGGTTCACGAAGTAAGGTGTTTGAAGCATGGAAAAGTGTGGTGTGTGATCAATTCTCCCTCATCGGTAGAGGAAGAAAGAATTGTTGTGTATATAAGACTCGAAATTGGTTTGGGGTTTGGGATCCCAAGGGGTATCCCATGTGTTTAAAGGAGGGAGGACCTAGATGTGCTTCGGTTCGAGGAAAGACCACACGCGCACCGCCGCCACCCGCCCGTCCGGTCCGATTCCGGTTCCGAGTTCTGGGTTCCGCGTTCTCGGGTTCTCGGATTCTCGGATTCTCGGGTTCTCGGGTTCTCGGGTTCTCGGGTTCTTGGGCTGTGGGTTGTGGGTCTTCTGATATTATCTTTTTGGGCCAGAAAACTTTGCCAGAAGTACAGTTTGATCCCAGAAGTTTTCTTTCAGATGTTCAGTTTGGTCCCTGAAGTTTTCAGAAGTCAGAATTTGGACGGTCAAAGCAGAAACGCCACATCACTCAATTCAGCCATTTATTTTGGCTGAATTACTCTTCCAATAATGGCCAATCCGTTGGTGTTCTTCACCATTTATTTTGGTGACATTACTACCTCCATAATGGTCATTACTTGGCCAGTAATGGCACTTATGGAGGCAGTTTTGCTGCTCCTCCCTCACCTATATAAACACTCTTACACCATTGTTGAGGCACACTTGATATACACGAAAATACACAAAGCAGAAAACAGTTTTCTTCCTACAAACTTCCAAGCATCATTTAGTTACTCAATATTCTTCACGGTAGCTCTTGAGTTTCCTTTGCTCAATTGTTCCATTGCTGTTTTATCTTGGGAGACGAATTGTCCAGGACGTATAAATGATACATACGGGGCAATATTGTCTTAAGGACAGAGTGCCACACTCGACTCAGCAAAAACAATTTTCAGTTTTTCTTCTTCAACAAAATTGTAATTTCAGTTTTGTCATTTTATTGTAATTTTCAGTTCTCTAGTTGAATTGTAATTTCAATTCTTACATAAGCAATTACTTGTAATTTCCGTTCCTGCAATCCTTTGTACTCCAACAATTTGTTCATAGGTCATGACGAATAGGCAACATAGACCATATTGTTTTCAGTAAGTCTTAAAATGTTCCAACTCTTACCTCATAACAAAAAATCTAGACACTTAAATTTGACAGGTCAAATCCATATAAAATTGGAGTAAATTCTAAATTTATTTGGATTAAATAATTAATTTGAATTTTACAAATTGAATAAGTTAATTTTAATAGTTTCAAGTAAGGCTGGCGAGTGGGCCGGGTCGGTCCGACACCGCCATGGCCCCGGCCCGGCCCCAGACCGGACCCGAATAGTTAAAAAAAAATTGCGGTATCGGGACTCAAACTGGAACGGGACAATGTCTCGTCCCGTCTCCATAGGAAGTTTGAATAATCATCTAAAAACAACATATAGTATCGATGTTCGACAGTGCTTAAGCTGTTACTCAAGAGGAATAATGGGTTAAATAATGCACTTAAAGACACATATACTCGTGTTTTTTAAATCCTCTTTGCAGCTATATTATACCAACAAAGTGACTTAACAATGTCGCATCTTATTGATTTTTTCTTCGGTCTAAGAGCTCTGTTTCGATTTTGCAAATATATTGTGTTTCCAGTGTTCATCAACACAGGCAAACTCTTTTGTTGGTTAATTATAACTAAAGTGATGGTCCATAAAATACCTTTTGTTTTTGTTGATATATAATGCAACGACAATCTGTCACGAAGACTTCAGCTAATTTAGAAAACTAAATTAACCATGTTGGGCCCGTTCATCGCACGGGCATTCCCTGCTAGTGCTAGTGAAAATCAATAGGTGTTAAACCACCGAGAGGTGCAAGGTGGTGATTGGAAGACCTCTATCCGTAATTAGAGGTCTTGAATTTGAGTCTCGAAGATGGAGAACTTCTTGAAAGGAAGTGCTTTACTATCCTTACTGAGCCTATACAACAACAACAACATACCTGTATAATTCCACACAGTGGATCTAGATGGTAAGATGTACACATATGTTATCTCTACCTTTGTAAGGTAGAGAGGTTGTTTCAGACAGACCCTCGACTCAAAAGAATGTAGTGAATGCATAAATTTAAGGAAACTAAAACAACAAGATATCAGAATAACAAAACAAATAAAACAACACCTAGGAATACACACATAAAAGTATGGATTTACGTGAAACCTATATTAGTTGAGCCATTAGACTTGTGAAACTTGTTTTTCCTACTTCCCAAGAAAGTGATTTTCTTGTTTTTAAGGAACTTGTTTTCTTAGAGAAAATAAGTTTTGAAAATTATTTTTCTGACCATTCTAATAGATAATAAAGTTGCATCAACTGTGACAACAAGGACGCCGTGGCCCAATGGATAAGGCGCTGGTCTACGAAACCAGAGATTCTGGGTTCGATCCCCAGCGGGGTCGCATATATATTTTTTGCTGTTTTCCTCCACATTTAAGTTTTATCTCTTGTCGTTATATTCTAGAGACAAAATAGGATAGAAATTCCAAATATTTACAAATGTGCAAAACATATACTAAGTATAACGTTTTGATAATATAATGCACACAGTCGAAATAGTCTTTCCTTTTATATCACATATTAAATCAGGGATGGAGTAACAAACAGATTTATGTATATATATATATATGATAATTAACATAAGTATATACACGGTTGTCTCACCGTGTATATCTTATTTATGGTAACAAAATAGTTTGTATTAATTGTATATAATTAGCATTGTATATTTATCATAATTGTAGGATCCTTGTACGAGTAGAATAGAGTTTTGGAATTAGAATAGGAATAAGATTTTTCTATTATGGAAATTGTAAATTGTATATATACTCTTTCATTAATGAAAAATAATCAAGGGATTATTTCTTTCATGGTATCAGAAGTCTAGGTCTTAAATTTCTTTCTCTAATTTTCTCAAAATTCCGTCTACAATCCCTCCAATTTCGAGCCTCTTTTCTCGAAATTCGTGTCCGACGGTCTCTCCTCTCTTCCCAAATTTTTCTTCACAATCCCTACATCACGTCTTGCGTTGCTATTATAGCTAAGAACACGTTTCACCCTGCCCTCACTGTTTCTAACATCAAGAATCACATCCCTATCATTCTTGAAATAGAAAATGTCTAATACGCGACGTGGACAGAATTGTTCAAAGTTCACGCACGCTCGCATCAAGTTCTCCATCATATTATCCCCGCTACTCCAACGGATACAGAGGTGCCCAAACCCGAGGATGATTCTAAGTTATGGACAAACCTTGATGCTACTGTTCTTCAGTGGATTTACTCCACTATTTCTACCGACCTTTTGCAAACGATTATTGAGTATAACGCTACGGCGAAGGCTACTTGGGATAGACTACGTGATATATTCCAGGATAATCGGAATTCTCGTGTTGTTACCCTTGAGCAGGAATTTTTCCACGTCAATATGGAAAATTTCCCGAACGTTTCAGCATATTGCAAATGTTTGAAAGAATTGGCGGACCAACTCCGCAACGTTGGTACGCCCGTTAGTGAAGATCGTCTTGTCCTTCAGATGGTTGCTGGCCTATCCGAGGCCTATAGTGGCGTTGGAACTCTCATTTTTTCAAAGTAATCCTCTCCCGAGGTTCTATCAAGCCCGCTTCATGCTTACTTTGGAAGAAACCGGTTCGGCTAAAAAGGCGGCTACAAGTGCTAGTCCCGTGGTCATGATGACGTCCTCCACCAATTCTAATTCTCAAGGGTTCATTGATAATTCGAACCAAAACCGTTCTCACGGGGGCGACAAAAATAGTCAGAAAAACAATGGAAAAAATCGCGGGGGCAAACGCGACAATGGTAACAGTGGCAGTGGGCCCTGTCCCTTCGGTAGTGGGCCACAACCCAGTTGGTCCCAGCCTTGGGCCCCTTGCCGTGGGCCTGGGCCAGTGGGCAGTTGCCCAACATCCCCTATTTTCCTCCGGCTACAATGCCTGGCAGTTGGACTGCCCAGCAACAGTCACAGCCCAATGCAGCGTGGCCCATTAATTCTGGCCCAGCAGGTTTCCGAAATTCTTCTGGGCTGGGGAAGCAAGCAAGTGTACTTGGGCCCCGGCCTCCGCAGGCCCATCACACAGCGGGCCCCACTCAGACCTACATTGAAGCCGCTATGCACACACTTGGTTTAACGCCACCGGACCCGAATTGGTACATGGACACCGGAGCCACTACCCACATGACATCCGACCAAGGTACTCTCTCGTCTTATTCCAATTTGAGCAACCCACGTGGCATAATTGTTGGTAATGGTAATTCTATTCCAATTTATGGTTATGGTCATACAACGTTGTCTCCTCCATCCACCCTTATCTTGAAAAATAACATTCGTGCCTCCAAATTGATTAAAAATTACTGTCCGAAAATTCAATTCTCAACGGAGTAATAAATATATTGTAAGAAGAAGAAGAAAAGAGAGAATTAATGGCAAGTCTAAAAATTCCAGAATTGGTTCCTTCTCCAGCTGAGGATTCTCAGCAACTCAGGAAAGCTCTTGTAGGTCTCTCTCTTTAACCTACTTGATGATAAATATTCAGATCTATATTCATAAGAAATTAATTCACTATAAAACAAACACAGGAATTAGCTATGTCTCTAATCTATCGCTAATAGTTCGTAGATAATAAGATTGTTTTTTTAATAATCCGTCACTAATCCATCGTTAAATAGAATTACCGATGGATCTTTGTTGTTTAGAGATAGAAGTTGTTCGTCACTGATTCCTTTTTTTTTTTGTAGTGAATTAATGCATTCTAATGGTTAAACCAATTATGTAAAATATCCAGGAAGATGCATGCATCTATCTTACTATTCCATTTTAGTCACTTTTCGCATTTATATCTCTATGCTTTGTGCAAAAAATATTGGATTCAGTTGAACCGATTGAGTCCATGCAACATCCGCCTCTGATTATGTGCTATCTTAATCAAACGTTTGCAGGATGGGGAACGGATGAAGCGTGTATTATTCGGATCTTGGCTCATAGAAATGCAGCACAGCGCAAGTTAATACGAGATACTTATGAAGCAACTTATCAAAAGGATCTTCTCAAGGACTTGGATGGAGAAATATCAGGTGACTTTCAGGTTAGTTTCAGTTTCTTTCTCCTTCTGATAATTAAGTGTTAAGAGTTTTATTGAATATGCAACAACACTAAGATACAAACACATTTTCGTTCCCAAACAAACCAAAGCTAAATATTGCTTTAACATGAGTGGCGGAGCCACATTGGTCCGAGGGTAGTCAATTGAATCCCCTTCGCCAGCAAATTATACTTCGTCCATTCCAGTTTATGTGAATAGTTTGAATGTAAACGGAGTTTTAGAAAGAAATGAAAATTTTTGAAACTTGTGGTTTAAAACATATCATTGCATTTGTGGGACTATAAAACTTTTGAAACTTGTGACCTTAACTATGCCATAAGATTTGTGTGGTTGTAAAAGTTTCTCACTAAGTGTAAAATTGGAAGTGTAAAGTTAATTGTTTCAAAGAAGGGAGTAGTACTATGCATAGGTGAAAATCTTTTTTATGTATACATACTGGTAATTGAATCTCATTTACACAAGAAAAGCTTTTAGTGTAGTGCCAGAGGGAGTTCAAAAGATATTTTAAGTCATGAGTACGACTTCTAGATATGACATTCTTTTAGTATTTTTTGAATCCCCTTGTCTCTGCTTATAATGCAATCAAAATGGCGTTGCAGCATGTAGTGCATTTGTGGACTATGAGGCCAGCTGAGCGTGATGCATGCTTGGCTAATGAGGCTCTCAAACGTCTGCCTGGTAGCTACTGCATTATCATGGAAATTGCTTGTGCAAGGTCTTCCGTTGACCTCTTTAAGGCGAGGCAGACCTACCAAGCTCGTTACAAGAAATCACTTGAGGAAGATGTTGCTGATCACTCGACTGGAGATTTTCGTAAGGTACTTTTATATGCTTTAATTATAAGGACATAAATGAAGTGAAGGCATCTATGTCTAAACTAGTATCTGAGAGTAAGCAAGCTACCTTCTTTCAACATATGTGTCGTTGAGTCATAAACATGTTCTGCTCTGGGTCGGGAAGTTTTGCTCTTCTCTTCTGCATTTCCGCTGGCTACCTTCTCCTTCTTGTCCGTCCTTAGCTGAGTATATCATGATTTTTCTTCTTTGTCGATTTAGTTTCATTATTTACTTAGCCTAAGGTTCTTCTTTGTATCAAACTTGTTTACTTTCTCACATTGTTTGAATCATAATACTTTTTACCACATAAATCTATTACACCTGATTTTCCACCTTTATAATGCATAAGTATGAGCTGTGTTGTCAAAGACGCAAAACATGTTGAGTGTTTCATCTCGCTTAGCGGGTGCTTGAGTGTTGTCTTCAAGACTTTAAGGTGTACTTTTCCTAGCCAATAAACGTAATCTTGAAGAGGCGACACTAAACAATTGATTACTTGACTTTGTCGTAATCTTTATCCAATTTCTTTGTCCATATATTTGTTATTCATGCTTAAGGTTTAGTAGTCTTGTATTACACATACATATTTCTATTTTTTTTCTCCATTTGCGCCTCTGTTCATTAAAGCGTGTGCTTTATTTGCGATTTGCACTTAAAGCTCCACCGGACCTTCGAGTGTTTTTGCGCTTTTCACCTTTGATATCATTGAGTATTAGATAACAATGTAAAAAGTTAAGAGTATCCTTTGAATTTCTCTTTTTGATATGAGTGATTTTTCTTGTTTCTTAAAACTCACAGAATTGAACAGATGTAACTTATGTTTACAAATTGTTGAGCTGATTATCTTAGGTAAACTAATCCCCAAACAGCTTTTGGTTTCTCTTGTAACTGCATTAAGATATGAGGGAGAAGAGGTGAACATGGAATTGGCAAGTGATGAAGCAAAGATTCTACATGAGAAGATCTCTGACAAGGCTTATAGTGATGAGGAGCTCATCAGAATTCTTTCGATTCGGAGTAAAACACAGCTCAATGCAACATTCAATCAGTACAATGATCACTTTGGCAATGCCATCAACAAGGTAGAGTTCAAAACACCAGTCAAGAAACTCATTGATGAAATTTGTTCAAGTCTCGTAAAACTTTTTCTGGAGGGAATACTTGGAGAAATGGTAAAGTTATCTCTGATACTTGCATCAGGGTAGGCTGCCTACATCATAACTCTTGGGGTGTGGCCCTTCCCCTACATGAACGTGTGATGTTTTGTGCACCAGGCTACTCGTTTCCCAAGTCTTGCAACTTTTTTCTTAAGGGGAGAGAGAACGGCAAAGTTTTCCCTGTGTGACCTATAGCCTATAGGTCACGGGGTCGAGTTGTAGAATTGTGTCAGTATAGGTTGCCTACATCACACCTCCTAACGGCCCTTCCCCAGACCCTGCGTAAAACGGGGATGCTTTGTATAGCAGCTCTTCTTTTTAAGTCTTGTACCTTTAATTCTCTGAAGGGGAGCGAGAACTGTTAAGTTGTCTTTGTGTTGCCTTTCTCCGAACCCTGCGTGAACACGGGATGCTTTGTGCACTGGGCTGCCCTTTTCTAAGTCTTGTAACTTTTACATCCATTGTCCAAAAGGGGTCTATTTGCAATTCCTTGTTTGAATTTCTATACAAGATTCATGTCTGCATTTGAGGAAGCTCAACCCCTCTGCAGCTACTTGTTTTTGAATAATTGGATATCAGCGTTTATGAATTTTATTTGATCAGACATTGGGCATATGCAGGACTTGAGAGCCAATCCTAAGGATCAATACTTGACCTTGCTCAGATCAGCAATAAAGTGTTTGACAGAACCCGAGAAGTACTTCGAGAAAGTTCTTCGATTGGTGATGAAGGGGCTGGGGACAGACGAAGAGTCGCTTACTAGAGTTGTCGCCACTCGGACTGAAGTCGACATGGAGCTCATCAAAGAAAAGTACTATAAGAGGAACAGTGTGACTCTAGAGGGTGCAATTTCTGATGACACTTCAGGAGATTATGAAAAAATGCTTTTGGCCTTGATTGGACATGGAAATCTTTGAATGACACATATGTCGTAGGATATGAGAAGTGTCTCCTAAATTCTGCAATTTGAGTGTTTACTTCCATAGAGTTAGTTTCTTGTGTTATATAGAGTTAATTGTCCAATTGGTCATTTTCATCTTTGCATGAATCTTTTCTGGGACTAAAAACAATAACACCTCAATCCCAAGCCAGTTTGGGTCAGCCATATGAATCCTCATTTTTTATATCCATATCGTTTCATTTAAGTTCATCGTGGTTCAATATTATATAAAATAGAATTGGAAATCTTCTTGAATAGCACAAGAAGTTCTCATATGTTCTATTAGCACATACATTTTTAACGGTACCTAAAGACTCTTAAAAATCATTGGACCTAAAATAGATGTCCTAAGATCAAAACTTTATCCCAAGTAATTGGTATTGCCTATATAAATCTTTTTCTTCCACTGTGCCCTATTTTTCACTAGGTCGGCATGGATTCAAAGAGAATGTACGTCTCTCGAGACAACTTTGATCCATGTGATTTTAGGTTTATTTCGTCCTCTTTTAACACCTTTCCTCACTACGGTTCTCATATGTTCTATTAGCACATACATTTTTAACGGTACCTAAAGACTCTTAAAAATCATTGGACCTAAAATAGATGTACTAAGATCAAAACTTTATCCCAAGTAATTGGTATCGCCTATGTAAATCTTTTTCTTCCACTGCGCCCTATTTTTCACTAGGTCGGCATGGATTCAAAGAGAATGTACGTCTCTCGAGACAACTTTGATCCATGTGATTTAAGGTTTATTTTGTCCTCTTTTAACACCTTTACTCACTACGGTTCCCTAGACCCCACTTGTGAAATTACACTGAATATGTTATTGTAAACCAATGCATCTAAAAACTGATGAGATCATCTCAAGCGACCTTTCATTTTATACTCTAGGTGTGCTACTTGCACCTTCCGAATGTGGTCATTTAATCTTGTCTATTTTCTGGGATTAAAGCGACGAGTTATTTTAGTGCTGAATATTTGCAAGAACACAGTAACTCAAACTGGCT
Source organism: Anisodus tanguticus (assembly GCA_034509755.1). Taxonomy (NCBI): domain Eukaryota; kingdom Viridiplantae; phylum Streptophyta; class Magnoliopsida; order Solanales; family Solanaceae; genus Anisodus; species Anisodus tanguticus. Next base: position 6,645,460 of record CM067552.1, on the reverse strand, counting down.
GTTGCTCATTTCCCTTACTAACCAGAAAAGAACATAATTTTAGACACCATAGTTTCATAGAATTTCTATCAAAGTCGCACCTTTTCCCTAAGATAAATTTCCAGCCAGCCTTGAAAATAGTAGCAACAAACATGTTTATCCCAATGGGAAGGATCATATTTCCTACCAAGATATAGTAGCCATAGATCAACTGATCAGCCCCATAGGACCAAATCTATGGTATAGGTACACCTAAAATAGTTGCTACAGCACCAGTCAAAAAAAAAATCAGCATTATCCAGAGTGCTCCAGTAGCATAATAGTCCTGTATTTAGAATAATATCTGTACATGACATAATTGACACTTCAAATTTACAATCCTCATTCCTAAACCATATTGAGTATCAAAATGCCTCACTAGTCAGAAGCAGCTGAAGTGTTTGCATTTACAGGTTAACATAAGTAGCGCGCAGTTAGATGTTGATTTACTTAAAACAATCTGATGCTGCTCTCTCCACCTGGTGGTTTGCGTACACCACCATAGCAAACTCTTGTTTCAGCTTTACCATCGGAGAATATATTGCTACCGCTCATTTCTCTCAGCTTAGACCTGCTCAGTGGCTTTTCTGGAGATCCAGGAGTCTCTCCCTTGAAAATGTTATTGCCAGTTAACTCCGCATACTTCTGATCATGTATTTTTTTTACGCAATTCACAACAGGTTCGTCAGCAAACATGATATTGCTTCGACCACCAGCAGGCTGCAAAGTGCACAAGAGAAATGAGAGCCATACTAGCTAAACGCAACTAATATAAGAAAAATAAGAGTCGAGGCGAACTTTCAACATTAAATCCACAAGACAAGACAACATTTTAGATATAGTTAGAATCAATCTTTAGAACGAGTAGAAAATTTTCAAAAAAAAATTAAGTCATTTGACAGATTTTTCAGTTCCGCGTCAATTTGAAGGTGTCTTACTGGATTGCAACTATTTTTCCTCTGGAACTCTAGACCTACGTGAGGCATTACAAAGTTATTTGACAGATTGCCTCCAGCTTAAAATCATCTTACTGGATCACAACCTTTTTCTTTTGCCAAATTTATACCACCTGAGGCATTTTATTAGGGTAAAACCAATAAAAGGTTTCCTTACATCTAATATCAGTTTCACGAGATCATCACATTGAATACTCAACTCTGTTTGATAAAGCAGATAGTGGGAAGTGATTGACTATATGAGTTGGGATCTTACATTAGAAACCTTGACAGATGTACGCACAGTTCGTGGAGCAGGTTTATCCACGTCTTTGCTTTCTATGGGCTCCAACGACCGTGCAGCAGCCAATGATCTTGGAGGAACTTCTACGGGAGGACCAAAGATGTCACTTCCACTAAGTTCCTTGCTCTTTGCATCTGAAAGCTGCTTCTTCACTTTGCAATCTATCTCGCTTTCTTGGTTTCCACTCAACTCGTGCTGGTTTTCCACTTCTGTCAGAAAGGTCAGCGTCTTCTGGGAGATCTTTTCTTCAGTACCAAAAGAAATCTGGTTTTTCCCATTTGCCCCTTGCTACAATGGCATTGTAAAATTTGATCAAATTGCTATTCACTGATTTCCTAATTATGCCTGCTCGTACTGCTATTACGGTGCGGACATGCGGTAATAAGTTTTCTTAAATAAGAGGAAACTAGTACCTGAACGATCCGCACAGATGTCCTGTTGTTAGTATTACATTTAACAGGTCCAGCTTCTGATGCACCATCTTCACCACCAGCAGAAAATATATTGCTGCCACTCAAGTCCTTCAGCTTATACCCTGAAGCAGGTCTCCTGAAGACAACAAGTCTCAACCGGGATTAGTGCTCGGAATAAGAGTACATAAATTCAAAGCCATTGTCAGTTACTTGGTTTTCGTTTCCTATCCAAACAATAGGAACTTCTTTTGTCTACCGTAATCGACACAAGGTATGGAGAATAACTTATTTATTATTCACATAATATTATGCTTTAAATACACCAAGAAAGGCTAACTAAGGTAACTAGATATCTAAATCCCTAGAAATCAGCTCGAATATTATATACAAGGAAACATATATCTTTATGATTCTCTGAATATCTTAATTATACTCTAATACTCCCCCCAAGCTGGAGCATAGATATTGATGCCTAGCTTATTAGATGCCTAGCTTGTTACAAAGGTAATCAACTCAAGTTCCGTTCAACACTTTTGTGAACAAATCAGCTAGTTGCTCTCCCGTCTTCATGTAACTGGTGGAAATCAGTTTTTCCTGAATCTTCTCACCAATAAAATGACAATCAAAATCAGTATGTTCAGTTCTTTCATGATACACCGGATTTGAGGCAATATGAAGAGCAACTTGATTATCACACCAGAGTTTTGCTGGTGTAGCTTCAACCCAAATTCGGTTAAAAGATGATGTATCCACATAATCTCACAGGTAGACTGTGACATAGCTCTGTACTCAGATTTTGCACTGGATCGAGATACAACACATTGCTTCTTACTCCTCCATGATATTAGGTTCCCTCCAACAAAGACACAGTAGCTTGTAGTAGATCTTCTATCAATTTTGGATCCAGCATAGTCAACATCTGCAAAACACTCCACACGAGTATGGCCGTGATTTCTATACAATATGCCAAGTCAAGGAACTCCTTTTAAGTAACATAGAATCTGTTCCAAAGCTTCCCAATGTTTGACCGTAGGTGCGGACATGAACTGACTAACAACACTTACCGCAAAAGCAATATCCGGATGAGTCACAATAAGGTAGTTTAGCTTTCCAACCAACCGTCTATATCTCTCTGGATCATCAAAAGGATCACCATCATCTTTCATAAGATGTATATTTGGAAACATTGGAGTACGGCAGGGTTTGGCTGCCAACTTTCCGGTGTCTGCAAGCAGGTCAAGAATATACTTCCTCTGAGATAGAAAAATTCACTTCTTGCTTCTGGCGGTTTCTACTCCCAAGAAGTATTTCAGTTGTCCCAAGTCTTTCGTGTTAAACTTAGTATGCAAGAAAGACTTGAGAGAAGAGATTCCTGTATAATCGCTTCCTGTAATAACAATATCATCAACATATACAACAAGGAGAATAATTCCATCCGATGATTGCCTGTAGAACACTGAATGATCACATTTGCTCTTTTTCAGTCCAAACTCTTGAACGAATCTCACTAAATTTTCCAAACCAAGCCCTCTGCTTCAAACCATACAAGGACTTCTTCAAATAACAGACCTTTCCATACTTCCTCTGAGCAACAAAACCTGGTGGTACACCTCTTCATGGAGATCACCATGAAGGAATGCATCATTGATATCCAATTGATGCAAAGGCCAATTCTCCGAAGAAGCTAGAGAAATGAACAAGCGAACTGAAGTGAGTTTGGCAACCGGGGAGAAGGTGTCTAAATAATCCACACCATAAGTTTGAGTATACCCTTTAGCCACAAGTCTAGCCTTAAGTCTCGCTAAAGAGCCATTCCCATTTGCAACCCACTGCTTTCTTTCCACTAAGTAAACCAACTAAATCTCAAGTGTGATTTTCATACAAAGCATGTATTTCCTCCAGTATTGCTTCAGACCATCCAGGATGATTCAAAGCCTTTTTCATTGTTTTGGGTACAGTAATGGAGTCTAGAGACACAATCAAAGATTAGACTTTGGAGATAAATGGTCATAGGAAATAAAATTAGCAGTGGAACATGTGGATTTGCAAGTACGTGTACCTTTGCGAAGAGCAATAGGAAGGTCAAGATTTTCCGAAAGATCAAGTGGAGGAGAATCTGGTGATGAAGAAACTGGTGTAGGACATGTATCATTAGTCTCCCGCCTCCTAGAGTAAACCTGAACAACGAGCAGTCTTGTAGGTAGATCTGGTGCGGCAGGTACAATAGTCAATTGGTGATCAAGTGAACTGGGCGGCAGGTATAATAGTCAATTGGTGATCAAGTGGAGGAGAATCTAGTGATGAAGAAACTAGTGTAGGACATGTATCATTAGTCTTCCGCCTCCTAGAGTAAACCTGAACAATGGGCGGTCTTGTAGGTAGATCTGGTGCGGCAGGTACAATAGTCAATGGGTGATGAAGAAACTGGTGTAGGACATGTATCATTAGTCTCCCGCCTCCTAGAGTAAACCTGAACAACGGGCGGTCTTGGTCTTGTAGGTAGATCTGGTGCAGCAGGTACAATAGTCAATTGGTGATCAAGTGAACTGGGCGCCAGGTATAATAGTCAATTAGTGATCAAGTGAACTGGGCGATGTATGAGAAATAACATCATCTGATCTTTCTGGCACAACCCTAGTAACCTGATAAACTAACCATTCATCCTTTTCCCCCTAACTTGTAAAAACGGGAGGTGCATAGAAGAATGGTGTAGTTTCCAAAAATGCAACATCAGTGGACACCAGATATTTTTCAAGCTCGGTAGAATAATAACTAATAGAGATCTTAGGAAGACAGAGGTCTCAACCTTCGTCAACTTCATCCATAAGAAGGATGCCTATATTGCGATGCTTGTAGTAGAAAAAATGCTGATAGAAGGAGGACCAATATATATATACCCCTTTTGAAGACGAGAATAACCTAAGAAAATACACTTCAATGCCCTAGGGTCCAACTCGGTAACAGATGGTCGTACATCTCGAACATAACATGTGCTTCCAAACACCTTCGGTTCCACCGAAAATAGTGACTTGTTTGGAAAAAGAATAATGTAAGGCATATTACCAGCAAGCACAGTTGATGGCATGCGATTAATCAGAAAACAAGTTGTAGAGACTGCATCAGCCCAAAATTGTTTAGGAACCTTCATCTGGAACAAAAGTGCCCGAGCTGTCTCAAGAAGATGCCTATTCTTCCTCTCAGCAACTCCATTTTGATGGGGTGTATCAACACATGAAGATTGATGGAGAATACCATGTTGTCTCATGTAGGACTGAAACAATTCTGACATGTATTCCTTAGCGTTATCACTCTTTAGAATACGCACTAAAGCATTGAATTGAGTTTTGACTTCAGCACAAAAATGAGTGAATACTTCATAGCGATTTTTCATAAAATAAATCCAAGTCATCCGAGAGAAATCATCCACAAAAGTGACAAAATGCTTATGCCCAGTTTTAGAAAGAACAGGACATGGTCCCCACACATCAGAATGAACTAACTCAAAAGCTGACTCAGCCTGCTTATTAACCCTTGGACCTAATGTGATGCAACGGTGTTTTGCAAATTGACATGACTCACATTCCAATAAGGAAATATTCTGAAACTGAGGACAAAGCTTTTTCAATCGAGGTAGAGAGGGATGCCCCAGTAGACTATGTGCCTCAAATGGAGACACGACACTAGAGGACGCAACAGACTAAGACTCCCATTCATCAAGGATGTAGAGATCACCAAATACATGTCCTTTACCAATAATATGATTCTTCTTAAGATCACGAAACAGACAATGATCGGGAAAGAACGAAATATAACAATTAAGGTCTCTGATAATTTTGCTAACAAAAATCAAATTAAAAGCCAACTTTGGAAGACTTAATACAGATGACAAGGTAATAGATGAGGGTGCTTTGTGTGAATGAAATGTGGAAAATATATTAGGACTACCTATCATGTGATTTGTGGCATCTGAATCAATCACCCATTTATTTGAAGAGGTAATAAGACATGTTTTATCTGACTTTGTAAAAGCGTTAACTGAAGTGAATTCCTTCAATGATTTCTGATATTGAAGGAATTTAGTAAATTCCTCAGCCGAAACCAGAACCATTTTATCATATAATGGACTAGAAGCAGTAGCAACTTTGAATTGATCAGTCATTTTCCCAAAAAAAAATACTTGTTGTATCATAATAAATTGATATAGATACAACAAGAAATCCCAAATAGACTATATTCGAAAGTTAAATAACCCCAAATGGAACAAACAGTAGCCTAATAACACAATCAAATGCTTGAAAATAGCCAAACTCGAAGTTGCAAAATGAAATAATTTCCCAAATAAGCTTCAGATAGCCGCCAACAAATAATATCAAGCCACAAATTGGTGAGCAACAATTCAACTCACTATTGCACTCCAACGTAATTTCCAGAATCAAAGAATAATTAACAACAAACAAAGAAGTCTCAAACCTGACCAAAGAGGGTTCACAAATCTGTTTCGAGGATTTTGTTCTCGATAAAATGGTCCTATGAATAGGGGACCACCACAAATCAATCGGAAATGTAAATCCGACGTTGGAACAGAAATCCGGACCAAGATTGGTCAACTCACGCGCGTCTCGAACAGGACCGTCTCCGGCACGTGAGCCTCACGCACTTCTCCTCTGACCACTGGATTCTGGGGTTTTGTAGATCGATGGGAGGCAGTACTCCCTAGGTTGGTGGCAGCAACTAAGATTCAGGTTCAAAACCTCATTCACGTACACTCACCCAACTCCGACGAGCTCCGGTGAGTATTTTGACCTAACTCTAACAAAGAGAATATTTTTGCTCTGATACCATGTAATCGACACAAGGTATGGAGAATAATTTGTTTGTTGTTCACATAATACAATACTTTAAATACAGGTAAAGGAAAGGCTAACTTAGGTAACTAGATATCTAAATCCCTAGGAATCAGCTAGAACATTATATACAAGGAAACATATACCTTTATGATTCTCTGAATATCTTACTTATTCTCTAACATCTACAAACACGAGTTACAACACAGAAACATAATCCTGTTGACCCTGCAGGATTTTGGTTCCACCAATCGCTAGTCCACCAACGCTAGTCGTGTGAGAAAAGAATTACCACAAAGTTAAGTCTCAATTGTAGAAGTGCTGAGATTAAGCTTCATTTAACTTGGATGTATGTTATCAGTATAAAGATTTTATGACTATTTTTAAGCCCAGTCATCAAAACTATCGCACCCCTCCTCCTTTATCAGTTTATCCACAAAAGTTTTCCTCCAAATCTAAAGTCAAACCCGTACCACAAAAAAGCTAACTTTATACAATCCTTACAGATGCAATTTCCAACACAAAATAACATGCTAATTACATGAATTACTATATGGAGTTACGTCCATTGCCCAGCATTATCAACAATGCCCCAAATAATTGGTCTCTCGATGCAAAGGCGTCCAAAGATATAAAATGGTTGATCATTTAAGAAATTAAATGTCACAAAACCTATCAATTGTCAGCAGCATCAAATCTACCTTTTCAAAAAAAAAGTCAAATTGATAACAAATACAACAAACGGTCGGACAGATCAAAAACACAAAAAGCATTTGAACCAAGACCACAGAGAGGCACACACATCCAGAATTCCTCATCAATGAAAAGGAAAAGCAACACAGAATAACACCTCCGCTCTACCGCACGTTTAAACCAAAACTGCAATCAACTTTACTAGGAAAAAGAAACATGGAAGAACAAAAAACTAAATGCATTATCAGGTATATAAAACATAATTGTCAGAAAAAGAGGGGAAAATATACGATTTCAGGCAGAATTCTGGACTTTGAAATATATATATATATATATATATGAAACATAATTCGCATCAAAAGAGGAGAAATCATGAGATTTCAGGCAAAATTCTGGACTTTGAAATGAACAATGCAGCATTGCAATAGAACAGTTTAGGTTAACATGCAATACAAGAAGAAAAATGATTCATAATTTTTTTGGCAAAAAGCTCAAATATGCCGTCGAACTATTGGAAATGACTCATTTATGTCACTCGTCAATAGTTTGGCTCATTATGTCATCATTGTTACCAATATGGCTCATTCATGCCACTTTTCATTAACGTGACATGGATGAGCCATTTTGGTAATGACAATGGCATAAATGAGCCATTTTGGTAACGGTAATGGCATAAATGAGTCAAACTATTAACAGCGGCATAAATGAGCCATTTATGATAGTTCAATGACATATTTGAGCTTTTTCCCAAAATGATTCATAAGAAAAAAATTTGAACAATAACGAAATATCAATAAATAAATCTGTATAATACCTCTTCTTTCTATCCATTCCTTAATTTTTCGGACTCATATCATTCCAATACCAAATACTAAACAAAATTAAACAATTCAAAAATCATATCTTTATTCTCTCACCTTTTGTAGAAGCTTTCAGCTTCCTCATCAGTAATATGTCCTCCAAACAACACCTTACTAACTCCATGCGAAGGCTGCAAACAGAAACATAAAAAGACAAAAAATAACCCTAAAAAACTCGCCGGCAAAACAATTAAACAAAATCACAGAAAGTTGACGGAGATTTAAAATAAATATACATGACGAGAACGAGAGGCGGACGACGGCGGTGGAATCTCCGACGACCACGTCAGCAGATCCGCCGTACAAGTTTGGGAATTCCGTTGAGGTGTTGATTTCTCCATTTTTTTTGTTTTTGGCCACCGAGTTTGCGAATACTCGGTGTTTGAAATTTTGAATTGAATTGTTTTGGAAAAGTTGTATTTCCAAGCTATTTGTTTGGTAACGTTTAGATTAATTTGTGGGGCCTGGGCCAGGCATGATGTAGAATTGTGACACGTGGATTGTGAACCCCCATTTATAGTGGAATTTTGAAAGTAAAAGAGGGAAAATCCAAAATAATTAATTCTTCGATTTCAATTTATGTGATATAATTTGACTGAATACGTATTTTAAAAATAAAAGATTTTTTTTAAATTTTATGATCTAAAATAAATTAAATATATTTATGTGACTATAAATCATCTCGTTAAATGTAAAATGTAAAGTTTAAAGTTAAATTATTATCAAATAAAAAAATATATCATTTTAAATTAAATTATTATCAAATAAGAAAAAATATATTATTTTTTTAGATCGATTAAAAAAGAAAACATGTCATATAATTAATGTTCAATTTTATCTTTCGTTTAAAATGTTGGTACTCGGTAGCATATCCTTGTTGTCAAATAGTCGTGTACTTTATTGTTAACAAAACTATAATAAATATTGATGGATATCACATGTTCAAATTCTTCTAGAAATAATATTTAAATTTACTTCTCAAGTTTTTATCATATTTAAGACTATTCTGAAGTTGGAGCTTTATTATGGTTCTCATTCTCACTATTGTTGTGTTAGTATTATCATATTCCACAATTTTATTTTTATTCTTAATGATGTTCCTTTTGACTTTGGTTATTCCTATTATTTTGACCTCAATACTTTTCTCTTCTTCAGTTATTTAAATCATAAGCTATTTACTTTTGTATTTTTTCACACTTGATTTACAAAGCTTTTCTCGAATCGAGGTCTTATTGAAAACAACCCCTCTACTTTACTCAAGGTAGGAGTGAGGATATTCACCAAAATCTTTGATAAAAAATTACACTATGTATAAGATAATTTTTTAAATACATATATAGATTTTGAACCCTTTAAACATAATACTAGATGTTTGCTAGTGGTTAACCGATTTCAAAATTTACCTTGCGGTTCCAAGTTCTAATTCCAAATATTACATTTTTATTTTTCAAACTCCCTTTGTAAAATTCTTGGATCCGCCAGTTGAATTTAAAATGGGTCAAAAGTAAAATTTAAATATTTTTAATGGCGAAAAACGATAAAAGTGTTTGTTTTGAATAACATAAAAACAAATTTGACCATTTTTTCCTTTTAAAAATAAAAATTATCTTTTCTTTATCTTTTTTTCAAAAACTTTCAGTTTCACATTATAAATAAATTTCATTAAGTGTAATGTTGAACTTCCCCAAATATTATACGACTTGCTTGATCATCACCAGCAGGATCCGTGGCGCAATGGTAGCGCGTCTGACTTCAGATCAGAAAGTTGCGTGTTCGATTCTCGTTGGTTCACTCCCCCGATCCAAAATCGGATCCATTTTTTTTTTTTGTGTTTTTCTTTCTTTAATAACTAACCTTTTTGTCTTTTTTCTTTCTTTAATAACTAACCTTTTTGTCTTTTTTCTTTCTTTAATAACTAATCTTTTGTCTTTTTCTTTATTTAATAACTAACCCTTTTGTCTTTTTCTTTCTTTAATAACTAACCTTTTTGTCTTTTTCTTTCTTTAATAACTAACCTTTTTATCCTCTCTGTCATTTGGCAATTTTGTTTTTTCTTTCCCCGGGGAATATCTTCTGTTTAGTAATTTGAATCGAGTCGTTAAGCATCCGTAGATTTATAAGTTTAAGGAAAGACAAAAACCTTTTACTATTACTTTTACTTTATATTTGTTACCGTCTGAAGTGTTTGCCGTTTTATCGGCTGACGAAATCGGATGACAAATTGATTCCTTAACTAAGAGATTTGGGCCGAAAGCGGAACTCTAACTTCCAGCAATGGGTTCCCCAACTACTCCAGGTGGTAAGAAGCATGAATACAACTAGAGTGCAATAAAAGTGGTAAAAGATAAATAAAGTAGAGGATAAAGATAGATAAAAATTGAGTTATTTGATTGATTGTGTGTGTATATACAAAGAATGATCCTATTTATACTACAAAAAGGAAAAAAATTGTACAACGTGGTCCCCCCTCATGTCAGCCATCAAGTAACCCACTAAGTTCAATGGCCGACTATGGGGAGGTGGTGCCGATTTTCTCGTCCTCTACTCATCTTGCTCAGATAATGGCTATTTCTTTTAGCTGTTGTTGGCCGTTACCGCTTCTAGGGGTCTGGAAACCCTTTTGACTTGGTCGTTGAGGCATCTGCATCTGAGTGAGTCCTAGTCATACCTCTAACTAACAACTCGACTAAGATGCCTTAGTAGCCGATGAAGTTCTTGTAGTCGAGGGCTAGGAGTAAATTTGGCTCTGGAATAGTTCGTCTGCCATTGAATTCGACTGAACACTTAAATCACTTTTGAGTGTTAACAATTGCCCCCATACATTAACTCGAGTGTGTCTGTTGAGTTGATGTATCCGAAAGTAGACGTCGTTTCAGTCTGATAGCCGTGCGTGTCACTTCAATCGTCTCATCTCCAGGGCATACAATGATGATTACTTCTGAATTGGGTTTTCCCTTCAACCGAGGTGTCTTTATTACCACGAATCAGTTCCAATATTTTCCAACCGTGCATTCGAAAAGGTAGCCCTAATTTCCACAGCGCATCGGGATCTATTTAGGAAGAGACATCTTTCCGAGGATTTTTACTCGATCTTATAGTCATCTCCGATTTCTTCCCTTCTGCATAAAAAACTCTAACCTCGGTCTTTTTCTTACTCGGGTGCCATGGATTCTACTTCCTCTTCTCAGAAAATATATGGAACCACTTTAGCTGATAAAGACCTAACGGATGCCTTGGAGAAGATCCAGCAGAGATAAGGACTATAACCCCTGAAATAAGTGCCCTGGACTCAACTATTAAAACCCACGATTCCTCCCCGCTTCTCTTTATTTCGGTAAGGCTGCCATATGGATGACGAGATACGGGAGCTTGGTAATCAACGAGTTGTTTGGAAATCGGATCTAAAGATGGGTAATGAACGACTGACCCAACTGGAACATGGGTGTGCTGAATGGAGAGGCAAACTTGCTTGTGTAAAGCAGTCATTACCTGTTAATCCTTTCAAAGTGGTGTTCGAAGCACATCATTCTACGGCTATGACTACTTCTTTGCCAGTTGATCCTACCGTCCAAGTGCCAGGTGACCTTCCTACAGCTTTGCAAGATCCATCGGCTCGATCGGAACAACAACCAGAAGATACTCTAGCAGCCGATACGCAGGTTCTTACCGAGACTCAATCAACTGGTGTGGCTGATGATGAGGAACAGACTGTAGCAATTCGGGAAGACCAAGCAACCATTAATTCAGCTGATCATGAGACTTCAATTGCTGATGATGTAGTGCAACCTTCGATTGGTTCAAGGCCGACCAATTCGACTTCTTAGTTGTATCAACCCCAAATCGAAGGGTATGTTATTGTGACTAGGAAGCCGGTCTGTGGCTGTCGTTTTGCCCATACATTCCCCAAATCGAAGGGAAATTAACCTCTTTTGCGACCAGGCAGCCGGTCTGTGGCTGTTGATTACTTATGCATGCCCCAAAATCGATGGGTAATATTTCTTCAAAATGTCTACCATTTACATTTCTTTTCCATGCATATTTATCGCTTGATCCGTATTGCCAGCAACCCGTGGGTTTGCTACGAAGGGTCTTTTCCTAGTTTGGTGGTCATTTGTCGATTTTACAATTTTTTTCTTTTCAATCGGCGGGATGATTTTCCAAACTAAGTCTCCTTCGCAAACCGCTTTAGGCTCTATATGTTTGTCGTATGCTCTGGACATTTTATGTTTACCGGCTTTGACTTTCTCTATGACTGTCAGTCGATTTTCATCCAACTGACCTAACTCCATTAACATGGCCTGCTGATATTCTTCCAAACTTAGAAAATTTGGTTTGGCCATCCGTAATGATATTAACTTCTAAGGACAACACTGCATCTTGGCCATAGATTTAACCGATAGGATGTCGTCCCCGTAGCTGTAGATTTGGAGTTTCTGATTGCCTATTTCATTTAAGACCTGTCTTTGTAAAACGAGTTTATTCAAACTTTGCACAAAACATACACAACACGGGGTATTAAATAACACTCGAGTTTGTACAAGCGTAGAACAAAGACAAACAAAGTTAGGCATAAAATTCCCATCGGCAACTCAAATGTTGTTGGTCGCCAGATCTGGTTTTCTGTTGTAGTTCCCTATCTGCGATGCCTCGACTATCCTTGCCTCAGAACTTAGGGCGGTCAGCCGATGCTACAGGTCACATATGAGTTAGGTTTCCTTAACCATTTAAATCCTCCAAGGTAAGCTGTGGTTCGGCCAATTATTTTATTTCAAACCCTCACGAGGTAAGATTATTATTCCCAAAATCCTTCTTCATACTGCTCCGTGATGGTTATGGGAGCCGCATAGGGTGAAACGAGGACAACCTTCACGTTCTGAACCCCTGGTCGGAATGGATTATCATCTACTGGGACGATTTCTATCTTATCTCCTTCTCAAAAGATGAGATTTTGATGCATGGTAGAAGGAAGACATCGACTGGTGTGAATCCAGACCCTGCCCAACAGAATGGTGTAGGACGGCTTGCCATCTATTACAAAGAAGGCAGACCTGACCATCTTAGGACCTACAATGATTTCTGCAACTAGAATCCCCAATGCTTCAGAGGCTTCTCCCATAAAGCTAGTCATTTTCATGTTAGTTGAGATGAGATCCTCCTTTGTTTTATTAAGATCCTTCAAGGTAAGCATCGACATCACATTCAATACAGTCTCATTGTCGACAAACACCCGACTAATAATTTTGCCATTAATGTAAGCCTTGACGTAAAGGGGTTTGAAGTGTTTAACCATATCTTCTGTAGGTGCACCAAATATGGTGCTCAAAGTGTCCCTAGCCGGGGTATCGACTACTATTGCCCATTCTGCGTTTTTTACGCAAACGTCATAATCTAGGCTATCCAGCGCAGAGCGGCTAGCCCAGAACTCACATGGGATTAGGCTGACCATTTCAATGTCTGCCCAGATCTCATCAACCAAGTCATGGCTAAATAAATCAAGGATGGAGTCCCATCCTTCATCCAATTCGACTGACCAGAAGCTCATATCTTCCATTTCCTAGAGATAAATTGGGATCGATTGGGAATACTCTGACTGAATCCTCTACACGATCTGTGGGATTGCCTCAGTTAGAGGTCCATCTGGGGCCACATGCTTTTGTCGGGGTTCCTCTGTCGGGTTGTCGGTAGGCTATTCATCCAGCTTTGGTTGACCCGACGTCTCTCCTTCAAGCGATATTTCCCCTGAAGCAACTGAGTCGAATGCCCGCTCGATAGCCTCGGTTATGGCAGACTAAAAAATCTCATGATTTTTGGCTGCCTTGGTGTTGGAAATTAGATGCAATGTCTGATGCATCTTACACAAGGCCTTGGCACATTGCATCATTCTTTTCTGAGTCCTGGATGTGACTCTCAGTGGTGCCTCTTTCTTTTCGAGAGCCTGATTGACAGACCATTTCCCTTCTTCTGTGTTAACGACTGGTCTAATCATTCTCCGTGGTCTCGTCTGGTCCTCATTATTCATCGTGATACGTAAGGATGAAACACCCTCATTTACGTTAAACTCGACCACCATCTGTTTGGTTTTAGGGAGTGGTTCTTCATCTATTCGAGGCATGCTCGGCTGCCAGTTGGTTGGTATCCGTATTTTCCCCTCAGGCCTATGATTGGCGTCGATAGGGACCCTTCTGAACCTCATGGTTTCTTCCTGAAGTTCTTATTCAACGTCCCTCGAGCATTTAGGGTGGCCATGAAAACTGCTCCTAGTTGGCTGCCTGTCATCGCGAATGTCATGCAGACTGCCTAACTAGTTGAACATAGAGGTCTTTGTGACCTTCTCTCATTTGGTAGGTTTCTTTGGGACCCATACCATTTTCATCGGCTGTCTCCCTTTGGTATCCCTTGACTCATCGTGCTTAGCAAAAGATACCATAGATATTGGTACCGCGGGAAAAGGGTCAGTATCAATGGACATTTCAGCCATACTCTTGTCGGCTAGCTTGAACCTCCCCTCTTTGATGCCCTTTTGGATCGCCTTTCTAAAGACCACACAATTAGAAGTAGAGTGACCGTATGAATTATGCCACTTGCAGTACTTCTTATCTTTGAGTTCCTCGGCAGGCGAAATCCTATGACTATCAAGCAACCGAATATGCGTATCTTTGAGCAAATGATCAAAGATCTAATCTGCCTTCGTGATGTCAAACGAGTAATCGACCCTGTTATCGGATGAACTCGTCTCCTTGAATTTTACGTCTTTCAAGGCTGGGTAAGAGTAAACCTTACCCCTAACAATCTCGGCCACCATTGCATCTACTGCGCAGTCGGCTGACTCTGAGTCGGACTCATCCGCTTCAATGATGGATACTACGTGGGAGCCTCAATTTTGGTTGGCTCTTCTCCGCTCCTTCTCCTGGACGTACTGCTTTATTTGGCTAGCCTTTTCAGCTAACTGGATCAGGTCATAGTAGGATTGTCCCGCCATCTTCTCCTTTAACTGGGGTGCATGTTGTTGATTATCATGTGGGCATACTTAGACTCGGAAGTGTACGATGCATTTCCCAACCTTCTTTCTGAATCTCTCGATAAAATCGGCAGCCGATTTATCGACATGCTGCTTGAGATTCATTATATTAGTCACAGTAACCTGAGGTTAGGGCCAATAAAACCTATCATGGAAGCAACCCTTCATGTCAGCCCAGCTCTGTACGGAATTAGGAGCCAAAAAGAAGTACCATGTGATGGTTGTTCCCGTTAGAGAGAGTGAATAGCTGCAACTTGTGATACTCATTCTGGCCAGCCTCGCCGCATTGGGCAGTAAATCTACCGATGTGCTCGATAATGGATTTGTCGTCGCCGCCAGAGAAGATGGCAAACTCCGGTGTTTTGAAGCCCCTTGGAAAATGTGTTATCCGATCTACCCAATCGAGGTAAGGCTTTTTATAAACAGACATGTCCAAAGGTTTCAGTTGGATGCCGAAGTACCATCACATGGTATCTGCAATAATTTCTAAGTTTATCAGTTGTGACGTCCCATGCGACTGGCCAACATTGTTCGCCTGCATCGTAGGGCCATTTGTAGAAACGTACGGCATAACGAGTGGCAATCCAAAGTGTCCTAGAGCCTGAACTGGTTTCCGAGCCATGCTAATCTGTCCATACTGCAGACTCGCTTGGTCAGGTGGCATATTTTTCCCCCAAGGTTCGGCGGAGACCATGTAATGTACTGGTTGCCAGGCGATTGGGCCTATGTTCCTAGGTGTGCTACCGGCTGCACCTGAGTAGGTACTAGATGATACACATGCGACTGAGGAACAACGCCAGGAGTCACGGTCTCATGCGGAACATCACCGCTCGTCAGAAAGATGGCAGAACTATCCGAACATTCTCCTGGGTGCATTCTATTAGTTTCCATCTCCCTCGCTTGCTGAACCTCATTATGTACCATCGGATTCACAATGTCAGCCAACTGTACAGAAACTTGGTACATAATATCGTGGATGCCCAAGTCGATCTGTTTTCTAATAAAAGACGTGGTCATTATGGTTGGACCTTCAGATTGGCTAGATTCTTCCACTACTTAAGTTCTAGAATTTTTCGGACAAGTTACTATATTACTCTCTCCATCCCAATTTTATGTGGCACACTTTCTTTTTTTGTCTGTATCAAAAATAATTTAACTTTAATTTTTTTTTACCCTTAATGAATTGATATATAGCCACACAAATGTCTAAGTTTGTTTTAGACCACAAATTTCAAAAGTCTTCTATATGGACTTGGGCAATCCTCCCATCTTGAGCTAGCTTTTTGGGTTGAGTTAGACTCAGGTGTCATAACTTGACATGGTATCAGAGACAGATCCATTTCCTTTTGGGCTCCCGGTACACGCTCCAGTTGGGCCATGGGCGTGAAAGGAGTGTTAGAATGGGTTAGAGTCCCACATTGGTTGGGGAATTGACTGGTGGTTTGCTTATATGAATTTGATCAATCCTCCCTCATTAGCTATCTTTTAGGGTTGAGTTAGGCCAGGTGCCATATATTACATGGTATCTGAGTCAGGTCCATCCCCATTTGGGCTCCCGGTCTACGCTCCAGTCAGGCCTAGGCGTGAAAGGGGGTGTTAGAGTCCCACATTGGTCGGGGATTGGACTGGTGGTTTGCTTATATTGACTTGGGCAATCCTCTCCTCATGAGCTAGCTTTTGGGATTAAGTTAGGCCCATGTGTCATATCTTTACACTTTCTTAAATTTTGTGTATGTCAATTTGTGTAATATATACTCTCTTTGTCTCAATTCTATGTGGGATACAATAATTGCAGGGAACGGGAAGTAAGTAAATATTACAATTGCTAGAAAGGATAAACTAAATATTACAACAAAAATTGGAAATCAAGAATGAAACAAACTCCTTGTGTGATTTGCTGAGTCGAGTGATGACACTCTGTCTTTAAGACAAAATTGCCCCGTATATCTCCTTTTACGTTGTCGGAAAATAGTCTCCCAAGATACAACATCAACTTAACAATTGAGCAAAGGAAACTCAAGTTTTACTCTTGAAGAACTTCGAGTGTAGTAAACTTGCTAGAGAGGAAGAAGATGAATTCAGAAATTATGTAGTAATTTTCTAAGTGTTGTGAACAATTGAGCCAAAGGCCTCAATTTATAGTGTGATGAGATAACCCTTAAACTAGCCAACTAATGGCCTTCAATATCCATGTAATGGCACTTAATGAAGGGGTTACATTCAGCCAAATAATAGCTGAATTCATGTGCCAAGTAATAGAGATTCAATGCTCCAAAACCAGCCCAAATGTCAGAACTTTCCAACTTCCCGTCGCAACATTCTGCCTTCGAAGCGCCGCGACTCTGTGAATTAGCGTCGCGGTGTCGCAACTCCAGTGGCTGAAGACCCAGTTAGTGCAATGGCGCCTCCCAGAGAGCGTCGCGGTGCTCCGACATCTCGGCTCCGACGGGGCTGTGCCGCGGCCCTTCGCGGCTCCGCGGTGACTTCCAACTCGTTTCATCTTACACTTCATACACTTCTTCCTTCGTTTACCAACGTGGAATACTTTGTCATTTGGCCAATAACCGTCCATCATTCTATGTCTCAAACGTATTACATACGTACCAATATCTCTTTCACTAATGAAATTTGTGATACTTGGCACTACGTGTGCACGTGTGTGGAAACAACGTTTCCGACGTACGGGCCCCCAATTGTTTGAGTCATAAATAATGAGATATACTTAATTCCACATTAGTAAATTTCCAACAATCCCATCTTGAAAGAGATTTTGGCACACTCATATGGTGCCTTTTCCAGCAATCTTTCAGCGGACCGATGTTGCATCTGGATAGGTAGCTTCCGCTTTGAACCTTCCATAGTTGAATACCATCGGACTTACTTACTGCGCGGTGAATGTGATGTCTTGAACCGTCAGTGTTTAGTGTAAGCCAAGTCAACAGTACCAACACAACAACTTTCATTACTATGTTTTTCGTAATGTTTTGTCTGTTGTGGCCGTGGACACTTCTTGGATTCTTAAGTGCGTTCATTTGAGGCGGCCTGTCCTCGCACTTAAATAGGTGGTCTCTTACAAGGTATCCTGTTATACCCCACTTTACAAGTGTTAGGAACCATTAAAAGTTTTTCCAAACCTAACCTCAACCGGTGAAGATCATTAAAGGTTTTGGAAACTTATCATTTATCCACATTGCAGATAGCACTTATAGTCTATCGTGGGAACAACTTTGGATTTGGTGTTTCTTTACAGAAATCACTATCCGAAGTGCTCATGCTTCCACCGAAGCGCTCAACTGAACCTTTACATCTTAGTTTTCCTATTGAACTTAATTCTTGGGATCTCCAGTCAGTAAGGTTGGGTTACCACCGTATTGGTCCTTATACCTTGGGTTTTAAGCCCATTTTCCTAGATAGGCAGAACATCTGATCTTTGGGTAAACCCTTGTTAGTAGGTCCGCTATGTTATCCTTTGATTTTATGTAATCAATGGATATTATACCTGTGGTGATCAGCTGCCTAACGGTCTTATGCCTCCGTCGAGTATGACGAGACTTGTCATTGTACATAGAACTCCGTGCCCTTCCTAGAGCCGACTGACTGTCGCAGTGGATCATTACAGAAGGTACGGGTTTGTCCCAACAATGAACATCCTCTAAGAAGTCATGAAGCCACTCAGCTTCTTCTCTTGCTTTATCTAAAGTGATAAACTCTGATTCTATCGTGGATCGGGCGATGCAAGTTTGCTTATAGGATTTCCAAGACACAGCCCCACCACAAATTGTAAATACATACCCACTGGTGGACTTGGTGTTCTCTATATCAGCTATCCAGTTTGCATTACTGTACCCCTCTAGTACAGCTGGATACCTCGAATAATGCAACCCGTAAGTTAGCATGTATTTCAGGTATCATAGTACCCGATTCAACGCCTTCTAATGATCATTACTCGGATTATAGGTAAACCTAGCCAACTTGTTGACTGCATAAGTAATATCAGGTCGGGTGCAGTTTGTTATGTACATCAAACTCCCAATCACTTGTGCATATTGCTCCTGGTATACGGGTGCACCACAATTTTTATCAAGCTTTTAATTTCTATCAATTGGTGACTTCATAGGCGAACTGTCAAACATCTCAAACTTTCTCAACACATCCTCGATGTAGTGAGATTGAGATAAGACTAGTATGTCAGACGTCTTAGAAATCTTTATCCCTAAGATGACATCTGTGATACCCATATCCTTCATGTCGAAACATTGTTTCAATATGTTCTTAGTCTCTAGAATCAAGCTAGGAATGCTCCATGTGATGAACATGTCATCTACGTATAGGCATATCATGACGAATGAGCCAGAGTTACCTTTCATGTCGACACATTTATCACACTCATTAATGGCGAAACCCTTCGATAGTAGAGTACTTTCAATTTTTTCGTGCCATTGCTTCGGGCTTTTTTTAGCCCGTACAGAGATTTGACAAGCCGACAGACTTTCTTCTCTTACCCTGGAACCACATACCCCTCGGGTTGTTCCATATAAATTTCTTCTTCTAAATCACCATTTAGAAAGGCTGTCTTGACATCCATTTGATGTATCTCAAGGTCACGCAATGCTGCGATCGCAATGAATACTAGTATGGACGTTATCCTAGACACCGAGGAGTATGTGTCAAAATAGTCAAGGCATTCCTTCTGTCGATAGCCCTTGACTACCAACCTGGCCTTGTACTTATCTATAGACCCATCTGCTTTATACTTCCATTTGAGTATCCACTTACAACCCAACGGTTTATTTTTCGGAGAAAGATCCACTAATTTCCACGTATGTTATGCAGGATGGAGTCTATTTCACTCTCAATAGATTTTTTCCAGAGTGGTGCCTCTGGAGTTGACAATGCTTCAGCAATTGTCCTTGGTTTGTCATCAACCATATAAGCTACAAAGTTAGGACCGAAGGATTTATCCTTCCTGTCCATTTTACTTCGCCTTAGTTCCATCTATGGAGTCTCCAAGTTCTGAGAATCTGGAATACTAGATTCCGGATATTCAGCCGCTTCGAAGTCCACTATATCTGAACCATCTAGATCCAGGCAGTTAACGACTCCCGGTTCCTGAGAGTTTTGTTCATAACTTCATTTGTGAGATGTTATGTCTTTTTCCTTTCTAGGAAAGGTATCTTGAAAGAATTGAGCATTCTTTGATTCCATGATTGTACCCCCGTGGATATCTGGAATATCTGACTTATGCACTAAGGAGCGATAAACACTACTGTTATTTGCATATCCGATGAAAATACAATCTACAGTCTTAGGTCCAATCTTGACCTGTTTTGGCTTGGGTACTTCAACCTTTGCCAAACAACCCTGCACATTTAAATATTTATAGGTGAATTTCTTTCCCTTCCATGATTCATATCGAGTTTTGTCTTTACCCTTATGTGGGACTCTGTTAAGAATCGTATTAGTGGTAAGGACGGCTTCTCCCCACATGTTTTGGTGAAGACCGGAATTGATGAGCAAGACATTCATCATTTCCTTCAATGTGCGGTTCTTACATTCCGCAACACCGTTCGACTGAGGTGAGTATGGAGCCATCGTTTGATGAATAATGCCCGATTGGGCACAATATTCCTCAAATGGCGCTACATATTCTCCACTTCTATCGCTACGAATGGATTTAATCTGTATGCTTAGTTGGTTCTCAACTCCTGCTTTGTAACGTCGGAATGCTTCAAAGGCTTCATCTTTACTTTTCAACAAGTAAAGGTAACAATACATTGTGCTATCATCAATGAATGTCACAAAGTACTTGTTCCCCTCTCTAGTTTGTGCAAACTTCAAATCACATATATCTGTGTGAATAAGTTCTAGAGGAGCGGTATTCCTTTCGACGGATCGAAAATGAATCTTTATGAGTTTTGCCTCTACGCACACCTCACACTTATGTTGAGGGTTTACGTCGATAGACGACAACAACTCCAACTTTACCAACCTTTTGGATGGACTTGTAGTTAATATGTCCTAATTTATAATGCCATAAATTAGAGGACTCAAGCAAGTAAGAAGAAACTTCAATATTATTGCTTGCACGTAATACAAACATGGCGTTAACTTTGAAGAGGCCTTCACAGACGAAGCCCCTTCCCACAAACGTTCCATTCTTGGTGATTACAAATTTATTGGACTCAAACACTAGCCTAAAACCATCATTAACCAATAAATGACATGAAATTAAACTTCTCCTAATCTCAGGAACATGCATCACCTCCTTCAGAGTGACCTCATTTCCAGAAGTCATCTTCAGGACTACCTTTCCTACCCCAGGACGTTAGAGGAAGCGTTGTTACCCATGAACAACTTCTTGTTAGTAACGGGTGTATAAGCGGAGAAGGCATCTCTATTGGAACAAATCTGTCTTATAATACATGTGTCCATCCACCATTAAATGTGATTCTCAACAAGGTTTTCTTCAAGCACCACCGCTGAAAACTCCTCAATCATGTCGTTCAGAAGCCTGTCTTTGACAACGTTAACATATGCCTAGCCCTTAGCCTTGGCCTTCTCTTGTTGCTCAGTCTTGAGCTTGCGGCAGTCCTTGATCATGTGACCAGGTTTCCCACAGCGGTGACAGTTTCCTTTGAACTTCTCCGCTGCTTGGGTCTTGCCGTCTTTTTGAAACTTGCGCTTCTTGCTTGGGTTCCCTTTGGCCTCAGCCAGATTTGCCTTTGCCTCAGCAGGTTGTTTACCCCTAGGCAAGGCCTTCTTATTATCTTCTTGAATCTGAAGTTTGATAATAAGTTCTTCAAAGGTTATCTCCTTTGTCTTGATTTTTAAGTAACTCATAAACTCATTCCACGAAGGAGGTAACTTTTCAATCAGTGATGCAACCAAAAGCTGCTAATTTGGTTTCATAGCTTCCAAATCCAGGTGATGTAGAATCATTTGGAATTCCTGGACTTGGGACATCACTGTTTTACTATCCATAATTTGAAATTTCAGAAATTTTCCAACGATGAATTTCTTAGTACCTGCATCTTGTGCGTTGTACTTCTTTTGCAGTTTTCCCACAACTCTTTGGCAGTGCCTACAGTGCAATACACCGTGTAGAGAGGGTCTGACAAGCAGTTCAAAATATAGTTCTTACACATGAAATCACTATGACTCCATGCATCAAGAATCATCTTCATGCCATTAATGACATGGATACCTTGGCCCCCTTCAGCCGTTTCAGTAGGCGAAGGGTCCATTTCATCTCCAACTTGTGGAGGATCTTCTGTTAGGAAATGAGTCATTCTCATAACAGTCAGATAGAATAACATCTTCTGTGTCATCTCTTGAAGTTGGAGCCCATGAACTTTTCTGGGCGTTCATGGTGGAATCCAGTGGGTGGAGGAACGACATCGTTCCCTTGAGCAGCAGAAAAGGCGTTTAATGAGCCTTGAGCAACCGGAAAGGCATTGGGTGTGCTTTGAGCAGTGGGGAAGGCAGATGTGTTGCCTTGAGTAGAAGCATCAGCAGAATCAGAAGTGAGTTGTTCTCTTTCAGTCATCTTTCTAAGCACTTACAGCAAATCTTGTCTTAAAATTGTGGGGTACAACAATTGTAGGGAACGGGAAGTAAGTAAATATTACAATTGCTAGAAAGGATAAACTAAAGATTACAACAAAAACTGGAAATCAAGAATGAAACAAACTCCTTGTGTGATTTGCTGAGTGTAGTAAACTTGCTAGAGAGGAAGAAGATGAATTCAGAAATTCAGTAGAAATTTTCTAAGTGTTGTGAACAATTGAGCCAAAGGCCTCAATTTATAGTGTGATGAGATGGCCCTTCAACTAGCCATGTAATGGCACTTGATGGAGGAGTTACATTCAGCCAAATAATGGTTGAATTCATGTGCCAAGTAATGGAGATTCAATGCTCCAAAACCAGCCCAAAGGTCAGAACTTTCCAACTTCCCGTCGCAGCATTCTGCCTCCGAAGCGCCGCGGCTTTGCGAATTAGTGCCGCGGCTCCAGTGGCTGAAGACCCAATTAGCACCGCGACGCTCCCTGGGAGGCGCCTCGGCTTCGACGGGGCTGCGCCGCGGCCCTTCGCGGCTCCGCAACGACTTCCGACTCGTTTCATCTTACACTTCTTCCTTCGTTTACCAACGTGGAATACTTTGTCATTTGACCAATAACCGTCCATCATTTTATGTTTCAAACGTATTACATATGTACCAATATCTCTTTCACTAATGAAATTTGCGATACTTGGCACTACGTGTGCACGTGTGTGGAAACGACGTTTCCGACGTGCAGGCTCCCAATTGTTTGAGTCATAAATAATGTGATATACTTAATTCCACATTAGTAAATTTCCAACATTCTATGTACAGACAATCTAAAATTTTGTCGGAGGATTTCAACTAATTGCTGAAAGAAGTCTGTGCTCATCGTTCTCGAGTAAGGGTAGAAGTCTGTGCTCATCGTTCTCAAGTAAGGGTTGCTGTTCTTCAGATGGAGAATTACCTGTTTGTTCAATCAGTTGCAACTGGACACGACTCCTATTTCCTGGATATGTGCAATACTGGAAGGAATACTTGTAATAACAAATGGCTATTGGAATGTACCTTGGCAAGTGGACGCGCCATTTTGTCTCTCTGCTTCAATTTCCTGCGAGCCTGTTGATCCCTTCGGGATTGATTTATAACCAAAAACTCACTGAGCTAAAATACCAACCACCAACGGAGCGAAGGAAGATATTATGGTCTCAAAAGATCGGTCCAGAGCATAAATGCTTGTTCGAGCTCTCTCTGGAACTATGTCAGCAAATATTGGACTACAAACATTTCAAGGGTGAAATATTTTAGTGAATTTCACAATCTGCACAGGCCTAAATGACTAACTTATATTGTATGTATGAGTTCAATTATGACATAAAAATTGTATATGAACTAGGAAAACCAAACTATTGGATCTGAGATACATACTTCTTTTGTTGGTGAACAAGACTAGACCGTGCGAAGTAGCACTTTTAGGATCATTAGGCAATAACAGCAGTAGACTTGCAGTAAGGAATTGCTGAGCCAGAGCTTTACAACAACATAAACATATACGTCTTAAACTCGATGTCTAGTTAAACTACAATTAAATATAATGAAGTCAGTGTTGTTTTATTAGAGAAATACTTGCATTTTATTTTATGAACTTGCATTAGGGTAGACTGGCTACATCATATCCCTTAGGGTGCGGCTCTTCCCTGGACCCTATTAAAGCGGGATGCTTTGTGCACTGAGTTGTCCTTTACACTTACTTATTTCATGTTAAATTATAATGAAGCGATTCAAATGTCAATTATTAAGATACCAAAATTGATATGTATCCACAGATCGAACATTTCATTACATAGTAAGTTATATAATGTCGTTTTTAATTAAGTGAAATAAAATAAACCTCCCATCTAATTTGAGAAATAGCAAAGACCTCCTCAGTCAAAGGTCGATTACTAACACACCAAACTGATATTTATCTGCAAGACATGTAATCAGATCGAATAAAGATATAGTAAGTTATATAATATTGTCACATTGACCTCTTATATGAGAAAATTGAGGTCTATACAGTACCCATTCTGCCTTCCTTCCTTGAAAAAGAAACAAAACATAGTGATGAAGAGGAGAAGAGATTCATATTTTTAACGTGTCTACACAGATCAATGGCATCAATGAAAGTATTGCAAACATAATTCTTCTCTATTTACCTGTGAAGTTTCTACTTAGAGAGAAACGCATATGCAACACGTGGTATTCTTTGATCTCAGATCCCTACTTTACTCGTGCTCATACTATACATAATATTAAAAAAGATCCCAGTTTTCTTTCGCCTTCAGGCTTTTTCATTTCTAACTCATTTGACAATAAAGTCAGTAATATTTTCTTACCTAAAAGAGGAAGGGAACCTTCTCTGCCTTCTCTTTCGTTTCTTGGTAAGGAATTCGAAATTTTACAATCATGTAACGGCCTCTTACTCTGCCGTTTAAGTGGTGTACTCTGTTGTGTTTGCAATCCCACAACTGGAAAATTCAAGATTCTACCATCCACCTTACTCTTGCTTTCGATCGGCCTTTCCCCGTACCCCGCGCATAGCTGGAGCTAAGTTCATCGGGCTGCCTTATTTTTTACTCTTGTTTTCATCCTTTGCGATTGCCTAATTATAGAATTGTTTGTTTCAAGAAATATAAGATAGAATCACCTGAATCAAGTGGACGTAATTACTATTTCCAGATATTTATGTATTTATCTGAGACGGGTACTTGGAAAGCCAACACTTGTTTTGATGTGAGGATGTGTACACATATGTCAGCGGGGATCTTCTCGAACGGGTCTGTTCATTGGATTTGCCATGAACAATACATCCATTTCGATATCTATGAGGGGAAGGTGATGTCAATGACATTGACATTTATTAAATGGACTCGTGAATATTCATGGCAAATTGGTTGCCTTTGGCAATGGGATGGCACTGTCTATTGTGCTATAGAAAATTATAACCTGAATTGTAATTTGCATGAGTTGGATCACGTGACTTTTAAGTGGACTCGACGGAAGTATAACGTTCTTTCTTATTGTTTTTGGAAAGATGTGGTTTGTGCAATTAAGAAGGAAGAAGGGACAGAACAAGCCTGATGATATGATCTAACAGAGCGCAAGTTTTCTGTAATTGCTATTGTCAAAGGAGAGGAAGAAGAGGACACTTTCGTACTGGCAGCCGTTTTTGGCAGAGTCGTTTCTTATAATATAGCACGAAGAGAGGTTAAATTATTCTTGACCTGGGATTGCCGAGTGATATTTCAGGAGATGTGTGCTGTAATAGTATTAGTGCTCATCAGTACATAGAAACTCTGTCTGATGTTTGACAGTGTAACTTCTCTTTGTTTTTATTTTTCAAATAGCTATAGTGTGTTTGTTAGCATGAAATGTATCAAGTTTATTACTGTCTTAATCCAGAAATTTAGCCAAAGTACTTGGTTTGTGTACCTGCATTTCTAAGAAAAACAATGTCTTGATCTCTGTTGACGGATCAATCTTAACCATAAAGTATTAATATAAACTAATAAAGGAAACCCTCTTGGCTCAATCGCTTATTTAGTTGGCGTAATTCAGATCAAAATGTTGCGAATAACGAGCCCTATGAATGAAGAAGCCCTAATAGGGAGTGCTTCCCCCTTACGTAAGGTGTGCATCCGGATTAGTCAAGCGAATAGATAACGAATGCCAAATGGTTATAAAAATAAATACTCTCTCTGTCCCAAAAGATTGTCCAACTTTCCTTATTAGTTTGTCCAAAAAGATTGACACCTTTCTATATTTATAAAAAAATTTACTTTATGAGATGATTTACAGCCACACAAATATCTAAGACTTGTTTTGGACCACATATTTCAAAAGTCTTCCTTTATTTCTTAAACTGCGTGCCAAGTCAAACTAGGACAATCTTTTTGGGGGAGGGAGTACTAGACACTTATGCTAGTATCAAAACAAGCTTAACATAAAATTACACAAAAAGATAAGTCAACTAGAATTGACTCCAAACTGTTTTGGATAGTATCCCCACTTATTTTATGTCCCTCTTCCCTCTGCCAGATAAGGTGTGAAAGCGACTTGACAAGATTATGAGAGACTTCTTTGGGAAGGCAATAACGAGGACCACAAATTCCACCTTGTGAAATGGGCCAAAGTCACCATGCCAAAACAGTTTGGAGGCTCAGGGATTAAAGACTTGGCATTACATAACAAGTGTATGCTAATGAAGTGGCATTGGAGGTATAATCAGGAGACAACTGGCCTATGGAAGGAGGTGATTCAAGCAAAAGTTGGTAGCACTAGTCATTGGTGCTCTAATCAAGTTGCAACCCCTTATGGCACAGGAGTCTGGAAAGCTATAAGGAATATGTGGGAGGTCTTCTCTAGCAATACTTCTCTCAAGGTGGAAAGTGGGGAGCATATCCAGTTTTGGAAAGACATTTGGTTGGGAAACATTCCCCTTATGAATGTTTTTCCAATCATCTGTCGAATTGCCTCCAACCCTAACTCAACCATCTCTCAGTGTAGGGAAGCCAATGTTTGGAATCGGATTCTAAGAAATCTAAATGACTGGGAGTTGGAAGATTTTATAGCTCTCATGGCCCCCATACAGAGCAGCTCAGTCAATGATCAAGGCAGGGATAGGCTCGATTGGGGAAGTCACAGGGATGTCACCTATTCAGTCAAAGAAGGCTATTTGCATCTAAGCTCAAAGAAGACACTTATTGATGTGTGGCCTTGGAAACTTATCTGGAGAACTAATCTGCCTCTAAAAATTATCTGTTTTAGCTGGATCACTCTTAAAGGTTCTTGTTTAACTCAAGATAATCTTATGAGGAGGAAGTTCCATTTATCCAACATATGCTACATGTGCTTGTGCTACTCAGAATCTATTAATCATTTGTTTCTTCATTGTACGGTGGCAACTAACCTTTGGAACATGTTCTTTTCTCTCTTTGGAGTGACTTGGGTCATGCCAGGCACCTTGAGAGAGGCTTTTGTGTGTTGGAGCTCCTGAAAAGTTGGGAAGTCCATTAAAAAGATCTGGTCTTTGGTTCTTGCTTGTATCTTGTGGTGCTTATGGTTAGAGAGGAACAAAAGGTGTTTTGATGGCATCTCAACTCCAATCCCCATTCTTAAGGGTAGATGTTTGATTAGTCTTTTTAGTTGGGTCAACCTCTCCTCTGTAATTACTGTTGACTCTTTCCTAGAATTTATCAGTTCCATAGGTTGAGAGCTATTAGGTAGCTTTTTTTTTGCCTTCTTGGGAGCTGATACTTTCTTTGTCGGCAATGTTGCATCTTCTTGGTGCTTTTTGTTAATGATATCCTTCTTATTTCATCAAAAAAAAAAAGTCAACTAGAATTGTATACAAGCTACCAGATTACATAATTAACAGAATCTCTTGTAATTTCCACTTGAAATTCATAAGCATATACAATTAACAAAACTATATCACATCTTTGAGTAAAAGAATTCAATTTTTTGTTGCCAATTCAACATTTAATTGTCTGTCATAATACTATATTACTGGCGAGTTTATGCATGTTGGATTCTTTGTACATAGATATATATGTTTGAAATCTTGTCGTACGATTCAACTAACTGAAAGAAGTCTTTGCTCATCGTTCTCAAGTAAGGCTTGTCGTTCTTCAGATGGAGAATTACCTGTTTCCTCAGTATGTTGTAACCTGGCACAATCCCTGTCTCGTGGATATGTGCAATAGAGGAATGAGTAGAAGAAGCAACAAAGCGAAATTGGAATGCCTATGGCAGTGTACAGTGCCTTGGCAAGTGAGGCATCATTCTGTCTATCAGTTGCAATTTCTTCTGAGCCCGTTGATCCCGTTGGAATTGGTTTAAAACCAAAAACGTGTTGAGCCAAAATGCCAACCAGTGGAGGCGCAAAGGATGATATTACGGACTCAAAAGAACGATCCAGCGCATAAATGCTTGTTCGAGCTCTCTCGGGAACTATCTCTGCAAATATCGGACTGCATACATATAAAGAATGAGTACTTTTAGTGAATCTTTCAGGTAAAATTTCACAACAGATAGTAATGGAGTAAATCAAGAAAGACCAGTTCTAAGATATCAAAGCAGAAAGCATATAAGCCCAGAGTCATGTTCTCGTTAGCACCTCTGGTGCGCACACATATGTCTAAAATTGTCTATAAAGAGAACTTAACAAGGACGCAAAGACGGAATATGGCATTAGGAAAGGGCACAAAGAATATATGATAGTATTGGAGATGATTTAAATGAAACAAATGAAAAATAGCAAATCAGCATGGAACCATATAAAGGTTAGAGCAGCAAGTGAAAGTTGTTTATGTGTATGCCACTTTATGTGAGATGAAATCTCGGGGTAAACTGCTTCAGATGAAGCTTTTGGTTTGAAGCTTAAATCGTGAACCAAATTCTGTCTCTCGCTTCTTTCTACTTTAGTTACAGATGATTCAAATTTACTCAGTAGTATTAATTATTCATGTTATTTAATATTAATTTTTAACTGGTTTAACTGTAGTCCTTGTTCGGCTAAACTGGTCATAACACAAAATGTAACCGAAAGTTTAGCTGAAACTTTTTGAAACAAGAAATGTCTAGTCCACCAATCCCTGAAACAGAAGAAATCAATATTAAGGAAAAAGAAAAAGTATTCAGATGATCGAAATCAAACAAACTGAAACTGTACTGCTCAAAGTAGGACTAGGGAATTTTCCCCAGGCTCAGAGATCTACATCTGCTAGATTTAGGAAATAATTCAAAATCTTTAAGTTTCACGTTAGCTCAACATTACTGGTATGACACTCTCCTCTGAAACGAAGATCAAGAGAAGGAAAACAATTAGTGTCACTTGAGATACTTTTGAAATTTCTATCGTCTTAGGTTATGCAAATGTAATAGAGTTATTGACTATACCACCATAACTCTGTAAATGTGCATCATGAAAACCAGAAAGAGACAGCATATGTCTAATACATTGTTGTTAAACAATTCGTTTGGTTCCTAAACAAACAATCATGTAATAACATTTGATAAGTATGATAATGGTCCAAGATTGCATGACAGGGTGAACATGAAGAGACATACTTGTTAGTTGCTGGAGCATTCCATGATATGCATAATCCCATGATGAACAAGACTAAACCATGCACCACACCACAACAGTTGAAGGATCATAAGGCAATAACAGCAACAGAATTGCAGCTAAAGGAACTGCTGAGCCAAAGCTTATCTGAGCTAGAATAATTCTACCAGAATTAGGTAAATGCTTGGCTAGAACATCGCCCATTGTACCTCCAAACAATGCACCAAGTGACTGAGCAACATTAAACGAAGTCCAAAGGAATGCTGTTGCCTTGTGAGAGAAGCCAATAAGCTCCAACCACATAGGGGCGAATGACAATGCCGACCACGGGAACGACCCAGAAATCCCTTGGGCAATAAGTAACTGAAAGGAGGGTACTCTCATAACTGCTTTTGCTTCTTTTAGCAGTTGTCTCACTTCTTCTTGAAATGGTTGCGGTGGAGGTTGATCTTTTGCATTTCCATCACTGACAAGAAAGCGGGGATCTCTTGCAAAGAGACGGACCAAAATTCCAACAGCAACACTTATAATACCAACCAGATGGAAGGAAATTCTCCAGCCTGGAATCCCCATCAATGATGTTTCGGCTAACAGCACAGATATAAGCCCTCCAAGGGTGGACCCAACATTTGATGTTAGTTGTAGCCATCCAAAAGCTGTACCACGGTTACTTGCATTAGTTGAGTCAGCAACTAGAGATTGGATTGCTGGTGTGACTATCGCAAGTCCTATTCCATTCAATCCTCTAGAAATTGCTATCTGTCAAGCAACATGAGATTGCTAGAGTATAACCACACTGCATAAATTCAAGAAATGTAGCACTTCTACTTTCGTTCTTCAATTAAGATCAGCAGAATTAGAAGGGCAACAAAATGCTATAATATTTTACTGTTGGAGACTATAATCATCTGAAGAATAAGAAAGTGATTGTTGGGTTCGGGGCTACGGATAAGCAAGAATATGTAAGAATAAAACCGTAACAGTTAGAACAATTAAAACAGTTTCTGGATATTGCCTTCAATGTTGTGTCAACATCCGAGGCAACATTGTGACAAAACAGTTATAAACCTTTATAGAGTAAATGCAGCGGAAAAGTAAAGAGACACAAGGTTTATATTTTCAAGGGTATATATTAATATATCCCTTGATGGTCAATGACTAAGGAATTGTATAAATTATATACAATTACAAATGAATTTCTTTTTACAAGATTGAACAATAAATGCGAAAAAGAAATTACAAACAAAAGTGAAGTCGCAGATGACTTCAGCCTAAAGTTAAAAGATCTAAAAAGACAAATACAACATCTTCATTACAATTGCTTGAAATATAAGCTTGATCTAGAATCTGGGCAGCAATAGTAATGTGTGACTAGATGTTGTTATACTACTTTAGGCTAAGTGTGTTGATCCAGTTTCTAAGGTGAATATCCGAGAGCTCTCTTGGTAATTCTTCTCGTTCAATTCTAGATCTCGATACTCTGAAGCTCCCCTCTATTTATAGTGTGGAACTTCCCTTGAAATCCTCACTGATTGGTTGCGGAGGTTGAGTAAAAGAAGGCTTCAGCTTGGACCGGTTCTTGCTCCTTAAAAAGCTCAACGTTCTAGACTTGATCTTCACGCTGCTTCCTCTCCAAGCTTTGACTGTTTCTTTTACTACGTTTTAAACACAACATCATTGTAAGCTTGCCTAGGTCATTTTTTACTCACAGTAACACAACCTGTTTTGGCTGGAAGAATAGGCAAAATCGTTATAGAGATGTTGTCAGGAATGTTGTCACAACATCGCAGGCAACATTCTTATATTCATAAGATGTTGTCCTGAGCATTTACAAATGTTGTCACAACATTCATCCAACATCAACAATCTCCCCCTTTTTGCCTTTCTTCACAAAACTCCATACGAAGCGAAAATGACTAGGATACTGATTCCCAATGTAGTCCTTACATTCCAAGAATCAGTAGGATCAGTGCTATGCTCCCCCTTAACCTGCAGTATTAAATTCCAAGCAGTGTTGTATCGATGATTTGATTAGATAGGAGTTATGTTCTGTTAGTCGTGACTTACTTACAGCAACTGCGTAAACAGTCTACAGTAACCATTCATAACAAACCACATCAGGCAAACATATATAAACAACTTTAGAAAGCAGTCACAATGTCTGCAAGAACATACCAAATATCCCAAAGTACAATATTACAAACCAAAAAAATATTCCAAATGTCAGTATATCCAATATTCAAATAAACAGAGATTATCAGCACTCCATCCATCATTGAATCAACACTCCATTCCATCAGCATGATCATCCTTGACTAGAGTAATCGAGTCATAGTAGCTTCCAACCGCTTTCTGTGACCGATCACTCTGTGCAGCACCATCTTCATCTCCATAGCATCATAAGTAGTCAACAATCATCATCTCAACTCCTCTCCTCCTGCATCATATCTTGGCCTGCATCATCATCAGTAGCAGCTCCCCATGTCTGTCTGCTTCCAGCAGCAATATCATCAGCATCATCCTCTCCCTCTTTTTATGAAGAAAGTAAGCCCACATAATAGTTCCTGGCTCGCACTAGGTCTTGAATTTTCCTGTCAAGTTCAGCAATGTGCTGTCGAAGCCAGCCTTTCGACATTGGGACCTTTCCTTGACCAATGTTTCCAGGAATGTTCGCAACATCCTTTGATGTATCAGTGTCCCATTCATCTTTCTTCCAGGGCAGGTCAATAACTCTGTCCCTGCTGTTCACAACTGCTCGCTGTACTGAGTAAACCTCTAAGTCTGGACTCAACTTTTCTCCTTTTGGAGTCTTAAAACCTTGGTTGAGCAGGATTTAAGAAATCAATGAGGGGTATGGAAGGGCAGAGTTGCTTTGTCTTTCTGCCAAGTTGGCAACATAGTTGAATATGAGGGTTCCTAAGTCAACTTTCTGATTCCTTCCAATCTAGAAAAGCAGCGATTCTTGATCAAGGGTCACTACTGTCTCGTTGAGAGAGGGTAGCCAGTTGTATATAGCAAGTTTGTGCAAAGTGGCAAACAAGGCAATTAGTTTTGACACAGGACTGCGAGGAGCCCAAACAGTGATCAAATTCCCCGTAAGGTACTTGATCATCGAATTGAGTTCCTCCACAGTGGGGTTTGGTTGAGGTTCTCTTTCACTAACAATTATCCCAATAGTGGAGTTAATGATATTATGTGTAAAATTGTATACCTTGTTGTATAGGTACACTCTCCCAAATTTCTTCGAGGTTGTGTCCCTAACAGTAAGCGTCAGATTAGCATAGAACACCCTAGTCACCTTCTCACAATAAGGATTCTTACCAGATACAGAGCTTAAGATCTTTCGACTACTTAAGAAATCAACTAAACCATTTGTGGAGAATGAAGTTAGGTCAATCACCTTCTCCCCTCTAACTCTTCTTCTTCTTTTTCCTTCTCAGTTTCTGTTTGTGGAGTGGAAGTTGATGGAGTTCTGAAAGAACTGGCACACTGAAATCGGTGTCAGTGCCGCTGCTAGTGGTAGTATCAACAGGGAAAGTCGACTCTTCCCTGAATCTTTTGGCCGACTGGTTGTCACCGAATTGATTTTCGAAAACCCTTTTTGACATTCGCGTCGAAAATGTCAATTTTGACTGTCTTGAGGCAAGGTTTGAGAAATCAAATATTGCATCAACATTGATTGGGTTTTCATTATTGCCTGGGTAGCCCACCTGTAATGTCTTATCTGAACCAAGCAGGATCATAGCATGTGTGCAGTCCTCCCCGACTGGTTTCAAGTCATTGATGGAAGTATAATGCTTGTAAACCTTGTTGCTATTTTCTGGACTAGTCGACATTGAGGAATAATCTTTGGTGTTTGTGAATTTTGGGGAAATGGACATGTGAGAGGGTTTTGAAAAATTGGGCGTGTTAGAGAAGCTTTGGGTTTTGAAAAGTGACGGTGGTGTTTGGGCTGCAATGATTTGATGGATTGTAAACCGGCTGATGTGACAATTCCAAGACAAAAATGGGAGGTTTCATTATGGCAAAATATACTTATACTCAAACTCCTTTTCCTTAAATTTAGATTGTATAGAAGAATAAAAACTCTTTACACACCTAAAATAAAGGATTTACACAGCACATAACATCATTTAAAATTTAAATAAAAACGGTCCTCCAGAATTTTTGGATTTTCCATTAAAGACAGAGATGCGTTAAATACCAAAAACAAGAATAAAATAAGATAAACCAGATTGATCAATGTACTGGAACATGATGTTGTTAATGATGTTGGCAACATTTCAAAGTTAAACAAGCATTATGAGACTCCAAGGATTTTCTGATTTGGCAGATGATATTTCCGTATATGTTCCCTATGAGACTGATCGCTGGACTAATGTAACATTTTATCATTGTCCTTAATCAACTTAGTTGAACACATACAGATTAAAAAAATATTGAGGAATTTTCAACCTTTTTGAAGCACGTGGTACTCCTATAGAATAGGAACGATACCAATCTTAGAGCTTTGCTCTTTTTGTATACATCCAAATCCTTTAGTAGAGGCTTGGCCTTCTTATGATACTTTTTTTTTTATGATATACATAATTGTTTTATATATATATATATATATCATCGCAGAGAACGGTATCACATTCATATATTGTCCTTTTAGAGTCATGCTTGAATCTTTTGAATAACAATGCAACATCACTACAACACTTATCCTGTATATTGACTCAACAGTAAATGTTACCTAGAATGTTAGGACAACATTTCGGACAACATCTACCTAGCCTGTCTTATTTTCAAAGAAAACGGAGACCAGGAGATTTTTTCAAGCTAGAAAATCTCTCGTGATCTAAAGGTTTGGTAAAAATGTCAGCCAGTTGAAAAAGAGTATCAACATGTTCGATTTGAACTAGCTGTTTTTCCACTAAGTCTCTTAAAAAATGATGTCTTATGTCTATGTGCTTTGTACGTGAATGTTGAACAGGATTTTTGGAAATATTAATAGCACTCAGATTATCACAGTACAAAATCATGGAGTTATTAGATATGCCATAGTCATCTAGCATATGTCGTAACCAAATCAGTTGAGCACAACAACTTCCGGCTGCCACATATTCAGATTCCGCAGTCGAGAGTGATACACAATTTTGTTTACGACTGTACTATGAGACTAGATTATTGCCAAGATAGAAACACCCACCACTAGTGCTTTTCCTATCGTCTACATCACCGGCCCAATCCGAGTCACTATATCCTATTAGATTAGAATTAGTGTCTTTGGAGTACCAAATTCCCAAGTCACTTGTACCGGCAACATATCGAATAATACGTTTCACAGCATTAAGATGAGATACCTTGGGACTGGCTTGGAACATGGCGCAAACACATACGCTAAACATGATATCGGGGCGACTGGAAGTAAGGTATAAAAGGCTACCTATCATAGATCGGTACAATGTTGGGTCAACATCTTGTCCAATATCGTCTTTACATACTTGTTGCGTAGAGCCCATTGGAGTCTTCATGTGTTTAGCATTTTTCAGACCAAATCTCCTAACAAGATTCTTGGCGTACTTACTTTGAGATACAAAGATCCCATCTTCATTCTGTTTAATCTGCAAGCCTAAGAAAAATGTTAGTTCTCCAATCATGCTCATCTCAAATGTTGTCGACATTGCTTCGACAAATGACTTCAAGAATGATTCTGTAGTCGAACCAAAAACAATATCATCAACATAGATTTGAGCTATTATTACATCTACACCGTGTCTTTTAATGAATAATGTTCTGTCAGCTTCTCCACGAGTAAAACCAAACTCAACAAGGAAGTCAGTTAGACGACCATACCATGCACGTGGTGCTTGTTTTAGTCCATACAAAGCTTTCTTGAGCTTGTACACATGATGTTGATGGTGAGGATCCTCAACTCCCTTTGGTTGTTCAACATATACTTCTTTGTCCAATTATCCATTGAGGAAGACACATTTAACGTCCATTTGGTGCAAGGTAATCTATAGAAGACCTATAATTTTATTTTTTTAACGCACATAATCAAACTCCAACTGATATGGTTGTAGATAGCGATTAGGAAAAAATTTCTGGAGAAATTTTTTCAAGCAACAAAAGAATTTTTCGGTATATATTATCCTAATATTGCAACTATGTTATTTTATATAGCTCCAATATTTTTACTACTTAGTGAATATATGAAAACCCAGCTTATAAGGCACCTATTAAAAAAATGTTTATCAAAATAAAAAAAATATTTTATTCCTATTTCCACTATTTATATTAATGGTGCTGTATTAAATCCGACTATTAAAATAGACGGATGTAAAACACTTATTAAAACTATTTTTGATTGTATAGCAGTACTACCTCCTCCAACTCCCAAAAATCCAAATGACCCACCACCTATTGAACAAACTAAAGAAGAAGTGTTGTCTAGCATACAAGGTGAATGCAAAAAATTATATAGGTATTACCAACAAGAAAATGCTAGCAACCAACCGGCTTCCATACCATCTTCTTCTTGTTCAACACAACCTCAAAAAAGACATGTTGTTTCTGTGGCTAGTATTGAAAGTCTTAAAAGTAGAATGTATAGTGGTAACACTATTAACCAAGTTAGCGAGTTTGATGTTTTTGTTTTGCAGGGTGTTGTACCGTACCAAGCAGTTCTCAATGAAGAAGGACATGGAGACTTGCTGAAATATTGGAAGGAGAATGAGAAGACATTTCCGACACTGTCAAAGATAGCCCGAGATGTGTTGAACATTCAAGCGTCATCAACAGCATATGAAAGCGCTTTTTCGGCTGGCAGATTTCAAATAGGAGAGCACATACACTCATTAGCGGGAGACAACTTGGAGATTGCAGTATTATTCAGAGACTGGATACGAGCGAAGCAGAAGGTGCAGTCAGCTGGAGATCAACGAAGAAGAAGATGAAAACTACAACGACATATTATCCGAATGAGGTGGAAGCGACATCGAGCAATTTGATCAACAAATACCAATTCCAACTGAAGAACCACAAGAAATTATAAAGAAACTAGAAAAGGTGTTTTACATATGTAATTTTACTATGTTCTTTGCAACTTTCAACACCACAAAGTTGCAATTTTGACAATTGTATTACAAAAAAATTATATTTCTATTAAATAATATAAGAGGCACAAAAACAACATTACACTATCTTGTTCAATTATTGAGGTGTTTATACTTTATATATATATATTATTTTATTTAAATTAAGTGCAAAAAAAAATGGAAAACCCAATCCCGCCCCGCCCCGCCCCGCCCCGCCCCGACCCGATAAATACCGGGCCCCTTTTCCAACGAGGTCGGGATTGGGACGTGACACTGGAAGAACCAACCAATCCCGCTCGAGTACCGGTCACCCCCCCCCCCCGCCCCGAACCCATCTCGTTAGCCAGCCATAGTGTAGGTCAATTGACCAAACCACGTTATAATATTTTCTTTAAGTTTATTTTTCTTTTATTACTGATTTATCATCGTTCAGAACTTGTAATTATTAATTCTCACATTACGTTCTGTTATTTCGAATCTAACAATTACATGATATGGAATAAACAATCCAACAATTACATGATATGGTATAGATTATAGAAGCCAAGATCATTAACCAATTTTTATCTTAAAGAATGTAATGGTAAAAGAACTATCGACAGCAATATAATGTATTATAATGCACTATGACGTGTGAAGACAATCGAAATGATAGAAAAAGTAACTTTACTTGAGATAAACGTACTTTTAGAAAGAGTAAAAATGACTTTTATGGGAGTTAAATTGCTCTTTCAAAAAGTAAAAGAAATTAATGAATTGGACTCTTGTCACAAAATGAGAAAAAAAAAAAAGGACTATAATACATATACAGATATGTGATAGATATCTCAGGTTAGAATTGTTGAATAATTTTTTTCCGAATTGATAATTTTAATTTAAGTCAGAGATTATGCGTCCAACTATAAGCCGTATTTAATTAACAATAACTAGATAAAATAAGAGTTAAAAAACTATAAGCAGTATTTATTTTTTCATATACATCTAATCATATACCTATTATCTATTTCAATAAATAATAAAAAAGAATGAGTCTATTTATTTTATGAAATCGAATCTTTATAGCTTGATCTTCTTTTCAACTGTTAACCACCTTACTGTTGGATATGTAAAGCAATACGGAAATTAAATAAATATTACAAGTGTTCGAAATGATAAACAAACAAGCCAATATTCAGAACTGTCGCAAGCTTGTTGAGTCTTGAATCTTGATAACCTGAAATCAAAAACACTAAATCTGTATTGTTACAACTGTGGCTGAGTCGAGAGATGGCTCTCTGTCTTTAAGACAAGATTGCCCCGTATATATGATTTTACGTTAACGGGCAATAATCTCCCAAGATAAAACAACAACTAATCAACACTACAAAGCAAATAGGTTGATTCTGACGAAGAAAACAAACACGAAACGACTTGCTGAAGAATAGAAAAATGAAGGAAAATTTTTCTGTTTGTGTCCACTGTTTCTGGTCACGTTTTGGACAAAATTTGTGTTGTGCTCTCTTCTGTTTTTCTCTGTGTATTATATCCTATATCCACTGCAATTGAGCCAAAAGGCTCCAATATATAGCATAAGGGGAGGGACTCCTCAACTGCCAAGTAATGGTAGTTTATGGCCAAATAATGGTTGTTTATGTCCATTAGTGAGGGAGTTAATCAGCCAAGTAATGGCTGATTTAATGTGCAACATAAAGGAGTTGTTAGGGAGGAGTTAAGGTGCAGATTAATGGAGTTTTAACGCTCCAAAAATCAACTCAAACGGCAGGCAGAAGACCCGTGAC
Source organism: Anisodus tanguticus (assembly GCA_034509755.1). NCBI lineage: Eukaryota > Viridiplantae > Streptophyta > Magnoliopsida > Solanales > Solanaceae > Anisodus > Anisodus tanguticus. The sequence continues at coordinate 6,606,861 of CM067552.1, read as the reverse complement.
CCGAGACCGGACCGGATGGGACGGGCGGCGGCGGCGTGCGTGTGGACTTAGCCTTGAACCCAAGCACATCTAGGTCCTCCCTCCTTCAAACACATGGGTTACCCCTTGGGGTCCCAAACCCTTAGCCAATTTTGAGACTTATAAAGAGAACAATTCTTCTTTTTCCCACCGATGTGGTAGATTTGTCCCACACCATATTTCCATGCCTCAAACACCTTACTTCGTGGACCAATATCTCTTTCATTTCTCAATGAAATTTGATGATTCTTGGCCCTACGGTCATCTACTCACTTAGTAGATTATGCACGTGTGAAGAGACAAAGCCTCCAACATACGAAACCCTAGTGTTTAAGTCATTAAATAAGGGTGGACGCACCTCCCCACCAAAGGCAAATTTCCAACAATCCCCTCTTGAAAGAGATTTTAGCGCACACACAAGGTGCCTACTTTTAGCAATCTTTCAGCGAAAAGATATTGCATCAGGAGAGGTAGCTTCCGCTTTGAACCTTCCCTAGTTGATACCACCGGACTTACTTACTGCGCGGTGAACGTGATGTCTTGAACCGTCAGTGTTTAGTGTAAGCTAAGACAATGATACCAACATAATAACTCTCTTTATTCGTTTTCTTCTTATTGTTTTGTCCTTGTGGTCATGGACACACTTGGATTCTTAAGTGCATTTATTTGAGGCGGCATGTCCTCGCACTTAAATAGGTGATCTCCTACAAGGTATCCTGCTATACCCCACTTCACAAGTGTTAGGAATCATAAAAAGTTTCCCCAACCTTAACCTCAACCGTTTGAGGATCGTTAAAGGTTTGGAATCTTATCCTTTACCCACCATGTAGGTAGCACTTTAATGTCTATCGCGGGAATAACTTTGGATTCATATTTTCCTACATAAATCATCATCTGAAGTTCTCTTGCTTCCACCGAAGCGCTCAACTGAACCCTTTTACAGCTTTGTTTTCCCATTGAACCAAATTCTTGGGATCTCCAGTCAGTATGGTTGGGTTACCACCGCAAAGGTTCGTATTGTTTAGGTTTTAAGCCCATTCCCCTAGACATGCAGAACACTTGATCTCCGGGTAGTCCCTTAGTTAAAATGGCCCGCTATATCCTTTGATTAGTATTAAAGGAAATGGCACTCGTGATGATCAACTGCCATACGATCTTATGTCTCATACAGATTCTGATAGATATGTCCAGACGCCGTCATTCATGTCCTTCCTAAAGCCGACCGGCTTGCCACAGTGTATAACTGCTGAAGGCACGAGTTTCTCCCAATAAGAGACGTCATCTAAGGAGTCGTGAAGTTACTCAACTTCTTTCATGCTTTGTATAAAGCGATAAACTCTGATTCCATCATGAATCGGCCGATGCAAGTTTGCTTAGAGGTTTTTCTAAGACCCACCATACACATTTTCTTATGGCTTTGGTGTTCTTCAACTCTGATGTCCAGTTTGCATCACTATGTTCTCCTAGAACCGCTAGACATCCAGAATACCATAATATGTAGATAAGCGAATATTTCAGATATCTTCATATCCGACTCAACGCCTTCTATTGATCGTTTATTAAAATTATCAGTGAACCTTAGTTCAACAGATCTGCTTTGTAGGCCAATACCAGGTCGGTTGTAGTGTGTACAATACATTGAACTACATGTGACCTGCACATATCGCTCCTTGTCTATGGGTGCACCATGATTCCAATCAGTTCTATGATTCATATCCATTGGTGGCTTCAACGAGACTGTCAATTTTCTCACAACTGAGATTGGAGTTAGACCAGTCCGTTAGATGTTTTAGAAATCCAATTTCTAAGATGTCATCTGTGATACCCATATCTTTTGTTTCAATATAACTTCCACTCTCAAACTGTTGGTTTCCGAACTGTTGGCTTTCTAACTTCAGAGTCAATGTTTCTGTGGTCAGATTCATTATTTCTGTTTTATCTGAAACTTCCAGGACCAAAATGTAAAAAAAATTTAGGGACCAAAATGAAAGTTCAGGAAGAAGCCCAACAGTCCAGCAAACCAACTCTGATTCTCCCCTTCCAACTCTCTGGTTAGGAAGGTTGTTTCAATATCCATGCCACGCAAGACTGCAATGGCCCTGGATGTTAAGCTATTCACAGGGAAGCACATGTACAAGTAGCCGAGGCCTTATACTCATCAGTAGATCCATCTACTTTGTACTCACTTTTGAGTATCCTTTTTCACAACCCAAAGGTTCTTTTACCGGAGGAAGATCAACCATTACACAAGTATGGTTCTATATAATGGAATCTATTTCTCTCTTTGTAGCTTCTTTCCAAAGCAGCGCTTCTGGAGATGACAATTATTTGTTAATTGTCCATGGTTCATTCTCAACCATACAAGCTAGAATGCCTGGAACAAGTCTTTGTCCCCTCTTTGCTCCGTCTCGGTTCAACATCTAGAATCCCTGAGTTTTGTAGATCTGGAATATTAAGTTTTGGATAGTCAGTAACTTTCGAGTCCTGTAGGTAAGGAATGTCAATTTCCGGACAGTAAGGCACTCGCGGGTTCTTGTTAACCTTGAGCAATTACTCCTTTTTCCTTTTCAAGAAAAGTTATCCTCAAAGAGTTCTGCATTCTTTGACACCAAGAGGCGATAAGCACTACTGTTATTTGCAGATCTAATGGATATGCAATTTACAGTCTTAGGTCTAACTTGACCTATTTCGGTATTCCAACTTCCACCAAGCCACCCCACATCACAACATTTGTATGTGAGATCATTTCCATGTCTCACACGGAGGGTTATCCGCGTATTTCTGTTGGGAATCACATTAGCGGTAAGGATCGCCTTGCCTCACATAATTTGGGCATACGACTTTGCGCTTGGCTAACATCGTTAGACTGAGGTGAGGAATGAGCAGTCATTTGATGAACGATGCTTCACATTCTCCCCCTCTATCACTATGATTTCCTTAATCTATAGGCTTAGTTGATTTTTCAACTTCTGCTTTGTAGCGCTTATCCGCTTCAACAACTTCATCTTTGTTTTTTTCCACAAACAAAGGATTCAATACGTTGTACCATCATCAATGAAGGTCACAAAGTACTTGTCTCCCCCCTCTATGTTGTATAAACTTCAAATCACCCATGTAGGTGTGACTAAGTTCTAGACGAGCGGTGCTTCCTTCGCTATTCCTTTGACGGAACTTGGAAAGGTGATTTTGCCTCTTCGCCTACCTCACATTTATTTTGAGGGTTTATGTTGACAGAAGGCAACAATCTCAACTTCGTTAGCTTTTGAATGACTTTCTATTTAACGTGTCTTAATCTATGATGGCATAGATGCACGAATTACAAATATATCATTCATTTGGATACAAACATACTATACCATTCTTAGTTATTACAAACCTGTTGGACTAGTCTCAAACCAGCTTGACCAACATCGTCCCATAAACTAAGTTTGGGACATGTATCACCTCATCTGAGAGTGATCCCATTCCCTGAAGTCCTATTGAGGACAACCTCTCCAACCCCTTCTACTTTAGAGGTGGCGTTGCTTCACATGAACAACCTCTTGCCCGTGGTTAGGGCATAACCGGATCATATGTGATCTGGATACTTTAGCCCACTCCAGTTGCTTTGGTAGACTGAGTGTCCAATTTCTTTTATGCCTTTTTTGGGTCTTCGGATCATTTAAGACCTGGAAACTCTGGCCCACCTCACTAGGTGTCCATTACTTTTCCTATGAAGTGAATTCTGGCCCTACTCCAATCGCCCGTAGGCTTTGTATGACTGAGTGTCCAATATCATCCTATCAAAGGAATTTTAGCCCCACTCCAATAGCCCGTAGGCTTTGTATGACTGAGTGTCCAATATCATCCTATGAAGGATCTTCTGCCAAATAGTGTGACAGGCTCAACGTCTTTAGCTTTTAGTCTTCTTCCCTTATGATTGGTGCCCAGACAATTCTTGACGCTTACTTAAGAGTGGTAATAGTTTTTGCACAGTCAGTGGATGTTTCTCCCACGTATGTGCGAACATACGTTACACATTTTTAATAATTACACTTAAATGAACAGATCGTTTTAAGTCGTTTACAAAATCCAATCTTTAAACGGGAAGGAAGATGTGATTAAACTTCTGATTTTAAAGCGTAAGGAATATAAATTATTTCGGAAAATATTTTCATATTCCTCCTTACTTTAAGCCTTTTTTAATCAGACGTCATTTAATCTTATTTTTTACAAGGAAGAAAAATTACTTATCCCAATTTCGAATTCTAGCCCACTTCAGTGACTTCATCGGACTAAGTGCCCATTTCCTCCTTACCATAATTGGGATCCTTTGTCTGGGACAGATATAGGCATTCTGCCTTAGATATAACCATATCTTCAGCCTTCTCCTCTTGTCTCAGTTGACATCCCCAGCCTCTCGTGGGCGCTTGTTCCCACCACTCTCAAGAGCGGTGACACCATGAACACGTTGACCTTCAACAACATAATCACTAGTCTCTTCTATCAAAAAACCACAGCCATATCCAGATTTGGTCACACAACTTTTGACCGATATCTTATCCGCTTCAACAACTTCATCTTTGTTTTTTTTCACAAACAAATGATTCAATACGTTGTACCATCATCAATGAAGGTCACAAAGTACTTGTCTCCCCCCTCTATTTTGTATAAACTTCAAATCACCCATGTAGGTGTGACTAAGTTCTAGACGAGCAGTGTTTCCTTCGCTATTCCTTTGACGGAACTTGGAAAGGTGATTTTGCCTCTTCGCCTACCTCATATTTATTTTGAGGGTTTATGTCGACAGAAGGCAACATCTGTCCTCGCACTTAAATAGGTCTCCTACAAGGTATCCTGCTATACCCCACTTCACAAGTGTTAGGAATCATTAAAAGTTTCCCCAACCTTAACCTCAACCGTTTGAAGATCGTTAAAGGTTTGGAGGATTAACATTTACCCACCATGCATGTAGCACTTTAATGTCTATCGCGAGAACAACTTTGGATTCATGTTTTCCTACTGAAGTCATCATCCGAAGTGGTCTTGCTTCCACCGAAGCATTCAACTGAACCTTTTGCAGCTTAGTTTTCCCATTGAACCAAATTCTAGGGATCTCCAGTCAGTATGGTTGGGTTACCACAACAAAGGTTTGTATTGTTTGTATTTTAAGCTCATTCCCCTAGACAGGTAGAACACTTAATCTTCAGGTAGTCCCTTAGTTAAAGGATCCAATATATCTTTTGATTAGTAATCAAGGAAGTGACACCCGTGATGATCAACTGTGATACTGTTTTATGTCTCCGACAGATCCTGACAGATATGTCCAGTCGCCGTCATCCGTGTCCTTCCTAAAGCCGACCGGCTAGCCACATTGTATAACTACTAAAGACACAGGTTTCTCCCAATAAGGGACGTCCTCTAAGGAGTTGTGAAGTTACTCAACTTCTTTCATGCTTTGTATAAAGAGATAAACTCTGATTCCATCATGAATCGGCCGATGCAAGTTTGCTTAAAGGTTTTTCCAAGACCCACCATACACATCTGATGTCCACTTTGCATCAATATTTTCCCAGAACCGCTGGACATCCAGAATACCATAATCCGTAGATAAGCAAATATTTCAGATATCGTCATATCCGACTCAACGCCTTTTATTGATCATTTATTAAAATCATCAGTGAACCTTAGTTCAACTGATCTGCTTTGTAGGTCGATACCGTGTTGGTTGTAGTGTGTAACATACAATATACTACACAGAGACAAATCAGAAAAGAGCACAACTGAAATTCTGTCCATAAACAGTGAACAGAAAACTCAAAACTCTTCCTTCTTTTTCCGTTCTACAGCAAGTCATTTCGTGTTTTGTTTTCTTCGTCAGAATCAACCTATTTGCTTTGTAGTGTTGATTAGTTGTTGTTTTATCTTGGGAGACTATTGCCCGTTAATGTAAAAGCATATATACGGGGTAATCTTGTCTTAAACACAGAGAGACATCTCTCGACTCAGCCACAGTTGGAACAATCCAGATTTAGTGTTTCTTGATTTCAGGTTATCAAGATTTAAGACTCAACAAGCTTGCGGCAGTTCTGAATTGCCTATTTGTTTATCCTTTCGAACACTTGTAATATTTATTTACTTCCCGTATTTCTTTATATAACCAAGAAGTTTAAGACAAGATTCTATTAGTGTTCGAAAGATATCGACTGTAGAAGAGAGTTTTTATTATGTTTTGAAGGTCAACGTATTCATGGTGTCACCGCTCCTGAGAGTGGTGGGAATAAGTGCCCACGAGAGGCTGCGGATGTCAACTGAACAAGAGGAGAAGGCTGAAGATGTGGTTCTATCTTGTAGCAGAAGGCATATATATGTCCCAGACAAAGGATCCGAATTATGGTAAGGAAGGAATGGACACTCAGTCCGATGAAGTGACTGAAGTGGGCCAGAATCCGAAATTGGGATAAGTAATTTTTCTTCCTTGTAAAAAATAAGATTAAATGATGTCTGATTAAAAAGGGCTTAAAGTAAGGAGGAATATGAAAATGTTTTCACAAAATAATTTATATTCCTTACGCTTCAAAATCAGAAGTTTAATCTTATCTTCCTTCCCGTTTAAAGATTGGATTTTGTAAACGACTTAAAAAGATTCGTTCTTTTAAGTGTAATTATTAAAAGTATGTAAAGTATGTTCGCACATACAAGGGAGAAAGATCCATTGACTGTGCGAAAACTGTTATCACTCTTAAGTAAGCGCCAAGAATTGTTTGGACACCAATTATAAGGGAAGAAGACTAAAAGCTAAAGACGTTGAGCCTGTCACACTATTTGGCCGAAGATCCTTCATAGGATGATATTGGACACTCAGTCATACAAATACTACGGGCGACTGAAGTGGGGCCAGAATTCATTTCATAGGAAAAGTAATGGACACCTAGTGTGGTGGGCCATAGTTTCCAGGTCTTAAATGATCTGAAGGCCAAAGGAAAGACAGAAAAGAAATTGGACACTCAGTCTGCCAAAGCAACTGGAGTGGGCCAGAGTTTCCAGGTCTTAAATGACCTGATGGCCTAAAGAAAGGTAGAAAAGAAATTGGACACTAAGTCTGCCAAAGAAACTGGAGTAGGCCAGAGTATCCAGATCACATATGATCCGGTTACGCCCTAACCACGGGCAAGAGGTTGTTCATGTGAAGCAACGCCACCTCTAAAGTAGAAGGGGTTGGAGAGGTTGTCCTCAATAGGACTTCAGGGAATGAGATCACTCTCAGATGAGGTGATACATGTCCTAAATTTGGTTTAAGGGACGATGTTGGTCAAGCTGGTTTGAGACTAGTCCAACAGGTTTGTAATAACTAAGAATGGTTTAGTATGTCTGTATCAAAATGAATGATATATTTGTAATTCGTGCATCTATGCCATCATAGATTAAGCCACGTTAAATAGAAAGTCATTCAAAAGCTAACGAAGTTGAGATTGTTGCCTTCTGTCGACATAAATCCTCAAAATAAATGTGAGGTAGGCGAAGAGGCAAAATCACCTTTCCAAGTTTTGTCAAAGGAATAGCGAAAGAAGCACCGCTCCTCTAGAACGTAGTCACACCTACATGAGTGATTTGAAATTTATACAAAATAGAGGGGGGAGACAAGTACTTATGATGGTACAACGTATTGAATCCTTTGTTTGTTGAAAAGCAAAGATGAAGTTGTTGAAGCGGATAAGCGCTACAAAGCAGAAGTTTAAAATTAACTAAGCCTACAGATTAAGGAATTTGTAGTGATAGAGGGGGAGAATGTGAAGCATCATTCATTAAACGACTACTCATTACTCACCTCAGTCCAATGGTGTTAGCCAAACGCAAAGCCATATGCCCAAATTATGTGGGGCAAGGCAATCCTTACCGCTAATGCGATTCTCAACAGAACTCCACATAAGGATAAGGATAACCCTCTGTGTGAGACATGGAAAGGATCTCACATACAAATGTTGTGATGTTGGGTGGCTTGGTAGAAGTTGGAATACCGAAACAGGTCAAGTTGGACCTAAGACTGTAGATTGCATATCCACTAGATCTGCAAATAACAGTAGTGTTTATCGCCTCTTGGTGTCAAAGAATGATGAATTCTTTGAGGATAACTTTCCTTGAGAAGGAAAAAGAAGTAATTGCTCGAGGTTAACAAGAACCCGCGAGGGCTTGACTTTCCGAAACTAGACGTTCCATATCTACAGGACTTAGAAGTTGTTGTCTATCCGAAACTTAATATTCCAGATCTACAAATCTCAGGGATTCTAGATGTTGAGCCGAGACGGAGCAAAGAGGGGACAAAGACTTATTCCAGGCCTTCTAGCTTGTATGGTTGAGAACGAACCATGGACAATTAATAAATAATTGTCATCTCCAAAAGCGCTGCTTTGGAAAGAAGCTACAACGAGAGATATAGATTCCATCATATAGAACCATACTTGTGTAATGGTTGATCTTCCTCCGGGACAAGAACTTTTGGGTTGTGAAAAAAGGATACTCAAAAGTGAGTACAAAGTAGATGGATCTACTATCGAGTATAAGGCCTCGACTACTTGTACATGTGCTTCCCTGTGAATAGCTTAACATCCAGGGCCATTACAGTCTTGCGTGGCATGGATATTGAAACAGCCTTCCTAACCGGAGAGTTGGAAGGGGATGATTAGAGTTGGTTTGCTGAACTGTTGGGCTTCTTCCTGAACTTTCATTTTGGTCCCTGAAATATTTACATTTTGGTCCTGCAAGTTTCAAATAAAACAGAAACAATGAATCTGACCACAGAAACATTGACTTTGAAGTTAGAAAGCCAATAGTTGGAAAACCAACAGTCTGAGAGTGGAAGTTATATTGAAACAAAAATATGGGTATCACAGATGACATCTTAGGAATTGGATTTCTAAGACATCTAACGGACTGGTCTAACTCCAAACTCAGTTGTGAGATAGTTGACAGTCTCATTGAATCCACCAATGGATATGAATCATATAACTTATTGAAATCATGGTGCACCCATATACAAAGATCTATATGCGCAGGTCACATGTAGTTCAATGTATGTTACACACTAAAACCGACTTGGTATCGGCCTACAAAGCAGATCAGTTGAACTAAGGTTCACTGATGATTTTAATAAATGATCAATAGAAGGCGTTGAGTCGGATATGACGATATCTGAAATATTTGCTTATCTACGAATTATGGTATTCTGGATGTCCAGCGGTTCTGGGAGAACATAGTGATGCAAACTGGACATCAGATGTGTATGATGGGTCTTGGAAAAACCTCTAAGCAAAGTTGCATCAGCCGATTCATGATGGAATCAGAGTTTATCGCTTTATACAAAACATGAAAGAAGTTGAGTAACTTCACGACTCTTTAGAGGACATCCCTTATTGGGAGAAACATGTGTCTTTAGCAGTTATACATTGTGGCTAGCCGCTCGGCTTTAGGAAGGACACGGATGACGGCATCTGGACATATCTATCAGGATCTGTCGGAGACATAAGACCGTATGGCAATTGACCATCACAAATGTCACTTCCTTGATTACTAATCAAATGATATAGCAGACCCTTTAACTAAGGGACTACCCGAAGATCAAGTGTTCTGCCTGTCTAGGGTAATGGGCTTATAACCCAAACAATACTAACCTTTGTGGTGGTAACCCAACCATACTGACTGAAGATCCCAAGAATTTGGTTCAATGGGAAAACTAAGCGGCAAAAGGTTCAGTTGAACGCTTCAGTGGAAGCAAGAGCACTTCGGATGATGATTTCTGTAGGGAAACATGAATCCAAAGTTATTCTCGAGATAGACATTAGAGTGCTACCTGCATGGTGGGTAAAGGTTAAGCTTCCAAATCTTTAACGATCTTCAAACGGTTGAGGTTAAGGTTGGGAAAACTTTTAATGATTCATAAAACTTATGAAGTGGGGTATAGCAGGATACCTTGTAGGAGATCACCTATTTAAGTGCGAGGACAAGCCGTCTCAAATGAACGTACTTAAGAATCCAAGTGTGTCCTCGACCACAACGGACAAAACAATAAGAAGAAAATGATTAAGGAGAGTTATTGTGTTGGTATCACTGTCTTGGCTTACACTAAGCACTGCCGGTTCAAGACATCACGTTCACAGCGCAGTAAGTAAGTCCGGTGGTATTCAACTAGGGAAGGTTCAAAGAAGAAGCTACCTCTTCTGATGCAATATCTTCTCGCTGAAAGATTGCTGAAAGTAGGCACCTTGTGTGCGCGCCAAAATCTCTTTCAAGAGGGAATTGTTGGAAATTTTCCTTTGGTGGGGAGATGCGTCCACCCGTATTTAATGACTTAAACACTAGGGTTCCATATGTTGGAGGCTTTGTCTCTTCACACGTTCATAATCTACTAAGTGAGTAGATGACCGTATGACCAAGAATCGTCAAATTTCATTGAGAAATAAAAGAGATATTGGTGCACGAAGTAAGGTGTTTGAGGCATGGAAATATGGTGCGGGATAAATATACCACATCGGTGGGAAAAAGAAGAATTGTTCTCTTTATAAGTCTCAAAATTGGCTAAGGGTTTGGGCTCCAAGGGTAACCCATGTGTTTGAAGGATGGAGGACCTAGATGTGCTTGGGTTCAAGGATAAGTCCACACGCGCGCCGCCTGCCCATCCCGTCCGGGCTCGGGTCTCGGGTTGTGGGCTATTATCTCTTTGGACCCCAAATTGCTTAATATTTACAGTTTGGTCCCTGAAGTTTCTGGAAAGCTGAAATTGGGAACGACGGAAGGTAGAAAGTTTTTGCCTGCCGTTGGAGTTGATTTTTGGAGCGTTAAAACTGTATTAATCTGCACCTTAACTCTTCCCTAACAACTCCTTTATATTGCACATTAAATCAACCATTACTTGGCTAATTAACTCTACCACTAATGGCCATAAACTGCCATTACTTGGCAGTTGAGGAGTCCCTCCCCTTATGCTATATATTGGAGCATTTTGGTTCAATTGCAGAGACTACAATATACTACACATAGACAAATCAGAAGAGAGCACAACTGAAATTCTGTCCAAAAAAGCCCAAGGCCTACGACTCGAGACTCGAGCCCGGACGGGGGGGGGGGGGGCGTATCGACTTAGCCTTGAACCCAAGCACATCTAAGTCCTCCCTCATTCAAATACATGGGTTACCCCTTGGGGTCCCAAACCCTTAGCCAATACTTATAAAGAGAACAATTCTTCTTTTTCCCACTGATGTGGTAGATTTGTCCCACACCATATTTCCATGCCTCAAACACCTTACTTTGTGGACCAATATCTCTTTCATTTCTCAATGAAATTTGACGACTCTTGGTCCTACGATCATCTACTTACTTAGTAGATTATGCACGTGTGAAGAAACAAAGCCTCTAACATACGGAACCCTAGTGTTTAAGTCATTAAATATAGGGTGGACGCACCTCCCCACCAAAGACAAATTTCCAACACTTACAACCAAGTAACAATATCTAAAGAAAAGAAAAATAAATTTCTTAGAAGAGAAATTTAGAAGATAAGTTATTTATATTTGGATTGAATCTTGGTGATTATATTGTCTTATGAAATCGGTGTGTCTCCAGTAAAGAAATAAGAATATGTAAAATTCTCAAGCTTAGCTGATAAATACTCTTCGGAGTTGCACATGAAAGTGGGTCTCCGATGGAGGTTCTGGGAAGCAGCGTCGGGGAGAATCCCGGAGAGCGGTGAATGGTGGGGGAATTGAAATTGTGACTGGGCGTTGTTCATCGATAAATACCAGAAGATCTACCATTCAATTCGAGACTGGGCATCATAGTAGATCTTCTGGTCTTAATCCCATCGGCACTACCGTAAAAGTCTCGAACTCCGTCGGAGAAATCTGAGGACATTTTTTTTCTGAGGAAAATGAACCTCAATTCTCAATTGATACCTCAACTGCTCCAAAAAGTTCAGAATTTTTATTTAAAATTTTGCATTACAAAAAATGGGTTTGTGTTTTCCAATTTTAAGATCCATTAGGTGGGTAATTTATTGAACACAATTTGCTTTGTATGTAGATTGGATTTCTCACTGTTAGATTTTCAGTGTGATGATATTAACCATGGAACGTGTCTTCTTCTTCTCCGTCGATAAAGGAGTCCGATTTGAAGAATTTGATCACTTTATGAAAATTGTATGAGAAAAAAAGGAAGCTCAAACAAATCTAAAAAAGAGGAAAAGATGATAATTTAAGGGAAGATAGAAAATGGTAATAATTTTATGATGGTAGTGTGTAAATCTGATCCGGTGGTGGGGATTTTGCGGTGTTTGGGGTGAAGCACGTCGGAGCTATGGGTTCGCCGATGGTAATAGAGAAAGGAAGGGATAAAGAGAAGAGGAGGAGAAAAGGGGGCAGCGGTGGTGAGTTTGAGTGGTTTCGCCAAGCTCCGGCAGTGGAGGGTCAGCGGTGGCGGCTACGAAAATGGGAGAAGGAGGGGAGAGTGTTTTAATGAAGAAGGCATTTTTGTGTGAATAATGATCAAATTTTAATATTGGTTAAAAAGAAAGTGCAAAAGAAAGGAAAACACTTTAAAAAATTAAAATTTTAATCTTAAATAAAATATATTTATAAAAATAATAATAATAATTTATTTAAATATATTTTCTAAGTCACCCCAATAGTTCAGGGGGTAATAAACACCCGCAAAAATATAATGTGTAGTTGGGATTTCGGTCAAACGTTGGGGCTCATTTGGCCGTTTTCTCAAGTTTCTAATATAATTTATTGATAGGCTTTTATTTTAATTAATGCTGGGTTCCAGTTCTATCAAGAATATAATTAAGTAGTATTATTTGATTTTCTCCAGATTCTTGGCTATTTAAAATTGGAAGATACCATGTAGTTTTATGAGAAAGTCAAGCTTGCTTGCATTTCTAATTTAATATTTATTGGAAATTTGTCTTTGGCTGGGAGATGCGTCCACCCATATTTAATGAATTAAACACTAGTGTTCCGCATGTTGGAGGCTTTGTCTCTTCTCACATGCATAATCTACTAACTGAGTAGATGACCGTAGGGCCAAGAATCGTCAAATTCCGTTGAGAAATGAAAGAGATATTGGTCCACGAAGTAAGGTGTTTGAGACATGGAAATATGGTGTGGCACAAATCTACCACATCGGTGGGAAAAGGAAGAATTGCTCTCTTTATAAGTCTATAAAGTGGTTAAGGGTTTGGGACCACAAGGGGTATCCCATGTGTTTAAAGGAGGGAGGACCTAGATGTGCTCGGGTTCAAGGCTAAGCCCACACGCGCGCCGCCGCCGCCCGCCCGTCCCGTCCGGGCTCGGGTCACGGGTTCTGAAATTGCTTAATATTTACAGTTTGGTCCCTAGAGTTTCTGGAAAGTAGATTTTGGGAATGACGGAAGGCAGAAAGTTTCTGCCTACCATTTGGGCTATTTTTTGGAGCATTAACCAGCCATTACTTGGCTGTTAACTCCTCCATAAACAACCCTCCTTCAATGACCATAATCAGCCTCTCTAATGGCCATTAACAACCCTCTCTAATGGCCATTAACAACCCTCACTAATGGCTATTAACAGCCTTGTTTGTGGCAGTTGAGGAGTCCCTCCTCCATGCTATATATTGATGTCTTTTGGCTCAATTGTGTTACACATACAGTGATGAAAAACAGTGAGGAAAGACAAACATATACACAAGATATACACAAAAGAGACACACTATATACATAGAGACAAAACAGAAGAGAAAGTCAGTCAAAAAACGTTACCACTCTTAAGTAAGCGCCAAGAATTATCTGGTCACCAATCATAACGGAAGAAGACTAAAAGCTAAAGACGTTGAGCATGTCACACTATTTGGCAGAAGATCCTTCATAGGATGATGTTGGACACTCAGTCATACAAAGCCTCCAGGCGACTGGAGTGGGCCAAAATTCCTTTGATATGATGATATTGGACACTCAGTCATACAAAGCCTACGGGCGACTGGAGTGGGGCCAGAATTCATTTCATAGGAAAAGTAATGGACACCTAGTAAGGTGGGCCGAGTTTCAGTGTCTTAAATGATCCGAAGGCCTAAAGAAAGGCAGAAAAGAAATTGGACACTCAGTCTGCCAAAGCAACTGGAGTGGGCTAGAGTATCCAGATCAAATATGATCCGATTACGCCCTAACCACGGGCAAGAGGTTGTTCATGTGAAGCAACGCCGCCTCTAAAATCTAAAGTAGAAGGGGTTGGAGAGGTGTCCTCAATAGGACTTCGGGGAATGGGATCACTCTAAAAATGAAGTGATACATGTCCCTAACTTGGTTTAAGGGACGCCGTTGGTCAAGTCGGTTTGAGACTAGTCCAACAGTGTCCGTAATAACTAAGAATGGTACAAGATATATCCGTAGCCAAATGAATGATATATTTGTAATCCGTGCATCGATGCCATCATAGATTAAGACACGTTAAATAGAAAGTCATTCAAAAGCTAACAATGTTGAGATTGTTGCCTTCTGTCGACATAAACCCTCAAAATGAATGTGAGGTAGGCGAAGAGGCAAAATCACTTTTCCAAATTCCGTAAAAGGAATAGCGAAAGAAGCGAGCGCTCCTCTAGAACTTAGTCACACCTTTATGGGTGATTTAAAGTTTATACAAAATAGAGGGGGGAGACAAGTACTTTGTGACCTTCATTGATGATGGTACAACATATGTAATCCTTTGTTTGTTGAAAAGCAAAGACGAAGTTGTTGAAGCGAATAAGCGCTACAAAATAGAAGTTGAAAATCAACTAAGCCTACGGATTGAGGAATTCGTAGTGATAGAGGGGGAGAATGTGAAGCATCGTTCATTAAACGACTGTTCATTTCTCACCTCGGTCCAACGGTGTTAGCCAAGCGCAAAGTTGTACGCCCAAAATATGTGAGGCAAGGGGATCTTTACCGCTAATGCGATTCTCAACGTAAATACGCATAAGGATAAGGATAACTCTCCATGTGAAACATAGAAATGATCTCACATACAAATGATGTGATGTGGTGTGGCTTGGTAAAAGTTGGAATACCGAAACAGGTAAAGTTGGACCTAAGACTGTAAATTGCATTTCCATTGGATCTGTAAATAACCGTAGTGCTTATCGCCTCTTGGTGTCAAAGAATGCTGAATTATTTGAAGATAACTCTCATTGAAAAGGAAAAATGAGTAATTGCTCGAGGTTAACAAGAACCCACGAGGGCCTGACTGTCCGGAACTGGACGTTCCGTATCTACAGGACTCGGAAGTTGCTGTCTATCCGGAACTTAAAATTCCGTATCTGCAGAACTCAGAGATTCTAGATGTTGAACCGAGACGGAGCAAAGAGGGGACAAAGACTTGTTCCAGTCCTTCTAGCTTGTATGGTTGAGAAGGAACCATAGACAATTAACAAATAATTTTCAACTCCAAAAGCGCTGCTTTAGAAAGAAGCTACAAAGAGAAATTGATTCCATCATATAGAACCATACTTGTGTAATGGTTGATCTTCCTTCGGGAAAAGAACCTTTGGGTTGTGAAAAAAAAGATGGATCTATTGACGAGTATAAGGCCTCGGCTACTTGTACATGTGCTTCCCTGTGAATAGCTTAACATCCCAGGCCATTGCAGTCTTACGTGGCATAGATGTTGAATTAACCTTCCTAACCATAGAGTTGGAAGGGGAGAATCAGAATTGGTTTGCTGGACTGTTGGTCTTCTTCCTGAACTTTCATTTTGGTCCCTAAAATATTTACATTTTGGTCCTGCAAGTTTCAAATAAAATAGAAACAATGAATCTGACCATAGAAACATTGACTCTGAAGTTAGAAAGCCAACAGTTGGAAAACCAACAGTCTGAGAGTGGAAATTATATTGAAATAAAAGATATGGGTATCACAGATAACATCTTAGGAATTGGATTTCTAAGACATCTAACGGACTGGTCTAACTCCAAACTCAGTTGTGAGATAGTTGACAGTCTCGTTGAAGCCACCAATGGATATGAATCATATAACTGATTGAAATCATGGTGCACCCATAGACAAGGAGAGATATGCACAGGTCACGTGTAGTTCAATGTATTGTACACACTACAACCGACCTGGTATCGGCCTACAAACAGATCAGTTGAACTAAGGTTAACTGATGATCTTAATAAATGATCAATAAAAGGCGTTAAGTCGGATATGACGATATCTGAATTATTCGCTTATCTACGGATTATAGTATTCTGGATGTCCAGCGGTTCTGGGAGAACACAATGATGCAAACTGAACATCAGATATGAAGAACACCAAAGCCACAAGTAAATGTGTATGGTGGGTCTTGGAAAATCCTCTAAGAAAACTTGCATCAACCGATTCATAGTGGAATAAGAGTTTATCGCTTTATACAAAGCATGAAAGAAGTTGAGTAACTTCATGACTCATTAGAGGACGTCCCTTATTGGGAGAAACCCATGCCTTCAGCGGTTATACACTATGGCTAGCCGGTCGGCTTCAGGTAGGACACGGATGACGGCGTCTGGACATATCTGTCAGGATTTGTCTGAGACATAAGACCGTATGGCAGTTGATCATCAGGGGTGTCACTTTCTTGTTTACTAACCAAGGGACTACCCGCAGATCAAGTGTTCTGCATGTCTAGGGAAATAGGCTTAAAACCCAAACAATACGAACCATTGCGGTGATAATCCAACCATACTGATTGGAGATCCTAATAATTTGGTTCAATGGGAAAGCTAAGCTGCAAAAGGTTCAGTTGAGCGCTTCGGTGGAAGCAAGAAGCACTTCGGATGATGATTTCTGTACGGAAACATGAATCCAAAGTTATTCCCGCGATAGACATTAAAGTGCTACCTGCATGGTGGGTAAAGGTTAAGCTTCCAAACCTTTAAACGATCCTCAAACGGTTGAGGTTAAGGTTGGAAAAACTTTTAATAATTCCTAACACTTGTGAAGTGGGGTATAGCAGATGCCTTGTAGGAGATCGCCTATTTAAGTGCGAGGAAGGCCGCCTCAAATGAATGCACTTAAGAATACAAGTGTGTCCATGGCCACAACGGACAAAACCATAAGAATGAAAATGAATAAGGAGAGTTATTGTATTGGTATCATTGTCTTGGCTTACATTAAACACTGGCGGCTCAAGACATCACGTTCACTGCACATTAAGTAAGTCCGATGATATTTAACTAAGGAAGGTTCAAAGCGAAAGCTACCTCTCCTGATGCAATATCTTTTCGCTGAAAGATTGCTGAAAGTAGGCACCTTGTGTATGCGCCAAAATCTCTCTTTCATAAAGGGATTGTTGGAAATTTGCCTTTGGCGAGGAAGTGCGTCCACCCATATTTAATGAATTAAACACTAGTGTTCCGCATGTTGGAGGCTTTGTCTCTTCTCACATGCATAATCTGCTAAGTGAGTAAATGATCGTAGGGCCAAGAATCGTCAAATTTCGTTGAGAAATAAAAGAGATATTGGTCCACGAAGTAAGGTGTTTGAGGCATGGAAATATAGTGTGGGACAAATCTACCACATCGGTGGAAAAAAGAAGAATTGCTCTCTTTATAAGTCTCTAAAGTGGTTAAGGGTTTGGGACCCCAAGGGATATCCCATGTGTTTAAAGGAGGGAGGACCTAGATGTGCTCGGGTTCAAGGCTAAGCCCACACACGCGCAGCCGCCGCCCTCTCGTCCCGTCCCGTCCGGGCTCGAGTCACGGGTTCTGAAAATGCTTAATATTTACAGTTTGGTCCCTAGAGTTTCTGGAAAGTTGATTTTGGGAATGACGGAAGGCAGAAAGTTTCTGCCTACCATTTGGGCTATTTTTTGGAGCATTAACCAGCCATTACTTGGCTGTTAACTCCTCCATAAACAGCCCTCCTTCATTGACCATAATCAGCCTCTCTAATGGCCATTAACAGCCCTCTCTAATGGCCATTAACAACCCTCACTAATGGCTATTAACAGCTTTGTTTGTGGCAGTTGAGGAGTCCCTACTCCATGCTATATATTGATACCTTTTGGCTCAATTGTGTTACACATACAGTGATGAAAAACAGTGAGGAAAGACACACATATACACAAGATATACACAACAGAGACACACTATATACATAGAGACAAAACAGAAGAGAAAGTCAGTCAAAAAACGTTGGACGAAAACAGAAACTCTTCCTTCATTTCCATTTCTCCAGCAAGTCGATTCATATTTATTTTCTTCGTCAGACTCAACCTATTTGCTTTGTAGTGTTGAGATTAAAGTGTTATTTTATCTTGTGAGACTATTGCCCATTAACGTAAAAGCATATATACGAGGCAATCTTGTCTTAAGGACAGAGTGCAATCACTCTACTCAGCACACAGTTGTAACTATCCAGATTTAGTGTTTCTTGATTTCAAGTTATCAAGATTCAAGACTCAACAACTTTGCGGCAGTTCTGAAGATTGGCTATTTGTTTATCCTTTCGAACACTTGTAATATTTATTTACTTCCCGTACTGCTTTACAATAGTACCCAAAAATTTAAGACAAGATTGTATTAGTGTTCGAAAGATGTCGGTCAAAAGTTGTGTGACCAAATTTGGATATGGCTGTGGTTTTCTGCTTGAAGAGAGTGATGATGATGTTGTTGAAGGTCAACGTGTTCATGGTGTCATCGCTCCCGAGAGTGGTGGGAACAAGCGCTCACGAGAGGCTGAGGATGTCAATTGGGACAAGAGGAGAAGGCTGAATATGTGGTTCTATCTTACAGCAGAAGGCCTATATCTGTCCCAGACAAAGGATCCGAATTATGGTAAGGAGGAAATGGACACTCAGTCCGATGAAGTGACTGAAGTGGGCCAGAATGCGAAATTGGGATAAGTTATTTTCTTCATTGTCAAGAATAAAGATTAAATGATGTCTGATTAAAAATGGCTTAAAAGTAAGGAGGAATATGAAAATGTTTTACGAAATAATTTATATTCCTTACGCTTTAAAATCAGAAGTTTAATCTCTTCTTCTTTCCTGTTTAAAGATTGGATTTTGTAAATGACTTAAAAAGATCTGTTCTTTTAAGTGTAATTATTAAAAGTGTGTAAAGTATGTTCGCACATACGAGGGATAAAGATCCACTAACTGTGCGATAACTGTTACCACTCTTAAGTAAGCGCCAAGAATTATCTGGTCACCAATCATAACGGAAGAAGACTAAAAGCTAAAGACGTTGAGCATGTCACACTATTTGGCAGAAGATCCTTCATAGGATGATGTTGGACACTCAGTCATACAAAGCCTCCAGGGCGACTGGAGTGGGCCAAAATTCCTTTGATATGATGATATTGGACACTCGGTCATACAAAGCCTACGGGCGACGGGGTGGGGCCAGAATTCATTTCATAGGAAAAGTAATGGACACCTAGTAAGGTGGGCCGAGTTTCAGTGTCTTAAATGATCCGAAGGCCTAAAGAAAGGCAGAAAAGAAATTGGACACTCGGTACCGCAAAGCAATCGGAGTGGGCTAGAGTATCCAGATCAAATATGATCCGATTACGCCCTAACCACGGGCAAGAGGTTGTTCATGTGAAGCAACGCCGCCTCTAAAATCTAAAGTAGAAGGGGTTGGAGAGGTGTCCTCAATAGGACTTCGGGGAATGGGATCACTCTAAAAATGAAGTGATACATGTCCCTAACTTGGTTTAAGGGACGCCGTTGGTCAATTTGGTTTGAGACTAGTCCAACAGTCGTAATAACTAAGAATGGTATAAAGATATCCGTAGCCAAATGAATGATATATTTGTAATCCGTGCATCGATGCCATCATAGATTAAGACACGTTAAATAGAAAGTCATTCAAAAGCTAACAATGTTGAGATTGTTGCCTTCGTCGACATAAACCCTCAAAATGAATGTGAGGTAGGCGAAGAGGCAAAATCACTTTTCCAAATTCCGTAAAAGGAATAGCGAAAGAAGCAGCGCTCCTCTAGAACTTAGTCACACCTTTATGGGTGATTTAAAGTTTATACAAAATAGAGGGGGGAGACAAGTACTTTGTGACCTTCATTGATGATGGTACAACATATGTAATCCTTTGTTTGTTGAAAAGCAAAGACGAAGTTGTTGAAGCGAATAAGCGCTACAAAATAGAAGTTGAAAATCAACTAAGCCTACGGATTGAGGAATTCGTAGTGATAGAGGGGGAGAATGTGAAGCATCGTTCATTAAACGACTGTTCATTTCTCACCTCGGTCCAACGGTGTTAGCCAAGCGCAAAGTTGTACGCCCAAAATATGTGAGGCAAGGGGATCTTTACCGCTAATGCGATTCTCAACAGAAATACGCATAAGGATAAGGATAACTCTCCATGTGAAACATAGAAATGATCTCACATACAAATGATGTGATGTGGTGTGGCTTGGTAAAAGTTGGAATACCGAAACAGGTAAAGTTGGACCTAAGACTGTAAATTGCATTTCCATTGGATCTGTAAATAACCGTAGTGCTTATCGCCTCTTGGTGTCAAAGAATGCTGAATTATTTGAAGATAACTCTCATTGAAAAGGAAAAATGAGTAATTGCTCGAGGTTAACAAGAACCCACGAGGGCCTGACTGTCCGGAACTGGACGTTCCGTATCTACAGGACTCGGAAGTTGCTGTCTATCCGGAACTTAAAATTCCGTATCTGCAGAACTCAGAGATTCTAGATGTTGAACCGAGACGGAGCAAAGAGGGGACAAAGACTTGTTCCAGTCCTTCTAGCTTGTATGGTTGAGAAGGAACCATAGACAATTAACAAATAATTTTCAACTCCAAAAGCGCTGCTTTAGAAAGAAGCTACAAAGAGAAATTGATTCCATCATATAGAACCATACTTGTGTAATGGTTGATCTTCCTTCGGGAAAAGAACCTTTGGGTTGTGAAAAAAAAGATGGATCTATTGACGAGTATAAGGCCTCGGCTACTTGTACATGTGCTTCCTCGTGAATAGCTTAACATCCCGTGCCATTGCGGTCTTACGTGGCATAGATGTTGAATTAACCTTCCTAACCATAGAGTTGGAAGGGGAGAATCGTAATTGGTTTTCGGATGTTGGTCTTCTTCCTGAACTTTCATTTTGGTCCCTAAAATATTTACATTTTGGTCCTGCAAGTTTCAAATAAAATAGAAACAATGAATCGACCATAGAAACATTGACTCGAAGTTAGAAAGCCAACAGTTGGAAAACCAACGACCGAGAGTGGAAATTATATTGAAATAAAAGATATGGGTATCACAGATAACATCTTAGGAATTGGATTTCTAAGACATCTAACGGATGGTCTAACTCCAAACTCGGTTGTGAGATAGTTGACGATCTCGTTGAAGCCACCAATGGATATGAATCATATAAGTGATTGAAATCATGGTGCACCCATAGACAAGGAGAGATATGCACAGGTCACGTGTAGTTCAATGTATTGTACACACTACAACCGACCTGGTATCGGCCTACAAACAGATCAGTTGAACTAAGGTTAACTGATGATCTTAATAAATGATCAATAAAAGGCGTTAAGTCGGATATGACGATATCTGAATTATTCGCTTATCTACGGATTATAGTATTCTGGATGTCCAGCGGTTCTGGGAGAACACAATGATGCAAACTGAACATCAGATATGAAGAACACCAAAGCCACAAGTAAATGTGTATGGTGGGTCTTGGAAAATCCTCTAAGAAAACTTGCATCAACCGATTCATAGTGGAATAAGAGTTTATCGCTTTATACAAAGCATGAAAGAAGTTGAGTAACTTCATGACTCATTAGAGGACGTCCCTTATTGGGAGAAACCCATGCCTTCAGCGGTTATACACTATGGCTAGCCGGTCGGCTTCAGGTAGGACACGGATGACGGCGTCTGGACATATCTGTCAGGATTTGTCTGAGACATAAGACCGTATGGCAGTTGATCATCAGGGGTGTCACTTTCTTGTTTACTAACCAAGGGACTACCCGCAGATCAAGTGTTCTGCATGTCTAGGGAAATAGGCTTAAAACCCAAACAATACGAACCATTGCGGTGATAATCCAACCATACTGATTGGAGATCCTAATAATTTGGTTCAATGGGAAAGCTAAGCTGCAAAAGGTTCAGTTGAGCGCTTCGGTGGAAGCAAGAAGCACTTCGGATGATGATTTCTGTACGGAAACATGAATCCAAAGTTATTCCCGCGATAGACATTAAAGTGCTACCTGCATGGTGGGTAAAGGTTAAGCTTCCAAACCTTTAAACGATCCTCAAACGGTTGAGGTTAAGGTTGGAAAAACTTTTAATAATTCCTAACACTTGTGAAGTGGGGTATAGCAGGATGCCTTGTAGGAGATCGCCTATTTAAGTGCGAGGAAGGCCGCCTCAAATGAATGCACTTAAGAATACAAGTGTGTCCATGGCCACAACGGACAAAACCATAAGAATGAAAATGAATAAGGAGAGTTATTGTATTGGTATCATTGTCTTGGCTTACATTAAACACTGGCGGCTCAAGACATCACGTTCACTGCACATTAAGTAAGTCCGATGATATTTAACTAAGGAAGGTTCAAAGCGAAAGCTACCTCTCCTGATGCAATATCTTTTCGCTGAAAGATTGCTGAAAGTAGGCACCTTGTGTATGCGCCAAAATCTCTCTTTCATAAAGGGATTGTTGGAAATTTGCCTTTGGCGAGGAAGTGCGTCCACCCATATTTAATGAATTAAACACTAGTGTTCCGCATGTTGGAGGCTTTGTCTCTTCTCACATGCATAATCTGCTAAGTGAGTAAATGATCGTAGGGCCAAGAATCGTCAAATTTCGTTGAGAAATAAAAGAGATATTGGTCCACGAAGTAAGGTGTTTGAGGCATGGAAATATAGTGTGGGACAAATCTACCACATCGGTGGAAAAAAGAAGAATTTCTCTCTTTATAAGTCTCTAAAGTGGTTAAGGGTTTGGGACCCCAAGGGGTATCCCATGTGTTTAAAGGAGGGAGGACCTAGATGTGCTCGGGTTCAAGGCTAAGCCCACACACGCGCAGCCGCCGCCCTCTCGTCCCGTCCCGTCCGGGCTCGAGTCACGGGTTCTGAAAATGCTTAATATTTACAGTTTGGTCCCTAGAGTTTCTGGAAAGTTGATTTTGGGAATGACGGAAGGCAGAAAGTTTCTGCCTACCATTTGGGCTATTTTTTGGAGCATTAACCAGCCATTACTTGGCTGTTAACTCCTCCATAAACAGCCCTCCTTCATTGACCATAATCAGCCTCTCTAATGGACATTAACAGCCCTCTCTAATGGCCATTAACAACCCTCACTAATGGCTATTAACAGCTTTGTTTGTGGCAGTTGAGGAGTCCCTACTCCATGCTATATATTGATACCTTTTGGCTCAATTGTGTTACACATACAGTGATGAAAAACAGTGAGGAAAGACACACATATACACAAGATATACACAACAGAGACACACTATATACATAGAGACAAAACAGAAGAGAAAGTCAGTCAAAAAACGTTGGACGAAAATAGAAACTCTTCCTTCATTTCCATTTCTCCAGCAAGTCGATTCATATTTATTTTCTTCGTCAGACTCAACCTATTTGCTTTGTAGTGTTGAGATTAAAGTGTTATTTTATCTTGTGAGACTATTGCCCATTAACGTAAAAGCATATATACGAGGCAATCTTGTCTTAAGGACAGAGTGCAATCACTCTACTCAGCACACAGTTGTAACTATCCAGATTTAGTGTTTCTTGATTTCAAGTTATCAAGATTCAAGACTCAACAACTTTGCGGCAGTTCTGAAGATTGGCTATTTGTTTATCCTTTCGAACACTTGTAATATTTATTTACTTCCCGTACTGCTTTACAATAGTACCCAAAAATTTAAGACAAGATTGTATTAGTGTTCGAAAGATGTCGGTCAAAAGTTGTGTGACCAAATTTGGATATGGCATTGTGGTTTTTCGCTTGAAGAGAGTGATGATGATGTTGTTGAAGGTCAACGTGTTCATGGTGTCATCGCTCCCGAGAGTGGTGGGAACAAGCGCTCACGAGAATTTGAGGATGTCAATTGGGACAAGAGGAGAAGGCTGAATATGTGGTTCTATCTTACGGCGGAAGGCCTATATCCGTCCCGGACAAAGGATCCGAATTATGGTAAGGAGGAAATGGACACTCGGTCCGATGAAGTGACCGAAGTGGGCCGAATGCGAAATTGGGATAAGTTATTTTCTTCATTGTCAAGAATAAAGATTAAATGATGTCTGATTAAAAATGGCTTAAAAGTAAGGAGGAATATGAAAATGTTTTACGAAATAATTTATATTCCTTACGCTTTAAAATCGAAGTTTAATCTCTTCTTCTTTCCCGTTTAAAGATTGGATTTTGTAAATGACTTAAAAAGATCTGTTCTTTTTAAGTGTAATTATTAAAAGTGTGTAAAGTATGTTCGCACATACGAGGGATAAAGATCCACTAACTGTGCGATAACTGTTACCACTCTTAAGTAAGCGCCAAGAATTATCTGGTCACCAATCATAACGGAAGAAGACTAAAAGCTAAAGACGTTGAGCATGTCACACTATTTGGCAGAAGATCCTTCATAGGATGATGTTGGACACTCAGTCATACAAAGCCTCCAGGCGACTGGAGTGGGCCAAAATTCCTTTGATATGATGATATTGGACACTCAGTCATACAAAGCCTACGGGCGACTGGAGTGGGGACAGAATTCATTTCATAGGAAAAGTAATGGACACCTAGTAAGGTGGGCCAGAGTTTCCAGGTCTTAAATGATCTGAAGGCCTAAAGAAAGGCAGAAAAGAAATTGGACACTCAGTCTGCCAAAGCAACTGGAGTGGACTAGGGTATCCAGATCAAATATGATCCGATTACGCCCTAACCACGGGCAAGAGGTTGTTCATGTGAAGCAACGCCGCCTCTAAAATCTAAAGTAGAAGGGGTTGGAGAGGTGTCCTCAATAGGACTTCAGGGAATGGGATCACTCTAAAAATGAAGTGATACATGTCCCTAACTTGGTTTAAGGGACGCTGTTGGTCAAGCTGGTTTGAGACTAGTCCAACAGGTCTGTAATAACTAAGAATGGTACAGTATATCTGTAGCCAAATGAATGATATATTTGTAATCCGTGCATCGATGCCATCATAGATTAAGACACGTTAAATAGAAAGTCATTCAAAAGCTAACAATGTTGAGATTGTTGCCTTCTGTCGACATAAACCCTCAAAATGAATGTGAGGTAGGAGAAGAGGCAAAATCACTTTTCCAAATTCCGTAAAAGGAATAGCGAAAGAAGCAGCGCTCCTCTAGAACTTAGTCACACCTTTATGGGTGATTTAAAGTTTATACAAAATAGAGGGGGGAGACAAGTACTTTGTGACCTTCATTGATGATGGTACAACATATGTAATCCTTTGTTTGTTGAAAAGCAAAGACGAAGTTGTTGAAGCGAATAAGCGCTACAAAATAGAAGTTGAAAATCAACTAAGCCTACGGATTGAGGAATTCGTAGTGATAGAGGGGGAGAATGTGAAGCATCGTTCATTAAACGACTGTTCATTTCTCACCTCGGTCCAACGGTGTTAGCCAAGCGCAAAGTTGTACGCCCAAAATATGCGGGGCAAGGGGATCCTTACCGCTAATGCGATTCTCAACAGAAATACGCATAAGGATAAGGATAACTCTCCATGTGAAACATAGAAACAATGAATCTGACCACAGAGTTGGAATCTGAAACAACCTTCCTAACCATAGAGTTGGAATGGGAGATTCAAAATTGGTTTGCTGGACTGTTGGGCTTCTTCCTGAACTTTCATTTTGGTCCCTGAAATATTTACATTTTGGTCCTGCAAGTTTCAAATAAAATAGAAACAATGAATCTGACCACAGAAACATTGACTCTGAAGTTAGAAAGCCAACAGTTGGAAAACCAACAGTCTGAGAGTGGAAATTATATTGAAATAAAATATATGGGTATCACAGATGACATCTTAGGAATTGGATTTCTAAGACATCTAACGGACTGGTCTAACTCCAAACTCAGTTGTGATATAGTTGACAGTCTCGTTGAAGCCACCAATGGATATGAATCATATAACTGATTGAAATCATGGTGCACCCATAGACAAGGAGAGATATGGACAGGTCACGTGTAGTTCAATGTATTGTACACACTACAACCGACCTGGTATCGGCCTACAAACAGATCAGTTGAACTAAGGTTAACTGATGATCTTAATAAATGATCAATAAAAGGCGTTAAGTCGGATATGACGATATCTGAATTATTCGCTTATCTACGGATTATAGTATTCTGGATGTCCAGCGGTTCTGGAAGAACACAATTATGCAAACTGGACATCAGATATGAAGAACACCAATGTCACAAGTAAATGTGTATGGTGGGTCTTGGAAAATTCTCTAAGAAAACTTGCATCGACCAATTCATGATGGAATCAGAGTTTATCACTTTATACAAAGCATAAAAGAAGTTGAGTAACTTCATGACTCATTAGAGGACGTCCCTTATTGGGAGAAACCCATGCCTTAAGCAGTTATACACTATGGCTAGCCGGTCGGCTTCAGGAAGGACACATATGACGGCATCTGGACATATCTGTCAGGATATGTCGGAGACATAAGACCGTATGGAAGCTGATCATCACGGGTGTCACTTTCTTGTTTACTAGCTAAGGTACTACCCGGAGATCAAGTGTTCTGCATGTCTAGGGGAATGGGCGTAAAACCCAAACAATACGAACCATTGCGGTGGTAATCCAACCATACTGATTGGAGATCCCAATAATTTGGTTCAATGGGAAAGCTATGCTGCAAAAGGTTCAGTTGAGCGCTTCGGTGGAAGCAAGAAGCACTTCGGATGATGATTTTTGTACGGAAACATGAATCCAAAGTTGTTCCCGCGATAGACATTACAGTGCTACATGCATGGTGGGTAAAGGTTTAGCTTCCAAACCTTTAAACGATCCTAAAATGGTTGAGGTTAAGGTTGGAGAAACTTTTAATGATTCCTAACACTTGTGAAGTGGGGTATAGCAGGATGCCTTGTAGGAGATCGCCTATTTAAGTGCGAGGAAGGCCACCTCAAATGAACGCACTTAAGAATCCAAGTGTGTCCATGTCCACAACGGACAAAACCATAAGAATGAAAACGAATAAGGAGAGTTATTGTGTTGGTATCATTGTCTTGGCTTACACTAAACACTGATGGTTCAAGACATCACGTTCACCGCACAGTAAGTAAGTCCGGTGGTATTTCACTAGGAAAGGTTCAAAGCGAAAACTACCTCTCCTGATGCAATATCTTTTCGCTGAAAGATTGCTGAAAGTAGGCACCTTGTGTGTGCGCCAAAATCTCTCTTTCATAAAGGGGATTGTTGGAAATTTGCCTTTGGAGGGGAGGTGCGTCCACCCATATTTAATGAATTAAACACTAGTGTTCCGCATGTTGGAGGCTTTGTCTCTTCTCACATGCATAATCTACTAAGTGAGTAGATGACCGTAGGGCCAAGAATCATCAATTTCGTTGAGAAATGAAAGAGATATTGGTCCACGAAGTAAGGTGTTTGAGACATGGAAATATAGTGTGGGACAAATCTACCACATCGGTGGGAAAAAGAAGAATTGCTCTCTTTATAAGTCTCTAAAGTGGTTAAGGATTTGGGACCTCAAGGGGTATCCCATGTGTTTAAAGGAGGGAGGACCTAGATGTGCTCGGGTTCAAGGCTAAGCCCACACGCGCGCCGCCGCCGCCAGCCCGTCCCGTCCGCTTCGGGCTTGGGTCACGGGTCGTGGGTTGTGGGGACTTTCTGATATTATCTTTTTGAACCTCAAATTGCTTAATATTTACAGTTTGGTCCCTAGAGTTTCTGGAAAGTTGATTTTGGGAATGACGGAAGGCAGAAAGCTTCTGCCTACCGTTTGGGCTATTTTTTGGAGCATTAACCAGTCATTACTTGGTTGTTAACTCCTCCATAAATAGCCCTCCTTCAATGACCATAATCAGCCTCTCTAATGGCCATTAACAGCCCTCTCTAATGGTCATTAACAACCCTCACTAATGGCTATTAACAACCTTGGTTGTGGCAGTTGAGGAGTCCCTCCTCCATGCTATATAATTATGCCTTTTGGCTTAATTGTGTTACACATACAGTGATGAAAAACAGTGAGGAAATACACACATATACACAAGATATACACAACAGAGACACACTATATACACAGATACAAAACATAAGAGAAAGTCAGTCCAAAAACGTTGGACGAAAACAGAAACTCTTCCTTCCTTTTCCATTTCTTCAGCAAGTCGAATCGTATTTGTTTTCTTCGTCAGACTCAACCTATTTAATTTGTAGTGTTGAGATTAAAGTGTTGTTTTATCTTGGGAGACTATTGCCCGTTAACGTAAAAGCATATATACGGGGCAATCTTGTCTTAAGGACAGAGTGCAATCACTCGACTCAGCACACAATTGTAACCATCCAGATTTTGTGTTTCTTGATTTCAAGTTATCAAGATTCAAGACTCAACAACTTTGCGGCCGTTCTGAAGATTGGATATTTGTTTATCCTTTCGAACACTTGTAATATTTATTTACTTACGGTATTGCTTTATAATATCCAACAATATTTTCAGCAAATTTCCAATTTAGTCCCATAGGTCGCCGGTGGAAATTAACTAATGAAGCTTTTTGTTGAAGAAAATGACTGACATCCATGGAGGAGATGAAATCGGAGAGGACAGAGGTGGTGGGTCAAGGAACATGGAAGAAAGTGAAGAATGTTTTCTTTTTCTCATTTTTGCAAAATCTTTTTTATTTATTTGTTTAAGCTAAAATTCACATATCTTCATTTTATTTGTCATTTTTGTGGCTGAATTATACACCTTTTGTGTCTTAATGCATATTAATTTTGTGTTTAAATGACACATTAAAAGTTACATTGGAGGGTTCAGATGATACCAATCTCAATTGGAGGATATAGGTGGCTAGGCCAATAAGGCATATGCCTTAGGCCCCCAATTTTGAGGTCTCCAAATTTTACCCCAAATGAATTATGTATTAATTTTTCTTTACAGAAAATTTGCATTTGGAGTTTTGTGCAATAAAAAAGTGTCACTAAAACTTAAAGACAAGTTCTATAGGGTGGTGATTAAATTCACTATATTGTATGAGGCGAGTGTTGGCCAGTCAAGACTTCGCATATTTAAAAGATGAAAGTTGTGAGACGAGGATGATGGATGTGTATAGGGATGGCAATTGGGCGGGGCGGTTGCGGGTACCCCTCCCCCACCAAAAAATTTTATACCCGCCACTCGTGGCAGGTACAATTTTCAACATCCATACCCGCCTAGGCGGGTATATTCCTAAATCCACACCCGCTCCACCACCTACTCGCCTACCCGTGATGGGTACATTTTCAATACCCATACCCGCCTACTACCCGTCAAAGTTATACCCATACTCGCCCCAACTAGGGCGGGTGCGGTGCGAAATCCGCAAAATTATACCCACCTGCCATCCCTAGATGTGTAGGCATACAATGAGGGATAGAATTAGAAATGATGATATCCGAGATAGATTGGGAGTGACCTCGGTGGATGATAAGGTGCGGGTAGCAAGGTTGAGATGGTTCGAGCATGTGTAGAGGAGAGACACAAATGTCCTAGTGCGGAGGTGTGATAGGTTGGCTATGTACGAGTTCATGAGGGGTAGATGTATGCCGAAAAAGTATTTGGGAGAGGTGATTAGACGGGATATGGCGCAGATACAACTTACTAAGGACATGACCTTAGATAGAGGGTTGTGGAGGACACAGATTAGGGTAGTAGGTAGTTGAGTGTAGTCCTACTTATGCTTATATACTGGTAGTTGTAGTGTTATTATTGTAGCACTGCTTAGTTTATCACACTAGTACGCGCAGTATTGTTTTATAGTCCTCTGCCCTTTGATTTCTGCTGTTGTATGTTCTTTCGTGTACTTTGTTTATCTTATTTTCCTGCGTTAGTTACTGCTTCTTTTTTCAGAATGTTTTATCAAGGCTTATTCGCTTTTGTTACTCTCATTTTCATAATGCTTTAAATTTCTTATCCGGATCTGACAGTTTCTCTTGCTTTGCTTGTGCTTATGCTTTGTCTTGAGCCGAGGGTCTTTCAGAAACAATCTCTCTATTTACCAAGGTAGAGGTAAAGTCTGCGTACATTCTACCTCCCCATATCACGATGTGGAACTTCACTAGGTATGTTATTGTTGTTGTTGATTAAAAAGTGTAAGATTTGTTTTATAAATTTATATTATTTTATTCTCTTTAACCTTTTTCAAGTAGAAGAAATTATCGCTAACACTCACGTTATTTATTTCATTTAATTCTTTTCGTATTTTCTTTGAGTCACATTATTCTCTTTAACTTTATTTGTACTCTCTTTCTTCAAATCTATGATAAGTTAGAGTAATATTTTGTCAAAAATAAGAGTAAATAGTCAAAAAGTGTTGAAAAGTGAATTGCAAATTCTTTTTTTGTTTCTTCTTAGATTTTCAACCATTGTAACAAGCATATTAAAGTGGTTACATCAAGTTATCAACTTCTTGAATTAGATTCTATCATCCTAATATTTATTCTTTTTATCTAAAATTTATCAACTTATTGCTTATAAAATTACGTTAACAGTTCCTGTAATGATTTCCTCAGTGGAAGGATGCTTGTCAACGTTGAAATTGATTGAATCTTATCTAAAATTAACAATTGGAAAGTTATTCCAAGAAATTGATTATAAAAAAATTATTAAGTAATAATTTTGCATCTAAAAAAGTCAGAAAAATTGATTTCAAATATATATATATATATATATATATATATATATATATATATATATATATATATATATATATGTGTGTGTGTGTGTGTTTTAGGCCTCAAATTAAAGTTGTACATCCAATTATGTTGAGCCGACCTGCAATTAGTACAAAGCAATATATTAAAAAGAAGGCTTTTCCTTTTATATCCATCACTTTTTAGTAGTCTTATGTCAGAGAGCACTTGGGTTATGGCCTACTTTGGTCCCAATAATTCACACTTCTTGTCACATAATAGCTGTTGAAAATTATTTAATTATATGACACTACGTAACATTTCTAACCAGAGTTATTGTGGAGTGATAAGTATTCCTTTATACTTAATCAAATGTCGAATTTAAGTTTTGAGTATGGAGTCGCTTTTGTTAGTGAGTGTCTTACTGCAAATGTGGAACTTTCAGATGCAAACTAAATTTTAATCAGGCCCTGATACAAATTTCGGGTACCAGGTAAGAATTAAAAAAAACATATACTATAACGTTTTGTGTGTATATGGGAGGTAAAAAGTCTAGACATCGGATTTTAATTAATCAAAGTGAATGGAGCTGATATCATGTTTCTTGATGGGAATTGCAGCCAATCATGCACTTTTTCCAAGTCATGTTGAAGTCATTCTTAGAAGATTAAATCAGCTAATTAAGCCTCTTTCAAGTTTCACCTATGTAGGAAAGATCGTTTTTATGTCACTTACAATTAAGCTTTTAGTCATATGGTCCTCATAGAAAATTTAAAAATATTAATATAGAAGATTAGTAAACAAAACAAGAATCATTTCCAACTATTCCAATTGAAACCGGTTATGAAGAATAGGAAATAGATTGAACTAATTGTGCAATTACCAATTGTTAATAGTTGTGGCAAAATGGGTAAAAATATGGATATCGCCCGACCTAACCCATTTAAAATGGGTTGGATATGGGTCAATCAATATTATTCACTTAAAATATGGGTAACTTAATAGGTAAAATGGATAAAACCCATAACTTTAATAAAATAAATTTCTTAAAAATAAGGAAAAATGACCTCCTTAATAACATTAAGGAAAACAAGTCTCACAAATGGCTTTTCACTAACCACACCACCACCACCAAACCGACCCTACACCAAAACCACCACCACCCAACTCAACCCCCCGCCCATCCCCTCCAAAAAAAAAAAAAAGGATTTTCTACACCACTCACCCCACTCCACCACCCTCCAAAAAATAATTTTTCTTTAAAAAAAGTTTAATTTTTTTTAATGATTTTTACACCTCCCCCCCCCCACCCTGACCCCAACACCCCACCACCTCTCCAAAAAAATTAATTCTTCTTAAAAAAAATTATTTTGATTTTCTACACCATCCACCCCCCCCCCCCTCCCCCTCCCCCTCCCTTTAATAAAATATGTTCCTTAAAAATAAGGAAAAATGACCTCCTTAATAACATTAAGGAAAACAAGTCTCACAAATGGCTTTTCACCAACCACACCACCACCACCAAACCCACCCCACACCACCACCCAACTCAACCACCCCGCCCATCCCCTCCAAAAAAAAATGGATTTTCTACACCACTGACCCCACTCCACCACCCTCCAAAAAATAATTTTTCTTTAAAAAAAAGTTTAATTTTTTTAATGATTTTTACACCTCCCTCCCCCCATGCTGACCCCAACACCCCACCACCTCTCCAAAAAAATTAATTTTTCTTTAAAAAAATTATTTTGATTTTCTACACCATCCACCCCCCTCCCCCTCCCCCTCCCGCATCCTTATCCTCCTGAATTTGTTACTTCATATATTTTATTTTACATTGATAAAAATTTATAAAGAATGAGAAATTTGCGTGATTAAATTTGGTGTGGGATGTGTGGTGGGTTGTGATTTATTTTGTAGGGGGGGGAGCGTGGGGAGTAAGAAAAAAATCTATTTTTTTATAAAAGTAAAATGAAATATATGAAGTAGAAAATTTGGAGGGGAGGGGGTTGAGTGGGGCGTGATGTGGGGGTGGGGTGAGGTTGGGGCGGGTGGTGGTGTGAGATAGAGATGAGTGAATATGAAGTGCATTCGAGGGTGGGGGTGGAATTTGGTTGGAGAGTGGGTGCAATGGGGTGGGAATGATGGGGCTTGGGTGAGTATTTTTCGAAAAAGTGCTTGGGGTATTGAGGGGTAGCCGTTGTGGGCATCGAGATGACTGGTGGTGGAATGGTAAAGTTCAAGAGAAGGTGGAAGCGAAGAAAGCGGCGTATGTGAAATTGGTAGAAAGCAAGGATGATGTGGAGAAGTTGACGAAGATGGAACTGCATAAGATGGTGAGGAAAGAGGAAAAGCTTGCGGTTACGACGGCGAAAACGGCACTTTTGAACGCCTGTATGTGTAATTATAGGAGAAATGAAGGGATAAAAAGTTTTTACAGACTAGCCAAAGTGAGGGAGAGGAAGGCCCGTGACTTGGATCATGTGAGGTGCATCAAGGACGAAGACGACAAAGTACTGGTGGGGACACGCATATTAGGCGGAGGTGGCAGTCTTACTTCCATAAACTCTTGAACGAAAAAGGAGATAGAGACATTGTATTGGGAAATCTGGAGCAATCTGGTAGGTATCGGGATTTTGGGTATTGTAGAACCATTAAGGTTGAGCATGTTAAGGGTGTTGTTCGCAGGATACACAGGGGACGAGCGACTGGTCCTGATGAGATCCCAGTTGAATTTTGGAAGAGCGCAGGCAAGACAGGTTTGTAGTGGCTGACTGAGTTGTTTAACGTAATTTTTAAGACGGTGGGAATGCCCGAAGAATGGAGGTGGAGTACAATGATCCCTTTGTACAAGAACAAAGGTGATATCCAGAGTTACAACAACTATAGGGGTATCAAGCTGCTAAGCCACACTATGAAAGTTCGGAAAAGGGTCATGGAGATGACGGTGAGAAGAAGCGTGTCTATTTCCGAGAACCAGTTTGGATTCACGTTCGACCACAGAAGCCATTCATTTTATTAGGAGGTTGGTAGAGCAGTATAAGGAGAGGAAGAGAGACTTACATATGGTTTTCATCGACCTCGAGAAGGCATACGACAAAGTTCTTAGGAAGGTTCTATGAAGTATTTGGAGGTTAGAGGTGTACCAGTGGCGTACACTAGGGCAATCAAGAATATGTATGATGGATCCAAGACTAGGGTACAGACAATAGGAAAAGACTCGGAGCACTTTCCAGTGATGATGGGGCTGCACCAGGGATCAACTCTTAGCCCATTCTTATTTGCCTTAGTGATGGATGGACTGACGTGACAAATTCAAAGGGAGGTATCATAGCGTATGTTATTCGCAGACGACATGCTCCTGATTTATGAGACTCGCAGTGGAGTGAACACTAAGCTGGAGGTTTAGAGACAAACTCTTAAATCTAAAGGGTTCTGGTTGAGTAGGACCAAGACATAATACTTGGAGTGAAAGTTCAGTAATGGGAGCGACCTTGAGACATGCGTGGAGGTGAGGTTTGGTACTCAAGCCATTTCAAAGAAAGGAAGCTTCAAGTACCTCGGTTATATTATCCAAGGGGATAGAGACATTGATGACGATGTCACACATCGTATTGGGGCAGCGTAGATGAAATTGAGGCTCACATCTAGAGTCTTATGCGATAAAAAAGTTCCACCAAAATTTAAAGGCAAGTTCTATAGGGCGGTGGTTAGACCGTCTATGTTATATGGGCGGAGTGTTGGCCAGTCAAGACTTCGCACATCCAAAAGATGAAAGTTATGGAGATGAGGATGTTGAGATGGATGTGCGGGAATACAAGGAGGGATATTAGAAATGATGATATCTGAGACATAGTGGGAGTGGCCTCGGTAGAGAATAAGATGCGGGAAGCGATGTTGAGATGGTTTGGGCATGTGCAGAGAAGAGACACAAATGCCGCAGTGCGGAGGTGTGAGAGGTTGGCTATGGACGGGTTCATAAGGGGTAGAGGTAGGCCGAAGAAGTATTGGGGAGAGGTGATTAGACATGATATGACGCAGGTGCAACTTACTGAGGACATGACCTTAGATAGGGGGTTGTGGAGGACACAAATTATGGTAGAAGGGTAGTAGGTAGTCGAGTTTAGTCCCACTTACGCTTGCAAACTGGTAGTTGTAGTGTTATTAGGTCCGTTTATCCTATCACACTAATAGGCACAATATTGCTTTATAGTCCTTGTAGTTTGATTTTTGCTGCTATGTGTCCTTTAGTGTACTTTGTTTAGCATATTTACCTGTGCTAGTTACTGCTTACTTTTTCGGAATGCGCTATCATGGCTTATTCGCTTTTGATACCAGCATTTTCATACTGCTTTAAATTCTTTTCTGATCGGGTCTGACCGTTTCTTTTGCTTTGCTCTTGCTTTTGCTTTTGCTTTGCTTGTGCTTATGCTCTGTCTTGAGTCTAGGGTCTCTCGGAAACAGCTGCTCTACCTACCAAGGTAGAGGTAAGGATTGCGTACACTCTACTCTCCCCAGACCACACGTTGTGGGATTTCACTGAATATGTTGTTGTTGTTGTTGATGAATAATTAAATACCGAATGATTATAATTCTGAAAATGTGTGAATATTTATAAGCAATGGGATCGAACCTGTTATTTAAGTAATTGAAGATTAAATGTACTTACTCAAATATCACAATGATAAGAATTTTAATTTATCAATAATTGAGAGACTAACCCAAACAACTAATACAATTAAAATTTTAAAACAGGCTCTAAGGAAAAAAATGCAAAGTTATCATTATGCAGGCCATCTGATCTTAATATATATGTATATATAGAATAAACTAAAACATTTAAGAGAAAAAAGAAATTAGTATTACAATGGGAAGAAATACTAATTTCCTCTTCATCTATATATGCTACTTCTCCCTCAAACCAAGTTTTTATGCAGATTTCCCTCCAAAGACATTGATCTTTAATTTTTACCCCTTAAATTGTTCGTCTTTATTTTTTGTCGTTCACTTAAAAAAGTGACAGAAAATATATTGAGGTCTCAGATTCGAACCCCCACTCAACTAAAAATTTAAAAATAAATTCGCAAGACAGAATTTGCTTTCAGGCATAAGACAAACTCTGTTTTAAGTTAGATGTTTCATTATGCCTAAAGACAAACTCTGCCTTGCGAATTTTTTAAAATTTTTTAACTGAGTTGTGATTCGAACCCAGAATTCAGAGCATTTTAGATGAAAGAAAAAAAATTAAAAAATTTCAATTTAATGGACAAAAATTAAAGACCACCCGAAAATAAGGACATTTCTGCGAATTGTCCCCTCAAGCTATGAAAAAAATAAAAATAATACCTTAAAACAAGGAGGTATTTGGAATATTCACATCCCACTGAATCTTTAATTAACTTTAATATTTGGGTCCACAATTCCACAAAACCTACCGTTGATATTTTCGTCTCTTTTTTATTTTTTTGATAAGAATGTCATTTTCCTATCTAAAATTTTTAAGTACCAAAAAGCAAATTAAAATATATACATCGTTTTCTCATTTCATCATCACCACTTAGTCCAAGCAACAAAAGAAAAAGAAAAAAGACCTAGTTGCAATAAAGAAAAAATCTCTTACTTTTTTTTGTTTGTGCTAATTATCCTTGAAAACAACCTCGGGTGCTTACTAACAATTAATTACGTTTGTTGTATGAGAAAGGAAAAAAAAAGGAGCATCTGGTCAATAGATTTATTCCTTTGTTTTTGGAAAAAAGGAATCTTATTATTTGATGATACTCATTTAGTGAGAATCAATTTTTGGGACTAAACAACAACCGATATTTAACTTTTTAAAATATAATTCTTGAATATTTGAAAACGACAGAAAACATAATGTAATTAACTTTTACTTTTTCGTATAAACTAAATATGCATTAAGTGCCAAAGCACCCTATACCAATCGTCCAATAGAGATGATAAATCATTGTATTTATTGATTGAGCATTACTGCCATTATACTTTATTTGGAGTTGTTGTTGAAAATTTGTCTTTGGCGGGGAGGTGCGTGCATCCATATTTAATGAATTAAACACTAGTGTTCCGTATGTTGGAGGCTTTGTCTCTTCTCACATGCATAATCTACTAAGTGAATAGATGACCGTAGGGCCAAGAATCGTCAAATTTCGTTGAGAAATGAAAGAGTTATTGGTCCACGAAGTAAGGTGTTTGAGGCATGGAAATATGGTGTGGGACAAATCTACCACATCGGTGGGAAAAGGAAGAATTGCTCTCTTTATAAGTCTCTAAAGTGGTAAAGGGTTTGGGACCCCAAGGGGTATCCCATGTGTTTAAAGGAGGGAGGATCTAGATGTGCTTGGGTTCAAGGCTAAGCCCATGCGCGCGCCGCCGCCCGCCCGTCCCGGCTCGGGTCGTGAGCTGTGAGCACTTTATGATATTATCTTTTGGACCCTAAATTGTTTAATATTTACAGTTTGGTCCCTACAGTTTCTGGAAAGTTGATTTTGGGAGTGACGGAAGACAGAAACTTTCTGCCTACCGTTTGGACTGTATTTTGGAGCATTAACCAGCCATTACTTGGTTGTTAACTACTCCATAAACAACCCTCCTTCAATAACCATCATCAACCTCTCTAATTTCCATTAATAGCCCTTACTAATGCCATTAACAGCCTTGTTTGTGGCAGTTGAGGAGTCCATCCTCCATGCTATATATTGATGCCTTTTGGCTCAATTATGCAACATATACAACACAAAAAATAGTGCACTTTCAGTAACGAAAAGTAGTGCACTAACAGTGACGAAAAACAGTGAGGAAAGAAGCACATATACACAAGATATACACAACAGAGACACACTATATACACAGAGACAAAACATAAGAGAAAGTCAGGCCAATAACGTTGGATGAAAACATAAACTCTTCCTTCCTTTTCCATTTCTTCAGCAAGTTGATTCGTATTTGTTTTCTTCGTCAGACTCAACCTATTTGCTTTGTAGCGTTGAGATTAACGTGTTGTTTTATCTTGGGAGACTATTGCCCGCTAACGTAAAAGCATATATACGGGGCAATCTTGTCTTAAGGACAGAGTGCAATCACTCGACTCAACACACAACGTTGTAACCATCCAGATTTGGTGTTTCTTGATTTCAGGTTATCAAGATTCAAAATTCAACACCTTTGCAGCAGTTTTGAAGATTGACTATTTATTTATTCTTTCGAACACTTGTAATATTTATTTACTTCACGTACTGCTTTACAATAGCACCCAACAACTTAAGACAAGATTGTATTAGTGTTCGAAAGATGTTGGTCAAAAGTTATGTGACCAAATCTGGATATGGCTGTGGTTTTCTGGTAGAAGATAGTGATGATTATGCCGTTGAATGTCAACGTGTTCGTGGTGTCACCGCTCTCAATAGTGGTGGGAACAAGCGCTCACGAGAGGCTGAAGATGTCAACTGTGACAAGAGGAGAAGGCTGAAGATGTGGTTCTATCTTGCAGCAGAAGGCCTATATCTGTCCCAGACAAAGGATCTGAATAATGGTAAGGAAGAAATGGACACTCAGTCCGATGAAGTGACTGAAGTGGGCCAGAACCCGAAATTGGGATAAGTAGTTTTTCTTACTTGTCAATAATAAATATTAAATGATGTCTGATTAAAAATGACTTAAAGTAAGGAGGAATATGAAAATACTTTCACGAAATAATTTATATTCCTTACGCTTTAAAATCAGAAGTTTAATCTCTTTTTCCTTCCGTTTAAAGATTGGATTTTGTAAACGACTTAAAAAGGTCTGCTCTTTTAAGTGTAATTATTAAAAGTCTGTAAAGTATGTTCGCACATACGATAGAGAAAGATCCACTAACTGTGCGAAAATTGTTACCACTCTTAAGTAAGCGCCAAGAATTGTCTGGGCACCAATCATAACGGAAGAAATCTAAAAGCTAAAGATGTTGAGCCTGTCACACTATTTGGCAGAAGATCCTTCATAGGATGATATTGGACACTCAGTCATACAAAGCCTCCGGGCGACTGGAATGGGCCAAAATTCCTTTGATAGGATGATATTGGACACTCAGTCATACAAAGCCTCCGGGCGATTGGAGTGGGCCAAAATTCCTTTGATATGATGATATTGGACACTCAGTCATACAAAGCCTACGGGCGACTGGAGTGAGGCCAGAATTCATTTCATAGGAAAAGTAATGGACACCTAGTAAGGTGGGCCAGAGTTTCCAGGTCTTAAATGATCTGAAGGCCTAAAGAAAGGTAGAAAATAAATTGGACACCCAGTCTGCCAAAGCAACTGGAGTAGGCCAGAGTGTCCAGATCAAATATGATCTTATTAAGCCCTAACCACGGGCAAGAGGTTGTTCATGTGAAGCAACGATACCTCTAAAGTAGAAGGGGTTGGAGTGGTTGTCCTCAATAGGACTTCAGGGAATGGGATCACTCTAAAATGAGGTGATACATGTCCCAAGCTTGGTTTAAGGGACGTTGTTGGTCAAGCTGGTTTAAGACTAGTCCAACAAGTCTGTAATAACTAAGAATGGTACAGTATGTATGTAGCCATATGAATGATATATTTGTAATCCGTGCCTCTATGCCATCATAGATTAAGACACGTTAAATAGAAAATCATTCAAAAGCTAACGAAGTTGAGATTCTTGCCTTCTGTCGACGTAAACCCTCAAAATAAATGTGAGGTAGGCGAAGAGGCAAAATCACCTTTCCAAATTCCGTCATAGGAATAGCGAAAGAAGCACCGCTCCTCTAGAACTTAGTCACACCTTTATGGGTGATTTAAAGTTTATACAAAATAGAGGGGGGAGACATTGATGATGGTACAACGTATAGTATCCTTTGTTTGTTGAAAAGCAAAGATGAAGTTGTTGAAGCGGATAAGAGCTACAAAGCAGAAGTTGAAAATCAACTAAGCCTACGGATTGAGGAATTCGTAGCGATAGAGGGGGAGAATGTGAAGCATCGTTCATCAAATGACTGCTCATTACTCACCTCAGTCTAACGGTGTTAGCCAAGCGCAAAGGCGTACGCCCAAATTATGTGGGGCAAGGCGATCTTTACGCTAATGCGGTTCTCAATAGAACTCTGCATAAGGATAAGGGTAACCCTCCGTGTGAGACATGGAAAAGATCTCACATACAAATGTTGTGATGTGGGGTGGTTTCGTACCTAAGACTGTAAATAACATTTCCATTGGATCTGTAAATAACAGTAGTGCTTATCGTATCTTGGCATCAAAGAATGCTGAATTCTTTGAAGATAACTTTCCTTGAAAAAGGAAAAAGGAGTAATTGCTCAAGGTTAACAAGAACCCGCGAGGGCTTGACTGTCCGGAACTAGACGTTCCGTAACTACAGGACTCAAAAGTTGATGGCTATCCAGAACTTAATATTCCAGAACTGCAGAACTTAGGAATTCTAGATGTTGAACCGAGACAGAGCAAAGAGGAGATAAAGACTTGTTCCAGGCCTTCTAGCTTGTATGGTTGAGAATGAACCATGGACAATTAACAAAGAATTGTTATCTCCAAAAGCGCTACTTTGGAAAGAAGCTAAGAGAGAAATATATTCTATCATATAGAACCATACTTGTGTAATGGTTGATCTTCCTACGGAAAAAGAACATTTGGGTTGTAAAATGTGCTCCCCTGTGAGTAGCTTAACATTCAGGGCCATTGCAGTCTTGCGTGGCATGGTTGTTGAAACAACCTTCCTAACCGGAGAGTTAGAAGAAGAGGATCAGAGTTGGTTTGCTGGACTGTTGGGCTTCTTCTTGAACTTTTATTTTGGTCCCTGAAATATTTATATTTTGGTCCTGAAAGTTTCAGCTATAACAGAAACAATGAATCTGACCACAGAAACATTGACTCTGAAGTTAGATAGCCAACAGTTGGAAAACCAACAGTCTGAGAGTGGAAATTATATTGAAACAAAAGATATGGGTATCACATATGACATCTTAAGAATTGGATTTCTAAGACATCTAACGGACTAGTCTAACTCCAAACTCAGTTGTGAGATAGTTGACAGTCTCGTTGAAGCCACCAATGGATATGAATCATAAAACTAATTAGAATCATGGTGCACCCATAGACAAGGAGCGATATGCACAGGTCACGTGTAGTTCAATGTATTGTACACACTACAACCGACCTGGTATCAGCCTACAAATAGATCATTTGAACTAAGGTTCACTGATGATCTTAATAAATGATCAATAGAAGGCGTTAAGTCGGATATGACGATATCTGAATTATTCGTTTATCTACGGATTATAGTATTCTGGATGTCCAGCGGTTCTGGGAGAATACAATGATGCAAACTGGATATCAGATATGAAGAACACCAAAGCCACAAGTAAATGTGTATGGTGGGTCTTGAAAAATCCTCTAAGCAAAGTTGCATCGACAGATTCATGATGGGATCGGAGTTTATCTCTTTATACAAAGCATGAAAGAAGTTGAGTAACTTCATGACTCCTTAGAGGACGTCCCTTATTGGGAGAAACTCGTGCCTTCAGCAGTTATACACTTTGGTTAGCCGGTCGACTTCAGGAAGGACATGGATGGCGGCGTCTGGACATATCTGTCAGGATCTGTCGGAGACATAAGACCGTATGGCAGTTGATCATCATAGGTGTCACTTCCTTGTTTACTAACTAAGGGACTACTAGGAGATCAAATGTTCTGCCTGTCTAGGGGAATTGGCTTAAAACCTAAACAATACGAACCATTGCGGTGGTAACCCAACCATACTGATTGGAGATCCCAGGAATTTGGTTCAATGGGAAAACTAAGCTGCAAAAGGTTCAGTTGAGCGCTTCGGTGGAAGCAAGAAGCACTTCGGATGATGATTTCTGTACCGAAACATGAATCCAAAGTTGTTCCCGCGATAGACAGTGCTACCTGCATAGTGGGTAAAGGTTAAGCTTCCAAACCTTTAACGATCCTCAAATGGTTGAGGTTAAGGTTAGGGAAACTTTTAATGATTCCTAACACTTGTGAAGTGGGGTATCGCAGGATACCTTGTAGGAGATCACCTATTTAAGTGCGATGAAGGCTAGGAATCCAAGTGTGTCCACGGCTACAACAAACAAAACCATAAGAATGAAAACGAATAAGGAGAGTTATTGTGTTGGTATCATTGTCTTGGCTTACACTAAACACTGACGGTTCAAGACATCACGTTCACCGCGCAGTAAGTAAGTCCGGTGGTATTCAACTAGGGAAGGTTCAAAGTGGAAGCTACCTCTCCTGATGCAATATCTTTTCGCTGAAAGATTGCTGAAAGTAGGCACCTTGTGAGTGCGCCAAAATCTCTCTTTCATAAAGGGATTGTTGGAAATTTGCCTTTGGCGAGAAGGTGCGTCCACCCATATTTAATGAATTAAACACTAGTGTTCCGTATGCTGGAGGCTTTTGTCTCTTCTCACATGCATAATCTACTAAGTGAGTAGATGACCGTAGGGCCAAGAATCGTCAAATTTCATTGAGAAATGAAAGAGATATTGGTCCACGAAGTAAGGTGTTTGAGGCATGAAAATATGGTGTGGGACAAATCTACCACATCGGTGGGAAAAGGAAGAATTACTCTCTTTATAAGTCTCTAAAGTGGTAAAGGGTTTGGGACCCCAACGGGTATTCCATTTGTTTAAAGGAGGGAGGACCTAGATGTGCTTGGGTTCAAGGCTAAGGCCACACGCGCGCCGCCGCCGCCCGCCCGTCCCGGCTCAGGTCGTGGGCTGTGGACTGTGGGCTGTGAGTACTTTCTGATATTATCTTTTTGGATCCCAAATTGCTTAATATTTACAGTTTGGTCCCTAGAGTTTCTAGAAAGTTGATTTTGGGAGTGACGGAAGGTAGAAACTTTCTGCCTACCGTTTGGACTATTTTTTGGAGCATTAACCAGCCATTACTTGGCTGTTAACTACTCCATAAATAGCCCTCCTTCAATGACCATCATCAACCTCTCTAATTGCCATCAACAACCCTCACTAATGCCATTAACAACCTTGTTTGTGGCAGTTGAGGAGTCTCTCCTCCATGTTATATATTGATGCATTTTGGCTCAATTATGCAACATATACAACACGAAAAGCAGTGCACTTTTAGTAACGAAAAATATTGCACTAACAGTGACAAAAAATAGTGAGGAAAGAAGCACATATACACAAGATATAAACAACAGAGACACACTATATACACAGAGACAAAACAGAAGAGAAAGTCAGTCCAATAACGTTGGACGAAAATAGAAACTCTTCCTTCCTTTTCCATTTTTTCAGCAAGTCGATTCGTATTTGTTCTCTTCGTCAAACTCAACCTATTTGCTTTGTAGCGTTGAGATTAACGTGTTGTTTTATCTTGGGAGACTATTGCCCACTAACGTAAAAGCATATATACGGGGCAATCTTGTCTTAAGGACAGAGTGCAATCACTCGACTCAACACACAACGTTGTAACCATCCAGATTTGGTGTTTCTTGATTTCAGGTTATCAAGATTCAAGATTCAAAAACTTTGCGGCAGTTTTGAAGATTGACTATTTATTTATTCTTTCGAACACTTGTACTATTTTTTTTACTTTCCGTACTGCTTTACAATAGCACCCAACTGTTGTTTCATGGCATTCCAAGTCATCTCATAAAAAAATTTATTCACGTGTTACATCAAATCCCCGCTAACTTTATCATAAATAAGTGGGGGGAAATACCATGATTAAGTAGTGAATTGACATGATAATGGTTAATGTTTAGTTTGGTGTTGTGAAATTTGACCCAACATATCTTTTGAAGTACTGATTTGAATGCATAAAAATGTTAGGACAAATGTCACAACATTCGGACCAACATTTTCTCATAATAGTTTTTGTCTTACTTCACGATAAGTAATAATATTTTACTGTGGGGTAAAATAGACTTAGGTGTGGTGAATTAGAGCTGTGTAAAATGTGGGATAAAGAGTCAAAACTTGGGGAAGAAGTCGAGTGAAGAACAAGTCAAAGTTGTTGAGATTTCGACTCCATGATCTTCTCTAACAAACACAGAAGCTGTCGAACTTTTCCCTCAACCCTCTCAACCGAACGATGAGCTTTTCAAGGAAGACTCTCTACTATAAATAGAGAGGCTACAATGGTGGATCGATATCCAGAAACAGATTGCAAAAATATCAAGAAAGCTCTCGAGAATTCATCTCAGAAAACTGGATCACAAGTGTTGCCTGAGTGTGTCGACAACATTCTGTCCAATATTATAATTGCAGTTTAGATTCTAGATTGGCTTTGTATTGAGCAATTGTAATGAGATGTTGTCTATGTCTATTTAGTTAGATTTTCCAAGCAGAA
The DNA here is from genome assembly GCA_034509755.1 of Anisodus tanguticus. NCBI lineage: Eukaryota > Viridiplantae > Streptophyta > Magnoliopsida > Solanales > Solanaceae > Anisodus > Anisodus tanguticus. Next base: position 6,562,638 of record CM067552.1, on the reverse strand, counting down.
GTCATATGCGACTTCAACATTTAATTCATTTCCGTTTCATCTTGTAAAATTGTAAAGAAAGGAATTTGTAATTTTTGTATATAAGAAATATATACAATACTTTCGGTCATTAATCGTCATAGGTTATATGTAAATTTTAAACCTTTGTGTTCTTTAAATTTTCGTTGCATTGCTCTTTAAAGTTTTTTGTTTTTACTAAAGTGTTATCACTGGTGCCGGACGACATTCGAAAACTGAATTGGCATTCGATGTAGTTTATTTTCAGTGTATTTTTATTGTTCCATAGCATACCCGGACCTAACAAGTGGTATCAGAGCCAACACTTAACACAATAAGTGCTTGGTCATGTTATTTAAAGTTATGGATCCGGCAAATCCAACGATTGGTAGGCTTCCCATTTTAGATGGTTCAAACTATGCTTGTTGAAAGATCCGCCTATGTTCTCATATCAAATTAATTGATGTTAAAGCATGGAGATCTATAACTAATGGATATGTTGTTCCTATGTTGTGACCGGATGATGAAGGTGACATTCTTGTTAAACCTGAATCTGAATGGACTGTGAAAGAAACCAATAATGCAAGCTTCAATGAGAAAGCCTTAAATGTAATTTTTGCATGGGTTGATCTTTACATGTTCAAACTCATACAAAACTGCTCTACGGCTAAAGACGCATGAGATACTTTACAAACTCATTGTGAAGGAAGCTCAAGTATTCGTCGGACGAACCTACGCATGCTCATGGGTAGATATGAACGTTTAAGGATGGAAGAAACAGAGGACATCAAATCCTATTTTGAAAAGTTGATTCATATCTCTAATGAATGTCAAGTGCTTGGTGCTCCTTTAACCAACACTCAACTTGTGGAAAAGGCACTCTGTTCACTTCCTGAGAAGTTCAATATAAAGATTTGTGCGATTAAAGAAGCTCACAATCTTGCTACAATGGACCTTCATACCTTAATGAGCATTCTCAAAACCTATTAGATGAACATTGAGAATCAAAGAGAATTGTACAAGAACAATAATGTAGCACTTCAAGTCCAATCCTTGGAGAATCAAATCGAAGAAGAGGATGAGAACCTTGAAGAAGTTGGTGACGGTGTTAATGTTGTCCTCCTCACTCGAAAATTCAATTCGATGGTGAGGAAATTCAACAATGACAGAAATAAGTTCAAATCCAAAGAACACCAAAACCAAGGCTTCAATAAAAAGTCTACCAAATCCCTTCCAATTGTTCAAAGAGGAAATCATCTGAAGAGAACCAACTCAGATTGTTCAAAATTTGATCCCAAATAACTCGAATTCGTGCAATGTCATGCATGCTCGGGCTGGGGTCATTATGCTAATGAATGTGCAAATACTCTGAGAAAATTTAGTAAGAGTCTATGGGTTTCTCTGAGTGACGACGAAGGAGAAGAGAAAGGAGATCAAGAAGTCGAATCACAAGCAATCTTGGCTACTGTTTTCGAATAGTCTTTATCAGACAATGTAAATGTCACCGACATTGTTGTCTCAAATGTCACAACATTTTCCTCAACATCAGCAACGACATCTACATCACCAGCAACATTCGAGAGGTACGAACTCTTTAACTATTCTGATGTTAATTGCTTTAGTGGTTTTATTTCTACTAGTGAGACTGATTGTGAGAATCAAGGTGATTCCAAAGATGATATGATTAAGGAATTGCAAAATCTATGTAAAGACTTAATCATAGAATCCATGCATCTTGACCCAAATGTAAAATCTGTAACTCGTGAGAATGTAGATCTAAAAGGCACAATAACCCGACTAGAGGTTGCACTTACCAAAAAGGACGTTGAATTTTGTAAGATCAGTGCAAAATTGGATTCAGTCGAAGCAACCTTCCGTAAGCTCAACACGGGAACTTCAAAATTGAATGAAATACTCAACTTTAGTAAACCTTCACATGCATGAATTGGATACAAAAACTCTCTCAAAAGCATATGCTCAAATCTCTTTGATAAAAATGAGAAGATTTACTTTGTAAAGGAAAAAGGAATAAATAATAAGTTCTCATATATGTCAAAGAATATGAAGTTTGTATGTCATCACTGTAACTCCTCTGGACAGTTAAAACCATACTGTTTCAAACTGCAAGATTATGTGAGAAAAATATTGCCTAAAAGATTGTCCAACATTTCGGATAACATTCGAAGAAACACTTCTGAGCCGAAAGGTAAAAAATGTTTTAAGAGAGTTTGAGTTCCCATAAAGGATGTAACATGTAATGTTGCTATAACTGCATTAAGAACTAAAATTTCAGGTTCTTTATATTTTGATAGTGGATGTTCTCGCCACATGACAAGTACAAATGAGTTTCTAAAGAACTGTGAGTCATTCAATGGAGGTAACGTAACTTATGGAGGTGGTTGTAAAAGCAAAATAATTGGAAAAGGGATCTTGAATGTTCCTGGATTTCCAGCACTAAAAAATGTCTTACACATTGAGGGCTTAATGGCAAATTTGATCAGTATAAGTCAACTGTGTGATGACAATCTTGAGGTAAAGTTTAATAAGAATGCCTGTAAAGTTACGAATGAAGCTAACTTATGTGTCATGACAGGTACAAGGACAAGTGACAATTGTTATCTTGTTGCAAGACAAGAAATATGCAATAATGTTAAGATCGATGACACAACAATGTGGCACCAAAAGTTGGGGCATGTCAACTATCATAATTTAGAAAGATTGATCTCATATGAAGCGGTAAGAGGCATTCCTAAATTGAGTCCGAAAGGTAAAACAGTCTGTGAAGATTGCATGAGAGGTAAGAAAACCCGTGTTTCTCATAATGTTGTTCATTATGACGGACAACATTTAGGTATGTCTCACTGTTTTCAATTATTGCACATGGATCTTATGGGTCCAATTGAGGTAAACAGTTTAGGAGGCATGAGGTATTCTATGTGATTGTAGATGATTTTTCTAGATATTCATGGATATATTTTTTAAAAGAAAAATCACAAACTTTTGACATATTTAAAATCTTGCACTTTAGAATAAGGAATCTGTTTCATTCTCCTATTTTTCAGATCAGATCCGACCATGGAAAAGAATTTGAAAATAATTCATTCACAAAATTTTGTGAGAAAAAATGAATTTTCCATTAGTTTTTTGCTCCCAAAACTCCTTAACATAATGGGGTAGCAGAAAGGAAGAATAGAACATTGCAAGAAATGACTAGAGTGATGCTTAGTTCTAAACATTTGTCAAAACGTTTATGGACAGAAGCCTTGAATATTGTTAATCACATTGCTAATAGAGTGTATTTAAGGCCTGGAACAATAATGACACCCTATAAGATTATAAATGAAAAGAAACCTAACTTGCGTTACTTTCATGTTTTTGGGTGTATTTGTTACATTTTAAATGATAGAGATCATTTGGCAAAGTTCGACTCTATGAGTGACAAATGAATTTTTATTGGCTATTCACAAAATAGTCATGTTTATCAAGTATACAATGTAAGATCCAAAACTATATAAGTGTCTGTAAATGTTATGTTTGATGATCTTTCTGATTTTACAGGAGATACAACTGAAAATAACGTTATAGTTTCAATGGAAAATAAGCATATTGCAGAAGAATCAGATGTTGCCCCAAATGTTGCCACATCTAAACCTGAAACAAAGATCACAGAGGCTATGGATGAGGATTCAAATGCCGAATTTCTAGATCAAGTTCAAAGGGACCCCTCATCGAGGATTAGGAAGAATCATCCAACGAGTCAAGTGATAGGGGGAGTTTTTTAGGGAATCAGAACAAGAGGGAAATAACCACTCAATTACAGAGATATGATAAGGTATGTGTGTATGTCTGTCATATACCAAGAGGTTACACTTTCTTATTTTATATCTACTTTAGAACCTAAGAATGTTTTAGAAGAACTTAATGATAATTGTTGGATTCAAGCAATGCAGGAAGAGCTTGAACAATTCTCTCGAAATGAAGTTTGGGACTTAGTTCCTCGTCCAAATAATACAAATGTAATTGGAACTAAATGGATTTTTAAAAATAAATTAGACTAATTGGGAACAGTTGTGAGAAACAAAGCTAGTCTAGTTGTTCAAGGCTATACTCAGGTTGAAGGAATCGATTATGACGAAACCTTCGCACATGTAGCTAGAATTGAGTCAATTACACTTCTACTTACCATTGCTTGTTGTCTGAAAATTACTTTACACCAAATGGATGTTAAATGTGCATTCTTAAATGGTTATCTTGATAAGAAAGTCTATGTTGAACAACCAAAAGGATTTGAAGATCCTCTTCATCCACACTATGTTTACAAACTCAAAAAGGCACTATATGGATTGAAGCAAGCCCCTCGGGCATGGTATGGTTGTCTAACTAACTTCCTTCTTGATTATGGTTTTAGCCGTGGTGAAGCTGATCGTACTTTATTCATTAAACGTCATGGTGTAGATATTATTATTGCTCAAATCTATGTAGATGACATAGTCTTTGGTTCAATCTCACAGTCTTATCTAAAGTCATTTGTAGAAGCTATGTCATCGACATTCGAGATGAGCATGATTGGGGAACTAACTTTTTTCTTAGGCTTGCAGATTAAGCAAAGTGAAGATGAAATATTCATCTCCCAGGGCAAATATGCCAAGAATCTAGTTAAGGAATTTGGGTTGGAAAATGCTAAACAAATGAAAACGCCAATGGGATCTTCGCAGAAGGTATGTAAGGATAATGTTTGTGAAAATGTTGACCCAACCTTATATCGATCTATGATAGGTACCCTTCTATATCTTACTGCAAGTCGCCCAGATATTATGTTTAATGTTTGTTTGTGCTCGATTCCAAGCTTGTCCCAAACTTTCCCACTTAAAGGCCGTGAAACGTATTATTCGACATGTCTCTAGCACATGTGAGTTTGGAATTTGGTATTCCAAAGACACTAATCCTAACTTAATAGGATTTAGTGACTCGAATTGGGCTGGAGATGTGGATGATAGAAAGAGTACAAGTGGAAGATGTTTTTATCTTAGCAATAATGTTGTTTCATGGTATAGTAGTAAACAAAATTGTGTCTCACTTTCAACTGTTGAATCTGAATATGTAGCAGCTGGAAGTTGTTGCTCTCAATTAATATGGCTAAGACACATGTTAGACGACTATGGTTTTCCTAACAATATTTTGATTTTGTACTGTGATAATCTGAGTGCTATAAATATTTTCAAAAATCCAGTTTAGCACTCACGTACAAAACATATTGATATTAGACATCACTTTTTAAGAGATTTAGTCGAAAAACAACTAGTTCTAAATGAACATGTTGACACTCTTCATCAACTAGCTGACATTTTTACAAAAGTTTTGGACCATGAGAGATTTTCTAGTTTGAAGAAATCTCTTGGTCTTTGTAATCTCTAAAAATGCATTTTTGGTGAATGTCAGCTGAAACATTGTCTAACATTTCAGGTGACATTTACCTATGGAATATCATAAACTGATTATTATTGTTGTATAGTGCATAACCTTTGGTCACACACGCGTGATCCTTCAACATGAATAAGTTAACAATGTGATATTATTCTCTGCGATGATAAATATATCATAAAAAGATAGTATCAAAATAAAGCAAAGCCTTAACAAATGATTGGCAACTGTGCAAAATGAGTGAAGCCTTTTGAAAAGGCATTGTTCCTATTCTATAGGAGTATCGAGTGCTTCAAAAGAAATTTTGAAAATACTAAATTAAGTATTCTCACTTTTGACACGAGAAACCTTTTTTGTATGTGTTTTATTATTTGACCAAGGACACGATGGGAAAATGTCACATTGGTCCAGCGATCAAACTCATAACATGCATATAAAACGTGTCTTGATTTGTTGCCAATACAAAAAATTTTGAGGGATCAAAATACTTGTGTCGTCCAGAATGTTGCCAACATTGCTGTGGACATTTTCAGATTATGATATTTGTTGGGATGTTGTTCTTAACTGATTCCAGAAAATCAGATTTTTCTCCCTATGATTATGCCTTATTTTTATAGGAATTTCAAACTTTAAAATGATAAGATTAAATTCCTACTGTGATGCTCATCATATTATCTCAAAATTATAGGTGTAAGTTATTAGATAAATCTCAAACACCTAAAACTAAAGATTTTTGTTACTTTGAAAGATTTTCTATGCATATAAAATCCACTCATTTGCATTTTTTTTTGTCATATCCGATTTTTCCTATTAAAAATAAAAGGGGGGGGGGGAAATAACATCACTCCTCGAGTATTACCTTACGTACCCGATGGATTATTTACCATTTCCAATCTTCTGCCTTAATCACAAATCCTAATTCCTCAAAATCCTCTCCACAATTCTCACCAATGGAAACTTCCCATGTGTCAGAACCTATGTCTGCTAACATATCTTCCAACACTCCAATGAGCACTAGTCCGTCATTGAACACACCTATGCAACCGGGCCAATACTCTTCCTCAAATCCCCTAGATGATCTGTCTAAGGCGTTAATGTTTAAGGGTTTCGATGAACTCTTGGATATTAGCTACCCTGGAGATGACAACAACCCTATTAATGTAGATGAAACCACTGGTTTTACATACTTGGGTAAGAGGCCAAGATTATCTGCCTTCCTTACTCGACGATCGAGTAGAGTGTTCGAGAAAAATATCCGAGAAGATTCAAGTAGCAAAAGAACAAAATGTGAATCCTCTAAACCCGTCTACTCGAGCAGTGATAGTGAAAGTACGGACTCTATTTTCTCAACTGATGAAGAACCTTCAGCTTCTGAACCACAAGATGTGTCTCTGGAAAGGGAAATCCCAGATGAAACTCCCTTAAAACAATTCTTTCCAAAATGAGTTCTCAGGGCTACAAGGTCAAGTGTTACACCTAATGTTGCCACAGATGCCACAACATCTCAGGCAATATTTCAGCCAACATCTGAAGAGGCATAGACCCCAACTTCCTCCAACAGTACTGAATCATCAACCTAGACTTGTCAGGTTCAGAAAATGAGGTATCTTCTTTCTCCGATAAATTTTACTCTAAAGCTAAACATGATAAATGAGACTATTATAAAAATAGAGTAATTAGGTCTGAAAGAGAGTTAGATATTGCCTCCTTATCTGAATATGGTCTGGTGGAATTTCTGGAAAACAAAGAGCTTCTTGGCTCTGATACTGGAAAAGAACCATATGTTGATGATATTATAAGGTTATTTTATGCCAATTTAAACTCTGTTATAGAGGATACCTCCTCAAAGAAATTTGGGAAGGTATATCTCTATAACAAAATTTATCAATTTACACATTTAATCATCAATCAATGCATGGATCTTAATACTGAAGAGCGAGTGAAAGGAACAGAAAGAGTAACAGCAAACATGGATACAATGATAGAATATCACTCTAGAGGTATATTGAAGAAATGGATCCCTAGATGCCCAGCATCAAAACTCACTGCCTTATTTTCCACCCTCCATAAAATTACTATTCACAATTGGCTTCCCTCTTTAAATGAGTCAGTTGTGACAACTGAACAAACCTCTCTGCTGTTTCAAATTGGGAAAGGATTCAAAGTTAATTTAGGGAAAATGATCTTCTATCAAATTGCCAACCTGGCAGAAAAAGAGTCAACTTTCATCATTCATTTTCCCTCTCTGATCTACAAAATATTAACTATCCAAGGCCTTGAGCCTATGAGAGGAGACACTTTGGGGAAAGCTCCTGAACTTTACACTGTCAACAAAGCAATTATGAAGAGCAAAGAGAGAGTCATTGACCTACCTTGGAAAAAAAGAAGCAGAAAGAGATAATGTTGCCAGGAATGTTCCCAACATTCAGGGCAACACTGGTCCAAGATAGTCTATACTGTCCATAAATTGGCTTGTGGAGCAAATTGCAAAAATCGACCTACAAATTGTTGAGGTTGATACTGCTAGAGATGCCCTGGTTCAAGCCAGGGACCATTTCTTGCTTCTGCTTTCTTCACAAAAAGGGGGAGATGATTCTATACATGGGAGCAAAGATAAGAGGGTGAATGTATGAGTGGAGAAGCTGCTGCTGCTGAAGAAGTTGTGGATGCTGCTATGTAGAGAGAAGAAGTTGTTGGAAGGAAAGTCTTGCTGAAGAGACTGAGATTGAAGGCCGAAGCTTAAACTGCTATGCAGAGGGCCGAAGTTGAAGCTGAAATTTCTAGGCAGAGGGAGAAGCAAGCTGAAGTGGTTATGCAGAAGTAGAAAACTGCTGGAAGCTGCTACTGCTACATAATGAGCAAAGGAGAAGCTGCTGCTGTTGATGAATTTTTATGGATTTTTTTGTTTTGGCTATTAGGTGATGTGGATGGTTATCTTGACAATGCTCTATTTGACAATGTTTTTCTTGATTGTGTGAATGACCTATGTGGTGATATCATTTAATCTAATCCTATAAGAGTGGTGTATACATGTTTGCTTGTATGCCATTTTAATCATATAGAGTGGTATATACATGTTTGCTTGTATGCCATCACAGGTTAAGGGGGAGAGTGTCAATAGTCACATGTATTGGACAGTGTCCGCGACAAAGCACTAAGTCATTTTTACCCGTTGAAATGTATTTTGTGAAGAAAGACAAAAAAGGGAGAGATTGTTAATGTTGGTTTTGGTGCTGTGACATTTGACCCAACATATCTTCTGAAGTACCGATTTGAATGAATAAAAATGTAAGGACAAATGTCACAACATTCGGACCAACATTTTCTCATAACCGTTTTGCCTTACTTCACGATAAGTAATAATATTTTCCTGTGGGGTAAAATAGACGTAGGTGTGGTGAATTATAGTTGTGTAAAATGTGGGATAAAGAGTCAAAACTTGGGGAAGAAGTCGAGTGAAGAACAAGTCAAAGTTGTTGAGATTTCGACTTCATGATCTTTTCTAACAAACACACAAGCTGCCCACCTTTTCCTCAACCCTCTCAACCAATCGATGAGCTTTTCAAGGAAGACTCTCTACTATAAATAGAGAGGCTACAAAGGTGAATCGATATCCAGAAACGGATTGCAAAAATATCAAGAGAGCTGAGAATTCATCTCAGAAAACTGGATCACAAGTGTTGCCTGAGCTTGTCGACAACATTATGTCCAATATTACAATTGTAGTTTAGATTCTAGATTAGCTTTGTATTGAGCAATTGTAATGAGATGTTGTCTATGTCTATTTAGTTAGATTTTTCAGGCATAAGTCATCTGTGACTTCAACATTTAATTATTTTCGGTTTCATCTTGTAAAATTGTAATGAAAGGAATTTGTAATTTTTGTATATAAGAAATATATACAATACTTTCGGTCATTGACCGTCATAGGTTATATATATTATATAACCTATGTAAATTTTAAACATTTGTATTCTTTATATTTCCACTGCATTGCTCTTTAAAGTTTTTTATTTTTACTAAAGTGTTATCACTGGTGCCGGACGACATTACCGCCAACATTCGAAAACTGAATTGGCATTCGAGTTAATTTATTTTAGGGCTGGCCAACGGTGCGGGTCGGTCCGGTCCGGTCCCGACCCGACCCCGCCTCGGTCCCGCCCCTACCCCTATATTAAAAAAATATGGTAACTGGACTCGAACCGGGACGGGACCTCGGCTAGTCCCGTAGGGGCCCGGCCTGCTACAGTGTCGTCAGCCCCGACCCGCCCCGGTCCCATCCCGGTCCCGCCCGATAAACCCCCCTTTGCACAAAATAGTTATTGTACAACGACCATTTTATATTTTGGGCATTGTGCAATAACCATTTTTGGCCTCCCCCTACCTCCTTAATATTTATTTTTAACCCCTAAGTTATTATATTTACACTTTAATCCAATTTTCCAACTATAAATACCTTATTTTCTCTTCATCTTTCTCACAAATCCTCCTACAATCTCTTTAATCCCTCAATCTATCTCTCTACAAGTCTACATTGTGTATTAAATATCTAATTTTATTTATTCATTTGGGAGTGAATTGGCAACTAGCTTGATGATCATCCATCGAGCAAAGTTTCAATTTTCAACCTCTCGATTACACGTCGGCGTTTGGTACATTCGTTCCTTCATTAAATTATTATTGTTTCTTTATTTTAATTAGCGCACTTAATTTCATTATCTTTAACTATTTATTAGTATAATTAAAATGGAAGGACTTAAAGGTATGTTTAAGGGTAAGAGTAAGGCTTCATCTAGTAGGGGTGACAAGGGAAGGAATACTTCTTTTAGTCATCCTATTCTTAGATAGGATCCTATTCCTAGACATGATGATTTTTTTGATACTAAATATTTTCCTGCAATATCATTAGATTTAGACGATGAGCTATTTTCTGGAACTCAACAAGACTTTAATTTAGAAGATAATCTAGATGACACACCACTTGATCTAGATGACACACCCACTAGTGCACCACCAACTGGAACGCCTCATATTCCCTCTAGTATGAGACGAGGCCCACCACAACAAAAATTAAAATCAGATGCATGGAAATTTTTTGATACGGACGTACAACATCAAGTAGTTAGATGTCAAATTTGTAAAAATGTTTTTAAATTTAAAATGGGAAAAGGTCGGGGTGGGACGGAGGGTTTAATGAGACACGTACAAAGGTTTCACCCAGCTAGGTACACGCAATACCTAGCTGAAAAACTTGGTGCGCAAAATATGTGTGTCATATATATAACTTAATTGTAAAGGATGATCTAACACTTTTTGCAGACATTCTTGATAAAATACAATTTGCTATAAACTTTATTTTTAAAAGTAATAGAATACAACGAAAAAAGATTATAAAAAAACTTATCACGATTGCCAACTACCTTATAGAAAAATTTCCGAAGAAGTACCCACTAGGTGGAATTCTTTATACGAGCAACTACTTGTTGCTTATGACTATAGAAGACCTATAATTTTATTTTTTAATGCCCATAATCGAAATCCAAATGATATGGTTGTAGATAGCGATTGGGAAAAAAATTCAGAACTTATTGTATTTCTAGAGAATTTTTTCAAGTAACAAAAGAATTTTATTTGTTTTATATAGCTCTAATATTTTTATTACTTAGTGAATATATGGAAAAATCAGCATATAAGGCACCTATTAAAAAAATTATCAAATTAAAAAAATATTTTATTTCTCTTCCCACTATTTATATTATTGGTGTTGTATTAAATTCGACTATTAAAGTAGACGGTTGTAAAACACTTATTGAAACTATTTATGATTGTATAGCAGTACTACCACCTCCAACTCCTAAAAATCCAAATGACTCACTACCTATTGAACAAACTAAAGAAGAAGTGTTGTCTAGCATACAAGATGAATGCAAAAAAGTATATAGGTATTACCAACAAGAAAGTGCTAGCAACCAACTAGCTTCCATACCATCTTCTTCTTCTTCTTCTTCTTCAACACAACCTTATAAAAGACATGTTGTTTCTGCGGCTAGTATTGAAAGCCTTAGAAATAGAATGTGCGGTGGTAACACTACTAACCAAGTTAGCGAGTTTGATATTTTTGTTTTGCAGGGTGTTGTACAGTACCAAGCAGTTATCAATGAAGAAGGACGTGAAGACATGCTGAAATACCGGAGGGAGAATGAGAAGCCCTTTCCAACACTTTCAATGATGGTCCGAGATGTTTTGAACATTCAAGCGTCATCAACAGCGTCTGAAAGCGCTTTTTCTTCCGGCAGATTTCAAATAGGAGAGCACAGACACTCATTAGTGGGAGACAGCTTGGAGATTGCAGTATTATTCAGAGATTGGATACGAGCAGAGCAGAGAAGGTGCGGTCAACCTGAGATCAACGAAGAAGAAGACGAAAACTACAACGACATCTTATCCGAAGGTGGTGGAAGCGACGTGGAGCAATTTGACCAACAAATACCAATTCCAACCGAAGAACCACAGGAAATTATAAAGAAACTAGAAAAGAATTTTTTGAAAATGTAATTTCTTTAATTGCAATTTTACTATGTCATTTGCAACTTTTGAACAACACCACAAAGTTGCAATTTTGACAATTGTACTTGTATTACAAAAAAAATCATATTTCTATTAAATAATATAAGAGGCACAAAACAGCTTTGGGATGTTTTTATTACACTATCTTGTTCAATTATTGTTCAATTATTGAGTTGTTTCTATATATGTTATTTTTTAAAATTATGTGCAAAAAAAAACAAATACGAAAACCTGATCCCGACCCCGTCTCACCCCGCCCCGATAATACCGATACCCTTTTCCGACGGAACCGAATCGGGACGGGACATCGGCAGAACCCGCCAGTCTCGGCCCGCCAGTCCCGCCGGGTACCGATCCCACCCTAACCCCCCGTCCCGCTTGGTACCGATCCGACCCCTCCCCGGACCCGTCCCGTTGGCCACCCTTAGTTTATTTACAGTGTGTTTTTATTGTTTCATAGCATACCCGGACCTAACAATAATATACAATTATTAACCATAATTAAATGAGAGAAGTAAATTAAACACACACACACACACACACACATACATATATAAATTTTTAATTAACTAATATGCCATTGTTTTTATTAATAAAAATGAATTATTGTCAAACGAATAGGAATATAAGGATTATTTGATCATTTCCCTTGCATTCTTTTCACCGACTAAAATTGCTTACGTACGGCTGGTGTTTAAACCAGGTTAATGGATATACGACATTTGTTTTTCATAAATACATCTATTACTTTAAACATGATTAAATAACATACATTGTCCCTTAAAAAATTTATTAATAAAACTAAATTGTATGAGCTGATTAAGATGAGTAATTACTTGATAAAAGCTTATCCCCACTTGGTGTTTACACCAAATTAATTTAGTTTACTATTATTAAGTAATAAATGGGGTGATATACACATTAATTAATCATAGGCGGTTGTAGGAATCATGCGAGCTGGTAGAGGTAGGCCGAAGAAGAACTGAGGGATGTGATTATATGGGATATGACCCAGCTCCAGTTGATATGACGACATGACCTTAGATAGGAACATTTGGCGATCGATGATTAAGGTATAAGGGTAGTAGGTATTTGAGTTTTGCCGCACTGTGTGTGAGAGAGGTGGAGGAATAGTCTTTCCATCTCCTCTTCTCTTTTTCTTAGTGGTATTATTTTGGTATCGCGTCGATCATTATTCCTATGTGTGTATTACTTTATTTATTCTATATCTTGATATTTTTGCTGTCTTATTTTCTTGCAATCTTTTATTGACTATATTTTTTGAGTCGTGGGTCTATCGGAAACAACCTCTCTGCCCCACAAAGGTAGATGTAAGGTCTGCGTATATTCTACCCACCCAGACCCCACTTTGTGGGATTACACTGAGTATATTTTTGTTGTTATTGTTGTAGTTAGATGAAATAAGTGTGAGTAAATACTTGTTCGCTAACAAATTAAATGTAACTTACCATAGTTGAGTGATTTAATGAAGGAAAAATATACATTGACTATGGTTAAATGATACCCCATTTGTCTTATTTTAACTGTCGGTTTAGCTTTTTTTATGCTCATTAAAAAAAATTACAAGATATAGTTTACTAAGTTATCCATTTATTGGATAATTTTTAAAAATTGAACATCTTAGAAAGAACTATTTTCTTTAATGTCGAGGTATTGTTAAAAACAATTAGCAATTTTAGTCTTGAATTCCTAATGAGATGAAAATTATTTTGGGATAATTTCTTTAAGCTAAAGTGACAGTTAAAAATAGAACGGAGGAGTAGGTGTACTATATCTTCAAACATATATCATTATTAATTTGATATAGACACTATGTACAAATAAATTTGTAACTAAAAGAGTGTCCAAAAGTCATATATCATACTATTATTGATTTTATGTAAAGTACACCTGATGCAGGTAAGTTTTAACTTAATTATTTACCTTCTCTCCATCCACAAAAAAAATAAAAAACTTATTTGCATATAAAGTTTATTAATTAATTATAATTTCAAGGAATAATTTAGCATAGTTAAATTAATTAAAAATGAAATGTGCTTGGTCGAATAATACAGGAATTAAAATCACAATATAACAATAACCCAGAGATTAAAACTATCATTTCCCCTTAAATTAAAGTAAAATATATTAATTATGTGTAAACATCCTACAGATAAATATTTACCCACAAACAAGGCACACTCAAAAGTCTGACATGAAGGATAATAGAAGAATCTCTAGTAAGTACATTAAGAAAAAAAAAGAGATAAACGGCTCAGATTCACTCCCTCTCTCTACTTATTCTATTTAAATATCTCCACTTCTTGCCTTCCATTTCTCTACAATCTCTACAACTCTGAATCTCCACATTCTCTCTAAAATAACATACACATACCAAAATAGAAGAAGGAAAAAAAAACTACAAAAAAAAATTCCTCCTTTGAGAAAATATCATTTATAAGGTAAGATTTAGCTCCCTTCTTGTACTCTTCTTTGCGAGGTCTGCGTTTATTTAAATGAAATACTAATTCTTAAAAGAAATAATTTCTTAATTATTTTCATTAATAAAATAGTATATATATCATTTACCATTTACCATTTTCATAATAAGAAAATATATTCTTATTCTATTTCTAAAATCTTATTCTACTTTGTATAATAATTATACAATTATGGTAAGTAATTTAATTACAACTAACCTACCAAAAACAACTACTAAACCCGTGATATACACCTCGCCTCGCAGATTCGCTTAAAAAAAGAAAAGAAAATGATGGTGGGTAAGAGGTCACGTCCTGTGATTAGGAGGACAACCAGCATGACAGGGATCACCGTTGATGTGGTCAACGACGGAGGACGAGAGCCGTCTGATCATGGGACTAATAAGTTGCTTATTGTTGATGAGTTTAAAGCTAATAAGAACGGATTATATGCTCATAATCATGATCATCAAGTACACGTGGCATTATCAAGATACCACCATAGAAGTTCAAGTGAAGGTTTACAAATAGATCAGACGGCTCATTTCTTGACAACTTGTGGACTTTGTAACCGTAAATTGGCACCATGCCGAGATATCTACATGTACAGGTAAGTTTATAACATATGCATATACTTACGGTGTAACGAATTTTTTTTAATATCAATATTGTATTTTAACCTGTTGTAATTAGAGACGGAGTTAAGTTGAAGAAAAGGGGTTTAATTAAATATTTTTTTGTTAAAAAATTACACCGTAAATAGAATAAAAATACTTTTTTACTTATATTTAAACGGTTGAATTCCCATGATTTAAGGGGGAAAATTATAATGTATGTGTCTTACTTTCTCAGTTTTTTTTTTTAATATTTAGTATTCTTCAATTGCAACATCTACCTGACATATTTAAGATCATGTATTTTAAAGGACATGTTACTATATCTTTAATTTAAGATCGCGAGATTCAAATTAAAAGACTTTCTTATTTTTCTAAAGTTTGTACTCAATCAAATTAAGACAGATAATGAGATGGAAGGCGTAGTGAATTGGCAAAGGGAGTTTTAAAATTATTTTACGTCATAAATTCAAATCTCATATGTGACATTCTCAGTATTTTTTTAATCTTCTTATTTATATTTTTAGCTTCGCCATTAATATAATATGTAGTAATTTATAAAACGTGCAGGAGACCCAAAATCTTGAAGTGACCCAAAAGGATTAGGTCAAAGTTCACAATACCTTGATAGTTAGATTTGGACACTTACAATTGGTTGTTTACGGTAAAATGAATTGAAGTTGATAATTTGATAAAAGATGCTGTTTTAGTAAATTACAAATGGATGTATAATGGAAAAAACTTCATGTTTTTCATGCGGTATTATGTCATACTATTCTTTTATCATCAAAAAGGTAGTAATATCTTTTATATACCGTTATCACGAACAATCAGAGTTTGTTAAGTATTTAAAGGAGATTAAAATACTCTTTTATCAAATTTAAAAGATAATTACTGTTGAAAAGTATGTTTAGAAGACTATCTTGGTCCTAACTCCAAATATAAGGGACCATTTGTAAAATCTTTTTTTTTTTTTGGTTTATTGAATTATGAACTACGTATAAATGATTCTTTTTAAAATATTTGTGGGGGCAACAATAATTGACATATACTATCAGAGAAAAATAGATTACCATATTATTCATCTTCAACCTTTTAGATTCATTAAATTGTTGATTAATATTCTTTTATGTGAACAGGGGTGATAGTGCATTTTGTAGTATGGAGTGTAGGGAACAACAAATGAAAAAAGACGAAAGAAAAGAAAAATCGAAGCTTATCCTTCAAAAGAAGACTGAAAATCATCACAATTACTCAGACTTGCCCTCTGCTGATTCTGAAAATTCTAGCAAGAGTAAAACTATTGCAGCAGCTTGAAGAGAAGAAAATTATGTGTATTTAAGTAGAAAGAACTTAACTTATATACTAGTGTAAATAAACTTTATATTATTAATGTAATTTAACTTATTATGAAATATTTTCTGCCTTACTTTTCAGGTAACGAATTTTAGCTACTTATGTATTACTTTTATCCTGTTTCTTAGCTCGCACCTATATTACTAGTGTATTGATGTGTCAACAGATATTGTTATTATTTGAAAAGTCAAGTTCTTTTTTGTTTTAACTACGATTATTTCAATCTAAAACTTGAAGTTTTGTGTGTCCTCCTCAAACCAAAATAATTACACTCGCATACCTTATTACTTTCGTACTCCTAGAAAAAATTAAAATTATTTATCCGAGATGTCCCCTAATTATGATATCATCATGGTATATCAATATATTGAGATTGTATCATGGAAGACTGCTTCAATCCTTCTCTTAGTCTTTCATGGTACCATCATGGTATATAAATATACTAAGATGGTATCATAGATGATCATGTTCATTTATTAAAAAAGTCACACTTTTCTCAAAAAAAAAACTTTGATACCATCATCTTATATACATATATTGTGATGATATCATGGAGGACTGCTTCAGTCCTTCAATGAGACACTCCTCAGGATCATGATACTATCATGGTATATAAATATATCGTGATGCTATCATGGAGGATTGCTTCAGTCCTTCTCTTAGTCCTCCATGATACCATCATGATATATAAATATACTGCGATGGTATTACGGAGGAAGGGATTTGGGCGAGAGGATATGTCAGGTAAATAGTTTTGGGCGAGGGGGTACGACGGGTAATTAATTTAGAAGGAGTATAGAACAGATAATTATTTTGTTTTGATGATATTTCAGTTAGTTTTCCTAAAAATTAAGATCATAACCGGCTATGTCTTAAATAGCGGTCCTGTTGGATACTTGGATTAAGAGGAAAGATCTTAAACGTAGCCCAATAAGCCCGACACGTAATGAATTGGCTTTGACAAACATGTTTTTGCGTACACCGGAATGCAATCGTTTCGTTCTGGAGTGACTTAGAAGAATGACCTTGGAGGTACGTAGTCTTGAACTTTTAACGTTACTTGTCATATAGGTTAAATTTCAAGTTAACAATTTTTTACTTTTGATCTTGAAAATTTGCCTATGGAGCTAGAAGGGTAAACAGTTCAAAATTACTCATTTCCAAGGTAATTTGGTGTAATTTCCAGTTCTCTCTCTATTTCATTTCTTTTCTTTTTGATTGTACATTTTCATTGATTGATCTGATACTGGACTCATTCTTCTTTTTTTTTATATCTAATTTTCCGACTTAAGCTAGACTATTTCTACAGATAGTAGTCCCGATCCCTCAGCACTACTACCAGTAAATCGCAGGATGTGCATAAATGACTAGAATTTGAGAACAGAACAACTAGATTTTAAGTTCCCCTCATTTGTCATTCAGCTACGCCCTAGGGGATCTGGACTCTTTTTTTTTTGATATCCAACTTCCGGCTTACATCAAACTATTACTAGAGATAGTAGTCTCGGTTCCTCAGCACTACTACCAGTAAATAGCGAGATATGCCTGAATGACCAGGATTTGAGAACAAAGCAACCGATATCACCTACAAGATCCTACCTCAGAAGAGAGCAAATTACTTCCACCAGGGTTCGAACCCACACTGCAGACCTTGTAGGTGGATTTTAAGTTCTCCTCTTTTGTCATCCAGCTATGACCCGGGGACAACCTGGACTCATTCTTGATTGTGTACACGATGGATTTACATTATACATTGAAAGTGTAAAATACATTATATACTATCAAAGCATATTTAACCTGTGATAGAAAGCTACCAATTTACTAGGCTGCAAGTACTGTTTATCATAGAAATTTACTTATAATTACCTTGGAAATGACCTGATTGTAACTATTTTTACTATCTTAAATAGAAAGAAGATGTTGCTGGCTCTATCTGAGCTAAAGCAACTAACATACATTTTGGAGATAAAGAGGACCAAAACCATGAAGAGAAGAAATTATAATAAACAGAGATTTGGCCCTTTAAGCACCTACACTTCACATTCATACCACTTTGCTTAGTAACATAATGATTAAGAAACTAGAAATTAGAAAAGGAAAAAATAGAGAATGGTCTTCTGCACATGCAACTAAACTTGAGTCCATTCTCTTCTAATAATTTCCTTCATCTGCATTTATCATTTGTATTCCAAGATCATGTTGTTCTCTGGTGCCAAACCAACACAAGCTCTCATTATGTTCTCAAGCATTGCCCGCTGCTTTGAAAGCGCATTCACCACTGGTGTACCTGGTGGTACCTGTTTTCCAATTCACAACAGTTAATGAAAGAAACAAAGGCAACACGGTGCACGAAGCATCAGCATTCATGCAGATTACAAGCAAAAAAGAAGAATAGAGCTAAAATGCTCCATAGAACAATCTGAAGCTACCATTTAACCGGTGGCACGTGAATCGGAAGTTGGTAATTAAGTAAGAAATGGTTCTAATGAAATTAACTGTATATCTGCTCGCGCTTAGCAAAAATCATTCAATCCTTTTGCAAAACCTAGCCCCGTGCTGTGTATGCTCTGTGTGCATGATAATTAAGACATCCTTTGTGGTTCATGAAGTCCTTTTTAGTTTGTTGTGACCTTTGCATATTTTTTAGGCTTATGTTTGTTGTGACCTTTGCATATTTTTTAGGCTTACGTCCACATGAATATAAAGATTACTGCTTTTGTGTATGCCACATTTCTAGTTTATCTGTGAACCACAGATAAACTGGTCATTTATTTAAAATGAATGAAAGAATCCAACTATTCAACATCAGCTAGCTATAGCTCTAGCACATGCTCTGACCCAACTATCTACCAAAAGAGGTGGAACCAAAATTTAAACTTTATAGGTTCAACCTTTAAGGTTCTTAGCATTAAACCTGTTATATTTTTAAAGTGACGGGTTCATATCTACCCTATTTGTTGATATTTTTCTGAATTTTTACACATATATTGATGCTCCACGTCTGAAAGTACTTAATTCAGATGAACATAATACTGGTACTCTGCATCCACCTCGGTCTAACAATTATACATTCACTCTAGCAACTTTTCACTAACACTTGATAATTGCTCATTGTTTAATTTTGAGTATAATAGAAACTTTACCAGAGGAGCCTTGGTAAGGTAGCTGAGTATAGTAGCCACAGGGTGGAAGGAGTGGAATTTTCCCTGAAAAAAACAGAATCACTTCTCATCAGAACAATCTCACAACATTAAGTGTACACGTAGCGTGACCAAGTATAGATCTTTGAAGACGTTGAGAAAGAAACAGACCTCCCCTTCAGCTTTGAGCTGAATGCGAGTGCTGAGTTCAGCAAGAAGGACCAAGTCCAAGATAATAGGAGCTGCCAAAAGAGAGTCCTCACAAGTGTTGTGCAAAACTATGGTGTTCTTTCCGCCCATGAAAATCTCTGATGTGTACTCATCCATTGCCCTCTTGCTGTCTCCAACATATGGAACATACTGAAATCCCAAATCAAACATTAGCTTTTGAGAAATTAATATGCCTGTTTATGTATATTAATACTTCAACTATCTCGAGTTATGTTATTACCTTGATCACAACAACATGGTCAGGGTGCTCGCCAGATTCATAGAGGATAGCATTGCTAGCAACCATGTCATCAACAACATTGCTTTTCGAGATCTCCTTAGAACGGAAAGTTTGAGGGGCAGAAAGATTCATTCCGTCATTGTTACCCAGGTGATTGTAGCTCACTATTGATGTTGGCTGTTATACAAACACCACGAGTTTCAACACGGTTATATTATTGCTCTATAAAGAAATTCCATCTTCAAATTACATGTCTATGTGCTTCATCTATGTACATAAAGTGCTTCAACATTTCAATGCATAAGCCGAGATAGGACCTAACCCCAACCTGTTAGGCGAACCAGATAGCATGCAGAGTCTCATTTTCGTTATGAAAAGACAATAACAAGTTTAAGATCAAGAATTAAATCCAAATCAAAGTTATAAAGTCATCAACTGCGGAAATGACATAAACAACCCCCAAGAACTGGTGCTACGAGTCATGAGCGACTAAAAGAGTAAATACAACTGGTCTCACAATACAATACTGTTCGAACGATAGAAACAGTAAAAACAATAAAATAGAAGGAAATTCAAATACCTTAATACCAGCTCCAACAAGGAAATCAACCAGCACGGATTTCATCTTGGTTTGACCACTCTTAAAGTCATCACCACCAATCAAAGTGTTCCTCTTTATGGCCAAATCAATAAGACCTGAAATTGTATCAGCAAAAAATACCCAAGTTATCGAAGCTAAGATATAGCTGATTTTCCGCAGCAATTACACTTTCAGTAACTCGTTGCAAATGTAATCGAGATTCCATACCTGGGACGAAAGTGTTTTGTGGGCTTCCGTTGATGAACGGCACATTTTCGAGAATACAAGCAATAGCATACAACGTCGAAGGAGATATTTCAGCCTCATTTCTGTCCACAGCAGCAAAAAGGTTTTCCATAGTGTCATTAAGGCCAACAAGCACATTGCTGTATCGTTCGGTGTTGGCAGTCCATAGGACCACTATCTTGTCTACCTTGTTCTTCTCCTTGAACTCCCTAAATTACCATGCAAACACGCTGTTTACACTCTAAACTAAAAATCACATCATTTTGCCAGAAAAGGAAACAACTTTATTCAAGATTAATCAAGATTATAACATTTTTACCTAATATCTTTACTGATTTGATCAACTTGTTCTTTCTTGGTTCCTTCGATCACGTTGTTGGCACGTGATTCTTGGTTAGCAGCGATGAAGTCAGGGTCATAGATACCAGGAAGGGGGGCCATGGATTCCATATAGGGCCTCAGCTGCTTTTGCAGATCAACGTCGAAAACCTTTGCCCTGACCATCGCATCTGCCAAATTCATGTTGCTAATGTCCCATCCTCCAAACACAACATCATCCGGGTTAACCTATTTCACCATCAGATCAAATACATTAGTGTGAATCTAACTTCATGTCATTTAAATGGTAATTACAGGTAACTACACATAATAACTGAAATTTACCTAAAAATAAGACAGCAACTTTCCATGACTAATAGTATAAAGAGTTCGTTAAACTGTCGAGGGTCCTTTGGTTGCAAGCATAACGGATTATAAACCGGGGACAAATATGGGATCCTTTTATCATGTGTCTGCTTGAACTTTTGATCCGGTATAAGCAATCCCAGGATTATTATCCCCTATATCTCATTTTTAGTTCAATGAACCAAATATCTACCAGTACAAGTATATCCACTAAATAATTCATTCATTAATTCATCCCTGTATTATAATTCTCACGCAAGGGAGAAACTAACATTCTAATTACGGGTTCAACAGTACCCCCAGTATAACTTGTTCACAACCAAACGACAGGAAGTGCTTAAGTAAATCCTATTAGTATCCATAAAGCCACAGAAAGTTACTACCTCTGTTTCAATTTGATTGTCTTACTTTTATTTAGTCAGTTTTAAAAAGAATATCACTTTCCATACTTGGTAAGTAATTCTTTACCGCCAACATCCATGGTATATTTAAGACCACATGATTCAAAGGACATTTTGATACATTCCACTCATCTTTAATTTAAGATCACAAGATTCAATTCTTTATTTTCTTAGATTCTGTACCGAATCAAACTAAGACAAACAAATTAAAACGGAGGGAGTACTTCACAAAAGGCAAATTAACCAAAACAACAAGGTGAGTACCATGGGAAGGAGGCTCTTGAAGGGTGCATAGATCTCTTCACCATTGAAAGACCCGACCCGAATAGTTGATGCCTGAGTAAGTGACCCAAAATAATTTGCTTGCTGCACCTTTTCTTTTGTTGCCCATGAAATTCCTCTACCAAAAAAAAAAAAGCAAAACCCATAATTCAGGATCCCAAAATAACATTATAAAATCAACAAAATGAGACATAAAATTAGAAATTAGAAAGAAAAAAAAACTCACTCTCGATTTGCAATAACTCCTCCAGTCAATGTTGAACCATTATTTCCTCCCCATCCAACAAGCATAACCCTACCAAAAGATAAAACAAAGATCAATAAATTTCCAAATCATGGGATTTTTTTTTACAACAACATACCCCGTGTATTCACACACGTGGAGTCTGGATACCCTACCTTTGTTGGGTAGAGTTTCCGATAGACCTCTCAATGCAGGATTGTAAATAAATAAGTATACAAAATATCAAGATACAAAACAGACGAAAAGCAAATAATAAAGGGATATTTTTAAAAATCTGGAAAAAAATAAATGAAGAAAGGTACCCTAATTTGGGAACATGGGTATCAGTTTTGAACTCATATTTAACAGATTTAGGCTTAACAATCCATTGATAAGTGCCATTTCTTTCTTCATGAACAAGTTCCGTGGTTTGATAATCATATATAGAGTTAATCTCACTATCCGTGTACTTCACATTTGGGCTTTCAACCTTAAAATTTTCAATAAACATTTTGTTGATGAGAATAAATCAAAGGAAACTTTCAGTTGAGAAATACTAGGAAGAGAACAAGTGTAGGAGAATGTATTTGCACTCAAATGTTGTTGCCATTGAAGTGTATATATAGAAAATGTTTCTTCTAACGGGTCACAGCGTCTCTGTTCTCAAATTCAATCTACTTAATAGTTTGACGAAAGTCGAAAAGTTTGATATATAAAAAAAATGTTTTGTCAAAATACAAGTGGCACTTTGTTAGTGGAGTTCCACTATAAAGTAACGCAGTCCGGTGGGCCAGGACGGTAGATCGCCCCGATCCGTCCCTGTACCCGCCCCGATCCCCTTTTAAAATACGGAATAAAAAATATAGATAGCGAGGTTCGAACTCGGGACGGGACTAGGGCTCGTATCGCCCGTCCCCATTAGAGATGGCAGTGGATACTGGACCCGGTTAGATCCGTTTTATAGGATATGGATCTTTAAAATTTGGACCCGACGGATCCGGATCGGACCCGGATTCATTTCTGACGGATCGGATATGGATCTGGATCTTGTATTTGAGATCCGTATCCGGTCCAGATCCGACCCGTGGATCCATTTTTTATTAAATATATTCATAACCTAGAATGTAATTTTATAAGTATTTTCTTTAAAAAAATCATAATTTCTGATATGTAAATGATATGTTTAATCATAAATATTTATTGAGATGAATTTTTTTAGTTATCTCTTTTTAAAAAGTAATATTTTTCATATTGGAGAGGTGCTGAAAGGGATCAAAAGACGTCCCTAACAAATAACAATTGAGTTGTAGAATTGTAAATGATGTGATTACTATCTTTTGTCACATATATATGTCTAGAAGTTGGTTTGCAGAAATTAAAAATTATCTCGTACCATGCGAGTAAAAAGGCTTCCTTATCTTTTAACTTGTGTCATTTAAGTATTTAATTAAAGTTTGATCCTTACTAGAAAATTAGTAGCACATTAAATAAATTAGCAGGATGAATAGCATACAATTGTTAAGCAAGGTTGTCTTCATATATAATCAAGTAAGAAAAAAAAATCTAAAGACTTAAAGAAAATAAAAAAAATAACAAAATTCAGTAGAGAGTTGTAACTAATCTCTTGTTTTAACTCTTTTAGCTCTTTTGGCTCTCTTCTCCCAACAAACCCCCATCCTCCAAAGTTGTTTCCCGATCATACCACTGAGCTGATCGTCTCTTGGTTTATTCCTGCACTTGTAATTTTTGTTGTCATTGAATTTTATGCTATTGCAATATATAGGCTATTTCACAAAACAATTAAGAAAAATAAGTCACATGTGATCAATGAGGCTATTATTTTGTTTAACATGGTTGTAGAGTCTGGAGTGGCCTAGAGGTGTTAATTGACTACTGTTACTTCATGTTTTGATGTAATTTATTTGGGTATTGACCTTTCCTCAAAAGTAAAAGCAAAATATCAAATCTATCATAGGCAAACAGAGAATTAGACATGTCTTGGAATGACCAAAGATGAACTTCCATGTCTTAGAATTAGGCATGTTAAAGGACAATATACTTTTTGCTTAAATCTGTTTATGAATTTTGTAAACTTTAATTTGTTTTCTTCTGTTTTTTCTAGCATAGGTTGATTGAATGAACTCAATCATGTTTTTCAATAAGATTGGGTTTTATTTTGTCAAAAAAGTTTTAACATGTGAGAATATTATATAAGACAATTTTTTTTACATGTGGATCCAGATATGATCCGTGGACCCGATGGATCCAGATCCGATCCGTGGACCTGGTGGATCCAGATTTGGATATGATTTTTATGGACCCGATGAATTTGGATCTGGATTCAGGTATGAAAAACGGACCGGGATCCTACTAGATCCAGATCCGATCCGTTGCCATCCCTAGTCCCGATCCCGCCCCCGACCCGACCCATCCCACTCCCCTTGCAGAAACTAGTTGCACAAACTGTCACTTTCAATTTTAGTCGTTGTCAACGGTTAGTAACCGCCATTTTGGCCCCCCACACCTCATAAACCCCCTACCCCTTAATATTTATTTTAAATCCCTAAGTTAGTATATTTACACATTAACTCTATTTCTCAACTATAAATACTTCATTCTCCTCTTCATTTTTCTCACAAATCTTTCAACCATCTCTCTAATCTCTCTCTACAAGTCTAAATTGCACACTAAATATTATATTTCATTTGATAATTTCTATCAAAGTTAAAAAATTGGGAGTGAAGTTGGTAACTAGCTTGAGGATCATCGAGCAAAGTTTTAATTTTCCACCTCGATTACACGTCGACGTTTGGTACCTTCGTTCCTTCTTTTATTTAAATTATTATTGTTACTTAATTTTAATTATCGTACTTAATTTCATTAACTTTAATTATTTATTTGCATAATTATAATGGAACGAGGTGGACGCTTTTCTGGTAGAGGTATTAGGGGTAACAGGGGTGAGGGTGCATCTTCGAGTAATTCTAATTACGATGATTTCACTCATGTAGATAAAACTGATCTTTTAATGTTAATATTAATATTAATATATCATTAGATCATGAGGTATATTCTGCATCTAAACCAGACTTTGATTTAGAAGATAATTTAGATAACACACCCACTAGTGCACCTGCACCTCAGGATCAGACTGAGTCTCAGGCTGAAACTGGAATCCCTCATATTCTCCCTAGTATGAGAAGAGGACAAAAACAACAAAAATTTAAATTATTTGCATGAGATTTTTTTGAAATGGACATTCCTAATCAACTAGCTATTTGTAAAATTTGTCGCGAAGTTTATAAATTTAAAACTGAAAAAGGTCAAGGTGAGACATGAGGTTTAATGAGACATGTAGAAAACTATCACAAAGCAAGTTATAACCAATACTTGACTGAAAAAGTGGGTGTGCAAATGACTTCTGAGTCGGAACAAGGTTCACATAGTGTCCCCGATCAAGTACAGGGTCGAATTAACCCGATGATGGGGAGTTATAGGTCTGAAATATGATAAACACAAAGATCGGAAAAACTTAGCAAAATTAGTTATTGTGGAGGGTTTGTCTTTTTCATTTCCTTCCTCTCCTGATTTTATTCATTACATTCGAGAAACATATAATCCTGCTTTTAACGGTTTTCCTAGATCAACTATTAGAAGAGATGTTTTTAAATTTGCACATGAATATCAACAATATTTACGTTATGCATAGTATCATTTTAATGGCAAAGTGACTATCACTTCTGACATAGGCCGTAATACTAATGATAATGATTATTTAACTGTTACATGTTATTGGATAAATCACAATTGATCTATGTAAAAACGTATATTAGCATATAGATATATTGATGAAAGGCACACTGAAGTTTTTATTTCAAAAAATATTTATGAAATTAGTGAATATTATGGAATTACTGATAAAATTATGACTATTACATTAGATAATGATACTTCTAATGATTATGTTGTAAACATTTTTAAAACTCGATTGACTCCATGTTTTCCCCATATTTTTCATGTTAGATGTGCATGTCATATTTATAACTTAGTTGTAAAGAATGTCCTAAATTTATTTAAAAACATCTTTCATAAAGTACAATTTGCTATCAACTTTATTTTTAAAGGTAATAAATTTAGTAAAAACTACAGCCTTTTGTCGTTCTTTGTTGTCCGTATTGGAGTCCGATTATATCCTCATTCGTGTCGCGTAGAATTTACTCAAGGGAAAGCGCTTCTTAACAAGAATATTTTTTATATTCAGGACTCGAACTCAAGACTTCTAGTTAAGGAATGATCAATATCATCCACTGAACCACATTCTTTAGTAAAACTAGACCCTCTTTACCCTTTTGCTTTTTTTCCCCTTTAAGTTCTATGCATAAATGATGTGTAATTTATTTACATAATTATGTTATTTTAAAGGTAATTATAGGTTTTTTATAATAAGCATTAATTGATAACTTGGTAAAAATAATAGTACTTTCTCTTTTTCAGTTTGTATGACAATATTTTCTTTTTGGTTCAATTTAGAAAAATGTGATTTTCTGAATTTGGAGAAAATTTCACTTAAACTTCTCATTTCACTATTAAAAAATAGAGTGAAATGTTAAAAAATGTTAAATCCATAAGTTTTAAAAAGTCTTATAGTCAAATAAATGTAATGACATTATTGTTAAATAAGGCAATATACACACAATATACATGTGTATATTGCCTTATTAAGCTCTCGGATTCTGCACCTATTAAGAGCTCTCGGTTTTGGTAAATATTAGACAAAGTAAGAATATTGTATATTAGGAAAATATATGTGTATTGTAGGAAAATATATGTGTAGTATATTGTAATGTATTTGTTACCTAAATTAGGATTATACACTACCATAATTGTAGAGTTAGAATTATGGTAGAATAAGATTTTAGGAATATGATTCTCCTATTTTGTAACTTGTATTAATACCTATTCAATTAATGAAAATAATCAAGGGAATTATTTCTTTCATGGTATAAAGAGACTAGGTCTAAACAAAAGTTTTTCTCTCCCAACTTTTGTCCTCTCTTTCGGCCGAGACACATCCCCCCCTCGGGTTTCTTTTTCGAAATCAGTCTTCCGCTCTCAAAATCTCTCTTACTTTTCCCAAATTTCCCCTCCTTCTTTGTTCTTTCAATATGTCTAAGAACAATTATCATCCTGCCCTCATGGTTTCCAACGTCAAAAACAGTATCCCTATTGTGCTTGAAATGGAAAATGTCCAATATGCGACGTGGGCAGAGTTGTTTAAGATCCACGTTGTCTCTCATCAAGTTATCCATCACATAATTCCTCCCACTACACCTCTTCCCGCAGAGGATCCTCAGCTATGGATTACACTTGATGCTACCGTTCTCCAGTGGATATATTCCACTATTTCGGTTGACCTTCTACAAACGATTATTGAGTCGGATACCACGGCTATGGCTACTTGGAATAGATTGAGTGACATATTCTAAGATAACCAACACTCACGTGCCGTCACACTTGAGCATGAATTCTCCCTCGTTCGCATGGAAGAATTTCCTAACGTATCTGCCTATTGCAAGAAACTTAAGGAATTGGCAGATCAACTCCGTAATGTGGGCGCACCTGTCACAAATAATCGTCTGGTACTATAATTGGTTGCCGGCCTTTCGGAGGCCTATAATGGCGTTGGAACTCTCCTACGTCAAAGCAACTCTCTTCCCGCCTTTTATCAAGCCCGCTCCATGCTTACTTTGGAAGAAGCCGGTTTGGCTAAAAAGGCAGCTACCGGAGCAAGCCGAGTCGTCATGATGGCGTCCTCCCCAAGTTCTTCGGGTTTTGTTAATAATTTGGGCCAAAACCATAATCAGGGTGGCGGCAAGAATAATCGTAAGAATAATAACAAAAACCGCGGGGGCAAACGTGGTGGTTCCGGTGGTCCGCAAGCAGGCAGTGGGACCTGTCCAGTGAACAGTGGCCCACCACCCCCTGGTCCCAGTAATGGGGCCCATGGCAGTAGGGCTGGGGTAGTGGGCCGTGGGCTAGCAGCCCTTACCCTCCAGCAGTTAATTCCAACGGCCAGTGGGTCGGCCGACAATTCGAGCCCAAAGAACCGGCGGTGGCGGCCTGCGGCCGGTGGCCCGGCCCGGCGGTTCCAGCGGCTACGGCCCAACTCAGTCTCGTCTGGGAATTCTTGGGCCCCGACCTCCGCAAGCCTACCATACAGCAGGCCCCACTCAAACCGATATCGAGGTCGCGATGCACACGTTGGGGTTGACTCAATCGGACCCAAATTGATATATGGACACCGGTGCCACTACTCACATGACTTCCGAATCAGGTACTCTCTCATCTTATTCCAATTTGAGCACCCCTCGGGGTATAATTGTTGATAATGACAACTCTATTCCAATTCAGGGTTGTGGTCAGAAAACATTGTCTCCCCCCAATCCACCCCTTATCTTGAAAAATACTTTACATGCCCCTAAATTGATTAAAAATTTAGTGTCTGTCCGAAAATTCACCACTGATAATTCTGTTTCTGTTGAATTTGATCATTTTGGTTTCTCTGTGAAGGATATCAAGACAGGGAGTCATCTCATGAGGTGTGATAGTAGGGGGACCTTTATCCTATCATGCCTGGTTTCAGTCTATCGAGTCAAGCCTTGCCGTCAGTTTTTGCAGCCATTTCTCCTTCCATGTGGCATGCTCGCCTTGGACATCCGGGATCGTCTATTTTATCAGTTTTAGATAAAAAATAGCTTTATTTCTTGTAAGGGTACGAGTCGTACTCAAATTTGTCAATCTTGTTCGTTAGGAAAAATTGTTAAGTTGCCATTTTTGGACTCAAATTCTCATACTTCACATCCTTTTGATATTATTCATAGCGATCTATGGACGTCTCATGTTCTAAGTTTGTTAGGTCATCGATATTATCTTTTGTTTCTGAATGATTATTCTAAATTTTTGTGGACGTTTCCAATTGCCAATAAATCTCAAGTGTTTTCTGTCTTCATAAAATTTAGAGCATTCATTAGAACACAATTCGAAAGAGAAATAAAAAATATTCAGTGTGATAATGGGAAAGAGTATGACAATAGGGTGTTTCGGGAGTTCTGTAATAATAATGGAATAAATTTTCGGTTTTCGTGCCCTCATACATCATCTCAAAATGGGAAAGCCGAACGCAAATTTCTTTACATAAATAACATTGTCCGCACTCTATTACTTCATGCTTCCGTACCCACGTATTTTTGGCATTATGCTCTGCAAATGACAACATATCTCCTAAACATAATTCTGTCCAAAGGTCTGACATATTCCTCCCCCTCCAAATCTTATGTAATAAGAACCATTCTTATTCTCATCTTCGGATTTTTGGGTGCTTGTGTTATCCGTTATTCTCATCCACCACAATTAACAAACTTCAGGGCTCGGTCTACCCCGTGTGTATTTTTGGGTTATCCGTCTAACTATCGTGGTTATAAATATTTTGATTTATCTTCCCAGAAAATCATAATTAATCGCCATGTCATTTTTGATGAAATCCAATTTCCTTTTACGAAAGATCATACTCCTGAGCCTAGGTCGTATAATTTTTTGTATGAGGGTATATCTCCGTATATTACTCATCATTTTTCGGATATGTCGCGCACCCAAAATTCACTAGCGGGCCCACTGCCTGATGGACCCACTGTACCACCAACAGCGCCAGTTCCAGTTACTGGATCAGTCCAAGCAATTGGGCGCAGTCCCCGGCCCCCACTCGGAACCGGTCCGATTGATGATTCAGTTTACCGATTTGGGCCAGCAGGCTCACTTCCTGCTGGCCAGTCCGTCCCGAGCCCAGAAAATTCCCAAAAATTACTCAATTCTTCCTCGAGTCATAGACCGGTAACTCGTAGTCAGCGGGGTATTTTTACACCTAAAAGACATTTTAATTTACATTCGGATGTCTCTAAATCCCCCTTGCCCCGCAATCCTGTGTCTGCATTAAATGATCCTAATTGAAAAATTGCTATGACTGATGAATATAATGCTATTATTGATAATAAGACGTGAGAGTTGGTGCCCCGTCCATATGGTATTAATATTATCAGGTCTATGTGGATTTTTGCTCATAAGGAGAATTCAAATGGGACATTTGCTCGACATAAGGCGCGACTTGTGGGTGATGGTAAGACTCAGCAGGTTGGGATAGATTGTGGTGAGACGTTTAGTCCGGTGGTCAAACCGGCTACCATTCGCATTGTGCTTAGCTTGGCTCTTTCAAAGACTTGGCCTATTCATCAGTTGGATGTCAAGAATGCTTTCCTACATGGGGATCTCAAAGAAACAGTCTATATGCATCAGCCGTTGGGTTTCAGGGATCCCAACCGTCCTCATCATATCTGGTTTGTTGAAGAAGTCCTTATATGGGCTTAAGCGGTCTCCACGGGCCTGGTATATGAGATTTGCGACTTTGTTTCGACCATTGGGTTCACTCACAGCAGGTCAGATAATTCCTTGTTCATATACCGTCGTGGTTCGTCCTTGGCCTACATTCTGTTGTATGTGGATGATATCATTCTGACTGCCTCTTCCGATGCCTTGCGCCAGTCTATCATGGCCATGCTCAGTTCTGAGTTTGCTACGAAAGACTTAGGGCCCTTGAGTTACTTTTTGGGGATTGTCGTCAAGCGTCATTCCGGTGGTTTGTTTTTGTCCCAAAGAAAGTATGCAGCTGAGATCATCGAGATGGCTGGGATGTCATCCTGTAAGTCCACTTCCACTCCGGTTGATGCAAAACCCAAGCTTAGTGCCGCGATAGGTGCACCATACGAGGACCCGACCCGCTATCGCAGTCTTGCAGGGGCCCTCCAGTAATCTACCTTTACCAGACCAGATATTACGTATGTTGTTCAGCAGGTGTGTTTATTCATGCATGATCCCAGAGTTGAACACATGAACGCAATCAAACGCATCATCTGGTATATTCAGGGGACACTGGACTATGGGTTGCACTTATATCCTTCATCTACATCCACACTTGTCTCGTACACAGATGCGGATTGGGGTGGTTGTCCGGACACCAGACGGTCTACGTCAGGCTATTGTATGTTCCTTGGAAACAACTTGGTCTCCTGGTCTGCAAAGCGTCAGACGACTCAATCCCGCTCAAGTGTAGAGGCAGAATATCGAGGGGTAGCTAATGTGGTCTCAGAATCATGTTGGTTACGTAATTTGCTTTTAGAGCTTCATTGCCCCATTCAGAAAGCAACCTTAGAATATTGTGATAATGTTAGTGCCATCTACCTTTCAGGTAATCCGGTTCAGCACCAACGCACTAAGCATATCGAAATGGACATTCACTTTGTCCGTGAAAAGGTTGCTCGGGGGCAGGTACGTGTATGTCATGTCCCGTCAAGATATCAAGTTGCAGACATCTTTACAAAGGGTCTTCCCTCGGTACTCTTTGAAGATTTTAGGGACAGTCTCAGCGTTCGAAGACCGCCCGCTATGACTGCGGGTGTGTGTTAAATAAGGCAATATACACACAATATACATGTGTATATTGCCTTATTAAGCTCTCGGATTCTGCACATATTAAGAGCTCTCGGTTTTGGTAAATATTAGACAAAGTAAGAATATTGTACATTAGGAAAATATATGTGTATTGTAGGAAAATATATGTGTAGTATATTGTAATGTATTTGTTACCTAAATTAGGATTATACACTACCATAATTGTAGAGTTAGAATTATGGTAGAATAAGATTTTTAGGAATAGGATTCTCCTATTTTAGTATTTTGTAACTTGTATATATACCTATTCAGTTAATGAAAATAATCAAGAGGATTATTTCTTTCAATTATTTTTATGATTAATAGCGCCAAGATTCCTACCTCTGCTTATGACTACAAGTTTCAAAGTATTACTATTAATATTTTTTTTAAAACTCCACACCTATTCAAACTTAAACCATACTTTTTCTGTCTCAATTTATATCACATCATTTCTTTTTTAGTTTATCCCAAAAATAATGTCATCTTTCTATATTTAGAAATCATTTAACTTTATGAAATAATTTACGGTCATATATTTATATAAGACTTGTTTTAGACTATACATTTCAAAAGTTTTTCTTTCTTTCTTAAATTTTGTGTCAAGTCAAATTATGTCACATAAATTAGGATGGAGGGAGTAACTTGAGACAAACGAAGTGACATGTTATAAACTTATAATATTCATTGATAGTGTAAAAATATTTTATATCATCGGTAATATAATTTAAAATCTTTTATTTTCTTTTAATTTTATGGAAGTGAGACATGTGGGCTAGGCTTCTCGCGTGGCATAGTGTTGTAAAGCTGATCTGAGGACTCTAATTAGGCTGTGGCAGGTAAGAGAGTGTGTTTTATTGGTGTTTTTGTTAACAACAATATGATTAAACATAATTTTATACTATTATATGATTTAATTATAGTTACCCATGTGCGCAACAGGAATTTTGGTCTCGTGATTCATTATTTGAAGAACAATATCAATACAAAACCATAAAAATCAGATTCTATTTCGAGATTAATCTAGTATTTTAATCAGCAAGTGTGTGGTGGCCTTTTCATCGAGTCTCGAGTCAGCAGAGATATATTTGCTCAAATATTAAATTAACAAATGCATAGTATTTAGTGTACCCCTAATCCTTTTGTGATTATGTAGCTAATTAATTAATAAAATTATATATCCCCCAAAACTTCAACATATCATATTTGTGTTTGTGGTGTTCATATATATATATATATATATATATATATATATATATATATATATATATGTTTGCATTATTCATCTAGACACATTTTTTAATAAAACATAATTATCAAAAGAGTTTCAAACAATTTTAATTATTCCGCAAATCAAGTGTCTACACTTGCAAAATCATGAAGAAAACAAATTTTAATAATTAAAACTTTTTTTCTCGTTCAAAGGTTCAGTAAAAAATCCTTTTTTATTTTACAAAAGGTCTCTTAAGGGTAAATCTTTTACGGGATGCTTATTTGGACACCTTTATATAACATGTCCACTTTTGATTTTTTTTTTTTGCATGTCTAGCAACTTTGAAATAACTTCAGATATTGAAGTTCAAGTGACAAAATTTTAAGTTTATGTGCATGAACTTGATGCAAAAATGTCTTAACTTCAGACAAACCTAACTGAAACTCAAGTAAAAATAATTGAATTAAGATATATATGACAAAAGTTCAAGCTAATATGGTTGAACTTCTGACAAAAATAATTAAAATTTATCAATACATGTCTGAACTTCAGCTATATTGTATGTTATATTTTATTTTGAAATAAATACACTAACATGCGGGAAGCGAGGTTGAGATGATTTGGACATGTGCAGAGTAGAAATACAAATGCCCCAATGCGGAGGTTGGCTATGGACGGGTTCAGGAGGGGTAGATGTAGGCCGAAGAAGTATTGGGGAGAGGTGATTAGACGAGATATGACGCAGGTGCAACTTACCGAGGACATGACCTTAGATAGGGGGTTGTGGAGGACACATATTAGGATAGAAGGGTAGTAGGTAGTCGAGCGTAATCCTACTTACGATTGCAAACTGGTAAGGGTAATGTTATTATTGCAAGTCTGCTTAGCCTATCATACAAATATGCACATTATTGCTTTATAGTTACATGTAGCTGGTTTTCTGCTGATATGTGTCATTTGATGTACTTTGTTTAGCATATTTACATCTGCTAGTTAATGCTTACTTTTTTTAAATGCGCTATCATGACTTATTTACTTTTGATATCAACATTTTCATACTGCTTAAATTTTTTCCGGACCGTTTCTCTTGCTTGCTTTACTCTTGCTTTGCTTGTGCTTACGCTCTGTCTTGAGCCGGGGGTATCTCGGAAATATCCGCTCTACTTACCGAGGTAGAGATAAGGTCTGCGTACACTATACCCTCCCAGACCCCACGTTGTAAAATTTCACTGGTATATTATTGTTGAATATGACTTAAATAATGATCTGGTAATTGAATATCCGACCGTGCCAGGAAATTGTTAGCTGAGAAGATACCGGAAGCAATAAGGTGACTGTGATCTTACATCGTTTGTGGGCTTCGACCCACACACTTGGCAGATTAGAAATGGATCCTCCTTCAACGTTTTGGGCTTTTAATCAATCATGTGACCTTTGCTGGGCCCAACATGAACACTTTATCGGGTCATTCACACAAATACCATTATATCGGGGTGGTCTTTAATTTTTGCCTATTAAATTTATAACTTTTAATTTTTTTCATTCATCATTTTCTGGCGCGACATAATTTAGATTTCGCAGGGTATATTTTATGTTTAACTTCGGCATATGTATCATAACATCCACACAAATTATGTCGGACAAGGCAAAACTTTCAACACTCAACACAATCTGAATAATGACATAATTTGAGATATCGCAAGGCATAGTTTACGTTTAACTTCGGCATATGTATCATAACATCCACACAAATTGTGCCGGACAAGGCACAATTTTTAACACTCAACATAATTTGAAAAATACTAAAGAACTATGCTGCATAACTTAATTCCTACATAATTAATGACGAGCGAGGTAAAATTTCAATTTTTGAAAATAAAATATTATAGAAAATATATTTTACAAAGCAGGTCTGAATATTTTCATTAAATAAATAGCAAAGGAAAAATAAAAAACCATAAATATAAGGAACAAATATTAAAAACGAGCGCGTTTGATTTTTGAAAGCCAGTCCGTGCAAAGAAATGCACCACCCCTCACATACAAGTAATGGATAGGAGAAAGAAAAGAAAAATCTTCTTTTCCTCGAATGAAGTTTTTGTGGGATCGGTTTTAAAGCAATTGCTTTTAAGTATAGAAAATAACCATCACTCCATCCTTTTCTATTTTTATCTAAACATTCGAATTTTATTTGAAAGACAAATAAAGAAAACCAAATAGAGCAATTTGAACTCGTGATACGAGTGATTTAAATTATAATATTTGGAGTGGTATCGAATTCGAGTTTTGAAAATGAGGAATCTTGGCCGGGAATGACTTCTTACCTAATTTAATATATGATAAGTCCGAATTAGTAGCATATTAACTTTCGAATACTGAATATTTTGTTGGAAATTTGTCTTTGGGAGTTGCGTCCGACCAACTTTAACAGCTTAAACACTAGTGTTCCGCATGTTGGAGAATCCGGTTCTTCACACGTGCATAATCTACTAAGTAAGTAGATAACCGTAGGGCCAAAGATCATCAAATTTCGTTGAGAAATGAAAGAGATATTGGTCCACGAAGTGAGGTGTTTGAAGCATGGAAAAGTGTGGTATTGAGATCAATTCTCCCTCATCGGTCGGGGAAGAAAGAATTGTTTTGTATATAAGTCTCAAGGTTGACTTGGGGTTTGGGACCCCAAGGGGTATCCCATGTGTTTAAAGGAGGGAGGACCTATATGTGCTTCGGTTCGAGGAAAGCTCACACGCACGCCGCCGCCCGCCCGTCCGGTCCGGGTTACGGGCTGTGGGTTGTGCTTCTTCTGGTATTATCTTTTTGGACCCAAAATTATTTCATATGTACAGTTTGGTCCCTGAAGTTTCAAGAAAGTCAAATTCGGTGGTTTCTGGAACGTCAACCAATACTCAATTCAGCCATTTATTTTGGCTGAATTAATCTTCCTAAATGCCAATCCGTTGCACATCAATTCACCATTTATTTTGGTAAGCCTCTCCTTCAACTATATAAAGGACCCTTTGCACCATTGTTGAGCTACACACAAAAACAGAAACGAAATCAGTTTTTCCTACTACCTTCCAGCATCATTTCATTACTCAAAATTATTCACAGTAGCACTTGAGTTTCCTTTGCTCATTTGTTCATTTGCTGTTTTATCTTCGGAGACAATTGTCCAGGACGTAGAAATGATACATACGGGGCAATATTATCTTAAAGACAGAGTGCAAACATTCGACTCAGCATACCAAAAACTGATCCAGTTTATTGTTCAAGTTAATTGTAATTTCAGTTGCTTGTAATACTTAGCAGTTATTTATTTCTGTTTCCTGCAACATTGTATCCAACAAGTTTAAGACAATATTTCACTTACTGTAACTGCTGCAACATGGTTGGAAACATGACTGATTCTGCTACTGCCACTCAAGGAAACAATGCTGTCTTCCCTGCTACTGCCGCTACTGTCCAAGGTAGCAACTCTGTTGCCTTCATTGCTGCTGCCGCTACTGTCCAAGGCAGCAACTCTGCGCCTTCCCTGCTATTTCCCAAGGCACGTCTGCTGTCTTTACAGCTCCATCCTTCGCATTCCACCATGATCGCCCTGAAAAATTCATGGGCTCAAACTTTAAGAGATGGCAGCAGAAGATGATATTCTACTTAACTGTTATGGGCATGGCCCGGTTCCTAACGAAAGATCCTCCACATGCTGGAGATGAAATGCACCATTCGCCTTCTGAAATGGGTGAAGGAGGCCTTGGTATCCATGTCATTAATGGCATGAAGATGGTTCTTGATGTATGGAATCATAGCGATTTCATTAGTAAGAATTACATATTGAACTGCTTGGCATACCCTCTCTACACGGTCTATTGCACCGTTGGCACTGCCAAAGAGCTGAGGGAAAAACTGCAAAAGAAGTACAACGCACAAGATACAGGTACTAAAAAGTTCATCGTTGGGAAGTTTCTAAAATTCCAAATGGTGGATAGTAAGACAGTGATGTCCCAAGTCCAGGAATTCCAAATAATTTTACATCACCTGGATTTGGAAGGAATGAAACCAAACGAGCAGTTTTTGGTTGCATCGCTGATTGAAAAGTTACCTCATTCGTGGAATGAGTTTATGAGTTACTTCAAACTCAAGACAAAGGAGATGACATTTGAAGAACTTATTATCAAACTCCAAATCCATGAACATAATAAGAAGGCCTTGCCTAGGGGTAAACAACCTGCTGAGGCAAAGGCAAATCTGGCTGAGGCCAAAGGGAACCCAAGCAAGAAGCGGAAGTTCCAGAAAGACGGCAAGGCCCACGCAGCGGATATGTTCAGAGGCAACTGTCACCACTGTGGGAAACCTAGTCATAAGGTCAAGGAATGCCGCAAGCTCAAGACTGAGCAACAACAGAAAGCCAAGGCTAAAGGCAAGACGCATGCTAACGTAGTCAAGGACACACTCCTTGATGACATGATTGAGAAGTTCTCGGCAGTGGTGCTTGAAACAAACCTGGTCGAGAATCCGAGGCAGTGGTGGGTGGACACAGGTGCTACCAGACACATCTGTTCCAACAGAGATGCCTTCTCCACGTACACACCGGTCACCGACAAGAAGCTGTTCATGGGCAACAACGCTTCCTCTGACGTGATGGGGTTAGGAAAGGTGGTCCTGAAGATGACTTCTGGAAAGGAGCTCACTCTGAAGGAAGTGATGCACGTCCCTAAGATTAGAAGAAATTTAATTTCAGGACCTTTATTGGTTAATGCTGGTTTTAGGCTAGTGTTTGAATCCAATAAGTTTGTACTCACTAAGAATGACACTTTTGTGGGGAGAGGCTTCGTCTGTGAAGGCCTCTTCAAAGTGAATGTCATGTCTGTAATGCGTCCAAGTAATAAAGTTGAACCTTCTTCTTATTTGCTTGAGTCTTCTAATTTATGGCATCATAGATTAGGACACGTTAACTACAAGTCTATTCAAAGGCTGGTAAAGATGGAGTTGTTGCCGTCTATCGACGTAAACCCTCAACATAAGTGTGAGGTGTGCGTAGAGGCAAAACTCACCAAGCTTCCTTTTCGATCCGTCGAAGGAATACCGCTCCTCTAGAACTTATTCACACAGATATATGTGATTTGAAGTTCGCACAAACTAGAGGGGAGAACAAGTACTTTGTCACATTCATTGATGATAACACAAGATATTGTTACCTTTACTTGTTGAAAAGTAAAGATGAATCCTTTGAAGCGTTCCGACATTCAAAGTAGAAGTTGAGAACCAACTAAGCTTACAGATTAAATCCATTCATAGCGATAGAGGGGGAGAATACATAGCGCCATTTGAGGAATATTGTGCCCAAGAAGGCATTATTCATCAAACGACGACTCCATACTCACCTCAATCGAACGGTGTGGCGGAACATAAGAACCGCACATTGAAGGAAATTATGAATGCCTTGCTCATCAATTCCGGTCTTCCCCAAAACATGTGGGGAGAAGTCGTCATTACCGCTAATACGATTCTTAACAGAGTCCCACATAAGGGTAAGGACAAAACTCCATATGAATCATGGAAGGGAAAGAAACCCACCTACAAATATTTTAAGGTGTGGGGTTGTTTGGCAAATGTTGAAGTACCCAAGCCAAAGCAGGTCAAGATTGGGCCTAAGACTGTAGATTGCATATTTATTGGATATGCAAATAACAGTAGTGCTTATCACTTCTTAGTGCATAAGTCAGATATTCCAGATATCCACCAGGGTACAATTATGGAATCAAAGAATGCTCAAATCTTTGAAGGTACCTTTCCTAGAAAGGAAAAAGACATAACCTCTCGCAAATGAAGTTATGAACAAAGCTCTCAGGAACCGGGAGTCATTGACGGCCCAGATCTAGATAGTTCAGATCTAGCGGATCTTGAAGTGGCTGAATATCCAAAATCTAGTATTCCAGATTCTCGAACTTGGAGACCCCAGAGATGGAACTAAGGCGAAGTAAAAGGGCCAGGAAGGATAAATCCTTCGGTCCTGACTTTGTAGCTTATATGGTTAATGATGAACCAAGGACAATTGCTAAAGCGTTGTCAACTCCAGAAGCACCGCTCTGGAAAGAAGCTATTGAGAGTGAAATATGCTCCATTCTGCATAACCATACTTGGGAGTTGGTTGATCTTCCTCCGGGAAATAAACCATTGGGTTGTAAATGGATACTCAAACGGAAATATAAAATAGATGGGTCTATAGACAAGTACAAGGCCAGGCTGGTAGTCAAGCGCTATCGGCAGAAAGAAGGTCTTGACTACTTCGACACGTACTTCCCGGTATCTTGGATGACATCCATACGGGTATTCATTGCGATCGCAGCTTTGCGTGACCTTGAGATACATCAAATGGATGTCAAGACAGCCTTCTTAAATGCTGATTTGGAAGAAGAAATTTATATGGACCAACTCGAGGGGTATGTGATTCAAGGGCAAGAGAAGAAAGTTTATCGGCTTGTCAAATCTATGTACGGGCTGAAACAAGCCCCGAAGCAATGACACAAAAAAATTGATAGTACTCTACTATCGAAGGGTTTCGCCATTAATGAGTGTGATAAATGTGTCTACACGAAAGGTAGCTCTGACTCATTCATCATAATATGCCTATACATGTTGATCACATGAAGCAGTCCTAGGGTAATCCTAGAGACTAAGAACATGTTGAAACAATGCTTCGACATGAAGGATATGGGTATCACAAATGACATCTTAGGTATAAAAATCTCTAAGACGTCTGACGGACTGGTCTTATCTCAGTCTCACTACATCGAGGATGTTTTGAGAAAGTTCGAGATGTTATACAGTTCACCGATAAAGCCACCAATGGATACAAATCAAAAGCTTGATAAAAATCTTGGTGCACCCGTATACCAAGAGCGATATGCACAGGTGATCGGTAGTTTGATGTATATAACAAACTGCACCCGACCAGATATTGCTTATGCAGTCAATAAGTTGGCTAGGTTTACCTGTAATCCGAGTGATAATCACTAGAAGGCGTTGAATCGGGTATTACAATACCTAAAATATACGTTAACTTTTGGGTTACATTATTCGAGATATCCAGCTGTACTAGAGGGGTACAATAATGCAAACTGGATATCTGATATAGAGAACACCAAGTCCACTAGTGGGTATGTATTTACAATTGGTGGTGGGGCTGTGTCTTGGAAATCATCTAAGCAAACTTGCATCGCCCGATCCACAATGGAATCAGAGTTTATCGCTTTAGACAAAGCAGGAGAAGAAGCTGAGTGGCTTCATGACTTCTTAGAGGATGTTCCATGTTGGAACAAACCCGTACCTTCGGTAATGATCCATTGCGACAGCCAGTCGGCTCTAGGAAGGGCACAGAATGCTATGTTCAACGGCAAGTCTCGTCATATTTGACGGAGGCATAAGACCGTTAGGCAGCTGATCACCACATGTATAATATCCATCGATTACATTAAGTCAAAGGATAATATAGCAGACCCGCTGACAAAGGGCTTACCCAAGGATCAGATGGTCTGCCTGTCTAGGGGAATGAGCTTAAAACCCAAAGTATAAGGACCAATACAATGGTAACCCAACCTTACTATCTGGAGATCCCAGTAATTTGGTTCAATGGGAAAACTAAGCTGTAAAGGTTCAGTTGATCGCTTCAGTGGAAGCATGAGCACTTCGAATAGTGATTTCTGTAAAGAAACACCAAATCCAATGCCATTCCCGCGATAGACGTTAAGTGCTATCTGCACTATGGGTAAAGGTTAAGTTTTCAAAACCTTTAATAATCCTCAACAGTTGAGGTTAGGTTGGGGAAACTTTTAATGGTTCTAACACTTGTGAAGTGGGTATAGCAGGATACCTTGTAGGAGACCACCTATTTAAGTGCGAGGACGGGCCGCCTAAAATGAACGCACTTAAGAATCCAAGAAGTTGTCCATGGCCACAACGGATAAAACATTACGAAGAAGATAGTAAGGGAATTTGTTGTGTTGGTACTATTGACTTGGCTTACACTAAACACTGACGGTTCAAGATATCACGTTCACCGCGCAGTAAGTAAGTCCGATGGTATTTAACTATGGAAGGTTCAAAGCTGAAGCTACCTCTCCTTATGCAACATCGGTCCGCTGAAATATTGCTGGAAAATGAAAAGGCATCATGTGAGTGCGCCAAAATCTCTTTCAAGAGGGGATTGTTGGAAATTTGCCTTTGGCGGGAGTTGCGTCTGACTAACTTTAACGGCTTAAACACTAGTGTTCTGCATGTTGGAGAATCCGGTTCTTCACACGTGCATAATCTACTAAGTAAGTAGATAACCGTAGGGCCAAGGATCGTCAAATTTCGTTGAGAAATGAAATAGATATTGGTCCACGAAGTGAGGTGTTTGAAGCATGGAAAAGTGTGGTATTGAGATCAATTCTCCCTTATCGATGGGGGAAGAAAAAATTGTTTTGTATATAAGTCTCAAGGTTGGCTTAGGGTTTGGGACCCCAAGGGGTATCCCATGTGTTTAAAGGAGGGAGGACCTAGATGTGCTTCGGTTCGAGGAAAGCCCACACGCGCGCTGCCGCCGCCCGCCCGTCCTGTCCGGGTCTCGGGTCACGGGTCACGGGCTGTGGGTTGTGCTTCTTCTAGCCATTTATTTTGGCTGAATTAATCTTCCTAAATGTCAATCCGTTGCACATCAATTCACCATTTATTTTGGTGAATTACTACCTCCATAATTGCCATTACTTGGCCAGTAACATGCAATTATGTGAGCAGTTGGTAAGCCTCTCCTTCAACTATATAAATGACCATTTGCACCATTGTTGAGCTACACACAAAAACAGAAACGAAATCAGTTCTTCCTACTACCTTCCAGCATCATTTCATTACTCAAAATTATTCACGGTAGCACTTGAGTTTCATTTGCTCATTTGTTCATTTGCTGTTTTATCTTGGGAGACAATTGTCCAGGACATAGAAAGGATACATACGGGGCAATATTGTCTTAAAGACAGAGTGCAAACACTCGACTCAGCATACCAAAAACTGATACAGTTTATTGTAATTCCAGTTTGTTGTTCAAGTTAATTGTAATTTCAGTTACTTGTAATACTTAGCAGTTATTTATTTTCGTTTCCTGCGACATTGTATCCAACATATTCAAGGACAAAATTACAATATTTTAGTTATTTGATTATCTCCTTCAGCATCTGATATCACATTAAGAAAGAAAATGTTGTCAAGCCCTTCAAATAATTATTTAATGTGGATGCATCCATTTTAATTCCGGTAAGTAGTAACGAGAAGGGAAAATATAAAGAAGAATATTCAAGCTGTCAACTTAGTTAAGGTAAGCTGTCAACTTAGTTAAGGTATAATACCTCGATACCCTCTGAGTTTGATAAAATTTATTTGATGTACACATAAATTATCTTTTGTTTTAGTTACGTCTTTATATATACTCCCTTCGTTTAAAAAAGGTTGTCATAGTTTGACTTAATACAAAGTTTAAGAAATAAATGAAGACTTTTGAAGTGGCCTAAAACAAGCCTTGAATATTTGCGTGGATATAGATCATCTTATAAAGTTAAATTATTTTTAAATATAAAAAAGATGTAAATATTTTTGGACCAAATTAATAAGGTAAGTAGGATTTTTTTTTTGAGATAGAGGGAGTGGTTATTTGGTCTTGCCCTTAGTATAGAAATGTACTCATAATGGGAAGTGTGAGTTTTAGTGCCATAAATACTAGGGGTGAGCACGGGTACAGGGTACCCAGATACCCGACCGGAACCGACACTAACGGGTAGGTTCCGGGTAGATATATTATAATAACGGGTAGGGTATGGGTAGTAAAATTAGGAACCGATCAATGTCGGGTCCGGTTCCGGTTCTCGCAAATAGAGACGGGGTACCGGACCCGGAACCGATACCCGGAACCTATAAAATATTAAATATTTTTACTTTTTTTAGAAACATTTGGACCACTTTTAACTTTCTCCAAAATTGTTTGTTGCACGCCTGCACATTGATTTTCCCCACCCCAAGACGCAAATATTTTAGCTTTTTCACCCGTTTATTCTAGAATGCTTTTTGTGCCCTAAGAGAAAACACACAAAACTCTCTCAATAGCAATGACGTTTTAGCTACACCACCGAGCTTCATCATCGTCGTTGTTGAAGCTTTCTCTCAGGTACTTTCATCGTTGTCGTCGTTGAAGCTTCACCTTTACCTCTTTCTCTCCCTTGGTTGTGTTCACGTCGTTCCTAAAATGCATATGGGTTCATATCTAACTCTTCAATTTCTTTTTAATATCCTACGCTTCTGTTCTATTTCAGGCGATACTCATCTTCAATTTGTATTACTTTTTGATTTGAAATGTAAATCTATTTTTAAAATTTGTGTATATTTTTGTAGCTCTGAAGATGAAATTTAGAGATTTACTAGTATAAGAAAGCTTTTCTTTTGTATCGAAGAGCCTATGAACACGAAAATAAGTTTAATTAAGATATTTCCAAATTTATTTTGAAATCAACACGTTCAATTAATTGAGTGTCAAATTTGGCTTACAATTTTAGGTTTTTGTTACAGAATTAGCTTTTCTACAATGAATAAGTTTTCTAAAACTTCTTATAAGGGTACTAAAAACTCCGATTGCAGGCTAAAAAACTACTGGATGAAATTATTTTAGAACTCTTTTTGATTCTCATAGGCTAAAAAATTATTGCTTAATCTGTGTTTTTTTATTTACAGGGTACCCGGGAACCTACCCGGACCCTGCGGTTCCGGGTAGGTTCCGGGTAATGATTGCTACGGGTAGGTTCCGGGTAGTAAATTTAGGAACCGATCTTTTACCGGGTAGGGTCCGGGTAGTTCAAAAATGTTAGGGTACCCGGACCCGCTCACCCCTAATAAATACTAAGATTAGATGATATGTATGACACTTAGTGCATCTTTAGATAAATTTGTGACACTTGGAAAAGACCCTTATGGTACTTAATTCTAAGGTAAAATTGTCAGGTGTGCATGTTGAAAATAATAATTTAAAATTGTAGAAAATTAAAATTAGTTAGGATTTGATAATTTAATTCATGTCTAGTTAGAATTAATATAGAAATAGATTTCTTATTTTGAGTTAAAGTATGTTTCATATTATTATAAGTAGAGGTGCTGCTAGTTATTTTCACAACTATAAGAGAGAACTAGAGATATTGTAGAGATCCGTAGAGTCTATCAATAAAATATTTTCCTTTAAATTGATATCAGAGCCTCTACGATCCTGGTGGAGAATCATAGAGCTTCCACTGTCGGCGGGCTGCACTAGCCAATGTGTGTCGCTTGTCTGGCCAAAGATAATGATGGCAAACGTCGGGTCAATGTATATGCATGAAGAATGATCATGCCGAGAAGGACTAATAAAAATCACAGGTTTTAAGAGGTGCAAGCAAATATATCACAAGAGAAAGGAACTCTTCTCTAAACATTGGAGAAGTGGGGCAAAAACAATTTGGTGTTGGTGATAAGTGCATCAACGGGATTGAAGACAAGTGTTTCAACAAAAATTGACCAGGTTGAAGACAAGTGCTTCAACGGGGTTGGAGACAAGTGCTTCAACAAATTTTGGTGTTGGTGACAAGTGCTTCAACGGGGTTGGATACAAA
Source organism: Anisodus tanguticus (assembly GCA_034509755.1). NCBI lineage: Eukaryota > Viridiplantae > Streptophyta > Magnoliopsida > Solanales > Solanaceae > Anisodus > Anisodus tanguticus. The sequence goes on along the minus strand of CM067552.1, from coordinate 6,517,786 downwards.
TGCTTCAACAAAATTTGGTATTGATGACAAGTGCATCAACGAGGTTGCAGACAAGTGATTCAACAAAATTTGGTGTTGGTGACAAGTGCATCAACCGGGTTAAAGACAAGTGTTTCAACGGGATTGGAGACAAGTGCTTCAATAAAATTTGATGGATTGAAAATAAGTGCCTCATCAATTTGAATATGGTGACAAGTGGATCAAGTATTCGATATACAATTTAGGATGTTGGAAATAATAATTCAAAATTATAGGAAATCAAATTAGTTAGAATTTGATATCTTAATTCATGTCTAGTTAGAACTAATATATGAATATATTTCTTGTTTTGAGTTAAAGTAAATTTCATACTATTATAAGTAGAGATGATGCTAGTTATTTTCACAACAATAAGAGAGAACAAAAGATATTGTAGAGATTCATAGAGTATATTAATAAAATATTTTCCTTTCCGTGCACACAAAGTTCCTTTTGAAAGTTGATGGAAAAAGATATTATTTTTAAGCTATAAAAGTTCACTAAATGATATACGTAAAACTTATTTTGAGAAAGACATACAAGCTTAATTTAACACATACAATCAAATTATGTTAAGAATATCTTTAGATAATTAAGCTCAACTAGTGTTTAGTCAAGTTACGTTGATGAAGGAAGAGAAATAATTATGGATAAGAATCTTAGAACCAAGCCTTTGAGAAAATTGACCTATGTCCCCATTTTTGTACTATTCATAGTAATATTGGAAGTTACTCAATAATAGACTTAATTATCACTCACCATGACTAAATTGGGTTAACATCACTAAAATCCAAAAGGGCAAACATCAACCTCCTCAACAATCAATAACCACTAAATAGATGTGTGGTCATGTGCTCAATGGATCCATGTCTTTATTTTAAACTATTAAAAGTGACTGAAAAAGTTTACAAAGAGGAAGAATCAATTGTTTGACCTTATATCTAAAATGGTTAAATAGAGAATTTAAGTACGTAAACAAATGATATGTTAACAATTAACTTAATCATATCTTCTTAACCGACTTTCAAAATATTCACATGTTTGATTTTTAACTATTGATGTCAAATGGGCGGGTTAGACTCAATTTAAGTAAATTAAAGTGAGTTGAGTTAATAAATGAACGAGTTATTAACACTATCAAATGCCATTCGGATTGATATAACCTGGGTCAACATGGGTGATTAGTGGGTCATAACTTAACTCGTCAAGTCTTACCAAATTTTAATTTCTGGTGGGTTGAGTATGATTTGTTTACAAAAATGGCAGACTTATTTTTTTAAAGTCACGAAGATTATTTTTAAACTAACCAGACCCGACTCAGCATAAAAAAATTTACAACGCGGCTTTAAAAAAATAAATCTACTAAAAAAATGGACACTTATTTTTGTAAAGTCATGTGGTATTTTTTTAATTAAAAAATAAGTTAAATAATTTTTTAAAAGATTTTATCAGCGAAAAAGGTATATTTGCAAATTTGTGTAATAGTAGGGGTATATTTGCACTATTTATGTAGCGACATTGATGTATATGCATCACTTTTTTAATAAGAGGTATATCTGCTCTAAATCGCAAAGTTTGAAGGTATATTTACACCTTTGCCCTAATTTATTTGATTACCAAAAAATTATTATGTGATCTATATCTAACATCTAAAAAAAATAAAAAAATATTTTGATAAGATATTCACTACAAAAAACCAGAGGATTTTGCCATTGACATGCAATGAAAATTTTATGCTATAAAACATGATTTTTCCACTATTCCCATCAAACTAGCTCAATGAAAAAACGCATGGTGGGAAACAAGTTTTCATTGAAACTCCTGAAAACTTCCTTATTTTTTCGTATGAAAACACTACCACTATTTAGTTTTTTTTCACCGAAATTCATGGGGAAATAATCACTAAATATTTTTTTGTGAAAAATTTAGTGAGAAAATAAAAGGTTTTTACTAGTATTTCTATGGGTCAAGTTAGACCGCATGTTTAACTCAAATTCGTCTAATTTTTAGATAAAAAGTCAAGCAAATCATGTATTTATAGGCTAATTTTGCTACCCCTAAATTAACTATCACCATCTTGGATTTGTGGGAGAAAACACATTATAGGTAGAGGTATTCAGTTTTTCATTTCTTTCTAAAGTAAAATCACATCACATCACTTTAATTGTATTTTTGTGGGAAGGAGGGACCCCAGAAATTAAAAAAAAAAGGGCTTCTTTAAACAAAGATAACCCTACTCGATCACATGAATAGTTATGCTCTCTTTGGATTTGGACAACGTCTTTTTCTTTTTAAATATCTAGCTTCCCAGCTTACGTTAGGGGATGTGTCTGAATGATCAGAGTTTGAAAACAGAGCAATTGATATCACTTACAAGGTTCTACCATAGAAGAGAGCAAATTGCTCCCACCATGATTCGAACCCACGCTGCAAACCTCCAACTGAAATTTAAGTTTTCCTCTTTTGCTATCCAGCTATGCCTGACTGACAACGTCTTTATTTTAGGTCTAGGTTTTTTCCTACTTTGTTTGATTCGGACGTTTTTGCCATGTAATTCCAAAGCTTAGTCACCCAAGGGAAAGACCCAACTTTTTATGTATCCCTCCGGAAACAAATTAAGAATTTAAATTTTATGAGTTTTAATTCAGAATTTTATCATAATTTATTTAATTTATTAGGTTCAAAACTAATAATTTATAATAATTCAGTGACCTTTTTTAAACATATATAGTACAAAGCCATTGTGTTCAAATGTACCCACGTGCATACCTTACACTGTATATCCGCCCTTAATCTATTCTCAATTTTATAGTTTGTTCCGGGAAAAACTTATCTATCCTTTATATTTATACAAAGCGAATAGGGAAAAAGGGAATATTTATCCATCTATTTTTTTAAAATTGTTTACATTTAATATTCATTATATTTTGAGGATGAAAACATTCATCCATCATCTAACAACATCCCACATGACATGATATTGAGGTGAAGTGGATTTCATGTGACACATCATGCTAATAATAACATGATATGTGTCTTCCATATATCTTTTAATCATTCAACCATTTAATTAATGTGTATGTTATTATAATTTAATCACGGTATAATAAATGTATTTTGGTGTAAACATAGATTGTGAATAAATTTTTTCATTTTTTTCTTTCACCCTTTTTCTCCCCTTTAAGATAATGGGAGATGCCTCTAGTAGAGGTAGGAAGTTGGTGAATGTACGTTATATTTATAGACTTATGGTTGGTCTCAGTTACGTTCTTATCAAGGAATTATGTGGACTGATATTGACAAAAATAAAAATAAAATGTATTGTTTTAAATATTGACTTTAACTTTTTACTCTTTTTATGTTGACATAATAGTAAAATATTACTTTTCGAATGTAGGGAACATGTGAATCTAGACGATTTGTTCACAAAGCATATAAGTTTCGTGTTACACCAATGAAGTTTTGTCTGCTGTTTAACAAGTTAAAGTAGAGATTGAGATTAAGAGGTTTCTTGTTAATTTCCAAATATGGATTTATATCCAAATATCACTACCCAAAAAAAAATTGAAATTTATTACGAAATTCATCCCTAAATAGTTCATAGCTAGCCGAACTTTTTAATAATCTATCGCTAGTCCTTACTAAATAAAATTAATCACATATATTATTGTTTAGCTATAGAATCTGACTATTGCTAATTCCTGACTTTCTAGTAGTGTCTATATATCAATATATATTCTACCAAATAACTTGTATGAGAGTGTCAATTTTCATTAGTGGGTTATCCAAAATTCTTATTATTTTGTAGCTAACGATGTGGCCGATCAGTCATGATGTGAGTGAAAATCATGGAATCTATTAGGCAAAATACACAATTTCCATCATAAACTTGTCCCGAAATATCGAATTCACACTCCCACTAATTGAATGACCTACTACCCCTTATACATTTAAAAAGTAAATGTAATACCTCTCTTAGAGCTAATGTCGCATAAAATAAAAAAAATGGAGCGTCTTGATTAAAATTGATTTGTTTATTCTTTTTTTTTATTACAAAAAATAGATTTATGTAAACCCCTCCCCCCCACACTCCCTTTCTCCATCTATGCACCCTCACGCTTCCTGCTCTTTCCTTGATTTTTCATTCTCTCTACTGGTCTCTCTCTCGTCACTCTCTCCCCCTCCGACGGACTCGAACCACCACCCTGTAACAATGGAAAATGGCCAGGTTTGGTCGTTTTCTTGAACTCTCCGGCGATGTTGCTCCGGTCGTTGGTGGTGGCGGCGGCGGATATGATGTTTCCGTTGAGATAAGAGATGGAGCGGTGGATTAATTTAGTGATGAAGAAGATATAATTATTAGAGAATTTTAATGATTAATTAGTGTAAATATAATTAACAAAAGAATTCTACATTTGTTCATAGCCAAGAATTCCATGTAATACGAACTCCATCTATGCCTTTTGGGTCTGTTTCTGCCATTTCTGTTGTTCCCATTGATGGTGATGATTTTTCTTGCTGGGGTTTTTAGTTGGAGAAAAAGAGAAATGATTTCAGAATTTGGAAGTTTTGTTAATTTGAATAATTAATTAAAAAATCAAATGATTAAAGAAAAGAAGGAAAGAAAATAAAAGCCAAAATTTAGAAGTTTATTGATGTGGCGCTTGTCGCGCCCGTTTTTGACCCGAGCTTCGCGCGCGATGACGTCGATTAAAATATGCTTGGTTCGAGGAGTCGCTACCTAATTATTCTAAGGTGAATTAGGGCACCTGAAAGTTAACTAAATGCTGCAAAATAACTCCAATTTTGTGGTCTACGAAACTAATGAGATTCTAGGTAAGGGTTCTTTATTATCCTAAAGGGAAGGGGTTAGGCATCCTTTAAGATCTGCTAACTTGCGATTATCCGATCAAACTCAGGTTAATTATTATGTTAAAAAGTGCATGTTTTACAAGTATAAAAATAATGTTGCAAGTATTTAATGAAATGATGCATTCGTACAAGCATGCATTTGTATGACATTAATAAACATGAAAAGCTAAAAAAAGAATATAAATATGCATTTGTATGAAAATTGATAAAGATGTATGTAATGTGATTTTTATGGGCGACGAGCCTAAAATAGGTAAACTAGCGATTTTCAATTTTAAAACTAGCCGAGCCTAAAATAAATAAACTAGCGATGGGTTTCCAATTTTAGACTACCCTATGAATTAATTCTAAGTTTGCCTATTCTAAACATTTCAATAATTTCCCGAGTACAGTAATATTACAATACAGAATGAAATAAAACTAAATTAAAGAAAGTAAAAGACAACAACAAAAATAAGTAATCTCCGAGGGGTATTTGCCTTCTTTGACTTTATCTTTGCAAGCTGTCAAGAATAAACGGTTAGAAACAATTGAATATACATAACTTCGGATCCGTATCCAAAACAATAAATGTTTTGATTACGGAGGGCTCAGACTTAAATTTTGAAAAGATCATTCCAATCACGTCGTGGCTGCGAACATATGACTCGTTGGTCATTTTAGTTGCCTTGCCTACCGAATATGTTGGTCTCTCGGGTGAAAAGATTTAAGTTTCATCCTTGCCCAGAAGTTTTATTTTCCGTCTTTACAACTGTGGAGGCCTAAAAAATCGACGGATATTTTTTCATCGGCCAAAATGCAAGTATAATATTCAAAAAAAGTAAAATGGTGTCGAAAACAAAAAAGAAAAACGAGAAATTGAGAAATGATATCCGAAGGGATGCGACCTCAAATTCAATTTCATTGACCTAAATGCGTATTTATATAAATCAAGTAAATCAAGTAAGACAATCCGTGCACGGATGAGTAAATGCAAAACAAGATGGCGAAACGAGAAACGAAAAAAGCGCGGCCTCGAATTCAATTTCATCGGCCTAAATGCGTATTTAATTCAAAAAATAGTAAACTAAAAACAAGTACATATCCGTGGCATCGATGTTTAAAACAATAAATTAAAGAAACGAGATAAACAAATGAAGAAAAGTGCGGCCTCGAATTCAATTTCATCGGCCTAAGTGCGTATTAGTTAAGACAATAAAACAAGTAAAACGAGAAAGATATCGTCGCACGAATGTTAAAGAAAACGAAAACAGAGAACGAAACGAAAAAAAAGTGCGGCCTCGAATTTAATTTCATCGGCCTAAGTGTAGTGTTAGTTAAAACAAATAAAACCGTAATCCGTTGCACGGATGTTTAAAACAGAAAACGTAAAAGAGAAACGAAAAACAAAAAAAAAAGCGCGGCCTCGAATTTAATTTCATCGGCCTATGTAGTATTAGATAAAATGATAAAACAAACAAAATACAAGATATCCGTGTATGAATATTTAAATGCCAAAATAAACCAACAAGTTTGCAATTAAAACGTCCGACCCGAATTTCGAAATTTGACCGACTCGGACACCGAACAATGTTGATCCGGCCCGGATTCGAATCCATTTTTTTTTATTTTCGAAAACCAACAACAAAACACAAACGCAAAAAATCGGAAATTTATTCGAACCGGGTCGACCCCGACCCGAACGATGAACCGACCCGGATCGGATATTTCAACCCGAATCAAATTCTTTCCAAATTTTCGGGTAACCAACAACACAATATAAACACACAAAAATCGGAATTTAACCGAACCGGTCGACCCGACACGGTCGTTGACCCGACCCGAATCGGATGTTTTCAACCCGAATTGATTTTTTCTCCAAATTCCAGATAACCAACAACTAAATATTAAACATACAAAATCCGGAAAGTATACAAACCGGGTCGACCCGATCCGAGTCGGTGACCCGACCCGATTTTCCTCCAAATTTCAGGTACACCAACAACAAAGTAAAACATAAACCTGGAGATTTTCGTCCGACAAGTGGTGACCCGACCCGGATTGTGACCCGACCCGAATTTGTGACGCGACCCGGATTTGTGACCGAGAAAGTAGTATCACAAAAACTGACCGGAAATAAAACCACCAAAAACAGATCGGAAACCACCAACGACAAACCCGAAACCACCAACAAAAGTACCAAAACCACCAACAAAAGCAAACCGGAAACCACCAATAAGAGTAAACCGGAACCCTCATTTTCGGACTTAGGACCTCAAAAACTCCCAAAATCGACGGTGGTGTAGGGTGTCTGGCGTAGGTGGGGTAGTGGTGTGGGGTGGCGGCGAGGTGACCGGCGACCTGGGGTCGCCGGTGTGGGGGTGCGGGTATGGGGGGTTGAGCGGCGACGGGAGTTGAGAGAAAAGGATAGGGTTTCTTTTTTTTTTTTTGTTTTTTTCGTTTTTTGTGCGGCTGATGATTTTGAAAAAGGAGTGAGGGTTTTGTTTTTTATGTTGTATGTATGGAGTGTGATATATATGTTTTAGGTTTAAAGGGGGTATAAGGAAATGGGATGGGTGTTTGGTCGAATGGGCCGATCCGGATGGGCTTGGGGGAGTGGCCGGTTGGGCCAAGGGATTTTATGTTGGGCTGGCCGAAAATGGGTTTGTTTTGTTTTTGGGAGGTGTTTGGTTTTTGGGGCAAATAAAGGGAAATGGGTTGGGATTTTTGTTTTGATGTGTTGGGTATGGAAAATAAATGGGAAAAGGGTTGTTGGGCCGGCCGAGTTGGGCTTTCGGGTGGGCCGATTGGGCTGACCGAATTGGGTTTTAGTGTGGGTTGGGTAGGAGTTGTTTTGGGTTAAGATATAAAATGGGTTATGAGTTTAAAAATATAAAAAGGGATTTTATTATATAAAAAGAAAGCTTTGCAAAATTTATAAATTGTAAAGATGATAATATGATAAAATATAATATTTGTGAAATGCTTGATGCTTAAATAAAAAATAAATAAATAATGCAATGCCGTTTTGCGAAAGAAAAAAATAAAATAACATATAATATTAGGATAAAAGTATGATTTTGATATAAAAATGCAAAATGACAATAAAAATGCAAATAATAATAATAATAATGATATATATACATATATATGCCTATATTTTAAAATTGTTTTAAAGTGTAAAAAAATAATAAAAATTACAAATAAAATCATAAAAGATGGGACAAAATTGGGTGTCAACAGATGCCCCTCTTTGGCTGGAGACGATGAAAGAGTTTTCGGACAAAGAAGTTGACTGAGTAGCCAATTTTGTCCTGATTATCAGGACTCGAGGGAAGATTAGAGATGCATGGTAAGAAATAGAATCCCGAGGGGAGAGAAGTTGTAAAAGATGGTGCAGATTCAAGAAACAATGCCCCAGTGTCGACTTATGATGACACTGGTTGCAGATGTGGCGAGATACTAGGGAAGGGCGGAACAACGTTCGAAGTACTTCCCTAATGCAGATGACGTTGTTGCATAGGCGTGATTGAAATTAAAATACCCGCATTAGGAGGTGGGCGCCTGACAGAAATTAAAATACCCGCATAATGAGGTGGGTGCCTGACTGGAATTAAAATACCCGCATTAGGAGGTGGGCGCCTGAAATGACGTAGTTGTATAGGCGTGTTGAAAAGACGTCGTTGCTTAGACGTGATTGAAATTAAGATACCCGCATTAGAAGGTAGTCGCCTGACTGAAATTAAAATACCCGCATTAGGAAGTGGGCGCCTGAAATGACGTCGTTGTATTGACGTAATGCGTTTGTGACCCGCATGGGTTGAAATGACGTCGTTGTATGGACGTAATGCTGATGGCGTCGTTGTATGAACGTAATGCTAGTGTCGCCGTTGTATGGGCTTGTTGCTGGCGTCGCCGTTGTATGGGCGTGTTGCTGGTGCCGTCGTTGTATGGACGTTGCTGATGACGTCGTTGTATAGACGTTGATGATGTCGTCATTGTATGGACGTAATGCTGATGATGTCGTTGCATGGACGTAATGCTGATGACGCCGTTGTATGGGCGTAATGCTGATGACGCCGTTGTATGGGCGCAATGCTGATGACGTCGTTGTATGGACGTTGCTGATGCCGTCGTTGTTGTCGTCGTTGTATGGATGTAATGCTGATGACGTCGTTGTATGGACGTTGCCGATGATGCCTTTGTATGGGCGTAATGCTGATGACGTCGTTGTATGGACGTAATGCTGATGTCGTCGTTGTATGGACGTAATGCCGATGTCGCCGTTGTTTAGACGTGTTGCTGATGCCGTCGTTGTATGGACGTAATGCTGATGATGTCGTTGTATTGGCGTGTTGCTGATGACGCCGTTGTATTGGCGTGTTGCCGATGACGCCGTTGTATGGGCGTGTTGCTGATGACGCCGTTGTATGGGCGTAATGCTGACGACGCTGTTGTATGGGCGTGTTGTTGTCTTCAGTTTGCTGTAATATGATTCCACGTTGTGTTGAATCTTCTGCCGATTCAAATTCCTGTGGACTTTGAATTGAAATGTCATCCTTGCACGGACGAAAATGTGATGCGACGTCTTTGCCAAATTAAGCTCACATGTTGCGGCTTCTCTGCCTTTGTCAACCTGAAGACCTGCACTCAAATAAATTTGTGAGTTTGGGGGGCAGGGGCGGTTGATTCGCATTGACTTTGTAGTTTTTTTTTTTTTTTTTTTTTTTTTTTGCAAGCTCAGACTGGTTTAGATTGGAGACTTAGTTGTCTGGCATTTTCCAGGTCCATTGGCATATTCTTGCAGTGAACCCTTAAAATATGCCCCAGTTTCTGATATATATGAAGATGTTGAACTTCCAACTAGACAAAATCGAGTTTATGCGGGCAACTTGCTTGTCCTGTTAAGGCAATCATGTGAGCCTATTGCGCTGTGTGCAAGATAATGGAAGAAAATTTCCAATGGTGTGACCGAAGCCGATATAGGCCGCCTACGTATTCCGACAAGGGAAATCAGGTCATAACGTAGTTCGCTGCGGCAAAAGAGATTTGTAAGGATTTTCTAAAAATTGGACCGAAGCTGTTGTGGCCGCCTACGTATCCCGTCAAGGGAATCAGGTCATAACGTAGTTCGCTAAGCAAAAGAGATTTGTAAGGATTTTCTAAAAATTGGACCGAAGCTGTTGTGGCCGCCTACGTATCCCGCCAAGGGAATCAGGTCATAACGTAGTTCGCTAAGCAAAAGAGATTTGTAAGTTTTAGAATGTTTTTTTTTCTCGAAAATATGAAAGAGTGACTAGAGTTTGAAAATGATGCAGTATATTTTGCAAGGTTTTTGATATTTTTTTTTTGTTTGTTTTTTTTTGGGGTAAAAAAGAGTGACTAGAGTTTGAAAAATGATGCCGTATTTTTGCTAGGTTTTTTTTTGATTTTTTTTGTTTGAAAATATGAAAAAGACAGAATCATATTTTGACTTCAGTTGGTACCAACAATTAGTAATGTGCTTAGGGTTTCCGTTATTGCTTTCTGTATAACCGAGAATGACTCCAGGGTAATTACTACAGCTTCAGATGCTACCTCAGACATACCCGAGTGTCGACACTTGCTTCAAGCCAAGATTTTGACATATATGCATCCTCATGTTTCAAATGCCCTCACTGAAAGAAAGTCCCCTTCTCATATGTATTTCAGTATTTTGAACTTTGGGACGTCTAGAGAAGTACCCTCACTCTCAGAAAGATGTTCAATGCATTTAATTGTGATACCATAAGCTTGGCCGTCATGTGAGTATCCACTAATGTGAGAACCCTCTGTATAGGATCATGTAGGGCTTGTTATGGGTTTGTAATGTAGGTTTGGGGAAAGGAAAGGATATCATTTGGGTAAGGAGTGACTAATCCTTCCTTGAGCGTTGGAATATGATCGCGCTTGGTATTTGTGTGCCTTGATGCCGATTTCCTTATTTTTGCCCCCATTTGTTGTGTGCCGACTTCTTTTGAATATTTCGTTTTGAGCTTTTTTTTTCTTCTTCTTTCGGAGTTTTTCCTTCTTTTTTTTTTTTTTTAGGATATTGTTGGGGCTTTTTGACTTCTTCTTTATGTGAAGTCGTCCTTTTGTTTTGTTTTCATTTCCTCTTTTGGGAACATTGCAACTTCAACTCTGATCATTTTCAGCAATTTGCATATTTCTGATGCGCTCAAGGAGGTCGGGCCAAAAGAGGGATAGTGCGTGTACGCACTCAGAAAGGGTATAGGCATAAGACGTGGTTGTTAAAAAAAAATAGGTTTCAAGCTCAAAGGGGAAGCACTACGGATAATGTTATTTGGTACGCTAGAAAGGCTCAAACGGATCAAATAAAGCCTACGATCCTTTCCTATACCAAGTGTAACTCAGGATTTCGCCTCAACAAACATTCGAGCCAAGTTCTAGATCACAATGCAATGCAATTGAACTTATTCTAAAACTCACCACACAATGCATATGAAACGATGAGGTTGGCTATGTTCATATCTTGGAAGCATGCAAAACAATTTTTTAAGTGTCAACACAGGCGTGAATAAGAGGTACCAGAAGAATCTATGGTTTACCACGAAGTCAGTCTTCTCCGCTTGTTCTTCCCTATGCACACTCCTAACTGTGTTGGTATCAACCAAGTCAATCAATGATTCTTATATATATATATATATATATATATATATATATATATATATAGTACCGAACCCAAATAGGGTTGCCTACGTATCTCATCTTTGACGAGAATCAGGTGTGCGTAGTTCGTGCAGATAGGTTAAAAAAAGTATGATTGAAAAAGAATTTATCCACGATAGTAAGTAAAATTGTATGCAATGAAAAAGTGATTGTCCATATTAGGATGAATGCAATGAAAAATAATTTTAAAAAAATTATCCACAAAAGGATGTAATGAAAAAAAAAAAGATTGTCCATTAAGATGTAATGAAAAAAAATTGATATCCGGAATCATTTTTTTCATTTTTTTTATTTGATTTGATTTGATATTTTTTTTTAGGGGTGTCGCACACGAGAAGGGTTACCTACGTATCACACCGTATGGTGAGAATCAGACACTCGTAGTTCGTAAGGATATGTTAAAAAATGTATGATATAAAAGAATTATGTAACGAAAATTAAAAATCTCAATTGAATTTGCAAAATATATATAAAAAACAAGTATAGACAACTAAAGTGACGCCTCGTTGACTCTAGTGTTGGCTGACTTTTTCCAGTCAAAACATCTTCCGATCATCTTTGTGAAAGCCTTTGGCTTTGTTCTTTCCTGGAGTATATCCAGGAATAATGTTTTAGAACGACCGCCCCCAACTGTTCGCGAGGACGATCTTCCTGCAAAAAATAAGAGCACCGGGTGAAAGGAGGAAAGTCACTAAAAGAATAATAAAATGTAGGAGTGTGAAAGTATGGTCAAAAACTCCCCTGATTGCTGCACGAGGTTCGATTCTTGATGTTCAAGAACGCTTTATCCTAGGGCAGTGACACAATTTCTGTCCGAGAGTTGCAAGCGACATGGTATGATATGTAAAGAATTGAAGCAGGTATTTATTGCATTAAATAATATGTACATAGTTAAAAGAAGAAAAATAGCAAACAAATTGTGCGGGAATTAAATGTGCGTCCTAACATGCATCGAGCCTATCTTATGCCAGAGGTGAGCCTAAACGCCAAATATGAGAGATTATGACAGAATAATCCAAACTGTCAAACTATAATGCTTTTGTTGGAAATGAAGACAAAACGTATGTACAATTTCCAATATCGACATGTCATGATTAGGCTTGGATTCGTCTATCATTATCACGCTACAAATAATATGCTGATGGTCGTTGGGGGAGAGAGACCCGTCGACAATTTGGTGGATTTCTTAATTGTGGAGTCGATGCCAAGTATTGACCCACCTAAGGTATATGTATGCATGACTTAAGATAAAGGGTGGTATAGCTCTATCCTAAATTTTCTAAGATTTGGCTGACTAGACTTAAGGTTCCCGAGCGGACTGCTCGAGTGAGAAGGCTACGCGGCCAACCGGATGGTCTGGACACTCCGCGCATATACCAACTCTCCTAAAATTTTGGAAATTTGAAAGAAGTTTACGGGTGCGCAAAACACACCTCGCGTGTAATGTGTGATAGTGTCAATTTTCCAGAGTGGAAGAAATATGAGCGGAATGCCAATTTAAGGAAAGCAATAAAAGAAAGTATCAATTAAAGCAGTTAAACATACAAAATTTCAAAAAGGAAATAATTAAAAACAATAGATCAAATAAAGAGCAATATAAATCACAATAATAATTAACCTGAATTAGCTATGGTTAAGAACTTGAAAATCCCCAGTGGAGTCGCCATGCTGTCGCGCCCGTTTTTGACCCGAGCTTCGCGACGCGATGGCATCAATTAAAATATGCATGGTTCGAGAAGTCGCCACCTAATTATTCTAAGGTGAATTAGGGCACCTAAAAGTTAACTAAATGCTGCAAAATAACTCCAATTTTGTGATCTACGAAACTAATGAGATTCTAGGTAAGGGTTCTTTATTATCCTAAAGGAAAGGGGTTAGGCATCCTTTAAGATCCGCTAACTTGCGATTATCCGATCAAACTCAGGTTAATTATTATGTTAAAAAGTGCATGTTTTACAAGTATAAAAATAATGTTGCAAGTATTTAATGAAATGATGCATTCGTACAAGCATGCATTTGTATGACATTAATAAACATGAAAAGCTAAAAAAAGAATATAAATATGCATTTGTATGAAAATTGATAAAGATGTATGCAATGTAATTTTTATGGGCGACGAGCCTAAAAATAGATAAACTAGCGATTTTCAATTTTAAAACTAGCCGAGCCTAAAATAAATAAACTAGCGATGAATTTCCAATTTTAGACTACCCTATGAATTAATTCTAAGTTTGCTTATTCTAAACATTTCAATAATTTCACGAGTACAGTAATATTACAATACAGAATGAAATAAAACTGAATTAAAGAAAGTAAAAGACAACAACAAAAATAAGTAATCTCCGAGGGGTATTTGCCTTCTTTGACTTTATCTTTGCAAGCTGTCAAGAATAAACGGTTAAAAACAATTGAATATACATAACTTCGGATCTGTATCCAAAACAATAAATGTTTTGATTACGGAGGGCTCGGACTTAAATTTTGAAAAGATCATTCCAATCACGTCGTGGCTGCGAACATATGACTCGTTGGTCATTTTAGTTGCCTTGCCTACCGAACATGTTGGTCTCTCGGGTGAAAAGATTTAAGTTTCATCATTTCCCAGAAGTTTTATTTTCCGTCTTTACAACTGTGGAGGCCTAAAAAATCGACGGATATTTTTTCATCGGCCAAAATGCAGTATAATATTCAAAAACAGTAAAATGGTGTCGAAAACAGTAAAAAGAAAAACAGAAATTGAGAAATGATATCCGAAGGGACGCGACCTCAAATTCAATTTCATTGGCCTAAATGCAGTATTTATATAAATCAGTAAATCAGTAAGACAATCCGTGCACGGATGCGTAAATGCCAAAACAGTAAACTGAAACAGAAACGAAAAAAGCGCGGCCTCGAATTCAATTTCATCGGCCTAAATGCAGTATTTAATTCAAAAAATAGTAAACTAAAAACAGTACATATCCGTGGCATCGATGTTTAAAATAATAAATTAAAGAAACAGAGAAACAAATGAAGAAAAGTGCGGCCTCGAATTCAATTTCATCGGCCTAAGTGCAGTATTAGTTAAGACAATAAAACAGTAAAACAGAAAGATATCTGTCGCACGGATGTTAAAGAAAACAGTAAACAGAGAATGAAACGAAAAAAAAGTGCGGCCTCGAATTTAATTTCATCGGCCCAAGTGTAGTGTTAGTTAAAACAAATAAAACCGTAATCCGTTGCACGGATGTTTAAAACAGAAAACAGAAAAGAGAGAAACGAAACAACAAAAAAAAGCGCGGCCTCGAATTTAATTTCATCGGCCTATGTAGTATTAGATAAAATGATAAAACAGCAAAATACAAGATATCTGTGTATGAATATTTAAATGCCAAAATAAACCAACAGTTTGCAATTAAAACGTCCGACCCGAATTCTGAAATTTGACCAGACTCGGACACTGAACAGTGATCCGGCCCGGATTCAGAATCCATTTTTTTTTATTTTCAGAAAACCAACAACAAAACACAAACGCAAAATCTGGAAATTTATTCGAACCGGGTCGACCCCGACCCGGAACAGTGACCCGACCCGGATCGGATATTTCAACCCGAATCAAATTCTTTCCAAATTTTCAGGTAACCAACAACACAATATAAACACACAAAAATCTGGAATTTAACCGAACCGGGTCGACCCGACACGGGTCAGTGACCCGACCCGAATCGGATGTTTTCAACCCGAATTGATTTTTTCTCCAAATTCCAGATAACCAACAACTAAATATTAAACATACAAAATCCGGAAATTATACAAACCGGGTCGACCCGATCCGAATCGGTGACCCGACCCGATTTTCCTCCAAATTTCAGGTACACCAACAACAAAGTAAAACATAAACCTGGAGATTTTCGTCCGACAAGTGGTGACCCGACCCGGATTGTGACCCGACCGAATTTGTGACGCGACCCGGATTTGTGACCGAGAAAGTAGTATCACAAAAACTGACCGGAAATAAAACCATCAAAAACAGATCGGAAACCACCAACGACAAACCCGAAACCACCAACAAAAGTACCAAAACCACCAACAAAAGCAAACCGGAAACCACCAACAAAAGTAAACCGGAACCCTCATTTTCGGACTTAGAACCTCAAAAACCCCCAAAATCGACGGTGGTGTAGGGTGTCTGGCGTAGGTGGGGTAGTGGTGTGGGGTGGCGGCGGGAGTTGAGAGAAAAGGATAGGGTTTCTTTTTTTTTTTTTGTTTTTTTTGTTTTTTGTGCTGGTGATGATTTTGAAAAATGAGTGAGGGTTTTGTTTTTTTTGTTGTATGTATGGAGTGTGATATATATGTTTTAGGTTTAAAGTGGGTATAAGGAAATGTGATGGGTGTTTGGTCGAATGGGCCGATCCGGATGGGCTTGGGGGAGTGGCCGGTTGGGCCAAGTTATTTTATGTTGGGCTGGCCGAAAATGGGTTTGTTTTGTTTTTGGGAGGTGTTTGATTTTTGGGGCAAATAAAGGGAAATGGGTTGGGATTTTTGTTTTGATGTGTTGGGTATGGGAAATAAATGGGAAAAGGGTTGTTGGGCCGACCGAGTTGGGCTTTCGGGTGGGCCGATTGGGTTGACCGAATTGGGTTTTAGTTTGGGTTGGGTAGGAGTTGTTTTGGGTTAAGATATAAAATGGGTTATGTGTTTAAAAATATAAAAAGGGATTTTATTATATAAAAAGAAAGCTTTGCAAAATTTATAAATTGTAAAGATGATAATATGATAAAATATAATATTTGTGAAATGCTTGATGCTTAAATAAAAAGAAATAAAAAATGCAATGCCGTTTTGCGAAAGAAAAATAAAATAAAATAACTATAATATTAGGATAAAAGTATAATTATGATATAAAAATGCAAAATGATAATAAAAAATGCAAATAATAATAATAATAATGATATATATACATATATATGCCTATATTTTAAAATTGTTTTAAAGTGTCAAAAAATATTAAAAATTGCAAATAAAATCATAAAAGATGGGACAAAATTGGGTGTCAACAGCGCTTACGTCTTTTTATGTGGCGCGGACTTGGCGGGCGAGTGTGTAACACTTCTTTTTATATAACTGATTATATGTGTATCAAAGGATAAATAAATTTATTTTTTAATTATTTAAGAGGGAATATGTCGCCCGATTAGTTGGAGTGTGAAGTCGACCTTTCGACTATAGTTCAGAGTGCAATATATGTATTTTGCCAATATACTAATTAGGTTCTTCTAAGGGTAACTTACATAAATCACTATTTTTAAGAGCTTTTAACAATATGTAGCTTCATTTTATTTATTTACATTTCGTTGCTAGTTTTGGATAATTCACTGTATTTGAATACATTGTTAAGTTGTATTTTTTCGCGTGTATTTGAATACATTGTTCAATTGTATTCATTCTTATTTAATGTCGCGAGGTTGAATGTATTTGAATGTATTTACACTCAAAAAATGACGTAATAAAACATACGATCAAATCTCCGATGAAAATTCAAAATACACTGTATTTAAATATGGAGAATACAATCAAATTCGGTCGGATCTATGATGAATATTAATAAAGACGGAAAGTGCTAGGTATTTTCTTTGGATTTTGATAGAATCATAATCTTAATTAATAATATTCAATTATTAATTATGATTATTGTAGTAAATGTTATATCTTATGTATATGGTAGGGATAATTAGAATAGATTAGAAGACTTGATTTTAGCATATCTTGTCTTATTCTTTTTCTTAATTTATGCTTGTAATATTGGTATATGTACTGTTGACACCCAATTTTGTCCCGTTTTTTCCGATTTACTCGCAATTTTAAATATTTTCGGACACCTAAAAAATAATTTTAATATAGGCATATATATATATTTATTATTATTTTCAATATCATTATTTATTATTATTATTATTATTCACATGTTTTACTATCATTTGCCCTTTTTTTTTTAAAAAAAAGTCGTAATCATAATTCTACCATAATATTCTATGTTATTTTATTTTCGCAAAATTGCATCGCATTTCCATTTTTTATTAAGCATTAAACACTTCGCAAATATTATATTTTTATTATTATCACATCGTTATGTTATTTTAAATAATTTACATCTTTTGCAAAAAACGTCTTTTTATAATAAACTCCCTCTTATTTTTAACCAACTCATTTTATTTCCCCTCACCACAAAACAACCCAAACCAAACTGGCCCAAATCGGCCAAGACTCAAGCCCAACTCCCCAATACCTAACCATTCCCTCACCCATCGGCCCATTCCCCCACTCCACCCATTGAGCCCAATCTCTAAACTAAAATCCCAAACTTCCACTCACTCATCCAAGCCCAACCGGACCAGCCCAAAACTCCCAACAAATTCCCCCATCGTCCAAATGAAACCAGATGCCAAACCAAATCCCAAAAAGATAAAACCAAACAAACCCTAAACCTATTCCCCTCCTATCCGGCCGCACACCCCTACACTCCCACCCCTACGTCGCCGCACCCTACGCTTGACACTACCAGTCGCCGATACCGCTACCTGACACCACCAACCTACCCCATCACCTCACATCGACCCATGCCTCAAGAAGTCGTTCCCCAAACCTAATACCCAAAAGCCAGACGACCCTCTAAAAAACCAGCAGCCTTTCACACCGTCGCCCCATTTACTCGCCGGACAAACACCCTCACCACACCACTGCCACCATGTCCCCTCGACCCTCGAGCCCTCACGTCGCATAGTCCCTTTTTTTCCATTTTTGCAAAACCCCAGAGCTTTGAATAGCTCATCCAAGTCAAATCGACATACGAAGCATGCATGCTGCGGTCGATCTCCAGAATACCTTCAAGGATTCGGTGGGTAAGAACACAAATCGGTACCCTTCATTATCGTCTTGGTTTTCGATGAAAAAAAACCCGTCACACTTCAGTCTTGGGTTTGAATTCGAATTTCAAACTTTAGCCATTAGGGTCTCAATTGAGGCTATAAATAGAACCCTTTGTGGGTTGTTAAAAGGGTGATTTTTCAGAGAAAAATAGCCTTTTTTTAGCTGTTGCAAAGAATGGACCTATCTTGGGATTTCACAAAAGAGTTTTTTTTTTTAGAACCAAAAAATCTTTTCTTGAACAAATTTCATTTGAAAAATCTGCTCTTTTACTCTCGTTTCTGGCTCGACACAGCCACGAAACACTCAAACTCATTTTCTTTTCAACCGCATAAACACACTCCTCCGAGTGACTCGACGATTCGATTCGCCGCCCGGAGAAGGTCAGTAAACACAAATTCCTCTCAGTTTACCATCCACAATTTACGGTTCTATTGTTAATTATGTGCTAAGGTAGACATGCTACCATTAATGTTTACGATTGTCAAGTTTTTTGTTGTTTATGAAAAAGGTCTGTCTGTATCTGTGTTTAGTA
Organism: Anisodus tanguticus; assembly: GCA_034509755.1. Lineage (NCBI taxonomy): Eukaryota > Viridiplantae > Streptophyta > Magnoliopsida > Solanales > Solanaceae > Anisodus > Anisodus tanguticus. The sequence goes on along the minus strand of CM067552.1, from coordinate 6,498,771 downwards.
TGAGGTTGGTATTTGAATGTTTGTCGAGAAAGGTATAGAGATGTTTTATGATAGGATGCAGTCACTGCTTAGTGTGTAATTTGGTGATAATTAAATGACATGTTTAACCAATCTGCTTGTTGGCTATTAATAACTAGCTAACTATCATAGGTTCATTCAAATAGTGTGTAATGAATAGCTTATTCCGATGCTCGTTCAGTAGAGACTAGAATGTAGGTTAGTTAAATGTTCAACATGATGAATATAAATGAAGTGTTTGTTCTGCCTTTTAGAACCGTGACTTGTGGTAATATATGACCATGTCTGGATGTTTTATATGTTTTGAAGATCATGTTAGGTAATGGCACAACCTTAATCTCTTTCAAAACTTTGATATATATTGGTCAACATGTCTACATGCTCTATGTGATTAAGTGAGTGGTATAGAATAGCCTTTATTTCAAGCCTTGTACTAGCATGTTTGCAAACTTGCATGTTGTTTAGAATAGCAAAAACAGAAGGATGAAAAATGGTGTGGAGGGGGACTGATTGTGTGTTGTGGATTTGTTCCTGTACATGTTTAGGATTATGTGAAATACATCACTATAAGATCATGTCTTGTTTTGTTTAGAAATGTGTCTTTCAATCATTATATGTAGCTGGTCCGTATGTGAGAACACTACATTGATCATTTCATATTCTGTTTTAAAGGGACTGTCCCTGATAGATGGTCGGGGCATAACTCTGTACTTTTTTTGGTTTTATTGATCTTATATGTGTGAAGCTTGTATCTATTAGCTGGTTACTTGACCTTCTCTGTCTGTCCCTGTACTTTTGAGGGGATTAATTGTATATCTGTTCTGCCTAGTTGAGGGTCAAGGAGAGCTATATCCAATCACTTCACCCATTCAACAAATCAAGTCACTATCTTCTTTTGCAGCTTTCAACACTTCATTATGGCATGAACGTTTGGGGCATCCAGGGGCATCTGTTTTAGCCTCCCTCAAACAAAATAGATTTATTTCTTGTATTCAAACATGGACTTTGGATAAATGTCGTTCATGTCCATTGGGTAAACATGTTCAATTGCCATTTGCTTCATCTAATCCATGTACTTTATTTCCATTTGACATTATACATTGTGATATTTGGACTTCACCAGTTTTGAGCTCTTCAGGCCATCGGTATTACTTGCTATTATTAGATGATTACTCAAAATTTTTGTGGACTTTTCCATTGTCTAAAAAATCGCAAGTCTTTTCCACATTTCTAAAATTTAGAGCATTCATATGAACTCAATTTGAAAGGGAAATAAAAAATATCCAATGTGATAATGGTAGGGAATTTGATAATCGACAGTTTTGGGATTTTTGTAACTGTTATGGTTTGAATTTTCGACTTTCCTGTCCATACACCTCTTCTCAAAACGGAAAGGCCAAACGTAAAATCCGAACCATAAATAACATTGTTCGAACTTCTCTTGCCCATGCCTCATTATCCCGCTCATTTTGGCATCATGCACTTCACATGGCTACATATGTATTGAACATACTCCCTCACAGAAACCTATCCTACCAAGCCCCTCTCAAAATACTCTATTTACGAGACATATCATATACACATTTACGGGTATTTGAGTGTTTATATTATCCCCTTTTTTCATCCACCATAATCAATAAACTCCAACCCCGGTCCACACCTTGTGTTTTCTTGGGATATCCGTCTAATCATCGGGGATACATGTATTATGACCTCTCTTCAAATAAAATACTTGTGAGTCGTCATGTCTTTTTTATGAAACAAATTTCCCGTTTGGTAAAATTCACAAGTCCGGACCCTCCACATATGCATTTTTAGATGATGGATTGCCCCCGTATTTGTCCCATATTTTTTTGGTACCCACTGTTTCTTCCAACCCGCAACATTTGGACCACGAAACAGTGGCCCGCAGGACACCAGTACCCAGCAAACTGCGCCGTCTGTTTTGGGCCCAACTTCTGGGACAACAACAATGGATCAGCGAACTGGGCCTGTTATTGCTAGCCCACTGTCCATTGTCATACCCGTCCCATGCAGTGGCTTGGGCCAAAGCCCAGCCCCCTGCCAACTGCCAGGCAGTGTTGCTCAACCCACCGCCCCACTTGAAAATTCAACCTGTCGTCCCATCACCCGTAGTCAACATGGCATTGTCAAACCCAACACAAAATATAGCCTACATACCCAAGTCTCAAAATCACATTTACCTCGCAATCCTGTGTCTGCACTTAGCGACCCGAATTATAAAATGGCTATGGATGATTAATTTGACGCTCTTATTAAAAATAGGACTTGGGAGTTAGTACCTCACCCTTATAATGCCAATATAATTCAGTCTATGTGGATTTTCAGTCACAAGGAAAAATCTGATGGTACTTTTGAGAGGCATAAAGCCCGTCTTGTATGTGATGGAAAGACACAACATGTTGATGTAGATTGCGAGGAGACGTTCAGTCCGGTGGTGAAACCAACAACTATAAGGACGGTCCTCAGTTTTGCTCTCTCAAAGTCATGACCACTCCATTAGTTGGATGTCAAAAATGCTTTTCTTCATAGCCAGCTAAATGAAACGATGTACATGTATCAACCACTGGGATATCGAGACTCCAGTTATCCAAATTATGTGCCTACTCAAGAAATCACTTTATGGACTTAAACAGGCTCCCCGGACCTGGTACAAGCGGTTTGCGGATTTTGTTGCACGCATTGGGTTAACACATGGTGATTTAACAAAATATGATTTAGTTAGAATAATGTAGAAATTGGCCTAGTTAACACATGTTTTCAGGTGATTTTGTTAGTTTTTCTAGCATCACACCTCCTATTCAATGGGCTATTAGAGCATCAATTTTGTCGCTAATCAATCGTTAAATTACTTTTTGAAAGAAATAATCCCTTGATTATTTTCAATAATGAATGAGTATATATACAATTTACAATTTTCATAACATGGAAAATCCTATTCTATTTGTACAAGAATTCTGCAATTATGGTAAATGTACAATGCTAATTAAATACAAATATTATGTTACCAAATATACTCCAAACCGTGATATACTTGGCATGTATATCACGGACTGTTTTGTCTTGTGTTTCTGTATACACAAGGCATTGTATATGCCGTGTATATCGTGAATACCACGATATACTTTCACTTGTATCTAATAAAATTTCTTAATAATATATTGTTAATCTGTTCCTAAATAGAATTAGCAACAAATTTTATATTTAGCTACAAAATTTGTCCGTAGCTAATTCCTAATTTTAGTAGTATTTTAATCAGGCTTCTTTGTTCCTTAATATAGTTTCCGTGCATAGTTTAAGAATTCATTCCTTATAGCTTAATGTATATACACAGTTGAGGTAATTCCGTAACCACACTTTTCTTATTGTATAGCATACGTCTAAGTGACTTTGTAACTAAAAACATACTATTTTTTTTTACTCTGTAGCATATGCCTTCGTCGGGCGTTCGTCCCTTTGTCTATAGACGACGGCTTGACTTTATTATAACTCATGATTCGGTATAGAGCCTTGTGATCTTCGGTTATATATATATATTAATCAATGATTGAATTCAAGTACAACTTTTTCCCTTGTTAAGTCAATTGCATCTACCTCTTTAGCATGGAAGTTTCCTACTAACTACTTTGTAAATGATTATTCAATTGATTAGATTATTATTGATGAACCAAGCCGGCCCTAACTTGAGATGACCAACAAAAAAAAAACAAGTGTAGAAAAACAGAGAAGGAGAAGAAATGGAAGTTAATTTTTTTAAATCTTTGCAAAAAGATATAAGATTTGAAAATTGTGCAATGAATCTGGACTTTCTATTCCCACATGTTTCTTAGGTTTTCTCATGGATCCATTAAACCAAACTATTGAAATGAACAATTTATTATTGCAAATTGAATATTTTGCCGCCGGATCTTGGCCAAAATTCGTAGATATATATGCAATTTGATTTTTGTAATGCCCACATGTTTCATGGTTGATCTTTATTTTGTAGCATCTTCTGGATTTATCAAAACCTTCCTTAAACTATTTTTCCGTTTCATTTTATTTGGCGCTATTGTGTTAAGAGTCACATCGGATATGAGATGAGTAATTAGTTTCTTATATGGTCTCGGACAATTCTCACCTCATGAGCTAATTTTTGGAGTTGAGTTAGGCTCAAGATTCATTCTTTTACATGACATCAGAGTCAGATCAATCCCAATTGTTTGTTCACAGATATCGGGGGCCCATATTATATTGTTCACGCTTCAATTAACGAGGTATGGATGCGTGAGGGAGTGTTAAGAGTCCCGCATTGAATATGTGATGGGTAATTGATCTTCTTATATGGTCTTGAGCAATCCTCAACTCATGAGCTATCTTTTAGGTTGAGCTAGACCCAAGATTGAATTCTATACCTATTGATATATAAATCGAATTTAAGATGTTACTTCGACTTGTACAACAATAACAACAACAACAACAACATACCCAGTGTAATCCCACAAGTGGGGTCTGGGGAGGGTAGATTGTACGAAGACCTTACCTATACCTCGGAAGGTAGGGAGAATGTTTTCAATAGACCCTCGGCTCAAAGGAAATCAAACCAGAGCAGTCAGGCAAATAAATAACAGAAGTAAAGAAGTAATGGCAAAATACGATATAAAACATGATAAAGCAGTCTGAAAACATGACAATACTGTAACTATCACAAAATCATACGATAATCGAATTATATGAAACACAAATAATAATAGAAGTCTAAGGACACACTATAAGAATAGAACTATGACTACAAGTAGGAAAGGAGAAGCGTAACAACACTCAGCTACCTATACTAGCCTTCTACCCTAATCTGTGTCTTTCATAACCTCATATCTAAGGTCATGTCCTCGGTGAGCTGAAACTGCACCATGTCATGTCGAATCACCTCTCCCCAATACTTCTTCGATCTACATCTACATCTTCTGAAACCATCCAAAGCCAACCTCTCACACCTCCGCACTGGGACATCTGTGCATCTCCTCTTCACATGTTCGAACCATCTTAGTCTCACTTTCCTCATCTTGTCCTCCACCGAGGCCACCCCTACCTTGTTCCGGATCTCTTCATTTCTAATTATATCTCTCCTCGTATGTCCACACATCCATCACAACATCCTCATTTCCGCTATCTTTATCTTCTGAACGTGAGAGTTTTTAACTGACCAACACTCCGCTCTATAAACCATAGTTGGTCTAACCACCGTTTTGTTACTTCGACTTGTAAGTTATATAAATAGTCAATCGAAGAGAATCTATGTTTGAGTAAGTTAGTTTGATAGAGAAAATATATCACATACAAAGTTAAACTATGAAACACTTCAATGAATCAAATTTTTAGAAAATTACAAAAAAAAAATACTCTATTGTAGAATTCGTTTCAAGCATGTTGAAACTACCGTAAATAGAAAGAATTCAATATGTCATATAATATTGAGATCAGAGGAAGAGGTTCAAATCCCAACGATTTGGTGATCTATTTAAATTTTAATGGTCAAAATTATTCGATATATATATATATATATAATGAATACTCCATTCAAATGATTGAAATATGCATAAGTAATTAACTCGAACACCATCGTTGAAATACAATAAAAACAATTGAGATAGAGGGGGATACAATACTAGTCTTAAGAAAAATCCTTGGTACGGAACGTTTTTCTCATAAATGTGCTCTATCCGACGTGAATTCGAATATAATTGGACTCAAATATAAATAACGGACACTGAATATGAAATAAAAAAAAGAAATAAATATACGTAGAACATATACTTTGACTCAAGGTGAAAGTTTTGGATTACCTCTAATTTTTCTTTCCCCATCTTTAAGCAAAAACAAGAGAAAAAACAACCTTAAAAAAATGTTATCTTCCTTTCATCTTTTTTTTCTTTGAAAAATTATGTTGGATTTCCAAGTTCTTTGAACATACACAAAAGACAGTAATATTACTGGCATGCAAATGAAGATTACAACTCATACAAGGTCGGTCGATCATCATAAACAAAATATTAAAACACTACAAAATTAGATCAAGAAAAAAAAAAACATAAGAAAAGACAACAATATATATTATTAGATCAACTTATACGAGGTCTGTCACCTAAACAAACATTAAAACACTACAACATATAATATATCAAGAAAAAACAAAAACATAAAAAGACATTAACTTCAAGCCAAATTATTATTCAACGTCGTCCATCAAAGTAGACCACCCTTAATTACCCAGAAAATCCACTAATTATTCTTATAAAAATAATACTTACGCGTTTGTAGGATCTGCTGATTGAACAAATCTTACCTAAATCTCAATTAATCATATACTTAAAACATCTCCTATATATACTTCACACACACAAATACACACACCACACATTCATATTTACAAACCCCCCTCCATAAAATCTTGTCTAGGCCTATACTTAGAAATCGTAAGTACTAGTTTGTTGTCTTTATTGACCTAAAACACGAACTTTTTTAATCAACACATCTGATCTTTAAAACTCTCTTCTCATACTCCTTTTGAACACGCACTCCACTCATTCGATTTCATATTTAAAAACCCTCCTTGATAAAATCTTTGACAAGGTCATAGTTCGGGGTACGTAGTCTTTATTGATTTGAAACAAAAAGACTATCAGTCAATTTGATCTGAACTTCAAAACTCTCTTCTCATACTTCTTTCGCAATCCACTCCTTGATAAAATTATTTTTTGACTCGGGTCACGTACTAATATGTTGTCTTTATTGACTTGAACGGAGCTATCAATAAATTCTATCTAACCTTAAAAAGTCTCTTCTCATACTCCTTTCGATCACACACACACCACTCGTCATCCTTACAAAGTACAAACCCTCCTTGATAAAATCTTGACAAGGTCATAACTCAACAGTACGTACCTGTTTGTCGTAGTTTTTATTGACCTGAAACACAAACTTCTTATCAGTCAACTCGATCCGACCTTCCAAATTCTCTTCTCTCACTCCTTGTTCGTCATTCCCGTAGGCGTACTAGCAATGGAGATATCCTTGAAGATGAATAACTATAAAGTGGACATTCTTCCAACATTTATTCACAAAATAGGTGGAAAGAACAAACTCATGAAGAGCACTAGTCATCAACTGAAAATCGTGGCGAATATGCAAAAGGGAAAATTAGCCAATAATTTCTATGAAGTGCTTTCTCTTAGTTCTACAAATGTAGGTTTTGAAGAGATAAAGAAAGCTTATAGATGCAAGGCTCTTCAATACCATCCTGATATTTGTCATCATTCAAATAAAGAAGAATCAACAAGAAGATTCATTGAGTTAAGAAAAGCATATGAGACTCTTTCTGATCCAATTTCTCGTCAAATTTATGATTATGAGATGACTTTGATGAATTCTTTTGAGAGTGAATTGATTTGGAGACAGTCTAAGCAAAATAAGAAGACAAATTTTACTAAGGAGGTATGGGAAAGACAACTTGATGGGTTGATAATACGATGTTGTAATAGAATGGAAAAAAAGAAATGCACGTTCAGCTAGAAATTACTTTGTCCGTTTCCATTTACATGACAATATTTTCTTATTAGTTTATTTAAAAAAGAACGGCATATTTATGTATTTAGAATCAATTAAAAGTTAAACTTCTCATTTTATTCTTGATAAGAAACTTTTATAAGTCACACAAATGTTATAACATGTTCAAAAATTACAAGTTCCAGCAGTGTTATATAGCCACACAAATGTTATGACATATCTAATCATAAGTTTAAAAAATCTTCATTTTTGTTTCAAACTTTGTATCAAGTGAAATTATATATATCACATAAATTGAAAAGTGCGGAATAATTATTAATTTGTATCTTCTGTTTTATAAGTATTAACATCTTCGTTTAATTTATGCATATGATTAAGATATGATTGTTAGATCCCTTTATTTTTCTTGGCAGTCACAATGTCACATGCACTACGTACATGTTATAAGGTAAGAGCTTCTGTTTTATGCGTTGAATATAGTAAATATATACAAAATCATGAGATCACTAAAGGAATATGTTTTGTGCACTTTCATTCATTATGGTGTATAATATATAGTAGAACATACTTATTGACAAAGCTATAAATTAGGCAACAAACTAGGTAACTAATTTGATTAATTATAATTAGAATATTAATTAATCAAATATAAAAGATATACAACTATGTCAATATTCTATCACACCCCGCAGTTAGAGCGGGATGTTCGCGTATGCTGAGACTGGCTCAGAAATCATCAAATAGTATGCGCGGAAGTCCTTTAGTGAATACAACAACAACAACAACAACAACAACAACAACAACAACAACAACAACAACATACCCAGTGAAATTCCACAACGTGGGGTCTGGGAGGGTAGAGTGTACGCAGACCTTAGGTAGAACGACTATTTTTTAGAGACCCTCGGCTCAAGACAGAGCACAAGCAAAGAAACAACAAAAGCAAAGCAAGAGAAACAATCAGAATTTTTTTTCAAGCAGTATGAAAATGCTGGTATCAAAGGCAAATAATCCATGATAGCGCATTCCGAAAAAGTAAGTAGTAACTAGCGCAGGTAAATAAGCTAAATAAAGTACACTAAAGGACACAAACAACATAAATTAAACTACATGAGACTATAAAACAATAATGTGCCTATTAATATGATAGGCTAAGCGGACCTACAATAATAACACTACAACTACCAGTTTGCAAGCGTAAGTAGGACTACGCTCGACTACCTACTATCCTTCTACCCTAATCCGTGTCCTCCACAACCCCCTATCTAAGGTCATGTCCTCAGTGCGTTGCATCTGCTCCATATTCCGTCTAATCACCTCTCTCCAATACTTCTTCGGCCTACATCTACCCCTCCTGAACCCGTCCATAGCCAACCTTTCACACATCCGCACTAGGGTATTTGTGTCTCTCCTCTGCACATGCCCAAACCATCTCAACCTCATTTTCAGCATCTTATCCTCCACCGAGGCCACTCCCACTCTATTTCGGATATCATCATTTCTAATCATATCCCTCCTTGTATACCCGCACATCTATCTCAGCATCCTCATCTCCGCAACTTTTATATTTTGAATGTTTGAAGTCTTAACTGGCCAACACTCCGCCCCAAACAACATAATCGGTCTAACCACCGCCCTATAGAACTTGCCTTTAAGTTTTGGTGGCACCTTTTTATCGCATAAGACTCCAGATGTGAGCCTTCATTTCATCCACCCTACCCTAATATGGTGTGTGACATCATCATCAATATCTCCATCCCCTTGGATAATAGACCCGATGTACTTAAAACTTCTTTTCTTTGGAATGACCTGAGTACCAAGCCTCACCTCCACGTATGGTTCAAGGGCGCTCCCATTACTGAACTTGCACTCCAAGTATTATGTCTTGGTCCTACTCAGTCTGAACCCTTTAGATTTCAGAGTTTATCTCTAAACCTCCAGCTTAGCGTTTACTCCGCTGCGAGTCTCATCAATCAGGACTATGTCGTCTGCGAATAACATACACCATGGCACCTCCCATTGAATTTGTCGCTTCAGTCCCTCCATCACCAAGACAAATAAGAATGGGCTAAGAGTTGATCCCTGGTGCAATCCCATCATCACTGAAAAGTGCTCCGAGTCTCCTCCCATTGTCTGTACCCTGGTCTTGGCTCTATCATACATATCATTGATGGCCCTATTGTACGCCACATGTACACCTTTAGCCTCCAAACTTCTCCATAGAACCTCCCTAGGAACTTTGTCGTATGCCTTCTCGAGGTCGATGAAAACCATATATAAGTCTCTCTTCCTTTCCTTATACTGCTCCACCAATCTCCTAATAAGATGAATGGATTCTGTGGTCGAACGCCCCGACATAAATCCAAACTGGTTCTCAGAAATAGACACGCCTCTTCTCACCCTCATCTCCACGACCCTTTCCCAAACTTTCATAGTGTGGCTTAGCAGCTTGATACCCCTATAGTTGTTGCAACTCTGAATATCACTTTTGTTATTTAGTGAAAGTTCTTTAGTGAATATGTCAGCAATTTAATAACGAGAAGGGACATAAAGGATATGAACTTGTCCACGAGCAACTTTTTCACGTACAATATGTTTAGTGCACTGATGTTGAACAAGATTGCCGGAAAGATATATCGCACATACATTGTCATAGTAAACTAATGTAGCCTTGCGGATTGGGCAGTGAAGTTCCAACAGAAGGTTACGTATCTAACAAGACTCGAAAACAACATTTGCTACTCCTTTGTACTCGGCTTCGGCACTGGATCGAGACAAAATAGGTTGTCGTTTAGAAGACCAAGAAATCAAGTTATCTCCGACGTAAACACAGTAACCCGAAGTGGATTGTCTAGTGTCGGGACATCCACCCCCAATCAGCATTAGTGTATGAGATGAGACTAGAGACTGAGGACTTGTACAAGTGTAAGACAAAATTGAGAGTACATTGTACATATCGCAGAATTCTTTTGAGAGCATTTATGTGTTCATCATTCGAGTCATGCATATGTAAGCATATTTGTTGCACGGCGTAGGATATATATGATCTCGTGAAAATAAGATATTGCAATGCTTCTACTAAACTGCGATAGTGAGTGAGGTCTTCATATAGAGAACCCAAAAAAGCACTAAGTTTAGATTTAGTGTCAACCAGTGTTGGAGTAAGTTTACAAGAAGTCATGCCGTCTCATTCAAGAATATCCTCGGCATACTTTCTTTGACAAAGAAATAAGCCATATACATGTCTCATAACGGTAATGCCCAAAAAATAGCTGAGGGGGCCAAAATCCTTCATAGCAAATTTAGATGCAATGAGTGACATAATAGATTGGCGAAGTGTATCAGAAGAGGCAGTGAGTATGATATCATCAACATATAATAAAATGTAGGCCATGTCATTTTCCTTGCTATAGATAAAAAGTGAATGATTAGATTTGCTATGTGAAAAGCCAATAGAGGGTACAAAATTAGCAAACCGTTGATACCATGCACGAGGAGCCTATTTCAGTCCATAGAGTAATTTCTTCAATTGACACATATAATCTGGATGGACTGGATTCTTGAATCCCATAGGTTGATGCATATAAATGTTTTCATGAAGTTTACCATGCAAAAAGGTATTTTTAACGTCAAGCTGATGAATAGGCCATGATTTGAATAAAGCAATGCTGAGAACAGTCCGAATAGTTGCCGGTTTCACCACCAGGCTGAAAGTTTCATCACAATCCACACCAACCTGTTAAGACTTGTCATCACCTACAAGACGAGCCTTATGCCTCTAAAACCATCAGATTTCTTTTTATGTCGAAAAATCCATATAGAACGAATAACATTAGCATCAGGAGGACGGGGCACTAGATCCCACATCTTATTTTCAATAAGAGCATTATATTTGTCTAACATGACAACTTTCCAATTTGAATCGGACAAAGCATTTTTCGGGTTGTTAAAAAGAGGTGAAGGGGCAACTGAAGTCGACAAATTGAATTGTCGTTTCAATTGAAAAATATCGTGCATTGCACGAGTTGCCATTGTTCATGTAGGTGTGGTAGTGGGCTGAACTGGTGTGGGCTGGATTGGTGTCAGCTGGTTCTGCTGTGGGCTTGGGGGGTGACGTGTTCCGTTTGGTGCGGTGGTAATGGTTGATTCTGCAAATGATGAATCAAAAGGGGGTTTAAACTGTCATTTAAGAACTTATAAGAATCTGGAGATGGAGAATGCAACTTGGAAAAAGGGAATTGGGACTCATCAAATATGACATGCCTCAAAATGATTATTTTTCGGCTTGACAAATCATAACAGTTATAACCTCAATGATTAGAAGGATAACCCAGGAACACATACAGATTAGAACGAGGTTGAAGTTTATTGATTTTGGTGGAAGGATGAAGGAGGTAGCATAAACACCCAAAAAATTGTAAGTGCTTATAGGAAAGATCCCGAAAATAAAGAAATTGAGTCAGGGACTTGTGTTTGAGAGAATGTTCAAGAGATATGTTGCCATTGATAGAGCGTGATGCCAAAAGGAAGGGGGCATGTAGGCCTGAGCGGAGGGTACAAATTAAGTTATTTATGGTTCTTATTTTTCATTCGACTTTGCCATTTTGTGGAGAGGTGTGGGGCATGAAAAATGAAAAATGAGACCATGTTTGTTGCAAAAGAGTTTGAATTGTTCATTATCGAATTTCCTCCCATTGAAAACATTTGATATTCTTCTCAAATTGTGTCTTAATTAAAGCACTAAAGGATGAGAAAATAGAATAGACTTGGGATTTATTTCCAATAGGAAAAGTCCACAGGAAATTAGAATAATCATCCAAAAATAAAATATAATATCGATGCCCTGTCGTGCTTAAAATATGAGAAGTCCATAAATCACTATGTATGATATCAAATGGCATCAAAGTGCTAGATGATGAAGAATAAAACGATAATTTGACATGTTTCTCAAAAACACAAGATTCACAAACAGTAGGGCAAGAAAAATATTGACAATCAATAAACTTATTTTTGCTAAGGGAGCATAAAACAGATTCTCCCAGATGTCCCAATCTATTATGCCATAGAACAGACAAAACAACTGCAAAGGTTGATGGAGAGGGGGTGTGATTTGCATCCCTGTCTGAAGATCCTTCACAGAAAATTCAAAATGATCAAATTCAAGGAAAACATTATTGTCGATTGTGAAACGACGCATAGAGATCAAATTTTTGATAAGTTTCGGGGCATGTAGGACATTGTTTAAATCTAATGGGGGATGCGGTGGGGAGAGCGATGATTGTCCATAACCTCGAATGGGAATGCCTTGTCCACTACCAACAATAATGTTACGATTTAAATTGCTCATATTGAAATAAGACGAGAGAGTACCTTGATATGCCGTCATATGAGACATTGCACCGGTGTCCATGTACCAAGTTTCATCAAGAACATTGAGAGACATCGTGTGCATTGCCGCCTCAATATCCATTTGTGCGTAGGTTGAAGGAGGAAAAACATTATTATTTCGGATATGTTGACCTCGTTTCGGATCATTGGTGTGCCGATGATGCTGACTGTAGCCCGAGACCTTTTCATCGGCAGGTGAGCCACCGGTGGTAAGGATGGCAGTGTTGGCGGTGCTAGCGTTAGCCGTTGCCCGCTTGGCTTTTCGGATTTCCTCAAGGATAATCCTCGAACGGGCCTCATAGAACGGAGGCAACATAGAGCTTTGTTGGAGGATTGTAGCAACACCATCATACTTTTCATTTAAACCCGCAATTAGTTGCATGACCAACCTTTAATTTGTGACCGGTGCACCAACGTTGGAGAATTGATCGGCAATCATTTTAAGTTCTTGACAATAGACCGATGCATTAGGAATATTGTCACATTTTAGGATAAGTTTTGTTTTCAGTTTTCAAAAGAATAGAAAATCTGCAAAAAAAATATGTTTTATTTTAATTTAGGTATTAATAAATAACATAGTGATTTTAATATTTTTCTTAGTTAAATTTAATTCTAAACTAGATATTTAACCTTTCTATATTTTTATTAATCTAAACATAGTTAGTTAATATTTTTACTATATTTTATCTTTATCTTTTAAAGAACAAAAAGGCTAAAAAGAGAAAGAAAATATACTCACTCCCCTCATTACACGGCACATACATAGATCCCTCACCCCTCAATTCTCCTATTTTAAACACAATCCTAAACTCAGATATAGTCTGTCGGAGTTCGTTGTAATTAAGTTCTTCTGCTAATCGAAAGGAAAGTTTTCTGAAGGTCAATCTCTTCTCTATCTTTGTCTATTATTTACTTTAAATTTTGGTGGTAAATCATGATAATATATTAGTCTGTCGTCCATGGTTAATTATCTTCCTGAGATTTTAACCCATAGTACTCATTCGGTCATAATTTATGTGATGTAATTTGACTGGGCACGAAATTTAAGAAATAAAAGAAGATTTTTGAATCTTGTGGTCTAAAATAAGCCAAAGATATTTTTGTGGTTATAAATCATCTCGTTAAATGTAAAAAATAAAATTTAAAATTAAATTATTATCAAATAAAAAAACGTGTCATATAAATTGGGACAGGGGGAGTATCATATTTTATTTTAGTTTAGCAATTGCTATGGTGAGAAGGATCTGTTGTTACAAATATATATACTCCTATAAAACAAGAGGAGTTTCGGATATGAGGGATTGAAGGCTTCAAACAGTAAGAGAAACGTTTTCCTAAAAATGATATTTGATATCTCTTCTCTGCGGGATTGCTATGAGATTTAAGCAAATAGTTTTAATGGATATGGCAAGCCTATGAATTTCTGCACTAATTAACTGGTTAAAAAAAATCTATAGGAAAGCAAAAACTTGAACTTGATCTTTTGAAATAGGAGGAGGATTAAAGAAAAGAAAGTACTTTTTAGAGAAGAAAATACTTTTTATGGAGAAAAAAAGTTAGGTTAGAAATCTGAATAGCTAGTCTTTAAATAGAATAGGTGGTAACCAAATAATGAAATGACACGCCCTTTTATTTAAAAGGCACATTTTCTTTAAAAAATATTTAATTTAATTTAAACAAGTTTCTAACGACCCCCGCTTGTTTAAATATAGATTAGGACTCAAAGATCAGTTATATTCACGCATAGAGTAATGCATCTTTCGATTTGAACATTACCTTAGTACAATGTCACAAGACAAAATCGAAATCTCATGTAGCATAATAGCTTTGGCCATGTTATTCCTTGTGACAACATCAGTGACATTATACATATAAACATTTCATTATTTCTTTCCACTCAAACATGCTTAGCACTTTTATGGCTATGTGCTATCCAAAATTCATGAACATTTATGAGAATAACTCCACCTCTCAATTGAAGCGGCACCATATTTATGTCCATATAGGTGAAGTTCTTTCAGTGTCTTTGTCACATAGGCACTTGTTCCTTGAACTGAACCTCATTAAGAGTATAAGAACTCAACCCTCTATTCTGTGACGACCAGTACTAGTATATCTCTATATTTAGTATTGAAGCATCCACGTCTCAATAACTTGTTGTTACCCTTTAAACTCATAACTATTAATTTAATAGTATCAGATAGGATTGCCATTATTGATGGAACTAATTAAGGAATTTTAACCCAATTGAACTCAAAGTTGTTTTCACTAGTTCCCTTGTAAGAGGTTTAGTAAAGGATCAGCCAAACTGCTTTTTGACTTCACGAATGTGAGAGATATAATTCCATCTTTGATTAATTTTCTCACATAATCATGTCGAACACTTATATGTCTTGACTTTCCATTGTATATATTGATATATGCTCGAGCTAGAATAGTTTGGCTATCACAATAAACTGAAATCGAACTCATACCTTTTGAGATAAATGGAATTTCCAAAAGAAAGTCTCTCATCCACTCGACTTCTTTTCATGCTTCTGTTAATGCAAAAAATTCTAATTCGATGATTGAATGTGTTATGCAAGTTTGTTTCTTAGATTTTCAAGAAATTGCACCTCCTCCCAAAGTAAACACCCAACCATGGTGGATTTGTTGTCTCCTAAACTCGATATCCAACTTGCATCAGTATATCCTTCTAAAATAGAAGAAAACTTTGAGTATTGAATACACATATCTTTAATTTTCTTAAGAAAATCGAGGACTCGCTCAATCTCTTTTCAATGATCAATACTTGAATTTCTAGTAGATTTGCTTAATTTACTAACTGCAAATGCTATGTCTGGTATTGTGCATTGTGTAGCATACATAAGACTTCCAATAGCGCTAGCGTACTCAAGTTGAGCTACAACTCTTCCTTCATTTTTAATGCTTGCAACTATTAACGATGAAGTTAGAAAGCAGTGCTATCGGTAAATCATTTAAATCAAATTCAATTACCATATTTTAAGTTGATCTTTAATGGGTTGGATAGAATTCAAAAACGCTAGAGGCTTGTTTAGGTGTAGGGAATTGAGAATGATCCTAAATGCCTCAAAAGGCGCGAGATACAAAATTAAAATCGTGGTAAAGCTGGAAAGCATCACTACCAGTACACCACATATTAATAAAAATAAAACAGTTTTTGAACTAGTTTAAAACAAGTCAAAGAAGACGGGAAATAAGTACTCCTAAGCTCATAAGTATAGTGTATCCTGAATTTAGTTTAAGCCAAATATAAGTTGCCAAATGAGTGAGCAAATGAAGAGTCGGTTCATGGATATGATGGACAGAATTGATAAGTTAGATGCAACAATCACAGAGATCGAAGCATCCAAGGCCTTGTTGAAGGATCAAGGTAAAGGGGTTGAATTTGCTCCCTCGGCCGGTGAAAACTCATCTACCATTCAGGTTGAGATTCCAACTAAAGAGGAAGATATAGCTGATTGCCATCTTTACAACGTGAGTGGGCACATACAAAGCAACCTCTGAGTATTCTAGTTGGTATAACGAACCACAACTTTATTGCTAAATCTGTGGAGATAAACTAGGCTGCAAAACATCTGAAATCAATCTACAACATCTGCCGGGGATGTGAAGTTGATCTAAAAATCATGCCACAAACATTCAGTTCTTATTGCGATGATCTCAATTTTTTACAACTAAATCACTAAAAAAAAATAGAATTAGTTATGAACGTCGTCGTTAATCTGTCTCTAAGTCGTAGCTAACATAATTTTTTGATTATCTGTAATTAATCCTATTAAATAGGATCATCGCTAATTACTATTCTTTTAGTAGTGAATAAAATGGCAATAATTTCATACATTTGAATAGTCTGTATCTGCTTCTAAGTGGAAAAAACACCTTGATCCACTTGAGCCTTCAGTTTTAAGGGCGTGAGGCAGTTGCTTTAGTAGCTTTGGACTGAAACAAAATTCTTGTAAAGTTTATTTTTTCTAATCTACCGTTGATTTAAGTTAATGTATTCAGGAGCCTAAAAAGACCATTATTCATGTTCACCTTTTGTGTTGTACACAATAAGTGACAAGTGGATTAAATTGAGAAAATTGCATTTAGAATTTGGTGTTAGACTCCATTTTTAGTCCGATCTATTTTGGTGTATTGTTATTGCAATTAAATGTGAAACAAAACGAACTTCACTTACTGATAATATCTTCTGTTTCGTCCAAGCAGGATCCACACATGATTTTCTTTATAATTTTTCGTATTATTTTTTGTTTACTCAATCCTTTTTTCAAAAAATACGGCAATATCATTTGAATTTACTTGCAAAGAACACTTAGCATGACAAAATAATACACAACTCTTGCGCATTTCTTCTCGCCCCGAATTTTGTTCTCTGTCGTTTTATCGGCTGACCGAGGAGGCAAATTGATTTCTTAACTTAAGCCATTTAGGCTGAAAACGGAACTCTAATTTCCAACAATGGATTCCCCAACTACTCTAGAAAACGTTAGGATGGTGAGCGATATAAAAAAATACGGCAATATCATTCTTTTTCTTTCTTTAATAACTAACCTTTTTGTCTTTTTCTTTCTTTAATAACTAACCTTTTTGTCTTTTTTCTTTATTAATAACTAACCCTTTTGCCTTTTTCGCTCTTTAGTAACTAACCTTTTTGTCCTTTTTCTTTAATAACTAGCCTTTTTTTCCTCTCAGTCATTTGACAATTTTGTTATTCTTTCCCCGGGGAATAAGGAATATCTTCTGTTTAGTAATTTGAATCGAGTCGTTAAGCATCCGTAGATTTATACGTTTAAGGAAAAAACAAAAACCTTTTACTATTACTTTTTACTTTATATTTGTTACCGTCCGAAGTGTTTGCCGTTTTATCGGCTAATGAAATCAGATGACAAATTGATTCCTTAACTAAGCGATTTGGGCCGGAAGCGGAACTCTAACTTCCACCAATGGGTTCCCCAACTACTCCAGAAAATGTTAGGATGGTGAGCGAGTAAACTAGGTGATAAGAAGCATGAATACAACTAAAGTGCAATAAAAGCGGTAAAAGATAAAAAAAAGTAGAGGATAAAGATAGATAAAAATTGAGCTGTTTGATTGATTGTGTGTGTATATACAAAGAATGATCCTATTTATAGTACAAAAAGGAAGAAATTGTACAACGTGGTTCCCCCCATGTCAGTCATCAAGTAACCCACTAAGTTTAATGGCCGACTATGAGGGAGGTGGTGCCGATTTTCTCGTCCTCTACTCCTATTGCTCGGATAATGGTCCTTTCTTTTAGCTGTTGTTGGCCGTTACCGCTTCTAAGGGTCTGGAAATCCTTTTGACTTGGTCGTTGAGGCGTCTGCATCTGAGTGGATCCCAGTCGTACCTCTAACTAACAACTCGGCTAAGATGCCTTAGTAGCCGATGAAGTTCTTGTAGTCGAGGGCTATGAGTAAATTCGGCTCTAGAATAGTTCAGCTATCACTGAATTCGGCTAAACACTTAAATTATTTTTGAGTGTTAACAACATTCGATATCCCAAAACTTTAGCAAGATTTTTTTTTACAATTAATATTAATCTCATCTCATTGTTTGGGTTCGAATTTTCAACCTTTTCATATTTTTTCCGTGTGCTAAGTACTGTAGAGGTTTGTGTAAAGGCAAAAAAAACGAAGAAGGCATAGATTAGGGGGGCGAGCAGGACCAATTTTTGTCAAGGCCCCAGACAAACAGGCCAGGTCTAGCCACTCGTAAGGGACATGGGCCTAGATTGGGCTTACGTAGGCCCCTTAGAGGATATGGGTCAAGGGCCTATGTTTACTAAGCCTAATAATTGGTCTTGACTCAAATTGCCGTGCTACGTGAAAAATATTGAATTTACAAAATGACACTTTTGAATTTTTATTTTTGAGAAAAGAAGAAATAAAAACTCTCATGTAACTTGAACCGATCTATATTATTTTGAATTATTCCTTTTCTTTTTTTCCTTTGACATATGTATAACTTTAATAAACATTAAATCAGAGTTTAGGAAGAATAATAGTAAAGAAGAGAAATTTGTTAATAAATACTTTGAGAAACGCTTTGTACGATCTTGGATCAATTGAACCTTTTCTCCTCATAATGTTTTTTTTCCTTTTAATTATCTCCTTTTCTTTATTTTCTTTTTATTTCTCTCATTTTAAAAGAAACCATAATTAAAGAAATAAAAGAAATTCTATAACAAAAAACTACCTCGAAAGCCTCTTACCTCCGTTTGCAATTTTTCACTATCTCATGTAATTTACTCTTCGACTCAACCTACAACCAAATGAGATTCTACCACAATGTGCATATCAAAAATCTACCTCGAATAGATGTTGCTTGCGGTTTGGAAATTTTCACCCTCCAACTGATAGACAACAAAACTTCTAACAAGTATAAATAATGCAATGATATAAAAGTTATTATGAGATGTAAATCAACTCTAACATCTTAACTTTCAAATAATAAAAGTATCACAATTTCTTAAACTATACTACTACAATACTATGCAATTTATCTCACTAAAAGAAAATATCAATATCTTTTATCATATTATAGTTCAAACATCACTCCTTCATGAATAAAAATAAATTTAAATTCAAATGGCGAAATAATAAACTATGACATAAACTTTGAGACATAGGACAAAAATGTGAAGATTTAAAATTTGACTATGTATTTTTTTAAAAACTTTAAGTGATATTCATCCTCACAGTGTTCTCAAATAGTAAATACGCAATACTACGGGTTGTTATGAGTTACTCTTAATCGTCTTATTTCTATAGATGAAGAAAACTATTAAGAACCGTTTATTTAATAAAGAATTATGAGGGTCAATAATATTAAATAAGGAATTTCGACACATAATTTGTGTAAGAACTCTTAGGCGAGCCCCGAGCGTTAGACGTGTCTAGAACGTTCGATCGGGGGCTAAGGACGTAAGTCTCACATAACTTAGCCTACACGTAAGTCTCGAGGCATTTTGACAATGCCCCGCCCTGAAGCGAGTCCCAAACCTGCCTTTGAAAACACTGCACATCACCTACTATCTGCCTTGTTTTAACATTTATATAGATAGATAGATAGATAAATGGGATCTTGATTTTGCAAATTGGACACAAATTTGAACAAATTATTTAAATGCAAACTTCAAATTTTATCAACTTTCAGTATTAAAGTTTGCGGATTTGCATAAATTTTGAATTTGTCAATTGAAATAATAGATAAACTTTAATATAATGAAAGCCGAAAATGAGAACATTTAAACGGGTTGAATCGGACCTCCAATGGCCCTGGACATGGGCCTGCCTTTGGGCAGGGGCCCAAACAATTGAGGCCCAGTCCAGCCCTTAAGGGGCCATCGCATGCTTAAGCCCCCTAATTTTTATGACTGGATCCTTTTGTCATGCTTAACACAAAATAGGGTCGTTTGCACTTTTGTTCCTATTTTGTGCTGGTCTTTAATTTTTTTCCTTCAAGACAAATAACTTTTTTACGGAGCATAAATTTATATTTCTCACATATATCCCACATGGTGGATCACTTACAGAACGTATATCCCGTTAGGCATAAGTTCGGTTTTGTAGAATAAAAATTAACAAAAATTGCACGTTTTTCCCTTCAAATGAGTTGGTCTTCAATTTTTACCTTCAAATGGTTGGTATTTAATTTTTTCCCTTTCTTTCATTTAATGAATCTTTTTTACTAAAATGCTCTCCAGTGTCATTCTTTCCCTGCTCTTTGGCTTCCGCACCAGCCATCTATTCCAAGTTTCCAACTCCTTATTCCTCCTCCACTCTCCATACCTTAGAAGGTTAATAGCACAAAGTAAATTTATCCACTGTTTCAATTATTGTTATCAATCAATAGCATGATAAGATACAATAAAGAAACTTGTATGTGAACAAAAAAATAGAAAGAGCTAGCATCTGTCACAATATTATGAAATATATTGCTCCAAGTTTTGACATTTAAGAAATATTTTTAATTTATGAAACTAAGTTTTGATAGTAACTATTTAAAAAATATTCTTCAGTCAAATAATATAGTATTAAATGAACAAAAGGAATAGTACACAATAACTTTTTAAAAAAAGAAAAAGGTAAGAAAATTCTGGTAAAAGCAACTATTTCTTCAAAGTGAAATTTTGTAATTCCCAATTTATCTCAATTTTCAAGTTGTGTTTGACTTGTGATGCTTGAAGGTCAAAGCAAATTCAAAGGAAGCTACCTAGTTGTGCATATTCCCAAGCTACAAATGACGTGTGTAAACAAGCCAAGACTGATTGGCATTTTTATACTTTTTTCTTTCTCATGATTGAAGTTCCATTGTATTTCGAGGGAAGAATTTGTGTGATAGATTTATGGTTTTAAAATTGATATGCTTATAGGCAAAAGTAGTTTCATTTTTATATATAAAAAAGTAAAAATTGATCAAGTTATTGGGAAAAACTTGCAAGATTATATAATGAGAAATTATGTCTAGAGGCGTATGTAATTTTTATTTAGGAAAAATGGTCAAATTTGCCCTCCAACTATGTTTTATGAAACACATTTGCCCTCCGTTAAACTTTGAGATCAAATATATCCTCACCGTTTGCAAACTTGTTAACTTTGCCCTGACGGAAAATTGATGTGGATGCCACGTTGGATCCACATGGATGCCACGTTGGATCCACGTCGGCAGACCACCACCACGTGGACAAAACGTCCTATCTGTCACAGGAAAACAAGGAAGCAACAATCGGCGAAGCAAACAAAGACACATGAACTAGTCGGAATCTAAGTTACCGGTCACCCAACAAACCAGATCTGTATGAAATGAGCGTGATGACAATATAAAATCAAGAAATCTCAACGACATAGTGGTGGAAGTGGCGTTGCTTCAACGGATTTCGTTGGAGAAACACCTGAAAGTACAAGACCTAGTTAGATATGATATTAGTGGTTCATCGTCGGTAGTCTGATGATTAATTTCGACGATGCCACAAATAATAGAAATAGAGAGTGAGATTTTGTTGTATGTGGATGTTGAGATGGTAGCGTAATCATATAATGGGTTACGGAGAGGAGAGGGTGGTTGTGGCGGTGCTAGTTGTTGACAATGGTATAGTGGTGGTGAAGCAGTGGGTTGTGGTCGATCGGAGAAGAGGGAGAGAGAAGGTTGGTTGTGGTGACGTTGGTGGTCGTGGTTGGCGGAGACGATGGTGGTTGGTGGCTTCGCCGGTCATCACTCCGACGTGGTGGTGGTTGATGATGTGCTTGGTGTCTCTGCATCTCCTTTTGCCTCCGGAGTGGCTTTACCCGTGATGAAAGTGTTATTGGCGGTGACGGAGGCGTTGTTGCTCTCTGATGATGGCGTGGCAGGGGATAAGAGCAGCTGGAGGCGTGACGACCAGTCGCAGGGAGCGGCGCGTGAACGCTTGCTGCGAGCTTTGCCATGAACAGAGGTGTCAGTGGGAAAGGCAGATGGCGAGTTTGTTCCGATGGAAATTATGGTGGCGGAGGAGAAACTGTCGGTGGTGCTGGTGGCGGAATTTTTGTTTGAGGTATGAGCTGAAGTCGTCACTTGAGGTTAGGTAGTGGATCTGACGTGGATCCAACGTGGATCCGACGTAGGTTCAACGTGGCGTCCACGTCAACTTTCCGTCCAATTGAGGGTAAATTTAACAAGTTTACAAACGGTGAGGGTATATTTGATCCCAAAGTTTAACGAAGGGCAAATGTGTTCCATAAAACATAGTTGGAGGACAAATTTGACCATTTTCCCTTTTATTTATAAAAAAGAAAAAAACCATCAAATTAAATTTGTCTAATTGGACAAAACTTGTAAGATTATATAATAGAAAGTTTTTCCTTAAGGCCTAACTTTATATTCCAAAGTTAGTCAAGTTAGGCAAGACATATCTTTATATTCCAAAGTTAGTCAAGTTAGACCTTAAGGCATAACTTTGGATTCCAAGTTAGGCCTTAAGGCATAAATTTAGATTCCAAAATTAGTCAAGTTAGGTCTAGCCTTAAGGCCTAATTTTATATTCCAAAGTTAGTCAAGTTAGGCCTTGACCTTAAGACATAACTTTAAATTTTAAAGTTAGGTCTTAAGGCCTAACTTTATAATCCAAAATTAGTCAAGTTAGGCCTTAACCTTAAAAGGTACAACTTTAAATTCCAAAGTTAAGTCTTGCGGCCTATCTTTATATTCCAAAGATAGTTAAGTTAGACCTTAAAGCATAACTTTAAATTTCAAAGTTAGTCAAATTAAGCCTTAAAACATAACTTTATATTTTAAAGTTAGTCAAGTTAGGCCTTAACCTTAAGGCATAACTTTAGATTCCAAAATTAGTCAAGATAGGTCTTAAGGCGTATCTTTATATTCCAAAGTTAGTCAAGTTAGATCTTAAGACATAATTTTAGATTCCAAAATTAGTCAAGTCAGGCCTTAAAGCATAACTTTATATTCCAAAGTTTGTCAAGTCGGACCGCAAGAGATAACTCTATATTCCAAAGCTAGTCAAGTTAGGATTAAGGCATAATTTTAGATTACAAAGTGGGTCAACTTAGGCCTTAAGACGTAACTTTAGATTTCAAAGTTAGTCATGCCTATAGACAAAAGTAGTTTAATTTTTATATATAAAAAAGGTAAGAATTCATCAAGTTAAGTATGCCTTATTGGACAAAACTTGCAAGGATATATAATAAAAAATTATGCCTAGAGGCAAAATAATTAAAGATAAAACCTATCTTTTAATTAAATAGCTTAAAATTGAAGATTATCCACAATAAATAAATCCACTGTTTCCACCACCAAATATCATAGCAACTACAAAAGATTTCATCATCCATCACCACCAAATTCATTACCTACCATCACCATAACTCACAGCACATACCACAAATTATATGACCCACCTTCAAATCCACATTATCACTCCAATCACCAAAAACTAACTGGATTCCCAAGTGTTTTCTTGTATCCAACTGAAGTTGTGACCGAACAAAAGAAACAAAATGAATTCTTCACAATATGGTGAAGTTTCATATTACTAAATGCACGTACTTAAATTATTTCCTTCAAATCTAACAATTAACACGTACTTAAATTATTTCCTTCAAATCTAACAATTTAAAGTTGATGTTACAGAGAAGTCAATAATTTTTTTTGAAATTCGCCATTGTTGATACTTGAAGCTCATGGGTTTGAAATTTGAAGGAGAGACGGATGAAGTTGGGGAAGAAGATGAATTGGAGAAGAAATCTAAGCTACTTAATAGTCCTTTAGACTCTTTCAAAAGCCAAGACGTATTTACTTCACCAAGAACTGTGGAATATTAAATAGGTTCCATATGATTGGAACCGACAGATCCAATATGCAAGATATTAGAGCAAGGAACACCTGATATTCAGATTTAGCAACTAAAGAAGCATAACATTCTGGTTCAGAGGGCTATCCAATAAGGACTATTAAGAGTTTGATGTCTCATTTATACTGCTTCCAAGCATTATGAATTTCAGAGATGAATCTTTACAACTTCTAGATTAATTGGGATGATCGGGCAAATATTAGAACATCATGAGCAAAAAATCCAGCTTTCTAGACATGAAAATCTGGTAACACAGTTGCCTTGATGTATACACAGCTAATGTAAGAGAAAATTCGTGAGAATAACTTCATTATTTCTTCAGTTTCGACCGAATACAAGTAGTTAACCCTTACTTCACTAACACTAAGAATCATCGGTCCTCCTTTATAATACCACCACACAAAAAGTTATCAATGATAAGACAACAACAAAAAAGCATCACAAAATACACAATTAGAAAGAGAACAAAATTACGAAAATGTTGTCTGAATTCTCATTCTCAATTACATCTACAAAGGATCAATACCTCATGTTCGAGTACAAGTCGAGTCAAAATCATCAGGAGCAACTCTAGCAATCCAATTGTTAAGTGTCCTCTTAATATCAGCATGATTAACATAAGCCAATTCATACATACTACACAAATTCACTACAAGAGTCTCATTCAACGCCACAGTCGGAACCCTCTCCAAAGCATTCTCCAACACCTTAATAGCATCTGATAAATCCCTCGAATACATCAAACACAACGCCTTATTATTCATTGCCACCATATCCATTCCATCCCTCTCAATACACTCTTCGTACTCCCTAACCGCGGAAACATAATCCTTCTCCACTATATACATCAACGCCTTACTTCTACTCACCAAATTCCTCAACCCCACTTCACTTTCACTCGTTATCATTCCCTCCACCGATTTAAACGCCTTTTTTGCTCCCTCTACATCTCCATACTGCATTTTCACATACCCTAATTTCGACAACACGTTCGGATCATCATCCCCACATATTCCAATCAGCTCATTCAACAAATCCAAGCACAATTTGAAATCTTTTTGACTCAAATGATGACTAATTATCGTATTCAACACCAAAATCTCCCTTCTTTTCCATAAATCTTTGCTGGGGTTCATCAAAGTTGCAAGTGTTTTCGATCTAATAAAATCAATAAGTGTATATAACCTGTCGAGTGATTTCATGGATAAACAATTAGTCATTTGAAGGATAAACCTACAAGAAAAGTAGGATACAGGTAGAACTACTATAAAAAGGTAGGATAAAAGATTAAATAGGATTATTAGATAATACCACTCTGTTTGGATGGTTGTTACATATTATTTCATAATGTATTGTATTATATTGTATTGTGTTGTATTGCATCGTATTGTATTGTTTGTTTTGATGAATACAACGTTATGATAAATTTTATTGTTTTTCGTTGTTACATAATATCACACGTCAACAATTTGAAGCATAAACCTAAAGAAAAGTAGGGTACGGACAGAACCTATAAAAATATAGGATAAAAGATAAAATAGGATTACTAGATAATCAGTAAAGATAAAATGAGAAAAAAAAAGGTAACGACCCAATCAAACCAAATCGGTCGTTATACAAAATGGGACTTTTCATCGTGTACATAACGATGAATTTAAGGATAGATACAAGAAAATTTAAATAACAATCAAAACAAACATTGCATTTAAACTAACAACACAATGCAATACAATAGGTAACAACCATACAAACATGTTAGAAAATAAGTAAAGACAAAATTAGGGGGAAAAAAAAGGTAACGAAGCGATCACACCAAAATCGATCATTACACAAAATGAGACTTTTAGTCGCTACGTAACAATGGATTTAACTTTAACGATACGATAATATAAAATTTGAGTAACAATCGAAACAAACATTTAAAAAAAAAAAGTAATAACACAATCCAATACAATAGGTAACAACGATCCAAACAAGGTGAAAGTGTATATAACCTGTCGAGTGCTTTCATTCGTTGACCGAGGGAGTAAGGGAGATAAGCGTGGAGCCAACGGAGAGCGAAAGGGACGAAATTGCCCTTCATATTAGGGTAATGCTGAGGGTAATTTTGGTAATGAAATTGTGGAGTATTGAAATCTTCGCCGTCGAGTAGGGTTTCGAGTTCCTTATTAGCGTCGACGGGGCAGCGGAGTTTGGTGAGTGCTAAGACGTTGAAGGTGAGGTAAGTGAGGTGTTCGTGGGGTTTAGTGAGGAGCTTGAGCGACCGCGCGTTGCCGACTTTGTCGAGGATTGATTTCCACGCGCCACGGGTGGCTAGGTCTTGGAGATCGGAGAGGTCGTGGGTGATGGTGTTTAAGGATGTGTATGGGTTGTTTAGTGGATCGGGTATTGCAGAGTCGGGTTGTGGTGGATTCGGGTCGGGTAATTCGGCGGTGTCCATGGCGGAGAGTAGTTGTATACGGTGGAGGAGTGGAGGTGACTACGGAGTTTTGGATCTGGATGTTAGGTGTTAATGATCTGATTTTGATGTTTTGGGTCGGGTTCACGAGTGGGTGGATTTGAAAAGGATCGGATCTATTGAATTTTGGAAAATTTTCTCCTTCTACAATTAGTCCATTCCTCTCAAATTATTTATCGTAGTTTTTAAAAATAATTATCTCAAATTATTTATAATTTTAGACATAATTAATGTTTTTTTCTCAATTTTACCCTTAGTAAATTTTTATCATTAATGAATATGACACATAAAATAAACTAAACATTTAACAGAGATATTACAACTTAAATATAAATAAAGGTAAAATATGTCAAATACAACAACAACAACATAGTCACTGAGATCCCACAACGTGGATCTGGGGAGGGTAGAGTGTACACAGACCTTACCTCCACCTTGATAGTTAGAGCGACTGTTTCCGGGAAACCCTCGACTCAAGACAAAGCATAATCACAGGCAAAGCAAAGCAAGAGAAATAGTCAGACTCAGACGAGAAATTAAAGCATTATGAACATACATATAATAAAATCGAATAAGCCATGATAGTGCATTTTAACAACAGGTAGCAGTAGTAAACACAACTAAATAAGATAACCAAATTACACTAAAGAACACATAGTAGCATGAATCAAACTACATTAGACTATAAAGAACTAATGCGCCTATAAGTGTGATAGGCTAATTGAGCCTATAGTAATAACACTACACTATCATTTTGTAAGCGTAAGTAGGACTACGCTCGACTACCTACTACCCTTCTACCCTAATCTGTGTCCTCCACGACCCCCTATCTAAGGTCATGTCCTCAGTAAGTTGCATCTGCGCCATATCTCGTCTAATCACCTCTCCACAGTACTTCTTCGGCCTACCTCTACCCCTCCTAAACCCATCCATAGCCAACTTCTCACACCTCCGCACTAGGGCATTCGTGTCACTCCTCTGCACATGCCCGAACCATCTCAACCTCGCTTCCCGCATCTTAACCTCCACCGATGCCACTCCCACTTTATCCCGGATATCATCGTTTCTAATTATATCTCTCATTGTATGCCCACACATCCATCTCAGCATCCTCATCTCCGCAACTCTCATTTTTTGTATGTGCGAAGTCTTGACTGGCCAACACTCCGCCACATACAACATAGTCGGTCGAACCACCACCCTATAGAACTTGCCCTTAAGTTTTGGTGGCACATTTTTGTCGCATAAGACTCCAGATGCGAGCCTCCATTTCATCCACCCTGCCCCAATATGATGTGTGACATCGTCATCAATCTTTCCATTCCCTTGGATAATAGACCCTAGGTACTTGAATCTTCCTTTCTTTGGAATGACCTGAGTACCAAGTCTCACCTCCACGTCTGTCTCAGGGTCTCTCCCATTGCTGAACTTGCACTCCAAATAATCTGTCTTGGTCCTATTCAACCTAAACCCTTTAGACTCCAGAGTCTGTCTCCAAACCTCCAGCTTGTCGTTCACTCCGCTGTGAGTCTCATCAATCAGGACTATGTCGTCTGCAAATAACATACACCATGGTACATCCCCTTGGATTTGTCGCGTCAGTCCGTCCATCACCAAGGCAAATAGGAATGGACTAAGAGTTGATCCCTGGTGTAGCCCCATCGTCACTGGAAAGTGTTTCGAGTCTCATCCTACTGACCGTACCCTAGTCTTGGCTCACACATACATATCCTTGATTGCCCTAGTGTACGCCACAGGTACACCTCTAACCTTCAAACATCTCCATAGAACCTCCCTAGGTACTTTATCGTATGCCTTCTCGAGGTCGATGAAAACCATATGTAAATCTTTCTTCCTCTCCCTATATTGCTCCACCAACCTCCTAATAAGATGAATGTCTTCAGTAGTCGAATGCCCCGACATGAATCCAAACTGGTTCTCGGAAATAGACACGTTTCCCCTCACCCTTATCTCCACGATTCTTTCCCAAACTTTCATAGTGTGACTCATCAGCTTGATACCCCTATAGTTGTTGCAACTCTAGATATCGCCTACTCCACCTCCATTCTTTGGGCATTCTTGTTGTCTTAAAAATGACGTTAAACAACTCAGTCAGCCACTCCAAGCCTGCCCTGCCTGCGCTCTTTCAAAATTCAACTAGAATCTCATCAGGTCTGATCACTCGTCCCCTGCGCATCTACGAACAACACCCTTAACTTCCTCAACCTTAATTCTTCTACAATACCCAAAATCCCGATACCTACCAGAATGCTCCAGATCTCCCAGCACAATGTCTCCATCTCCTTTTTCGTTCAAGAGTTTATGGAAGTAAAACTGCCACCTCTACCTAATATGCGCTTCCTCCATTAGTACTTTGCCATCCTCGTCTTTGATGCATCTCACGTGATCCAAGTCACGGACCTTTCTCTCCCTGGCCTTGGCTAGTCTGTATAACTTCTTATTCCCATCTTTTTCCTCTAATTCCACATACATATGTTCAAAAGCCACCGTTTTCGCCATCGTAACCGCTAGCTTTGCCTCCTTCCTCGCCATCTTATACAGTTCTCTATTCGTCCACTTCTCCACCCCATTCTTTCTTTCTACCAATTTCACATACGTCAATTTCTTCGTGTCCACCTTTTCTTGAACTTTACCAGTCCCCTCGATTCCTACCACGGTTACCTCGCGAGGCCCCTAACACTTCTCTAGCTACCTCCCATATGTAACTGGTCATCCTGTCCCACATACCGGTCGCATCTCTACTACTCTCCAAGCCTCATTGGCCATCAACCTCTCCCCCATCTCATTTGCACTAGCCATGGTCAAACTCTCCCATTTGATTCTTAACCTGTCATCCACAACCCTCTTCTTCTTCTTCTCCAACTTGATCTCCAAATCCATCACCAAATGTTTATGTCGGGTTGTAAGATCCTCCTTCGGAATAATCTTGCAGTCTTTACATAGACCTTTGTCAACCATCATAAGGAGAAAAAAGTCTATCTAAGTCTTCACCACCGAACTATGGAAAGTCACCAGGTGTTCCTCCTTCTTCAGGAACCTCGAATTGGCTATCACCATCCCACTAGCTCTAGCAAACTCCAAAAGTGAGACGCCTCCCCCGTTCCTAACCCCGATTCCAAATCCTCCATGCACGTCGTCATATCCCCCGGAAGTGATCCGATATGTCCATTGAAATCCCCTCATACAAATTACTTCTTAGTGGGTAGTATACCTCCGACCACTTCGTCCAAATCATCCCAAAAACGTCTCTTCTCCTCTTAAACCAAGCCCACCTGCGACGCATAAGCAATAATAATGTTCATAGTGCACCCTCCAACTACCAACTTAATCGCCATCATCCTGTCATTGACCCTCATCACCTCTACCACCCGATCTCTTATCTTGCTGTCTACCATATTGCCGATCTCATTCCTATACTTCGACCTACCCGAGAACCATAACTTATACCCGTCTACATCCTTAGCCTTAGGTCCTACCCATTTGGTCTTCTGGACACAGTCTATATTAATCATCCTCTTCTTAAGAATCTTAACTAGCTCTATGGACTTCCCTGTTAAAGTCCCAATGTTCAAAGACCTTATTCTCAGTCTAGTCTCTCTCTTACCCCGCTTATCCCCCCTTCTAATTAATACTCCCTTTGTCCCAATTTATATGATATAATGTTTTAGACATTTCCAAAAAGAGTGACATATTTTTTTATTTGACAATAATTTAACTTTAAATTTTATCTTTTACGCTTAACGAGATGTTCTATAACCACATAAATATCTTTGATTTGTTTTAGACCATAAGATTCAAAAGATTTTCTTTATTTTGTAAACTTCGTATCTAGTCAAACTACACCATATAAATTGGGACGAAGGAAGTATTTCTTAAAGAGCATGTACAATAAAAAAAGCGACAAATAATTTGAGATAGAAGAAGTAATTTGCATGATTTTTTTTTTATATTCGGTTTGAGGCTCAATTAGTTCAGATTAACACGGAGAAGCTTTTTTAAAGGGTAAGTGTTTCCTACAGAAAATGATATCATTACCCGAGCTTAAAATTTAAAATTATGATTAAGGGTGAAAAGAGTACCTCTCCATCGTAACTTTTGAAGATATTTGCATACTCATATAATGTAATAGTAGTAATAATTTTGTATACTCTGAGAACATTTCTAATACTTTGGGCTTGAATTGTACGTGTGGTTTCATATAAGGATATAATGTCGAATAAAAATACGTATATTGGCAAAACGTGAATAAAAAGATGTAAAGAAAATACTTTTAAAGTAAGCAATCTTTTTGTAACACAACACCAATTATTATTTTACTGTATGTCGGTATGTGTGACACTACACCAATTACTATTCACGGTATAACATATGTATATTAATATTTGCCACATTATTATTTACGATCCTATAACGAGCCATACATTGTAATCTTTATTTTAAGTTGATTATCTTTATATCTCAAAGAATAATCCATTGATTATTTTCATTAATGAAAGAGTATATATATAATTTACAATTTTCCATAATAGAAATCCTATTCATATTCTACTCCCAAAACTCTATTCTAGTAGTACAAGATTCCTATAATTATGGTAAGTGTACAACACTAATTAATACAATATTTATACTAAAATATTATAACAAATATTACCTAAAATCTGCCCTAAACCGTGATATATACACCCCGTGTATATCACGGGTTGAACATCTATAAAACAGTGACCAAACCATGATATACACTACTTATGGTAAGTGTATATCACGTGTATATTTAACACACCCCCACAGTCATAGCGGGCGGTCTCCGTACGCTGGACTATCCCTAAACTCTTCAAAAAGGACCGAGGGAAGACCTTTAGTAAAGATGTTGGCAATTTGATACCTGGAAGGGACATGACAAACACGTACTTATCCACGAGCAACCTTTTCGCGAACAAAGTGGATATCCATCTCTATATGTTTAGTGCTGATGCTGAACCGGATTACCAGAAAGGTAGATGACACTAACATTATCACAATAAACCAAGGTAGCTTTCTGAATAGGATAATGAAGCTCTAAAAGAAGATTACGTAACCAACAGGATTTAGAGACCACATTGGCTACTCCTCGATACTCGGCCTCGGCACTAGAGTGTGATAATGTCGACTGACGCTTTGCAGACCATGAGACCAAGTTATTACCAAGAAACATACAATAGCCAGATGTAGAATGTCTGGTGTCTGGACAGTCACCCCAATCAGCATCTGTATACGAGACAAGTGTAGACGTCGATGAAAGATCTAAATGTAAGCCATAGTCAAGTGTCCCCTGGATGTACCGAATGATGCGATTGAGCACATTCATGTGCTCAACCCTGAGATCATGCATAAACAAACACACCTGTTGGACATCATACGTAATATCTGGGCTCGTGAAAATAAGATACTGAAGAGCCCCTCCAAGACTGCGATAGCGGGTCAGATCCTCGTAAGGTGAGTCAGCCGCAACACCCAGTTTGGGCTTAGTATCGATGAGAGTGGAAGTAGACTTGCACGAGGACATGCCAGCGCGCCTAATAATCTCAGCTGCATACTTTCGTTGGGATAAGAACAACTCACCTGCATGACGAGAAACAACAATCCCCAAAAAGTAACTCAAGGGCCCCAAGTCTTTCATAGCAAACTCAGAACTGAGCATGGTCATGATAGACATGCGCAAAGCATCAGTGGCGGCAGTCAAGATAATATCATCAACATATAGTAAAATATAAGACATGCAATAACCACGACGATATATGAACAATGAATTATCAGACCTGCTGTGCGAAAACCCAGTAGACGAAACATAGTCTACAAATCTCTTATACCAAGGCTGTGGGGCCTGTTTAAGCCCATATAAGGACTTCTTCAACAAACATACATGATGAGGATATTTGGGGTCTTGAAAACCCAAGGGCTGATGCATATAAACGGTCTCCTTAAGATCACCATGTAAGAAAGCATTCTTCACATCTAACTGATGAATGTGCCATGCCTTTGAAAGAGCCATGCTGAGAACAGTGTGAATGGTAGCCGGTTTGACCACCGGACTAAACGTCTCACCACAATCCACGCCAACCTGCTGAGTCTTACCATCACCTATAAGACGAGCCTTATTCCTCGTAAACGAACCGTCAGAATTATCCTTATGAGTAAAAATCCACATAGACTGAATACTATTAACACCAGAAGGACGGGGTACCAAGTCCCACGTCTTATTTGCAATAAGAGCATCATATTCGTTGGTCATAGCCAATTTCCAATTCGGGTCATTTAATGCGGATGGTAGAACCCGAGACTGGACCAGTTTTGGTATTGGGTTGGACAACTAGCCCAATTACTGAAACGAGGGCTCAAACATGCCCAATCACTGGACTGGAAATAGTGGGGTTAGGCAGAACAGTAGGACCAACGGGCAGTGAGCCTGTTGGCAGATTTTGGGTGTGGGACAAGTCCGAAAAATGGTGAATAATAGATGGAGAGACGACACCATCCAAAAAGTTATACGAACTAGGCTCGGGACTACGCACGTTAGCAAATGGAAATCGGGTTTCATAAAAAATAACATGACGACTAATGATAATTTTATTAGAGGATAAATCAAAACATTTGTAGCCACGATGATTAGACGGATAATCCAAAAACACACAAGGGGTAGACCGGGCCTGAAGTTTGTTAATTGTGGTGGACGGAAATAGTGGATAACATAAGCACCCAAAGACCCTAAGATGTGAATATGAATGAGTCTTATTATATAATATTTGAAGGGGGAAGAATATGCCAAACCTTTGGTAGGAAGAATGTTAGGGAGATAAGTAGCCATTTTTAGAGTATGATGCCAAAAGGAAGGAGGTGCGGAAGAATGGACCAATAGAGTTCGGACAATATTATTAATGGTACGAGTTTTGCGTTCGGCTTTTCCATTTTGAGAGGTCGTATGAGGACAAGAGAAATGAAAAATTGATACTATTATTACCACAAAAATCCTGAAACAATCCATTATCATATTCTTTTCCATTATCACATTGAATATTCTTAATTTGCCATTCGAATTGGGTACGTATGAGAGCTCAAAATTTTAAAAATGTGGAAAAAATGTGAGATTTTTTCGCTAACAGAAAAGTCCATAAAAATTAGCATATCATCCAAAAAGAGAACATAATAACGATGGCCCAAAGAACTGATAATAGGAGATGCCCATAAATCGCTATGAATAATATCAAATGACATTAAAGTACGAGAACTAGAGTCTACAAACGGCAATCTAACAATTTTTCCTAAAGAACAAGATTGACAAATTGGAGTACTACGCGTACACTTACAAGAAACAAAATTATTTTTATCTAAGGAAGACAAAATTGACGACCCCGGATGACCTAGACGTGCATGCCACAAGGAAGGAGCAAGAGCTACAAAAATAGATGGCAAGGCTTGACTCGAGAGACCGGATGTGGATGTGATAGATAAAGATCTCCCCTACTATCACATCTCATGAGAGGAATCCTCGTCTTGAAATCCTTCACAAAAAACCCAAAAGGATAAAAAATAACAGAAACTGAATTATCAGTGGTGAATTTACGGGCAAACACCAATTTTTAATCAATTTAGGAGCATGAAGGGTATTTTTCAAGACAAGAGGTGGATGGGGGGGGGGGAGACAAAGTTTTATGAACGTAACCACGAATTGGAATTGAATTTCCATTACCAATAATTATGCCACGACTGTTGCTCAAATTGAAATAAGACGAGAGAGTACCTTGGTCGGACATCATGTGAGTAGTAGCTCTGGTGTCCATGTACCAATTTGGGTCCGAGGAATTTAATCCAAGTGTGTGCATCACGGCTTCAATATCGGTAGGTGTGGGGCCCACTGCATGATGGGCTTGCGGAAGCCGAGGCCCAAGCACACTAGCCTGCCGTCCCGGCCCAGAACCTGCTCTCGGTAACCACTGATTCTAAGCAGAATTTGGCCTGGAAGCTGGATACGGAAACTGGGCCCAATAAGGTGGTTGGGACGATAACGGGAAATAGGGGTTGTATGGCCCAAGCCTACTGGCCCAGTTCCACGGCCATGGGCCCCAAGGCTGTGGTCAGGTGGCTTGTGGCCCACTGCCACTCCCGTTATTCCCTCCTCGTTTTCTGCCATGAATTTTGCCATTATTTTTGTGATTCTGACCCTTTTTTCCGTCACTGTTGTTACGGTTTGGGCGGGAATTGTTGGAGACTAATGGAGAAAAAATGGGCTTGGCCACCATGACTGCGGAAGGGGCCCCAGTGGCCATTTTCTTAGCCAAGCCGTCTTCTTCGAGCGTGAGCATGGAACGAGCCTGATAAAACTGCGGAAGATGACTGCTCTGACGAAGAAGCGTACCGACACCACTATAGGCCTCAAAGAGGCCTGCAACCATCTGAAGAACAAGATGATCGTTGGTAACGGGCGCACCAACATTGCGGAGTTGGTCTGCCAATTCTTTCAGCCTTTTGCAGTATGCTGAAACGTTGGGGAATCTTCCATATTGACGTGAGAGAATTCCTGCTTAAGGGTAACAACACGAGAATTTTGATTATCTTGGAATATGTCACGCACTCTATTCCAAGCATCCATCATCGTAGCGTCTGACTCAATAATCGTCTGCAACAGGTCGGTAGATATAGTGGAGTAAATCCACTAAAGAACGGTAGCATCAAGTGTTGTCCATAACTTAGGATCATCCTTGGGTTTTGGCACTTCTATATCCGCATGAGATGCGGGGATTATGTGATGGAGGACTTGATGCGAGCGTGCGTGAACTTTGAACAGTTCGGCCCACGTCGCGTATTGGACGTTTTCTATTTCAAGAATAATAGAGATGTGATTCTTGATGTTAGAAACTGTAAGGGCAGGATGAAACGTGTTCTTAGCCATAATAGCAACGCAAGACGTGATGTAGGGATATTGGAAGAGAATTTAGGAAGAGGGAAGACTCCGTCGGGCATGGAAACCGAGAGAAGGGGGGGGGGGGCTCGGAAACCAAAGCACAAGTTGGACGGAATTTGGGGAGAAAAATATTAACCTAGACTTCTGATACCATGAAAGAAATAATCCCTTGATTATTTTCATTAATGAAAGAGTATATATACAATTTACAATTTTTCATAATAGAAATCTCATTCCTATTCTACTCCCAAAATCCTATTCTAGTAGTACAAGAATCCTATAATTATGATAAGTGTACAATACTAATTAATACAATATTTACACTAAAATATTACAATAAATATTACCTAAAATCTGCCATAAACCGTGATATACACGGTGTCTATATCACCGTGTATATCACGGGTTGAACATCTATAAAACCGTGACCAAACGGTGATATACACTACTTATGGTAAGTGTATATCATATGCATATTTAACAATATACGCAGATTATTTAGATATATTTATGGATTCAATTGAGTTTGAGGTTGGTACCCTGTAGATGAAAGTTCACATCAATGAAGAACTTTCTATCCGTCAATCAATGAACTACGCCAAATTCCTAATTTTTTTGCACAGCTATAAAAATTATGTGTAAAATATTATTGACAAATAACTTTCTTCTTATAGTGTTTGTCTGTCTACAATTTTCCAATCCCCTATTAATTATGTGATGCCTTTTCTTGAGGTCTAGCCTCCCCCCCTCCCCCTTCTTGATCTATCTGTGTTCTCTGTTTTTCTACAAGTCTTTAATTTTTGGGTTATTATGTTACCATTTTTTATTGTTTGTGGGAGAAGTATCATGGGAATTTTTGGTTATTCAATCTAGTTTTCAGGTTAGATTTGATATATTATATTAATCTCGTTTTAGTTGATTAAACTTTCTCAATAAAGATGCAAACTTGATGAGATGATGTTTGTTTAATTTACATTCAATATTCATTTTCTTTACATGTTATAGAGTAAAACTCATTCTTATACTTTTCTTTAATTAGTTATGTCAATCACAGAAGTTAACTAGTTTAATCAGATTCAGTATTCGCCATTTTTTTTAGGAAGAATTAATTTAAATAGTCGTTCATTCAATCGCTTAAATGTAAAATAGCTCGCACATATTCTATTGGTATATTTGATATAATATGTCTATAATAACTATATATAATCAGTTTCTTGCCAATATACATATAATTACGAGTTGGACCTAAGGTTTTAAGTTAGTGGGAATAGAGTATCATTACCTTAACAAATCTTTTTTAACAAATAATATGAACTTAGTATAGAAATACACATTTTAAAGAAATTTCAACTCCATATATATATATATATATATATATATATATATATATATATATATGTACAACTCCATATGCATGTATATGTACATGTTTGTATATTTCCTGTTGAGTCGTGAAACCTAATTCATCGTCGATACTATAAAGATTCTACTCGAGTGTGGAACGCCGATCGACCCGAGCGGTCGGTCGATGTGGGGGTTGGAATGGGGGTGGTAAACCCCCCCCCCCCCCCGGGGGAGTAGGGGGCGGAGGCCCCGAAATTTTTTATAATGTAATGTTATTTAGTGGAGGGTATTTTGAGAATTTAGGCTTGTATTATGTTCGCCCTAGTTTTATATATATATATATATATATATATATATATATATATATATATATATATATATATATATATATATATACACTAGGGCGCCGTTTTCTTTCTGAGGTCAAGCAATAGAAAAAGAGAGAAAAAGAAAATTATAAACTCAAACTCCCTATTTGATTATAGTAAAATCTGCAGCGGCAAAGTGGACGTAGCTCTCGCATTGAGGGTGAACCACTATAAATCTGTGTGTTATTTGTTTTTCGCTTATTTACTGTTTTCTGATTAGGTGGGATTTGAGACTCAAATCCTAACAACTGATATTAGAGCGACATGTTGCGTTGCGATTCAGAAAACGATGGGAGGCGAAGATGGTTCGGTGCACGGCATCGGGAAATTCGATGGTACGAATTTTGCGTTTTGGAGAATGCAGATTGAAGATTATTTATACGGCAGAAAGTTTCATGAACAACTGAGTCCAAAGCCAGATGAGATGAATAATGTTGAGATTGGAGTTTCCATTTCAACCTGCAGGCATAATAAAACAAGAAATTACATTGGAATTTGAATTCACTTACACGATTAATTTAGAATTACGGTGTGTAGCGCCAATTTAAGGGGAGTTCTCCGTAGCAAGGACTTTTTCATTCCCAAAACTCGAACCCGAGACCTTAAATAAAGATGAAGGAATCTTATCCATCTCACTATACCTCTTAATAGTTGGTACATACTATGGTACACTGATAAGAACTCCAAGATCCAAATAATACCCTCGTCTGTATTATGTTCTTTTGTACAAATTAAATCTCATGGGGAAGGAGGCGCAAGGGGATCAAATCTCTTCGCCGGAAAATTATATTATATCTATAAAGTCATTTTTTTATGTATATATAGTAGATAGATGTTGAATCCTCTCCTATTTACTGTTAGAATTATTTAAATTATGGACTTAACATTAAGTTATATTTCGTTTACCAAAACAAGCTAAATCTTAGTAATAGTACAAGACACGAGCCAAATGTTTATGTGAATTCAATGATGGGCCTGTATCATTTTATGTAATGGTGTGGGCTGACAATAGTGTAGACATATTGGAGACCAGTGAGTGTGTAATAGGGTCATATGGAGGACCACTATGTTAAGACTTTTAAGCATATAAATATGGGTCGGGACTAGCCGGCTAGGTCCCCTCTCCCTTCTTAACCTAAGAAGCTTTCCATAGTTGCTGGTTGTTATAAGCTAAAGGGGAGTAAGACTCGGCCTAGTTTGTTTTCAGTTGTGCATTGTTATGGCGGACAGATGTACGCACCTTTTTCGCGTATTTCATTATTTTATAGATATTCTTGATCTATGTTTATTCATTGTGGTTGTGTTTCTCAATTAAATTAACATTTATTTTCTTATAATTTAAAATCCTTAGTGAAAATTCTAATTTTCGTTGCCTTATCTTAGAGGGAATGTTTTTATAATAGGACTAGTCAATGCGTGCATGGGCGGATTTTAAATTACATGTTACGAGTTGGACATAATTCAGGAGCTTTGATTCAGTTTTTGTATTTGTGTTAAATAATACACTTAATATGTATAAGTAATCTATCCAACTTAGTAGGCAAAAAGGACTATGAGTTCCCCATAAATTTAAAATTATGAATTTGTTTCTAAATGCTTGAATGGGAGAGAAAGGAAAAGGTAAGATTGGTTAAGTATACATAATATACACACAATATACATGTGTATATTATGTATACACACGGTATATCCGAGACGTGATATTAATGCCCATCCGTGGGCAGTTCCTATTCCATGTACAATTCCTATTCCATGTACAATTATGTAATTAATGTTGTAGTCTAATTAGTATTGTACACTTACCATACTTGTATAGTTAATCTCCAAATAGAATAAGGTTTTAGGAATAGAATAAGAATAGGATTCGCCTATTATGGAAATATGTAAATTGTAAATATACTCTTTCAAGTAATGAAAATAATCAAGGGATTATTTCTTTCATGGTATCAGAAGTCTAGGTCTTAAAATCCTCTCCAAAATTTCTTCCTCCTTCTCGTCCTAAGCCTCAAAATCCGAGCCCTCCATCTCAGTTTTTGTGCCGACGATTCTTATTTCTCCTAATTTTTCTTCCAAATCCCTCAATCACATATTGTTCTATCAATATGTCTACATCCAGGAACACGTTTCATCCTGCCCTTACAATTTCTAACATCAAGAATAACATCCCTCTTGTTCTTGAAATAGAAAACGTCCAATATGCGACGTGGGTTGAACTGTTCAAAATTCACGCACACTCGCATCAAGTCATCCATCACATAATTTCCGCAGCTCCTGAGGATACGGAGGTGCCAAGACGCGAGGATGATCCTAAGTTGTGGACGACTCTTGATGCCACCGTCCTTCAGTGGATATATTCCACAATTTCTACCGACCTTTTGTAAACGATTATTGAACCCGATGCTACGGCGCAGGCGACTTGGGATAGACTACGTGATATATTCCAAGATAATCAAAATTCTAGAGTTGTTACTCTTGAGCAGGATTTCTCCCACATCCATATGGAAGATTTCCCTAACGTTTTGGCTTATTGCAAATGATTGAAGGAATTGGCCGACCAACTCCCCAACGTTGGCGCGCCGGTGTCGAATGATCGTTTGGTCCTCCAAATGGTTTCAGGCCTCTCCGAGGCCTATATTGGTGTTGGCACGCTTCTTCGTCAAAGCAATCCACTTCCGTAATTTTATCAAGCTCGTTCTATCCTTACACTCGAAGAAGCGAGTATGGCTAAAAATGCGGCTACCGGTACTAGTCCTATGGTTATGATGGCCGAATCTACTATTCATCCTACCGGTTCCAACAACTCGGGCCAAAACCGCAATAACGATGGCGGCAAAAAAGGAGGAAATAAGAAAATTAAGGGCAAGAATCGCGGCGGCAACCGAAACAGTGGTGGTGCCCTCGAGGCAGTCAACAGCAGTTTTGGGCCCCGTAGTGGGACCCTATGAAGTGGCAGTGGGGCCCACGGTTTGGGCCAAACAGTGGCAGCCCAGCGATGCAACATCAGCAGTGGGTCGGTCAGCAACAGTAGAGGCCCAACATGCAAGTGGCCCAGTTTCAGTACTCCCTCTACTGACATCGAAGCCGTAATGCACACGCTTGGATTAAATCCTCCAGACATAAATTGGTATATGGACACCGGTGCCACTACCCACATGACATCCGATTCAGGTACGCTATCGTCTTATTCCAATTTGAGCAACCCTCGTGGCATAATTGTTGGTAATGGTAATTCTATTCTAATTCGTGATTATGGTCATAAAACTTTGTCTCCCCCCATCCACCCCTTATCTTGAAAAATACCCTAAATGCCTCCAAATTGATTAAAAACTTAGTGTCTGTCCGTAAGTTCACCACTGACAATTCTGTTTCTATCGAATTTGATCCATTTGGTTTCTCTGTGAAGGATTTCAAGACGAGGAGTCCTCTCATGAGGTGTGATAGTAGGGGAGATCTTTATCCTATCACGCCAAGTTCCGGTCTATCGAGTCAAGCCTTGCCGTCAGCATTTGCAGTCCTTGCTCATTCCTTGTGGCATGCTCGTCTTGGTCATCCGGGGTCATCTATTTTTTCTTCCTTAGTTAAAAATAATTTTATTTCATGTAAGGGTACGCGTAGTACTCCGAATTGTCATTCTCGTTCTTTAGGAAAAATTGTTAGGTTGCCGTTTGTAGACTCTACTTCTCATACTTTAAAGCCATTTGATATTATTCATAGTGACTTATGGACATCTCCTGTTCTTAGTTCTGTGGGTCATCGATATTATGTTCTCTTTTTGGATGATTATTCTAAATTTTTATGGGCCTTTTCGATAGCGAAAAAATCTCAAGTTTTTTCCATCTTCTTAAAATTTAGAGCTTTCATTAGAAGCAAATTCGAACGAGAAATAAAAAATATTCAATGTGATAATGGCAGAGAATATGACAACGGGGTATTTTGAGAATTTTGTGCAACTAATGAGATCAATTTTCATTTTTCTTGCCCTCATACGTCTTCACAAAATGGGAAAACCGAACGCAAAATTCGTACCATTAATAACATTGTCCGTACTTTATTGATTCATGCTTCCGTACCTTCGTCTTTTTGGCATCATGCTCTACAAATGACTACATATCTCCTAAACGTTCCTCCTTCCAAAGGTTTGACATATTCCTCCCCCTTCATATTTTATATAATAAGATTCATTTGTATTCACATCTTAGGGTCTTTGGGTGCCTATATTATCCGTTATTTCCGTCCACCACAATTAACAAACTTCAGGCTCGGTCTACTCCGTGTGTGTTTTTGGGGTTTCCATCTAATAATCGTGGTTACAGATGTTTTGGTTTATCCTCTAATAAAATCATCATTAGTCACCATGTCATTTTTTATGAATCCAGTTTCCATTTTCTAAGGTTAGTAATCTTGTGCCCGGTTCGTATAATTTTTTAGATGATCGAATATCCCCATAAATTATTCACCATTTTTCAGATCTATCACGCACCCCAAATCCTCCAGCGGGCCCACTGCCCGCTGGTCCCACTGGTCCGTCGCAGCCCTCTCTGCCCAGTTTTGTCCCTAGGCCAGTTTCAACAATTGGGCCAGTCCAGCCCAATACTGGAACTGGTCGAGTTCCTGCATCCGCCACTATTTTTGCTTCTCGGTTTGGGCCAGCAGGCCCACTACCTGTTGGCCTGCTGGCCCGTCCGTACCGAGTCCAGAAA
This sequence comes from Anisodus tanguticus, assembly GCA_034509755.1. Lineage (NCBI taxonomy): Eukaryota > Viridiplantae > Streptophyta > Magnoliopsida > Solanales > Solanaceae > Anisodus > Anisodus tanguticus. The sequence continues at coordinate 6,456,584 of CM067552.1, read as the reverse complement.
ATTTCCATATTCCGCCTAATTCTTCCCCGAGTCATAGATCAGTCACTCATAGTCAACAGGGTATTTTTAAACCTAAAAGACATTTTAATTTACATTCTAATGCTCTTAAATCACCCTTACCCCGTAATCTTGTGTCTGCATTAAATGACCCGAATTAGAAAATTGCTATGACCGATGAATATAATGTTCTTATTGATAATAAAACGTGGGAGTTGGTGCCCCGTCCATCTGGTATTAATATTATTTGGTCTATGTGGATTTTTGCTCATAAGGAAAATTCTGACGGTTCGTTTGCACGACATAAGGCTCGGCTTGTGGTGATGGTAAGACTCAGCAGGTTGGTGTGGATTGTGGGGAGATGTTTAGTCCAGTGGTCAAGCCGGCTAACATTCGCACTGTACTCAGCTTGGCTCTTTCGAAAGCATGGCCCATCCATCAGTTAGATGTGGAAAATGCTTTCTTACATGGTGATCTCAAGGAAACAGTGTATATGCATCAGCCTTTGGGGTTTAGGGACTCCAAGTATCCTCATCATATATGTTTGTTGAAGAAGTCCTTATATGGGCTTAAGCAGTCTCCACGGGCCTGGTATAAGAGGTTTTCCGATGATGTTTCAACTATTGGGTTCACTCACAGCAAGTCGGATAATTCCTTGTTCATTTATCATCGTGGTTCGTCCTTGGCTTATATACTATTATATGTGGATGATATTATCTTGACTGCCTCTTCTGATGCCTTACGCCAGTCTATTATGACAATGCTCAGTTCTGAGTTTGCTATAAAAGACTTGGGGCCCTTGAGTTATTTTTTGGGGATTGCTGTCACTCGTCATACAGGTGAATTGTTCCTATCACAGAGGAAGTATGCAGCCGAGATCATTGAGATGGCTGGGATGTCATCCTGTAAGTCTACTTCCACTCCAATTGATACTAAACCCAAATTGGGTGCTGCGGCCGGCGCACCATACGAGGATCCGACCAGCTATCGCAATCTTGCAGGGGCCCTTCAGTATCTTACATTCACGAGACCGGATATTATGTATGCCGTACAACATGTGTGTTTGTTTATGCATGATCCCAGGGTTAAGCACATGAATGCGCTCAAACACATCATTAGGTATATTCAGGGTACGCTTGACTATGGCTTGCATTTATATCCTTCATCGACGTCCACACTTGTCTCATATACAGATGCTGATTGGGGCGGCTGTCCGGACACCAGATTGTCTACGTCTGGCTATTGTATGTTTCTTGGCAACAACTTGGTCTCCTGGTCTGCCAAACGTCAGTCGACTTTGTCCCGATCCAGTGCCGAGGCCGAGTATTGAGGGATAACTAATGTGGTCTCGGAATCATGTTGGTTACGTAATTTGTTGTTAGAGCTTCATTGCCCTATTCAGAAAGTAACTTTGGTTTATTGAGATAATATTAGTGCCATTTACCTGTCTGATAATCCGGTTCAGCACCAACGCACTAAACATATCGAGATGGACATTCACTTTGTTTGCGAAAAGGTTGCTCGTGGTCAAGTGCACGTCTGCCATGTCCTGTCTAGGTATCAAATTGCCGACATCTTTACAAAGGGTCTTCCCTCGGTCCTTTTTGAAGATTTTAGGAACTGTCTCAGCGTTCGAAGACCGCCCGCTATGACTGCGGGGGTGTGTTAAGTATACATAATATACACACAATATACATGTGTATATTATGTATACACACGGTATATCTGAGATGTGATATTAATGCCCATCCGTGGGCAGTTCCTATTCCATGTACAATTATGTAATTAATGTTGTAGTCTAATTAGTATTGTACACTTACAATACTTGTATAGTTAATCTCCAAATAGAATAAGGTTTTAAGAGTAGAATAGGAATATGATTCTCCTATTATGGAAATATGTAAATTGTATATATACTCTTTCAAGTAATGAAAATAATCAATGAATTATATTTCTGTTTTGTGCACTCCATGTAAATTTGATGATTCAACTTAAAATCCATTTCTACAAATTTATTACTCCATTAGTTTTAATTTATGTGACTAAGTTAGTACTATAAAACATTAGAGTTCTAAAAATACATAAAAGAAAAGAAAGTGTGAAATTACCTTGGCAAATGAAAATGAAGTTTGTAATGGAGTGATAGCTGGGAAGACCTGTTTTAACATTGTGATTGCCTAAAGCTTTCATCAGTTACGGAACTAAAACTTCCTTCCGCGCTTGTTTTGGGACATTTCAGGCTGCCACAACAAACAATAAGTCACAATTAATATCTATTTAATTAATAGTTGTTAAGGTAAGTGTATAATATTTTGTATTAATTAGCATTGTACATTTATCATAATTGTATAGTTAGTCTCCAATTAGAATAAGGTTTTAGGAGTAGAATAAGAATAGGATTTTACTAATATGGAAATATGTAAATTGTATATATACTATTTCAATTAATGAAAATAATCAAGGGATTACTTCTTTCAATAGTAGTCTATTAAGTATTTGAAGGGGAGCCTTGGAGTAATTGATAAAGTTGTTGCCATGTGACCAGGAGGTCATGAGTTCAAGCAGTGGAAACAACCTCTTGCAGATATGTGAGGTAAGACTGCGTACAATAGACCCTTGTGGTCTGGCCCTTCCCCGGACCCCGCGTATAGCGGGAGCTTAGTTCATCGGGCTGCCCTTTTTTAGTCTATTAAGTATTTGATAGAGCGTGACTATAAATCATATCATTAAAGGTAGAATTGAATAGAAATTCCTCTTTATTTGATTTGTTACGAAATCGACCATAGATCAATTCCCTTTCTATTTGGGAGTATTGACTACAATAATATATATCCGTCTAACAATTTATCTTGGGGGGTTTACATATACTCATAATTGTTGTTATAATTAATAATTAAAATTGAGAAGGATTTTTTGATTGAAAAAATCCATACTTTAAAGTTAAATTATTTTTAAATTAGAAAGGTGTTATTCTTTTTTGGATCGATTAAGTCATATAAAATGAAATAGAGATATGAGCGACAATTTCAGCCTATGAAAACATGACCCACCCAATTTTCTCAAGTTTGGACGGGTTAGTAATCCACCTTTTTATTAATTCAATCCCTTTTAGCCCGCACAATTTGGCTCATCTAAAAAGTTAGATTGATTTAGGCTAGAATTGACCTATGAAAAAACTTTATATTTTTTGCTTTATATGTTAGATATTATAATAAAGGAAAGAAAGTATTATTTGGTAATCAAACAAATTAAAGAAAAGAAACAATGAAATTAAAATTTGGTAAGAGTAGGGTGGGTTGAGCTATGACCCATTAGTTATTCCATTTTGTCACATTTTGTCTCTGCTCAAGTAACATTTAGATGAGTTAATGATCTGCTTATTTATTAATTCAACTTATTTTCCTGAATTTAGCTCAACCCGCCTGTTTGACCCGATAGAATACTTGAAAAAGAAGTGAGATATATTGCTACCAGAGCTCAGATTGACTAATTTGAATGAAGTTTGAAGAGTGAGAGCTGGTAAGGTCCTGGTTGAATGTTGTGATTGCTGAGAACTAAAAGTCCCTTCTTTATGATAAGTTTCACCACTTATACTTGTTTGGGAGATTGCATCATAACCAGTTGGGGATGGAAGGTTCATAGAACTGCATACAAGACATGAATTTAATTAATTATTCAACATATATAACACAATGATTAACTGTTAAAAACACACTTGAACTATTACTTTTTCACGAGTTTCATAACCCAATTATATATTAGTTATTTCTTTTTCCTACCTGAATTATCACATATTTGTGATAGTTCATGTAAGAAAAGGGAACAACTGATAGTTGGCCTAATCAGCTTCACGGTGTGTTTTAATATATAGATGATGATAGTTCAGATATGAAAAGGAAACAACTGATAGTTGAAGTGTGAAACCCGCGAAACAGTGATAGTTCAGATGTACTTTTTATCATTAACTCTGATTTTATCATTAAAACGGATGGGAGAAATTAAGGTCCTAACCTTTGAGAAAGAGAAGATGTTTCTGAGGCAGCATAGAGAGGACTATTATTATTGTTCTCATGAATATATTGGTAATTGTAATCTTCAAGCTCTAGCCATAAGTCATAGGGGTGTTTCTCCAATGAGGGTTTGTTTCCTCATCTTGTGTGTTGTCCATGTAATGAAGGAGCCCAATGTCTTTGGATAATTTAATTTATAAAATATGAACAAATGTATAGATTTTGTATATTTATATGTATAGTATACATATAATATACATATACTATGCACATAGTATACTTAATCAGGGTATATGTTTTATATATTTCGGCCATATTGATAAATAGTTTGGCCAAAACTGTACATATTGGTAAGTTTTTTCATTAAGAAAATTCAAATAAAAAAAATCCATTCGTAGAACCAATATATAGATACAGTGGCAGAAATAAGAATTTATATGAGGGGATTAAAAAAACTACAATGTAATGTTTTTTTTTTAGCAAAATGATAATCTTGGTTATTTGGGCACAAAAAAAGGGTATGTATATCCATACCATTCTTTGTCTAACTTGGTTCAAGGCAACATAAAGACGTTTTTCACACAAGTCAAGCTCATGGAGTGATGTAATTCTTTGTGTATCTGGTTCAAATATTCTTTAAATAAAGTCAAAATGTGAGAAGATAATAAATCAGATAACTATTTAAAGCATTCACAAAAAGAAAAGAAAGAAAATATCGTATCATATAAAGAGGATAAATCAAAATATAAATGCTACACCAAAATTAGGTGCAAATAATTGATCAGACTAACTTAATAGATAAATTAAAAATACAAATACAATAATTAGACCATGGAGTAACGCAATTATATTATAAGGTCTCAATTGAACCGATAGAGCAAACTAGAATTAACGTAACATGAAATATATCAGGCCAAAAGTTCCATAGAGAGCAACAAAAGTCCATAAAGTAAATTCTTATTGTATTTCAGAACCCTATAGTAACAATAACGGATGTGCTAAAGTATTAGCAACCTAGTTGAGCTATTTGACTTAATTTGATTAACTCAAAGGAGCGTTTCTTTCTTCCATTTCTTTAATTACCTTAATAATCCCTCAGCCTCATCGAGTTTACAATGCAAGCCATTGATTTCATCTTGAATTTTCTAAGGAAAAGAAAAACAAAGAGGAAACAATTAATCTTAAGATTAATGATAATTAAAAATGAAATGTAAAATTAAACAAAAATAATTAATTAAGCACCTTTGTCGTGTCATTTGCGTTGATGTATGCAGGATTTATCCTAATTAATCCAATAAAAAGAATAATTATAAACACGAAAAGAGTTGTTCCTAAAAAAAATTGAGATCCAACAGATGAAAGAAAATGAACCTTTCTATATCGCAGAATTTATCTTCAATTTCAATCTTCCTTAGGTTCCAAAGTACAGACTGCATTAATGAAGATGAATTGCCTTTTTTACTCGTATTTTTGCGATAGTAGCATTTTCAGTCCCTCGGTTACAAATAAATTTTAATTTTAGTGCACGTAATATTTGACTAAGCACATTTAACCTTTAATTACTTAAAATGTGCACTTTTGATTCCTTTGTGAATATTCACAAATTTCAAGAATTATTAACTGTTCCACTGTTTAATTACTCATATATTATGTTAAACCTACACTATTACTCCATGTTTGAGTGCATTATGCTTCTAAAAATAGTGCAAATATAATATATATTTTTCACACAAACAGATCAAAAATACACATTTTAATTAACTAGTTAAATACGTTGAATCGTACATCATAAGGACTAATAAATCAAAATTTAAGAACAATTGAAGAATCATAATGAGTCAAGTAAAGCTCACCTCTTTATTGTTGATATAGCTGCATGTGACAAATAAATTTTGTAAGAAGTGAAAAAGCTTACAATCCTCTTTCACTATCCGGGAGACTGATGAGTTCCAAAAGAACATCTTCAATTCTGCATTGATAAAATTTTCTTATTAGGTCCCTTAAGAGGTAAGTGCAATCAAATTTGACTTTATTTTTTGTTTTCTGAATTTTTTTTAAATTTTAAATACAATGGTTTTTTTTTTGTCTTACTAAAGACATATTATATGTATATTACATTACCGGTACAAAATTTGACCCTTCTCCTCAGAACCTAATTCAATGGGACATCGATATAGTAGTCATATACAGAGGAAGGCGGGGAATTCTATCTAAACAAAATATCAGTCACCGTATTTGCTTCCCTGAAAAGTATATCGCACATGTAGTCATCCAAAATACAATGAATTGCATTTTTTCATTTCCCATGTTGCTTCAACTCTTCAGAAGGTTGCCGTACACGTGTTGGATTCTCCAATAATGCACGACTTCCAACATGTCCGAAGGGATTTCTGAATAATTCGAACAACATAAGTTTTTCTATATATTCTAAAATCTCTAAAATTTTATTTCATCGAACAAATCTAGTTTTTTTTTTTAATTTTATAGAATAGTGTAATTCTCCTTGATGAAGTTCTCTTATTAATGTCTCTCTCTCTCACACACACACACACACACACACACACACATAGTATACAATTGTAGTCCTAATAGAATTATGATCTCTATTTAACCTTAATTACAATTGTAGTCCTAATAGAATTAGGATCTATATTTTATATTAATTACACTAAATATTAATTATAGAATATATATAAATTCACTATCACACCCCCTCAGTCGGAGCGGGAGCAGGCCGGACGCTGAGACTGAATCTGAAGTCAAGGAACAATTGCTGAGGAAGCCCCTTTGTGAAGATATCTGCGTATTGATACAAAGAAGGAACATGCAACACCCTAACGTGACCCATTGCAACCTTCTCACGAACAAAGTGAATATCCATCTTAGTATGCTTGGTTCGCTGATGCTGAACCGGGTTATGAGACAGTACACATCAGATATGTTATCACAGTAAACCAAATAAGCCTTACTATGGGACAATGAAGCTCAAGAAGGAGATTTCGGAGCCAACATAGCTTGGCAACAACGTTCACAATGCCTCGATATTCTGCTTCTGCACTCGAACGGGAAAGCGTGGCTTGCCGCTTGGAAGACCATGATATGATATTATCCCCCAGAAACACACAATAGACGGACGTAGAGCAACAAGTGTCTGGACAGCCTGCCCAATCTGTGTATGTGTAGGAGAGCAATCTAGTCGGTGCTGAGGGATATAAATGAAGTCCATAGTCAAGAGTGCTCTTACCGTATTGAATGATACACTTAAGAGCTGTAAAGTGAGGCTCCCTAGGAGCGTGCATGAACAAACGCACCTGTTGAACTGCATACACTATATCTGGCCGAGTGAATGTTAGATACTGAAGATCACCTGCGAGAATCCTATAAAGAGAGGGATCACTGACCAGATCGCCATCATCTGCACTGAGTTTCGACTTGGAGTCGACATGAGTGGGCATAATCTTACAGTTTGCCATTTTAGTCCTGTAGAAAATCTCCTCTACATACTTACGCTGACACAAGAACATGGCATGTGCGGATTTGGTCACTGATATCCCAAAAAAATAACTCAACTTACCCAAATCTGTCATAGCAAATTCGGACTTGACCAGGGCAATGATCTCGTGTTTCTGAGTATCAGAAGAAGTTGTTAGAATAATATCATCCACATATAAAAAAAAATAAGTTGTGTTAGTACTTCGATGAAAAATAAATAGGGAATGATCACTTTTGCTGCACATGAACCCTATTTGTATGATATATGTAGCAAACCTCTCATACCAAGCCCTAGGGGCTTGTTTCAAACCACAGAGTGACTTACGAAGATGACAGACATAATGAGGAACCTCCAGATGCACAAAGCCAGACGGTTGATTCATATAAACAGTTTCTTTCAAATCTCCATGTAAGAAAGCATTTTTGACATCAAGCTGGTGAATAGGCCAATTTTTCCACATAGCTATGCTCAATACTGTGAGAATGGTGGTAGGTTTGACCACCGGACTAAACGTCTCACCACAATCAACACCCTCATGCTGACCAGTACCATTAGACACAAGTCTTGCCTTATGGCGTTCAAGCTCTTCACTATCTCATAATTTGTGATGATAAAGCCACATACAATGAATCACATTCACCCCTTCTGGTTTCGAAACATGATCCTAAGTATGCTGATTAGTTAATGCATTAAACTCCTCACACGTGGCCTCATTCCAATTTGGGTTGAGTTTAGCTAATTTTGGGTTTTTAGGAACGGGCGAGATGATTTGCGTGGATAGGTTAAAGTGAAGTTTTGGTTTGAAAATCCCATGTTGTGCATGGGTTTCTATGCGATATGTAGGGATGGTCACGGGTGGGGCGGGGGGGCTGGGAGGTGTGTCCGGCTGGACTGGGTAGTGGGGTCGGGGCTGGGCAGTGGGAAGGGCAGGGGATGGGTGCCGGGTGGGCACAGAAGGTCATAGGTTGGGGCTGGGCAGTGGGACGGGTAAGGGCTGGTTGTCGGGTGGGCAGGCACGGTCACGAGTTGGGGTAGTGACTGGCAGGAACCGGGCAGTGGGGTGGGGTCGACAGGACGGGTGGTGGGATGGCCGAATGGTGCATATTTTGTAGTGCATTTTGGAGTATAGGGGAGGTGTCTGATTCATCCAGGAAACCGTAATCAGTGTCTCAAAATTTTTGGATGTTGTCAAATGGGAAAACGTACTCAACAAACGTGACATGACGTGATATTAAAATTTTGTATGTGGATAACTCATAGCCCAAGTACCCCCCTATGGTTCGACAGGAAACCTATGAAGGATCACGGAGTGGAGCGAGGTGCTAGTTTGTGAGGGACCGTAGATGCCAGATTTGGGTAACAAAGACAACCAAAAATTCAAAGGTGATCATAGGAAGGGATCCGACGGAAGAGAATTTTGGTGGGTGTCCTATTTTGGATCGTACGTGTAGGTAAGATATTAAGAATGTGTTATACCATTTTAATGCATACACCCAAAATGTAAGCGGGAGATACGCATTAAAAAGAAGGGTACGAATCATATTGTTAATGGTGCGGATAATTCTTTCGGCTTTACCATTTTGAGGGAAAGTATGGGGGCAGGAAAAATGAAAAATTATGCCATTAGCCGCACAAAAATTATGAAAAGGGGAGTTATTGAATTCACGACCATTATCACATTGAAACGTTTTGATTTCTTTTTAAAATGCGTTTGAACCAATGTACGAAATTCAAGGAATTTGGAGTAAACTTGCGACTTAAGTTTAAGCGGATAGACCCAAAGGAAGTGAGAGAAGTCATCCAAAAATACCAAATAACATTTATGACCTAGGTTACTGGTTATAGGAGATGTCCATAAATTCGCATAAATAATATCAAATGGAGAGAAGGTAACACTTAAAGAAGACGTAAATGGAAGTCTAACATGTTTTCCTAGATGACAAGAGGAGCAATTATGAGCAAGGTTCCCTTTATTACATTTAATTAAATTATGGTTTTGAAGAAAATAAAAAATATGAGTTCCGGGATGTCCAAGTCTACTATGCCACGTTGAGGAGGAGATGACAGCTAGATATGTGGGAGGATTGACACTAGTAGTGGACGTGGATAGGAAATGATAGAGGTCCCCCTTAACTATTGCATCTAGTAAGAAGTTTCCCGGTACGTAGGTCTGTTATAGAAAAACCAAACGGGTCAAAATTAATGGATACAAAATTATTGGTGGCAAATTTTCTAACAAAGATTATGTTCTTGATAATGTTAGGGGCATATAAGACGTTTTTAAGGGAGAAGTGGGGATGCAGTGGTGGGGTTAGTGTGTGACCAAACTCTTCAATTGGAATGCGATGACCATTTTCGACCATAATAGATTGAGGAGTATTTAAATTGCGCAGTTGAGAAAGATTACCAGAATTGTTGGTGAGGTAAGACGCGACGCCCATATCCATATACCACGCATCATCGGGCTGCTGAATTGTTAAAGAACCGAAAGTATGGCCCAAATCCGTTGGATTGAGGCTGGATGGTTGTTGCTGAGCCGCTGTGTAGTGGGTCTGAGAGAGGTAGGCCTGATGCGGTTAGTCCGTGTAGCGTAGGCCTGGCGATGGGACCATGATGCCCGGCTGTTGGCGCTGCCCAATGATGTGGGTTGGGGCTCTCGGTCTCTTACTTCATAATGGATACCCAAGTACTTGATTATCAGTCATTAAGGATGGGTCGTGGAATGAGTGCCGGGGGCGGTCAGAGTTCCTTGGGCTACCTCTTTGGAAGTGGAGAGCCTGCTAACAATTCTCATACTACTCGCAACCAGGAAAAGGCTACACTAATGAGCCTGCTTCAAAGCCAGCTGTTATTATTAGACCAGTAAGCGGCAACAACTTGTGCAACACCGATGTTGCTGCAATTCCTACGAGCTTTAATGCTCAGTTGCCTAATGAAGAAATTTTTTTTAGGGGAGAGAAAATTAGGTTTTGACTTCTGATACTATGTAGAATAGTGTAATTCTCATATTAATGTCATATATATAAAGTATAAGATTGCAGTCCTAATAGAATTAGGATATCTATTTTACCTTATTTACAATTGTAGTCCTAATAGAATTAGGATCTCTATTTTACCTTAATTACACTAAATATTAATTACATAATATATTCACTATCAAATTTTAATTTTTGAAACAAATTTAATTGATTTGAATAATCAACAACACAATAGAAACAGAGATTTGAGATAATTTACTTTTCGGAAGGGGAAAGCCAGGATGCTTGCTCTTGCAGATGAAGTAAACATGGTCATGGACCAATATCTTGATGCTGTTGAAGGTATGGATGAACATGGTACTGTAATTGGTTGGGGGTGAGAGGGTGCATTGGAAAAAATCCACAATATGTTATTTGGGATTTTATCTCTTACCAAAAATTAAAAATCCACAATTTGCATGGGAATTAAAGAATTTAATCACCTTCTTTTATGTGAATAATGTGTGAGACGACCAGAAGGAGAGAACATGATGATAGAAACATCTACATCACATAAAACTGATAATTCATAAACTTTTTTTGAGGATTCCATTTCTTCTCTTGCTAAGTGTAACTAGTCTGTTGGTCAAACTCTCAATCTTCAACAATGGCAACTTACTTCGTCCCATAATTTTTAAATCATTCTATTAATGTATATTATTAAAATATACTCCATATATTTTGTAATATTTAGTGTTGTATACTTATGATAGACATAAGATCCTTATTGTATTTGGATTCCATATTGTACACACTATATATATTTGTATTAATAAAAAAGACACTCCAAAGAAGATTAATACAATCAAATATGATATCAGAGCCAAAAACCTAAACACTATTCTTTCTTCTTCCTCGGTTTCATCAAAACTCGCGGTTGCTTTTTCTGTTCCCGAGAACACACAAGTCTGATTCCTTTTTTTCTTCCCGAGAACAATTTTTTCTTCCGGATAACAAAAAAGTCTCATTCCTTTTTTGTTCTTTCTTCCTGAGCTGATTTCTTTTTTATCTTTTCCCGAGAACAACCGCTTTTTCTGTTCCCGAAGAAGACACAAGTCTGATTCCTTTTTTTCTTTCCTATCTCTTCAACAGGCCGTATACCCCTCGTATACAGCCTATACAAGCCATATACCCCTCATATATAGCCTATACAAGCCGTTATACATCTCGTATACGACCCCACATAATCCTCGTATACGTCCCGAACCTACCCTCCGGAAGCTCTCATGGCAGCGTCGACACAACACTGCCCAGCATTTAGGGACATGCAGTCAACGGTCGCGGCCCAGCATCAGTTGGGGCTACAGCCGCGTCCCAACTTATGGCAGCCTAACAACCCAAGTTCTGGAAACTACTTTTGGGCTCAATTGGGCGCAGCCTACCAGTTCACCCCAAGCCAGTCAATGGGCCACAGCAATCCGACCCTATTTTCTGGAGCCCAGCAGTCCGCTCCAGGCCTCCCCAATCCAATTTGGGCCTAACTTTCGTCACATTGACTCCTCGACAGCTCGATAATGTGTGGTATACGGATACGGGTGTCACGTCTCACCTCACCAACAACTCTAATAATCTTTCCCAACTGTGAAGTTTAAATACTCTACAATCTATTATGGTTGGAAGCGGTCATCACATTCCAATTTAAGGATTTGGCCACACACTAACCCCACCACTGCATCCCTATTTCTCCCTGAATAACGTCCTATATGCTCCTAACATTATCAAAATCCTAATCTCCGTTAGGAAATTTGCCACCGATGATTCCGTATCAATTAATTTTGACCCGTTTGGACACCCAGGATCCCCTGTTTTTAATTTTCTTAGAAACAATAATTTAATTCGTTCTAATAATGAAAAGTTTGACAACATTGTCTTTAGCAACAATCTCTCCGTCAACCTGTCACAATAGACTTGGACACACAGGAGCCCCTGTTTTTAATTTTCTTAGAAACAATAATTTAATTTGTTGTAATAATGAAAAGTTTGCCCAACATTGTCTTTCTTGTCCTTAAGGCAAACATGTTCGCCTTCCGTTACATTTTTTTTCAAGTGTTACGTATTCTCCCTTTGACATTGTTCATGCAGATTTATGGACATCTCCCATTACTAGTTCACTAAGTCATAAATTTTATCTCGTCTTATTAGATGACTATTCTCATTTTGTCTGGATTTATCCGCTTAAATTCAAGTCTGAAGTGTTTGCCAAGTTTCTTGAATTCAGTATCTATGTCAAAATGAAATTTAAAAAAGACATAAAATCGATTCAATGTGATAACGGTCATGAGTTTAATAACTTTGCATTTCATATATTTTGATCCACTAATGGCATGGTTTTCCGGTTCTCGTGTCTCCACACCTTCTCCCAGAATGGCAAGGTCAAATGAATCATTCGCACTATCAATAATATAGTTCATACGACCCTATTTCATGCCTTTCTCCCCATTCCATTTGGGTCTATGCTATTAAAATGGCCGAATATATTCTAAATATTTTGCCTACCCATACTCTACAAAATAGAATGCCTACCAAAATTTTATTCCGTCGAATCCCCTCCTATAATCACCTACGTATTTTCAGTTGCCTGTGTTACCCAAATCTTACGTCCATGGTCCCACACAAACTTGCACCTCGCACCACCCCTTGTGTCTTCTTAGGTTTTCCACCAAATCATAGGGGGTATTTGTGTTATAACATGTCTTTTCGTAAGATCATTGTGTCTCGTCATGTCATGTTTTACGAAGCAATCTTTCCATTCGCCAATCTACAAAATTCCAGACTACTGATTACACTTTCCTCGAGGAGTCCGACCCCTCCCCCGCCGTCTGCCACCTACTCAGTCATCTAGTCACCGTACCATCGTTGCCACCTCCGACAGCTACGACCACTACGTCACGACCATCATATGACATTGTCAGCCCAGTCACGTCCGTTGAACCTACTGGACCTCTCCCCGGCAATCTGACATCTCCCCAGTCGCGAATGTCAATCTCGACATCGCTAATCCCAACCACCGGTTAATCCTATCGCCGACCCCAACCCCACAGTCATACACCGTACCCACTACCGTCGGTCAACCCTGTCCAGTGACCCAGTCACCCCCACATCTGGCCAGTTACTGTCACACAACTCCGACACCGTCGCCCTTACCAACCCTGAGCCCGATCCAGTCACCCTCACCAACACCGTCACCACCACAAACCCTCGATCCGATGCGACACCACCTCCCACCCGACCAGGTCATGTAATAGTACTCGACACACCCTAGCCTCTACCCCATCGACCAGTCTAGACTTGCCTCCACCACCCCAATGAATTCACCCCCGATTTCTAGTCCACACCCAACGAATAACCAGACACCAACCCACCTACATACCCAGCCAGTCACTGCCCCCACCCACCAAATGGAAACCATTCCCAACACGGGATTTTCAAGCCCAAAGTCCAGTTTAACTTATCCACATAAACCATTTTCCCAGTTACCAAAAACCCAAAATTAGCCAAACTAGATCCAAATTGGAATGCAGCAATGTGTGAGGAATTTAATGCTTTAACAAAATAGTACATTTGGGATTTGGTTCCTAGACTAGAGGGGGTGAATGTGATCCGATGTATGTGGCTTTTTCATCACAAATACAGAGACAGTGGTGACCTAGAGAGATATAAGACGAGACTTGTGGCAAATGGCACTAATCATCAGGAGGGTATTGATTGTGGTAAGACATTCAGTCTGGTTGTTAAACCAGCTACCATTCGCATAGTTCTGAATATTGCTATGCGTAAGCATTGGCCGATTCATCAACTTGATGTGAAGAATGCGTTTCTACATGGGGATTTGAAAGAAACTATTTACATGCACAAGCTGCCTAGTTTTGTCCATCCAGCAGCCCCTTAATATGTATGTCATCTTCGTAAGTTACTTTATGGTTTGAAACATGCCCTTAGAGCATGGTATGATCGTTTTTCACAGTACATTATGCGGACTGAGTTTGTATGCGGCAAGTGTGATAATTCTCTTTTTATTTTTCATAAAGGTAGTAGCATTTCTTATTTGTTGTTGTATGTGAATGACATTGTGCTTACTACCTCATCTAATTTGTTGAAAAATGAGATCATTGTATTGCTTAAAACCGAAGTTGCTATAACTGACTTGGGGAACTTGAGTTATTTTTTGGGGATATCAGTGACTTGATCTGCAGATTCTATGTTTTTGTGTCAGCGTAAGTATGCATAGGAGATAGTATACAGGGCTAAAATGGCAAACTGCAAGATAATGTCCACTCCGGTTGACTCTAAATCAAAGCTTAGTGTTGTTAATGGTAATCCAGTGACCGATCCCACCCTTTACAGGAGTCTTGCAGGTGCACTACAATATCTTACTTTCACCAGGACTGATATTGCTTATGTTATTCAGCAGGTGTGCTTATTCATGCATGCCCCCATGAAACCTCATTTTACTGCCCTTAAGCGTATCATTCGATACGTTAAGGGAACACTCGACTATGGATTGCATCTATACCACTCAAAATTGACCAGGTTGTTATCATATACAGATGATGATTGGGCAGGCTGTCCGAACACGCGTCGCTCCACCTCCGACTACTGTGTGTTCTTAGGGGATAATCTCATTTCTTGGTCTGCCAAAAGTCAAGCCACATTATCCTGTTCGAGTGCAGAAGCAGAGTATAGAGGCATTGCAAATGTTGTTGCTGAGATCTGCTGACTCCGAAACCTTCTTTTGGAGCTTCAGTGTCCTTTGCGTAAGGCGTCTTTGGTGTGCTGTGAGAACATATCCGCCATATATTTATCTCATAATCCGGTTCATCATTATCGAACCAAACACATTGAGATGGATATACACTTTGTTCATGATAAGGTTGCCATCGGTCATGTTAAGGTGTTGAATGTACCTTTTTCGTATCAATATGCAGATATCTTCACGAAAGGGCTTCCTAGACAGCTATTCCTTGACTTCAGATCCAGTCTCAGCGTCCGGCCTCCTCCCGCTCCAACTGAGGGGATGTATTAACATATATTATTAAAATATACTCCATATATTTTATAATATTTAGTGTTGTATAATTATGGTAGACATAAGATCCTTATTGTATTATGATTCCACATTGTACACACTATATATTTTTGTATTAATGAGAAAGACTCGTCAAAGGAGATTAATACAATCAAACACATTCTATAATTTAGAAAGATAATTTATTAATGTAATAATCGATTAAAGAAAAATGAAAGCTTCATTTTTCGGATTGATTTAGAAACACAATTTGAACATATTTTGCCTTCATTCTGTTGCTAGAAACGATCCATTCCATTAATTTAGAACCTCAACGAATCCAAATGCGTAGTACTTTTATATGATGAGTGGAATGTAATGAAAAATTAAGGAAGATTATAGGGATGGAGAAATGAACTTGATGAGATTTTACATTCATGTTTTTAGGGTAATGAAAATATTGATTTCCATGGTTTTTAAAGAGAAAGAGGAGAAAGAGAAAAGTGAGAAATTGAGAAGGTTAGTGGTGGGGATAATTGATTTTGTCCTAAAAGATTGGGGAAGTTGGAATGTACTTGAATGATCCAATAAAATTATTTATTGGAATTTTAATATGTTAACGGTAACTTTGAATTCAATGTGGGATAAATAATACTAAAATTTTGATACAAAATGTTTAGTACCAAAATTAACTAATACTCAAATTGTTGGAAAATTGCTACCGGTCTGTCCACCCATAAGGGCTGCTAATTAGCGAGTTAGCCTATTAGTTTATCCTCCTAAAACCTAATTCTTAGCGTATAAATATATCAATATGAGTGTTGGAAAATGATGATTTCCTCATTAATATGACGGCTAGGTTTGCATCATTAGTTCATCCACTTCTGCAAGGAGAAAACTGATAAATTTCCTAAATTAGTATTTACGCTTCAAATACTACACATATCAAACACAACATAAATCTAACCCGAAATTTTATTCCCAGATTAGCCAAAAGGCTTAATGTGATAATCGTTCCTTTACATATGCGTAGCAGGAGTTAGTAAAATGACACTGTAGAATTTGTTTCCTTGACTTTGTTGTTTTGAAGTGGCACTGTAGCTATCGTAGGTAGGCTGCAGTTTTCTTTTTCTTTGTAATTCTTCCACTTTGATAATAAAATTTCTTTATTTACCAAAAAAAATGACATCCTCGGCCCGTCCAGAGCGTGAGTAATTCTTTTATGCCATCAATATAAATTAAAAATGAAAGAATATCAATCAACATCGGTATATGACACGAGAGTAGATACGGAGGATGGATATAAATGCAATCCATAATCAAGCGTGCCCTGTATGTATCGTATAATGCGTTTGAGTGCATGCATGTGCTCAATCCGCGGATCATGCATAAATAAACACACCTGCTGAACTGCATAAGTAATATCTGATCTCGTGAAAGTAAGATACCGAAGAGCCCCTGCAAGACTATGATAGTGGGTGAGATCCTCATATGGTGTGCTAGAAGTATCACTCAGCTTCGGTTTGGTATCAACCGGAGTGGAAGAGGACTTACAAGATGACATGCCAACTCTCTCAATAATCTCAGCCGCATACTTCTTATGGGATAAAAATAGACCATCTGTATGACGAGTGACAGTTATGCCCAAAAAATAACTCAAGAGGCCCAAGTATTTCATAGCAAATTCTGAACTGAGAAGGGACATGATAGACTTGCGCAAGTTATCAGAGGAGGCAGTCAAAATTATATCATCCACATATAACAGAATGTATGCTAGAGAAGAACCACAACGATATATGAACAGAGAATGATCATACCTGCTGTGTGAAAACCAAATAGTATACACATAATCTGCAAACCTCTTATACCAAGCTTGTAGAGCCTGCTTAAGCCCATACAAGGACTTCTTCAGTAAACAGACATGGTGAGGATACTTCGGGTCCTTAAAACCCAAGGGCCGATGCATGTAAATTGTCTCCTTAAGATCACCGTGTAAGAAAGCATTTTTCACAATCCATCTAATGAATGGGCAATGCTTTCGAGAGAGCCATACTAAGCACAATACTAATGGTTGCCGGTTTGACCACCAGACTAAATGTCTCTCCACAATCCACGCCAACCTGTTGTATTTTACCATCACCTACAAGATGGGCCTTATGCCTCTCAAAAGAACCGTCAGAATTGTCTTTATGAGTAAAAATCCACATAGAACGAATAATATTGACACCAGGCGGACGGGGTACCAACTTCCATGTCTTATTTTCAATAAGAGCATTATATTCGTTATCTATAGCTATTTTCCATTTTGGGTCATGAAGGACAGACAATGGGTTACGTGGTAGGGGTGATTTAGTGACATTATAATTAAGATGAAAATATCATTTTGATTTAAAAATACCCCATTGGCTACGAGTAACGGGCCCTTGACTCGAGATAGAATCAGACAAGATTTGGATAGGGGACGGGTTGGCACTGGACTGGCCAGCAGGCTGTTGGCTGAAACGGGAGGGGGGACATATGTGGGCCAGCAGGCAGTGGGCCTGCTGGCCATAAACCGTAGGCTGAATCGAGACCTGGGTATGACCCGAGAGTAGGTGGGCCTGCTGGCGGAATTGAATCATGGGTAGGTTGGGCCCATTGTTGGAGAATATACGGTGAGAGCCCATCATTCAAAAAATTATAATTACTAGGCACGATATTGGACAAATTAGCAAACGGAAATTAGATTTCATAAAAAATGACATGACGATTAATTATGATTTTATTAGCGGATAAATGAAAACATTTGTAACCATGATGATTAGAATGATAACTCAAAAACACACAAGCGGTAGAACGAGCTTGTAGTTTGTTAATTGTAGTAGATGGAAAAACGGATAGCACAAACACCCTAAGATGAGAATATGAGGGATCTTTATTATTAAGAATTTTTAGGGGTGAGTGATATGCTAAACCTTTGCTAGGGAGTATGTTAAAGAGGTAGGTAGCCATTTGTAATGCATGATGTCAAAAAGACGGAGGTAAGAAAGCATGTGCTAGTAAGGTGCGGACAAATATTATTAATGGTATGAATTTTTATTTTGGCCTTCCCATTTTGTGAGGGCGTATGAGGACAAGAAAACCAAAAAGATATGCCATGAGTGTCACAAAATTCCCGAAATGACCCATTATCATATTCCCTACCATTATCACATTGAGTGTTTTTAATTTTCCGTTCAAATTGGATACAAATGAAAGTTCTAAATTTTAAGAATGTGGAAAAAACTTGAGACTTTTTAGACAAAGGAAAAGTCCACAAAAAAATAGAATAATCATACAAAAATAAAACATAATAACGATGGCCCAAAGAGCTCAAAACGGTAGATGTCCAAAAGGGTCAAAGTTAACAGAAACCTAATTATTAGTCGTTAATTTTCGGACATACAAAAATTTTAATTAAGTGAGGGGCATGAAGGACATTTTTAAAGACGAGAGGTGGATGTGGAGGGGGTAAATTTTTGTGACCATAACCACAAATTGGAATTGAATTGTCATTACCAACAATTATGCCACGATTATTGCTCAAATTGAAATAAGACGAGAGATTACCTTGTGCGGATGTCATATGAGAAGTGGCTCTGGTGTACATGTACCAATTTGCATCCAGGAGATTTAATCCAAGTGTATGCATTGTGACCTCGATATCCGTGGATGTCGGGACTACTGCTGGGCCCACAACAACGAAGGCCTGCTGAGGCCGAGGCCCAAGCAGGCCAGCATGCTGCCAAGGCCGAGTAGGCTGTTTGGTCTATGAATTCGGAAAACTGGGCCTTTGAAAATTCTGGAAACTAGCCTAGTTTGCTGGATAAGGCTGGAAAGGCACATTGGGCCACTAACCCAGCCCCACATCCAGTTGGCCTAAGGCTGCGGTTAGTGGTGATGCGGTCCAGCCGGCCCACTGCCACCACGTTCTCCACTGCTCCAACCACCGCCACCGCCACCGTCACTTCTGCGGCCGTCGCCGCCGTTCTTGCCACCATTTTCCCTATTTTGACCATTTTTTCGCCACCGTTGTTACGATTTGGCTAGAATTATCTGAGAACGAGTGAGGGTCATCGGACGTGGCCATCATCATGACAGAATTTGCTCCAGTAGCCGCCTTTTTAGCCAAACTGACCTCTTCTAATGTGAGCATGGAACGGTCCTGGTAGAACGGTGGGAGCGAATTACTTTAACGAAGGAGTCTCCCAACGCCATTATAGGCTTCGGATAGGCCTGCAACCACCTGAAGAACAAAATGATCATTGGTGACGGGCGCAGTAACGTTCTTGAGTTGATCCGTCAATTCCTTCAGCCTTTTACAATAGGCTGAGACATTCGGAAAATCCTCCATATTGACATGAGAAAATTCCTTCTCAAGAGTGATGGCACGAGAATTTTTGTTATCTTGGAATATATCATGCACTCTATTCCAAGTTTCCATCATTGTGGCGTCGAGTTCAATAATCGTCTGCAATAGGTCTGTAGAGATAGTGGAATAAATCCATTGGAGTACTGTAGCATCAAGAGTCGTCCATAACATAGAGTCATCATCGGCGGTAGGCACCTTCTCCTTGCATGCTTCCGTGGGGATGATGTGATGAAGGACTTGATGCGAGCATGAACTTTAAATAATTCTGCCCACGTCGCGTATTGGACGTTTTCCATCTCAAGAACGATAGGGATGTGGTTCTTAATGTTGGATACTGTAAGGGCAGGATGAAACGTGTTCTTTGATAGACACGATGAAAGAACGAAAGGAGAATGAGGGATTTGGAAGAATCAATTTGGGAGAGAAAAAAACAAGTGTCGGCCGTCGGCCGGAGGCTCGGATTCCGAGAAGGAAGAGGGCGGCGGAAGGTGTTCGGGAGAAGGTAATTTTGCCCTAGACTTCTAATACCATTAAAGAATATAATCCCTTGATTATTTTCATTAATGAAAGAGGTATATATACAAATATACAATATCTAAATATGGAAAATAAATCTACATTTTCCTACTATAATTCTAATAGCTTTCCCTTATACAAGACTAATACAATAATTCTACAACTATGGTAAGTTTAATATACACAATTCGTTCCTTTGATATACACGGCTTTGTTCGTGTATATCATGGCTTCTGTCAAAAAATATTAACTTGTGATAGTAAATTAGTTACGAAGTATAACTTTTATAAAGTTATAATTACTTGTTAATCACATCCTTTTAGTTGTAATATCTTATAAGTTATCTGATCGTGTAAATATATATTATCACATTGCTAGTCACTAGCCTGCAATGTTTGTAATTCTCGTAAGCATAATCTGCTGATGCATATGTGAATCTTCTCCATGTGATCACTTGGGCTAGTAGTTCAATTAATGCATCCTATGGCGTCAACCTATGCAAAATTGTTTTGGCCTTTTCCAAGAAATAGATACAGTGATCGAAAGAATAAGTAACATAATTTTAGAGTAAATGTATTTTGTTATTGCTTTATTTTGAGTTGAAGGTCTATCAGAAATAGTTTTTTTATATCCATGATAGGGGGTAATATCTGCATACACTCTACCTTTTTCAAACTCTATTATGAAATTATACTGGATATATTATTATTGTTATTGTTAGTCAACTGAATAAAAAGTTTTAATAATATATGAGATAGATTGGCATATAATTGATGGGAAATAGGTTGCAATCAAATAATGGTTACAATCGTCTCTTACTCGGGAGAGGGCATTAATTCAGAGAATCCGTAGGGGAAATTTGTTGGTCCTTTTATGCATCATCAATCAGATGTCATTTCGTGAGTAAATGCACAAGGAAAATTATTGGGTCAAACGATCGTAATTAATTAACCTTTTTATTTCAATTCATGTGAATCTATTTATTTGGGTACCAAGTTTACCAATAATTTTTTTTTTTTTAAATTTGTGATCAAACATATTATAATGTGTGATATAAGACTTTTAAAATTTATAATCTTAAATTGATAATCAAATTATAAGAAATCAAAATTTTGTTAGAACTGAACGAGTTATGTTATGACTCATTATTTCTCCCATCCTGAAGTACATCTCCCCTAAGTCATATTTAAACGAATTAATGATCCGCTCATTTATTAACTCTACCTGATTCGCTCAAATTCAACCTGACCAGCCAGGTTCACATTCCAACTTAACAACCAACTTTGCTTGAGGTACATATAATGCGAGACGAAAATCATCTTCATCATCATCCGACGTAGTATACATCAAAGAAACCATAAAGCATAAAATAATAGTAATTCTAGTAACATTCACGTACCAAACACGAAAAGGAAAATTTAGAAATGGCAGTAATACTGTTTTATTAGTAGTACAAGCTGGTTTTCGACAACCAACCCATTCTAATTAAACTCATCACTACCAATCACCCAAAATTTTATCCAAAAATCACCATGACTAATTAATACCACCCTTTATAGAATTTTACAATGTTGTGTGCAAATTAAAACGGATATCATGTACTAGTAATAATACCCCTTACATAATTTTATAGTGTGTTACTGCGTGCAAACTGACCACCATATACTAATACCTCTATAGACTTTTATAGTGTATGACGGCATACAAACTGACACGAATACCATGTACTAATAATACCCCCTACAAAATTTTAGTGGGTGGCTATGTGTAAACTGACACAGACACCATATACGGACAACACTTCTTACAAAATTTTATAGTGTGTAGCTGTGTGCAAACTGGCACTGACACTATGCACTAATAACACCCCTTACAAAATTTATAGTGCATAACTACGTGCAAATTGACACGGACATCGCCATTATAAAAAGATCCGCACCGATATTTGTTCACATCTAGTTACATGATGGAGCAAGCATTAGGGTTGTCATCACTGAACATGGTAACATATGCAGGGTCCTCAAATGTTGAAACTGTTCCTGTTGTTGGGTTCTGATCTACCCTTCTAACATAACCAGGAGGAGCCTTCTTGTCATATGCAGCAGCAGCATAGGGCTGAGCCACCAAATTGTAAGGCACATAAGGCCAAATCTCAGCCTTTTTCCCTGTTGATTTTGCCTTCTTTAACACCTTGTGTGCTTCCACATATCCTGTTACTGTCACCTTTTGCTGTTTCCTGTTTATCTCCACTGATTTAACTCCTACATTCAAACATTAAAGAAATGATTTGACTCACCATAATTTAACATATAGGTTGTCAACATCACACCCCTTGAGGTGCGGCCCATCTCCAGATCCTGCTAATGCAAGATGAGTGTGCACCGGTTGCCTTTTTTTTTTTTTAATTATTATTGTACTTCAGTGGCTAGTTAACGTTTTTATCGATCAGGTTACAAATTACATACTACTAGGTTGTTTTACTTCATGTGACGCAGTTTGATCTGACGCCGAGTTTAAGAAAGTAAATGAGATATATTTAAATTTTGTGGTCTTATACTAAAAATGTATATAATTTATTAAATGCCCTTTGAATCTTGTGGTGATATATATATATTAGAGAATTAGTATTAAATATATAAAGTGACGTTCTTTTTAAAACAAATTGGAAAGGGGAGTAACATATAAATTGAAACAGAGAAAGTAATACTTGTAATGTATATCATTCCCAAGCTCCGTCACATTTTTTGTGGTCTTGTCTCACGAGAAAGAAGTAAAGACTTCTAAAATATATGTCTTCTAAAACAAGTCATAAATATTTGTGTGGTTGAAAAATATCTCATCAAGTATAAAATAAAAATCTTAAAGTTAAATTGATTTCTCAACATCGAAAAGAATGTCATTTTTTCTATAACAGACTAAAAAGAAAAAGACCCCACATAAATTCATGAGACATGAGTACCTATAATCAAAGTTGCATAATATAGTGGCTTGAACAAGAGGAAAATTTCAATCCCCATATACAAGCCAATGCTGTAAATTACAGAAGATGAATCCAAATGGAGGAAAAGAACTAAAAATCAAGTATATATTATAACATGCATATGGTGTTTAATTAATTACTTACCACTTAATGAAGACAAAGCTTTCTTGACTTTGAGCTCACATCCATCACAATCCATTCTGACTTTGAGCTCCACTGTCTGAAACTGTTTCTTCTTGGATTTATGACCACTACTCATCATATCAGAAATATACTCCAAAGTTCCTCCAAATCCCATTTTCTTTAATTTTTGGTACTTTACTCTACAATCTCCTTATTATTCCTATGCTTAAAACAAATTCCTTAGCAAAAAACACCAAAGAGATGTATTAATTTAAAGGAGAACCTATATATATATACTAAGAGAATAAGGTGTTATGAGTTAACTTATACTCAAAGGTAGCTTTAAATTAGACTTAGCAAGAAAATTCCCTCTAATAATAATGAACTCTTCTAAAACAAATTATGTTTGCTTCCTATGATATATTTTCTTTACGCAGGTCTACTTCTTATATAGGCATTCTTTTTTTCAAAACGGAGTAAAAAGTGAAGGAGGCCCCCCAAAAACATGTGCTTGATATTTTAAGGGGCTCATTATAGGCTAATAGCTCATGCAAGCAATATATATATTATTAGTATAAAAATGAATATGTAGTTGTATCTTACTTTTGATTAGAAAAAAAATAAAGAAAAGAAAACGCGGTCAGTATCACGAAATAATAGTGAGATACTATATTATAGTTGTATTTTATTACTCTATAATGATAGTATTATTATTAGAAATAAAAAATCTTTATCGTTGATGATAATTTCCCATAAAATATTTTAAACTATTTTTAATTATAAAAGTTGTATTTTTATCAGACTTCATATCTAACTGAAAATTATGTAAATATATATCATAACAACAACGACAACAAATTATGTGGATTTATCATTAAAAACTAGTATTAAATTAATGTCCGAATTGAGAGTTAAAAAACAGAAGATCTGACTCTCATTCTCTAGTTCTTTTTTTTTTTCCCGGTAAATAAACAATTTTATTTCCAAGTAAACGTTGAAGTAGAGAGTAAAAAAACACAAGCATGGACATAGCCCCATCTTGCGAACACCAGCAAATATCCTAACACCTAAATCAAACCTCTACTCATATTCTTCTATGGGATCACAGGGTAACGATTAAGCAGCTCCAGCCCTTTGCTCAGTCGTGGACACTTGTTCCAAATAGCAGCTGAGTAATCACAAAGAAAAAACAGATGATCATGGAACTCTTCATGAGAATCACATTTTAGAGTCCACCACACCCCACTTGAACAACCTATCCCTTGTCTGTGTAAGATGATATTAATCTCCCTTGAGGAGTCTTTCATTAATATCAAGGTATATATAGAGTACAATATTCATCCCTTATACAATAGGAATCCTAAGCCTATACAAAAGAGGAATCCTAAGCCTATACAAAAGAGGAATCCTAAGCCTATACAAAAGAGGAATCATAGTCTTACCATAATTATATTTACACAATATATGAAAATATTCTAATTATGGGTAGGGAATATATTTACACGTTTACACACCCCCTCAGTCGGAGCGGGAGGAGGCCGGATGCTGAGACTGGCTCGAAGTCAAGAAATAAGCGTGCGGGAAGTCCTTTGGTAAATATGTCGCATACTGATAGGATGATGGAACATGTAACACTCTGACATGGCCTAACGCAACTTTCTCACGAACGAAGTGTAGGTCTATCTCAATATGCTTGGTTCGCTGATGTTGAACCGGATTATGAGAAAGATAGATGGCAGAGATGTTATCACAATACACAATAGATGCCTGACGCAAAGGACATTGAAGTTCTAACAAGTAAATTCTGTGCCAACAAATCTCAGCTACTACATTTGCAACGCTCTCGTACTCGGCCTCGGACCGGAGCGAGATAGGGTAGCATGTCGCTTGGCAGACCAAGAAATCGATTATCCCCTAAGAAAACACAAAAGCCGGGAGTGGAGCGTCGCGTGTCCGGACACCCTGCCCAATCTGCATCCGTATATGAAAGCAACCTGTCTGGTGCAGAGGGGTATAGGTGCAAACCATAATCAAGAGTGCCCTTAATGTATCGAATGATACGCTTAAGAGCAGTGAAATGAGACTCCCGGGGGTATGCATGAATAAGCACACCGCCGAAAAAGCATAAGCTATGTCCGGGACCGGTGAATGTGAGATGCGAAGTGCACCTGCAAGGCTCCTATACGAGTAGGATCGAGAGGCGGAGCACCATCCATAGCACCGAGCTTAGATTTGGAATCAACCGGAGTAGGCACCTCTTTGCGGTTCGCCATCTTAGCCCCGTACACAATCTCTTCGCATACTTACGCCGACACAAGAACATATGATTGGCGGACACTGGTCACCGATATCCCCAAAAAGTAAATCAGCTTTCCCAAATCAGTCATTGCAAATTCGGACTTGAGAAAGGCAATAATCTCATTTTTCAATCCGTCGGAGGAGGCAGTAAGAACAATATCATCCACGTAAAGTAATAAGTAAGCCGTGCTACTACCTCGATGAAAAATGAAAAGTGATGTATCACTCTTGCTGCATACAAACCCAATACGCAAGATATACCGGCAAAGCGATCATACCACGCACGGGGCCCGCTTCGGAGCCATATAGTGACTTACGGAGACGGCACACATAGTGAGGAACCGCTGGA
Source organism: Anisodus tanguticus (assembly GCA_034509755.1). Classification (NCBI taxonomy): domain Eukaryota; kingdom Viridiplantae; phylum Streptophyta; class Magnoliopsida; order Solanales; family Solanaceae; genus Anisodus; species Anisodus tanguticus. The sequence goes on along the minus strand of CM067552.1, from coordinate 6,430,406 downwards.
TGGGTGAACCCCGGTGGCGATGCATGTAGATCTGTCTCTCTCGGATCCCCATGTAAGAATGCATTCTTCACATCAAGCTGATGGATCGGCCGGTGTTTGCCCATGGCTATGCTCAAAACTGTGCGGATGGTAGCCGGCTGAAGGTCTCACCACAATTAATGCCCTCCTGCTGATTTGTGCCATTAGCCACAAGACGGGCCTTATACCTCTCAAGATCCCCATTGTCTCTGAACTTGTGACGAAATAGCCACATACAACGAATGACATTCACCCCCTCAGGTCTAGGTACTAGATCCCACGTGTGATGTTTAGTTAAAGCATTGAATTCCTCATACATAGCCGCATTCCAATTAGGGTCTTGTTTGGCCAATTTTGGGTTCTTTGGAAGTGGAGAGATGGTTTGGGCAGACAAGTTGAAATGGACTTTGGGTTTGAAGATTCCATGCTTTGAACGAGTTTCCATTGGATGGGTAGGGACAGTGGGTGGCGAAGTGGTGTCTGAGACGGGGGGTAAAGTCGGATAAGGAGAGGGTAGGGGCGAAGCCGTCGGAGGTGCCGCGGCTCCTGGATCGAGAGTCACGGTGCTAGAAGGTTGACAGGCTTCTCTGAAGTTTGGGTGCCGCGGCTCTGAAGACGGAACAGAGGATGTGAGTTGTTCGATTATGAGGGGAGAGATAGCAGACTCGTCAAGAAATGAGTAGTCCTGTTTTTGGAATTTTGGAAGATTCGAAAATGGGAATGTGGTCTCGTCGAATGTGACGTGACGAGATATGTGGATTTGACGAGTCGACAAGTCATAGCATAGATAGCCCCTATGGTTCGGCGGGAATCCTAGAAAGACACATGGAGTGGACCTAGGAGCAAGCTTGTGAGGGGCGGTGGAGCTAAGGTTGGGATAGCACAGACAACCAAAAATCCGTAGATGATCATAAGAGGGGATTCTATGGTAGAGGATTTCGGTAGGGGTCATATTGTGAAGAGTGCTAGTAGGGAGAATATTTAGTGTGTATTCTGACATTTTAGCAGCATAGACCCAGAAGGGTGGAGGGAGTGAGGCATGAATCAATAGGGTGCGAATCATATTGTTAATGGTGCGGATGATTCTTTCAGCTTTACCATTTTGTGGTGAGGTGTGAGGGCAGGAGAAGCGAAAGACCATGCCATTATTGGTACAAAAGCGGTGAAACATAGAGTTATTGAATTCACGACCATTATCGCACTGAAATGATTTTATGCCTTTTTCAAATTGTGTTTGAATGAAATTGCGAAACTCAAGAAATTTGACAAACACTTCCGATTTAAATTTAAGAGGGTATAACCAAACGTAGTGTGAAAAATCATCAAGCAACACAAGATAGTATTTATGACCGAGAGAACTAGGGATATGAGATGTCCATAAATCGGCATGTATGATATCAAAAGGAGCAAATGTAACACTAGTAGATGATTTAAACGGAAGACGAATATGTTTGCCTAAAGAGCAAGAAACACAATTTTGGGCAAGTTTCCCATTACAAGCAATGAAATTGTTGCCTCTAAGAAAATTAAAAACTGGGACTCCTGGATGACCAAGCCTATTATGCCAGGTTGAAGAAGAAACAACCGCTAGAGTGACGGGAGAGCAAGATCTGGCAGCGGAGGTGGAAGTGAATGGATAGAGATCCCCCATGCTATTGCATCTCGTAAGAGGTGTCCCCGTATGAAGACCCTTTACAGTAAAACCAAAAGGGTCAAAATCCACAGAGACATAATTATTACGAGTAAATTGGCGGACAGATATGAGGTTCTTAATCATGTGTGGGGCATATAGGGTGTTTTTGAGGGAGAAGGGTGGATGAGGAGGTTGTGTGTATGAGGTACCATAACCCTTAACTGGAATGCGTTGTCCACTACCAACTGTAACATATTGAGGATGCTTTAAACAAAACAGTTTAGGAATAGTACCTGCAGACTGGGTGACGTGAGATGTGGCGCCCGAGTCCATGTACCAAGTATTGTCGAGTTGTTGCATAGATAGGGTCTTTGAACGCCCGACCCAACTCGGTGGGTGTCATGCCGAAGGCGAGGGCTGCGGGACCTGACCTTGCATGAAGTGGGCCTGCTGAGGGGCTGGAGCGGGGCCTAACAAACCGGGGTAAGAATACGGATTGTATGGCTGTTGGTACTGGAATGGACTTGGCGCCGCGGCTCGAACCCGGGGTGCCGCGGCTCTGTCTTGGGCGTCGCGCGCGCGTAGACGAACCGCCGAGGAGTCGCGGCCCGCTTGTTCTGCGATCTCATTCGTTATTCTGCCGTTTGTTGGTTACGTTGACCGTGACCCTTGCCACGACCACCGCCTCCTCTACCGCCGCGGCCTTTTCCACCCTTGCCCGCGGCCCCGCCGCATTGTTGGGAGTTGTCCGGTGGCGTCGATCTTGGGGTTGCGTGTCGACGGCTAACACCGCCGGGCGTGCTCATCCTGCTTAGCACGACGGGTTTCTTCGAGCAACAATTGTGAGCGAGCTTTGTTAAAACTCGGTAGCAGATCTGCCTGTTGAATAATGGTGGCCAAAGTATCATATTCGAACTTAGTAAGGCCGAAATCATTTGTAGCACCATTTTATCGTCGGTGATGGCGTGCCGATGTTGGAGAGTTGATCCGCTAGAAGTTTAAGCTGCTTGCAGTACTCAGAGACATTGGAGAAGTTTTCAAGACGTGTTTTGTTGAATTGTTCTTCCAAATACACGGCACAAGTGTGCTTGTTGTCCTGAAAAATTTCCTCCAAACGATTCCACAAGTCAAGGGCTGTGGAGTCAGATTTCATGATAGTAAGGAGCAAATCCTGAGAGATACTACCATATATCCATTGTTTGACGCCGGCGTCGAGACGATGCCAGATAGAATCATCAACCTCCGTTGGGCACGGAATAGTGTCATCAATATGGTCAAGCACGTTATAGAGACATGCATGATTGCGAAAAAGTTCAACCCTGGGGAGAATATTGGTTGTTTTCTTGATCAAGAATAATGGGAATATGGTTCTTGATGTTGGAAACAGTAAGGGCGGGATGAAACGGGGGTGATGACTTTGTGGTGGGATTTGTGGAGGTAGAGGCGTCAGAAAGTGTGGAAGAATAAGGGATAGCCATTTAGAGAAGAGAAGAAAGGAAGAACAAAACCCGAAAAACAAGAAGAAAATCCGAGAGGGCCGCAGCGTAGGAGAGGCAGCCAGCGGCTGTGGAAGAGAAAGATTTTTAGGGTTTTGTTTATTTGGCTCTTAATACCATGTAAGATGATATTAATCTCCCTTGAGGAGTCTTTCATTAATATCAAGGTATATATAGAGTACAATATTGATCCCTTATACAATAGGAATCCTAAGCCTATACAAAAGAGGAATCCTAAGCCTATACAAAAGAGGAATCCTAGTCTTACCATAATTATATTTACACAATATATGAAAATATTCTAATTATGGGTAGGGAATATATTTACACGTTTACAGTCTGCAATCTACCCCATAGTGCCATGTGTAGGATAAACACCCACTTTGGGCATCCATAGTTGTTACAAATCAACTTTCTCCAGGCAGCTTTGACGAAATTCCCTCTAAGCTTTAGATACAATTGCTTGATGGAAAATCTAGGCATATATGCCATAGAAGCATCATCATAACCAGCAACTATAAGATATTTGTTGGGAATTGTTGGGTTCGTAAATCAAATAGTAAGCACAACAGAAGTTAAAATTTCTTACCCAACAACAATCCTGACATGACTTATATGATAATCATGTTGTATGTTCAAAATATGATAAAAGAAAACTTACAGGTTTTTGTACGCGGGATTCAACACTAAGGTATCCACACGATTTATTCCTCGATTGCAAGATCTAACTCCAGTGTATAGAAAGCTAGGAAATCTTGCTTTAGGAACTGAAAAGTTATTTTCTGTAACCTCATAATTATGAGGTATGTGTTGTATATATAGGAGTTCAGGACAAAACCTAAACAAATATAAAACAGGAAAACCTGGGCTCATGTTAATATTCAGTGGACCAGCCCAGCTGATCCACTTCACACGCCCAGAGTGGACGGCCAAGCTCCCATTTTGTGCCAGTAATTTCTGGCCCAATTGCTTCCCTGTATTTGTTCGAGTATCCATATAATATATCCAACACATTTAATTAATTCTGAAATCTAATTTGACTTAATTAAATAATTTCTATCAAATAGAAATATTCAATAATTATTATAAATTAAATATCTTGATTCTCAATTGAATATTTAATACTTTCTTAATACACTCTTAGATCGAAGAAACAATCGTATATAGTGTGACCCTATAGGCCTTCACTTATCGACATTAATCTAATTAAGGTCCATACGAAACTCCTAGATTGCGTCGTATGACGAACTCAATATGTGAAGTACGTTTACATGAATCCATCAAACTTAACCTTTATGCGGAACTATAAATTTCTTTCATTCGCGACACACTCGATTAAGCTTAGGATTTGCCAAGTTTCTATCCAAATGGCTTAATCACTTTATCTCACATTTATTAGTTGACAACTAGACCATATTCTAAATATGTCTCTTTCACTGGCCATTGACTTTAGTCAACCTAATAACATTGAGAGGTTGAGTGCTCTCTCGAATTTCCAATCGATGAATGGATTTTATTCTTGGCTCAACTACCATCTTGATTTACATCCTGATGAACCCAACACAAGCCGTATCTTTTCCAGAAGGAGTTTAAGCTTAGAACTTGGTCAAAGTACATCATTCTATAAACAAGGTGCGTATTGACCTCAAGTCAAAGGACCTTTATATTCCACACGCCGATAACACTATAGACATGTATAACAAATAGTTTATCGGCAGGGTATACCAATACTTCTCCAAAGTATTCATGTGTCCATCACGAGTAACCATTACTCGTAACTGTGAGACATGCTACATTCTCCAAGAATGTTATGTAGACCACATGTCGACTTATAGAATATCATCGATATCCCATTCTTGATGATCATTAGTCGAGGCTATTTTGAGAGTTACGTTCTATAATTAATATCTCACTCTATTAATGACAACGTAAGCTTAAAGGATGCACATATATGAATAATTGCAAACAATCAAACAATAATTCAATAATTGTATATGCCATAAATATTAATCTCATTAATAATACGAATGTGTTCAAGTACATTTTGTCCCTAATGTAGATTGCCTATAGGACATACATACTTTCAATATTTCCTTGCTTGGAGAATCTTATGCTCCATCAAGGAAGCTTTGTTAGTTTGTGTAAAAAATGAATCTTGGGCCTAACTCAACCCCAAAATCTAGCTTGTAGGGTGAGAATTGTCCAAGTCCATATAAGGAGTCCATGTTCCCATTCCATATCCTATGTGAGACTCTTAACACTCCCCCGCACGCTCAAATCTTGTTAACTGGAGCGTGTATAATATAATTTGGGGGCCCAACATTGGTGAACAAATAATTGAAATGTGTTTGGCTCTGATATCATGTAAAGAATAGATCTTGGGCCTAACTCAACTCCAAAAACTAACTTGTAGAGCGAGGATTGTCCAAGTCCATATAAGGAGTTCATGTTCCCATTCCATATACGATGTACGATGTGAGACTATTAATAATTTGTACTGTACATATGGAGTCATTTTTTTTATATAATAAGCATGCACCCACCTGACCCATAACCTATCCTTCTTCAGACTGATACTCCACAACAGCTTACAAATTGCAGCTCTGTTCCAGGTTTGGATGTCAAGTAGGTTAAGACCCCCAGATGCTCTAGGTTGACACAAGGAATCCCAGGCAACTAATGCTTTCTTAGATGCACCAGTTGATCCTGTCCAGAGGAACCTTCTACACACAGACTATGGATTTGATCAACTTTTGGGGAAGAATGAAAATCTGAGACCAAAACACTTGAATAGAGAACAAAATACTCTTTATCAATTGCACCCTACCAGAATAAGACAGAAACTTTGATGTCTAGTTCTTTTTTAAAATGGAAGAAGTAATTACTATTTGTTGCCTGTTTTATTAGTATTTGAAATAAGAATTAAACTTTATACAAAATTAAATTACATGATAAAATTTGAAAGGGAGGGACTACAAACTAGAGTAGTTAATAGGGGAAAAATGAAAGGAAGTAAAGGGGTTAAAAGAAAAGAAACAAAAAGTAAATTTAAATTTGACTCGGTAAAAGAAAAGAAAAAAGAAAAGGACAAATGTCCATGAAAAATGAAGCTGAGAAAGGTTGCAACAAAGTGTGGGTCCAAACTCTATGAAGGCAAACCACCAATAATAGAAAGAGTAGCTTCCACGTTTCGAGGTTTGCAGTGTACACGAGACAAATGGTACAACAACAAACATATTCATATTGTTCGAAATTTGCCTAGATGGAGTTGCGTCCACCCATCTTTAATAACTTAAACACTCGAATTCTGCATGTTAGAGTCTTTGATTCTTTATACGTGCATAATTTACTAAGTGAGTAGATGACTGTAGGGCTAACGATCGTCAAATTTCGTTAAGAAATGAAAGAGATATTGGTCCACTAAGTAAGGTGTTTGAGGCATAAAAATATGATGTGGAACAAATCTACCACATCGGTGGGAAAATGAAGAATTATTCTTTTTATAAGCCTAAAAATGGATAAGGGTTTGGGACCCCAAGAGGTAATCTATGTGTTTGAAGGAGGGAGGACCTAGGTGTGCTCGTGGGCTTCTTCTGATATAATCTTTTTGGACCCAAGAAGCTCACGACTGAAGGCACTTGAATTCGGCCTAAACACAATATATTGAGACCTTACTCTTATTTAAGGGCATCAGAAAGATACAGAAACAGTACAAAGAAAAGAACATAAACTCTTCCTTTTCCTCTAAATTTTACATTCTTCAGCAAGTCGTTTCATGTTTGTTTTCTTCGTCAGAATCAATCTATTTGCTTTGTAGTGTTGATTAGTTGTTGTTTTATCTTGAGAGATTATTTCCCTCTAACGTAAAAGCATATATACGGAGCAATCTTGTCTTCAAGACAGAGAGTCATCTCTTGACTCAGCCACAGTTGTAACAATCCAGATTTAGTGTTTCTTGATTTCAGGTTATCAAGATTCAAGACTCAACAAGCTTGCGGCAATTATAATCTTGGTTGTTTGTTTATCCTTTCGAACACTTGTAATATTTATTTACTTCCCGTATTGCTTTGATTCCAACAATTATATCCAACACATATAATCTCACCGGGTGGGGTCGGGAGAAGATAGAACGTAAGAAGACCTTACCCTTACAATCTCTAATTTTTCTAAAATTAACTCGTATTAGAGTTCAATTAAATTCGAATTGCGCATTGCAAGATCCATTTCTAAGGCCAACACTCGCAACAAAATTTTTTTTGTTTCCAAAGGCTCGACCCCAAAACCTCTTTAAGAGTGGTAGGGAGCGATTTCTCTAAAAATGTGCTCTACCCGACATAAATTCGGTTATAATCAGACTTCAATTCGAGTCACCATGATTTACCTCCTTCACAGACCTGTCGGACCGGGGTGTGGGGGCTCCTTGGGTGGGAGTTCCACCTCTTTTTGGAAAAAAGTGGAAAACAAAAAAAATGAAACCATGTACGCGTTTATCATTTGCCGTATGATCACATGGGCTGGAGAAAGCTGGGCTATTGTTTTACTTACTTTATTTATTTTTAGTAAAGAACACCTTACATTATTTTAAATTAATCAAAGTATTCTTTTTCAAAATTGAATTTTCCACATGTATAGGCGATCACAGAGAAAGAAAAGGAAAAGATAATCATTGTTGTTTTATTTAAACCATAGGTCAAGTTGGTATTTTTCAGGCAGCTCCTATTTTTAGGATGTTATTATTGCAACATTTCATAAAATCAAATGTCATGTGATCAGTTACAAAATAATACGTAAGAGAAACCAGACTGTCAATATTGTTCAACATATGTCTGGATTAATCATTCGGAGAAGGGATATATAGTTGTTTGGCTATGGAATCCAGCTGGATTTGATAAAAGGAATTTCATCACAACCAAATTCATTTGAATTCTCAAACCAGAGATTAATAAGACTATGTTGACAAAATAATTTTTTTTTTAAAAAAAAATAAAAAAAATAGAGGGCCATAAAGCTTTAACGGATCTTGTTAGTCATATTAGACCTTGCTTTAGCACATCTACGGCTTATTTATGCAAATATCTCTTTTTAGGCCATCATTTAAATTTTGTTCTTATTTTTAAAAGTTGTGCAAAATTAACCCTTGCGAAATTATTCTTTCGAATAATGTTAGACTTATGTCTAATATTTGTTGATACATTTCTCAACTTTACGGACAAAATATTAGACTCGTTTAACGTATAATAACTTACAAATTAAATTGTGATCTAACGTTTTCTTTTAAGATTTTCAGTTGGTTCAAATGGGATCTTTAGACCATGATGTCTATAAGTTGTAGGAGAAATAAAAAAAATGTCAATTATTAAACAACAATCCCCAAAAGGGACAACCAACGAAATTTTCACTATTTCAGAAGAAACTGTATGGTTTTCCCTTCAAATGGACCGATTTTTAATTTTTTTTTCTTTCAAATGGGATGCTCTTTAATTTTTTCTCCTTTAAAATCGAATTTATGTCTAGAGGTGAATACGTTTTTTAAGGGAGCAGGACATAATTTGTGGGATATTATATTGTAAAAATATAGACTTACACCCACATAAAAATTTATTTACTTTGAGGAACAAAAATTAAAGACCATCACAAAATATGGATGAAAGTGCAAGTGTCCCATTTTTAAACAGACAGGCCTAAAATTGAATTGCCTAAACTGATCTTATCAGTCATATTGAGCCTTGATTTATCCCATCTACATGTATCAAATGGACTGCTGATCCTGGTTGGGCCTATAGTGAGGGCAGAGGTAGTATAAAGGATTAGTTATATGGTGTAGCTAACATTTAAGAAATATTTATCCATAGTAACTATGAGGGTATTTTAAATTAATTATTACCTTCTATAGTTATACTATATATTTAAAGTAGAATGCTCTATTTTTATTCTTGACTGAGAATGTGCTCAGGTTTTGAGAGGAATACCTTCGACAACTACGCCATCTCCTTCTTCTCGTGATCCGACGAGAATTCTCCGTCAACTACGTCATCTTCTTCTTCTCCGGTGAAAAGAAGATGTCATCTCCTTGTTCTTGACTGAGAATCCACCGTCATCTCTTTCTTTTCCCTCCACCGCGGCCAATACGTTTCCCTATGAAATTCTTCGCCGCCGACGGTTTTAGATATGGGCGTTATCACCTCCGTCGGTTTCGAATTTGGCCGTCGCCGTTATCACCTCCGAAAATTTCGGTTTCAGATTTGTATTTTGTTTCTCTGGCTTCGTTCTACGAAATTTTAGAAATTCTGATGGGCGCTCCACCGCCGGAAAACTTGAGTTCCAGTGTAGATTTGACGGTAATTCTTCATTTTTTGAGTGTAAGTACATAGTTGAATATGTCTGGGGTCGCTGTATTTCGGATATAAGATTTGGTCGTTGTGAATACGTTGGCGGTTGCTTTATTTCGGAGTTCGAATACATTCAAATACAGACGAATATATTCAATGCCGATGATCTTACTGATCGGAGCTCAAATACAGTCAAAACATAGTTGAATACGTTGGTGGTCACTATATTTAATACTTGAGATCTGGTTATTGTGAATACGCCGGTGGTCGCTTTATTTGGGAGCTCTACATTCAAATACAGTCAAATACATTCAACACCAGTGATCTTTCTGGTCGGAGCTCGAATTCATTCAATTACAGTCAAAACAAAAGGATACATCAATACATTTAAATATAAGGGAATACACAACATAGTTGATAAATACTAGCTATGAAATGTAATAATTGAAACTATAACTATATCATGTTAGACACCAATAAATAGTAGCTATTTATGTAAGTTACTCTAGTATATATATATATATATATATATATATATATATATATATATATATATATATATATATATATATAGTTATTTTTCAGCCGTTATAATTGAAAAATAGCAACTGTTACAAAGATTCAAATTACATAGCTGAAACTTCAGAATGTTATCATAGAGTTTCACCAGGAATTTGATATTTCATGACGGTAGCTATTTTCTAAAAACAAATTAAAGTCGAGAACTGACCAGTGTGTGTTATTTTTATTGAAATGAATGGATCCGAGTCCATATGAGGTTGGGAAGGTTAATCCAAGATTAGATCAGTTAACGAAAAAGTTTTATTATGTGTCTCACACAACAGAAATAATTATACACTTGCTCAATGTTGATAAAAAAGTAAAGGACCATCTCATATATATATATATATTGAAGATGGTTGGCTCCGTTGTAGAAAAAAATGGATGCTAATACAATCAGTGATAGGAATAAGATTCTCTATGTAATAGCATCTAAAGGTGTGACTTAACAATTAATGAAATTGGATGAAAATCATAAAAATAGATCAAATTTCAGCTGAGGAAAATGTTAAGTGTTTTTGTATATTTGTCTAACTCTTTTTTCTGATGGATAAAATTATACAGTACTCACGCTAATGGAGAAGACAACAAATACCCAATAAATTAATTGAGATACACAAAAATTAACGTGAATACCATAATTTAAAAAAATTAATACATGATTTAGCTGTAATTGGAGTGGCCGTGTGGGACGTGCTAGAGACAAATTAAGAGTTAGGGTGTGTTTGGTATGAAGGAAGATGTTTTCTTGAAAAACAAATAGGTTTCTTTACTTATTTTCTAGTGTTTGGTAAGTAAGAAAAATGATATTATTATTTCAATAGAATTTATATGTAATCTACCAAAAAATATGGGGGTAAGATGGGGTGAGAAGTGGGGATGGCGCAGGGTGGGATGGGATGGTCAAGGGGTGTAACGACCCGCTAGATCATTTTGAGCTTTTGGACTCTTTTCCCCAATATGCATTTCCTTAGATTTAAAATAGTATTTGTGAACTTCCAGAATGAGTGGCGTGATTTTCGTGACAATCGTATAAGTATCAGAGATAAATTAGAAAAACTGAAAGTTCTTAAGTTAAGGAAATAATAAAGATTGACCAAAGTTAACACTGGAGGTTAGAGAAGTCGAATCAATGTTTCATCGATTCCATGAGGTTTGGAACGTGATTTATGACTTCGTTGGATGGTTGAGACAGATCTCGAGGGGCTCAGGAGTGATTTGGACCTTTGGTTGAGAAACTAGTTAAGTTAAAGTATTTGAGTTGACCAAGGTCAACGTCGGGCCAAGACGACCCCAGGTCGGTGTTTTGAAAGTCCCAACAGGTTTGTACTATGATTTTGGATTTGTCCGCAAGTTTTAGTTAGATTCCGATGAGTTTCGGATGGATTTGGATTGTGGCGTGCGCGCGATCGTATTTTATGTTTTGACGTTGTTTCTTTGGGTATGAAGGGTTACCATACTGAGAAAATGAGTTCTAAATTTATTTCGATTGAACCATTAGATCCATATCGTGATCACAAAATCATAGTAAAAAGAATCGTCGAATTTCGATGCCCAATTTAGGTTTGAGTTACAATATCATAATTAATGCAATATTGTTGGTTGCATTTTTTATTGAATAATGGTGTTGATATGATATCGGGGACCAGTTACTCGGAGTCAAGTCAAGGAGCTCCAATCTATGCAAGCAATGTTCATGCACAAAAGGAATCTTCGAAGCACTTGAAAGGATGCAGATACAAGTTTACAACATTTGGAGATCGCATGGGAGGAAGAAGAGCCTGAGATTCACACTGTCGCAGTTTGTTGTTGAACTGTAAACCGTAGACATGACCTGCGACACCATCTGGGAATCGTAGATGGTGCCTGACGAGTGACTTTGGCCTATTTTGATAGTTCGTGCAAATTTGAGTGCTTGATCACTTTTGGGCTAAGTTTGTAATAAGGTTGAGTATAAATAAGAACCTTAATCTTATTTCACCCTTAGCTTGTTTGATGATGAAAACTCTTATGAGAGATTAGTATTGTAGTTGATAGTTTAGCTCTAGTTCTTAGCATAATTTGTAGTGTAATTGCGAGGTTGTTCTTGACCTTATTCTTGATTCACACTTGAGTTTTGCTCACTAGTGGAATCAATCAATACCCTTATAGCTTATGTGCTTTAATAGTTTAATTTCATTGAAGTCTTTGATTTTATATATCATTAGTTGCTTTGGATTACTATTCTTGTGTCTATTCTCCTATCCTTTTAATTTCTGCATTTTCGGTTTGATTTCTTAGAGTTTCGTTTAGGAAATCGTATCATTATGTATCAGAGCTTAGGCTAGAGTTTTGTTTCTACAATTCTCAAATCCTAAGTTCTTCTTATTTGAAAAATCACAAAAATCTGAAAAATTTAAAAATCCACAAAAAAAAGTTGTTATTTGAATTAGGTGTTTCTATTGATAGATTTGAACTCCTAGAGGTTGAATCTATCGCATATCAAAATTTCAAGTGATTTGGGCAAGAACTCCATTGGATGACCTTCAACCTTGAAGAACACCAAGTGGGTCTGTAGAAATTAGTGCCATATTGACTTCAAAGGTTATTGGGCTTTGTTCTCCTTGTTGAGAGGAAGTTAGATATGAAATTTGAGCCAAATTGGAGTTGATTTGATACTAGTTGGAAATTTGATGTGTTCTTCATTTTTTATCAAGTTCTTGTGAAGAAGAAGACCAAAAGGTGGTGTTTGATCCAAAAATCCTATGGAAAATTTTGGAAAAACGTTTTTGGGCCCAAAAATAGCAAAAAGCTGAATCAAGTGGGTCCAATTCATTAAAAGCAGGAGAAATATTCAAAAAGTGGTCAGCCCAAACGGATCCCAAGAGAATTTGACGTCTTCAATGATTTGGCGGCGAAGCACGGTCTGTGAATCGCAAGTGAGGCCGCAGACTCCACCTGCGAAACGCAATCCAACTGCAAACCCATCTAGTGATTTTTGCCAACCCAGGTCTTTATCTGCGAATCGCATGTGGTGTCGCAGATATCATTTGTGAACCGCAGGCCTCACACACGTTTAGCATACCACACTTTTCAGGTTTTGTGATTCCAATTCAATTCTGAATCCATTTCTTTCACTTCATTGATTCTCTAAACTATTTAACATCAAGTAATTGACCTATTTGAATGTTAATTAGTTCTTGAGTCCCACTTTTTATTTCGTGCTATTTCTTCTAAGTTTTTCATTTTTATTTCGTTGAACTTCTTTGACTCCGTCCGTTAGATTTTGAGTCATACATCTTTCTAATTAACAAGAATCTATTCCTCCACTAGGCTAAGCAAACCTTGTGTAATTGAATGAACGTAGGTTCATTACAACCTTGTAAGAGCACTTGAGTGATGTGAGGAGTGAGTAGGCATAAAGAGTGACATGAAGGCTTTTACTTCTAATGTGTTTGTTGCATTTTGTAGGTACTATGTCAACTATTGGAGGACAACCCCAAGAAGGGGAGGAACCAATGGCTTTTGTAGCTCAGGAATTGGCGAGGATGAACTCAGAAATGATGTCTATAAAGACGGGGATGGAAATGATGGGTACTAGGATGGATAGTCTTGAACAAACAAGTAGGTTAGGCACTCTCCAATCGGTTGGTGGAGGAGCAACTGTCGGTAATGAATCAAGTCGGAACCCCAACACTTCACTCACTCTAACCCCAGGGAAATTTCATGCAATGTGGTATCCCCACCCCAGTAGCAACATTCCATCAACCTCAATTCCACCATCTACTCACATGTTGACATCTCGGGCTATGTGGGGCGAACTAATCCTAAACCCAACCACAATTAAACCACCCCATCAAAATGAGCCTCCACCATAAGTGGCTCCGAGACCCACCCAACCCAACAATCCCCAAGTGAACCTACATACACTCACATTCCAAAACTTTACCCCAGAACCATTCTCACAACCCTACTAAAATCCCTCTTTCAAAGAAAGAGTTGAGAAATATGAGAGGAATAAATGGTGGGAGGAATCATGGTTTGGAGGAAGACACGAAAACAATGCTAATAGGGGACGAGGTAGGCGAGGAGGTATAGGTAGACCCTTTGAAAAACGGGGTTGATGGCAAGGTCAAGATGACCGGGCACGATGGCAAGGACGGGAAGATATGGGTGACCAAGAGAGCAACTTACATACTATCAAAGTGGAACTTCCTAAGTTCAAGGGTGGAAGTGATCCAGAGGAGTTCCTAGAATAGAAGTTGCAAAGTGAGCGGATTTTCCTCACCAACAATATTTCGGATGCCTTAAAAGTGAAATATGCCCTTACACAATTCGAGGGATATGCATCTACTTAGTGGGAGTCCAAGAAGCTAGAGCGATCTCAATGGTACATATTCGATATTCCGACTTGGCAAGAATTGATTGTGATAATGAAAGCAAGATATGTGACTCACGATTATTATCAAAATGTCCTTAAGCGGGTGTACATGTTGAGGCAAGATAGTAAAAGTATTGAGAAATACTTTGATGAATTCAAAAACTTGAGGTTGAAGTCTAAAATCGAAGACCACTTGAACTACACAATTATCTCATTTGTAGTCAATTTGAACTATGATATCTCCAAGCCCATGAGACTCCAATCTTATGCTACACTTGAGGATGCCTTTCCTGATGCCACCAAAGTTGAAACGAATTTTAAAACGGAGAAATCTTACAAGGCTAAGAGTGTGTCGTCCTCATCATGGAGCAAGAGCAAAGATAAGTGGGAAAATCCCAAGACCAACTCTCAATCTTCCCAAGTCAAGTTTGACTACAAAGCCAAAGTTGAAGACAAGACTAAAGGAGGTAACAATGCTAAACCCAACTTTCCTTGTCCTTCTACCATTTAATGTTTCAAGTGTCAAGGTAGGGGACATATTGCTAGTGAGTGCCCCAATAGAAAGTCGATTGTGGCTTTGTTGGATGGGTACCGTACCGATGGAGAAGAGGAGAGTAGAGGTAAAAGTGAGAGAGGTGACCCAAAATGTGAGCATAAGGGAGAGAGTGAAGAGGATGATGATGAGCGGAATCTAGTAGAGAATATCAATTTGGCTTGTGTTTTGCAAAGAATCATGGGTGCTATGAATAGAAAGGAGCTTGACCAACATGAGAACATTTTCCATACTAGATGCAAAATCTTGGATAAGGTGTGTTCCTTGATAATTGATGGTTGAAGTTGCACAAACGTGGTTAGTACAACTTTGGTTGATCATATGAAGTTTCCCACCAAGAAACATCCTAGCCCCTTTAAGCTTCAATGATTCAATAATTGTGAGGAGGTGAAGGTGACCATGCGAGTGGTGGTGAACTTTAGCATTGGAAAATACCAAGATGAAGTGGTGTGTGATGTGGTGCTAATGTATGACATGTGTTGCTTGGTAGACCATGGAAATTCGATAGGGATGCTCAACATAGTGGAAGATCTAATAAATATTTCTTTGTGTTTTGGGGTAAAAAGCACACTCTTACTTCATTGACACCCTGTCAAGTGAGCGAAGACTATGGAATCATGAAGGAGCTCCGGGAGAGAATGCAAAAGGAGTCCTTACTTAGTCAAGAAGAGCAAGTGATGATGAATGGGAAATCTAAGATGTGTACACTTCCCAAACCAAGCAATTATTTGAAAAGAGTTGATGATGACCATTTTATGGTGTGCCTTGTCAACAAAGGTCTCTTGTTATATGCTAACTAAGATACTAGCACTTTGCCTAGTATTGTTTCTTCTCTTTTGTAGGAATATGATGACTTATTTTTGGAGGAGATGCCCAAAGGATTTCCTCCTTTGAGGGGCATTGAATATCAAATCGATTTTGTGCCGGGATCCCAAATTTCCAATAAACTGGCATATATGAGCAATCCGGAGGAAACGAAAGAGTTACAAAGACAAGTTGAGGAACTACTTGACAAAGGGTTAGTGAAGGAGAGCCTTAGCCTATGTGTCGTGGCCGTGATACTCGTTCCCAAGAAAGATGACATGTGGAGGATGTGTGTTGATTGTAGGGACATTAACAATACAATAACGGTAAAGTATTGACATTCAATTTCTAGGCTTGATGATATGTTGGATGAGCTATGTGGCTCAAGAGTGTTCTCTAAAATTGACATTCGGAGTGGATATCACCAAATTTGCATGCACCCCGGTGATGAATGGAAGACGGACTTCAAAACTAAATTTGGGCTATATGAGTGGCTTATAATGCCATTTGTCTCACCAATGCACCTAGCTCCTTCATGAGATTGATGAACCATGTGTTGAAACCTTTCATCAACAAGTTTGTCATCGTTTATTTCGATGACATCCTTGTCTATAGAAAGAGTATTGAGGATCATGTGTGCTATTTGAGGCAAATTTTTGATGTGTTGTTACGTGAGAGGTTGTATGCTAATCTCAAGAAGTGTTCTTTTTGTGTTGACCATGTGGTATTCTTGGATTTTGTGGTGAGTGTGAATGGTGTGGAGGTTGATGAAGAGAAGGCGAAATCTATTAAAACTTGTCAAATGCCTAAAAATACAACCGATGTGGAGAGTTTTCATGGGTTGGCAAGTTTCTGTAGGAGGTTTATGAAAGGGTTTAGTACAATTGCAGCTCCCTTAACCGAATTGATCAAGAAATATGTGACTTTTGTTTGGGGAGATGAGCCAGAGAAGACATTTCAAGAGTTGAAGGCAAAATTGAGTTCTTCTCCATTATTGCAATTGCCGAATTTTGAGAAGACATTTGAGATCGAATGTGACGCTTCGGGTGTTGGCATAGGTGGGGTGTTGATGCAAGAGGGTAAACCGTTGACTTACTTTAGTGAAAAGCTAAATGGAGCTTCTTTGATTTACTCTACATGTATGCATTTGTGAGGGTGTTGGCTCATTGGCAACACTATCCATGGCACAAAGAATTTGTGATCTATTCGGATCATGAATCATTGAAACACTTGAAGGGTCAATCAAAGATTAACAAGAGACACACAAAATGGGTGAAATTTATTGAAACATTCCCTTATGTAATCACTTACAAGTGGGGAAAAGAGAACGTTGTGGCAGATGCTCTATCTAGGAGATTTGTGTTATTGAATGACATGACTTCTAAGATGATGGGCTTTGAAATCCTAAAGTTGTTCTACTCTAATGATCCCGATTTCAAAGAGGTTTATGAGGAGTTAGCCCAAGGAAAGAGGGTTGACCGATTTCAACTAGTTGATGGGTTCTTGTTCAAGGAGCGTATACTATGTGTTCCAATGAGCTCATGAAGGGTACTTTTCATGAAGGAACCCATAGTGGAGGTATTATAGGTCACTTTGGTGTGTCCAAAATGCTTGACATCCTAAATGAACAATTCTATTGGCCCAAGATGAAACATGATTTGGAGAAACTTTGTGGGCAATGTTTGGAGTGCAAGCAAGCTAAGTCGAAGACTCATCCTCAAGGTGAGCCTATGGATTCGAGGACAAATCCTTTCCAAGAAAGGGAGGATGATATGATATCGGGGACCACTACAAGCTCAAGACCCTTTACTCGGAGTCAAGCCAAGGAGCTCCAAGCTATGCAAGCAATGTCCATGCACAAATGGACCTTGGAAGTACTTGAAAGGATGCAGACACAAGTTTACAATATTTGGAGGATCGTGTGGGAGGAAGAAGAGCCCGAGATTCACACTGTCGCAGTCTACAGTTGAACTGTAAACCGCAGACATGACTTGCGACACCATTTGTGAATCGCAGATGGTGGCTGACGGGTGACTTTGGCCTGTTTTGGTTATCTCGTGCAAAATTTGAGAGCTTGGTCACTTTTGGGCCAAGTTTGTAATAAGGATGAGTATAAATAGGACTCTTAGTCTTAATTCACCCTTATCTTGTTTGATGATGAAAAACCCTTATGAGAGATTAGTATTGTAGTTGATAGATTAGCTCTAGTTCTTAGCATAATTTGTAGTGTAATTGTGAGGTTGTTCTTGACCTTGTTCTTGATTCACACATGAGTTTTGCTCACTAGTGGAATCAATCAAAACCCTTATAGTTTAGGTGATTTAATAGTTTAATTCCATCAAGGTTTTTGATTTCATATATCATTGATTGCTTTGGATTGCTATTTTTGTGTCTATTCTCCTATCCTTTTAATTTCCGCATTTTCGATTCGATTTCTTAGAGTTTCGTTTAGGGAATCGTATCAGGTGTGGTATCTAGACCAAACACACCTCAACTATTTCATAGGATGTTTGCCCAACAAGGTTTAGATTGATGAGAAGAGATTACCTATCCCTTCTAGGATTTAAATCGGCTGCACTTTGTATCTGAATTTTGCAGATTTTATTTTCGAACTTGGAGTGCAATTTTAGCATTAGTGAGACAACTATCTTGGCAATATTAAGTGACTGCAATAATTTGTACTTCTATTTTAATCAGTGAAGTCACCATGCAAGGGTTCATATATTCTAATGATAAAATATATTAACATGCACAAGTTGCACTGCTTGGCTGATAGGAAACTTCACAACTAGCTAGTACAAAAATTTAAAGGGAAAAGAGAAATTAGAAGGAAAAATGAAGTACACGAGACACAAGCACATTTTTCACATACCCACTTGCTGTATTTTGCAGAGTCCAAATTACTACTCTTTATTTTCACCTATGTTCTCATTAGGATCCAGTGAAGCAAAGCCACCCGGGTAAATATTTTTACCCTTACTACGTTTACTATCCGCGGTTAATTGTTTCACCGCGCCGCTGTCATTTCTTTTTTCGAGCATCTTCCTCCTTCATAGTCTTCGACTTCTCTTTAATGCGTTTTTGTTGCACGTAAAGATGGGCATAGTTCACTTCCATGGAAGCCATAATTGAAAATTTAATCCTAAGAGAAATATTGCTAAGTTTTTGATTGCTTGATGTTTGAGTAAACAATAGACTAGGGGAAATTATAGAGAGGATTCCTTGGCTTAGCAAGCAATGACTAAAGTTTTGGTTGATGGTGACCCTTAGGCCATAATTAATATATACTAGTAGAATTTAAGTTAAGTGTAAATAATGTTTAACATTATTAGGTCTCTTAAACATATCTACATATAAAACATCTTAAAATATATAGGTAAAAATAAAAAATATTTGAACTATCTCCTTTTTTTCTTCTACAAAGATAAAATTTGAACATCAGAAATGCAAAAAGTTATATATCAATATAAACAAAAATATTGTAACAAGGTAACATGAAATATTTTAAGAATTTGTGCTTATTATTAAATGATAAACTTTTCTCTATCAACTGAAAGTGATTTAAAGAGAGATGTTATGGCTAAACCCCGTAAGATAAGAAATTTTATTAAAACAAGATAAAAAGGAGAAAACTTTTCAATGCTTGAAATAATTTGTGAGCGTTCTCCGTTGTTTTTTGAAACTTGATATTACGTAGTTAGTTCCAAATTTGATTAGAGGGTTATGTAGTATGTTTTTTTTAATTCATTGTTATTGTCTCGAGAAACACTAATTTATAGAGTCATTGCAATCTTTCAAAGATTGAGAAATGAAGGTAGAAATTTTATTGATAAGATGGATTCCTCATGTTTAATTTTTCTGGTGCAAAATAGATCATAAACTGGATTTATACATGATGTCAAACTAAATTTTGATAGATTCAAGAAAATAATTTTGTTGTTATAGTTAATCAATTAATATTTGCGGCAACAAGAGTTCTTGATAGTATTTGGTAGAGTAATGATAGCTAGAGGCGTGAAATTTTAATGGTTTTGCAAAATAAGACATTATTTTAAATGAGTCTAAATGATGTTAAGACTATGTTATAGATCTGATTCATTCAGATCCATTAAGAGGCTTCATAAGGAAACAAAACAAATGAACTTAATGGACTCAATCTGAATGATTAAGATTACATGTAAAATAAATGCACTTAATGATATGAATATGAATGATTAAGATTTAGACCTTTATTAAGTTCAAACAAATGGGGCCTAAAAGTCATGGATAATGTAAAAGAATCTTTTACATTATCAATGCATATATAACGTACTCCATTTTATTAATAATATTATTCAAACAGGACATTTCCGAACATTGATATATACTCCAGTCTTAATTTATGTGACATAATTTGACTTGACACGGATTTTAAGAAAGAAATGAAGACTTTTGAAATGTGTGGTAAAAAACAAGTCTTATATAAATGTGTGACTATAAATTATCTCATAAAATTAAATTATTTTTAAATATAAAAAAATGACATTTTTTTTGGAACAAATTAAAAAGAAAATGACGCGGGAGAGGAAATATATGGAAGTGGATTACACTATCAATGGATAAACTTATCTTATAGCCGTCTTAACCATTACTAGCAAAACACTGTAGCATAGGGATTATCATAATGAAGAGTGGATAATGCATATAGTTGGACAATAAAATGAGTTAGCTTCCAATCTTCCACTATTAAAAAAATATTATTTTCTCACTAAAAAAATTCATCGAAAAATATTCCGTGGTTATTCTCACAAGATATTTTAATTTAATCAATAGAAAAAAATAATAATGCTTTCACACAGAAGAATTAGGAAGTTTCTCAGCGTTTTAATAAAAATATATTTCTCACTATGCGTTTTCACAGTGAGCTGGTTCGAGAAGAATAAAATAAAAAAATCATATTTTATAACATAAATTTCTCATTAACTATGAAAAAAATCTTTATTTGTAGTAGTGTTTTCTCAACTTTAACTATATGGATAGTACTATAAACAAGAAGAAAAATTAATCATGTCAAATTTTAGGTTTCCCTAGATGAAAGAAATTTCAATTCAGCATAATTTGAGAGTGGAAAATCAAATTGCAGATGCTTTATGTTATGTTAACTACACTCTAAATGTTCAGTTTTGTGTGTGTTGGACTATGATTTCAACGAATAATAAGTTTATTAAAAATAATAAATTTTTAAATATTTAAATGTCTAGATTCATATATACATATTAGTGCCATTTGGCCCGTACTAAGCCCGAGCCCAAAACTAAGATTAGAAGTTAAATTTGTAATTATTGTTATTCTTTTCCCGCTCTATGTGACATTAAGTTATTGAAAGATTAGTTCGATAGTTTCTGCAAACTCTTAAAACTAAAGACTTCCCATGTATTTTCAAAAAAATATTTTTTCGTTTGATGTGTTACATATATCATAAAATATTATTAGATATTTGAAAAATTATATAACTTAATAAGAATTAGACGAATTGGGCCATGCCCCATTTGTTAGTTCATTTTAACCCGTCCAAATTTAATTTAATCCACCCATTTCACCATTAATATTACCATTGGCTCCATAAAAGAAAAGGAGGAGGCTAGTTTAGTACCAATAGGACGCCAATTAAACTTGTCCATAAGCTAATTTGGATGAAAACCAAACTACAGCACTACCCGGAAAAAAAGTTAGTTTCTCTTATGAGTGGGATTTGGTCATTTCAGAGGAACTAAGCTAGCGTTTGGCTATAAATTTTAAATTAAATTTTGAAAATTTACCTTCAAAATATTTTCAAGTTTCAAAAATTGGCTTGAACAAATTTTTGAAAGAAATTTCACTTTCATTCACAAAACTTCAATTTATTTTCAAATAAAATGTACGTTTAAACACAATTTTAAATTCCAAAAATTACCACTTTAAAAACTCAAATTTTGAAGAGCTAAGACAATGCTTATGTTATTCTAAAAAAGGTGGGGATACCTTGCTCAGACTTTAATATTTAAAAGAGACGTTAGGTAAAAATAATAATTAAATAACAGTCTGGATAATGTGCACATGAGGCCATTTTTAGTGAAATAATATAATCCCTTGATTATTTTCATTAATGAATGAAGTATATATATAAGTTACAATCTCCAAATATGAAAAATCATATTCCTACTATACTTTTAATATTCTAATTCTACTTGTACAAGAATTCTACAATTATGGTAATTATTAATTTCATACTCTAATTACACTATACACGGTATTCTATCACACCCCTGCAATCATATCGGGCGGTTGTCGGACGCTGAGACTGTCCCTAAAATCTTCAAATAAAATCGAGGGAAGGCCCTTCGTAAAGATGTCAGCAATTTGGTATCTGAAGGGCACATGTAAAACGCGTACTTGTCCACGAGCTACCTTTTTGCAAACAAAGTGAATATCCATCTCGATATGTTTAGTGCGCTGATGTTGGACCGGATTGCCAGAGAGATAGATTGCACTAACATTATCACAATAGACAAAGGTAGCTTTCTGAATGGGAAAATGTAATTCTAATAGAAGATTACGGAGCCAACATGATTCAGACACCACATTAGCCACGCCTCGATACTTGGCCTCTGCACTGGATCGCGATAATGTAGCCTGGCGTTTCGCAGACTACGAGACCAAGTTATCCCCAAGAAACATACAATAACCAGATGTCGAGCGTCTGGTATCAGGCGACCACCCCAATCAATATTTGTATATGACACAAGAGTAGAGACGTAAGAAGGATAAAAATGCAATCCATAATCAAGTGTGCCCTGGATGTACCATATAATGCGTTTGAACGCATGCATGTGCTCAGTCCGTGGGTCATGCATGAATAAACACACTTGTTGAACTACATAAGTAATATCAGGTCTCGTGAAAGTAAGATACTGAAGTGCCCCTACAAGACTGCGATAGTGGGTGAGATCCTCGTATTGTGTGCCTGACGCAGCACTGAGCTTCGGTTTGGTATCAACCGGAGTGGAAGTAGACTTACAAGATGACATACCAGCTCTCTCAATAATCTCAATAGCATACTTCATTTGAGATAAAAATAGATCAGAGCAGATTATCTGCCCAAGAAATAACTCAAGGGTCCCAAGTCTTTCATAGCAAATTCAGAACTGAAAAGTGACATGATATACTTGCGCAGATTATCAGACGAAGCAGTCAATATAATATCATCTACGTATAATAAAATGTATGTCAGAGAAGTACCACGACGATATATAAATAGAGAGTGATCAGACCTGTTGTGAGAAAATCTAATACTAGATACATAATCTGCAAACCTTTTATACCAAGTCGGTGGGACCTGCTTAAGCCTATACAAGGACTTCTTCAGCAAACATACATGATGAGGATGATTGGGATCCTGAAAACCCAAGGGTTGATGCATATATACCGTCTTCTTACGATCACTATGTAAAAAAACATTCTTCACATCATGAATGGGCCATGATTTTGAGAGAGCCAAACTGAGAACAGGACGAATAGTAGTTCGTTTGACCACTGGACTAAACGTCTCACCACAATTCATGCCAATCTGTTGAGTTTTACCATCACCTACAAGACGAGTCTTATGCCTCTCAAAAGAACTGTCAGAATTTTCTTTAAGAATAAAAATCCACATAGATCGAATAATATTAACACCATATGGATGGGGCACTAAATCCCACATCTTATTTTCAATAAGAGCATTATATTCGTCAGTCATAGACAATTTCAAATTCGTGTCATGTAGTGCAGACATAAGGTTACGTGGTAGTGGGGGTTTAGAGGCATTAGAATTGAGATTAAAATGTCATTTTGGTTTAAAAATACCCCGTTGTTTACTAGTAACGGGCCCTTGACTCGAGGTAGAATTGTGTGGATTTTGGGCAATGTTTGGGTGGGTGACAGACTTGCCCACAGACATTGGGCCCGCTGGACCAACAACTGAAATCGGAACAGTAACATGCTTAGGATTGGGCTGAAATACTGGAACAGTACCGAGATCGGTATTGGACCGTGTCATCAGCCCACTGGGAAGAACAGTGGTTGCAGTAGATTGTGGGCCTGCTGGCGTATTTTAGTTATGGGACAAGTCAGAAAATTGGTGGATAATATATGGTGATACCTCATCATCAAAAAAATTATATGAACTCGGCACGGGACTACTCACTTTAGCAAAAGGAAATTGGGTTTCATAAAAAATAACATGTCGACTAATTATGATTTTATTAGATGATAAATCAAAATATTTGTAATCACGATGATTAGACGGATAACCCAAAAACACATAAGCGGTAGAACAGGCCTGAAGTTTGTTAATTATAGTTGATGGAAAAAGTGGATAGCATAAACTTCCAAAGACCCTAAGATGAGAATACGAGGGATCCTTATTGTAGAGAACTTTAAGGGGAGATTTATATGCTAATCTTTTGGTAGGAAGTACGTTAAGAAAGAAAGTAGCCATTTGTAGTGCATGATGCCAAAAAGAAAGGGTACAGAAGCATGGGCTAATAAAGTTCGGACAATATTAATAATGGTATGAATTTTTTGTTCGACTTTTCCATTTTGTGAGGACGTATGAGGACAAGAAAAATGAGAAACTATGCCATTAGCATCACAAAATTCCCGAAATAATCCATTATCATATTCCTTGCCATTATCACATTGAATATTTTTAATTTTTCATTCAAATTGGGTACGGATGAATGCTCTAAATTTTAAGAGTGTGGAAAAAACCTGAGACTTTTTCGATAAAGGAAAGGTCCACAAAAAATTAGAATAATCATCCAAAAATAGGATATAATAACGATGACCCACAGAACTTAACACGGGGATGTCCATAAATCACTGTGAATAATGTCAAACGACATCAAAGTATTAGAAGTAGAGGCTACAAATGGTAATCTAACATGTTTCCCTAACGGACAAGAAGAACAAAGTGGAGTACTACGCGTACCCTTACAAGAAATAAAATTATTTTTATGCAAAGAAGAAATAATAGACGATCCCGGCTGACCCAAACGTGCATGCCACAAGGAAGGAGTAAGGGCGGAAAAAGTAGATGGCATGGCTTGACTCACGGAAGTGGTGGTATTTGTGATAGGATAAATCTCACCCCTACTATTGCATATCATTAGCGGTATCCCCGTCTTGAAATCCTTCACAGAAAACCCAAAGGGATTAAAATTAACAGAAACCCAATTATCAGTGGTGAATTTTTGGACAGACACCAAATTTTTAATTAAGTTAGGGGCATGAAGGGTATTTTTCAAAACTAGAGGTGGATGTGGGGGAGATAAAGTTGTATGTCCATAACCGCGAATATGAATTGAATTGCCATTACCAATAATAATACCACGATTTTTTGCTCAAATTGAAATAAAACGAGAGAGTACCTTGGCCAGACATCATGTGAGAAGTGGCTCTGGTGTCCATGTACCAATTCACATTTGGAGGATTTAATCCAAACGTATGCATTGCAGCCTCAATATTTGTTGGAGTTGGTGTGGGGCCCACTGCCTGGAATGCTTGCGGAGGCCAAGGCCCAAGAAAACCTGTCTGCGACCCTGACCCAGAAGTGAATCTGCTACCAGTATTCGGACCCGAGAAACTGGGCCTGGCCTGTTGCTGGAACTGGGCCCAGTTACCCAGATAAGGACTGGGAGGAGAATAGGGAATGTTAGGCCAATGCCCACTGGCCTAGTTTCATGGTTAGGGGCCCACGGCTGGGACCAGTTGGCCTGCGGGCCACTGCCCCGAGGCCCACTACCGCTACCACCATTGTTTTGGTCACCTTCGTTACCACCGCGATTGCCACCGCGGTTTTTGCAGTTATTTTTAAGATTTTGACCCCTTTTGCTGCCACCGTTGTTGTGGTTTTGGCCAGAATTCTCAGAGAATGAGTGAGGGTCATCTGACGTGGTTATCATTTCGACGGAATTTGCACCTGTAGCCGCCTTTTTAGCTATGCCGGCTTCTTCTAACGTGAGCATGGAACAAACCTGATAAAAGCGTGGTAGAGGATTACTTTGATGAAGTAGTGTGCCAACGCCGTTATAGGCCTCAGACAGGCCTGCAACCATTTGGAGAACAAGACGATCATTGATAACTGGCGCACCAACGTTGTGGAGTTGGTCTGCCAATTCCTTCAGCCTTTTACAATAGGCTGAAACGTTAGAAAAATCATCCATGTTGACATGTAAAATTCCTGCTCGAGGGTGACATCATGAGAATTCTTATATCTTGGAATATATAACGCACCCTATTCCAAGTTTCCATTGCCGTAGTGTCGGGCTCAATGATCTAATGTAGGAGGTCGGTAGAAATAGTGGAATAAATCCACTGAAGAACGGTAGCATCAAGTGTCGTCCATAACGTAGGATTTTCCTCGGGGTTAGGCACCTCCTCTGTTCCAGGTGTCGAGGGAATTATGTGATGGAGGACATATTGCGAGCGTGCATGAATTTTGAATAATTCTGCCCATGTTGCGTATTGGACGTTTTCCATCTCAAGAACAATAGGGATGTGGTTCCTGATGTTGGAAACTGTAAGGGCTTGATGAAACATGTTCTTTGACGTAGACATAACGAAAGAACAATAGGAGAATTAGGGATTTGAAAGAAAATTTGGGAAGGGAGGAGGAAGAAGACGACCGGAAACCGAGAAGGGTTCTCGGAATTTGAGCCGAGAGTAGCGGAAGAAAATTGGGAAGAGAGGTATTTTAGACCCATACTTCTGATACCATGAAAAAATATAATGTCTTGATTATTTTCATTAATGAATGGGGTATATATACAAGTTACAAGCTCCAAATATGGAAAATCCTATTCCTACTATACTTCTAATATTCTAATTCTATTTGTACAAGATTTCTACAATTATGTTAATTATTAATTTCATACTCTAATTACACTATACACGGTATTCTATCAGTTAGAGAGTAATAATATTAATTTTTGGCTGTGAGAAAGAGTTAGGGCTGATATACAATTAATTCTATCTCTAAGAAAGGGTTTATATAGTGACTTCTCAAAAGTATATGGCTTTCTTCTTTAAATGGGTCGACAGGTTTTATTTTTAGTTTTATTAAAATCGTCTTGTGGTGGTGGAAGGTTTAGTATTGATTTTTATCTTGTATATTAAGATTCAGGTCGACAATTTATTAATAAGTTGTAAGGTACAGACGGTTTAAATTTATCAAAAGTATTTAAACGAATGAGTTTAAATTTTGCGTACTGACGAATAATAAAATTTGTTATCTCCATTCATTATCAAAAAAGGAATGTTTACTCATTTGGTCTAGAAAATAGAATCAGGCTAAAAACTTGCCTAAAATGTTACTTTTCTCTATCTCTATTTTCTTGGAATGAAATTAACTATTTGATAATTCTAAAGTAACACATGATAATTCTAATAGTGACATTATCACAACCTTCTCTATTTTTTTTTATTTCTTTGGCATTACTATTGTCATCTTACTATAAAAGTCTAAATTAATGAGAACTACCAACATCCATTACCACAAATATATTTAGATAATTTAATACAGTTTGCTTTTCCTATATGGCCAGTTTTAGTTCTAAATAAGCTTAATGATTCGTTAAAGACTAACGCACAACACAAATAAAACAAATGGAACAAATACTTAATTAGTGAATCAGTGGAAACTTTGTTTTAATTAATTTAATCTTTCATGCATTCCTTGAAAGATAACATAAAGATTACTCATTCTGATAAAATAATATAATAAATAGAATGCACTTATGTATCACTGATCAGTAATTATTTAAAGAGAACATGCATGTTGGTGGACATTTTCAAAAGCCAAGAAGGAATAAAAAGATATATAGCTTTAATTTCTTGAACACTTTAGGAAATAGAGATAATTTAGGTGGACCTTCAAGATTAAAATATTCATTAAAGTATACATAACTAGTTTTTTACGACCTCAAGACAATTAGATAAGCATAAAGCATGTTTTAACTTATTAAGTTAATGTTGTTGTATGAAGGAACATTATGTCTAGTGGAGACGGGAGATATATTATTTATATACTTTGGATAAAAAGATGTGGTTTTCATTGGCTTGACGACTATATCAGGTCATGTACTGATTTATGACTCTATTCTTGGAGCCAATACTTAAGGCACTCATAAAAAAAGAATGTTATTAGCTCATTACTTTAGTAGCAAGACCACCAAATGATTTTAAAACAATTATTTAAGACATATATATCTAATTAAGCAGGGTTCAAGTGCCACTAACCGTGATTAAATAAGCACCTAAAAACAGAGGTTTGATGAATCAGTGGAAAATTCGTGTGAAAAATATGATTTTTTCTCCTCATTACCATCGAACCAGCTTATTAGGAAAACGCATATTGAAAAACAGGTTCTCATTGAAGCGCTGAAAAACTTTTTAATTTTTTCTTTCTTCACTGATTCAATTAAAATAACTGCGAATATGGCCACTGAATACTTTTAGTGAGGAATTTCAGTGGGAAAATAGCCATTTCCTAAAAGTGAAATAATGTGTTAGACCGCTTAAATTAGAGATTGTACAACATACACTAGTATCAATATATACATCTATATGTTATTTCTTTATATAATTTATATTTCGTATCATCTTCCGATTATGCGGTGTCGAGTGACTCCCGCTTGGTCTAATTAAGTTGGCTCCCTTCCTTGCACACAAATATTATGATTTAAGACCATCACAAATGTTACAACCACAAGTTTTTCGAAAAAATATTTCTTTTATCCAATCAATCATCATCACATATACATAAAATAATTAACAATTAATCAAATCATCATTAATATAAGGACAAACCTAAACTTATACAACTTGAAAGTTGTGTTTGAAGCAATTAGATACCTTTAAGCTCCGATGAAATATCCTCAATGGGGAAACTAAATTGTTAGGACAAATATGTAGAATATTCTCTCAATGTTCAAAAATTCATTTTTGACTCCTCAAGAAAACAGCTATTTGAGCTGTGTCATAACTCAACTTTGACAATTATTAGTTCTTCTTCAGTTAAGGCTTTAAGCATTGAGCATTATATCCAAGGTGTTATATATGATATAGATCCTTCTGACCAGAAAAAAGTTGTTAAAGTTCTTAGAGAAGGTTGACAGCTAAGTACTCCACTAATATATAACTTTGCTAATAGTGGTTAATTAACTAAACCGCCTTAATTGAAGATAACAACTTTATAATTAAGTTGTAAGTGTTACCTCCACTTCCATATATGTCTTTGTTCTAAACCGCCCTGTTTGAAATAATTTTATAGCCTAAGAGACACCATGAAGAAAAAGAAAAGGAGAAAGAAAAATAATACTATAGTCATTGCTTGGTCACAAATGCAAGGAGTCTCCTCTATAAATTCTCTCTTCTATGATTTACTCAAACATCAAGCAATAACAAACACACATTTCAATTTTTCAAACACTTAGCAATATTATTTCTCTTAGGATCGTATTACAATTATGGCATCCATGGGATTAAACTATGCCCATCTTCACGTGCAACAAAAACACTTTAAAGAGAAGTCGAAGAAAATGGAGGTGGAAAATGCTCAAAGTAATAAAAACGAAGGTGGCACGGTGAAAAAATTAACCGCGGATAGTAAATGTGGCAAGGATAAGAAAATTTACCCGGGTGGCTTTGCTTCACTTGAGTCTAATGAGAACGTAGGTGAATATAAAGAGTAGTAATTTGGACTTTGGCACAATGTAGCAAGTGAATTGCAGTACGTGGATATGTTATAACGTGCTAGTTTACGTTTCTTATGTTTTCTTTTTCTCTTTTTGCTGTTGTTAAATTTCTCTTGTTCTTCCTAACCCGTGCATGTAATATTACATGGTATTGTATATATTATTGTTTTGTTTTAGTCCTTGTATGGTGATTATAATGATAATAAACGAAAAGGTACAAATTGATAGCTCTATGTATATTCTTAACAATTTTGATGCAAAATTTTACGTATGTTTTGGCTGCTTAAGGCATTGACTGTTTATAAGAAGTTTATGGGAATATTTAGTCATTGCGGGGATTTGAAAGAAACTGTTTACATACACCATCCGCCTGTTTTTGTTCATTCAACTGCCCCTCAATATGTATGTCGTCTCCGTAAGTCACTTTATGGTTTGAAACAGGCTCCTAGAGCGTGGTATGATCACTTTGCACCGTACATTATGCGGATTGAGTTTGTATGCAGCAAGTGTGATAATTCTTTATTTATTTTTCATCGAGGTAGTAGCATTACTTATTTGTTGTTATATGTGGTTGACATTGTTCTTACTGCCTCCTCTGATTTGCTAAAAAATGAGATCATTGCATTGCTCAAAACCGAATTTTCTATGACTGACTTGGGGAAGTTGAGCTATTTTTTGGGGATATCAGTGACTACGTCTACAGATACTATATTTTTGTTTCAGCGCAAGTATGCAGAGGAGATAGTTTACGGGCTAAAATGGCGAATTGCAAGATAATGTCCACTCTGGTTGACTCTAAATCAAAGCTTAGTGTTGTTGATGGTGATCCGGTGTCCGATCCTACCCCTTACAGGAGTCTTGCAGGTGCACTACGATATCTTACGTTTGTTGACACCCAATTTTGTCCCGTCTTTCCCAATTTATTTGCAGTTTTAAATATTTTTAGCACCTCAAAACAATTTTAAATCTATATACATACATGCGTATATATATATATATGTGTATCTCATTATTATTATTATTCACATTTTTTTTATATCATTTGCATTTTATAATAATCATAAGTTATCCGAAAATTCTATGTTATTTTTTTTATTCTCGCAAAATTGCATCGCATTTCCTTTTATTAAGCATTAAACATTTCACAAATATTATATTTTATTATTATCACGTCGTTATGTTATTTTAAATAATTCACATCTTTTACAAAACAAAAATAATATTTTTAATATTAAACCCCTTTCATATATTTAATCCATAATCCATTCATTTTCCAACCCAAAACAATTTCTACCCAAACTAAAACTCATTTCACCAAAGCCCAACCCATCACCCATTCAATTCTACTTAACCCAAAACAATTCAACTCCCTATTCCCTAACCAAACCGGACCAGCCCAATACCCCAAACCCATTCCCTTTTATCCCCTTAACCCAAAACCACAAAACAATTTCCAAACCCAAAACAATTTCTACCCAAACCAAAACAAAACAGCCCAACCGGTCGACCCACCAGGCCCAACCGGCCGACCCACAAGCCCAACCCCCAAATTAAAACAACCCAAGCCCAATCCCCAAATTATTTCCCCCCAATTCCCAAAGCCCAACCGGACCGGCCCAACGCCCTTTCTTATTCTCCAATTAAATTCCCACCAGCCCAATACCCACTAACCCATTCGGCTCTCTCATTTTAACCCAACCAAAATCACAACCCAATTCCCACAACCCAAAAACCGCGAGCCCAACTCCGCGACCCACTCGACCAACCCGTCGCCCTGACCCAACCCGACCGACCCGACCCATAACTCATCTTCCCCTCTTTTAATTCCCCAAACCAAACAAAAAGGAAAAACCAAAAAAAAACCTAAACCCTACCCGCTCGCCGCACACCCCATACCCCCATGCCCGACCGGTCACCTCGCCCACTGCCACCACCCACTCCCTGCAACCAACCCTGACACCACCACACCCCTCCCATCACTTCACCATACCCATACCCCTAAAATCCGCTTCCAAAATTCAGAATTTTTTGCCTTTAATTCAAATTTCAAACTCGTTCTTGGGGGGAAATCCACCTATAAATACCCCATGTTGTTCTTCATTTTGGGAGGGGATTTTTCGGGGAGAGAAAACAGATTTTCAAAGGATTTTTTGGAAGACTATTCCATATATACATAAAATATTTGTTGTGTTCGTGATTTTAAAGCATTTGCCTTCTTTGTTATTCAAGATACAAGTCCGAAATAGGTCCAAGATTCGAAAGAAAGGAGGTGAGTTTCGTTCTTGAACTTGGGTTTTTAAATACTTCTATTCGTTTTTTTTAAACCGAGTCCGAAAATCGGTTTGCATTTTTGTTGTTTTTCACTGATTTCGGGTCGGGTCGACCCGGTTCGGATAATATTTTCAGAATTATTGCATTTCATATTCTTGTTATTGGTTATCTGAAAATGGTGTTAAAATTTGATTCGGGTTTGGATCACTGATTCGGGTCGGGTCACTGACTCGGGTCGGGTCGACCCGATTTGAATATTTCCAAACTTTCTTGCATTGTTGCTGTTGTTATTGGTTATCTGGAATTGATAGAATTATTCGATGTCGGGTTGAATCTCCAATTAGGGTCGGGTCACTGATCCGGGTCGGGTCGACCCCGGTTTGGATTTTTTTCAAATCTCTTGCATTTCATGTCTTGTCTATTGGTCATCTGAAAAAAAAAAAAAAAAACTGTTTCGGGTCGGGTCACTGACCCGGGTCGGGTTGACCCGGTTTTGGCATATTTCCAGATTATGGCATTTTTTCATATCTGTTGCTGGTTATCAAAAAATCTGAATTTTTGATTTCATTCGGGTCACCGTTCATAATCCGGGTCTGTTTATTTTTTTATAAATGCTTCTTAGTCCTGTTTTGGTTCGAAACTTCGGAATTCGGGTCGGATAGTTTAATCGCTACTGTCTGTTTCTTTGGCATTGTTATTATGTTATTGATGGAATTAATACCGCATTCTCTTTGTTGTTTTATTGATTCAAACCAATATTGCGTCCATCTTCGGGAGACGCTTCTCGGTTTCATATTCTTTGTTTCTTGTTTTCTCGTTTTTTTCTTGTTTTAAACTAAACACCGCGTCTTTTCGGAATTTGTCTCCCGTTTTTCGCTTTCGATTCTCGCTTCCTACTCACTGTTTGCTGCCTTGTTTTAAAATTTTACTGATTTGAACACGATACTACACTGGCCGATGAAAAATATCCGTCGATTTTGAGGCCTCCATAGTTGTAAAGACGGAAATGTAACTTCTGTGCAATGATGAGGCTTAAACCTTTATTTCATCCGAGATCAACATGTTTAGTCGGCGAGGTGAATTATATATTCACAGCCACGACGTGATTATAGTGATCTTTTCTATTTCACCCGAGAGACCAACACGTTTAGTAGGCGAGGCAATCAAAATTAACCATATTAGTCCTATGTTTGCAGCCACGACGTGATTGGAATGTTCTTTTCAAAATTTAAGTCTGAGCCCTCCGTGATCAAAACATTCTTTGTTTTGAATACGGATATGAAGTTATTTGTATTTAACTGTTTCTAACCGTTTGTTCTTGACAGCTTGCAGGGATTAAAGTAAATAAAGGCAGATTATTCCTCGATGTTTATTTATTTTATTTCTTTCTTTAATTCAGCTTTTATCCCGCTTTGTATTGTAATATTATTTATCGCACTTATATAACTATTGAAATGCTTAGAATAGGCAAACTTAGGATTAATTCATAGGGTAGTTTAAGATTTGAAACCCGTCGCTAGCTTATTTATTTGTAGGCTCGGTTAAATTCAAACTTAGAAATCCTTCGCTAGTTTATTTTAGGCTCGTCGCGCGTATTCAAGATTTTCAAAACAACTTTCGTCATCTTTTATTTGCTTTATTAAATCATACCGAATAAGTTTATCTTTTGTCAATTTACAATTCATTGATTCCCAAATTTTACTTCTTTGGCATTATAAATAATTTGTTTTACTATCAATTGTCAAATACATATCTTTTCAACTCTACATGTATTTCTCTTTAAATACCATACAAATGCATATTTAAAAAATCTCTACATGTATCTTTCTTTTTAAAATGCATCATTTACTAATTATTTGCAAACATCTTTAAATCTGTTATACTTGTAAAAACATATATTTTTCTAGTAATAATTAACCTGAGTTTGACCGGATAACCGCAAGTTAGCGGATCTTAAAGGATGCCTAACCCCTTCCCTTTAGGATAATAAAGAACCCTTATCTAGAATCTCGCTAGTTTCGCAGACCTTAAAATTGGAGTTACATTGCAGCATTTAGTTTAAATATTTAGGTGTCCTAATTCACCATAAAAATAATTAGGTGGCGACTCCTCAATTCTTTACCCAGGAATCACCGAACACGTTGTGCTCCGCTTTTTGACCCGAGCCAGGTCAAAAACGGGCGCGACAGCATGGCGACTCCACTGAGGAAATTCAGGTTCTTAACCATAGCAAATTCAGGTTAATTGTTATTGTGCTTTATATTTGCTCCTTATTTGATCTATTATTTTTTTTAATTGTTTCCTTTTGAAATTTTGTATGCATAACTGCTTTAATTGCTATATTCTCTTACTGCTTTTCCTAAAATTGGCAATCCGCTCATATTTCTTCCACTCTGGAAAATTGACACTATCACACATTACACGCGAGGTGTGTTTTGCGCACCCGCAAATTTCTTTCAAATTTCCAAATTTTTAGGAGAGTTGGTATATGCGCGGAGCGTCCGGACCATCCGGTTGGCCGCGTAGCCTTCTCACTCGAGCAGGACGCTCGGGAACCTTGAGTCTAGTAAGCCAAATCTTAGAAAATTTAGGATAGAGCTATACCATCCTTATTTTAAGTCATGCATGCATACACCTTAGGTGGGTCGATCCTTGGTATCGATTCCACATTTAAGAAATCCACCAATTTGTCAACGGGTTCTACAACCCAACGACCATATCCTCATATTATGTGTAGCATGATAATGATAGAACTGATTCAAGCCTAATCATTGAAATATCAAAATTGGGAAATTATACTTTCTTTCTTTTACTATTTTTTAGGATGGATCAAGTCCCGCAAAAGCTTGGTTATCAACCATGTTATTGTATGCACTATTATTACAGTAATTTTCAACCTTTAACTTTGTTCCCAACAAAAGTATTCCAATTTGACGGCTTGGATCAATTTACCATTATCTTGCATATTTGGCGTTTAGGCCCACCTCTGGCATAAGAGAGGCCCATGCACATTAGGACGCGCATTTAATTTCCATTTAATCTGTCTGCTACTTGTTTACTGTTTTCCACTCTATACATGTTATCCAAAGCAATAATTATTCGTCTCATACTAACTTGGTTTGTTTCATTTTTGGAGAAGGTTTATTTTGCGTGCTTTATTTCCCAGAAGTTGATTCGCGTTGATTGAAACTGGCGGAACACCATTACTTCACGAGATCCAAGGCACAACCATCCGACAAAATGACTGATTCAGGGGCAGCCGAACAAACCGGTTTGGGACTTGTCACTCTTCCGGGAGGTGAACCAGAGACATCGGAAAGGAGAAATACTTCCGTCCCGGATGAATACCTCCCCCAACTACTGCAGCAAATGGCAACTATGCAGACTGAGATCGAACGGCTCCGGAATCTTACCAATCTTTCCATCAGCATCAACACTCCACCTTGCTCGAACAAGAGACGAGCGCAACTGCACCACAAACCTTTCCATCTCATGAACCATCATTTCCCCAGAACCTTCCCCGAAATCCCTTACCAAGCAGAACCAACCCTCAACTCGCCAGCCCACAACGTACCAATCCGCATCCTATCAACCCGCAGGCCAGTCCATAACAAAGCCCGCTACAAAATGACCCAGTATCCTTCACAGCTCCATATATACATCAAGCTCCAATTACCCAAACTGCTCCACTTGTCCAAAATATCCCTCCCACACAAAATTACCAGGCAACCCAACAAATACCAATGGCACACATCACTAACAAGCAGTATGTGCCACCGGTATATGCAATGGAAGCCCAACCTTCTACTTCTACCATACCAAACATACATCATCAGGAGATAGACCAATATGAAGAGATGGAAAGGCAAGCAAGGATTAGAAATGATGAAAGTATGGCAAGGGAAATTCATAGCCTAAAAGAAGCATTTAAAAACA
This sequence comes from Anisodus tanguticus, assembly GCA_034509755.1. NCBI lineage: Eukaryota > Viridiplantae > Streptophyta > Magnoliopsida > Solanales > Solanaceae > Anisodus > Anisodus tanguticus. The sequence continues at coordinate 6,394,691 of CM067552.1, read as the reverse complement.
TTCAAACCAAAGCAAGGGCATGAAGGACTCGAGTATGAAGATCTCTGCATGCATCCCGACGTTCAGTTGCCTATCGGGTATAAGGTGCCAAAATTTGACTTATTCGATGGAAAGGGAAATCCTCGCGTTCATTTAAGATCGTATTGTGACAAGCTGGTTGGAGTGGGTAAGGACCAGGCCATCATAATGAAGTTGTTCATAAGGAGTCTGACAGGAGAAGCGCTCGACTGGTACACAAGCCAGGACCCACGAAAATAGCATAACTGGGGCGCAATGGCGCAGGATTTTGTGGATAGATTCAGGTTTAACACTGACACAGTCTTAGATAGATTTTATTTGATGAAGTTGGAGAAAAAAATCTGCAGAGACCTTCAGAGAATATGCCATGAGGTGGAGGGCGGAAGCGAAAAAAGTTCGACCCCGATGGCGGAAAGTGAGATGACCACGCTCTTTGTGCAATCTATGAAGGATGCAACTTACTATGAAAGAATGATAAGCGTCATCGGACGGAATTTCTCAGAAGTGGTAAGAATGGGAGATTTCATAGAAGAGGGTATCAAAACGGGAAGAATCACAAACTTGGCGGCATTGCAGGCGACGAGTAAGGCCATTCAGTCAGACTCATTTGGAGGAGCAATTAAGAAGAGGAGGGATGGAGCATCTCCTGTCATGGCAGTCCAGGACCATAGGTCCAACCAAATGCCAACCTACCAAAGCCCGTCATCCCAGCCTCCCTACTATAATCAAAACACCCAAAATCATCAGCCCTCATACTATAGCCAAAGCACACAAATCCCTCAGCCTTATTGTCAACACTCGCCTACTCCCTACCCTGTCTATCATACCCAGCCAATATATAGCCCACCACGAGCACCTACCTATCGAAATTCCCCACAGTATCAACCCACATATCCACCTCAGCCACAAGCCCATCCACCAAATACTCCCAGACCCCGTGCAAATTACGAAAGAAGGCCAGTTAAAACATATACACCTTTAGCCGAACCTCTAGCCCAACTATACGAAAGATTGAGGACCGCAGGAATACTCCAACCCATCCCAGGGCATATCCCCAATCCTATTCCCAGATCGTATGATGAAACTAAGCATTGTGCGTACCACTCGGGGATCACCGGACATGACACTGGAGTTTGCTTTGCCCTCAAAGACAAGATCGAGGCTTTGATCAAAGAAGGAATTATCCAACTGAAAGGACCTCCCCCTAATGTAAATAATAACCCTTTGCCAAATCATGACAATGCCAATGTAAACATGATTACCGTTGATGAAGAAAACAGTTTGGAAGGGACCATTGTACCGGTCCGAACAGAGGAAAAGGTTGAATCATCGGCTTTGATCACCCCTATAATTACAGTTCAAGTAAGGGCACCGTTTGAAGTGGAAGTACTTCCTCCGAAATCGCGGATAGTGACGCCTTCGTTGATACCAAAGCGCCCCTTGGAGCTATTCGATTGGGGAAAGGAGCGGGGAAAAGGAGAAACAAGTTGTAGAAGTTGTCGTCATTTGGTATGACAAGATCCGGACGATGTTATGCCCATGCAGACAATCCAAAAAAGGTTGTAACAGAGACTGAAGTAGAAGAGTTCTGGAGGAAAATGCCAACTAAGGAGTATTCCGTTGTAGAACAATTGAAGAAAACACCGGCTCAAATTTCTCTGCTATCATTGTTGATGAATTCTCCGGACCACGGACGCGCTTTATTGGAAGTACTCAAAGAAGCTTATATTCCGAGAGAGACCACGGGCGAGAAACTCTCGGCCTTGGTCGGACAGATTTTAGAGGCCCATAAAGTCTCTTTTCATGATAAAGAATTGCCACCTGAGGGTTTGGGCCACAACAAAGCTTTGAACATAACGGTAAAGTGCATGAACAAGTTCATTTCTAAGGTATTGATTGATGGAGGCTCAGCCGTCAATATTTGTCCCGTGGCGACTCTCCGAGCCTTGGGAATTAGCATTGGAAAGATTCGCGAAAGTCATGTGAGAGTTAAGGGTTTTGATGGAGCCCAAAGGAGCGTTATGGGAGCAATGGATTTAACATTACAAGTGGGACCCGTAGAGTTCATCGTGGAATTCCAGGTGTTAGACATATCTACCGGCTATAACCTACTAATGGGAAGACCTTGGATCCATGTGGCTGGTGCAGTTCCTTCTACCCTACATCAGAGTTTGAAGTTTGTCTGGGATCATCACGAGGTCGTGGTACACGGAGAAGGGAGCAATTCAATGTGTCCCGAAGGACAGATCCCTGCTATTGAAAGCGTAGATATACTGGATGGGTCTGTCTTCCATGTCAGAGAAATTACATGTGCCTCCAAAGCTGAAAAACTGAAATTACCCCGGGTTCTCACCATGGTGGCCCAGGAAATGTTGAAGAATGGTTTTAAGCCCGGTCGAGGCCTCGGACTGTATTTAGAAGGTACGGTAGAGCCGGTTCACTTGCTCAGTAAGAAGGATACTTTTGGGCTCGGATACAAACCCACTTCTAAAGAAGTCTTGTCAGTCAACCTCCGAAAGAAAAAAGACACTCCCCTGCCAAAGCCTGTTGCACCCCTGAATCAGTCATTTGTCAAAGCATATGCCGCTCAGGAGTCAAATGAAGATGATGCAGACGACCTCGCGGAAGGGCTCAAAAGCCTTTTCATTGCAGAAGAAGAAATGGAATGCAATGTAATTCTGGATGATTTTGATGAAGGCCCAACTATTTGGGATGCAGAACACGGAGATATTTTGGAAAATTAGACCTGTGCCCCGACCCTGTTTCTCCGGGAAGCTTGGTAGAAATTACCTTAGTACTTTTTGAAACATGCGATTCTAATTGAGGCTTGAATCGCATCTATGCATTTTAATGTGTTTTGCCTCCATCTTTTGAAAGCTTAAATGACAAACCCACATTGCTTTTGCTATTTCAAAATTTATTTTGTTTACTAATTTTCTTTTCTCTTTCAGCATGCAAACTAATAAATCTGTCGATAATATGAATGTGACATGTAATGAAACAAACAAACAAAATCCAAACAACGAACAGGACTTCGAAGAGTATGAGGAAGACTTGCAGCCAGAAGAATTGACCGAGGAATTGGAACATTTTGAGAATAAGCCAAAGCCAAATTTAGATGAAACTGAGGCAGTAAATTTGGGAGATGCGGAATATGTGAAGGAAACAAGAATCATCGTCCATCTGAGCACCGCACAAAGAAAAGAACTGACGGATCTTTTGAGGCAATATATCGACGTATTTGCTTGGTCTTATGACGATATGCCAGGGCTAAGCACGGATATTATTTCGCATAGATTGCCTATTTGATCCATCATGCCCTCCGGTGAAACAAAAACCAAGGAAAATCAAGCCTGATTTGAGTTTAAAGGTCAAGGAAGAGGTGTCCAAGCAATTCGATGCAAAGGTCATTCGAGTCACAAGATACCCCACTTGGTTGGCCAACATCGTACCTGTGCCAAAGAAAGATGGAAAGATACAAGTGTGCGTGGATTATCGGGATCTCAACAAGGCCAGCCCGAAGGATGACTTCCCTCTTCCAAATATTCACATACTTATTGATAACTGTGCGAAGCATGAATTGCGATCATTTGTTGATTGCTTTCTTTGGTTACCACCAGATCTTGATGGATGAAGAAGACGCGAGAAAAGACAGCATTCACTACACCTTGGGGAGTATCTTGTTATCGGGTAATGCCGTTCGGACTCAAGAATGCAGGTGCCACCTACATGAGGGCCATGACTTCCATTTTCCATGATATGATCCACAAAGAAATTGAGGTCTACGTGGATGACGTTATTATCAAGTCGCGAAGGACATCAGATCACTTGTGATTTAGAGAAGTTTTTTGACCGGCGAGGCGGTATAACTTTGAAATTAAATCCCGCAAAGTGCGCATTTGGTGTCCTATTTGGGAAGGCTGTTAGGTTTCATCGTAAGTAGAAGGGGTGTTGAATTGGACCCCTCGAAGGTAAAAGCTATTCAGGACTTGCCTCCTCCAAAGAGTCGGAAGGACGTGATGAGTTTCCTTGGTCGCCTCAACTACATCAGCAGGTTCATAGCACAATCAACAGTGATATGTGAGCCAATATTCAAGCTATTGAAGAAAGACGCTGCTACCAAGTGGACATCGGATTACCAGCAAGCTTTTGATAGAATCAAAGAATATTTGTCTAACCCACCTGTTTTGGTGCCTCCAGAACCCGGGAGGCCGTTGCTGTTATATCTGTCTGTGTTAGAAAATGCATTTGGATGCGTGCTGGGGCAACACGATGAAACAGGAAAGAAGGAGCAAGCTATATACTATTTGAGCAAGAAGTTCACACCTTACGAAGCTCGATATACTTTGCTGGAGCGCACTTGTTGTGCCTTGACATGGATTGCACAAAGGTTTAGAAATTATCTGTCTGCATATACCACTTATCTCATCTCCAGAATGGACCCACTCAAATACATCTTTCAGAAGCCCATGCCCACTGGGAAGCTAGCAAAGTGGCAAATCTTGCTAAGTGAGTTCGATATCATATATGTCACCCAAAAGGCTATCAAAGGACAAGCACTAGCCGACCATCTTGCTGAAAACCCCGTGGATGAAGAATACATGCCTCTCCGGACTTATTTTCCAGACGAGGAGGTACTGTTTGTTGGAGAAGACATCTCAGAAGAGTACCCAGGTTGGAGAATGTTCTTCGACGGAGCTGCAAATTTCAAAGGAGTTGGTATTGGAGCAGTTTTGATTTCAGAATCGGGTCAACACTACCCAATTTCGGCGAAGCTCCGATTTCCATGCACCAACAATATAGCGGAATATAAAGCTTGTATACTCGGACTTCGAATGGCCGTTGATATGAACATTCAAGAACTATTGGTTATAGGTGATTCAGACTTATTGATTCACCAGGTGCAAGGAGAATGGGCCACCAAAAACGTGAAGATACTTCCTTACCTGCATTGCGTGAAAGAATTATGCAAAAGGTTCAGCGAAATAGAATTCAAGCATATCCCACGAACTCAAAACGAGTTCGCTGATGCTCTGGCAACACTGTCCTCCATGATTCAACATCCGGATAAGAACTACATTGATCCCATCAAGGTGAGCTTATCGGATCAGCCGGCCTATTGTTTCAATACAGATGGAGAGTTGGATGGAAAGCCTTGGTACCACGACATTAAGAGATATCTCAAGATAGGTGAATATCCAGAAGGCCTAACCAGTATACAAAAGAGGACACTTAGGAGGTTAGCAAACCATTTCTTCCTAAACGGAGAAATCCTTTATCGGAGGACTCCAGATCTCGGTTTGTTAAGATGTGTTGATGCCCGAGAGGCAAGCAGTTTAGTTGAAGAGATACACGGAGGCACGTGCGGGCCTCATATGAATGGCTTCACTTTGGCAAAGAAGATTCTAAGAGCAGGATACTTTTGGATGACTATGGAAACAGATTGCATCCACTTTGTGCAAAAATGTCATCAATGTCAGATTCATGGCGATTTAATCAGGGTACCTCCTAACGAACTCAATGTGACGAGCTCTCCTTGGCCATTCGCAGCTTGGGGCATGGATGTCATTGGCCCTATTGAACCTGCCGCATCAAATGGACACCGATTCATTCTAGTGGCAATTGACTATTTCACAAAGTGGGTAGAAGCATCGTCCCACAAGTCAGTGACAAAGAAAGTGGTAGTTGATTTTGTCCGCAATAACATCATTTGTCGATTTGGAATCCCGAAGTCGATCATAACAGACAATGGAGCTAATCTCAACAGTAATCTGATGAATGAGATATGCGAAAAGTTTAAGATCACTCACCGCAATTCCACTCCATACCGACCTCAGATGAACGGAGCAGTCGAAGCAGCCAACAAAAACATCAAAAGAATACTACGAAAGATGATTGATAATTACAAGCACTGGCATGAGCATTTGTCCTTTGCACTTTTGGGATATCGCACTACAATCAGGACTTCTAATGGGGCAACGCCGTATCTATTGGTCTATGGAACAGAAGTTGTGTTACCGGCGAAGTGGAAATACCATCTTTGAGAGTTATCCAAGAAGCCGAGTGACCGAAGCGAAATGGATACGAGAATCGGTACGAACAATTGATGTTGATTGATGAAAAGCGATTGAACGCGATCTGTCACGGACAACTTTATCAAAACAGAATGGCCAAAGCTTTCAACAGAAAGTGAAACCAAGGACTTTCGAACCGGGGCAATTCTTTGCTAAAACGCATATTCCCACACCAAAATGAAGCTAAAGGAAAATTCGCACCTAAGCGGCAAGGGCCTTATATGGTTCAGGGTGTTGATTTGGAGGAGCATTAATTCTAGCTGAAATGGACGGTGAAGTATGGCCAAAAGCTATCAATGCGGATGCAGTGAAAATATACTACATTTAGGATTTTTCTATGTAATGCATTTCTTATGTTGTAAAAGTTGCGCTCCCTGGCGGGATACGCAAAGAACCCATGTCGGGTTCCGTTCCTTAGATTGCAGATTTCCCTAAAAACACATTTCTTTGTAACATGAACTACGTTATGACCTGATTCCCTTTGCGGGATACGTAGGCGGCCACATCAGCTTCGGTCCCATTTTTAGAAAAACCTTACAATCCTCTTTACTTGTACACATGAACTACGTTATGACCTGATTCCCTCGGCGGGATACGTAGGCGGCCACATCGGATTCGGTCCCATCTTTAGAAATCCTTACAATCTCCTTTGCTTGTAATGAACTACGTCATGACCTGATTCCCTCATGGGGATACGTAGGCGGCCTAAATCGGCTTCGGTCCCACCATTAGGAAATATTTTCTCCTTTATCTCACATATGACAAAATGTACCCATCTGATCACCATGATAGGAAAGGCAAGCAACCCCCACACAAGACTCGGTTGTCTGTTCGAAAGTTCATCATCCTCACATATCGGAAACTGGGGCATTTTTTTTGAGAGATCACTGCCAGAGGACGCCGATAAACATGGAAAAGCATCGGCAAACTAAGTCTTCAGCTAGAAGAATTTTGGATAAGACGTTTGCTTTGTTTCACCGCATGTCATTGCTCGACAGACGTTAATATATATGCATACTTTCTTATAAGCAAATTATTTTCAGCAAATATTTTTCATGAGAATTCAACAGAATTTTACTGATATGCATACTTGTTACAAACAAATTGTTTTCAACAAATGTTTTCATTAATGACTATCCAATACGAGGGACCAGAGAGGGGCTACAAGTCCGAATCAGCAGGACATACACTATCAAGGCCAAAGCTACAAAGTCAACGCGAATCAACTCCCCCTCCCCAAACTCATAAATTTATTTGAGTACAGGTTCTTCAGGTGGAAAGCAGCAGGGAAGCTGCAACATTTATGAGCAAATTCGCAAGGGATCTCTGCATCGCAGCTCACCACAAGGATCACTTTCCTGTTTGGAGACTATACAAAGACATCATGCTAAACTACATGTTCCCAACCGTGTTGTGTCCACGCAAAGAATGGTATTTCGACTTACAGGGTCGCACTCTCATCTACTCAACTTTTGCATCGCTTATGTCCACACATTAACTATCATGGCATGGCAATAGGGTCACACTTTACATTACGTCAACACGACGACATAAATCAGGCGCCCACCTTCTAATACGGGTATGTTTTAAATCAGGCGCCCACCTTCTAATCCGGGTATGTTTTAAATCAGGCGCCCACCTTCTAATGCGGGTATGTTTCAAATCAGGCGCCCACCGTCTAATGCGGGTATGTTTTAAATCAGGCGCCCACCTTCTAATGCGGGTATGTTTTAAATCAGGCGCCCACCTTCTAATGCGGGTATGTTTTAAATCAGGCGCCCACCTTCTAATGCGGGTATGTTTTAAATCAGGCGCCCACCTTCTAATGCGGGTATGTTTTAAATCAGGCGCCCACCTTCTAATGCGGGTATGTTTTAAATCAGGCGCCCACCTTCTAATGCGGGTATATTTTAAATCAGGCGCCCACCTCCTAATGCGGGTATGTTTTAAATCAGGCGCCCACCTCCTAATGCGGGTATGTTTTAAATCAGGCGTCCACCTCCTAATGCGGGTATGTTTTAAATCAGGCGCCCACCTCCTAATGCGGGTATGTTTTAAATCAGGCGCCCACCTCCTAATGCGGGTATGTTTTAAATCAGGCGCCCACCTCCTAATGCGGGTATGTTTTAAATCAGGCGCCCACCTCCTAATGCGGGTATGTTTTAAATCAGGCGCCCACCTCCTAATGCGGGTATGTTTTAAATCAGGAGCCCACCTCCTAATGCGGATATGTTTTAAATCAGGCGCCCACCTCCTAATGCGGGTATGTTTTAAATCAGGCGCCCACCTCCTAATGCGGGTATGTTTTAAATCAGGCGCCCACCTCCTAATGCGGGTATGTTTTAAATCAGGCGCCCACCTCCTAATGCGGGTAAGTTTTAAATCAGGCGCCCACCTTCTAATGCGGGTATGTTTTAAATCAGGCGCCCACCTTCTAATGCGGGTATGTTTTAAATCAGGCGCCCACCTTCTAATGCGGGTATGTTTTAAATCAGGCGTCCACCTTCTAATGCGGGTATGTTTTAAATCAGGCGCCCACCTCCTAATGCGGGTATTTTAAATCTCAGTCAGGCGCCCACCTCCTAATGCGGGTATTTAAATTTCAGTCAGGCGCCCACCTCCTAATGCGGGTATTTAAATTTCAGTCAGGCGTCCACCTCCTAATGCGGGTATGTTTTAAATCAGGCGCCCACCTTCTAATGCGGGTATGTTTTAAATCAGGCGCCCACCTTCTAATGCGGGTATGTTTTAAATCAGGCGCCCACCTTCTAATGCGGGTATGTTTTAAATCAGGCGCCCACCTTCTAATGCGGGTATGTTTTAAATCAGGCGCCCACCTTCTAATGCGGGTACTTTATTTTAAAGTATAAACAGGCGCCCGCCAACGGCATCATCTGCACAACATTAAGCAACGACATCATTTCAACTTACAAAGTCATATTCTCACATACATATCTTATGCAACTGTTATACACTAACTTTTATCTTAGCTCTGGTCCATAGGAATTTGAATCGGCGGGGGCTTTCAGCACAACGTGGAACTATATCTTACGGCGAACCAAGGCAATTTGGTCAACGACCTACTTCGAACGTCGATCCGCTCTTTCCCAATAGTTTTGTTACATCTGCGACCAGTGTCATCATAACTCGACACTAGGGCATTGTTTCTTGAATGTGCACCATCTTTTTGCAACTTCTCTACCCCTCGGGATTCTATTTCTTACCATGCAGTCCCGATGATCAGGACAAATTGGCTACTCAGTCAACTTCTTTGGCCGAAAACTCTTTCATCGTCTCCGTCCAAAAAGGGGCATCTGTTGACACCCAATTTTGTCCCGTCTTTCCCAATTTATTTGCAGTTTTAAATATTTTTAGCACCTCAAAACAATTTTAAATCTATATACATACATGCGTATATATATATGTGTACATATCTCATTATTATTATTATTCACATTTTTTTTATATCATTTGCATTTTATAATAATCATAAGTTATCCGAAAATTCTATGTTATTTTTTTTATTCTCGCAAAATTGCATCGCATTTCCTTTTATTAAGCATTAAACATTTCGCAAATATTATATTTTATTATTATCACGTCGTTATGTTATTTTAAATAATTCACATCTTTTACAAAACAAAAATAATATTTTTAATATTAAACCCCTTTCATATATTTAATCCATAATCCATTCATTTTCCAACCCAAAACAATTTCTACCCAAACTAAAACTCATTTCACCAAAGCCCAACCCATCACCCATTCAATTCTACTTAACCCAAAACAATTCAACTCCCTATTCCCTAACCAAACCGGACCAGCGACAATACCCCAAACCCATTCCCTTTTATCCCCTTAACCCAAAACCACAAAACAATTTCCAAACCCAAAACAATTTCTACCCAAACCAAAACAAAACAGCCCAACCGGTCGACCCACCAGGCCCAACCGGCCGACCCACAAGCCCAACCCCCAAATTAAAACAACCCAAGCCCAATCCCCAAATTATTTCCCCCCAATTCCCAAAGCCCAACCGGACCGGCCCAACGCCCTTTCTTATTCTCCAATTAAATTCCCACCAGCCCAATACCCACTAACCCATTCGGCTCTCTCATTTTAACCCAACCAAAATCACAACCCAATTCCCACAACCCAAAAACCGCGAGCCCAACTCCGCAGCCCACTCGACCAACCCGTCGCCCCAGCCCAACCCGACCGACCCGACCCATAACTCATCTTCCCCCTCTTTTAATTCCCCAAACCAAACAAAAAGGAAAAACCAAAAAAAAACCTAAACCCTACCCGCTCGCCGCACACCCCATACCCCCATGCCCGACCGGTCACCTCGCCTACTGCCACCACCCACTCCCTGCAACCAACCCTGACACCACCACACCCCTCCCATCACTTCACCATACCCATACCCCTAAAATCCGCTTCCAAAATTCAGAATTTTTTGCCTTTAATTCAAATTTCAAACTCGTTCTTGGAGGGAAATCCACCTATAAATACCCCATGTTGTTCTTCATTTTGGGAGGGGATTTTTTGGGGAGAGAAAACAGATTTTCAAAGGATTTTTCGAAAGACTATTCCATATATACATAAAATATTTGTTGTGTTCGTGATTTTAAAGCATTTGCCTTCTTTGTTGTTCAAGATACAAGTCCGAAATAGGTCCAAGATTCGAAAGAAAGGAGGTGAGTTTCGTTCTTGAACTTGGGTTTTTAAATACTTCTATTCATTTTTTTTAAACCGAGTCCGAAAATCGGTTTGCATTTTTGTTGTTCTTCACTAATTTTGGGTCGGGTCGACCCGGTTCGGGTAATATTTTCAGAATTATTGCATTTCATATTCTTGTTATTAGTTATCTGAAAATTGTGTTAAAATTTGATTCGGGTTTGGATCACTGATTCGGGTCGGGTCACTGACCCGGGTCGGGTCGACCCGATTTGAATATTTCCAAACTTTCTTGCATTGTTGCTGTTGTTATTGGTTATCTGGAATTGATAGAATTATTCGATGTCGGGTTGAATCTCCAATTAGGGTCGGGTCACTGATCCGGGTCGGGTCGACCCCGGTTTGGATTTTTTTCAAATCTCTTGCATTTCATGTCTTGTCTATTGGTCATCTGAAAAAAAAATAAATAAAAAATCTGTTTCGGGTTGGCATCTGATTCGGGTCGGGTTGACCCGATTTTGGCATATTTCCAGATTATGGCATTTTTTCATATCTGTTGCTGGTTATCAAAAAATCTAAATTTTTGATTTCATTCGGGTCACCGTTCATAATCCGGGTCTGTTTATTTTTTTATAAATGCTTCTTAGTCTGTTTTTGGTTCGAAACTTCGAATTCGGGTCGGATAGTTTAATCGCTCTTTTGTCTGTTTCTTTGGCATTGTTATTATGTTATTGATGGAATTAATACCGCATTCTCTTTGTTGTTTTATTGATTCAAACCAATATTGCGTCCATCTTCGGGAGACGCTTCTCGGTTTCATATTCTTGTTTCTTGTTTTCTCGTTTTTTTTCTTGTTTTAAACTAAACACCGCGTCTTTTCGAATTTGTCTCCTGTTTTCTCGCTTTCGATTCTTGCTTCCTACTCACTGTTTGCTGCCTTGTTTTAAAATTTTACTGATTTGAACACGATACTACACTGGCCGATGAAAAATATCCGTCGATTTTGAGGCCTCCATAGTTGTAAAGACGGAAATGTAACTTCTGTGCAATGATGAGGCTTAAACCTTTATTTCATCCGAGATCAACATGTTTAGTCGGCGAGGTGAATTATATATTCACAGCCACGACGTGATTATAGTGATCTTTTCTATTTCACCCGAGAGACCAACACGTTTAGTAGGCGAGGCAATCAAAATTAACCATATTAGTCCTATGTTTGCAGCCACGACGTGATTGGAATATTCTTTTCAAAATTTAAGTCTGAGCCCTCCGTGATCAAAACATTCACTGTTTTGAATACGGATATGAAGTTATTTGTATTTAACTGTTTCTAACCGTTTGTTCTTGACAGCTTGCAGGGATTAAAGTAAATAAAGGCAGATTATTCCTCGATGTTTATTTATTTTATTTCTTTCTTTAATTCAGCTTTTATCCCGCTTTGTATTGTAATATTATTTATCGCACTTATATAACTATTGAAATGCTTAGAATAGGCAAACTTAGGATTAATTCATAGGGTAGTTTAAGATTTGAAACCCGTCGCTAGCTTATTTATTTGTAGGCTCGGTTAAATTCAAACTTAGAAATCCTTCGCTAGTTTATTTTAGGCTCGTCGCGCGTATTCAAGATTTTCAAAACAACTTTCGTCATCTTTTATTTGCTTTATTAAATCATACCGAATAAGTTTATCTTTTGTCAATTTACAATTCATTGATTCCCAAATTTTACTTCTTTGGCATTATAAATAATTTGTTTTACTATCAATTGTCAAATACATATCTTTTCAACTCTACATGTATTTCTCTTTAAATACCATACAAATGCATATTTAAAAAATCTCTACATGTATCTTTCTTTTTAAAATGCATCATTTACTAATTATTTGCAAACATCTTTAAATCTGTTATACTTGTAAAAACATATATTTTTCTAGTAATAATTAACCTGAGTTTGACCGGATAACCGCAAGTTAGCGGATCTTAAAGGATGCCTAACCCCTTCCCTTTAGGATAATAAAGAACCCTTATCTAGAATCTCGCTAGTTTCGCAGACCTTAAAATTGGAGTTACATTGCAGCATTTAGTTTAAATATTTAGGTGTCCTAATTCACCATAAAAATAATTAGGTGGCGACTCCTCAATTCTTTACCCAGGAATCACCGAACACGTTGTGCTCCGCTTTTTGACCCGAGCCAGGTCAAAAACGGGCGCGACAACGTTTACCAGGCCTAATATTGCTTATGCAGTTCAGCAGGTATGCTTATTTATACATGCCCCCAGAGAGACTCATTTTACTTCTCTTAAGCGTTCATTCGGTACGTTAAGGGCACACATGATTATGAATTGCATTTATATCCCTCAGCACCGACTAGGTTGTTATCATATACGGATGCTGATTGGCATGCTGTCCGGACATGCGGCGTTCCACCTCTAGCTACTGTGTGTTCTTAGGGGATAATCTCATTTCTTGGTTTACCAAGAGGCAAGTCACCCTATCCCGTTCGAGTGCAGAAACAGAGTATAGAGGTGTTGCAAATGTCGTTGCTGAGATCTGCTGGCTCCGAAACCTTATGCTGGAGCTTTAGTGTCCCTTGTGTAAGGCGTCGTTGATATAATGTGATAACATATCCGCAATATACTTGTCTCATAATCCGGTTAAGCATCAGCGAACCAAACACATTGAGATGGATATACTCTTTGTTCGTGAGAAGGTTGCCATCAGTCATGTTAAGGTGTTGCATGTACCTTCTTCGTATCAATATGCGGATATCTTTACGAAAGGACTTCCTAAACAGCTATTCCTCGACTTCAGATCCAGTCTAAGCGTCCGGCCTTCTCCCGCTCCGACTGAGGGGTATATTAACGTATATTATTAAAATACACTCCATATATTTTGTAATATTTAGTGTTGTATTATTATAATAGACATATGATCCTTATTGTATTAGGATTCCACATTGTACACACTATATATATTTGTATTAATGAAAAAGACTCTTCAAGGGAGATTAATACAATCAAACACATTCTATAATTTAGAAAGATAATATATTAATGTAATAATCGATTAAAGAAAAATGAAAGTTTCATTTTTTTGATTTAGAAACACAATTTGAACATGTTTTGCGTTCATTCTGTTGCTAACGATCCATTCCATTCCATTAATTTAGAACCTCAACGAATCCAAATGCGAAGTCTTTATATATGATGAGTGGAATGTAATGAAAAATTAAGGAACATTATAGGGATGGAAAAATCAACTTTATGAGATTTTACATTCGTGTTTTTAGGGTAATGAAAATATTTATTCCCATGGTTTTAAAAGAGAAAGAGGAGAAAAGAAAAGTGAGAAATTGAGAAGGTTAGTGGTGGGGATAATTGATTTTGTCCTAAAAGATAGGGGAAATTGGGGTTCATGGAATATACTTGAATGATCAAATGCATTATTTATTGGAATTTTAATATGTTAACCATAACTTTGAATTCGATGTGGGATAAATAATACTGAAATTTGATACAAAATGTTTAGTACCAAAATTAACTAATACTCAAATTGTTGGAAAATTGCTACCGGTCAATCCATCCATAAGGGCTGCTAATTATCGAGTTAGCCCATTAGTTTATTCTCCTAAAACCTAATTCTTAGCGTATAAATATATCAATATGAGTGTTGGAAAATGATGATTCCACATTAATATGACGGCTAGATTTGCATAATTAGTTCATCCACTTCTGCAAGAAAAAAATGGTAAATCTCCTAAATTAGTATTTACGCTTCAATTACTACACATATCAAACAAATCATAAATCTAACCCGAAATTTTATTCCCAGATTAGCCAAAAGGCTGTTGGAAATTTACTAATGTGGAATTAAGTTTATCCCATTATTTTTTACTCGAACAATTGGGGCCCCGCACGTCGGAAACGTCGTTTCCACACACGTGTACACATAGTGCCAAGTATCGTAAATTTCATTAGTGAAAGAGATATTGGTACATACGTAATACGTTTGAGACATAGAATGATGGACGGTTATTGGCCAAATGACAAGTATTTCACGTTGGTAAATGAAGGAAGAAGTGTACGAACTCCGGCGCCGCGGCTCCGACGATGTTGCGCCGCGGCCCTTCACGGCTCCGCGGCAATCTTAGTTTCTTACCAACAAAAACAAAAAGCATTTTTGAAAAATGTGTCCAAACAAATATCTATCTTTTCTGGTAAATTGTAGACTTTATTTATTTAAAATAAATAAGATACAAATACATTTTTCCTCCAATAGAAAATTATTGTGACCATGAGTTATAGGCCTCAAATAACAACTGTATAAGGCAAAATTCGTATAAGATAGTTGTATGAATTATAGTATGACACGTGGAACATGGTGCTGAGTCAAGTCCACGTCAGTCTAAGGCACAACCAATCAAATACGAGCTGTACCAGGAGAGTTATATGCAAAGTTGGTACCGGTAATGCAGAAGGTTGGGGAACCGTTTGGATTGCAATAGATGACCGTTACTGAACCGGTCGGACGACTTCCAAGAGAGCATTAATTGCATTTATTGATATACTAATTGTCCAATAATTACAACATTTATTCTCCTATATTAGTGATGGCATATTTCGTGGGTTGTGCACTCGTGTATCTCATGTATAAATAGGACACATTGTTCCATTGTAACTGATCAGATTCAAGTTATTACAATACACACAATCATATTCTCTCTATTACTGTTCTTGCATACAAGTTATCGTAACTTATCAAACTTGTCACTTGAGATCCATGTGTCCTTGACCATGTATCCAAATTCGACTGTACTATTTTACAGATAAATAGTTTGGCACTCACCGTAGGGCCTGGACGATTGTGGTGTCACATGTGACCCCTCTACTAATCTAATTTTCTCTTAAAGTCTTATTTTTTGTTCAGAACAAACAGATGACATGAGTAGGAGAACACAGAAGTAGTCGTAACATCGGGGAAAACACAAACAACCTTTCACTTGGGCCAGATGGTTTGCCGATAGGAGTCACGAGACCCGAAGACTCGATGTTTGCAGATGGAGTCACTTTCGAAAGTGAACAAATGCGACATGAGGATATTCCCACCGACGAAACACCCGAAGAAGCCATACAGAACTTGAGGGCGCAAAACGTTGCTACGAGTGAACAACTGGAGCGTCTGATGCAATTTCAAGTGAAGTATATGTCTAAAAACATCGGTAGTGCTCCAACAGACGAACCTCCACCTCCACCAAATGCTCATAGAGAAATCGCAAATGATCGGGGTAGATCAAGAAATGACTGTTCAGAAAGCGAAACCGCCCCTGAGAATGCATTCCAGGAACAAGTCTTGAAATTCATGAATGATATGACTAATAAAGTCGATACCAATGTAGAGAAGGCGGAGAAAATTGCCATGGAGTTCCGACACCGATTCAGTCAAATACCGGGGGGCCCTCCTATGGTTGAGGTACAGGCGCAAGGAGGTACATTCAATTGGTGTATAAGTCAGAGGCTGTGCCTGAACTAATCTCTAAAAGGTTCAAAATGCCTTTTGTTTCCAAACATGATAAGACTACTGACCCACAAGAGCAAATAACGACCTATACTACAACTGTAAAAGGAAATGATCTACAGGAACACAAGATATAATCAGTTCTAATCAAGAAGTTTGCTAAAACACTTGCTAAAAGATCTTTGATATGGTATTCACTCATCCCTGAGCACTCAATCGGATCATTCACCCAGCTTGCCGGCATGTTCATAAAAGCTCATGCGGGGGTTCAAAAGGTGAAGACGCGCGAAGCGAATATCGTTCGTATTGCGCAAGGAGAAACAAAATTCCTTAGGGATTTCGTTACACGGTTCCAGAAGAAAAGAATTCTACTACCCACAGTACCGGACGAATGAGCTGCAGAGGAGTTCATAAAGGGTTTGAATCCTTCAAGTTCAGACGCCTCTCGAAAGCTCAAGAAAAATCTTTTGAAATTCTAGGCTACGACGTGGGAAGATGTGCACAACTGGTATGAGTCTAAGATCAAAATTGAAGATGATTTGCTGGGATCTAGGGTCAGGAGTATCTTTGCAAAGTCTAATAAAAGAGCCGGAGCCGATTGAAATTCCTTGAAGAATTATTTTCAACATTATCCTATCCCTGGATAGGAGGGGGGTGGATTGGGTTTTCGCTCATTTGAAAAGTAAAATAAGAAAGGAGGTCCTAGACGAAAACAATCAAGGATTGGTGAATTTTGACAAAGGAATTTATCTAACTCTACTAATGGTGCCGGGTACCCAAAATTATTCGAGTACAACTTCAACATCAATGAAGAGCACATGGTGGCGGTGCTGAGAAATCACCAGGTGTTTCGTCCACCGAAACTATTGCAATCATATCCTAGCAAAAGAGATTAGTCCATTTAGTGCAATTTTCACGACCCTCACATACATAAAACTACAAATTATAGACATCTACGAGTAGAGGTGGCATGAATGCTAAGCAGGGGCCACCTCCGGGAATACTTGAGCGAAAAAGCTTGCAATAATTATAAGCGGGGACCACTCACAAAAAATAAGTCAAATCCGGCTGCACCACCCCATGTATAAACATGATTTATGGTAGGTCAATAATTGTCACTACATCTTTCACCGCGACCAAGAAAATGAAAATCTTAGTAAACCTGGAGAAGAGGTTCCGGGAGATACCGGATGAACATACTATCACGTTCACAGAAAAAAAGACGTTGCCGGTGTCATCTTCCATCACAATGATGCACTGGTAGTCATGGTACCTATAGACAGTTTCCAGGTGAAGAGAGTTCTAATTGATCCCGGAAGCTCAGCTAATATAATCTGTCTGAAGGTGGTAGAAGAAATGAGTATGGCAGACAAGATAGTGTCGGCTGCCAGAACCCTTTCATGTTTCAATATGTCAAGTGAGACCACAAAGGGGAAAGTGGATCTACCGGTGGACGGGATAGGAATTATTAAGTTAACAAAATTCTATGTCATCGATTATGACATGAGATACAATGCAATATTCGGAAGGCCGTGGATACATGATATGAAGGAGATTCCATCGACACTACATCTATTAGTGAAATTTCCTACATCAAAAGGGATTCAACAAATCCGAGGCGAACAACCCGATGCGAGGAAAATGTTTGCCATAGAGGAACCAGAAATAACAACAGATCCTAAATAGCAATTACAGGAGGCGGAGCCGGTACCAGTAGATGTTCACCCGATCTTGCCAGCAGATTCATTACCGATTTATCCATAAGAGGAGTTTTTAGACTGGTACCAAGTGCCTAGATACTTTTAGGTACCGGATGAGTCAGATGCCACCAAGTCCACTATAGAGGAACTTGAGCAAATTGCGCTACAGCCGAAAGGTCCTGACAGGAAGGTATACTTGGGCACCGGATTAACTCCGGAGCTCAGGGATTTAATTCTTAAATATCTTATATTTAATGTTGATTGCTTTGCATGGTCTCACGAAGATATGACAGACATCCCTCCAGAAGTCACAACTCATAAGTTTGTCCTGGATCTCAATTTCCCTCCCGTACGGCAGAAAAAATGGCCAATCACCAAACTTTACAACAGGTTTGTTAAAAATAAGGTATCTAGATTACTTAATATAGGGTCAATCCAAGAAGTAAAATACCCGGATTGGTTATCAAACATAGTCGTAGTACCCAAAAGGGGAATAAATTTAGAATGTGCATTGATTATAAATATTTTCACAATGCATGTCCTAAAGACTCATTTCTGCTATCGAACATAGATCAAATGATCGATGCTACGGCTGGACACGAGATCATGAGTTTCCTCGATGCGTATTTTGGGTATAACCAAATAAGGATGCATGCGGAAGACCAAGAAAATACATTTTTAACTACTTTCGGTACTTATTATTATAACGTTATGCATTTTGGACTAAAAATGTTGGGGCTACATATCAGAGGTTAGTAAATAAAATGTTTGAAAAATAAATAGGAAAAACAATAAAAGTATATATAGATGATATGCTTGTTAAGAGTATTCGTGTACAGGACAATTTAATTCATTTGCAGGAAATCTTTGAGGTGCCAAGAAAGTATAATATGAAGCTGAACCCCAAAAAAATGCTTTTGGGGCGGGCTCTGGAAAATTTATGGATTTCTTGTCTCCCAGAGAGGAATTGAGATAAACCTTGATAAAATTACGGCTATTGAAGATATACCATACATGCTATAATATGTGAAAGTAGTGCAACAGTTGACCGGGCGAGTAGCGACACTGAGCAATTTTATCTCCCGGTCGTCAGAAAAATGTCATAGGTTTTTTTCACTTTTAAAGAAGAAGAATGATTTTGTTTGGACGCCTGAATGCCAGCAGGCCCTACAAGACCTGAAATCTTACCTATCCAATCCTCCGCTCATGTGAAAGCCAAAAGATGGAGAGCAATTACTTATATATCTGGAGGTATCGGAGGTAGCGGTTAGTGTAGTTCTGGTAAGGGAAGAAAAAGGTATGCAATTTCCTATCTATTATGTAAGTCGAGTAATGTCAGGAGCCGAGATCCAATACCTGTTACTAGAAAGACTGGGTTTTTCTTTAGTAATGTCATCGCGTAAGCTTCGACCATATTTTAAATGCCACCCAATTGCTGTATTGACCACATTCCATCTTGAGAATGTGTTACATAAGCCCGAACTTTTCGGGCGCTTGGCTAAATGGGCGGTAGAGTTAAGTGAATTTGATATTGAATACAGATCTCAGACTGCGATAAACTCCTAAGTCATTGCAGACTTCGTGCTTGATTTCAGTCTGGGAGTAACCATGCAGGCAAAAAAAGAGGCTATCTTAGTCTTGGGGACTGCCTCCAGGGTCTGGACACTCTACACAGATGGTGTCTCAAAGATCTAGAGGACCAGTTTGGGAGTAGTATTGTGGACTCCCACCGGTGAAATTTTAAGGCAAGAAATATATAACACTCCGTTGACTAATAATGAAGCCGAGTATGAAGCTTTGGTTGCAGGTTTGGAACTAGACGGAGGGTTGGGTTCTAAAATTATTGAAGTCAAGTGTGACTCATTGCTAGTAGTGAATCAAGTCCACCGGGTATTCAAAGCCAAAAAAGAGTGCATGTCAAGATACCTTGAAAATGTTCTAAAGTTATTATCTCACTTTCAATAATGGACGGTGGTGCATATATCCCGAGAAAAAAACATAGAGGTAGATGCACTGGCAAACTTGGGATCCAACACAGAAGCCGAGGGGTTCTAAAAATGAGTCAGTAGTTCATATGTTGTATTCCGCACTTGATCCCGTCCGGTACGACAATGTAAATTCAACCAGACTAACTTAGGACTCGAGGAATGAATTCTTTAGACTATGTCATGAACAAAAAGCTCCCGGAGGACGCGAAGGCATCCATAACATTGAGGACCAAAGTTGTCTGGTACTGTATCATAGACAGAAAACTTTATCAAAGATATTTTATGGTCCTCTAGCTCGGTGTGTGGGCCCCGATAAAGCTGATTACGTGATGAGAGAAGTCTATGAAGGTATTTGTGGAGATTATTTGGAAGCAGAATCCTTAATGAGAAAGCTCATGAGGGCCAGTTACTATTGGCCCCGGATCAAGGAAGATACCAAGATGTTTGTAAAGTGTGATAAGTGCCAGCGGCATGCGCAATTGTTACACCGACCGAGAGAGGAACTTTATCCAGTAATGTCACCCGTGGCCGTTCATGAAGCGAAGGATGGACATTGTTAGACCCTTGTCGGCGGTACCTGGGCAGGTATGTCAAATTATATTTATGACTGACTATTTTTTTAAGTGGATTGAAGATGCAATTTAAATGAAAAGCTGGGAGAAAAACTTCATTTGGCAACACATCATTTGTCATTTTGGCATCCCGAAGGAGATAGCTTGTGACAATAGCTGGAATTTTATCAAAGTCAAAGTCACGGAGTTCTTAGATGACTTGAACATCAAGCGGATGGCCAAACAGATTCAACAAACAAGACTATAATCCAGAACTTGAAGAAGAAACTGGAAGCTGCAAAAGGAAACTGGTCGTCTATGCTGCCGAAAATATTATGGCCATATCGGACCACAATCAAGACCAGGACCGAAGAAACTATGTTTTCCTTAGTTTACGATGCAGAGGCCTTGATCCCAGTTGAAGTGGGGACTCCCAGTTTGAGATATCTTCGGGATGAGGACAAATCAAATGCATAGTCAATATCCACACACCTGGATTTGCTCAAAGAGCATCGGGACCTAACATATGTCCGAATGGTAGTCCAAAAACAAAGAATGGAGCATTACTTCAACCGGCGCACAAATCTATGACACTTTAAACTCAGGGACTTGGTGCTCCGGAAGGTAACTCAAGTACATTGGAGCATAATTTAGGGAAACTACGCGCAAATTGAAAAGGACCATACACGGTCACAAGCAATATTGGTAAAGAAGCTTATCAACTGATAGACCAACAAGGAAACAAACTTCCTAATAATTGGAAGCTTATCAGCTGATAGACCAAAAAGGAAACAAACTTCCTAATAATTGGAATGTAAGTCATTTGAAGAAGTATTACATGTAGTAAGATTGAACATGCACTGCATTCTTTTTCCTTTCGTCCGTTTTTTTTCCTAATTGGGTTTTTCCGACAAGGTGTTTAATGAGGTAGCATCATAAAATAAGCATGTTGATTATCTTGTTACCGAGGATAGCTATGAAGTATCCGAGTCTTCATAGCTTGAACTCTCAGATACTGGGGGCCATATACACCCGGAATGGAGTAGAGAAAAATATATGAAATTTTAGCGCTTTGAAGGAAAGCATCTTATACTAGGGAGTTCTCGGATATTCAGATTATATGTAACCGGACTGACCACACTAGATGGAAGCTGGATTATTCTTGCACTTGTCTTCATATTAATAAGTCAAAGTAATTAATAAAAGTTTCATTTTTATGATTAATAAATCTTTGCCAACCCGAACATAAAAGCGTATGTTATCTTAAACATATCAAAAATTCCATTCCAGAATGAACATGAGACGTCCTCTTCAATAACACCATTAAAAATAAGGGCGCTCTCTTATTAAAACCTTAGCGGAAAAAAAAAATTAAGGCTCCGGATACAAGATGTACCGGAGTTTCAAGCTGACAGAACCAAGTCAAATCCGGAATCAACTACGAAGGCCATGAAAAGCCCCTGTATGATGAAAATTCATCTTTCAGAACAAACTCAAGTTTGATAGGAAATTATTAGAAACTCTCAAAGTTTAATGTTTGCTTTTAATGAAGAATGAAGACCTTATAGCTGAATGGCAAAAGGAAAGTTCTTTCATTCATATTTTTTGGACCAAAATTAATTCGTTTACAAAGGATACTAATTGGGCTCAATAGTGACCGAGTGACAAAAACAAAACTGAAAATAAACCCACGCGAAAGGTTACGACCTGACTGCTCTATGGTCCGTTGGGGGTGTTCGAATGTTGCCAACAAAACAAAAAGATCAAAAAGATAGGTTAGGGGGGAGGATTTATCACCATCACCATCATCACCAGCCTCTCCACCATCCTCCGCATCTGAATCCTCTTTATCTCCTCGTAGAGCTTCCAACAATAACTTAGCATCGTAGAGGTCAATTTCTGCATCCAGGAGTTCAGAAGAAATATCAATCCTCAGCTTGCTTGCCTCTTCAAGGGTATGCACATGACTTTTCAGAATAGCCAAATCTCTCTGAAGCTTTCATCTTTGGCATTTAGCGAGAGCTCGTTGATGGTATCCTTGGAGGTGTTCAACTGCCCTTAGGCT
This sequence comes from Anisodus tanguticus, assembly GCA_034509755.1. Taxonomy (NCBI): domain Eukaryota; kingdom Viridiplantae; phylum Streptophyta; class Magnoliopsida; order Solanales; family Solanaceae; genus Anisodus; species Anisodus tanguticus. The sequence continues at coordinate 6,372,101 of CM067552.1, read as the reverse complement.
TCTTCCAAGTCTGATGCCAACCTTCCTGTCCTCCCTTGAAGGTTCTTGTAAGAAGTGGTTAAATCCTGAAGAGAATTTTCCCGATCTCAGAGAGAGTCAACAACATTCGGAAAATGCAGTCGGAGAAAGGCTTGAAGAGAGCCTGAATCCCTAAGATCAGCTCGGAGGTCTTCATCTTCTACCCTAAGGTGCTGAACTTCCTCCTTCAACTTCTTTTATTCATAAGAAAGGCCCATTGCCTTATCCAAATCCGAAGTGGAGAGAGGAGTGACATGACCCTGGATAATAAAATTATGACCATTAAGGAGACATGAGCATCTGAGGATAATTTAAAGAAAGAAATAGGTTACTTGTAAAAGCAAGTCTACAAGGTGTGCAGGAGAAGCCTCAAGAGTAGCATTGGGGGATTTTCGATGGGAAGAAGCAGATTTTCTGGCCTCAATACCAATAGTAGGGATTGAGTTGTGCTGAGAAGGTTCATCAGGAAGAACGACTGTCTCCGCCTCTTGAGGAAGTTCTGAATAAGATGCTTTAGCATCCGCTTGCAGCTCTCTCCAGTACTCGGTGATCCGCTGGAAGTTCCCCACCCGTGAACCAATTCCCACCGGGGTCTTGGGAGCTTCATCTCGAGCCTTATATTTTTGGTTGATAGAAGCAGATTGGAGAATGTTAGACAAAGCAGCCGCACGGGATGACACTTTTTGGGTTGTATATTTTTGTACCGGAGCCCTGTGAATAGAGAAGATAGATTGAAAAAGAATCCCAAGAAATACGGGGTGAAGCATATATAAAATGGAGAGTTAGGCTGGAGGCTTACCGTGGTATTTCCCCTTCCACCAATCGGTGGTAATACTCTTCCATGATCGGGTTATATCGGGGGAGGCACAAAGAAGACTAACCACCATTCGAAAATCCCTTCAATCAGTTGTGGCTCAACTAAAACGATTGAAAAGTTACAACACTTGCATAAGAAAGAGATTTTCCTTTGTTTGAAAAGCCAAACAAACAGGTTTGTAGTAAAAAAATACTCACGGGAAGAATCCCACTCTTACAGGAAAGGATATGAAGAAGGCTGATGGATTTGGTCGGACTTCATTAAAATAAAGCGGGTCAACCAACCTCGGTCGAAGTAGTCTTCAGCATTAATGATGCTACAGATTCCTCGGGGGTATAGATAAATAATTTCACCTCGAAAAACCCTAGGGTAGTAAAGAAGAAAAAGATAATCGATAGTGAATGAAGCATTGGCATTATTTGCTAACATCTGTATGCAATAAACTAATCTCCAAATCTGCGGAGCAACTTGGCCCAAGCAGATTCTATACCGGAGACAAATGTCTTTGATAATCTTCGGAATGGGGAGTTTGAAATCAATGATGAATGAGTAAGTATAAGTCATGGAAAACCCTTCAACATGATGGTGCACTCGATCGACAGGATCAACTGTTCTGACAACTATGTCGGAGGAAAAGTTGCAATCTTCTATAACTTCAGGAAGAATCTTGGCAGTTATCTTAGATTCAAAATTCTCGACATGTTCGTAGTTATTTTGAACACGGAGATCTCCTGAGAAATCAAAACCCGAAGGAAGGATTTCAGCAGCAGTGAAGTGTAAGTCGATCTTTATAGTCATAGGGGAAATAGCTTATTTCCCATAGCGACGACTTGGAAGATTGTCATTGTTCTCAAAAGAACGAGAAAGAGAAGATTTGGTAGATGACATTGTGGAAGAAAATTTCAAGAAAGGAAAACAAATGGATGTTTCAAAGTTTGTAGTTACCTTCTGTGGGAGACTTTTCCTCCTATTTATAGTGTACAAATAGAACGTTTGGAGGTGAAAAGACGTGCACCATCATTGTTGTATTTCACGTCGATCATAGCGATGTTTTAATTGCCGTTGTTTTAGAAGCATTGAATAGATATGACGTTTGACAAGTCTGGTAATCATTATATTTTAATTCCTGCCGAAGTATAAGGTTCTTTTGGACAGGGGTTCAAATCCACTTCCCGGGCGCGCAAGATTTGCGCCCGAAAAGTGTGGGGATCATTTGTATAGGGTAAAATTCGTATAAGACAGCTGTACGAATTAAAGTTTGACACGTGGAACACGGTGCTGAGTACCACGTCAGCCTAAGGCATAACCGATTAAATACGAGCAGTACCGGGAGCGTAATATGCAAAGCTGGTACCGATAATGCAGAAGGTTGGGGAGTCATTTAGATTGCAACGGACGACTGTTACTGAACCGGTCGTACGTATTCCAATAGAGAATTAATTGCATTTATTGAGATACTAATTATCCAATTATTATAATCTTTATTCTCCTGTTATAATGAGGGCATATTTCGTGAGTTGTGCACCCATGTAGCTCATGTATAAATATAACACATTGTTCCATTATAACTAATTAGATTCAAGTTATTATAATACACATACTCATATTCTCTCGATTATTGTTCTGCATACAAGTTATCGTAACTTTGCTCAGAAGATATTGTTGGAAATTTGCCTTTGGTGGGAGGTGCGTCCACCCGTATTTAATGACTTAAACACTAGGGTTCCATATGTTGGAGGCTTTCTCTCTTAACACGTGCATAATCTACTAAGTGAGTAGATGACTGTAGGGCCAAGAATCGTCAAATTTCATTGAGAAATGAAAGAGATATTGGTCCACGAAGTAAGGTGTTTGAGGCATGGAAATATGGTGTGGGACAAACCTACCACATCGGTGGGAAAAGGAAGAATTGTTCTCTTTATAAGTCTCAAAATTGGCTAAGGGTTTGGGACCCCAAGGGGTAACCTATGTGTTTGAAGGAGGGAGGACCTAGATCTGCTTGGGTTCAAGGCTAAGTCCACACGCGCGCCGCCGCAGCGCGCCCGTCCCGTCCGGTCCGGTCTCGGGTCGTGGGTTGTCTGACTTGGGACTTGGGCTTTTTATGATATTATCTCTTTGGATCCCAAATTACTTAATATTTATAGTTTGGTCCCTGGAGTTGAGGAGTCCCTCCCCTTATGCTATATATTGGAGCCTTTTGGCTCAATTGCAGATACTACTAATAATATACAACACAGAGACAAACAGAAGAGAGAACAACTCAAATTCTGTCCAAAACGTGAGCACAAACAGTGGTAAAAAATAAAACAGAAAACTCAGAAAACTCTTCCTTCCTTTTCCATTCTTCAGCAAGTCGTTTCGTGTTTGTTTTCTTCGTCAGAATCAACCTATTTGCTTTGTAGTGTTGATTAGTTGTTGTTTTATCTTGGGAGATTATTGCCTTTTAATGTAAAAGCATATATACGGGGCAATCTTGTCTTAAAGATAGAGAGCCATTTCTCAACTCAGCCACAGTTGTAACAATCCAGATTTAGTGTTTCTTGATTTCATGTTATCAAGATTCAAGACTCAACAAGCTTGCGGCGGTTCTGAACATTGACTTGTTTGTTTATCCTTTCGAACACTTGTAATATTTATTTACTTCTCGTACTTCTTTACATCTCCATCAGCTATCACGAGGCTCAGGCTAATCATTACTGTTCTTTATCTTATTATTACTTGTTTTCAGTGTATTTCATCTAAAATTCTTATCAAACGTGTTACTTGAAATCCACGTATACGAATTTAACTGTATTGTTTTATGGGTAAACAACAACTAAGGTAGAAATGAATTTTCCTTATAAAAGAAATGAATTCTCCCTAGAGACCTCCCCATATAAGGAATTGATTAATTATCAAGTTAGGCCGATAACTTCTAAAGTCCCTATCCTTAATTCCATTGGTTCCAAATAAAGGTGGTAATCAACTTAGCATCACAACACACACATTAATTAAAAATGAACCACAAGCTTCCCATGAAAACCAAACTACAGCACTTATCTGGAAAAACATATAAAAAAAATTTTGAAAAAAATTGGTTCTCTTTAAGTGGGATTTGCGCACTGCTATTTACCAAGAAAAGGCTAATGTTATTCTCAGAACTAGAATAAATTGTGTAGATAATGCTGCAAGGTGACATCGTCAGAGCATAATTAATAATAGTAACCTGTGTTTAAGATAAATATATAGTGGTTTAATTTATGGGCTGCTCCACTTAACTTAGTTAGTGACTTACTAAACTATATTTATTTAGACAAGTTGACAGTTTACTAACCAGTTGTAAGGAGAAGAAATAATATGAAATTTAAGGCTGTTTTTCCAAGGATTTAAAACAGTTTGAAAAGTGCTTTTAGGAGTGAGTTTAACTTGTATACATCAATATCGTAAAGAGTTTTTATACTTCCGGATCACCTTTATATGTTAATTTTAGTAGGTAATATTTGTTACTTTTAAGATTGCAAATTTAGTTTTTTGTGGAAGTTAGCAGTAGATTGATATGATTTAGGTAATTACTTGATAATTATACAAATTACTTGCACTATTGTTATATATACTTTAGTTTAGAATTGTAGCAGTTTGTGTTTGGAAAATAAAAACTACTAATAACGTAAACCATTGGCATATTCTACACACATATACTATATATCTTATGTCATCTTACTATAAAAGTCTAGATTAATTAAATAAAGACCACCAAGATCCATTACCAGAAACATATTCAGACAATGTAATGCAATTTGCTTTTCCTGTGTGGCCATGTGTCAATGATTCGTTAACAACTAACGGTATACACTTCGAAAAATTAAAATTTTAGTGAGTGGAGACTTTGCTTTCATTAATTTATCTTTCATGCATTCCATGGAAGAAAACATTATTTATTTATATTCATTCTGAAAAACAAAATCTACAATTAAGCCAATTAATTACTTAAAAGGAAACATGTTGGTGGACGTTGTCAAAAGAGAAGAGGGGAAAAAAGGTATCTCTTTCTAAAAACAAAAAAAAGGATAACTTTAGGTTGACCTTCAAAATAAGGATTAAAATGTCTATCAACTGATATGTCACTAAACTTTACAACTACAAGACAATTAGACAAACATAAATTATTTTTTGACTTAATGTTGTTATTTGAAGGGACAATTAGTCTTAGTGGAGATATATTTATCGACGTTAAATAAATAAATAAAAGATGTAGCTCATTGCCGACGCCTGTATGGTCATAAACTTATTAGTTGGACATGGTAGGAACTCCTTTTGAAAGAAGTTTTTTGGCTAGTTGTACTAATTTCAGTTAATAATAACTTCATTGCTAATAACTTCACTACTGTCTATGAGGACCCTTTGATCCATCTTGTAATGATGCATACTAAATAAATATATGATTATCCTTTTAATTATAAAAAAGGACTAAAGGAGGGCGGCGGCAACAACAACAATAACAATATATCTAGTGTAACCCCACAAATGAGGTATGGAGAAGGTAGAGTGTACGCAGACCTTACCCCGACCTTGGGAGGTAGAGAGGTTGTTTCTGATAATCCCTCGGCTCGAGAGAAAGCATATCAAAGCAGGTCAAAAAGGAAATAAAGAAAGCATACTATAGAAAGCAAGACAAAGTATTTCGAAAAAGGACAAGGAACATCAAATAATAACAAAAATTAAAGGACAAGAACTACAACAGAAATACTACGAATACTAGTAAGGAAGGATACGCGGGACAACGCTCTACTACCTACTAACCTTCTACCCTAATTTGTGTCATCCACACCCTCCTATCTAATGTCATGTCCTCGGTGAGCTGTAACTGAGTCATGTCTTGTCTAATCACCTCACCCCAATACTTCTTCGGCATACCACTGCCTCTCCTGAAGCCATCCATAGCCAACCTCTCTCATCCACACTGGGGCATTCACACATCTCCTCTTCACATGCTCGAACCATCTTAGCCTCGTTTCTTGTATATTGTCCTCCATTGAGGCTACTCCCACCTTATCCCGGATCTCTTCATTTCTAATCCTATCTCTCCTAGTATGTCTACCCATCCACCGCAACTTCCTCATTTCCGCAACTTTCAGAAGCTGAACGTGAGTTTTCTCACTGTCCGACACTACCGCATGCAGTCATTTGAATTGCCATCCTCATTGCTTAATGTTAAATATACAATATACATGTATATTGTGTGTTTAAGGACTCAAAATCTGCCCATATTTTAGCTCTCGGTTTTTGGTAATATTAGACATAAGAATATTGTATATTAGGAAAATATATGTGTAGTATATTGTAATGTATTTGTTACCTAAATTAGGATTATACACTACCATAATTGTAGAGTTAGAATTATGGTAGAATAAGATTTTAGGAATAGAATAGGAATAGGATTCTCCTATTTTGTAACTTGTATATATACATATTCAATTAAAGAAAATAATCAAGGGGATTATTTCTTTCATGGTATCAAGAGACTAGGTTTTACAAAAAAAATTCTCTCCCTAAATTTTTTGGACCACTCGGCCGAGACACCCCCCCTTCCCCCCTCGGGTTTCTCTTCCAAAATTCGTCTTCCGCTCTCAAAAACCTCTCTTAAAATTCCCCTCCTTCTTTGTTCTTATCAATATGTCTAAGAACAATTTTCACCCTGCCCTCACGGTTTCCAATATCAAGCTAAGTGTCCCTATTGTCCTTGAAATGGAAAACGTTCAATATGCAACGTGGGTGGAGTTGTTTAAAATTCACGCTATATCTTATCAAGTTCTTCATCATATCATTCCTCCCGCTAGACCCCTTCCTGTGGAGGATCCTGAGTTATGGATTACACTTGATGCTACCGTTCTTCGGTGGATATACGCCACTATTTCGGTGGACCTTCTATAGACAATTATTGAGCCAGATACCACGGCTATGGCTGCATGGAATAGATTGCGTGACATATTCCAAGACAACCAACATTCCCGTGTCGTCACACTCGAGCAAGAATTCTCTCTAGTTCGAATGGACGAATTTCCAAACGTTTTTGCATATTGCAAGAAACTAAAGGAGTTGGCGGATCAACTCCGTAATGTTGGCGCACCAGTAACAAATAATCGTCTAGTTCTACAGTTGGTTGCCGGTCTTTCGGAGGCCTATAATGGTGTTGGCACTCTCCTTCTCCAAAGCAACCCTCTTCCCGACCTCCATCAAGCCCGCTCCATGCTTACGTTGGAAGAATCCGGTTTGGCTAAAAAGGCGGCTACCGGAGCAAGTCCAGTTGTCATGATGGCGTCCTCTCCTAATCCTTCAGGTTTTGTTAATAATTCGGGCCAAAACCATAATAATGGTGGTGGCAAGAATAATTGCAAGAATAATAACAAAAACCGTAGGGGCAAACGCGGCGGTAATGGTGGAGGTTCCGGTGGTCAGCAAAACGTCGGTGGGTCTCATCCAATGAACAGTGGCCCACCACTCCCATGTGCCCAGCAGTGGGGCCCATGGCAGTGGACCGTGGGCCGGCGGCCCCATACCGGCGGGCGGCGGTGCATTCCCGGCGGCCGGTGGGGCGGCCAACGATCCCGAGCCCAATACCCAGCATTGGCGGCCCACTAGCCAGTGGCCCAGAAACAGGAACAACGGCAGTTACGGCCCAGTTCCAGCACGACTAGGAGTTCTTGGGGCCCGACCTCCACAAGCCCATCATGCAGCAGGCCCCACTCAGACCGATATCGAGGCCGCGATGCACACGTTGGGATTAACTCAATCGGACCCAAATTGGTACATGGACACCGGGGCCACTACTCACATGACTTCCGAATCAGGTACTCTCTCATCTTATTCCAATTTGAGCACCCCTCGGGGGATAATTGTTTGGTAATGGTAGTTTTATTCCAATTCTAGGGTATGGTCTGAAAAGGTTGTCTCCCCCCAATCCACCACTCCTCTTGAAAAATACTTTACATGCTCCTAAATTGATTAAAAATTTAGTGTACGTCCGAAAGTTCACAAATGACAATTCTGTTTCTGTTGAATTTGATCCTTTCGGTTTCTTTGTGAAGGATTTCAAGACGGGGAGTCATCTCATGAGGTGTGATAGTAGGGGGATCTGTATCCTATCATGCCCGGTTTCAGTCCATCGAGTCCAGCCTTGCAATCAGCTTTTGCAGCCATCTCTCCTTCCATGTGGCATGCTCGTCTGGGTCATTCGGGATCTTCTATTTTATCAGTTTTAGATAAAAATAGCTTTATTTTTGTAAGGGTACGAGTCGTACTCCAATTTGTCAGTCTTGTTCATTAGAAAAAATTGTTAAGTTGCCATTTGTAGACTCCAATTCTCATACGTCTATGCCATTTGACATTATTCATAGCGACTTATGGACATCTCCTGGTCTTAGTTCAATGGGTCATCGATATTATGTTCTCTTTTTAGATGATTATTCTAGATTTTTGTGGACGTTTCCAATTGCGAATAAATCACAAGTGTTTTCCGTCTTCATCAAATTTAGAGCGTTCATTCGTACTCAATTCGAAAGAGAAATAAAAAATATTCAATGTGATAATGGGAAAGAGTATGACAATAGGGAGTTTCGGGAATTTTGTGCTACTAATGGGATAAATTTTCATTTTTCATGTCCTCATACATCTTCACAAAATGGGAAAGCCGAACGCAAAATTCGTTCCATAAATAACATTGTCCGAACTCTCCTAATACATGCCTCCATACCTCCATATTTTTGGCATCATGCTCTACAAATGGCCACATATCTGCTTAACATAATTCCTTCTAAAGGTCTGACATATTCTTCCCCCTTAAAAATCCTGTATAATAAGAACCCGTCTTATTCTCATCTTCAGATTTTTGGGTGCTTGTATTATCCGTTATTCCCATCCACCACAATTAACAAACTTCAGGTTCGGTCTACCCCGTGTGTGTTTTTGGATTATCCGTCAAATCATCGTGGTTATAAGTGTTTTGATTTATCCTCCAAGAAAATCATAATCAATCGCCATGTCATTTTTGATGAAATTCAATTCCCATTTACGAAAATTCATACTCCCGAACCTAAGTCGTATAATTTTTTGGATGACCAAATATCCCCGTATATTATTCGGAATTTTTCGGACATCTCCCGTACCCAAAATCCTCCAGTGGGCCCACTGCCCGCTGGCCCCACAAGATGCGTCACGCCCGGAAAATACGCCACCGGAACAGTTCCGGCTATTGGGCCGGTCCAGCGGCCCAATTCGGAACCGGTCCAGAAGCCGATTCCAGCATTTATCGATTTGGGCCAGCAGGCCCACTGCCTGCTGGCCAGTCCGTCCCGAGCCCAGAAAATTTCCAAAATTCCCTTAATTTTTCCTCGAGTCATAGACCGGTCACTCGTAGTCAGTGGGGTATTTTTACACCTAAAATACATTTTAATTTACATTCGGATGTCTCTAAATCCCCCTTGCCCCGTAATCCTGTGTCCACTTTAAATGACCCTAATTGGAAAATTGCTATGACTGATGAATATAATGCTCTTATTGCTAATAAGACGTGGGAGTTGGTGCCCCGTCTATATGGTATTAATGTTATCAGGTCTGTGTGGATTTTTGCTCATAAGGAGAATTCAGATGGGTCATTTGCTCGACATAAGGCACGACTTGTGGGTGATGGTAAGACTCAGCAGGTTGTAATTGATTGTGGTGAGACGTTTAGTCCGGTGGTCAAACCGGCTACCATTCGCACTGTGCTTAGCATGGCTCTTTCAAAGACTTGGCCAATTCATCAGTTGGATGTCAAGAATGCTTTACTACATGGTGACCTCAAGGAAACAGTCTATATGCATCAGCCGTTGGGTTTCAGGGATCCCAACCGCCCTAATCATGTCTGTTTGTTGAAGAAATCATTATATGGGCTTAAGCAGTCTCCAAGGGCCTGGTACACGAGGTTTGCTGACTTTGTTTCAACTATTGGGTTCACTGACAGCAGGTCAGATAATTCCTTGTTCATCTACCGTTATGGTTCGTCCTTGTCCTACATCATGTTGTACGTGGATGATATCATCTTGACTGCCTCTTCAGATGCCTTACGCCAGTCTATCATGACCACGCTCAGTTCTGAGTTTGCTATGAAAGACTTAGGGCCTTTGAGTTATTTTTTGGGGATTGCCGTCAAGCGTCATTCAGGTGGGTTGTTTCTGTCTCAACGGAAGTATGCTGCTGAGATCATCGAGAGGGCTGGGATGTCATCCTGTAAGTCCACTTCCACGCCGATTGATGCAAACCCAAAGCTAAGTGCCGCAGACGAGGTGCACCATACGAGGACCTGACCGCTATCGCCATCTTGCAGGGGCCCTCCAGTATCTTACCTTCACCAGACCGGATATTACATATGCGGTTCAGCAGGTGTGTTTATTTATGCATGATCCCAGGGTTGAGCACATGAATGCAATCAAACGCATCATTCGGTATATTCAGGGGACACTAGACTATGGGTTGCACTTGTATCCGTCATCTACATCCACACTTATTTTCTACACGGATGCTGATTGGGGTGGTTGTCCCGACACCAGACGGTCGACTTCTGGCTACTGTATGTTCCTTGGCAACAACTTGGTCTCCTGGTCAGCAAAACGTCAGGCAACCCTATTACGCTCAAGTGTCGAGGCAGAATATCGAGGGGTGGTGAATGTGGTCTCCGAATCATGTTGGCTACGTAATTTGCTTTTAGAGCTTCATTGTCCTATTCAGAAGGCAACCTTGGTATATTGCGATAACATTAGTGCCATTTACCTTTCAGGTAACCCAGTTCAACACCAACGTACTAAGCATATCGAAATGGACATTCACTTTGTCCGCGAAAAGGTTGCAAAGGGTCAAGTTCGCGTATGCCATGTCCCGTCGCGTTATCAAATTGCAGACATCTTTACAAAGGGTCTACCAACGGTCCTTTTTGAATATTTTAGGGACAGTCTCAGCGTTCGACGACCGCCCGCTATGATTGCGGGGGTGTGTTAAATATACAATATACACACAATATACATATGTATATTGTGTGTTTAAGGACTCGAAATCTGCCCATATTTTAGCTCTCGGTTTTTGGTAATATTAGACATAAGAATATTGTATATTAGGAAAATATATGTGTAGTATATTGTAATGTATTTGTTACCTAAATTAGGATTATACACTACCATAATTGTAGAGTTAGAATTATGGTAGAATAAGATTTTAGGAATACAATAGGAATAGGATTCTCCTATTTTATAACTTGTATATATACCTATTCAATTAAAGAAAATAATGAAGGGAATTATTTCTTTCACTTAACTTTGACATAAAGTTTTTCTCTTCGTCTCCTATTTGAGTTTGAAACAGTATGTTCCAAGTCTTCAACACTATATTATCTAAATTGTTAAAGTTGCTAGAGAAGACTGACAGCTAACTCCATTTGTCCAACTATTTACACTATTGGCACTCTCTTCATTATCATAATTCCTAATTAGGCACAATTCTTTTGTTAATATTAGTGGTTAAGCCACCTTAAGAAAGATAACCACTTTATATATTGCAACCTTCCACTTCCTTATCTGTGTTGTAATTTAAACCGTCCTGTTTAATTAATGTTATAGCCTAATGGTCACTATTAGCCACCAAAATAAAAAAAACAAAAAAATTTGCATTGCTTGCTTACAAAGGCGGAAATCTCCTCTATAAATTCCCTCTTCTATAGTTTACTCAAACATCAAGCAATAGCAAACACACATTTCAAACACTTGGCAATATTTCTCTTAAGTATAAAATTTTCAAATATGGCTTCTATGGGACTAAACTATACTCATCTTCACGTGGAGCAAAAACGCCTTAAAGAGAAGTCGAAAAAAATGGAGGAGGAAAATGCTCGAAATAGTAATAATGAGAGTGGCACGGTGAAAAAATTTACCATGGATGGTAAACATAGTAAGAGTAAGAAAATTTACCCGGGTGGCTTTGTATCATTTGAGTCCAATGAGAACTTAGGTGAAAATAAAGAGTAGTAATTTGGACTGCACAACATATATAGCAAGGCTTTCTTCTGTGTTTTTGGTTGTTTGGGTTAGTCATATTTTATCTTTATTTTTCTTGTAAAGAAGTTCCACTTGTTATGCGTTTTCCTGTCTGCCAAGCTGTGGTGACGAGTTCACCTAACTTGTAATATATGTTATTGTTAATATTATTGTTAGAACCCTTGTATGGTGGTTTGATCGATACAATAATATTTTATTTGTTCTATTACGTGACATAATTATCTTATTAATTCTTTCTAAAATATGTATATTTTTAAATTTGAAAATAATTTAACTTTAAAATTCTTATTTTACTCTTAGAGGTAAGTTTTTTTTTTATAGATGCACAATTATAATGTTATGGAATACTTAAGACAACGAGTTTCAAAAAATTTCATCTTTTTTAAACTTTATAACAAATCATGTTAAGCCACATAAATTAAAATGAATAAATAAAAGAAAAAGTTTGTGCGACTACGTACGTCGTTATTTTTTCTTAATATAAAAGGAACTGATGTGAGTTTACATATAGCATTTTTGATTGGTTACTCATGAAAAAAGAATTTAAGCACTAAGAAGGAAATTAAAGTACCTATAACTGTGGAAGGTCATATGAAATCAAAACAGTAGCTACTTTCCAAAGTACCTATACCATTCTTTCCAATAATTTCCCAAAGGTCTATTTTAAGGGAACTAGATAAATGGCAACTCCCTGGTAATATGACAAAGCTAATTTTCTTTTGTAAGTTAAGTTAGAATTAGTATATGGATAAGTTTCTTGTATAGTTAAACTTTCCACTTTGATCTTTGAAGACTGGATGTTTCAGTCTTGGATGTCGTTTTCTGGAGGTAAGGTTTATAATCTCTCTCTTCGGTGTAACCTTTGTTTATTAATAAACATGGTAAGTACAATGTTAGTGGTGGTGGCTAAACTAAAATAAACAGACTCCAACAACCTCAATATATACAAATTATCGAACAATGCACCAAATTAGGCTAAACAAATCATTACCATATCTTTTAAAAAGTTAAAGTCAACCCTCAGTCAACTCGGTCAAATTTCAAAATTAATTACATGAAAGGGTTATCCATGAACTTATGAGTCCAATTTTTATAAATAAGTTTTCCACTACAACAAAAAAGACCTATGATGACAGTTAAAAACTGTCATCTGAAAGGGTAGATGACGGTTTATGTAAGTGTCATTGTAGTCACTGTCACAAATAGATGACCGTTTCACCAACTGTCACAACATATGTGACGGGCATAAACCGTCACATATTTGCTCGTTGACTTTGACTATTTCCCGGCAATTGCTCGTTGGCTTTGACTATTTTCCGCTTTTTTAAAAAAAAAATCCGGGTATTTAAAAATTGTGGCGGTAAAATATTTGAATTTTATTAATTTAATATTTATTTTTGGAGGGAAATTTTTAAATAAATTTTAATTTTAATTAATTTAATTTAAATATAAAACAATTGTGGGAAAATTAATTTTGGCGCATTTAATAATTAATTTAATTTAATTAATTGTTTTTTAAATTTTTTCAATAATAGTTAAATTGGTGGGAAAATAGCATATTGTAACTAAAATGTAACTAATTAATCAAATCATTTTAATAAACAATATTGAAACATTTACGAATTGTTTTACAAAACAAAATGTTTCCAAATGTAACCAAAACAAAATGTTCCCATAAACGGCCAAAGTACAAATAGTATCCAACCATCATGAAGGTGGCACAACTTCGGTAGTACGGAGAATCTTTGAAAAATGATGCGCCCACTCAATCCGAACCTCATCAAGCTCATGCTGTGAAAATACTTCTTTTTCATTGTACTGTTAAACATAATAGAGATCAATTAAAATTTCTAATCATAACATGCAATTAAAGACTTGAATAAAATGAAGTACCTTAGCAATTTTCAGCATTCTAGAAAAAGGCCATTTCTAATTATAACCTTTTTGAGTTGTGTACATGCGCATGTCGCTATAAAAATGACAAAATATTAGAACATGCTTGTCATCATTCTTGAAATATAATTGACTAATAATATTAAAACAAGTTAGTAAATAATAACAAGTAAACGATACGTACTGTGTGATAAGTTTTACCAAGTCTTGATGGGGAGCATTATTAAGAGAATCCAGATAGTATACCTCAAATTTAGACACATCAAAAACAGCCAATACCCAATGATTCCTACAAATCATGTATATTCAGTATTTCTCAATCTAATTAAGGGAAAAAGAGACTTTAAATACAACATATAAAGAAAACAGAATTGACATACTGAGGATTATATGGCATGAAGATATATTGTCCGTTTTTCCCTTTCAACAAACTATCACATAGACTTGCTGCCTTTTTATCAGGTGGACTATTTGGTTTACCTTTTGGATTTATATTTTCACACACCAAACCAGGCAGCACAAACCCAAATAGTCGCACTCTTCCTCTTCCCGGCTGGTTGTATTTCTTATGCAACAAGCTAAAATAGAAACATGGCAATAATTTTTGCATCAAGAAAACAGTTCACAACAAAAGTTAACATTACTGTGATGGCAGTTCACAGAGAAAGAGGTATGTGCTAATAACATGGCAGTTCACATAAGCTTTAATATGGAAAATTTGTTTTTCTGATTAGACTAATGTCAAATGCACACATCACACATCACAACAAAACAGATTGTAAAAGAAAAATAGCCAACCAATTAAAAGACGTACCAAATGTAAACTTCAATTTGATTAACACTTAACCAATCCATTTTGAGTAATGCCTCGCATTCGTCCTTGCCAATATGAGCTTTGACAGAGTTTGTGGTCTCAAAAACATAATCATCCACAAGGTATGGCACAGAATAGTCTGTTGGCAACCTCATATCCACAATGTTCCCAAAAAGAGCAAGCACTTCATTATGTTCTCATTGTTGCACTCCTGAATGCCGTGTTTTTCTCATTGGCCGTGGAAGATTTCTAATTTTCTTCTTCTCATTTTCTAAAACATCTGAATGTTTAACAATCGTTGCTTTAACTTGGCCCCTCAGTTCCTCCAAACTCACTCTCAACGTTTAACAATCGCTGCTCTAATCTCTTATTGCTTCTAGTCTCCGCAGATCCATCATATGTGTGAAAGTACAAAGTAGTAGTATAAAATTTACCTATCCCTTGCATATGACCATTTTTTGGAATTTTTTTCATAGCTCTAGCAAGTTGACAAAAGAATTGCTTGTAGAAAATGAGAAATACTCCCACCTTGGTAAACCTTTCAACATTTTTTGACATAATAGCATAAGACAAACCATACCTATGGAAAAAGGGGAGTAAAAAAATCAACAACAAACAACAAAAATTCGCTCTATTTTCTATCGGCATACAAATCTCCGACGGGAATAAATGACTCCTAGAAAAAATTAGACCTAATGTAAATATACTAATGAATGAGAACATGTACTACTTATATGTACTTGAACAATTCTCACCCTACAAGCTAGCTTTTGAGATTAAGTTAGACCCAACATCCATTCTTTATATGGTATCAGAGCCAGATCTATTTCAATCTTAGACAGTGTGAATCCAGATCAATCATATGCCCTAAGCGAGTGCCGAGTGGGAAACAAAAACAACAAAAAAACCACCAAGCCACCTAATATGTTTTAAAGAATATGCTAGTGAAGTGCTTACCATTCACCTAGATCACGTCCAAAACCACTACGTTTTTTACCACCCCATGGAAGCTGATGAAAGGTTGGCTGTGAACAGTTAATCCAGATGATCCCTGTCTGAAAATCCTGTAAAATCCAATTAACAAGAGACCATAGACGAGGTGGAAGTCGCGGTAATGGATGAGGTTGGAATTACAACAACAACAATTCCAACAACAACTATGAGAAATGAGAAAGCTCAACACGAGGCCATGGAAGAATCAATCCGAACTCAAGGTATGACAAATCTCAAGTTCGATGCTATAATTGTCAGAAATGTGGGCATTATGCTTCAAAATGTAGAGCTCCCAACAATAAAATTGAGGAGAAGGCTAACCACATGGAGGAAAAGACAGATAGCAAAGAAACTCTTCTTCTAGCACGTAAGGAAACTGATGGTAGCCAAGAAAATTCCTGGTACCTTGACAGTGGTGCAAGCAATCACATGTGTGGAAATGAAGACATGTTCGTGGAGCTAGATGAGTCAGTAAGCGGATGTTTCATTTGGAGATGATTCCACAATAGCAGTGAAATGGAGAGGTAACATCTTTATCTGTTTGAAAGATGAGAGACATCAGTTTATTTCCAATGTCTACTATGTGCCCAATATGAAAAATAACATTTTGAGTTTAGGACAACTGTTAGAGAAATGTTATGATATTCATATGAAGGATTATAATCTTTCTATAAAGGATGATAAGAATAATTTCATTGCTAAAGTGCCAATGTCAAAGAATAGAATGTTCCTGATCAACATACAAAACAATGTTGCAAAGTGCCTGAAAGTTTGCCATAAAGATGTATCATCGCTTTGGCATCTTCGATTTGGGCATCTTAATTTTGGAGGTCTAGAGCTGCTATCTAAGAAGAAGATGGTGAATGAACTACCTTGCATCAACCATCCTGACCAGCTTTGTGAAGAGTGTCTAACCAGGAAGCAATTTAGGAAAAGCTTTCCAAATGAGTCAGAGTCAAGAGCCAAGAAGCCACTCGAGCTCATCCATACTAACGTGTGTGGTCCGATCAAGCCTAGCTCTCTCAGTAACAGTAACTATTTTCTTCTCTTTATTGATGATTTTTCAAGAAAAACCTGGGTATATTTCTTGAAACAGAAGTCAGAAGTTTTTGAAGTTTTCAAGAAGTTCAAAGCTACAATGGAGAGAGAAAGCGGTAGAAAGATCAAAGTCATGAGATCCGACCGAGGTGGAGAATTTACTTCTAGGGAGTTTCAAGAGTTCTGTGAAGTAAATGGAATTCGTCGACCAATGGCAGTTCCTAGATCCCCCAGCAAAATGTCGTGGCAGAAAGAAAGAACAGAACAGAACAATCCTCGACATGGCATAAAGCATGTTCAAAAGTAAGAAACTTCCCAATGAGAGATATGATGGACGAAGAAATCAAGGCTATCGGGAAGAATGACACATGGGAACTTACCTCACTTCCCAAGGGACATAAGGCGATAGGTGTCAAATGGGTGTACAAAACAAAGCAAAATGCTAAAGGAGAGATTGAAAGGCACAAGGTGAGGTTAGTTGCTAAAGGCTATAGTCAAAAGGCTGGAATTAACTATGATGGGGTATTTGCTCTTGTTGCTCGATTGGAGACTATTAGACTAATCACTTCTTTGGCAGCTCAAAACAAGCGGGAGATACAACAGATGGATGTAAAGTCTGCCTTCCTAAATGGAGTTCTTGAAGAGGAAGTCTACATTTAGCAATCATCAGGCTACGAAGTCAAAGGCCACGAAGACAAGGTGTTAAAGTTGAAGAAGGCTCTTTACGGGCTAAAACAAGCACCAAGGGCATGAAATAGCCGAATCGACAAGTACTTTCAAGAAAATGGCTTCAACAAATGTCCCTACGAGCACGCTCTATATATCAAGATCAAAGATGGAGATATTTTGATCATGTGCCTCTACGTGGATGATTTGATCTTTACTGGAAGCAACCCAAGCATGTTCAATGAATTTACGGTGATGGACAGTAGTCTCTCAAGATAGAATAACAACTATAAACAATACAAAGCAAATAATGTTGATTCTAGCGAAGAGAACAAATTAGAATAGATTACTGAAAAAAGGAAACATAAAAATGTATTTTCTATTTCTGTGAAAGGTTTTGAGTAATGTGCTTTCTCTGTTTCTTCTCTGTATTTCGATCAGAAGTAGAAAAGGTTTTCGTAATGTGTTGTTTTTCTCTTGTATTTTAATTTGAACAGAAATGTTCAATTTATAAGAGCAAAAAGGGAAGCAACGTTTTGTTCTGCTGAACAGTCATGTATGTTGGTTGGTGTCCTTTAGAGCCGTTGTAACGTTCTGAAAAACTTCAGGGACCAAAATATAAATAGTTAACATTTCAGGGATCAAAAATAAAGCTCCAGAAGAAAGCAACAGCCCACAACCCACGACCCGGGACCCGAACTCGAGCCCGGACCGGACAGGACGGGATGGGCGGGGCTTAGCCCCGAACCCAAGCTCACCTAGGTCCTCTCCCTTCTAAACACATGGGATACTTCCATCTTCTACCAATGAGGAAAATTTGTCAGTTTTGGCCAAAGACCCTCCATCTTTTCATGTCTCAAACACCTTACTTTGTATAACAATATCTCTTTGATCTCTTAACGAAATTTGACGATACTTGGCACTAACATAATCTACTCACATAGTAGATTAGACATGTGCAAAAAACTATATTTCCGACATGTGGGGCCCACGTGTTTAAGTCATTAAAGACGGGATAAACTCAATCTCACATTAGTAAATTTCCAACAATCCCCTCTTGAAAGAGAATTGGTGCACACAGGGTGCCAAAGTTCAGCAGTCTTTCTACGGAAAGATATTGCATCAGGAAAGGTAACTTTCAGCTTTGAACCTTCCTTAGTCGATTACCATCGGATTTACTTACTGAGCGGTGAACGCGATGTCTTCAACCGTCAGTGTTTAGTGTAAACCAAGACAATGATATCAACACAATGACTCTCCTTATTCATTTCTTCTTATTGTTTTGTCCGTTGTGGCCATGAACAACGCTTGGATTCTTAAGTGCGTACATTTGAAGCAGCCTGTCTTCGCACTTAAATAGATGATCTTCCTATAATGTATATTGCTCTACCCCACTCGCAAGTGTTAGGAATCATTTATTACAAAATACAGGGTTACTGAGCAAAAGCTATTGGATTCACGTGAGCCCATATGAAGAAGGCTAGATCAGCCCCTGCATTATGATATACTCGCGGGGAACGAAAAATTCATAGTTTACTGGCTGTCGCTTCACTGGCTCCAGTATTCACAGACTTTAAAGGAATGAAACAAACTATTCTGGATAGTATTTATAGTTCTTCCTTTTTCTTAGAAATTTGCTTTATGTGATTATATGTACTATTTTCGCCAATAACTTGGTCATCTGACCAAGGAATTGTATACCAAAGAGATTGTATGTACAATTAGCAAATTGAGGTGTTGATTTGATTGAGTTTGAAACAATCTCCTTTAAACTGGAAGCTCATGTATTCGCTGTCTTGAACTTGATCTTTCTTCATATCTAATATACTGCCTGTTTTCTTCAACTTAGCCATGATAATATAAAGGGAAAAGGTACAAATATATCGTTTAACTTTGCAATTTAGAGCAAATATATCATTCGTAATATATATCTGCCGTTACACAAATGGTGCAAATATATCCTTTTTGCAGACGGAATATTTTAAAAAATAATTTAGCTTATTTTTAATAAGAAAATATCGCTTGGCATTAAAAAAACTTATCCTTTACCCATTATGTAGGTAGCACTTAATGTCAATCGCAGGAATGACTTTGGAGAAGAAGAAATTGTTGGAAATTTGTCTTTGGCGGGGAGGTGCGTCCACCCATATTTAATGAATTAAACACTAGTGTTCCGCATGTTGGAGGCTTTGTCTCTTCACACATGCATAATCTACTAAGTGAGTAGATGACCGTAGGGCCAAGAATCATCAAATTTCGTTGAGAAATGAAAGAGATATTGGTCCACGAAGTAAGGTGTTTGAGGCATGGAAATATAGTGTGGGACAAATCTACCACATCGGTGGGAAAAGGAAGAATTGCTCTCTTTATAATTCTCTTAATTGTCTAAGGATTTAGGACCCCAAGGGGTAACCCATGTGTTTAAAGAAGGGAGGACCTAGATGTGCTTGGGTTCAAGGCTAAGCCCACACGCGCGTCGCCGCCGCCCGCCTGTCCCGTCCGGCTCGGGTCACGGGTCACGGGTCGTGGGTCGTGGGACTTTCTGATATTATCTATTTGGACCCCAAATTGTTTAATATTTACAGTTTGATCCCTAGAGTTTCTAGAAAGTTGAATTTAAAACGACGAAAGGCAGAAAGTTTCTAATCAGCCATTACTTGGTTGATTAACTCATCCATAATCAGCCCTCCTTCAATGACCATAATCAGTCTCCCTAATGGCCATTAACAACCCTTATAATGGCTATTAACAACCATGTTTTGGCAGTTGAGGAGTCCCTCCCTCATGCTATATATTGATGTCTTTTGGCTCAATTGTTAGTCACGAAAAATATACAAAACAGTATAGAAAGACACAGAAGAAGAGACAACATTTATATACACAGAGACAAACAGAAGAGACACTGAAATTCAGTCCAAAACGTTGGGACTAAATCAGAAACTCTTCCTTCCTTTTTCATTTCTTCAGCAAGGCGTTTCGTGTTTGTTTTCTTCGTCAGACTCAACCTATTTGCTTTGTAGTGTTGAGATTAAAGTGTTGTTTTATCGTGGGAGACTATTGCCCGTTAACGTAAAAGCATATATACGGGGCAATCTTGTTTTAAGGACAGAGTGCAATCACCCGACTCAGCACACAGTTGTAACAATCCAGATTTAGTGTTTCTTGATTTCATGTTATCAAGATTCAAGACTCAACAAGCTTGCGGCAGTTTTGAACATTGGCCTATTTGTTTATCCTTTCGAACACTTGTAATATTTATTTACTTCCCGTACTGCTTTGAAATAACCAATAGAAATATCCCACGTCCAAGATTTCAAGAAGTTCTAGTTGTGCTCCCAGAATTGACCTTACAATGAAACAATCTTGATATGACTAGAGGACTTCAATGTTCTTGCCTTAGATAAATTTAATTACGTAAGAAAATGGCATGGTTATTTTTCATAGTTCACATGTTTTTCATTATTAATTGTTATGATTTATTAGATTGAATCTATGATTTGCTTAGCAACAAACAATAGCTAGTCTCTAGCTGCATAAATTGTAGTAATTATCTCGAAGACGTTCTTAACAATTTTAGCTTGTTTTATGTTGTAAGAAAAAAGGGATAGAAAAAGAAACTTATTGATCTTATCAGTGGGTCTACTCATTCTTAAACAAAGGGACACTTGGATAAATGTTTAGTTGTCCATTAATGGCATCTCTTAGGACATAGATAATTTTTAAAATAAATTTTGGGTCGAGATGACCCTATCATTATCCATTCATCTAAGTGCAAAATACAACCGGAGGAGGGGGACATTGACCAAACCTCCAACCGGCCAAAGAAAGGGTAGATATATATACCGAACAACCGGAGGAGGGGACATTTACCAAACCTCCAACCGGCCAAAGAAAGGGTAGATATATATACCGAGCTCTCTAAAATAACATTCTTATATAATAGAATCTCACTATATATAATAACCATATTTTTTGGAAACCAATCTTTTATGTTATATTTTACCGTTTTATAACAACTTTTTACCTTAATAACAATAATCATCTTTATAACAACACACTCTTTGTAAAATTGCCCTTCTATAACATCTATCTTTTTTTGGAATATAATAATTAACCATATTTATAGAAATAGATTCTCTAAGATTACCAATAACAAATGTAGAGAATTTTGATCAATGTCAAAAATTATATTTACAGCAAGACCTTTTAATTTAAGATTGAAAGTCAAAACAAGTGAAGTTAAGTTTATATGAAAAAATAAAATAAAATAAATTAATATGGTGACATACAGTCTGAAAAGCTATGGACCTGGGATTAACATAACTTACTTGAAGACAATATTGTGTTTTTTACACACCTCTCATTTATGCTTTATTTTATTTTTGCAAAGACTATCTGAAACTGATATTCTAAGATCAATTTTTTTAGGAAATTAGTGAACTTTTTCAATCTACTAGAAGAAGGTAAAATTAGTTAAAAGATTCTGAAATGGTGATGGTAATATACAAGGGAGGTCTACAAAGTTATCCCCAAAAAAAGTTAATTAAAAGAAAAAAAAACTGAATACACCTCGGAAAGGAAATTTTCTTTTTTGATATTCTATTGCTTATGTTTACATTATTTAAAATAACGATAGGGTGAAAAAGCAGGGGGGTACAAAGGTGTTACAACTTAAAAGTACAAAAACTATACATATATCTTCAGTTAAAAAAAGTTTTGATTTTTTTTCATTATTGTTGTTGCATCTACACATATTGTTTGGGGTTAAACTTGAGACACAAGGTCAATTCAATGAACTTTCTTGACTTTTTCATTTTTGGTATCTTTCCCAATTTCTTGAACAAGTTCACTCTCCTTGCTTCTTGATTCAGCTCCTTCTACCAATTTCCTCATTTTCTCCTTTTGGTTATATTGAACCACTTCGAGATTGGCATAACTTGCTCCTAGCGAGGACATAATTAGAGAGTTTGACATAAAGAAAATACCTAAAAACAAAGTAGCTTTGTTCAGTATTAAATTCTAAATCTGATATGTGGAGATAATTATTGTAGCTTTGGAGAGAAAGAAACTACTAATTTATTTTCTTTTTTAAGTACACAAAAATGATTCAAGACGTCTTACAAGGATGACAACTGTAGATTTCAGGTTGAATTTACTTTTTCGCTTCGTTCAAGTGACAAATATAACATGCAATTTCAAATTTAGTTGTAAAAATCGTGTAAAATCGATGAACCGAAAAAATCATCACAAATTAGTCAATTTTATAAAGAATTGATTTTGGACCTAACTCAATCTCAAAAGCTAGTTTAAAGGGAGGAGGATCACTTATCCCCACCGATATGGGAGGACTCAACACTCCGCCTCACGTCCACGGCTGGACGTCTGGAGCGTGGACAATATAAGAGGGGGCCCAATATCGAAAACAATGAATTGAAACGGGTCTGGCTCTGATACCATGTAAAGAATGGATCTTGGGCCTAATTCAACCCAAAAAATTAGCTTAAAGGGATGTGGATTGCCCAAATCATATAAGGAGATCAAATGTCACTTATTCTACCGATGTGAGAGAACTCAACAAATTTAATAAATTTTTCTACATTGCGTGTGCTTTTGAAAACATCTTATTTTCTAATTCAACTTTTGTAATAATTGACATGAGTGGTGCGTGTAAAGCTCGTGACATCAAATTATGAAAAGATTTAAAATTTCAAATGAATTTTTCGGTTTATTGATATTATACAACTTTTACAATTGAATTTGAAATTGCATGTTACATTTTGTCACTTGGACAAAGTGTAAAAGTAAACTCAACCTGATGTAACATCAAATCTACAGTTATCATCCTTGTAAGACGTCTTGAATCATTTCTGTGTACTTAAAAAGGAAACAATTTAGTAATTTGTTCCTCCCCAAAGCTACAATACTCTTTACATATCTCTCCATACAAGATCCAGAGTTCAATACTAAACAAAGCTACGTTATTTGGAGGCATTTCCTTGGATCAAACCTTCTAGATATGTCTTCACTAGGAGCAAGCTATGCCCTGTTGGAAATTAGCCTTTGGCGGGAGTTGCGACCGACCAACTTTAACGGCTTAAACACTAGTGTTACGTATGTTGGAGAATCCGGTTCTTCACACATGCATGATCTACTAAGTACGTAGATAACCGTAGGGCCAAGAATCATCAAATTTCATTGAGAAATGAAAGAGATATTGGTTCACGAAGTAAGGTGTTTGAAGCATGGAAAAGTGTGGTGTGTGATCAATTCTCCCTCATCGGTAGAGGAAGAAAGAATTATTGTGTATATAAGACTCGAAATGGGTTTGGGGTTTGGGACCCCAAGGGGTATCCCATGTGTTTAAAGGAGGGAAGACCTAGATGTGCTTCGATTCAAGGAAAGACCACACGAGCGCCGCTGCCACCCGTCCGGTTCCGGGTTCACGGGCTGTGGGCTATTATCTTTTTGGAAAAGAGAACTTTGCCAGAAGTACAGTTTGATCCCAGAAGTTTCAGATGTACAGTTTGGACCCGAATTCTTTCAGATGTACAATTTGGTCCCTGAAGTTTCAAGATGTACAGTTTGGTCCCTGAAGTTTCCAGAATTTGGACAGTCAAAGCAGAAACGTCAAGCACTCAATCCAGCCATTTATTTTGGCTGAATTACTCCTCCTATAATGGCCAATCCGTTGGCCTTTCACCATTTATGTTGGTGACTTTACTACCTCCATAATGGCCATTATTTGGCTATTATGGAGGCAGTTTTCAGCCCCTCCATCACCTATATAAACACCCCCTTACACCATTGTTGTGCACTAACAACACATATAATATACACGAAAATACAGAAGCTTACACAAGCAGAAAGTTTTCTTCTTCCTACAACTTCCAAGCATCATTTCGTTACTCAATATTCTTCACGGTAGCTCTTGAGTTTCCTTTGCTCAAGTGTTCCATTGCTGTTTTATCTTGGGAGACAAATTGTCCAGGACGTATAAAGGATACATACGGGGCAATATTATCTTAAGGACAGAGTGCCACACTCAACTCAGCAAAAACAGTTTCCATTTTTCCGTCTTCACAAAATTGTAATTTCAGTTTTGTGGTTCGATTGTAATTTCAGACTTCTAGTTGAATTATTGAATCTTTGTTTATCCTTTCGAATACTTGTAATATTTATATACTTCTCGTACTGATTTATAAAGTACAATAGAGACAAAACTCCCAACAACTTAAGACAATATTGTATAGTATTACTATTAGTGTTCGAAAGATGTCGGTCAAAAGTTGTGTGACCAAATCTGGATATGGAAATGGTTTTCTGGTTGAAGAGAGTGATGATGATGAATGTGTTCATGGTGTCACCAAGACTGGTGGGAACAAGCGCTCACGAGAGCCTGAGGATGTCAACTGGGACAAGAGGAGAAGACTGAAGATGTTATTTTATCTTGCAGCAGAAGGCCTATATCTGTCCCAGACAAAAGATCCGAATAATGGTGAGAAGAAAATGGACACTCAGTCTGATGAAGTGACTGAAGTGAGCCAGAATCCGAAATTGGGATAAGTATTTTTCTTACTTGTCAAGAATAAAGATTAAATGATAAGTATTTTTCTTACTTGTCAAGAATAAAGATTAAATGATAAGTATTTTTCTTACTTGTCAAGAATAAAGATTAAATGATGTCTGATTAAAAATGGATTAAAGTAAGGAGGAATATGAAAATAATTTATATTCCTTACGCTTTAACAAATCAGAAGTTTAATCTCATCTTCTTTTCCGTTTAAAGATTGGATTTTGTAAATGACTTAAGAAGATCCGTTCTTTTAAGTGTAATTATTAAAGTGTGTAAAGTATGTTCGCACATACGAGGGAGAAAGATCCACTGACTGTGAGAAAACTGTTACTACACTTAAGTAAGCGCCAAGAATTATCTGGGCACCAATCATAACGGAAGAAGTCTAAAAGTTAATGACGTTGAGCCTGTCATATTATTTGGCAGAAGATCCTTCATAGGATGATATTGGACACTCAGTCATACAAAGCCTCCGGGCGACTGGAGTGGGCCAAAATTCCTTTGATAGGATGATATTGGACACTTAGTCATACAAAGCCTCCGGGCGACTGGAGTGGGCCAAAATTCCTTGATATGATGATATTGGACACTCAGTCATACAAAGCCTTCGGGCGACTGGAGTGGGGCCAGAATTCATTTCATAGGAAAAGTAATGGACACCTAGTAAGGTGGGCCAGAGTTTCCAGGTCCTAAATGATCTGAAGGCCTAAAGAAAGGCAGTAAAGAAATTGGACACTCAGTCTGCCAAAGTAACTAGAGTGGGCCCCAGTATCGAGATCACATATGATTTGGTTACGCCCTAACCACAGGCAAGAGGTTGTTTATGTGAAGCAACGTCACCTCTAAAATCAAAGGGCCTGGAGAGGTTGTCCTCAATAGGACTTCAAGGAATGAGATCACTCTAAAAAGAGGTGTTACATGTTCCTAACTTGGTTTAAGGGACGCTTATGGTCAAGCTGGTTTGAGACTACTCCAACAGGTCTGTAATAACTAGGAATGATACAGTATATCTGTAGCCGAATGAATGATATATTTGTAATCCGTGCATCTATGCCATCATAGATTAAGACACGTTAAATAACAAGTCATTCAAAAGTTAGCGAAGTTGAGATTGTTGCCATCTTTCGACATAAACCCTCAAAATGAATGTGAGGTAGGCGAAGAGGCAAAATCACCTTTTCAAATTCCGTCAAGGGAATAGCGAAAGAAGCACCGCTCCTCTAGAACTTAGTCATACCTACTTGGGTGATTTGAAGTTTATACAAAATAGAGGGGGGAGACAAGTACGTTGTGATCGTCATTTGATTATAGTACAACGTATGGAATCCTTTGTTTGTTGAAAATCAAAGATGAAGTTGTTGAAGCGGATAAGCGCTACAAAGCAGAAGTTGAATCAACTAAGCCTACGGATTGAGAAATTCGTAGTGATAGAGGGGGAGAATGTGAAGCATCGTTTATTAAACGACTACTCATTACTCACCTCAGTCTAACGGTGTTAGCCAAGCGCAAAGCCGTACTCCCAAATTATATGGGGCACGACGATCCTTACCGCTAATGCGATTCTCAATAGAACTCCGCATAAGGATAAGGGTAACCCTCCGTGTGAGATATGGAAAGGATCTCACATACAAATGTTGTGATGTGGGGTGATACCTAAGACTGTAGATTGCATATCCACTGGATCTGCAAATAACAGTAGTGTTCATCGCCTTTTGGTGTCAAAGAATGCTGAATTCTTTGGAGATAACTTTCCTTGAAAAGGAAAAATGAGTAATTGCTCAAGGTTAACAAGAACCAGCGAGGGCCTGACTGTCCGGAACTAGACGTTCCGTATCTTCAGGACTCGAAAGTTGCTGGCTATCCGGAACTTAATATTCCAGATCTGCAGAACTCAGGGATTCTAGATGTTGAACCAAGACGGAGGAAAGAGGGGACAAAGACTTGTTCCAGTCCTTCTAGCTTGTATGGTTGAGAACAAACCATGGACAATTAACAAATAATTGTTATCTCCAAAAGCGCTGCTTTGGAAAGAAGCTAAAGAGAGAAATAGATTCCATATATAGAACCATACTTGTGTAATGGTTAATCTTCCACCGGGAAAAGAACCTTTGGGTTGTAAAATGTGCTCCCCTGTGAGTACCTTAACATCCAGGGCCATTGTAGTCTTGCGTGGCATGGATGCTGAACTTGCCTTCCCAGCCGGAGAGTTGGAAGAAGAGAATCAGAGTTGATTTGCTGGACTGTTGGGCTTCTTCCTGAACTTTCATTTTGGTCCCTGAAATGTTTACATTTTGGTCCTGAAAGTTCAAATAAAACAGAAACAATGAATCTGACCACAGAAACATTGGCTCTGAAGTTAGAAAGCCAACAGTTGGAAAACCAACGGTCTGAGAGTGAAAATCATATTGAAACAGAGTCTCGATATGAAAGATATGGGTATCACAGATGACATCTTAGGAATTGGATTTCTAAGACATCTAACGGACTAGTCAATAGTTGACAGTCTCGTTGAAGCCACCAATGGATATGAATCATACAACTGATTGGAATCATGGTGCACCCATAGACAAGGAGCAATATGCTCAGGTCACGTGTAGTTCAATGTATTGTACACACTACAACTGACCTGGTATCGTCCTACAAACTGATCAGTTGAACTAAGGTTCACTGATGATCTTAATATATGATCAATAGAATGCGTTAAGTCGGATATGACGATATCTGAATTATTCGCTTAGAGTATTCTGGATGTCCAGCGGTCCTGGGAGAACACAGTGATGCAAACTGGACATCAGATCTGAAGAACACCAAAGCCATAAGTAAATGTGTATGGTGGTTCTTAGAAAATCCTCTAAGCAAACTTGCATCGGCCGATTCATGATGGAATCGAAGTTTATCGCTTTATACAAAGCATGAAAGAAGTTGAGTAACTTCACGGCTCTTTAGATGACGTCCCTTATTGGGAGAAACCCGTGCCTTCAGCAGTTATACACTGTGGCTAGCCGGTCAGCTTCAGAAAGGACACGGATGACGGCGTCTGGACATATCTGTCAGGATCTGTCGGAGAAATAAGATCGTATGGCAGTTGATCATCACGGGTGTCACTTCCTTATTTACTAACTAAGGGACTACCCAGAGATCAAGTGTTCTGCCTGTCTAGGGGAATGGGCTTAAAACCCAAAATATACCGACCAATACGGTGGAAACCCAACCTTACGAACCTGGAGATCCCGGTAATTTGGTTCAATGGAAAAACTAAGTTGTAAAGGTTCGGTGGATCTCTTCAGTGGAAGCATGAGCACTTCGGATAGTGATTTCTGAAAAGAAACACCAAATTCAAAGTCGTTCCCGCGATAGACTTTAAGTGCTATCTACAGTGTGGGTAAAGGTTAAGTTTTCAAAACCTGTAATGCTCCTCAATAGTTGAGGTTAGGTTTTTGGGAAACTTTTAATGGTTCCTAACACTTGTGAAGTGGGGTATAGCAGGATACCTTGTAGGAGACCACCTATTTAAGTGCGAGGACGGACCGCCTCAAAATGAACGCACTTAAGAATCCAAGACGTTGTCCATGGCCAAAACGGACAAAACATTACGAAGAAGAGAGTAAGGGAATTTGTTGTGTTGGTATCATTGTCTTGGCTTACACTAAACACTGACGGTTCAAGACATCACGTTCACCGCGCGAGTAAGTAAGTCCGATGGTATTCAACTATGGAAGGTTCAAAGCCGAGGCTACCTCTCCTTATGCAACATCGGTCATTTGAAATATTTGGAAATGAAAAGACACCATGTGAGTGCACCAAAATATCTTTCAAGAGGGGATTTGGAAATTAGCCTTTGGCGG
The DNA here is from genome assembly GCA_034509755.1 of Anisodus tanguticus. Lineage (NCBI taxonomy): Eukaryota > Viridiplantae > Streptophyta > Magnoliopsida > Solanales > Solanaceae > Anisodus > Anisodus tanguticus. Next base: position 6,343,387 of record CM067552.1, on the reverse strand, counting down.
GAGTTGCGACCGACCAACTTTAACGGCTTAAACACTAGTGTTACGTATGTTGGAGAATCTGGTTCTTCACACATGCATGATCTACTAAGTACGTAGATAACCGTAGGGCCAAGAATCGTCAAATTTCATTGAGAAATGAAAGAGATATTGGTTCACGAAGTAAGGTGTTTGAAGCATGGAAAAGTGTGGTGTGTGATCAATTCTCCCTCATCGGTAGAGGAAGAAAGAATTGTTGTGTATATAAGACTCGAAATGGGTTTGGGGTTTGGGACCCCAAGGGGTATCCCATGTGTTTAAAGGAGGAAAGACCTAGATGTGCTTCGGTTCAAGGAAAGACCACACGCGCGCCGCCGCCGCCCGCCCGTCCTGTCCGGTTCCGAGTTTCGGGTTCACGGGTTCACGGGTTCACGGGTTCACGGGTCGTGGGCTGTGGGCTGTGGGCTTTCTGATATTATCTTTTTGGACCAGAGAACTTTGCCAGAAGTACAGTTTGATCCCAAAAGTTTCAGATGTACAGTTTGGACCCTTGGTCCCTGAAGTTTCAAGATGTACAGTTTGGTCCCTGAAGTTTCCAGAATTTGGACAGTCAAAGAAGAAACGTCAAGCACTCAATTCAGCCATTTATTTTGGCTGAATTACTCCTCCTATAATGGCCAATCCGTTGGCCTTTCACCATTTATGTTGGTGACTTTACTACCTCCATAATGGCCATTATTTGGCTATTATGGAGGCAGTTTTCAGCCCCTCCATCACCTATATAAACACCCCCTTACACCATTGTTGAGCACTAACAACACATATAATATACACGAAAATACAGAAGCTTACACAAGCAGAAAGTTTTCTTCTTCCTACAACTTCCAAGCATCATTTCGTTACTCAATATTCTTCACGGTAGCTCTTGAGTTTCCTTTGCTCAAGTGTTCCATTGCTGTTTTATCTTGGGAGACAAATTGTCCAGGACGTATAAAGGATACATACGGGGCAATATTGTCTTAAGGACAGAGTGCCACACTCGACTCAGCAAAAACAGTTTCCATTTTTTCGTCTTCACAAAATTGTAATTTCAGTTTTGTGGTTCGATTGTAATTTCAGACTTCTAGTTGAATTATTGAATCTTTGTTTATCCTTTCGAATACTTGTAATAGTTATATACTTCCCGTACTAATTTATAAAGTACAATAAAGACAAAACTCCCAACATACCCATCTTCAAGTGGTTAAAAAAATCAAGAGGAGAAAATGAAGAAAGTGGTAGAAGAAAGATCAAGAAGCAATGAGAGTGGCCTTGTTCAAGTAATCGACAAGGATAGCAAAAATGAAAAAGGCATTGGCTTTCTGTCTAAAATTCAACCCCAAGCAAATGTGTAGATGTAGCAAAAACAGTAATGAAATGATCATAACTTTGAGTTTTGAACAATTGAAAAATGTGTTCATAAAATAAACTATGTTGTGTTTCATATGTGTTGTTTTTGTACTTTTAAGTTGTAACACCCTTGAATTTTACAAAAACAACATCAATTTTCTCTCTCCAAAAATAATTTAAACCGTTAATCTCCTAACGACTATTTTACCGGAAAATGAAAATAACAAAAGCAATCTTATCGAAGAATAGTTGTAGAGGAGAAATTTCATTGAGCTCTAACTATGCTAAATCAATTCAAGCTCCTGCTGCTCTAACTATGAGAACACACCGATGAAGGATAAATAAGGAGCACCTGCCAAGTGCCAATAATAAAATTGTTTTTTCTTCATGAATTCTATAGGAAACTAACATTAAAGAAATCCTACCCAAATTTATCTAAAAAGCAATTTATTTTCGGTCAGTCACCTTGTAAAAATATCAGGAATACCCTCACATAGGTCTAAATTAGTATGGTAACAATCAATCAATCATCATCCAAACATTAATTTAACAAGATAAACATGCCTATAAATATTACGGTGGTTAACCAAGCAAAATAATATTAAAATGTGAATCTTTGAGGATATAACGAGATTCAATAGTCACAAATCCACATAAACCGCCACAATAAGATTTGTTAAATTTAAAATTTAAGACAAGTAAAAGTGTAAGATGATATTAATCTCCCTTATAGATTTTTGTTCATTAATATCAATATATATAGTGTACAATATACAATTCTAATACAATAGAAATCTTAGTCCCAATACAAGAGGAATCCTAGTTTACCATAATTATCTATCACTAAATATATTTACAATATATGAGATATATGTTGGAAATTAGCCTTTGGCGGGAGTTGCGACCGACCAACTTTAACGGCTTAAACACTAGTGTTACGTATGTTGGAGAATCCGGTTCTTCACACATGCATGATGTACTAAGTACGTAGATAACCGTAGGGCCAAGAATCGTCAAATTTCATTGAGAAATGAAAGAGATATTGGTTCACGAAGTAAGGTGTTTGAAGCATGGAAAAGTGTGGTGTGTGATCAATTCTCCCTCATCGGTAGAGGAAGAAAGAATTGTTGTGTATATAATACTTGAAATTGGTTTGGGGTTTGGGACCCCAAGGGGTATCCCATGTGTTTAAAGGAGGGAGGACCTAGATGTGCTTCGGTTCAAGTAAAGACCACACGCGCGCCGCCGCCGCCCGCCCGTCCGGTCCGGTTCCGGTTCCGGTTCCGGTTCACGGGTTCACGGGTTCACGGGTTCACGGGTTCACGGGTTCACGGGCTGTGGGCTGTGGGCCTTCTGATATTATCTTTTTGGGCCAGCCCTCCCTCACCTATATAAACACCCCTTATACCATTGTTGAGGAGTACTTAACATACACGAAAATACACAAAGCAAAAATCAGTTTCTTCCTAATCTTCCAAGCATCATTTCATTGCTCAATATTCTTCACGGTAGCTTTTGAGTTTCCTTTGCTCAATAGTTCCATTCTTTGTTTTATCTTGGGAGACGAATTGTCCAGGACGTATAAAGGATACATACGGGGCAATATTGTCTTAAGGACAGAGTGCCACACTCGACTCAGCATAAACAACTTTCCCGTTTTCTTGTTCAACAAAAGTGTAATTTCAATTTTGTTGTTATATTGTAATTTTCAGCTTTCTTGTTGAATTGTAATTTCAATTCCTACATAAGCAGTTACTTGTAATTTCCGTTTCCTGCAAATCCTTGTAAACCAACAACTTAAGACAAAATTCCTTTGTCTTGAGTTTCAAGTAACTCATAAACTCATTCCATGAAGGAGGTAACTTTTCAATCAGCGATGCAACCAAAAACTGCTCATTTGGTTTCAGTCCTTCCAAATCCAGGTGATGTAAAATCATTTGGAATTAAATTGAATTTTCAGCTTTCTTGTTGAATTGTAATTTCAATTCCTACATAAGCAGTTACTTGTAATTTCCGTTTCCTGCAAATCCTTGTAAACCAACAACTTAAGACAATACTTTGCTTACGGTAACTGCAATAACATGGCTGGAAATATGACCGATGTTGCTGCTACTGCTGCTGCCTCTCGAGGCAATGTTGCTGCCTTCCCCGCCACTGCCGCTACCGCCCAAGGCAGTAACTCCGCCGGCCTCACTGCTGCTGCCTCTCGAGGCAATGTTGCTGCCTTCCCCGCCACTGCCGCTACTGCCCAAGGCAGTAACTCCGCCGGCCTCACCTGCTTCGCTCGCTTGCTGCTCTGTTCAAGGCGTAACACCGCTGCCTTCCCGATTGTTGGAGCTCCACCCTCTTCATCACACCACCATGATCGCCCCGAAAAATTCATGGGATCGGAATTCAAAAGATGGCAAGCAAAAGATCTTTGTTTTACTTAACGATTATGGGCATGGCCCGGTTCCTTACGGAAGATCCTCCACAAATTTGGAGATGAAATGGACTCTTCGCCCAATGAAACGGGTGAAGGGGGCCTTGGTATCCATGTCATTAATGGCATGAAGATGGTTCGTGACGCATGGAATCATAGCGATTTCATGTGCAAGAACTATATACCGAATCGCTTAGCAGACCCTCTCTACACGGTCTATTGCACCGTTGGCACCGCCAAAGAGCCGTGGGAAAAGCGCAAAAGAAGTACAACGCACAAGATGCGGGTACTAAGAAGTTCATCGTTGGGAAATTTCTAAAATTCCAAATGGTGGACAAGAAGACGGTGATGTCCCAAGTCCGGGAATTCCAAATGATTTTACATCACCTGGATTTGGAAGGATCGAAACCAAATGAGCAGTTTTTGGTTGCATCGTCGATTGAAAAGTTACCTCCTTCATGGAATGAGTTTATGAGTTACTTGAAACTCAAGACAAAGGAGATGACCTTTGAAGAGCTTGTTATCAAGCGCAAATCCAGGAAGATAATAAGAAGACCTTGCCAAAGGGTAGACAACATCGAGGCAAAGGCAAATGCGGGCAGAGGCCAAAGGGAACTCAAGCAAGAAGCGGAAGTTCCGAGAAAGACGGCAAAGCCCCCCGCAGCGAGAGATGTTCGAGAGGTAATTGTCATCACCGTGGGAAACCCGGTCACAGGATCAAGGAATGCCGCAAGCTCAAGACCGAGCAACAACAGAAAGCCAAGTCAAAAGGCAAGGCTCAAGCAAACGTCGTCAAGGACACGCTCCGGATGACATAATCGAGGAATTCTCTGCTGCGGTGGTGCTAGAAGCCAACTTGGTGGAGAATCCGATGCGTGGTGGGTGGACACGGGTGCAACAAGACACATCTGTTCCAATAAAGATGCCTTCTCCACGTACACTCCGGTCTCGACAAGAAGCTGTTCATGGGCAAAAATGCTTCCTCGGATGTGCTAGGGGTTGGAAAGGTGGTCCCGAAGATGACTTCCGGCAAGGAACTCACTCGAAGGAAGTGATGCACGTCCCGAGATATTAGAAGAAATCTAGTTTACGGACCTTTATTGGTTAATGCGGCTTTAGGCTAGTGTTTGAATCAAATAAATTTGTACTCACTAAAAATGGCACATTTGTGGGGAGGGGCTTCATCTGTGAAGGCCTCTTCAAAGTGAATGCCATGTATGTATTGCGTCATGGAAATAAAGTTGAGTCTTCTTCTTATTTGCTTGAGTCTTCTAATTTATGGCATCATAGATTAGGACACGTAAACTACAAGTCTATTCAAAGGTGGTAAAGATGGAGTTGTTGCCTTCTATCGACATAAACCCTCAACATAAATGTGAGGTGTGCGTAGAGGCAAAACTCACCAAGCTTCCTTTTCGATCCGTCGAAAGGAATACCGCTCCTCTAGAACTTATTCACACGGATATATGTGATTTGAAGTTTGCACAAACTAGAGGGGGAACAAGTACTTTGTGACATTTATAGATGATAGCACAAGGTATTGTTACCTTTACTTGTTGAAAAGTAAGGATGAAGCCTTTGAAGCGTTCCGACGTTACAAAGCGAAGTTGAGAATCAACTTAGCCTACGGATTAAATCCATTCGTAGCGATAGAGGGGAGAATATGTAGTGCCTTTTGAGGAATATTGTGCCCAAGAAGGCATTATTCATCAAACGACGGCTCCATACTCACCTCAATCAAACGGTGTGGCGGAACGTAAGAACCGCACATTAAAGGAAATGATGAATGCCTTGCTTATCAATTCCGGACTTCCCCAAAACATGTGGGGAGAAGCCGTCCTTACCGCTAATACGATTACGAACGAGTCCCACATAAAGGTAAGGACAAAACTCCATATGAATCATGGAAAGGAAAGAAACCCACCTACAAGTATTTTAAGGTGTGGGGTTGTCGGCAAAGGTTGAAGTACCTAAGCCAAAGCAGGTCAAGATTGGACCAAAGATCGTAGATTGCATATTCATCGGATATGCAAATAACGATAGTGCTTATCGCTTCTTAGTGTATAAGTCGGATATTCCGAGATATCCACCAGGGTACAATAATGGAATCAAGGAATGCTCTATTCTTTGAAAGTACCTTTCCTAGAAAGGAGAAAGACATAACCTCTCGCAAGCGAAGTTATGCACAAAGCTCTCAAGAATCGGGAGTCCTTGACCTGCCGGATCTAAATGGTTCGATCTAGCGAATCTCGAGGTGGGGAACATCCGGAATCTAGTGTTCCAGATTCTCGAACTTGGAGACTCCGAGAGATGGATCTAAGGCGAAGTAAAAGGGCCAGGAAGGATAAATCCTTCGGTCCCGACTTTGTAGCTTACATGGTTAATGATGAACCAAGGACAATTGCTCGGGCGTTGTCAACTCCGAAGCACCGCTCCGGAAAGAAGCTATTGAGAGTGAAATAAGCTCCATTCGCATAACCATACTTGGGAGTTGGTTGATCTTCCTCCGGGAAATAAACCGTTGGGTTGTAAATGGATACTCAAACGGAAATACAAGGCGGATGGGTCTATAGACAAGTACAAGGCCAGGTTGGTAGTCAAGGGCTATCGACGGACGAAGGCTTTGACTACTTTGACACATACTCTCCGGTATCCGGATGACATCCATACGGGTATTTATTGCGATCGCAGCTTTGCGTGACCTTGAGATACACCGGATGGATGTTAAGACAGACCTTCCTAAACGGTGATTTGGAAGAAGAAATTTATATGGACCAACCCGAGGGGTACGTGGTTCAAGGGCAAGAGAAGAAAGTCCGTCGACTTATCAAATCTCTGTATGGGTGAAACAAGCCCCGAAACAATGGCACGAAAAATTTGATAGTACTCTACTATCGAAGGGGTTCGCCATTAATGAGTGTGATAAATGTGTTTACACGAAAGGTAACTCGACTCATTTGTTATGATATGCCCGTATGTAGACGACATGTTGATCACGGGGAAGCGAGTCCTAGGATAATCCTAGAGACTAAGAACATGTTGAAACAATGCTTCGACATGAAAGATATGGGTATCGCATATGTCATCCTAGGGATTAAAATCTCTAAGACGTCGACGGATGGTCTTATCTCGGTCTCACTACATCGAGGATGTTTTGAGAAAGTTCAAGATGTTAGACAGTTCTCCGATAGCGTCACCAATGGATATAAATCATAAGCTTGATAAAAATCTTGGTGCACCCTGTATACCAGGAGCGATATGCACAGGTAATCGGTAGTTTGATGTATATAACAAAGCGCACCCGACCCGATATTGCTTACGTGATCAATAAGTTGGCTAGGTTCACCCGTAATCCAAGTGATAATCACTGGAAGGCGTTGAATCGGGTATTACAATACGAAATACACGTTAAACTTCGGGTTACACTATTCGAGATATCCATTTGTACTAGAGGGGTACAAGTGATGCAAAGCTGGATATCGATATAGAGAACACCAAGTCCACCAGTGGGTATATATTTACAATTGGTGGTGGGGCTGTATCTTGGAAATCCTCTAAGCAAACTTGCATCGCCCGATCCACGATGGAATCGGAGTTTATCGCTTTAGACAAAGCAGGAGAAGAAGCTGAGTGGCTTCATGACTTCTTAGAGGATGTTCCGTGTTGGAACATACCCGTACCTTCGGTAATGATCCACTGCGACAGTCAGTCGGCTCTAGGAAGGGCACGGAATGTTATGTACAACGGCAAGTCTCGTCATATTCGACGGAGGCATAAGACCGTTAGGCAACTGATCACCACGGGTATAATATCCATTGATTACATCAAGTCAAAGGATAATATAGCAGACCCATTGACAAAGGGCCTACTCAAGGATCGGATGGCTTGCTCTGTCTAGGGGAATGGGCTTAAAACCCAAAATATAAGGACCAATACGGTGGTAACCCAACCTTACGAACTGGAGATCCCGGTAATTTGGTTCAATGGGAAAACTAAGTGTAAAGGTTCGGTTGATCACTTCAAGTAGAAGCATGAGCACTTCGGATAGTGATTTCGAAAAGAAACACCAAATCCAAAGCCGTTCCCGCGATAGACATTAAGTGCTATATCTCGAAGTATGGGTAAAGGTTAAGTTTTCAAAACTGTAATGATCCTCAACAGTTGAGGCTAGGTTCTTGGGAAACTTTTAATGGTTCCTAACACTTGTGAAGTGGGGTATAGCGGGATACCTTGTAGGAGACCACCTATTTAAGTGCGAGGACGAGCCGCCTCAAAATGAACGCACTTAAGAATCCAAGACGTTGTCCATGGCCAAAACGGACAAAACATTACGAAGAAGAGAGTAAGGGAATTTGTTGTGTTGGTATCATTGTCTTGGCTTACACTAAACACCGACGGTTCAAGACATCACGTTCACCGCGATAGAAGTAAGTCCGATGGTATTCAACTATGGAAGGTTCAAAGTGAGGCTACCTCTCCTTATGCAACATCGGTCCGCTGAAATATTGCTGGAAATGAAAAGACACCATGTGAGTGCGCCAAAATATCTTTCAAGAGGGGATTGCTGGAAATTAGCCTTTGGCGGGAGTTGCGACCGACCAACTTTAACGGCTTAAACACTAGTGTTACGTATGTTGGAGAATCCGGTTCTTCACACATGCATGATGTACTAAGTACGTAGATAACCGTAGGGCCAAGAATCGTCAAATTTCATTGAGAAATGAAAGAGATATTGGTTCACGAAGTAAGGTGTTTGAAGCATGGAAAAGTGTGGTGTGTGATCAATTCTCCCTCATCGTTAGAGGAAGAAAGAATTGTTGTGTATATAATACTTGAAATTGGTTTGGGGTTTGGGACCCCAAGGGGTATCCCATGTGTTTAAAGGAGGGAGGATCTAGATGTGCTTCGGTTCAAGTAAAGACCACACGCGCGCCGCCGCCGCCCGCCCGTCCGGTCCGGTTCCGGTTCCGGGTTCCGGGTTCCGGGTTCCGGGTTCCGGGTTCACGGGTTCACGGGTCACGGGTCACGGGTCACGGGTCACGGGTCACGGGTCGTGGGTCGTGGGTCGTGGGTCGTGGCCGTGGGTCGTGGGTCGGGTGGGGCCGTGGGCGTGGTCGTGGGCCTTCGATATTATCTTTTTGGGCCGAAAACTTTGCCGAAGTACAGTTTGATCCCGAAGTTTCAGATGTGCGGTTTGGACGAGAATTCTTTCGGATGTACGAGTTTGGTCCCCGAAGTTTCAAGATGTACAGTTTGGTCCCCGAAGTTTTCGAAAATCGAATTTCGACGGTCCGGAACGAAACGTCAAAGCACTCAATTCAGCCATTTATTTTGGCTGAATTACACCTCCTATAATGGCCAATCCGTTGGCATTTTTCACCATTTATTTTGGTGGATTAACTACCTCCATAATGGCCATTATTTGGCCAATAATACCATTGTTATGGGCGAGTTAAACAGCCCTCCCTCACCTATATAAACACCCCTTATACCATTGTTGAGGAGTACTTAACATACACGAAAATACACAAAGCAAAAATCAGTTTCTTCCTAATCTTCCAAGCATCATTTCATTGCTCAATATTCTTCACGGTAGCTTTTGAGTTTCCTTTGCTCAATAGTTTCATTGCTGTTTTATCTTGGGAGACGAATTGTCCAGGACGTATAAAGGATACATACGGGGCAATATTGTCTTAAGGACAGAGTGCCACACTCGACTCAGCATAAACAACTTTCCCGTTTTCTTGTTCAACAAAAGTGTAATTTCAATTTTGTTGTTATATTGTAATTTTCAGCTTTCTTGTTGAATTGTAATTTCAATTCCTACATAAGCAGTTACTTGTAATTTCCGTTTCCTGCAAATCCTTGTAAACCAACAATATATTCTAATTATGGGTAGAGATTGTAGTGTTATACTTGTACACGTTTATAACACGAAAAAGTAAAAATAGTTAAAAGTACATGAAGAGGTGATGTCCTAGAGACCTCCCCAAGATTACTTTACTCCCTGAAAATCATTTCAGGTATAGCAATTGAAAGAAAAAGACTTGAACTCCATGGATATGATACCTGACCTTCTTGGTATAAGAAGTTGGTTATGAGCTGCTAAGCAAGTAATACGGTACACAAGTCCGCACATATATAGTGAAAGTGAGTTGATAACCCTCAGTGGAACTTTGAGGAGTAGATTGAAGGGCTTATCGCTTCTCCTGCTGCTCCCGTCCGGTCTTAACTTTAGAGTTAGAATTTTTTGTTACTTTTTCTCTTCAATCACATGACTTATTTTTTTTAAGACTAAAAAAAGAAAAAGATCCGGTACTGAAAAGAAGAAATGAGTTGAAGATACCTATAGAGGATGTTATTATTCGCGTTTACATTATTTAAAATAACAAGAGAAAAAACTATTGATTTCTTTTCCTTTTTAAGAACACAGAAATGGATCAAGGCAGTTTTAAATGCTGCCATCTGCATATTTGGTGTTGGCATCAAATTGAGTTCAGTTTTTTGCTTCTTTCAAGTAACGAGTGTAACTATTCCAAATTAAATTCTAAAAGTTGTATAACATCAATGAACAGGAAAATTCATCTTTAATTATTTCTTCATAAATTAGTTAATTCAATGAATTTGAATATGCTTTAGTATTTACCAGGAACTACTACTTTAACATATTTTGAAGCTTATCGTTTAAGTACATATAGATGGTAAACTGACAAGCAAATAATAACTTGTTCAATATTGAACTCTAAAGGGATTTGTATAGAGATAATTGTGACTTCTATGAGGAAGAAACAACTTATTTAGTTTCTTTTGAAGTACATAGAAATAAATCAAGACAATTAAAAAGACTAACATGTGTACATTTGTTGTCAGCCTCATGTTGTATTAACTTTTTTTTTTTTTTGCTTTGTTCTAATGACAAATGTAACACAAGTCCAATTTAGTGCTAAAACTCATATAAGATCAATAACTTCTTTATAAGTCATATACTATACCTCCATATTAGCGAATATTCTCCGTATATTTTGTAATAATGGTAGATGTATAATTAAGGTAACTTAGGATTCTAACTGTATTAGGAATCAACCTTTGTAAGGTAAGTTAGGATTCGTACCATATTAGGAATCAACCTTGTACAGCTATATATATTGTGAATAATGAAAGGAATCCGTAAGGGAAATTATTCCATCTTTCACTCCATAAACACAATACTAATATTTAATGTCAAAATAAGATATTTGTCTAGTGATAAAGTAAAAATTACGTTCAAGGAAATAACTCGACATTAATGTATCTTTGCTTCTCGAGCATATGACTACTCTAAAATAGATAAATATTTCTGTATTAGGTACACAATTGAAAATATCTTATTTTTAAATTCAAATTTTGTAATAGCTTACACGGGTGCTACGTACGTGACATGAAATTTTAATAACAAAATAAAAATTAACTAAAAAAGGAACATGTATAGTGTTGTACTTCAATCATAAATACTAGTTTAGCATACTTACGAATTTCTTTTTAGCGGAGGTGGATTTGCGCAATCATCACTCGTGTCACCTATAGCAGATGAATCCCCTTTGTCCACAGCTTAAAGATCTTCTCTTTAGCGGAGGCAGATTTGCGCAATCATCACTCGTATCACCTATAGCAGATGAATCCCCTTTGTCCACAGCTTAAAGATCCTTGGAAGATGCAAAACGTTTTTCTTTATTTATTGTAAAACCTAGCCATAAACTATTGTGGAAAATTATCTTTCTTCCTCACCCCATAATGGTATATTTATAGGCTAGTAATAGAATTTTAGCAGGAGGACTAGCTAATGGGTTAACGGGCTAATTAGCACTACTTATGGGTGGATCCGACTCGATAACAATTTTCGAGCATAGGGATTTACTATATATCTATCTAATTGGAGAGTTTGATTTCAAGGCCTATAATTTGTTCAACATTGAACTCTATATTTGCTATATAAATATCTCTAGAGTAGAAGGTAGCTTATGTGAGAAAGAAATAACTTATTTATATTCCTTTTAAAGTACACATACCTAGATCAAAACAGTTTTTAAAGACAGATATATGTAGATTTGTTGTTTGCCTCTCGTTGAGTTAACTTGTATTCCGCTTTGTTCAAGCGACAATTATAAAAACAACTTCAAATTCAGTTCTAAGCCTGTTGGAAGAGAATAAAAAAGATCTAATATCACCTTCTGGTCTAGAAGATTTTATTGCTTGTGTTTATATTATTAAATTAACCGGAAAAAAGAGAGTAAGGGGTACAAAGGCGTTACAACTTAAAAGTACAAAAATAACACATATGAAACACATCTTAGTTTATTCTATGAAGAACATTTTTCATCAACTCAAATCTCAAAGTTTGGAGACGGAAGGGTAGGAAAGAAGCACATAATTGAGAGACAGATTCAGTAACGAACCTGATCGACGAAAACCCAGTCGCAAGAGATACTCTTTTTATTAATGAGAATAATCAAGGAATTATTTCTTTTAAATACGGCACAAAATATTCTCCACGACAACAACATTCACCAAATCGAAGCTCAACATAGCAAGGTCTAAGCTCACAAGCACAAAAATACTCACATCGGGTACTTCATGATGCGGAGATAAAGCGGCGGAGATATCTAAGATGGAGCTCAAATTCCATCTTCGCCAGTTACTTTATCAAGTTTGAATTTTATTTTTTATTTCTTATTTTTCTTTTGCGATTCAGACTATATTGGTTGCTGGGATGATTTATATTTTATAAAATATGACATGCTACGTGCAGAAAACATGAAATAAAATTTTAAAAACTAAATAAAAAATACTTTTAAAGACGGAGATATGGAAACATCAGTAGATTAGAAGGTAACAGATAATACTTTTAAGAAAATGCCAACAGATAACACAATTTTTTCAATATTGACCTTTTGATCAGCTATAGAAACATCAGTATAGTAGAAGGTAGCTTCTGTGAGCATGAAAAAAACTAAATCATTTTCTCTTCAAATACATAGAAATTGATCAAGACTTTATAAAAGGCCGACATCTGTAGATTTGATGTCAGCATTAAGTTGAGTTAACTTTTTTCCGCTTGTTCTAGTGACACGCAAGGGTAGCCAAATTGGTGTAGCAGTAGAGCGCGGGATCGCAAGGTCACGAGTTCGATCCCCTGCATAAACCTTCTTGGTTGAGCCTCTCACACATGACTTGCCAAGTGTGGTTAATCGGCTGACGTGGTTTGCAGGCTATTGCATCAGTCCGGGATTTACCCTGTGCGCACTCGAGAGAGTAGCGGCTGCGGGTTCCTTCGTCAACAAAAAAAAATATTACACGAGAACATACGGATGCATACACCACCAGTCCAACCAGGAAGTATGAAAACCGAGAAGCTAACATTAAGGAAATCCTACCCTAATTTCAATTTATTTATTTTTAAAAAAAAAAAAAAACTAGGCAAATATACCCCTATTAAAAGAGTGGCGCATAACGGACGGCATTACATAAATGGTGCATATTTTTCCTTTTGTTAATAGACCTATATTTATACTGAATTAAAAATTATTTACCTGGTTTTAAAATTAAAAAATAACCTTTTTCCTTAAAAAAAATCAGTCGACCCATTATACTTTTTACCCCGACCCGACCCAAACCCGACTCAACTTAAAAAAAAGTCACTCCATTTTCTTCAATCACAAAATCAAATGCACACAACGAAGTAACCAACGACTTTTTTCCTTAGATTAATATTAGATATCATGCAACAATTGATTTTATCCCACAACTGAGTGATTATCTGGCGAGAATTTTTGTAAGTGCTTAAATTCTACTTTTTTTTTTAAAGTTCCCAAACTATTCTGTTATTGAATGTTTTCATGAATTCATTGGTTTGATAAAAAATATTTATGATTTCTGTTCATTCATGTTACACAACTTTTACAACTAAATTTGTAATTGAATGTTACATTTGTCACTTGAACAAACCGTAAAAACTGACATCAAATCTACAATTATCATCCTGGTAAGACGTCTTGAACCATTTTTTGTGTATTCAATCTGATGCTATACAAAAAAGAATATCATTTTATTATATTTTAAAATAATTTAATTTTATAAAATAATTTATGATTTCAAAAAAAAAAATATTAACTCCGTATCAAGTTAAATAATATCATATAAATTAAGAATAATGAAGTAATATATATATATATGCGTAATAACAGAATTCTAGCAGGAAATTTCTTGAACACTACAACTCGTTAGTACCTTTTCTAACAAAAGTAGTTTCTAATTTATCTAACTGCTTGGTAAACAATATGGGGAGGGCTATTAGGCACAAAAAGTTTCCTAAAAGTTCACTTTTGCCCGGAACATATTTCATTTGGTGCTCGAGTTTTGAACCTTTGACTGATATTCTTCTTTAGATGCAACAACTACTGGGTGAATTTTCTTCTTGTCGTTGCCATTTTCATTGCCTTTTGATTTTTCGTTGTCCATCTGTTTCTGCTTCTCCTTTTGACGCTTTTGCTGCACGTAGAGATGGCCATAGCTTAAACCTAATGAAGACATAGTTACAAATACACCAAAAAAGATAAAATGTACTCTCAATTTGTTTAATCTTCAAATGTACCAAACTCCAGGTTGAGAATTTATAGCTGAATAGTTAGGTGTTCTTTTTCTTTTCCTTAAGATTAGTCCTCTTATGAAAATTAACAACTTGATCCCTTATATTTGAAGTATATTTAAAATGGTTCCTTAAATGTATTTTTGAGCGATGTTAGTCCTCCAAGGTTGCCAAATTAATATGAGTACTTCGGTCACCGTCAAATATTTAACATAGATTCAATAGGAATTGTTAAAAAAAAAATTAAAGAGAAACAACACAAACATCCCATCAAATTCGAGAAATCGCAATATAAAAAACTACACAAAACACAAGAAAAATCAAGAGTAACAAAAATAACATCTTAAAAAACTATACCATATGCTAAGATAGACCAAAAAAAGAAGAAGAATAGAAAAATATTGTTTCAGTTATGCATTCTCGTTAAATCTTTATTTTTCTCACATCTCCCGTAAGATCTAACACCTAAAATTTAAAAAAAATTGACGGAAATAAAAAAATGTTCACTTTTCGCAAACCTAAAAGACCAAAAATTATTTAGATGTATATTTATGAGATTATTTTAGACCTATCCTAAAACATGAAGCTCCGTTTTTCTATATTTCTCGTACAAACTTTTAATCCAAAAATGAACAAAAAATAGGTATTTTTTTCATCTTCTTTTTCTTTGTTTTTCCCCTTATTTAACGGATTTCTGTAAACTACAAAACCATAGGCGGTATAGCACATAGATAAACGTTTTTCTGTTTTGAAAATTAATTAAGGTGGGAGGCTAGATGTTGCTGGGGTAGGTCACAAGAGAAAATTTTGTACACTATTGGATTAGTTGTCTGCTTTTTATGTTACTCTGTGTGCTTCAGGGCTTTTCCTTGTTTAGATTTGTCATCTGTGGAATCCATAGTGTCAATGAATTAATTCAACATTAATCATTGTTGACTTAAAAGGATTGTACAAGTGTATTTAAACCCTTATCATCATTGTTTTGTAGCCAACCATTTCTGTATAGGGGTGTCACGAGAATGAGTACTGCTGAGGTTGTAGTTTTATTTATTGGTTTCTGGTTTAGTGTCCGAATACTCATATTAAAATCTCCATTAATTTAGTTGGCACTTTGACATTCGATTTCATCTCTTCATTTTATCTCATAATTTCAAATTAATATTTATTTATACATTTGGCACAAAATTTCAATTTCAACCTCATATCATGATTTCAAATCCCAAATTGTCGAAAAAGATATAATTTGAGATTTCAAATTTTTTAAAAGTTTATATTTTGTAAAAAAGACTCATAAATTTATTGTTGCTAATGATATTGACCAACAACCGGCTCAAAGTAACAATGTTGGTTTGTCTTCTCGGTCATCTAATCGAAAAATGAATGTTCGGCGTGAAGAGATTGTTAATATCATGTGGGAGGATTATATTTGTTAAGAGTTCCACGTCGGAAATGGAAAGGGAACGTGGACTCCTTATATGGACTTGGACAATCCTCACCCTACAACCTAGCTTTTGGGATTGAGTTAGGCCTAGGATCCATTCTTTACATAGTATCAGAGCCAGACTCATTCCAATTCTTTGTTCACCGATGTTGGGCCCCCAAATTATATTGTACACGCTCCAGTTAACGAGGTCTGGGCGTGCGGGCGAGTGTTAAGAGTCCACATCGAAATGGAATGGGAACGTGGATTTCTTATATGGATTTGGACAATCCTCATCCTAAAAGCTAGCTTTTGGGGTTGAGTTAGGCCTAGGATCTATTCTTTACAATATTAAAGAGTAATTACATTACTATTCATGTTAAATTTCCTTGAACTAGAATTTGATCAATTGATGTTGTATTTTTTAGAAAGGTCTTCTAGTAGCGTATTAATTGGCATGAACTACGACTTGCTCATTTGGTAAGATTGTATAAGAATTGGGAAAGTTATTGATGATTTTCGCAACTTGTGGGTTTTTACGTCTATTGGAAAAAATACAACTTAAGAAATACAATTTACATGTCCAAACAAAACTTTAACTTCAAATCATCATAATTTCAAATCATGTCTAAACGACTCCTTAGATTCGCGCCACATAAGGTTTATTTAAAGAGAAAGCATTTCCTAATAAGATTTTTTTCACATTCAGAATTCGAATTCGAGATCTCTGGATAAAGATAGAAGGGCCCTTATTCATCCCACCATAACCCTTATTAGTCTGCTAAGTTAATAACGGAAACGAAAGTAGGATTTTGAGTTTATGAATATTAGATTATAGAGAAAGAGAGTTATTGATTTTTGATATATTATTTATATATATTAAGTGAGATTTTTATCACACACAAAATTTGCACAAGTTATTGGGTTGTATCGAATCCGTCAATGAAAGGATAGCTCCGACCGTGATAGCCGATATATTTACAAGTAATGTATGTACATTTCCTATTTATAAGTTTTGAAAGTTACATAATTCAAAAATATATATTCTCTTTTTTAATCATAAAATGGGTACTTGTAGAATTTTCGTAATATAAAAAGTGTAAATACTTTTTTTTAAAATACAATTAATAATCTGACTCTGAACCATGATATAGAGACATTAGTGTAACTAATACTTAAAATATTATGTACCGTGTGGAAGTGAAACTATTACAGATAATAGAAGTAGTGCGTGAAACTCGGCATGAGAGACATTTAATTGGCAATAAAAATCCACTTCAATCGAAAAAGGAAAAAAAATATCATGAACAAGACACTAACAATGGAAAGTATTAATTTTTTTGAAAAAAGAATACTCCCTCCTTCCCAATTTATTTGAAGATTGACCAACTTGAAAGTAAAATAGTTTTTTCTTTGACTACGATTTCTCCAACTCTTTTCATATATTGTGAATTATTATTTATACAGACTTATAGTACTTTTTATGTAGTTTTCAAATATGTAAATTTTATTATAAAATACTCGAAATATCTATGTTTAAAATTAAGTAAAAGAAAAAGTTGTTCGATCACTAAACTGGTTAAGCTTCAAATAAATTGAGACGGAGGGAGTACTTTTTTCTTCAAGCTAAACGAGCAAAGTATGAAGTATTATTTTGAATAATTGCGAAGTGTCCAATACAAAAAAACTTATTACGTATTTACAATTGATATTAATTAGGGCTGGCCAGTGGGTCGGGACAGCCCGACCCCGACCCGAGCCCGTCCCGAGCCCGTCCCGAGCCCGCCCCGGTCCCGCCCCGACCCCGCCAAAAAAAAATAAAAAATTACGGGGGCGGGACTCGAACTCGAGACGGGACGATGTCTCATCCCGCGAGACCCGAGCCCGCCCCAGGCCCGCGAGACCCGACCCCGCCCCTTTGCAAAAATGGACGTTGCACCAACGACCATTTTAGATTATGGCCGTTGACCAACGGCCATTTTAGCCCCCTCCCCCAACCCCCTACCCCTTAATATTTATTTTTAACCCATAAGTTATTATATTTACACTTTAACCCAATTTTTCAACTATAAATAACTCATTTTCTCTTCATCTTTCTCACAAATCTTCCTACAATCTCTCTAATTTCTCAATATATCTCTCTACAAGTCTACATTGTTTGCTAAATATTCAATTTTATTTATTCATTTGGGAATTGGTAGTGAAGTTGGCAACTAGCTTGAGGATTTTCCATCGAGCAAAGTTTCAATTTTCAACCTCTCGATTACACGTCGACGTTACGTCGGCGTTTGGTACATTCATTCCTTCATTAAATTATTATTGTCTGTTTATTTAGTTTAGATCACTTAATTTTATTGTCTTTAATTATTTATTTATTTATTTATTATCATAATTAAAATGGAAGGATTAAAAGGTATGTTTAAGGGTAAGGGTAAGGGTGCTTCTTCTAGTAGGGGCAACCAGGGCAAGGGTACTTCCTCTAGTCATCTTATTCCTACACAGGATGATTTTGTTGATGCTCAACATTTTCCTACAATACCATTAGATTTAGACCAGGAGCTATTTTCTGGAACTCAAGAAGACTTTAATTTAGACGATGATCTAGATGATATACCCACTAATGTTGATGACAACACACCCACTAGTGCACCTTCAACTGAAATACCTCCTATTCCCCCTAGTATGAGACGAGGTCCAGCAAAACGACCATGAAAATCAGATGCATGGACATTTTTTGATAGGGACGTAGAGAATCAAGTAGCCATATGTAAAATTTGTAAAAATGTTTTAAAATTTAAAAGCTGGAAAAGGTCACGGTGGGACGGGGGTTTAATTAGACACGTAGTAAGTGCTCATCCACTAGGTATGCCCAATACCAGGCTTCAAAACCGGGTGCGCAAACGCCCGCTCCATCGGGATAAGGTTCACATACCGATATTGTCCCGGACCAAGTACAGTGGTCAAATTAACCCTATGACGGGGGAATTGTAGGCTCTAAATACAATAAACATAGAGATAGGGAAGCAATATCAAAATTAGTTGTGGAGGGTTTGGTTTTTTCATTTCCTTCATCTCCGGTTTTATTCATTACATTAGAGATATATATAATCCCGCTTTTAATGGTTTTCCTAGATCAACTGTTAAGAGAGATGTATTTAAATTCGCGCATGAATATCAACAATATTTACGTTTTTCATTATATCATTTTAATGGCAAAGTATCCATCACGTCGATATAGGTCGTAGTACTAACGGCCATGATTATTTAAGCGTAACTTGTCATTGGATAGATTATAAATGGTCTATGCAAAAACGTATTTTAGCGTATAGATATATAGATGATAGGCACACTTTGGTACTTTTATTGCAGAAAATATTTATCAAGTGTGCGATTATTACGGAATTACCGATAAAATTATGACTATTACATTAGATAACGCTTCTAATAACAATTACGCAATTACAATTTTAAAAAATAGTTTAACTCCTTCTTTTCCGGACCATTTTCATATAAAATGTGCGTGCCATATATATAACTTAATTGTAAAGGATGGTCTATCACTTTTTGAAGACATTCTTAGTAAAATACAATTTGCTATAAACTTTATTTTTAAAAGTAATAAAGTACAACGTAGAAAAGAATATAAAAAAATTTGTCATGATTGTGGACTACCTTTTAGAAAAATTCCACAAGAAGTATCCACTAGGTGGAATTCTTTATACGAGCAACTACTTGTTGCTTATGACTATAAATTACCTATAACTTTATTTTTTAACTCTCATAATAAAAAGCCGGTGATATGATTTTAGATAGTGATTGGGAAAAAATCTCCGAACTTATTGTATTTTTAGAGAAATTTTTTCAAGCAACAAAAGAATTTTCCGGTATATATTATCCTACTATTTCAACTATGTTATTTTATATAACTCTAATATTTTTATTACTTAGTGAATATATGGAAAAACCACTTATAAGGCAGACTATTAAAAAAATGTTTGTCAAAATAAAAAAATATTTTATTCATATTCCCTCTATTTATATTATTGGTTCGTATTAAATCCTACTATTAAAACAGACGGTACTAAATCACTAATTGAAACTATTTACGATTGTATAGAAGTACTACCACCTCCAAGTCCCAAAAATCTAAATCACCCACCACCTATTGAACAAACTAAAGAAGAAGTATTGTCTAGCGTAGAACACCAATGCAAAAATATATATAGATTTTATCAACAAGAAAATGCTAGTAACTTACCGACTTCCATACCATCTTCTTCATCTTCAACACAACCTCACAAAAGACATATTGTTTCGCGGCTAGTATTGAAAGCCTCGAAATAGAATGTGCTTGGTCGTACCTCTACTACTAACCAAATTAGCGAGTTGGATATTTTTGTTTTTTGGGTTCGTACCGTATCAAGAAGTTATCAATGAAGATGGACATGAAGACTTGCTTTGAAATACTTGGAGGGGAATGAGAAGACCTTTCCGACACTTTCATTGATGGCTCGAGATGTTTTGAACATTCAAGCGTCGTCAATGCGTCTCGAAAGCCCTTTTTCTGCAGCGGATATCAAATAGGAGACCACGGACACTCATTAATGGGAGACGACTTGGAAATTGCGTATTATTCGAGAGATTGGATACGAGCGGAGCGGAGAAGGTGCGGTCAACCGGAGATCAACGAAGAAGATGATGAAAACTACAACGAAATCTTAACCGAAGGTAGTGGAAGCGACGTGGATCAATTTGACCAACAAATACCAATTCCAACCGAAGAACCACATGAAATCATCAAGCTATAGGCATGCTATAGGCATAGGCATAGTCTATAGCATTTTTCCCCTTTATATTTGTGGTCTTTAATTTTTTCCCATGCTATAGGCATAGTCTCTATAATATTTTTTTTCTTCGAAAACTGAATTTTTGTCTTGTGCAACATAAATTATGTAGGAATTAAGTTATGCGGCATAGTTTTATAGTAATTTTTAAAATTATGTTGAGTGTTGGAAATTATGTCTTATCCGGCATAATTTGTGTGAATGTTATGATATATATGTTGAAATTAAACGCTAACTATGCCTACCGAAATTTGAAATTATGTATTTTTTTTTTATATTATGTAGTGTTGACAGTTATGCCTTATCCGGCATAATTTGTGGGTTGTATATGATACATATGCCGAAGATATAATACTAATTATGCCGAGCAAAATTCTAATTATAAAAAAAATAAAGGCCAAAAATTTAAAAACTCAAATTTAAAGGACAAAAAGTAAAGACCACCCCAAAATATGGAATTTGTGCGAATGACCCAAATCGATTTAACTCAACCCACTTAATTACAGAGTGATAAGGCCCATAGTGTTTGGATTTGTAATTGTCATGGCCCATGTAAATGAACAGACTGAATATTTATGGAAAAGCTACGCTTACTGCTCCTAAAACTCAAATTATTTATGTGTTCATGTCTCCTCCTAAACTATTTTCACTCTATGCTTCTTGCCCAGAATTGTTTTACCCAAGATGACCAGGAGGTGTCCTTTTGTGCATTAATTATATTATCCTTTTATAACTAGTTATTCTTTCTTTTTATTTCCTTTTTATTTGTGTATGGATTAAATATATCGTCCTTTTTATGACTAGTTTCTCTTTCTTTCTTTTTTTCCTTTATATTTGTGTGTATTAATTACATTTTCCTTTTATGACTAGTTTCTCTTCATTTTTTTCTTTTTATTTGTGTGTTTGCACGTGGGCTTGTGTGACATTTTTTCATTTTAATTTTTGTCTTTTTTCTATTTTGTCCTTATCCTTTTTGTTATTTTTTATCTTTTTATTTTTTTATTTTCCTTTTGAATAATAAAATAAAATATAAAGATAAAATATTAATTAAGTATTTTTGAAGGGCGACCTTGGAGTAACTGATAAAGTTGATGTCATGTGACAGGAGGTCATTGGGTTCAAGCCGTGGAAACAGCCTCTTGCAGAAATGTGAGGTAAGACTGCGTACAATAGACCCTTGTAGTCGGACCCTTCCCCGGACCCCGCGCATAGCGGAAGCTTAGTGCACCGGGATGTCTTTTTTTATTAATTAAGTATTTTTATATTAATGGTATTAATATAAAATTTATATTTAAAATATGATTCTACTTTTTGTAAATTTTTTAATAAAATTTAACTTGCTAAAAATTATATTAAATATTAAAATTAAACCTAAACTCTATTGGTTTTATATTTTTATAATTTTCTTTTGAAGGAATTAATCGGTTCTTTATGATACCTTGTCAGTATATGTATATACCTTATGAGTATCATAAAGGACTGAGAAATTTTTTAAGGAATGAATCAGTCTTTTATGATAGCATGTCAGTATATGATATATACCATATGAGTATCATAGATGACTGATGAGTTTTTTTTTAAGGAATGAATCAGTCCTTTGTGATACCCTGTCAGTATATGATATATACTAGATTGGTATCATAGAGGACAGAGAGTATTTTCTAAGGAATAAAATAGTATATATGATACCATATTAGTATACAATAGATACCATGTTAGTATCATATATGTTAGTATATGATATATCATGTGAGTCAGTCATTCATGATACCATGTCAGTATATGATATATATATATATATATAATGTGGGTATCAGAGAGGATTGAGCTATGTTTTTCTTTAAAGGAACGAACTAGTCCTCTATGATACCCTGTCAACATATGATATATACTACGTGAGTATTATAGAAGATTGAGGATTGTTTTCTTTTTAAAGAATGAACTGGTCCTTTATGATACTATGTGAGTATATGATATATACCGTATGAGCATCATATTGTAATGAATATGTCATCTATAATACCTTATCAGTATATGATATATACCATGATTGTATCATAGAGGACTGAATGTTGTTTTCTTGAAGGAATGAATTGCCAGTCCTCTATGATACACTGCCAGTATATGATATACCATGTAGGTATCCTAAAGGATTGAGTAATATTTTTTGAAGGAATTATCAACCTTTTATGATACCCTATAAGTATATGGTATATACCATGTGGGTATCATAAAAGGTTGAGTTGTATTTTTCTTGAAGGAATGAATCAATCCCCTATGATGCTCTGTTAATATATGATATATACCAGGTTGATATCATTGAGGAGTGAGTATTTTCCTTGAAAGAATGAATCGTCAGTCTTGTGTGATTGCTATTGAAAAAGAAACAAGTAATAAAAAAATTAAAAAATATATAAAAGAAATAAATTAAAATTAACTATAGAATCAGAATTATGGTGAAAAAGAAAATAAAATATAGTATGAAAAAAATAAATGAACAAAAAATGAGAAAAAGAAAAGAATAAAAGAAAGAAAAGAAGAAAAGAAGCAGAGAAGTAGAGAAATGAAAAAGAAAAGAAGAAAAAAAAGACAACTAAATAGAAAAGAAGAAATAAAGAATTAAAAAAATAAAGAAAATATAAAAAAAGGAAAACAAAAGGAGTTAGAATTAAATATGGAATTAGATTATGGTGAAAAAAGAAAATAAAGAATATTATGATTTGAAAAAAAAATGAAACAAAAAGAAGAAAAAAGAAATAAAAACTGAGAGAAAATAGAAGAAAAGAAGTAGAGAAATAAAAAAGAAAGAAAGAAAAAAGAGATAATTACCTACAAAAACTATAAACGGTATTAACGGTAAATAATTTTGAAGGGTTCAAAAAGAAAAAAGGAGCATGCAGGGTAAATAATTTAATTTTAGGGGGACATCCGTGTAGTTTCCCCGATATTTATCGCTTTAAGTGCACAAACATGTAAAAATTAGATAGAATGACCTATTTCTGAGCCGACAATAAAAAAAACTTAGTTACCATTTAAACCATAAGTAAAAAGTCATTTTTAAGACGGAAGATATTTTGATAAAACACATCTAACTAAAACATGGAACAACTCCAACACAACGTACTAAAGTTTAAAAATTTGACAAATAAAAACTCGTGCTAAAGTTTAAATGCTATCTATAGGTAAACCGTAAAACTCCAACACTATATACTGGAGTTCAAACTTTTTACAAGTCAAACGCCAGTATCTTTGTCGAAGTCCTCTAATTTTTTTTACTATCTCTTCCATATCCGTTCTCGATTTATTTATAAATTGTAAATTCTATAGCCATTGATGTCGTAGCCTAATGTAAAGATAGAATCGGCCCAATTCAAGGAATTAAATTCTTAATTGGCATAATATATAAACATGTCTTCAAATTTGGCTTCAGCCGGTAAGTATGCCCTCCACTTGGACAAGTAGACACTTCAAAGTGTCTCCACTTTTTCAGTTGAATACTTCAAACTTACAAAATAATCATCTAGACACCTCCAAAATTTATGTGTCACGTCAGCATTTGTGTTTACACGCTCAACTTTATACAAATTGAGGTGCTTACTTGTGTACAACCAAAGTTGAAGGACATACTTATGAGCGGATGCCAAATTTGAGAGTTTGTATATGTGTTATGCCTTCATAGAGTCCAGCACCTAAATAGTATGTTTTGAAGTCTAAAGACCAATATGATATGTGAAATATTTAACATACCGAAATAGGTTATTCGTTGGTTAATCAACTAACTGCAACTTCCTTTGACGGCAAATGTTAAAGTTGTCGTGACTAATCTTGCTACAAGGAGCCATCCATCTCGGTAAATCATTTAGTGAAAATAGAAATGTGGGAAAGAACAATAATTGATTGCAGTTCGGCTTTAAATTAACGAACTGTGAAGAATACATAAAAATAATAAAAACTACAGTTCGTGTGTTAATCAACGAACTACAATTATTTTTTCTTTTCTTAATTAGTCACGACGACGTTAATAGTTGCCGTCAAAGAAAATTGCAGTTCGTTGCTTATCCAACAAACAACCCATTTCGATATGTTAAATATTTCACATACTATTTTGGTCTTTAGGGTTCAAAAACATGTCATTTAAGCGCCGGACTCTGCTTTCTTAATCCTATTGTAACTTCAATTCAAGGCATTGATTTGCATGTGATTACTCACTGTTGCCTTATTCTCTTCTTCTATGTGTGTGTGTTTATAGTAAGTGCATCCATTATAACACAGTAGTGTACACTTCACATCTATTAAATAGAGCAATCAAATTTCACTAATTTTGCACATAGGATGTTATGCAAATCCCTCAAAGGTTCGTACATGGATTTATTACATAGGAGAAATTAAATTTTGTGAAATTCCGCGGTCTGGACATGATTAGCGACTTTGCACATGGAATGTCATATAAATATGGCTATCTTAGACTTTGCACATGGGATGTCACATAAACCCCTCAAAGAAAATTACATGATTCAGATACTTGGGAAATTAATTTTAGGATTACAATTTATAAAGATTTGAACCTGATAAAGATTTTTAGGTCTGAAACTTCAGCAAATTCAAATCATTATATTTTAGATAAATTTCACATTGATAAAATATGCAAGAAATATTGGGTATATAAGTAAGCGAGTCTTAGATTCTAGTCACTTATTTTAGAGTCGTGCTAGTTCAGAGCGGACAAATATTGTTAACGGGTTGAGCTATTACATATAAAGATGTTGATCGAGTCCTTAAGGAGGGAGTGTGTACAGCACCCTAGGCAATTTCCGCATCGAGAAACCACAGAAAATATGTTGAATATATAAGAAAGCGAGACTTAAATCCTAGTGACATGTTTTAAAATCGTGTCAACCTAGGCCCAGGTCTTACAGTATCACTTGGCTAACTACGATTGGCTGAAAAATATTTTCACTTATATAAAATCAGTAAACTGAAATATTTGCACATATACCGGAAATGGCACCCCTTGTCACAAAGTATTGCGTCGGCGCATTTGTGAAGGGCTTCGCTTTTGCCGTTTAGGTTCACGGTTTGAATCCAATTACCTGCAATTACTTTTAAAATTTTAACCTTTATCCCGAAAAGACAATTACTGAAGCCACCAAATTTTAATCCTTCGACTCCTTTCCAAAAACAATTATCAGGAAACCAAGCAAGCAAGTGGCTATAACGTTAAACATACTTAAAAATAATTTGTTTCTTTAACCAAAAGAGGAGCAACTAAGATGTATGTAGTAATATTTTTAATGAATCTATTGTCACTTTAAATATGTTTATCTAAATTATGATGTCGTTATCGTAATTTACTTACATATTTACTTCTTTAAATATCGACATTCCTTACACAAATCTTGTGTACGCAACTGGTGAGTTGAGTTGTTATAATTATATAAATCGTTTTTGGGTTTAAAGTCCAACATGGTATGAAACTTAACGACTATGAATCGTCTATGGAGTTTCACTCGTTAAAATTTGAATTTCAGTATCATTTGTTTTAGTTGAGTCTTATCTAAAAAATTACGCACCAAAAAAGTAGTTAAATATTAATAATTTTAAAAATAATTATAACTAATATTTGACAACAATAACTAATATCTCATAGCAGGTATTAAAAGTAGCTATTTTACTAATTTTTAATCCACGCGCAACCATTTTATAGAGTATTTAAAATTTAACCGCCTCAATCAAATTTATATGATATTTAAAAATTAATCGCCTCAAAATTAAATTTCAAACCTCGTATTTGTAGTTTCAACACTCGCGTATGAGGTTAGCCTTTCAAACCCGAAAGGCTGAGAAGTTCAATTTTTTGAAGTTTAAAGTTAGCTCTCACCATTCAACTTCAGATTCTGAAGAAGAAACAGTGATTCTAAAATTTGCAAAATTTAATTAATCTATAAATTATTATTTAATATTGAATATGCTTTAAATGGTGAACCTTAAATCAGCTAGCCGGTTCCATTTCCATTTTCTACCTTATTTACACATTGGCCGACTACGATGAAGAGCCAAAATGAAAAAGAAGTTTGTATTTGGTGTCTTGTGTGATAAAAACGTTCAAAGTTTTATAAAATATTACTAGACCAATTCTGTGGGATGGAGAGCAATAGAAACGGACATGGTAGAAGATAAAAGTTGTGGAAATAAACATATGCTGAAATAGATGTGTATTTCTGTGATGGACAAGATAAAAAAAAATGAGATTGAGATGATTTGAATGTAGGGAATTGGTGGGTTCGTAAACAAGTAGTAAGCACAACGGAAGTTAAAAATTTTCTTACCCAACAACAATTCTGGCATGGCTCATACGATAATCATATTTATGTTCAAAACATAATAAAAAGAAAACTTACAGGTTTTCGAGCGCGAGATTCAATACTAAGGTATCCACGCGATTAGTCTCCTCGATTGCAAGATCTAACTCTAGTGTATCTCTTAATCAAGAAAGCTAGAAAATCTTGTTTTAGGAACTGAGAAGTTATTTTTTTTAACTCTATAATTATGAGGTATGTATTGTATATATAGGAGTTCAGGACAAAACCTAAACAAATATAAAACAGGAAAACTGAGCCCATGTTAATGTTCAGTGGACCAGCCCAGCTGGTCCACCTCACACGCCCCAGTGGACGGCCACGACTCCTATTTTGGGCCATTAATTTCTGGCCCAATTGCTTCCCTGTATTTGTCCGAGTACCCATATAATATATCCAACACATTTAATTAAATCCGAAATCCAATTCGACTTAATTAAATAATTTCTATCAAAAAGAAATATTCCATAATTATTATAAATTAAATATCTCAATTCTCAATCGAATATTTAATACTTTCTCAATACACTCTTAGATAGAAGAGACAATCACATATAGTGTGACCCTATAGGCCTTCACATATCGACATTAATCTAATTAAGGTCCATACGAAACTCCTAGACTACGTCGTATGACGAACTCAATATGTGAAGTACGTTTACATGAATCCATCAAACTTAACCTTTATGCGGAACTATAAATTCCTTTCATTCGCGACACACTCGATTAAGCTTAGGATTTGCAAAGTGTCTATCCAAATGGCTTAATCACTTTATCTCACATTTATTAGTTGACAACTAGACCATATTCTAAATATGTCTCTTGCACTGGCCAGTGACTTTAGTCAACCTAATAACATTGAGAAGTTGAGTGCTCTTTCGAATTTTCAATCGAGGAATGAATCATATTATTGGCTCAACTACCACCTTTGATTTACATCCTGATGCACCCAACACAAGCCGTATCTTATCCAGAAGGAGTTTAAGCTTAGAACTTGGTCAAAGTACATCATTCAGTAAACAAGGTGCGTATTGACCTCAAGTCAAAAGACTTTTATGTTCCACACGCCAATAACACTATAGACATGTATAACAAATAGTTTATCGCCAGGGTATACCAATACTTCTCCAAAGTATCTATATGTCCATCACGAGTAACCATTACTCGTAGCTGTGACACATACTACATTATCCAAGAATGTGATGCAGTGCACATGTCGACTTATAGCATATCATAGATATCACATTCTCGATGATCATTAGTCGAGCCTATTTTGAGAGATACATTTTATCAGTAATATCTCTCTATTAGTGACAACGTAAGCACAAGGGATGCACACATATGAATAATTACAAACAATCAAACAATAATTCAATAATTGTATATGCCATAATTATTAATCTCATTAATAATACGAATGTGTTCAAGTACATGTTTGTCCCTAATATAGATTGTCTCTAGGACATACATACTTTCAATCTCCCACTTGGCCTAGACCCAATCTCCAATGTATCTAATACTCATGTTTTTGAAATGACCATTATGCTTAGCTAATTTTAATGGTTTAGTAAATGGGTCAGCTAAATTATCATCCGTGGGAATATAGTCTAGATCTATTTCTTTATATTCCACCATCTCTCTGAGTATATGGTATTTCCTCTGTACATGCTTGTTTCTATTTGTTGATCTTGGTTCCTTAGTTTGTGCAATCGCACTAGTGTTATCACAATATATCGTTATTGGATGACTTACACTTGCAACAACCCCTAGTTCTTTTAAGAACTCAGATATCGAGACAACTTTTTACCAACTTCCGATCCAACAATGTACTCGGCTTCAGTTGTCGAATCATCAGTGGTTTCTTGCTTGGAACTTTTCCAACTTACTGCTCCACCGTTGACAATGAAGGCATATCCAGACTATGACTTGAAGTCATCAAGATCTGTTTGAAAGCTAGCATCAGTGTACCCAGTAGCGACTAGCTTCTCTTGCCCACCATAGACTAAGAAATATTCTTTAGTTTGTCTAAGATACTTAAGAATATTCTTGAATGCTTTCCAATGTTCTTCCCTAGGATTCTGCAAGTCATGCTAAGTGCAAAGGTCACATCTGGTCTAATGCAGGTCATGGCATACATGATTGATCCTATAGCTGAAGCATATGGGATACTTTTCATGCGTTCAAGTTCTATAACAGTAGAAGGACTATCCTTCTTAGATAACTTGATGCCTTGACCCATAGGAAGACCTCATCTCTTGGAGTTTTCCATTGAGAAACGTCTTAGCACTTTGTCTATGTATGTAGATTGTGACAGCCCTAACAATCTATTAGGTCTATCTCTGTAGATCCTAATTCCAAGAATGTAGCAAGCTTCACCTAAGTCCTTCATCATGAAGGTGCTGGACAACCATTCCTTCACTGATTGCATAAGGGACTTATCGTTTCCCATTATTAATATGGCATCTACATATATGATAATGAAAACAATACTTCATTCCTTGCGTTTACTATAAATGCATGGATCCAACTTGCTTCTGACAAAGTCAAACGATTTGATAGCTTTGTCAAAGCAAATATTCCAACTCCTTTAAGATGGCAGATGCATGCACATATGTCCTAAGGAGGTTGAATATGGTGCAGATACATAAAGAAGGAGATAGGTGATTAAACAAAACATGTCATATCAAGTTGATTGTTACCTAGTTTCAACTTTTATTATTAACGGTTGTCTTCTTTGCTTTATATCACTCTCCTATTATTCTATTTTTTTAATTTTCATTATAATTATTTATTATGTTTTAATTTTCATTATAATTATTTATTATTTTTTTATCAAAAATAAATTTTTAGTCCCACAAAGGTAGAGGTGATCTGCGCACATTATACTGAATATGCTGTTGCTGTTATTTACTGTTTTATTCTTCATTATTTTAACCCTTATTTTTCCGAGGTCCTTTAAAAGGAATCTCTTTACCTCGTAAAGATTCGTCTGGGTAGACGATCCTTTCCACATTCCATTTGTAATGAAAGGATTCCATTTGTAATCTAAAATTAAACTAAAAATATGTTGTTTTTGAACGGAGCTATAACAATCAAGCGACTAGTACTCCGAAATAGGGATGGCAGGTAGGTATAATTTTGCGAATTCCGCATCACACCCGCCCCATTTGGGCGGGTATGGATATAACTTTGGCGGGTAGTAGACGGGTATGGGTATTGAAAATATACCCGTCACGGGTAGGCGGGTAAGTGATGGATTTGCAGTTATACCCGCCTCCCCCGCCTACCCGCCCCATAAGCCCAATAATATTTGTAGGCTTGTAGTAGACTAGTAGTCCGTATTCCGTAAGCCCATCCATAATCCCAATACCTTTAATTAATAAGTGAGTACTAGGGTTTACTCATCCACTCATACGCCTTCACTTTCACTTCTTTCTTCACCACTCTGTCTCTCTCTCTTAACCCTTACGCCCCAAAACCCATCATCGGTCATCGACCATCGACCATCGACCTTATTTCCCCCAAATCCATCGGCCATCGACCATCGACCAGCCCTTATTTCCCCAAATCCGTCGGCCATTAATTCACTGCACCCAAACCCATCGGCCATTAGTTCGCTCCGCCTCAGTTCGTTGCACCCAAAAAAGGTCAGTCTATCGAAAAAAATTATACTTTTTCCCTTATGTTTTGTTCACTGTCGAAGCATGATAAACTAGTCAGACCATTAACAAGAAATATGTTTTAGGTCTCATTTGATAAACTAATAATACTTTCCTATTTATTGATGGTAAGCGGGCTAAACCCAAGTAGCTCTGGCCCATGATCCAAGAGACCCAATGCAAAAATGCATTAACATCAATGTCCAAAAAAGAGCGGGAACAAGTCACTTGAAAAAACATGCAAGTAAATGTCCAAAAAATAAATGCATGGATCTCCGACAAACAAGGATGTTTGGTACAATTGCTAGCCCTTGTGATACGAATGAGACGCTGACATTGTCTCCGTATGAGTTCCGTCAAGATAATGTGAGACAAGACTAAGCGGAAATGATTATTCTCCATGAATACCCACTAAGCATGGTTGAGCATTATGGCTTTAGAAAGTACTTTAATACTCTTCAACCATGTTTCAAGGTTTCCTGCCGCAACACAATAAAAGAAGACATTCTCCAACGACACAATGTCGAAAAAGAGAGTATAAGTGTTTTGTTAAGGAAAGTCAAAGGAAGGGTGGCTTTGACTATCGACATGTGGACTACAAACTATAAAAAAAAAGGATACATGGCTGTCACCGCACAATTCGTTGATAATTCATGGAAACTCCAAAGTCGAATCATCAAGTACTATTTCTTGTTTGATTATGCAAGTTGTAATGTGGTAACTGGTTGTGATTATTTGATAGGTATGGTCTTCTGTGATTATGCAAGTTTTTATTTCAAATTTCTTAATAGTAGTATTATGTTCATATCAATCTAATAGGTTCTTGTATGTCCCGGCACCGCATACAGCTGAGGTGTTTGTCGAGTCTTTAAAAGAATGCATTCAATCTTGAAATCTTGATCTTAGATTGTCTTCTATAACGGTTGATAATTGCACTACAAATGATGCGATGATGAATTTATTGCATTTGGAGTTTCCTTATGGTTCATTGATGTTGCATGGGCGTTTTCTTCATATGTGTTGTTGTGCACACATACTTAATTTGATTGTTCAAGATGACTTATGTGCCATTTTCAA
Organism: Anisodus tanguticus; assembly: GCA_034509755.1. Taxonomy (NCBI): domain Eukaryota; kingdom Viridiplantae; phylum Streptophyta; class Magnoliopsida; order Solanales; family Solanaceae; genus Anisodus; species Anisodus tanguticus. The sequence goes on along the minus strand of CM067552.1, from coordinate 6,311,623 downwards.
AGAGGGTATTGAAAGAATTAGGAAAAATGTTGTCTTTTGGACTTCATCACATAAGAGAGCTAAAAATTTGAACAAGTAGCTAAGCAAGTTGTTCCTGATTGTTCAAAATCACTTATACTTGATTGTAAAACTCGATGAAATTTGACGTATGACATGCTTCTAGTTTCTATGAAGTTAAGGAGGTGTTTGTTGTTTTAAGTGCGCTAGATAATTGGTACAAAAATCCACCACTTATTGAAGATTGAGATAAGGTTGTGAAAATATGTGAACTATTGAAAGTGTTTAATGATATTACACATCAATTTTCTGCCTCGACGTATCCGACTGCCAATATTTATTTTCCTAGAAATTGTGAGATTAGAATCTTATTAACCAACTGGTTGTCCTCACCTACCATTTATATAGGAAAAATGATCGAGGTAATGATAGATAAATACAATAAGTATATTGGTTAGATGTTAATGGTCTTATGGGCATGGCAACTATACTTGATCCTAGGTTCAAGATGGCTCTCATTCGGTTTTACTTTGCTAAAATTTATGATACGCTTGTTGTTGATGTTGAGGTAAAAAGGATTTATGATTTTCTAAAGGAATTGGTGGATGAGTATTGGCACAAAAATGGTAATAATCCAGCTAGTAGTAGCCACATGTCTTCAACTGATGTATTAGTAGTATGGAAATGGGGTACATGCAAGAGTTTGCACAATTTGTGTCACAAGACAATAGTAAAGTTGGACTAAAATCTGATTTGGAGAAGTACTTGGAAGCTGAAACTATACCACTTGTGGATGATTTCGATATTCTTAATTGGTGGAAAACAAATGGAAATAATTATCCCGTTCTCCAACAAATAGCCAGGGATATATTGAGCATTACAGTTTCTACCATCCCATCGGAATCCACATTTAGCACTAGTAGACGTGTACTTGATCCTTATCGTAGTCGACTTCTTCCGGAAATGGTGGAGGCATTAATGTGTGCTCAAAACTGAATTTGAGCGGATATTAAAGGTAACATTAATTTGATTAAATTATTTATGTTGTATTAAATTGAAGTTAGACTCTAATTACTTTGTTTATACATTATGCAGGTGGTGGTGATGTCAAGGAGATGGAAATATGTGGTCTTGAGGAATATGATACTCAAGGCCTCTGTTGAATTACCTGAAATATCTCAATTGGAGAACATGTCGTGATGGTGATTAGAAAGTTGGCCAATTCAGTGTTGAGTCATAGTTTGTTTATTATTGGTCTAAACAAACTTCTTTATATTAAAATAAGGGTCATCATCATATTTCCAAACAAAAAAAAATGAAGGCTCTTACACGTTAATATCCTTGATAAATCTCATGTTCTATATTGTTTCTGGTGAAAAACTACAGGTACATTCATGACTGGCAGTGAGCATAATAATGAATTCTTTGTGGATGAACATGACCAAATCAGGACAAAAACAAACAGATCTGGTGGTGTCCAGGTACACACTCAACAATATTGACACGATGTTAACTGATAACTGACTGGCTTGCTGCTAACTGATGTATAGCTAAATATATGAACATGTTGACTGCTGCTAACTGATGTTGTATTTAAATCTCTGTTTTATGTATTAGTTACTTAAAAAAGATATTTCCAGTTCTTGCTGATGGTGTTCCAAGAAAGCTGATAATTATTGGATCTTTATTTTTGTCATTTGTTAACTATACTGGTTTGACTATTGTTGGTTATGTTGGTGTTGCACTTGGGGTTATTTCACTTGCACCATTTATGTTAATGTCTAGAGACCTTTAAATAATATGAGGAGAGTTTGACAGTCTTCCGTTGGAGAAGGAACAATATCTGGTATTCTCAATGTACCAATTTTCTTCACCCACAAATTTGCTAAGTTTTGATTTCTGTTTCTCTAACACTAGTTGATATGTCAGGCGAGTATAGACGGATATTGACGGGTGACGGATATCCACTTGTGTGGTGGAGCGGATGTGGATTTAAGAATATACCCGTCTAGGCGATGGATGTTAAAATTGTATCCGCCAAATGACGGGTATAAAATTTTCTAGCGGGTACAGGTGCGGGGAGGGGGTACCCGCACCCGGGGCCCAATTGCCATCCCTACTCCGAAAGTACATTATCAACATTTCCAAGATTCCGAGAATAACAATAGAATCAAACAAAAAGCTTGATTTATCAAGTGAAACTGGTGCCATTATGAGAAAGAAATAATTATCAAACAGAAATTAATCTTATCTTAACTTTCCACCATTCTGTTGCAATTTTACTATATACAAATTCCACCAAACAAACCAAAAAAGAGCAAAAACACACAAACTACTCAAGGAAAAAGAAAAGTTACAAGTTACAGCCTTCTTTCTGAATTATGAAAATAAAATAAAAAAATTCAGAGCTATTATTTTATTTTCGTCAAGCAGAAAACAAACCATTAATTGCTGCAAGTGCAACTTCAGTTTGAGGTAAAAATACTCTCTTCTCATAATTAGTCCAATCTTCTCCAAATCTCATCTTAATTTTTGAAGAAGACCCTTTAATCGCTTGAGCTATAACAGAGAAAGATGAAAATAATTCAATTTGTTCTCCATCTCCAATTTTTCTTGAATTCTTGATCCTCCTTTCATATTCTTCTGCAACCAACATAGCAATATCAGCCATAATAATAAACTTATAGTAGTCAAAATCAAAATTTGAGTAACTTATGGGATGTTTTGTAATTTGGGAATTACAAGTTGGAGATTGTTTTTTGCTTTTTTGGTGAGTAAGCAATTTTGGTTATGGTCTATATATATAAGGCAAAATAGTGTATTTTTTATATTATAAAAAATGGATAAGGATGAAGGTGAAATGACACAGAACAGAATACTATGTCTGAGGTACTTTAGTATTATTTTAATTTATGGTGGTCTAGTTGGGTGAGGCTGTATTATAGACGTGTCATTATTTTGTTGTTTCAATCTGAAATTTTCAGATAATGGAAATCCACCAACTTGACGATAAATCAATAAATTTGGTTGGAATATATAAACAAAGTAGAAGTAGGATTAAATCAACCTACGGTCGGTTGAAAAGAATTGTACATATATCTTTCGGTGAACCGCCATAATTAGGACTAGTGTTGAATGACTCTACAAATCTAATTCAAATTAAAAAATATATATAAAAAAGTATAGATGGAAAATATATTTTGTTTATGTATTTTGGTTTTGCTAGTAATAAGTAAGTTCTTGAATTTCATGCTTCAGTTATATTAGAAAGCGATAAGAAAGTTCTTGAATTTCATGCTTCACTTTATCAGATTCAATAATGAGTCTTTTGGGTTGTCTTATTTTAATTTGACTTTGTTAATTAACCATTAAGCAGATGGATAATTGTTAAATCCAAACTGAATCAATTAATATCTTATTAAATAGATTAGTTGATTAGTATATTTAAAAATCGATAACAGATCAAATTGATCGTTAAGTGTAAATATCTAATCAAACCGTCCATAAGCACCTTAATTAAAGGTTGATCGAAATACTATTTTTGTTATTAAAGTTTTGGGCGTGTAGTGTGGACTTAAATGAAGTTTACTAAGCTTGAAGAAAAGATCTTTGTTTGAAACTTGTAATTTGGATAATATTATTTAAAGAACTTCAAGAAAAGAAAGATAATCATATTTAAAAAGATTTTCTTGACTTTTAAAATGTCTAAATCAAGCAAAGAAATAAGATGGTTTCCTTTCATATTTTTCTGATAGGAAAGAGTAAATAAAGGATTAGTCACAATACTTTCTTTTTGAAAGCAAAGAATAATAATAAAGATATTCATTCCAATTAGTGTTTGAAGAGGTTCCTTGCTACTCCCCTAACAGTTGGTAGTTCTTTTATAATCTTAAAAACTTTTAGCAAAATTTTATTCAACAAACCAACAAGTTAACTGCAAATTTATATTAAAACAGACCGAACTATGAAAGGCAAAGCAACGAGGTTAGACTTTACTTAATTTTTAGTATAAGTAGCTACTGAACCTTTCTCCAATTTAGGCAAGGTAGTATGACATTTTTGGGTCAAAGTTTATTATATCAATCCAAACTTTCCAATGTGAATTCGGATTAGTTGAGTTCAAAGTAATGAAAAATAAGAACATTGCTAAAAAATCACAAACTCTAGATGGAATTTCCGTTGGAAATCTACTCATCGAAAACTTTTCCAGTGGACTTTTAGCCATAAATCCTTTACTGTGTCGGTTACCCTTATGGATAGTAACTCGTTAGGTGCAGATCAGCTCATAAAAACGGGTCATGACGGATAAGAATCTCTCAGAAATGATTATGAGAAGAGGCTTCTTGAAATTGAAGACCGGAAGGGTGTCAAATGCTATGAGAAAATAAAAATAAAATAAAATAAAATAAATCGAATGTTAATTCTGTTTTCGAATGTCGGCAATTATGTCGTCCGACATTAGTAATAACACTTAGCAAAATAATAACTTTAAAGAGTAAATGCAGCGAATTTAAAGAACACAAAGGTTTAAAATTTTTATAAGTTATATATATTATATAACTTATGATGGTCAATGACCAAATGTATTGTATATATGTTATATACAAAATTACAAATTTCTTTATTTACAGATTTACAAGATAAAATGGAAAGGAATTAAAAGTTGAAGTCGCAGATGACTTCTGACTGAAAAATCTAACTAAGTAGACATAGACAACCTCTCATTACAATCGCTCCATATAAAATCAATCTAGAATCTAAACAGCAATTGTAATGTTGGACAAAATGTTGTCGACACACTCTAACAACACTTGTGATCCAGATTTCTGAGATGAAATTCCGAGACCTCTCTTGGTATTTTTGAAATCTGATTCTGGATGTCGATTCACTACAGTAGCCTCTCTATTTATAGTAGAGAGTCTTCCTTGAAGAGCTCATTGATTCGTTGAGAAGGTTGAGAGAAATGTGAGCAGCTAGTGTGTTTGTTGGAGAAGATCATGGAGTAAAATCCTCTAACATCTTTGACTTGTTCCTCACGCAAAGCAACAACACGTTTTTCACCGGCTCCTTTTTACCTTGCCAAGTCATTTTTACTTCATAGTAATATTTATAAAAATTACTTCATTACCTGAAGTAAGGCAAAACCGTTTTTCGAAGATGTTGGTCCGAATGTTATGACATTTGTCCCAATATTTTTATGCATTCAAATCAGTACTTCAGAAGATATGTTGGATCAAATGTCACAACACCAAACCCAACATTAACAATCTCCCCTTTTTTGCATTTCTTCACAAAACACATTACAAAATATACAAACGACTTAGTGCATTGTCACAGATGTTGTCCAACACCTGTGATTACTGACAAGCTCCCCATTAACCTGTGATGGCATACAAGCAAAACTTATATATACTAGTGTATACCATGTCATAGGATTAGAAAATGATACGTGCACACATATCATCCAATATACACAACACAAAAAGAAAGAACCCATTGTCAGAATAAATCATTGTCCAAAATAAACATCCACATCAATCATTAACCAAAAAGCAGTTCATAATACAAACAATCATAAACCAAACATTAAAAGCTCATGGTCCAACACATCAAAGAGCACTATATAAGATCTATTTTTGAGTAATGGTTTGGGACCCCAAGGGGTAACACATGTGTTAAGATGAGAGAGGACTTAGTTGAGCTTAGGTTCAGAGCTAAGCCTCACACGCGCGCTGCCCCCGCCCATCCGGCTCGAGTTTCGGGCTCTCTTTCAAAATTTTCTTTTTGGTCCCTGAAGTGTTTCTTATTTACATTTTGGTCCCTGAAGATTTCAGAAATATTGCAACGATCCGAAAGATTTCAGAAACATTGCAACGACCCTCCTCTTCAACTATAAATTGAACATTACTGTTCAGTTTAAGAAAAAACAATTTTTTTTATTCTGTTATATTCAAAATATACAGAAACAGAAACGCAGCAAAATTCTCTCCTTCTTCAGCAGTCTGTTCTATATTTATTTTCTTCGCTAGAATCAACTTTACTTGCTTTGTATTGTTGATTGTTGTTGTTTTATATTGGGAGACTATTGTCCATTACCGTAAAAGTATTTATACGGAGCAATTTTGTCTTAAAGACATAGAGACATCTCTCGACTCAACTTTGTTCTGTTTAACCTTTCTGACACCAATTTTTACCTACAATTTAAGACAAATTTTTTTTGAGTGTTCGAAAGATGTTTGTTTCAAACTTTGCTTCTGGTTATGCTGCTGCTGCTACTCAAGGGAATGTTGTTGTCCCTACTCCTGGCCGTTTCAAGAGATGGCAACAAAATATGTTGTTCTATCTTACTATGTTGAACCTGTCACGCTTTCTGACAAAAAATCCTCCTTCTGGTGGGGATGCAATAGACACCCAGTCTAACTTAACAACTGAAGTGGGCGGATATATTTAGGTCACAAATGCTCTGAAGTTAACTTTGGATGCTTGGAATCATAATGATTTCATGTGCAAAAATTGCATTGTAAATGGTCTGTCGGATACATTCTATACTGTGTATTGTATCGTGAAGATGGCAAATGAGTTGTGGGAAAAACTCGAGAAAAAGTATAGTGCACAGGATGCGGGTACTAAGAAATTCATCATTGGAAAGTTTCTGAAATTTCAAATGGTGGATGGTAAATTAGTGATGTCCCAAATCCAAGAGTTTCAAATGATCTTCATCATCTGGATTTGGAAGGAAAGAAGCCAAACGAGCAATTTTTGGTTGCGTCTTTAATTGAGAAATTGCCTCCCTCGTGGAACGAGTTCATGAGTTATCTCAAACTAAAGACAAAGTAAATGGGGTTTGAAGATCTTATTGTCAAACTGCAAATACAAGAGGACAATAAAAGAACTATATCTAATGGAAAGCAGACAATGGAGACAAAGACGAATATGGTTGATTTAAAGGGAAACGCTAACAAAAAGTGCAAGTACTAGGGAGACGGCAAAAGCCAAACGATGGAGAAGTTCAAAGAAAATTGCCATCACTGTGGAAAGCCTGGCCATATGATCAAAGACTTTCGTAAACTGAAGCGAGAGCGGAAGGAAAAAGCCAAGAACAAAGGCAAGGCCAAGGCTAACGTTGTGCAAGACAAGGATGATCTTTCGAACCTTGATGACATGATTGTGGATTTCTCGGTTGTAGTGCCGGAGGCTAATCTGGTGGAGAATCCAAGGTAATGGTGGATAGACACGGGTGCAACCCATCACATCTGCTCTAACAAGAGTGCATTCTCCTCTTACGCCTCAATCTCGGGCAAAAAGTTGTTCATGGGCAACGACGCTACCTATGAAGTGCAAGGGGTTGGAAAGGTTGTCCTCAAAATGACTTCAGGCAAAGAGCTTACTCTGAAGGAAGTGATGCACATCCCTGACATCCGCAAGAGCTTGGTTTCAGGGCCACTATTGGTCAAGGCTGGCTTTAGACTAGTTTTTGAGTCCAACAAATTTGTAATAACTAAGAATGATATGTTTATAGGAAGGGGCTTCACATATGACGGCCTCTTCAAAATGAATACTATGTCTGTAATCCGTTCATCTATTGAAATAAAGCTTTCTACCTACTTGTTTGAGTCCTCTAATTTATGGCATCATAGATTAGGACATGTTAACTATAAATCTATTCAAAAGTTAGTAAAGTTGGAATTGTTGCCTTCCTTCGACATAAACCCTCAAGATAAATGTAAGGTATGCGTAAAAGCAAAATTAACCAAATCATCTTTCTATTCAGTCGAAAGAAACACCGCTACTCTAGAACTTATTCACACCGACATATGTGATTTAAAGTTTGTGCAAACTACAAGTACTTTGTCACTTTCATTGATGATAGTACAAGGTAATGTTATGTTTACTTGTTGAAAAGTAAAGATGGCGTTTGAAGCATTTAAATATTACAAAGCATAAGTTGAAAATCAACTAAACCTACGGATTAAGGCAATTCGTAGTGATAGTGGGGGAGAATACGTAGCACCGTTTCAAGAATACTGTGCTCAATTCGGCATTGTTCATCAAATGACTGCTCCTTACTCGTTTCAGTCTAACGGTATTCCCGAGCGCAAAAACCGTACGTTAAAGGAAATGATGAAAGCTTTAATTATCAATTCCGATTTAGCCCAAAACATGTGGGGCGATGCAATTCTTACCGCTAATACAATTCTCAATAGAGTTTCGCATAAGCATAAGGATAAAACTCCATATGAATCATGGAAAGGAAAGAAACCCACTTACAAATATTTGAGAGTGTGGGGTTGTTTGGCAAAGGTCGAAGTACCTAAACCAAAACAGATCAAAATTGGACCTAAGACTGTAGATTGCATATTCATCGGATATGCAAATAACAGTAGTGCTTATCGCTTCTTAATGTATAAGTCGGAGATACCTGATATCCATGAAGGTACGATCATGGAATCAAGGAATGCTGAATTCTTTGAACAGATCTTTCCTAGAAAGGAAAAGAAATAATTTCGCGCAAACGAAGTTATGAACAAAATCAAACCCGGGAGTTTCTGATTATCCGAAACTAGACGTTTCAGATCTACAGGACTCGAAAGTTACTGACTATCCGGAACTTAATGTTCCAGACCCACAGAACTTAGGGGTTCTAGAGGTTGAACCAAGACGAAGCAAAAGGACCAAAAAGGACAAAACCTTTAGTCCAGATTTTCTAACATATATGGTTGAAAATGAACCGATGACAATTAAGGAAGAATTGTCAACTCCAGAAGTACCGCTTTGGAAAGAAGATATAGAAAGCGAAATAGATTCCATCATGCAAAACCATACTTGTGAAATGATTGATCTTCCTCCGGGAAGCAAACCTTTGAGTTGTAAGTGGATACTCAAAAGAAAGTACAAAGCAGATGGAACTATTGACAAATATAAGGCCAGATTAGTAGTCAAAGGCTACAGACAAAAGGAAGGCCTCGATTACTTCAACACATACTCCCTTATGTCTAGATTAACATCCATAAGGGTATTCATAGCCATTGCAGTTTTGAGTGACCTTGAGATACATCAAATGGATGTTAAGACAGCATTCCTAAACGGAGAGTTGGAAGAGGAAATATACATGGAACAACCCGATGGGTGTGTGGTTCCAGGACAAGAAAAGAAAGTATGCAGACTTATTAAGTCTCTGTACGGACTCAAACAAGCCCCGAAACAATGGCATAAAAAGTTTGATAATACTTTATTATCAAAAGGTTTCTCCATAAATGAATGTGATAAATGTATCTATATCAAAGGAAACTCTAACTCATTTGTCATGATATGCCTTTACGTAGATGACATGCTCATCATCGGAAGTAGTCTAAACTTGATCATGGAAACCAAGAATATGTTGAAAAGATATTTCTACATGAAGGATATGGGTATTGCAGATGTAATATTTGGAATTAAGATTTCTAAGACATCTGACAGACTAGTCTTATCTCAATCTCATTATATTGAAGATCTTTTGAGGAAATTTGATGTATTTGACAATCCCCCTATGAAGTCTCCAATGGATATGAACCATAGAATTGATTAGAATCGTGGTGCACCCGTATCCCAATAGCGATATGCGCAGGTCATTGGTAGCTTAATGTACATTACAAACTGCACCCGACCCGATAACGCTTATCTAGTCAATAAGTTGGCTAGGTTTACCTGTAATCCTGGAAATGATCACTGGGAGGCGTTAAATCAGATACTATGATATTTGAAATATTCGCTGACTTACGGATTACATTATTCAAGATATCCAGCCGTATTGGAAGGATACAGTGATGCAAACTGGATATCGGACATAAAAAACACAAAATCCACCAGTGGGTATGTTTTCACAATTGGTAGTGGGGCTGTGTCTTGAAAGTTCTTTAAGCAAACATACATCGCCCAATCCACGATGGAATCAGAGTTTATTGCTTTGGATAAAGCAAGAGAAGAAGTAGAATGGCTTCACGACTTCTTAGAGGATATCCCTTGTTGGGATAAACCCGTACCTTCGATGATGATTCACTGTGACAGCCAATCGGCTTTAGAAAGGGCACAGAACAATATGTACAACGACAAGTCTAGACATATTCGTCGGAGACATAAGACCGTTAGGCAGTTGATCACCACGGGTGTTATTTCCATTGATTACGTCAGATCAAAGGATAATATAGCGGATCCATTAACAAAGGCATACCCAAAGATAAAAAAATTTGCCTGTCTAAGGGAATGGGTTTGAAACTCAAACAATAAGAATCTTTATGGTCCTAACCCAACCTTACTAACTGGAAATCCCAAGAATTTGGTTTAATGGGACAACTAAAATGTAGAGGTTCCGTTTTAGCGCTTCACTTGAAGTAAGAGCACTTCAGAATATTATTCTTTAAAGAAATATAATTCCAAAGTTGTTCCCGCAATAGACATTAAGTGTTACTTGCATAATGGGTAAATGATAAGTTTCTAAATTTTTTTAATGATTCCTAACACTTGTGAGTGGGGTATAGCAGGATACCTTATAGGATATCACCTATTTAAGTGCGAAGACAGGCCGCTTCAAATGTACGCACTTAAGAATCCAAGAGTTTTCCATGGCCACAATGGACAAAACTATAAGAAGAAATAAATAAGGGGAGTTATTGTGTTGAGATTATTGTCTTGGTTTACACTAAACACTGACGGTTCAAGATATCACGTTCACCGCGCAGTAAGTAAATCCGATGGGAATCGACTAAGGAAGGTTCAAAGCCGAAAGCTACCTTTCCTGATGCAATATCTATCCACTAAAAGATTGCTGAACTTTGGCACCCTGTGTGGACCAATTCTCTTTCAAGAGGGATTGTTGGAAATTTAACTATGTGGGATTGAGTTTTTCCCGTATTTAGTGACTTAAACACGTGGGCCCCGCATGTCGGAAACATCGTTTCTTCGCACATGCCTAATCTACTAAATGAGTAGATGATATTAGTGCCAAGTATCGTCAAAGTTCGTTAAGAAATGAAAGAGATATTAGTACACAAAGTAAGGTGTTTGAGACATGAATAGATGAATTGTTTGGCCAAATAACCAATCTTCCACAGAGGTAGAAGATGGAAGGATTGAGCACTATATAAGCCTATATTTTTTAGTAAGGGTTTGGACCCCAAGGGGTAACCCATGTGTTAAGAAGAGGGAAGACCTTGGTGAGCTTGGATTCGGGGCTAAGCCCCACACGTGCGTCGCCCGCCCGCCCGTCCGGCTATGGCTCGGGCTCGGGTCTCGGGTTTTGGGTCACGGGCTGTAGGCTCTTTTTCGGAATTTTCTTTTTGGTCCCTGAAGTATTTCTTATTTACACTTTGGTCCCTGGAAATTTTCGAAAAAGTTGCAACAGTTCGGAAGATTTAAGAAACATTGCAACGACCCTCCTCTTCAACTATAAATTGAACATTACTGTTCAGTTTAAGAAAAACAAAAAAAACTCTTATGTTCTGTTCTGTTCGAAATATACAGAAACGCAGCAAAATTCTCTCCTTCTTCAGCAGTATGTTCTATATTTATTTTCTTCGCTAGAATCAACTTTACTTGCTTTGTATTGTTGATTGTTGTTGTTTTATCTTGGAAGACTATTGTCCAGTACTGTAAAAACATTTATACGGGGCAATTTTGTCTTAAAGACAGAGAGTCATCTCTCGACTCAGCTTTGTTCTATTTAACCTTTTTGACACCAATTTTTACCTACAGAAAGTGATCTAAGCGCTTTTGCTAGCTGTTTGTTATAACATATATCTCCTATCTGCAAAAGGCTACCTTCTGATGTGAACAAGTCTCGAAGTCCCTTATCTGCCATTATAGATGATTCACTTGCGCGCATTTGCATGTGAAGATACGGTGAAATCTTGAACCCGCTATGAGCAAGATGTGTAGCTGGTCTCACAAGCCTTCTCCATGGAAGCTTTCCGTATTGTTTCCACGCTTTGTAAAGGCCAGAAGTTTCTCCTGGAACTGCTATTGAAAGAACCCCGCCAGCTTTTAGAGTAGCATTTTGTGCATACATATTCTGGAGAAGAAAGATATGATATGACTTGTAAGAATTCTACCAGGTCCTTAAGTGCATATATTTATTCGAAAATATAACAACTTGAAGCAATATCGATAACTAGTACTATAATCTACGTGAATAAATAGAAACGTGCAAACAAAATCCTGGTGATAAAGAAACAAAACTTCCACCCTTGTATTAAGTGAAATCCTTATTGAACTCTTATTCCAGTCAAAGACATTTCAATGATAAAAAATCTACAAATTTTGCATATATAGTATGAGAAGTCATCACTTTATGAACTCGTTATCTGAGCTCTAGCTCTAACATCCTTTGCAATTCCTATAATGGTGCACTCCCATTTGGTCTCCTAACTTCATCTATGGAAGATTACAATTGCTATTTTCCACCAAATATTCTTTGAATGTATATAATGTGTGCACGTTATGTTTGCGCGAGTCTGTATAGGCAGGTTATATGCATGTTTTTGTTTTGGTGAGCAAGTTATATTGGACTAAAACATGTCTTTTCATAGTCCTACAGATCAGGGGCGGAACTACAACTTCGCTTACGGGTTCGGTAGAACCTAATAGCTTTAGCCCAGACTCTGTATTTGTGTTAAAAAATTCATTTGATATTTATATATAATTTATCCAGAACCCAGTAAGCTGCATTTTCTAGAATCTATAACTTATAAACTCAAAATCCTAGCTCCGTCTCTGCTGCAGATATGGTTGAAGTCTGAGACTTGCATACAAAATTGCATTCATTCCAGTGGATATCATCCAAAGTTTTAAAAACTAAAAGAGAAATCTATAATTTTTAGTTAAAAAATCTCTAACATCATGAAATATAGGTTTGCTTAATTGAACGATCAAAAGACAGAAAGAGTTTAAATACCTTAGAAGCTTGCTTAGGAGCAGTTTCTCTCATATCAAGGCTTGTGCTTTTCCATCAGCTGACCTTACTAGAATGAATGCTCCTCCACCGATGCCACTAGATGCCGGACTGACAACTCCCAAGCAAAGCGCAGCAGCCACTGCTGCATCCACAGCGTGACCTCCTTCTTTCAGTACATCTCTTCCAATCCTCGAGCATCGTCCATCATCAGTGGCAACAACACCATGATTCGCCTTTATTACCTCGTGTCTATCCTTGGCTAAACTTGTTCTTGTTCCTGATATCACTAACAGTGATGCCAAAAGAAGCAGAAATCTAGAGCAAGGCCACTTTGACATCGACAGAGCTGTAAAATAATTAATAAAGTCCTCGCTATCATAACCAACAATCTAGAAAGAGGAAAATTCAACAAATTGAGTTCATTCTTTATCTGATTTCTACTCAAATATTGCTTTATTTTCGGTTCTTTTCAATACAGAAACCTGCATTTCAAGAAATAAGAACTTTTTTCTTCTTTTTATTAAAGTAGGCTGCCTACATTCCTTCTTGGGGTGCGGGCCTTCATCCTGTGTGAACGAAGCATCGCCTAATAAAAAGATAGAACTTGAACTACAAATAGGCTAAGCTAGTACTCGGGCTTGAGATCACCAACAATATTGCCAACAGAAACAGAAATCTATAATCAGGGCAACTTTTTGTTGTTTCGCCTGTGTTAAAAAATCAGGAAAAACAGAAACCAAACGGAAAGACAAAAACCAGAAAAACAGAAACTGGAAAAATAATGCAGAAGGAAGAAAATATCCGAGACCACAGAATTCACTGTGTGTCCTTAAGGAATTTAATCCCCTCATTGTACCCGAGGTTATGGATTACTTCCTCCCGTGATAAAACGGATATACCTGTCGCAGGAGTAGCGGTACGTCAAACGCCTTCGACTTCGACGAACTCAAAGTTGGCAACGAAACACAGTAAGACTCGATAGTTTTATTTGTGAAAAGAATGCAGAATTTTCAGATGCAGGAAAAAATTTCAGTGTATTAAAAATGAGGCATTGCCTCAGTTTATATAGCCTCGAAGGTGCCTCTTCGGAATAGGTTGGTGACTGTTCGGAAAGGCCTTTCATTTTCCCCTCCATTTATCATTCACACCAACTTGGCTAGTTTTATTCATTAACTAGCTTTAACAATCCCCCACATGAATGGGGAATGGCTATATGATGAAAAACATGCATGACAAAAAACTGTGTGATTCGTAAGCAAGGATTAATCGCATCCGGATAAGTAGATTTCTCTTTGAACTTTCCGTAGTGAACATATGTCGGATATACTCGGTCAATCGGTAGATTTGATATCCTTGAACCGTCGAGCTTTGGTGTATACCTAGACAACCACATGTCACACAATTAACCCTTTAACCGTCTTTGGTTCTCATTGTTTTGTTCGTTTCAAACCATGAACACCGCACGGTTCATAAGTGCGTAGAGAATTGGCCTTACATAATTCTCCTTGAAGCGGCTTACACTTCACACTTACATAGGTGATTCCTAAATGTGTCATCCCGTAGATACACTATTTGATATACCCCGTACCAAACTTAAGAACCATTAAAAAGCCGTAATGCTTTATCCTAGTACTGAACATTGTCTCATCACGAGAATGGACCAAAGATTTATTGTGATAATGTTGAACCGTCATTAATGACTTTGTTTGATCTCTTTGAACCTAGATCTTGGGATCTCCAATCTTCTAGGTAGAGTTACCGTCACGATGACTTGTCCTCGGCCATAGTCCCATTTCCCTTGATGATCTTTCAACTACCTCTCTAGTTAGGCCTATAGTTAGTGGATCCGACACATTATCTCTTGACTTAACATAGTCAATTGTGATAATTCCAGTAGAGAGTAGTTGTCTAACGGTATTATGTCTTCGTCGTATGTGACGAGACTTTCTGTTGTACATAAGGCTCCCGGCTCTTCCTATTGCCACTTGGCTATCGCAATGTATGCATATAGGAGCCAACGGTTTGGGCCAAAATGGAATATCTTCTCAGAAATTCCGGAGGCATTCAGCTTCTTCACCGGCTTTGTCTAAAGCTATGAACTCAGATTCCATTGTAGAGCGGGCGATACATGTCCGTTTGGATGATCTCCAAGACATTCGCTCCTCCACCTATGGTAAAAACATATCCACTTGTGGATTTAGTTTCGATTGAACCGGTAATCCAATTTGCATCTTTGTATCCTTCAATAAGCTGCAGGATACCCGTTATAATGCAAAGCAAAGTTTTGAGTATGTTTTAAATACCCCAAAACTCGTTTCATTGCCAGCCAATGTTTTTGGTCGGGATTACTAGTGTAGCGACTTAGTTTACTTATAGCACACGCAATATCAGGTCGCGTACAGTTCATGATATACATCAAACTTCCCAACACTCTGTCATAATCCAATTGAGAATGACTTTCACCTTTATTCTTTGCAAGAGCAAGGTTCATATCAATTGGCGTCTTTGCAACTTTAAAGTCCAAATACTTGAACTTTTCAAATACCTTTTCAATATAATGAGTTTGAGACAATGCTAGACCTTGAGGAGTCTTATGGATTTTAATTCCCAGAATTAAATTGGCAACTCCTAAGTCTTTCATATCAAACTTACTAGCAAGCATGCGCTTAGTAGCATTTATGTTAGCAATGTCGTTACTCATTATCAACATATCATCTACGTACAAACAAATAATGACTACGTGGTTCGGAGTGTTCTTAATGTAGACATATTTATCACACTCATTTATCTTGAATCCATTTGATAGCATTGTATGGTCAAATTTTGCATGCCACTGTTTGGGTGCTTGTTTTAGTCCGTAAAGAGACTTAACAAGTCGACACACCTTCTTCTCTTTCCCTGGAACTACAAACCCCTCAGGTTGTTCCATATAAATTTCTTCCTCTACCTCTCCATTTAAGAAGGTTGTTTTCACATCCATTTGATGGATTTCAAGACCGTACACGGCGGCTAATGCTACTAACACCCGAATGGATGTAATCCTCGTTACCAGCGAGTATGTATCAAAGTAATCAAGACCTTCTCGTTGTCTAAACCCTTTAACAACTAGTCTTGCCTTATATTTATCAATAGTACCATCAGCTTTCATTTTCCGCTTGAAAATCCATTTGGAACCTAAAGGTTTATTCCCTAGAGGAAGGTCAACTAATTCCCAAGTATGGTTGTTTAATATGGATTCTATCTCACTATTGATTGCCTCTTTCCAAAATAGAGCTTCCGATGAAGACATAGCTTCGTTGAAGGTTCGAGGCTCATTCTCCAACAAAAATGTTAGAAATTCTGGTCCAAAGGAAGTAGACATCCTTTGACGTTTGCTGCGTCTTGGATTTTCCTCATCAGGAATATTTTCCTTTGTTTCTTCCCGAGGTCGTTTAGATTCTTTGCTAGACGACTCACATTCCTTTTTATACGGATATATGGTTTCAAAGAAGTCAGCATTATCTGATTCAATTACCGTATTCACCTGAATGTCGGGATTTTTCGATTTGTGAACCGTAAATCGATATGCCTTACTATTTGTGGCATATCCTATGAAAACACAATCAATGGTTTTAGGTCCTATTTTTACCCTTTTGGGTTTAGGAACTTGCACCTTGGCCAAACACCCCCACACTTTGAAGTATCCCAAATTGGGCTTCCTTCCTTTCCACTTTTCGTATGGAATAGATTTTGTTTTGCTATGGGGCACTCGATTGAGTATTCGGCTAGCTGTTAGAATGGCTTCCCCCCACAAGTTCGGGGTAAACCGAGAACTCATTAACGAGGCATTCATCATTTCTTTCGGGGTTCTATTTTTCCTTTCCGCAATTCCGTTTGATTGTGGCGAGTAAGGGCGATTGTTTGATGAATAATGCCATATTCCAAACATATTTGTTCAAAAGGAGATTCATATTCACCGCCCCTATCACTCCTTATCATTTTAATTTTTTTGTTAAGTTGAGTCTCAACTTCAGTTTTGTGTTGCATGAATGCTTCAATTGCTTCATCTTTACTATTAAGTAAATAAACGTAGCAATACCGCGTACTATCGTCAATAAAAGTTATGAAATACTTTTTTTCCACCGCGAGATGGGATTGACTTCATGTCACAAATATCTGTATGGATTAAGTCTAAAGGACTTGAATTCCTTTCAACTGACTTATAAGGATGTTTAACATACTTAGACTCAACATAGATTTGACATTTTGATTGATTGCATTCAAACTTAGGCAATACTTCCAAACTAATCATTTTTCGCAAGGTTCTATAATTGACATGTCCTAAACGTGAATGCCATAAGTTATTTGACTCAAGTAAGTAAGACGAAGCAGAAACTTTATTATTATTGGCAACGACCATTACATTCAGTTTGAAAAGGCCCTCTGTGAGGTAACCTTTTCCTATGTACATCTCGTTCTTACTTATTACAACCTTGTCAGAAACAAAAATACACTTAAAACCATTATTTACTAGAAGTCCGGTAGATACTAGATTTTTCCTAATTTCAGGAACATGACAGACGTTGTTGAGAGTCACCACCTTGCCAGATGTCATCTTCAGCAGTATCTTCCCATAACCTTCAATTTTGGCCGTTGCAGAATTTCCCATATATATGGTCTCGTCGGGCCCGGCGGGAACATATGAAGCAAAGGCTTCTCTGACAGCACAAATGTGGCGAGTGGCGCCAGAGTCAATCCACCACTCTTTCAGATTTCCCATTAGGTTGCATTCAGACAACATAGCGCACAAGTTATCAACCTCCTCGTTTGTTTCAACCATATTAGCCTGACCCTTTTTCTTTTCCTTTTTCGGAGCACGACAGTCTGCAACTTTGTGTCCGATTTTTCCACAATTGTGGCAGTTTCCCTTGAATTTATTCTTGTTGGGATAGCTCCTTGGTCCCGATGCATTTTTCCTCTTTTTTAGATTAGTTGGGGCAGTTTCAACAATATGTGTTCCCCCTATGGTTGATCTCCCATTTGCCTTCTTCTCCGCTGCCTTGTTATCTTCCTCGATTCTCAACCGGACGATGAGATCTTCCAGTGTCATATCCTTTCGCTTGTGTTTCAAGTAATTTTTGAAGTCCTTCCATGAAGGAGGCAGCTTCTCTATTACTGCCGCAACTTGAAACGCCTCACTAATCACCAAACATTCAGCGAGTAGATCGTGGATGATAACCTATAATTCTTGAACTTGAGTAACAACAGACTTGCCATCTACCATTTTGTAGTCCAGGAACTTGGCAGCGATAAACTTCTTTAATCCAGCATCTTCTGTTTTATATTTCTTTTCCAATGCATCCCATAGTTCTTTTGATGTTTCCACATTACTATAGACGTTGTAAAGATCATCCTCCAGTCCGCTAAGAATATAATTCTTGCACAAAAAATTTGAGTGCTTCCACGCCTCAGTTACAACAAAACGTTCATTCTCAGGTGTTGATTCCGGCAAAACCGGAACGACCTCCTTAATAAACTTTTGGAGGTTTAAAGTAGTTAAATAGAAGAACATCTTTTGTTGCCATCGTTTGAAATCAATTCGGTGAATTTTCCAAGGCTTCTCTGCACGGAGCGGTCTTTGGTGCAAAGACGACCGGAGGATGCATCATTGCTCGTAGAACCAACCATGGGAAATTTGGTGTGGCGATAGCGTAGCATTCAAATTTTGAGTCATGTCTCCCATTTCGTCGCCGGAAACAACGAAAATTTAATAAACGGTGAAGACTTCGAACCGAATCAGTTTTGACCGCAACAAATATAATACACAACGGTGAAGATTTTATTTCTTCAAACCGAATCAAGGTTACCCAAACAGATTTAAAATACTTGAAGCGAAATGCAGTAAATTGTATGTTGTATACTTGATGAAGTTTTTATATCTTCAAATCAAGTACCCAAATGAGTAGAAAGTTATGAAAACTTTAATCTCAACCGGAGTAGAAAATCCGAAGATTTTAGTCTCCAAACAACATACAAGTTCGTTACATCGAAACAACAAACATACACCTTTTTTTTTCCGACAATGTTCTGTAATTGTTAAACAAGAACAAATGAACACAGAAATAATGAGTAAATTCCTTAAGCTTGTTGTTTCGCCTGTGTTCAAAAATCAGGAAAAACAGAAACCAAACGGGAAGACAAAAACCAGAAAAACAGAAACTGGAAAAATAATGCAGAAGTAAGAAAATATCCGAGACCACGAATTCCTTTGTGTGTCCTTAAGGAATTTAATCCCCTCATTGTACCCGAGGTTATGGATTACTTCCTCCCAGGATAAAACGGATATACTGTCGCGCAGAGTAGCGGTACGTCAAACGCCTTCGACTTCGACGAACTCAAAGTTGGCAACGAAACACAGTAAGACTCGATAGTTTTATTTGTGAAAAGAATGCAGAATTTTCAGATGCAGGAAAAAATTTCAGTGTATTAAAAATGAGGCATTGCCTCAGTTTATATAGCCTCGAAGGTGCCTCTTCGGAATAGGTTGGTGACTGTTCGGAAAGGCCTTTCATTTTTCCCTTCATTTCTCATTCACACCAACTTGGCTAGTTTTATTCATTAACTAGCTTTAACACTTTTGATATCAACAAAGCTCAAAAAGAATTAACAAAGTCCTCAACTTTCATAACCAACAATGTGGAAAGAGAAAACTTCAATTCATTGAGTTCCTTCTTTAAGAGTTCTACTTCTTTTTGGTAACTATTGGCTTCCCACCCAGTGTCAGGTACCTGCTTAGGGTCCGGCTTAATCCAGATTCACACCAAGTAAGGCCCATTAAAGGGCTCCCTACCAGTATTTTTTTCATTCCCACGCTCGAACACGAGACCATTGGTTAAGAAAAATGATCATATTCATCCCACCACAACACTCATTTGTAAAAGAATTAATAAAGGCCTTAACTTTCATAACTGAAAGAAAAATCCCTTGATTATTTTCATTGATTGAAAGAGTATATATACATTTACATATTTTCATAATAGGAGAATCTTATTCCTATTCTATTCCTAAAACCTTATTCTACTTGGATACTAACTATACAATTATGGTAATACAAATATTATGGTAAGTATACACTACTAATTACATTACAACTTTACCTAAACTAGGATACTAAAATACATTACCTAACTCTACCGTGTATAGGTGGAATCCGAGAATCCTAGCATCAATATACATATGATATACACGTGCATATCGTGTATATCCTTTGTATATTTCACACACCCCCGCAGTCATAGCGGGCGGTCTTCGAACGCTGAGACTGGTCCTAAAATCTTCAAAAGGGACCGAGGGAAGACCCTTTGTAAAGATGTCAGCAATTTGATATCTTGACGGGACATGACAGATGCATACCTGACCACGAGCAACCTTTTCGCGGACAAAGTGAATGTCCATCTCGATATGTTTAGTGCGCTGGTGCTGAACCGGATCATCAGAAAGGTAGATGGCACTAACATTATCGCAATAAACCAATGTTGCCTTCTGAATAGGACAATGAAGTTCCAACAGCAAATTACGTAACCAGCATGATTCCGAGACCACATTAGCTACCCCTCGATATTCGGCCTCGGCACTGGCTCGGGACAATGTCGACTGACGTTTTGCAGACCACGAGACCAAGTTATTGCCAAGAAACATACAATAGCCAGACGTAGACCGTCTGGTGTTCGGACAGCCACCCCAATCAACATCCGTATACAATACAAGTGTGGATGTCGAGGAAGGATATAATTGCAAATCATAGTCAAGCGTACCCTAAATATACCGAATGATGCGTTTGAGTGCATTCATGTGCTCAACTCTGGGATCATGCATAAACAAACACACCTGCTGGACAACATACATAATATCTGGTCTCGTGAATGTAAGATATTGAAGGGCCCTGCAAGACTGCTATAGCGGGTCGAATCCTCGTATGGTACGCCGGTCGCGGCACTAAGCTTGGGCTTAGTATCAACTGGAGTGGAAGTGGACTTACAGGATGACATCCCAGCCCTCTCAATGATTTCAGATGCATACTTCCTTTGAGATAAGAAAAACTCATCTGCATGACGAGTGACAGCAATCCCCAAAAAATAACTCAAGGGCCCTAAGTCTTTCATAGCAAACTCAGAGCTGAGCATTGTCATGATAGACCGACGTAAGGCATCGGAAGAGGCAGTCAAAGTAATGTTATCCACATATAACAGAATATAGGCCAAGGACGAACCACAACAGTAGATGAACAAGGAATTATCTGACCTGCTATGAGTGAACCCAATAGTCAAAACATAGTCTGCAAACCGCGTATACCAGGCCCGTGGAGACTGCTTAAGCCCATATAAGGACTTCTTCATCAAACAGACATGATGAGGATACTTGGGGTCCCTAAACCACAAAGGCTGATGCATATACACTGTCTCCTTGAGATAATAATGTAAGAAAGCATTCTTCACATCTAACTGATGGATGGGCCATGCTTTCGAAAGAGCCAAGCTGAGTACCATGCGAATGATAGTCGGCTTGACCACCGGACTAAACGTCTCCCCACAATCCACACCAACCTGTTGAGTCTTACCATCATCTACAAGCCGATCCTTATGCCGTGCAAATGAACCGTATGAATTGTCCTTATGAGCAAAAATCCACATAGACATAATAATATTAATACCAGAAGGACGTGGCACCAACTCTCACATCTTATTATCAATAAGAGCATTATATTCATCGGTCATAGCAATTTTCCAATTCGGGTCATTCAATGCAGACACAGGATTACGGGGTAAGGGTGATTTAAGAATATTAGAATTTAAGTTAAAATGTCTTTTCTGTTTAAAAATACCCCATTGACTACGAGTGACCGATTGATGACTCTGGGAAGAAGGGGACGGATTTTGGGAATTTTCTGGACGTGGGACGGACTGGCCAGCAGGCAGTAGGCCTTCTAGCCCAAATCGGGAACTGAAACCGAAACTGGACACAGGAACTAGGCCAGTACTGGACCCGAAATAATAACCGAAACTAGGTAGGATTGATGGCCCAGTTGCTGGACCTAGATTTGTAGACGACGACGGTTGGGGAGGATCAGCGGGCAGTGGGTCCGCTGGCGGAGTTGGGGTGCAGGACACGTCAGAAAAATAGTGAATAATATAGGGGAAATACTATCACCCAAAATATTATACGAACTAGGCTCGGGATTACTAACCTTAGCAAATGGAAATTGGGATTCATCAAAAATGACATGGCGATTAATGATGATTTTATTCGAGGATAAATCAAAACATTTATAACCACGATGATTAGACGGAAAATCGAAAAACACACACGGAGTAGACCGAGCCTGAAGTTTGTTAATTGTGGTGGACGGAAATAACGGATAACACAAGAACCCAAAGACCCGAAGATGGGAATACGAAGGTGTTTTATTATATAAAATTTGCATGGGGAAGAATACGTCAAATCTTTGGAAGGAATAATGTTAAGAAGATATGTAGTCATTTGTAGAGCATGATGCCAAAAAGACGGGGGTATGGAAGCATGAATTAGTAAAGTGCGGACAATATTATTAATAGTACGAATTTTGCGTTCGGATTTCCCATTTTGTGAAGACGTATGAGGGCAAGAAAACCGAAAATGGATCCCATTATTTGCACAAAAATCCGAAACACCCCATTGTCATATTCTTTGCCATTATCACATTGAATATTTTTTATTTCACGTTCGAATTGGTTCTAATGAATGCTCTAAATTTTAAGAAGATGGAAAAAACTTGAGATTTTTTTACTATTGGAAAAGTCCATAAAAATTTAGAATAATCATCCAAAAAGAGAACATAATACCGATTATCCAAAGAACTCAGATTAGGAGACGTCCATAGATCACTATGAATAATATCAAATGACATTAAAGTATGAGAATGAGAGTCTACAAATGGCAACTTAACTATTTTTCCTAAAGAACAAGATTGACAATTCTGAGTGTTACACTCACCCTTACAAGAAATAAAATTATTTTTCTCTAAGGAAGACAAAATAGACGATCCCGGATGACCTAGACGAGCATGCCACAAGGAAGGAGCAAGGGATGCAAACGCTGATGACAAGGCTAGACTCGATTGACCGGAACATGGCGTGATAGGATATAGATCTCCGCTACTATCACACCTCATGAGAGGACTCCCCGTTTTGAAATCTTTCACAGAGAACCCAAATGGATCAAATTCTATGGACACAGAATTATCAGTGGTGAATTTTCGGACATACACCAAATTATTAATCAATTTTGGAGCGTGAAGGATATTTTTCAAAATAAGGGGTGTATGAGGGGGAGACAATATTTTATGACCATAACCACGAATTAGAATTGAATTACCATTACCAACAATTATACCACGATTGTTGCTCAAATCGGAATAAGATGAGAGAGTACCTGAATCGGGTGTCATGTGAGTAGTGGCGCTCTTGTCCATGTACCAATTTGTGTCCGAAGGATTTATTCCAAGCGTGTGCATCGCGGCTTCGATGTCGGTAGAAATGGGGCCCGCTGCATGATGGCCCTGGTGGGGCCCAGGCATGCCTCCCTGCTGACTCAATACCCCACTGGATCGCTGGACCGAGGTTGGGCTAGAGTAGTCGGGCCGAAAAGAAGGGCTGAAATTGGGCCCAATTACCTTGGACTGGAGGCGCTGAACAACCGAGATTATTGGGCCACTGCCTACTGGTCTAGGCCCACGGCCAGGGGGCCTAAGGCTGGAACTAGTGGGGCTGAGGCCCACTGTTGATGGGTTGGGGCCTACTGCCGCCGGTACTGCTAACATTACCGCGACAGTTTCTTCCATTATTTTTCCTAGTCTTCTTGTCGCCACCGTGAGCACGGTGTTGGCCTGAATTATCAACACACCCTGGAGAATTTATGGAGGATGTCATCATGACCACGGGACTTGCCCCGGTAGCCGCCTTTTTAGCCACTTCGGCTTCTTTCAAAGTAAGCATAGAGCGGGCTTGATAGAACGTTAGAAGAGGGTTACTTTGACGAAGTAGGGTCCCAACGCCACTAAATGCCTCGGAGAGGCTAGCTACCATCTGTAGAACCAGACGATCTTCACTAGCGGGCGCACCAACGTTGCGGAGTTGGTCCGCCAATTCCTTCAACCTTTTGCAATACGCTGAAACATTCGGGAAATTTTCCATGTTAACGTGGGAAAAGTCCTGCTCAAGAGTAACAGCTCTGGAATTCGATTATCTTGGAATATGTCACGCAGCCTATCCCAAGCAGCCATTGTCATAGCGTCTGGCTCAATAATCGTCTGCAACAGGTCAGTAGAGATAGTGGAATAAATCCACTGAAGGACGGTGGCATCAAGCGTTGTCCATAACTTAAGATCATCCTCACGTTGAGGCACCTCCGTATCCTCAGGAGCCGCGGGGATTATGTGATGGATGACTTGATGCGAGCGAGCGTGAATTTTAAACAACTCGACCCACGTCGCGTATTGGACGTTTTCTATTTCAAGAATGAGAGGTATGTGATTCTTGATGTTAGGAACAACACAGACAGGAGAAAACATGCTCTTTGTCGTCGACATAACGAAAGAACAATAGGTGATTTTGTAGAAAATTTGGGAAGAGAAAAGGTAAAAATTAACACGAAATTCGAGGAAGGGGCATGAAAATCGATGCAGTTTTTGGCCGAGAAGGGGCACGAAAACCGAGAGAAATCTTGGAGAAGAGCGGAAGCAATTTAGTCCAGATTTCTGATACCATGAAAGAAATAATCCCTTGATTATTTTCAGTGATTGAAAGAGTATATATACATTTACATATCTTCCATAATAGGAGAATCATGTTCCTATTCTATTCGTAAAACCTTATTATTCTACTTGGATACTAACTATACAATTATGGTAATACAAATATTATGGTAAGTATACACTACTAATTACATTACAACTTTACCTAAACTAGGATACTAAAATACATTACCTAACTCTACCATGTATAGGAGGAATCCGAGAATCCTAGCATCAATATACATAGGATATACACGTGTATATCGTGTATATCCTTTGTATATTTAACAATAACCAACAACCTGGAAAGAGGAAAATTCAACTAATTTGAGCTTAATCTTGTTTAAGTTCTAATTTAAGTGTTGCTAATTTTCTATTTTCTTTTCTTTTTCAATACAGATACCTGCATTTCAAGAAAAACCAAATGATAGCATTGAACTACACTTATTCCCCCTTACAATCCTGCATTAAATACGTTTCTTTTGAGTCGAGGGTCTATCGGAAACAGTCTCTCTACCCTCCCCCCCCACAAAGGTAGGGATAAGGTCTGCGTACATCCTACTCTCCCCAGACCCCACTTGTGTGAATATACTGGATATGTTATTGTTGTAATCCCGGAAGTGGGGTCTAGGGAGGGTACAGTATACACAGACCTTACCTCTATCTTGCAAGGTAGAGAGGTTGTCTCCGATAGACCCTCGGCTCAAAGAAAAGCAAACTAAAACAGTCGGAAAAAGAAATAACAGAAGTAACGAAGTAATGACAAAGTACGATATAAAGCATGACAAAGCAGGCTGGAAAAAAAACAATACGGTAACGATAATTGAATTACAAGAAGATTTTGAGAGTTACTTGCCAAGACTAAAATAAGATTAGAAGTCTCAATTGCAAGTAAGCAGCCAATTCCACTATAGTGATGGATTAACTTAAAATATCCTTGCAAAATGTTAGACTCATTAATTGATTTGCTTTAAATCTCAGTAAGCCTCGTTACACAAAAATGTTAAAAAAAGCATAAATAATAAGATCCACACCGGTTTCCTCATGGTCCTGGCGGGCTCAAACCCCCGACCTCTGGCTCACAAGACCAACGCTCTAACCAACTAAGCTACTGGACCATTACATGATAACAATGTATGATTAGGTGAAAAATTATAATTAGATCACTAATTCCGTTTGAATTCAAAGTCTACAGAAGACGAGGATCATTTCTACCAATTGACTTCTTGATATTTTGCACTCATTATAACTATCAAGAACTGAAGAATGAAATCTCACAATTCAATGTTGAAATGAAACAAAAGTTCTTCTTTGTATGTTTGGATTATCTTGAGCATGAAAATAAAAATGTTAGTAATATAATCACTAGTTTCCTTATAATATAACATCAAAAGGAAAATGGAGAAGATTGGGAGGAGGTATAGATTTTATAAAAAAAAATGGAACTTAAAATTAAATAATATACTGGCTGGCTTATATTACTACAAAATGAAAAGTTTTATTAAGTTTAGTAACTGATTGAATTGTCTATAAAAAATGTAATATTAAGTTACATCGTCATGGTGTATAATTTATTTAACGAAAATACCCCCAACTTATGAAAATGACTTATAAATACCCTTCATCCATCTTTTGATCTAAAAATACCCTAACTTATATTTTTTTGTTTAAAAATATCCCTTAAACTAACCCCTAAATCTGATTATTTTTTTGCAATTTAAAATAGTCACGTGGCTTACTATGAGTGATCACATATATTACTTAATTTAAAAATTAAACCCGCTTTTAATCTAACCCGTTTGATTGAGTTTACATGTTTCTTTGCCTAATAGAGATCGTCAGCCCAAATTACAAGTTCTTCAGCAGAAAGGAAATAATGCAGCAATTTGAAATTACAAACTCACGTCTCTAACCACTGATGCAGTGATGCTCACTGCGAATCAACTACAATTCAAACTCCCTGCATTTATGAAGGGAGAGGAAATTAACTACTAATCAGTACGAAGTCATGTAATTGTAAGGCAAAACAAGCTCCTAAAAGTTAAACGATATCCATTTGCATGGCTCAGAAAGGGGGGAAAAAAAACAAGACACTTGAGATGGCAGGGAATGCAACCGCCAGTGTAGAAAACCATTCATTGAACTGGTACAATTTTCCCTTGAAGAAGGGTTAATGTAGAGTAAAAACTATGATTGTCAGGTGGGCCGGGTCGGCCCGATCCCAGCCCAACCTGTCCCTATTACCGCCCCCACCAAAAACGGAACGAAATTGTAGGTAGCGGGGTTCGATCTCGGGACGGGACTAGGACTCGTCCCGCCCCATTCCCGCCCCATCCCGACCCGGTCCCCTTCCCCTTTGCAAAAATAACCGTTGCAACAATGACCTAATTTCGATTTTGACCGTTCTCCAACGGCTATAACAGTCATTTTTTACTCCCTGCCCCTTAATATTTATTTTTAATCCCTAAGTTAGTATATTTACACTTTAACCCTATTTCTCAACTACAAATACCTCATTTTCCTTTTTCTCACAAATCTTCTACCATCTCTTTAATCTCTCAATCTATCTCTCTACAAGTCTACATTGCCTACTAAATAGTATATTTTATTTACTTATTTGTATCAAAGTTCAAAAATTGGGAGTGAAGTTGGCAACTAGCTTGAAGATCATCCATCGAGCAAAGTTTCAATAATCAACCTCGATTACACGTCAACGTTACGTCGGGGTTTGGTACCTTCGTTCCTTCTTTAAATTATTATTATTGTTACTTAATTTTAATTATTGTACTTAATTTTATTTACTTTAATTATTTATTTGCATAATTATAATGGAACGACATGGACGTTTGATTTCTGGTAGAGGTACTAGGGGTAACAAGGGTAAGGTGCATCTTCTAGTAATCATATTTCTAGTCCTAATGATTTCACTCATATAGATGAAACTAGTTTTTTTAATGATATTAATATACCATTAGATCATGAGTTATATTCTGCATCTGAATCGGACTTTAATTTTAAAAATGAATTAGACGATAATGTAGATAACACACCCACTAGGGCACCTCCACCTAAGGCTCATACTGAGTCTCAGCCTGAAACCGAATCTGGAATGACTCATATTCCCCCTAGTATGAGTCGAGGCCCCAAACAACAAAAATTAAAATCACCTGCATGAGATTTTTTTGATAGGGACATTAAGAATCAACTAACTAGATGTAAAATTTGTCAAGAAATTTATAAATTTAATAAAAGGTCATGGTGGGACAGGAGATTTATTGAGACATGTACAAAACATGCACAAAGCTAGGTATAACGAATATCTGGCTGCAAAATCGGGTGTGCCAATGGCTGAAAATAAGCTAGGTTTATTACCTTTATTTTTAAAGATAATAAAATACAAAGACGTAAAGAGTATAAAAATATTTGTCATGATTGTGAACTATCTTATAGAAAATTACAGAAGAAGTTTCGACTAGGTGAAATTCTTTATATAAACAACTACTTGTTGCTCACGAGTAAAAAGACATATAACTTTATTATTTAACGCACATAATCATAGTCCAACAGATATGCTGGTAGATGATGATTGAGAAAAAATTCGGAACTTATTACATTTTTAGAGAAAATTTTTCTAGCTACTAAAGAATTTTCTGAAATTTGTTATCCTACTATTTCAACTATGCTATTTTATATATCTCTAATATTTTTGTTACTTAATGAATATATGCAAAAATGAGCTTACGCTCCATCTATTAAAAAATGTTTATAAAATTTAAGAAGATATTTTTTCCTATTCCCACTATATATTTTGTTGGTGTTGTATTAAATCCGACTATTAAAGTAAACGGTTGTAAAACACTTGTTGAAACGATTTATGAAAGCATATAAATACGTCCAACAGACTCAAATAAATAACCAACTCACCAACCAACTAAAGAAGAAGTTACATCTAGCATACACACAGAATGCAAAAAAAATATATAGGTATTACCAACAAGAAAGTGCAAATAATCAACCGGCTTCTGTACCATCTTCTTCTACTTCACAACAACCTAATAAAAGACATGCAGTTTCTGCTGATAGTGTTCAAGACCTTATAAATAGAATGTATAATGGTTCAACTTTTTCACAAGTTAGCGAATTTGATGTTTATGTTTTGCAGGGTATTGTACCGTACAAATCAATTGTCAATGAAGATGGATGTGAATACTTGCTGAGATACTGGAGGGAGAATGCGAAGACATTTCTAACACTATCAAAGATGACCCGATATGTGTTGAACATTCAAGCGTCATCAACAACATCTGAAAGCGCTTTTTCTATTGGAAGATTTCAAATAGGAGAGCACAAACACTCATTGGCGGGAGACAGCTTGGAGATTGCAGTTTTATTCTGAGATTGAATTAGAGCAGAGCGTAGAAGGTGCGGTCAACCGGAGATCAACGAAGAAGACGACTACAACTACAACAAAATCTTGTCTGAGGGAACAGGAAGCGACGTCGAACAATTTGACCAACAACTTCCAATTCCAACCAAAGATCTTCAAGACATTGTGAGAAAATTAGAAAAAGTATGGTTAACTATGTAATTTTTCTAATATCAATTTTACTGTGTGATTTGCAACTTTTGAACAACGAAACAAAGTTGCAATTTTGAAATTGTATTATAACTAAATAATATAAGAGGCACAAAAACAACATTGAGATATTTTTATTACACTATCTTATTCAATTATTTAAGTGTTTAAATATATATTTTTTAAATTAAGTATTTTTTAAAAAAACTCAAATCCCGTAACCCGATCCGTCCCATCCCGCAAAATCCCGACCCCTTTACCGGCGGGATGTGGGACGGGACGGAATCTCTTCCCGTCCCGCCGGATCCCGATCCTGACCCACTCCCCCCATCCCGTCGGAACTGATCCAGCCCGCCCCGCCCCGTTGGCCATCCCTAGTAAAAACTAATAACAATTTGCCTTTGAAGAAACATATCAGATTAAATGGGTCAGCGGGTTTGAGTTTAAAAAGTGGATGAGTTTAATTTTTAAATTAAGTAATATATATGATCAATCATACTAAGGCACGTGCCTATTTTAAATTGCAAGAAATCATCAGATTTAGAGGGTTAGTTTGAGAGGCATTTTGGAGCTAAAAATATAGTTTGGGGTATCTTTAGTTTAGACCAAAAGGTGGATGAAGAATCTTTATAAACTATTTTTCGTACATTGGAGGTATTTCTGGCCCTTTTCCATTTTATTAATAAATGGGCAGATCGCTAATTCGTTTAAACTTCAGTGACATCGGCAGTCATATTTTCGTAAGTTAACTTTGCCATTCTTAGTTAGGCTGATTTAAGCATATGTATTTTTTTCATTTTATCATTCGGATATTGTCTATTTCTAAAAATTGCACAGTACTAGCATTTGAAAAATTATGCTTCCAAATAACAGTAAACTCGAATCTAATATTTATTCATGTATTGTTCAGAGATAAAATATCAAATAATTATCTAATATTTACAATATTTTATAAAATTTTAGATTATAATTTAATATTTTCTTATAAAATTATCTGTATACCAACACTAATCATCGAGATTTAATCAAAACTTCAAAATTAAGCATGTTTGAGAGAATAATTTTAAAATAGATGACCCTCGAAAAGTACTCGTATTGCATCTCTTTTTTTCCTCAGTCTCCAAAAAGAAAAATTAGATTGTAATTTAAAAAGTTCATAAATAGGAAGAGAAATAAAATGAAGGGCTATTCACTAAACAAGTTTGACGATCCGCCAAAATTTTACTACCAAACCAGAAGTGCCACGTGTTTACCCTCTACTATCATACAAAATGCCACAAATGCCCTTCTCCTTTACTCACATACAAATACGTATAACTATACATAGCGTATCAGAGACGAAGAAGGGCAAAACTGACAAATGTTGAGTACACTCAAATTGCAGTTATCGTCGCCGTTGCTCGACAACAATGTTTCCGGCGGGAGGTTGAGTATCCGAATGCCGCAACGCCAATTGGCGTCTATTTCGATCCAGTCGGAAAACACTTTGTCATCTGAGCCGTTGATTGCCTCTCAATTGAATTCCACCGTTGGATCTTCTTCGCCGCCTCAACTCTCTCAGTGGACACTTACTCATCGTCATATTCATATCCTCAATTTCATTGCTTGCGCGGTATATATTCTTTTCTTTTACTCTCTTATATACAAACACATTTAATTTTGCATTATTGTGTTTATTATCATTTTAACTAGTTCTCAGTTTATGTAATACATTTCCTTTGTAGTTTACGCCAAAAAGAATGATATATTTGTATATTTAAAAATAATATAAATTAAAATTTTCCCAGTTTTTATTTCTTTCTAAAATTCATTTTCTAGTCAAACTATATTACATAAATTGGGACGGATGGAGTATCATTTAGGAATATTTTACCAATGTGAGTTTGGGAGATAAATTGGAGCTTTTGACCCGCAAGGGTGGATCAGTTGGTTGAGCTTGGGCTTCCATAATGGAGGTCTCAATTTCGAAACCCTTGCCGCGATGGCAGGAGATTTGACTTCTATGTCGAGCTCATTGCACCGGGCTTGTCTAGTGCGGGTAATCTCTCCCTTGTAGTTTACAAAGCGTGGTTTACTCTGTGCGCACCCGAAGGGTAGCGGCTGCGGTTCCTTGCCATAGAAAAAACATTTGGAGCTTTTGGGGGAAAGGAATGCTTCTTCTGGTAAGCAATCATGAGCAAAAGGGGGGGGGGGAGAGAGTAATTTACTCTAAGTTTCCATAATGTGACAGGTTATGGATACACGTTTATTTGAAAAGTATGATAATCTTATAAAAGCAGTGTTTGATTTTGAAATATATCCCCAACTGCCTTTTCATGCTTTTTGGAAATATTGGATAGGATGGATGAGCGGAAGTTAGACCATTGGTGAGGGTGCAAATGAAATGAGTTGGTTTATTGGGATACAATTGAATCGGAAGCTAAACTTTCTGGAATATAGTTGACTGTATCGGTATGCTTCTATTGCAACACTTTTTGATCAAGAAAGAGCAATGTTTGGCTTTTCTTCTCTTTTCCTCCCCAGCAGAAAGAGTGATGTTTGGCTTTACTTTTCTTTTCCTTTTTTCGTTTCCCAGCTGATTCAAACACTTTCTTTATCTATTATTTCAACTGTCATAAATGGAGTTCTAAGTGTTCATCTAGCCATAATTGGGGAAAGTTTCCCTTTCAAGCTCACTCGTGGTAGCGATACTTCAGTTTAATTTTCTCTGTAGGAAATAACTTAGAATCCCTACTTTCTGATTGAATCGGGTAGTTGGTTATAATTGTTGAATTCAACAAGTAAGAGATGATTTCTCCACCCCCGCCCCTACTTTTGAGTTTTGACTAAGAAGTAGGAACAATAAAGTTATGCTTAGATTTTTCATCACCATTCCATTATCTGATATGACAGCTTTGTATTCCTTGACAGGCAGCAATTTCTGCAACTTGGCTGTTTTTCTCTGCAATTCCAACACTTCTGGTATGTGTCAATGTATTCTTCCTAGTCATTGGCATGTATCAATGTATTCTTCCTAGTCATCATATTTTGTCCAATACTTATTTCTTAGCGTGCTAAAAATACGTATGCAGTAGAACTCTGGAAGTAGTTTTAAGGCTGTTGTGAAGTTTTTGTCTTTCTAGGACAACAAAAAAATGTTTACTCGAGTCTGAAAGCAGAGAAATGCAATTTATTTGCAAGAAGAATCTTATAGTCAGATGTGGTGCATTTTATTTATCTCAATAACTTAATGTTCAATTTTGACTCTAGGCTTTTAGGCGAGCTGCAGATTCACTAGCAAAGCTAATGGACGTTACTAGAGAGGAGCTTCCTGATACTATGGCTGCAGTTCGACTCTCTGGTATGGAGATCAGCGACCTTACTATGGAGCTCAGTGACATTGGGTTAGTACAAAACAGATGAACTTGCCCAAATATATTTCATCAATTTGTGGAATTATTCTTGGACATGATGTTAATGTAGTCTTGATCGTTTCAGCCAAGGATTAACACAAGGCGTTAGAAGCTCAACTCGAGCTGTCCGCTTAGCAGAGGAAAGATTGCGACAGTTTTCAAGCACAATTCAATCAGGTTATTAGACATTTAGCTGTTGTTGCTCTTTTACAATAATTGAAATGGTTTGAGTTGATGAATTTGGCTTCGTCTTTACTTCATTAGCAACCATGCAGGATCTACTAGTCCCAATGGAGACCAGGACAGCAGGACCAGCTTTAGCCAAAAAGGCGAGAGACCTAAGGGAAGGGATAGTTAAAGGTCGTCAAGTTTTGCAAATGCTTTTCGCCCTCACCCGGTATTCCAGAACGGTCTCCAATTTTTTCAAATTCAGGGCAAAGACATAGTGCCAAAAGCATTAGGTACTAGGAAAGCAAAATTTCCTTTAATTAGATACTTGTTAAGTGTTTGTTGTCCTTCAGTGTGCTGTGGTTGAATGTTCACTTTTCACCAAGTGTTGAGCTATTATTTGATGAAAATGAATCAGCAGATGTTTTTCTTGCTATGTTCATAAACTTCAAACTTTCGTCTGTTAACTTTCCCTCATGGATTTGGTAGGCTGATCCATAATGTAGTTCAGTTGGATCATACTTTTGTGTAGACCTGTCCAAAGGTCGAGTCGGGCCGGGTCAGGTGGCTTTTTTTTTCCTCCTTGCCCGACCCTGACCCTATATTTTTTTAAAAATTCCGACCCTGGCCCTGACCCTTCGGGGACCCTACGGGTCACGGGTCGGCCCTGACCCGACGATTTTTTTTGACGGCAGGGTCAGTTCGGGTCGGGTCGGGTCGGGGCGAGATTTTTTTTTTTTTTTTAAAATTGAATTTTCAAAACTGAAATTGGTATTAACCCCTACATTACCACGAAATTTCGACGTTGAAATGTATTGTATATCGTGAAATCTTGACTAAAGAAAAAGAAAATTAGAAATCGATTAGGGGAAAAACACAAATTGATTGGCAAAACTGACGTTTTTCTAAAAATTGGCTGCGCCAAACCGCCGCAAGGCGGTTTGACCGGCCCTGTCTCGAAAAAATATGTAAATTCAAAAAAAAAACCGGATAAAACGGACATCCGAGCGCAGAGTTATGACCATTTAAAGTTTCACCAATTTACAACTACTTTATCTCCCTACATTATGCTTCCGTGATATTAACAAAATGACTAATAATATAAATATATAATTAATAATCAGCTACTGTTTTTATCTTATTTTATGTCGAGCTAAATGTAGATTAGAGCAATATATATATATATATATATATATATATATATATATATAAACAGGCATTATATCACTTATTAATGACAAAAATATATATAAGTACAAAATAAATATTAATGAAGGAAAAATAATATAAATTATATTAAAAAAATATGCGGGGTCGAGTGGCTCTCGGGGTCAGCTTTTAGCTGACCCTGGCCCTGTTTTTTTCGGGCCGGGGCGAGCGGGTCCCTGACCCTATGGACAGGTCTACTTTTGTGTATCAAAAATAGCCGTGTTCTCCTTTTCTTTGCCCCCTATTTACTAGTTACTTAGGTTATTTATTATGTTTGTTTATGCGGTAAAACATTTTGATATATAAGGTACCTTATCTAAATTCAGAATTCGTTAAATGACAAGAAGAAAGTAACTAATAAACTGGCACTAGTCAAATAATGCGATATGGATAGCCATATTAACTTTAACTTGAATGAGAAACTTGAAGTAGCCAATTAAAATAAATTAATAAACTATGCATAGCGTTAGCGAGATTGTTGTTCTAGTGAATGTTTTGTTGATTAAGATGTTTGTAATTTTGGTATGATCTTTAAATCAACATTGAATACCTGTTTTATTATAACGGTGGTATTCAAGCAAGCTTACCATTACCTCGATCAACCAATCTATCACTGAGTCACCAACATGTCCCACCGTGTGGAATTACACTTGGATATGTTGTTGTTGTTTGTTATTATTATAGGTAACTAACCCTATAAAATTTAGGTAGATGGAAAAAAACCTATCTAGTGTCACTTGCTGAAATAATATCAATTCTTTAGCTTATAATGTTGGATAGTGACATTGCTTCCAAAATAATTTGAAAACTGGAGAACAAGCTTCATCATTAGAACGGTGAATCCGAGCAAGCTTACCATCACCTCGATGACCAATACGTATCATCAACATATATTATATGTTATAGATAACTATAACTATACCCTATAAATTTTAGGTAGATGGAAAAAAAAACCTATCTAGTGTCACTTTTGCTGAAATACTATATCAATTCTATAGCTTATAATGTTGGATAGTGACATTAATGCCAGCTTATAATGTTGGATAGTGACTAATGCCAAAATAATTTGAAAAATGGAGTAAATACAAAAAGAATGGATCAAATGTAGTATCGGGGGAATTGAACCCGACGTGAATCGAACACGCAACCTTCTGATCTGGAGTCAGACGCGCTACCATTGCGCCACGGATCCTGGGTGATATTAACTATGAAGCGACTACTAAATATCAATATTAGTAAAATTCTTCAAGACATTTTTATACAATTCAACTTCCCCTGATGTAATTTTTTAACATTCTGGTCGTCAAAATATATAACTTCAACCCTCTTTTGCAAATTTCCAAAATAACTAATGGAGCAATAAACTGATGTAATAAGTAACACAATGTCTTATCTTTTTCTTATTTTATCGAAAGTAAATAGTACTAGGTAATTATAGTATTGGTTAGTTCCACAATTTGAGGTTCCGAATACTATGGAACTAATTAAACTCAAACCAAAGAAAACCAAAGGAAGATATTTTTCAAACCTAACCCCCACCCCTACCCCCTCCCACTTCCACCCCTATCACCATCTCCATTTGCATGCATGCATGCAAAGTTCAACATCCTTAATCTCTTTGCTTTTTTCTTCCTCTCCCTGTGCATAATTTTCCCTCATCCGTTGCTGGTTACCCTAAAGACGGAAACCAGCAATGGATCAGGAACCACCACAGTCATCATCAACACCAAGAACGAGCGTATCATCGTCTTCTTCTTCAATATCGTTGAATAAACTTCCACCAGCTCCACCAACAACAACTCCGCCATTATCCCTTCTTGAGCCGGCTAATTCTACCAAGAAAAAAAGCCGGACTAGGGTTTTCCAAGTTTTTCGGAACGTTTTCCGGTCGTTCCCAATTATAACACCTGCATGCAGGCTCCCTTCTCTGCCCGGTGGTCGGTTACCGGACAGTAACAGCCGTATAATCCCGGGTTCAAGAATCACCGGAACGTTGTTCGGGTATCGGAAAGGACGTGTTAGTCTTTCCATTCAAGAAAACCCAAGGACTCTTCCAACAGTTGTTGTTGAACTTGCTTTGCAAACCAATGTTTTGCAGAAGGAAATGAATCTCGGCATGGTAAGAGTTGTTTTTTTAATTTTATTTTTCTTTAATACTTTCTCTGTCTCATTTTATTTGAAGGGGTTTGGAGAACTAATATTGAAATAACTAATTTTCACGTTATGTTAAATATACCCCTGATATACACGGAATATACGTCGTGTATATCACGGGCTGCCTTCAGAAATTGGATTGTTGGACCGTGATATACACGGTGTATACATACCGTGTATATCACGGTTTATTGGCATAATTTAGGTAGTGTTTGGTTGTAATTATTATTGTACACTTACCATAATTGTATAGTTAGTAACCAATTAAAATGAGGTTTAGGAGTAGAATAGAAATAGGATTTTCTATTATGTAAATATGTAAATTGTATATATACTCTTTCAATTAATGAAAATAATCAAGGGATTATTTCTTTCATGGTATCAGAAGTCTAGGTTATTTTCTCCCAACTTTTTCATCAACTTGTGGCCTCGGATTTCGGCGATCCCTTCTCGGATTCCGTGCCGACGGTGGTTCTCTTTCTTTCTCTTCCCAAATTTCCCTCCAAATCCCTACATCACGTCTTGTGTTGCTATTATGGCTAAGAACACATTTCACCCTGCGCTTACTATTTCTAACATCAACAATCACATCTCTATCATTCTTGAAATAGAAAACGTCCAATACGCGACGTGGGCCAAACTGTTCAAAGTTCACGCACGCTCGCATCAAGTCCTTCATCATATTATCCCAGCGGCTCCTACGGATACGGGGGTGCTCAAAGCCGAGGATGATCCTAAGTTATGGATGACCCTTGATGCTACCTTTCTTCAGTTTATTTATTCCACTATTTCTCTCGACCTGTTGCAAACGATTATCGAACCAGACCCTACGGCGATGGCGACTTGGAATAGAGTGCATGATATATTCCAAGATAATCAAAATTCTCGTGTTGTTACCCTTGAGTAGGAATTCTCCCACGTCAATATGGAAGATTTCCCTAACGTTTCAACATATTGCAAAAGGTTGAAGGAATTGGCCGACCAACTCTACAACGTTGGTGAGCCCGTTACAAACGATCGTCTTGTCCTTCATATGGTCGCATGCCTATCTGAGGCCTACAGTGGAGTCGGTACACTTCTACGTTAGAGCAGTCCTCTTCCGCAGTTTTATCAGGCCCGTTCCATGCTCACGCTCGAAGAAGCCGGATTGGCTAAGAAAGCGGCCACTAGGGGCCTGCCTGTCGTCATGATGACCGAGTCTAATTTTTCTCCATCTGTCTTCAACAATTCCGGCCAAAACTGCAACAACGGTGGCGAGAAAAAGGGTCAGAGTCACAAAAATAATGGCAAGAATCGAGGCGGCAACAATGGTGGCAGCCGGAACAGTGGTGGCGGTGGTGGTGGCCCTCGGGGCAGTGGGCAGCAACAGAAAAATTAGGCCCAACAGTGGGCCCCTATGCCGTGGAATCGGGCCAGTCCATATACGTCATACAATGGCTATTTTCCAGGCCTGGGAAACTGGGCCCAGTTTTTCCAACAACCCAAGCCCAGTTTCTCGGGTCCAGTCTCGGCAGCAAGGCAGTTTTCTAGGCCGGGGTAGCAGGCCAGTGTGCTTGGGCCTCGGCCTTTGCAGGCCCACCATGCAGTGGGTCCCACACCTACCGACATTAAAGCCGCAATGCACACACTTGGAATAAATACCTCGAACCCAAATTGGTACATGGACACCGGAGCCATTACTCACATGACGTCAGGCCAAGGTACTCTCTCGTCTTATTCCAATTTGAGCAACAATCGTGACATAATTGTGGGTAATGGTAATTCAATTCCAATTCGTGGTTATGGTCATACAACGTTTTCTCTCCCCCCCATCCACCTATTATCTTGAAAAATACCCTTCATGCTCCAAAATTGATTAAAAATTTGGTGTATGTCCGTAAATTCACTATTGATAATTCAGTTTATGTGGTTTTTTTTATCCTTTTGGGTTTTTCTGTGAAGGATTTTAAGACGGAGATTCCTCTCATTAGATGTGATAGTTGGGGAGATCTTTATCCTATCACGCCAACCTCCGGTCTCTCGAGTCCAGCTTTGACATCTACGTTTGCAGCCCTTGCTCCTTCCTTGTGGCATGCTCGTCTAGGTCATCCAGGGTCATCGATTTTGTCTTCCTTAGATAAAAATAATTTTATTTTTTGTAAGGGTACGCGTAGTACTCTGATTTGTCAATCTTGTTCTTTAGGAAAAATTGTTAGATTGTCGTTTGTAGACTCTCATTCTCGTACTTTAATGTCATTTGATATTATTCATAGCGATTTATGGACATCTCCCGTAATCAGTTCTTTGGGCCATCGATATTATATTCTTTTTTTGGATGATTATTCTAATTTTTATGGACTTTTCCGTTAGCGAAAAAATCTCACATTTTCCCACCTTTTTAAAATTTAGAGCTTTCATCCATACCCAATTCGTATTTTGGGATTTTTGTGGTAAAAATGGTATCAATTTTCGTTTCTCTTGTCCTCATTAGTCCTCACAAAATGGGAAAGTCGAACTCAAAATTCGTACCATTAATAATATTGTCCGAACTTTATTGGTCCATTCTTCCGCACCTCCTTATTTTTGGCATCATGCTCTACAAATGGTTATCTATCTTCTTAACATTCTTCCTACCAAAGGTTTGGCTTATTCGTCCCCCCTTCACATCTTATATAATAAGACTAATTCGTATTCACATC
Organism: Anisodus tanguticus; assembly: GCA_034509755.1. NCBI lineage: Eukaryota > Viridiplantae > Streptophyta > Magnoliopsida > Solanales > Solanaceae > Anisodus > Anisodus tanguticus. Next base: position 6,272,715 of record CM067552.1, on the reverse strand, counting down.
TTAGGGTCTTTGGGTGCTTATGTTATCCGTCCACCATAATTAACAAACTTCAGGCTCGTTCTACCCCTTGTGTATTTTTGGGTTATCTGTCTAATCATCGTTGTTACAAATGTTTTGATTTATCCTCTAATAAAATCATCATTAGTCGCCATGTTATTTTTTATGAAATCCAATTTCTCTTTGCCAACGTGAGTAGTCTCGTGCCTAGTTCGTATAATTTTTTGGACGACACCATCTCTCCGTATATTATCCGTCATTTTTCAGACTTGTCCCGCACCCAAAATCCGCCAACGGGCCAACTGCCCGCTGGTCCCAATGCAACGTCGATACCCATTGTTTCCAGTTATTTCACTAGGCCAGTTTCTGCCCCAGTTTTGGTTATTGGGCCAGTTTCCCAGCCCAATACCGAAACTGGTCCAGTCCTTGCGTCGTCTACTGTTTCCAGTTACCGAGTTGGGCCAGTAGGCCTACTGCCTGTTGGCCAGTCCGCCACGTGTCCCAAAATTTCCTAAAATTCACTCAATTCTCCCCCGAGTCACAGACCGGTCACTCGTAGTCAACAGGGTATTTTTAAATCAAAAAGACATTTTAATTTAAATTCTAATGCTCTTAAGTTCCCTCTACCCCGTAACCCCGTATCCGCCTTAAATGACCCAAATTAGAAATTGGCTATGATTGACGAATATAATGCTCTTATTGATAATAAGACGTGAGAGTTAGTGCCACGTCCATCTGGTGTTAATATTATTCGGTCTATGTGGATTTTTGTTCATAAAGATAATTCTGACGGTTCTTTTGCGACGCATAAGGCTCGTCTTGTAGGTGATGGTAAGACTCAGCAGGTTGGTGTGGATTGTGGTGAGACTTTTAGTCCGGTGGTCAATTCGGCTACTATTCGAACTGTACTCAGCTTGGCTCTTTCGAAAGCATGGCCCATTCATCAGTTAGCTGTGAAGAATGCTTTCTTACATGGTGATCTTAAGGAGACAATGTATATGCATCAGCCCTTGGGGTTTAGGGATCCCAAATATCCTCATCATGTCTGTTTATTGAAGAAGTCCTTGTATGATCTTAAGCAGTCCCCACAGGCATGGTATAAGAGGTTTACAGACTATGTTTCAACTATTGAGTTTTCCCACTCTAGTGCAGAGGCCAAGTATTGAGGGGTATCCAATTGGTCTCTGAATTCTGTTGGTTACGTAATCTTCTTTTGGAGCTTCATTGTCCTATTCAGAAAGCTACCTTGGTTTATTGTGATAATGTTAGTACTATCTACCTTTCTGGTAATTCGGTTCAACACCAATGCACTAAACACATCGAGATGGACATTCACTTTGTTCGCGAAAAGGTAGCTCGTGGACAAGTACGCGTCTGACATGTCCCTTCCAGGTATCAAATTACAGACATCTTTACAAAGGGTCTTCCCTCAGTCCTTTTTGAACATTTTAGGGACAGTCTCAGCGTACGAAGATTGTCCGCTATGACTGCGGGGGTGTGTTAAATATATCCGTGATATACACATAATATACGCCATGTATATCACGGGCCGCCTTCAGAAATTGGACTGTTAGGCCGTGATATACACGGTGTATACATACCGTGTATATCACAATTTATTGGCATAATTTAGATAGTGTTTTGTTGTAATTATTATTATACACTTACCATAATTATATTACCATAATTGTATAGTTAGTGTCCAATTAGAATAAGGTTTTAGGAGTAGAATAGGAATAGGATTTTCCTATTATGAAAATATGTAAATTGTATATATACTCTTTCAATTAATGAAAATAATCAAGGGATTATTTCTTTCACGTTATCAATAGGTTTTTGAGTAATTAACTAAAGACCATTGTTTCGAAACCTTTTTATACTCCTTAATATTATACTTATTAATATGTTCCCTACCTTTTCATTGATTATTGTGTCCAATATATAGTGTTACATGATTATTTACATAGCTACAAACTAGGTAACTAATCTTTCTAATTACAATCAAAATATAAATTAACCAAATATAAAAGATATACAATGATACGGGAATATTGTTGGAATATTCTATCACACCCCACATTTGAAGCGGGAAGTTATCGTAATCATCAAAGAGTATGCGCGAAAGTCTTTTAGTAAATATGTCAGCAATCTGATACCGGGAAGGAACATGAAGGAAACGAACTTGTCCATGAGCAACTTTTTCACGTACAAAGTGAATATCCATTTCAATGTGTTTCATAAACTGATGTTGAACGGGATTTTCGGAAAGATATATCGCACTTACATTATCACAGTAGACCAATGTAGCCTTGAGGATTGGGCAGTGAAGTTCCAATAGAAGGTTGCGTATCCAACAAGACTCAGAAACAACATTCGCTACTCCTCTGTACACGACTTCGGCACTAGATCGAGACAAAGTAGATTGTCTTTTAGAAGACCAAGAAAGCAAGTTATCTCTGAGGAATACACAGTAACCAGACGTGGATCGACGAGTGTCCAGACATCCACCCCAGTCAGCATCAGAATAAGAGATGAGACTAGAGAGTGAGGATTTGTACATGTGTAAGCCGAAGCGAAGATTACATTGGACATATCACAAAATATGTTTAAGTGCATTCATATGTTCATCCGTCGGGCTGTGAATATGTAAGTATATTCGTTGCACGACATAGGATATATCAGGTCTCGTGAAAGTGAGATACTGCAATGCTCCTGCTAAACTGCGATAGTGAGTCGGATCGGCATACAGAGAACCTGAAGAGACACTGAGTTTGGAATTAGTATCCACCGGTGTGTGGGCCTGTTTGCAAAATGTCATGTCTGCTCGGAAAAGAATCTCTTGGCGTACTTCATTTGACAAAGAAATAATCCATCTGCATGTCTCATAACAACAATTCCTAAAAAATAGCTTAGGGCCCCCAACTCCTTCATAGAAAACTCAGAGGCAATGAGTGACATAATGGATCGGCGAAGTGCATCAGAATATGTAGTTAGGATGATATCATCAACATATAATAGAATGTATGTCATGTCATTACCCTTGCTATAGATGAAAAGTGAGTGATCAGATTTGCTATGTGAAAAACCGATAGAGGATACAAAGTCAGCAAACCGTTGGTACCATGCACAAGGAGCCTATTTTAGTCCATAGAGCGATTTCTTCAAATGACACACATAATCTGAATGAGCTGGATTCCTGAGTCTCATAAGCTGATGCATATAAACGATTTCATGAAGGTTCCCATACAAGAAGACATTTTGACATCAAGATGATGAATAGGCCATGATTTGGATAAAGCAATACTGAGAACGGTCTGAATAATTGCCGGTTTCACCACCGGGCTGAAAGTTTCATCACAATCCACTCCCACCTGTTGAGACATGCCATCACCTACAAGACGGACATTGTGCCTCTCGAAAGAACCATTAGATTTCTTTTTATGTGAAATTTTTTACATAGAACGAATAACAGTAGCATCAGCAGGACGGGGCATTAGATCCCACGTCTTATTTTCAATAAGAGCATTATATTCGTCAATCATCAGAACCATCACGTTTATCCAGTGGGTCGGCAGTGGGCTTTGATTTAGGAGGGATGATGTGATCGATGGCTTTGTACACACGATAATGGATCTTAAACAATTCCGTCCAAGATGAATACTAAATTTTTTCCATCTCAAGAGTTATGGGAATGAAATTCTTGATGTTGTTAATTGCACGAGCATGATGAAATTTAGGTTGTTAGCCATTGAAAATTGAAGAAGAATGGGGGATGAGGTTTGCGGAGAAGTAGAAGAAAAAGAGGGGGGGACGGCAGAGAAGGGGGGGCGGCCTTGGGGTGCAGCCGACGGCTAGGGTATGAAGTTTTAGGGTTTGGCTACTGATACCATAAAGAAATATGTTCTCTGCCTTTTCATTGATTATTGTGTCCAATATATAGTGTTACATGGTTATTTACATAGCTAAAAACTAGGTAACTAATCTTCCTAATTACAATCGGAATATAAATTAACCAAATATAAAAGATATACAATGATACGGGAATATTCTTGTAAAATTCTATCGCTTATTATTTTTTAAATAAAATTTATATATTTGAGATTTATGTGCTATAAAAGTATTATATGTAAGTCATCAGTTTATTTAGTTACTAATAAAAAATATTTAAAAGAGTTAGAAAATTGTAGCGAAAAGTATACTGCTTTTAACTTTTTCCTGAAGCATAGAAAGAGTTGATCATGGTCGAGGTAAATAGATTTGATTTTTTCCAAATCGTAATAATATCACATAAAATGCAATAAAATTAGTGTTATATATATACGTCTAATTATTGCATCGCATTACATTGAGGGACTCTTAGTAGATTTTGTCCTTCTTTAAGTCTTTTCCATGTAGTTTTTGACATCTCTTTCCTGAAAAATTATATTGTTACATAGGTATGTTTTGACTCTCTAGTAAAAATTCGAATTCCGCCATTGAATCTCGACTTCTATATTATATTGTTGATACCTTTCTTATGCTTCTTGTAAAGATTATTGTTTCACCTTTGATGCTTCCTACTTGGTTAGGTGAGAATTGCTTTAGAATGTGAGAAAAGGGACAAAAAGGAGAAGATAAATCTTCTTGAAGAACCATTATGGACCATGTATTGTAATGGCAAAAAAAATGGCTATGGTGTGAAAAGAGAAGCAACAGAAGAAGATCTCAATGTGATGGAGATTCTCAAGCCGGTGTCGATGGGCGCCGGCGTCTTGCCCGGAAAATCCGACGTGGAAGGGCCGGACGGCGAGATGACGTACATGAGGGCACATTTTGAACGTGTGGTTAAATCTAAGGATGCTGAAACCCTATACATGTTGAGCCCAGATGCAAATGATGGACCTGAATTGAGTATTTTCTTTGTAAGAATATGAATTAATATGCAATGATCTTTGGGTCTTTCTTTTTATTATTATTAGTTGGATCCCTCCAAAGATTATTAGTGAGGGTAATTTACCGTAGAGAGTTTAAGTTATGTATATATTGTCGGTGTAAAGATTTTTTTTATCACAATCAGGTTATCAGGGGCGAAGCTATAATTCTGCGTATGATTTGATAGAATTGATCAATAGCTTTGACCCAAATCCTATATTTATGTTAATTAAGAAACGCACTTCTAGAGCTCAGTTATTAAGTTGTCTTTCTATAATTCATAATTCTAAACTCAAAATCATAGGTCGTCGGCCTATCATTCATTGGTTAGAATTATAAGGGAAGTAAGTTTGCTGGGAGTAATCTCTTCTTAATTTTCAGTAAAAGCTTAAGGCTGTTGGTATAGGATTGTGTTGTATGTTTTCTTTATACGGTAGATGTACAACTGAGAAGGGAAGTCAAAATTTTTAATGTAGATCGATCAATCCTGTCATGTTCAAGTGATCGCCCTGAGCCCAGCAAAATTGGAGATTGCCTTAATGATTGTTCGTAACTAGCTTATCATTTAACGTATATATGTCATGTAGTTTTTATTTTTTTGCCGCTGCAGGTCAACAAAAGGATATCATAGGTAAGCCTCCTTAAAATGTGAGACTTGCAATCAGTGGCGGAAGCAGAATTTTCACCAAAAGAATTTAAAATATGAAGAAGTAATACGCGAAGATTATAGGATGATAAACAAGTCTGGGCGGCAAAAGACAAGACTAACCTTAACCCACTAAATCTTAACTCACCTTATCATCCCTCGTTTAACATTTCTTTCTACTTTTGCCGAGCTCCTCTTAAAATTTCTTGCGCTTTTTTATTCTTTCAATTTGCAGTGTTTTACTTTTTTTTTTTAGAAAAAGTTCTTCCGAATAGTGTCCCTTCAATCATATATTAACATTGAAAATTACTAAGGTTCTTGAATGAGAAAAAGACTGATATAATTTATAAACGAGAGAGTAAGAACAAAATAATAAGAATTTTAATGTAATCCCTAATATCTTAGAAAATATAAATAATATACGAATAAAAGTGATAATATTTAGTTAAAATATGCTACATTAATAATATAAAATCTGCTACTATAAAATTATGATTAAAATAAATATTTTTATAAGAAACCTACAATGTAAAAGTAAGAAAGTATATACTTGGGACTTACTTTTTAAAATGCTGGGAAAGTAAAGTGGGCCTTAATGGATACAATTTTGGTAAGGAAGTCGTGGGCCTTAATGGATATCAATGCTGGAAAATAAAGCCTTAATAATGGAGCTTTTACTCTATGCAGCTGTGAGGAAAGTTGTAGCTAGGGATGACATGTGTGTATAATTTTGCGGATTTCATATCGAACCTGCTCTAGTTGGGGCGACTATGGATATAACTTTGACGGATAGTAGGCGGGTATGGGTAGGTGGTGGATTGCAGTTATCCCCGCCTCATACCCGTCTGCCCACCCCGCATTCAACCGCCCGCCCCAAATCCACCTGCCCGCCTTATACCCGTCAACTATAATTTTATTTGTACAACTTTATATTTATGTAAAGCCCAAATAATTTGGCACACATAATTTTCATGTATTGTCAGGTTGACAAAATGACAAATGAATTGATTATAAAATATGGCTGGCGGGTACATGCGGGTATTGACGGGTGGCAGATATCCACTTGGGTGGTGGAGCAGGTGTAGATTTAGGAATATACCCGACTAGGCGGATATGGATTTTGAAAATGTACCGCCACGGGTGGCGGGAAGGTAACGGGTATAAAATTTTCTGACGGGTACGGGGGTACTTGCACCAGCTCCGCCCTGCCCAATTGTCATCCCTAGTTGTAGCTAAAAAAGAGAGAAAAATAAAGCTGCAAAAACAGAATCGAACCTGCGCCTTAAGAGGTAATTTGAACTTCCTTAATCATTGAGCCACGCTTCTCTAATATATGAAGGGGCTCATTATCTATTTATATATCTATATTATTCTAAAAGCATGAATATAAATGTTGATTGATCAAAATATTCTTTAAATATTAAACGACTTTTATATTCTTAATTTTTTTGTTAAGTTAGGATAAAAATATAATTTCCATTAACATATTAAATTTCTAATAAATTAATATTTAGTTACTCCCAATAATATAAAGTCCTACTTGAATTAGAAGGACATGTCTCTGAAAATAAAGGAACTAATGTCCTAATAATAAGAATTTATCCGTAATTTTCATCCTAACATAAATTTATAGATTGTTTTGGTATCAGAATATAAAATAGAATTCTAATTAAAGATTACCTCTTGATTTGAAGCCGAAACAAGATCGACGCTAATTATATATATTCTCTATGTTTAATGTTGCTTGGTGTAAATTTTAATTTTATTCTATTTTTTTCTTTTAGGTAGTCTTTCTTGTGTCAAACTATAACCACATTTAATTTTTGTTATACCTGATAGGGAATAACATGCAACGCATGTTCGTAAAGACTAGTTCTATATATATATATATATATATCAATTTGACCTTATGTACATCCGGCGAATATATATATATATATATATATATATATATATATATATATATATATATCAATTTGACCTTATGTACATCCGGCGAAGGGGATTCGGATGAACCCCCTCCCACCCACCTAGCTCTGCCCCTGCTTGCAATCTTGAAAATAAAACAAGATTGTCTGCTATAACAGGTAACCGCCATGGTTCTTGCCACTATTTTTCCTGATTTTGACCCTTTTTGCCGTCACAGTTGCTATGGTTTTGG